>OY728122.1:1966066005-1968542578 GCA_963277665.1 Viscum album | reverse complement strand
TGCATAATATAGATGCCACCACTATGCTTTCGGCTAAACTAGATGTCGTCTCAAAGAAGATTGATGCTCTAAATCTAAAACATCAATCTCAAGTACATGTTGTCAGTCAACCAATATGTAGTGATTGTGGGGGAAAACATGCTTTGGGAGAGTGCCCAGGGGCAAGTGTGGGATCCTCTAACAGTGAGGTAAATTATGTTGCAAAAAACAGAGGACCCAACAACTACCCTCCATACCAAAACCAGGGGTGGCAAGAGACTCAAAATACAGGCCGGGGGCAGCAAAATCAAAATCCTCATCCCCAACCACAAAGACCACCATGTTACAGTCAAAAAAAGTTTCAAACTCCATATCTGAGGTAGCAATAGGGTTACCAATTTTAGAAAGGATCATACCAGTAGAAAGGGAATCAAAACCCTCATCCTACTCAACCATTGTGACAACCACCTCCCCAAAAAGTATCCCAACAGCCTCAATAGGAACCTCCCTCAAGGCTAGAGGAAATGATGTCTAAATTTATAACTACTACTGAAACAATATTTCAAAACCAGAAGGTGTCAATTAGAAGCCTCAAGAACCAGATTGGGCATCTTGCCAATCAGTTCTCTTATAGACAGCCCAATACACTACCGGGAAATCCTATGAAAAATCAAAGGGAGAAGGCTAATGTAGTTATTTTAAACAGCGGGAAGGATCTGACGCCAAATGTAACTATGAGTTAGGGATCTACACCATCAAACTAGTCCACATTCGACTCTGGTGGAGAAGTTGAAGCTGAGGATTCTTCCCCAAAACATGAGCTAGATAAAGAACCGGAAGTCCCACGGGATAAGGGAAAAGAAGTTCTTAAAGCATATGAACCTCACTTGCCATTTCAAGAAAGGGTAAAAAAACAGAAGCTGGACCATAAATTTTCCAAGTTCATGGAACTATTCTAGAATATTCACATCAACATTCCCTTTACAGAGGCATTGATTCAAATTCCCACATATACGAAGTTCATGAATTAGATCCTTTCAAATAAAAGGAAGATGGAAGACTTGGTCACCATTCCCTTCACCAAGGAATGCTCGGAGGTAGTCCAAAACACTCTCCCTCCTAATATCTAGGATCTTTGAAGCCTCACTATATCATGCACTATCAGACCTTGCGAGATTGGAAAATCCAATGGTTATTTGGGGGTGAGTGTTAATTTAATTCCCTTTTGAGTATTCAAGATGTTAGGGCTCAATGATCTAAATCTAACCTGAGTGTCACTCCAACTGGCTAATCGATCTATTAAATAACCTAGGGGCTATTGGAAGATGTTTTAGTAATTGTGGGTAAATTAATTCTGCCAGAAGATTTCATTATCTTGGATATGGAAGAAGGCCAAGAGCCATCTTTGATTCTTGGAAGACCCTTTCTGGCTACCAGGAAGGTTGTAATGGATGTTCACCAAGGTGATCGAATCATTCGTGTGGGTGCTGAGAAGGTTTCCTATGACGTCCTCAAGGAAGTGAAATAGGTTTAACTGATGGAGAAAGAAGATTGTTGTGCCTTGACAACAACAGCTGACTATTGAGGCCTAGAATAAGATGATATATTCATTCAGTAATGAATCCGCTCTGGAGGATGACCATCTTGAAGAAAACTAGGAAGAATTAAGCTTTATTGAAGGTCAAGGTGGCCATTACTGGAAGAGGGTAGTTGTTCCAGATTTATTACAATGAACTGAGGTCGAGCTGATCATACCTTCCATTATCAAGGCTCCCCAGCTTGAGTTGAAACCTCTCCCTTCCTCATTGAAATATGGGTATTTGGCAGAGGAACATACACTACCGGTGATCCTAAATGCCTCACTCTCAAAATATCAAGAAGAGGATCTTCTACAAGTCATCTAAAGGCAGAAACAGGCCATTGGTTGGATGTTCACTGACCATAAGGGTATAAGCCCAATGGTCTACACCCACAAGGTACTTCTAGGGGAAGGGGAAAATCCTCTCGCAAACCACAACGAGGACTAACCCCCCCCCCCCCCCATGAAAGAAGGTTTCAAGAAGGAGGTGACCAAATTACTCGATGCTGGAATTATATACCCCATCTCTGACAGCCTTTGGGTGGGTCCTCTCTAGGTGGTGCCTAAAAAGAGAGGCATCACAATGCTGACCAGTGAAAAGAATAACCTCAACCCAACTCGTATAGTTACGGTAATGTGGGTTTGGGATGATTACAGGAAGTTAGATGATGCAACCAGGAAAGATCATTTCCCTCTTCCATTAATGGATCAAAATCTAGATTGATTATTGGTTCATGAATTTTCCGGTTTCTTTGAGGGTTATTCGGGATATAACCAAATCTATATTTCCCCATGGGATCAAGAAAAGAGTACCTTTACTTTTCCTTAGGGAACTTTAGACTACCGCCGAATGTTATTCGGGATGTGCAATGCTCCACCCACCTTTCAAAGGTGCAATTTACCAATATTACATGATATGGAAGAGCAGATTCTAGAGTTTTTCATGGATGACTTCTTGGTATACGATAAGTCATTCAATACTTGCATGGAGAATCTGGAGCTAGTTCTTGAACGATGTGAGCTTATAAATTTGGTTCTCAATTAGGAGAAGTGCCATTTTATAGTGCAACACGGAATAATATTAGTCCATAGGATCTTGATGAAAGGATTTGAGGTGGATCTGGAAAAAGTTGATGTCATCTCGTAGCTTCCCATTCCCACATTAGTCTGGGAAATTCAGAGCTTTTTGGTGCATGCAGCTTTTTATCGATGATTTTTCTGTGACTTATCCAATATCACTGATCCCTTAACCAATATACTATTAGAGGATGGAATTTTTGATTTTGATGATAAATGTATCGCAGCCTTCAAAATTTTTAAGGAAAAACCATTCACCGTACCCATAATGATCGCTCCCAATTGGTAGGATCAGTTTGAACTAATGTGTGATGTGAGAGATTATGACGTGGGGGTAGTGCTTGGAAAATGGTTGGACATATTTTCAGACCAATCTATTATGCCAGTTGAGCATTAAATAAATCATATCTTAATTACACCATCACAGAGAAAGAAATTCTAGCCTTGGTTTTTGTGTTTGACAGATTCCACTTCTACTTAGTTCTTTCTAAATATGTGGTCTACTAGATCATACCATACTTAAGTATTTGCTGATCAAGAAGGATGCCAAACCATGGATCATCTGTTGGGTGCTCCTCCTCCGTGTGTTTGATTTAGATATTTAGGATAAGAAAGGCAGTGAGGATGTGGTGGCTGGTTATTTCTCCCGGCTGGAACTAACCCATTTAGAGAGGGAAGAAAACTAGGAGATCAAGGAATATTTCCCTGATGTGTAGCTATTTTCTATTAAAGTACCACCTCATCCATGGTTCACCGACCTTGAAAATTAATTAGCCATAAGAATTGTCCAAATGGACTTATCATTTCAGCAGAGGAAGCATTTTTTGTTAGAGGTAAAGTGGTATTTCTGGGAAGACCCCCTGATCTTCCGCTCATGTGGCGATGGGGTAATCTATCGTTGCATCCCAAATGAAGAGAGTCAAAGTATTTTGGAATTCTATCACTCTTCTCTGAAAGGAGGACATCATGGGCTAGATCGAACAGTAGAAATTTTCTTAAAATCTAGATATATCTGGTCATCCATGCTTAAGGACACTCATCATTTTCCCTCCTACTATGATTGGTGCTAGTGGACAGAAATGTGGGTCGTCATACCGAGATGCCACAACATATGATACTTGAGGTTGATGTTTTTGTCATGTGGGGAATCAAATTCATGGGTTTGTTTCCCCCATCTTTTTTGCACACATACATTCTCGTATTTTTCATTCCAAGTGGGTATAAGCAGCAGAAATGACTCATAATATGGCTAAGGTCGTCATCACTTTTCTAACGAAAAATATTTTCAATTTTCTTGGGACCCCGGAGGTGTTGATTATCGACTGAGGTACACATTTTGACAACACTGTCATGGAAAATTTGCACTTAAAGTATTGGGACAAGTACAACTAAGGGACACCATTCCACCCTCAATGTAGTTTTCATGTGGAGGAGTCAAACCTCGAGTTAAATCAAATATTGGATAAAATGGTAGGTGCATCATGAAAGGATTGGTCCAAGAAATTAGATGATGTGTTATGGGCCTACCAGACAGCCTTCAAAACACCATTGGGTATGTCACCTTTCTGTTTGATCTATGGGAAACCCCGCCACTTTCTGGTGGAGATGGAGCACAAGGCTGATTGGGCTATCAAGGCCCTAAATTATGATCTAAAAAATATGGATGAAAATAGTAAATTCCAGTTAACAGAGTGTGATGAGATAAGGCAGGAGGCCAAAGAGAAAGCGAAAATTTATAAGGAGAAGATGAAGGCAGTCCATAACCACATGATCTCCTAGAAATCCTTCCATCCAGTTGATAAAGTCTAAATTTTTAATTCATGTCTGATGTTTTTTTAGGTAAGCTGAAGTCCCGGTGGTCAGGACCCTTTATTGTGATTACGGTTTTCCGCCATGGTACGGTGGAAGTGGCTAGCATGGATGATCGAACATTTGAGGTCAATGGGCGGTGCCTAAATCTTTACTTTAGCATGAAAGACATGGTGGGAATAGTTTCAACCATTTAATTGGGTTAGTTCATGGCCCATGTAAGTCGAGCTTGAGAATATAAATGTAGCAATGACCGGGAGGTAACTCGACATTCTGAAAAAATTTATATTCAAATGATTTGTTTGTTTGAGTGTTCCTAAGACTGGTTGATAGTGTTCTTTTCGTTTCTTGTGTGTTAAAGTGTAGAATTCTCACCACATATCGGGGTATCTTATTAAATTTATATAATGCAAGTCTTAAACTTATTATGGAAAATCTCAATATATTTTATCTCATTTGATGGGAGAAAAGATTTTAAAACAAAGGGTGTATTTTTTGTTCAAAAAGGGAAAAATTTCTAATTTTCATCCCACAGAACCAACTGCACGATTTTCTCACGGTTTTACAAACCGTAAGTGGACCATGCTCCTTGGACCACCTAAGACAGATCCAGCACATGGTTGGTGCATAGTTTTCCAAACCGTGTGTAGCCCATGCACCCCGAACCCCTCACTTCAGTAGCTTCCTCTTGGTTACTTCATGGTTTGATAAATCGTGAGCCCTAGGCCATGCGGCCACTTAAAACCCGAAATTTTATAAAAATCCAGGACTCCCCCACTTCCAATCTGTGTGGCTTCCTCCTCCTTAGCCCTTGCATGCCCCAGGCTTCTCCCTCTTCTTATTCTTTTTCGATCCATCTAAACCATCAATGGGTGGGCATTGAGTGCTTTGTTACCTCTTTCTTTTTATGTGCCATTGGTATTGTCATGTATTGTACCCTCTTTTGCGGTGTTATGTTTTGACTACATTGTTGTGATTGTGGGATGTTCTTTTCATTCCCTGCTACTTTTTTTTCTTTCTCTTACTTCACTTGTCTGGTTCTTGTGTCTCACCTTACATATGTTCCACGCCAGCCACCTTTCTCCTCATCGAGCTCCTGCACACCACCTGTTTTCCAAACATGACCGACATTCAAGCGAGATTTTCACTTTTTCACTATTTTCTGTTATTTACATGGTTCCCTTCCCTTTTCATACCTCCTTTCCCAGCCTTCTCTACTTTATTACCTTCATTGGGGACAGTGATCAATTTTTAGAGTGGGGGAGGAAACCCTTAATTTGAACCCGATTTTGATTTATTTCTTGCCCAATTACTTAGGGTAGCATGTTTTCATAGGTGTGTCTAAAGGGATGTTATAGATATCATGGGTTTATATAAATTAGATAAAAATCAATTTTGGAAGTTATCTAAAAAAATGGCTCATATGTCCAGATTTTAAAACCTTGTTTTTGATGTGAATAAACCTTGAAATACATGAAAAGAAACATTTAGCCATTCATTTAGTAAAACAGTTTGTTTAAAAATGATTTTTGTGATGGAGTAATTATAATTGGGGAAACACTTAAAATGGAAGTTAAATTACGCATAAGGAGAGGTGAGGTATTGGGAATTTTTGTTTCCGCACTAGTGGCTATTATGTGGTCTTAATTCGATGAACTCTTGACTTGCTAAAACATTCTCATCATGTGTTGAAATGAGCTAATTGGGAAAATATTTATGCTAGTATCTCACCCAACTAATAGAATGAGATATAAAAAGGAAATCCCGATAATTTTGATGACTTTCATCATGTTCCAAATAATGAAATTCAATGAGGGTGTGTGACCTATAAAAGTGATAGCCCGCCAATTAGCGACGACGAAACCTGGGCTTAACTAATCTGAGTGTGTAATGAGTTGAAAATGGAGTTAGGCACTTTCTTTGAATGAATAAGGGAAAAATAAATTTTAAGAAAAATTAATTTATGAATGAATGGTTGACTGTTCTGGATTAAGCCTACTTTTTTAGCTAACCTCATAGACTAGGGGAACCATGAAGTACAAATGTTGTAATTTTTAATGATAATTAGTTCAATGTTCATATTCATCTAATTTGTATAATCTATAATGCTTCTACCTATCTCTTTGGTAACTTCTTGGAAATGATTGTCTATGAATTTGTTTGAGTACAAATAACCAATCAAGTGTGGGGGAGTTTGATGCACTGCTGTGCATAAGGGTTTTTCACTTGGTTTAATATCTATAAAATGGTTTTTGTGGATTAATTCTGCATTTATTTTACAAGTATGATGTTACTTAATAGGTTTTTAGTCACCAAATGATGAAGCAAGAAGTCTAGGAATTTTGGAGATTCAGAAGGAAATTAGAGGCTTTTGGACCCTTTTCCCCTGACTAAGCCGGATTGGAGTCACCCAGATCAAGCACCGAGATATGAAGGATAGGCGATTTTAGGACTTTCAAAGAGAAAGGAAACCCGCATAACTACCTCACGGTAATCCAAACCATGTTCAAACCATGTGAGAGAAGATTCCATTGACATAGAGGTCTGCACGGTTGATGCACGGCTTACCAAAACTGTGTGGCCCTTCAGAGAAACCATGCGAGACATGCACATATGGACATAGAAATCCCCATGGTTGGTGCATGGCTTACCCAAACTGTGTGGCCCATCCTAGAAAACCGTGTGTCCTTAGTGCTTTGAGATAGAGACTTCGGCACGGTTGGATCATGGCCCACCAAACCGTGCACCCAAAACTGTGTGGACCACTACAGCCTTCTCCTTTTAGATTTTTCAGTTTTCACTTAATCCTTGACCAGGGGTTCCCCTTTCTACCTGCTTTTGGACAAATGGAAAAAGGGTCTTTCTGAATATGAATACCCTACGGGTGATCTTGGATAAGGGAAGATTCATGAGTGGAGAAGAGGAGGGTTGGGAGTTATGTTTTATTGTGAGATGAAGGTTTTGGAGCACTTGTTCTATGTATTATTGTTGTGATTTTAATTATTCTAGTTTTTATTGTAATGAAATCTCTTATGAATTTTAGTAAGTTTCTTATCCTTTTCATCATGAGTAGTTAAACCCCCTTGTGTTGGGGCTAGAAAAATTTTGTGTTCATTAGAACCGATTCCTCTATTCTAGTGTTTGTTCATCGTCTCTCACCTAATTCTCCCAACTTTTGTGCCTTATTTTGCTAGAAACCTCATATCAGACCAACAATGGAGTTTCCGGTGATATTTGGGAGAATTAATACATGAATATCCATGACCATTGGATATACTTGTCATTTCTAGAGGGAGGTTCCTAAATTAAGAGTCATTAGAAAACAATTTCCAGACCAAGGGATTGATTACTACCAACTTAATCGGAACTCACCAGACCAAGAGATTCCTGATACAAATGAAACCTAGAAATGTGGGTTATTATGAACAACACAACACAATAGGTAATAATGTTTAACATCCCACATAAATGTCCATCCCCGAAACATTATTATCATTATCCATTAAAATCTATTTTTAAGTAATCTTCGATTTTGAAGTTAATTCGTAGTGAGCTAGAGAAGGCCAAGAAATTAGTTCTCTTTCGAGATCCATCATTATAAACCAACAAAGAGTGTTTAAATTCAGCAACTTCAATTGATCAATTTTAAATCAAGAGACATAAATACCATCTTGGTTTCCCTATGGACCGACCCCGTACATGCACACTATGTTAGTTACATGTTAGGGATATTAATTTGGTGTTAAAAACAACACCTCCTAGAAACGACACACTAGGTGGAAGTCAGAATAAGGAACGGTGGTGGTATGTTGATACTTGAAACTGGGGAAATTCTCTACCATTCAACTATAAAAAATTTAAACTGGCATATTGAGGAGATGATGAATCCTTCCCCCCTGTATCTACACCAGCAATTCATAGATATGAGTGAGGGTGGGGATGGATAAATTAATAGGTTGTCTTTCTTCTATGGTAGCCTCTATCATTAATGTGAATTCACCGACACCGGTGTAGTCATTGTAGTAAGGGAGGATCCATCCACACTAGAACTATAAGGCCCCAGCCTTAAACCTTACTTAATATTGAGTTATTACAAGATTACACATTGAGGATCTTTTCAGGTTTAGAGTTTTAGAGAATTAGATCATGAGACTTGCATTACATTCCACATTTAAACAAGTGGTTACATAAAAGACAGTATTCATTCTTCCCATCAACGGAAACATATTTAAAATGAAACTTGGATTCTTTCTTGACACATCCTCGACACTATCATCACATCATGTACCTTTCCCTTGACCTATGAAAAACATTTCAAAAACTTGGGATGAGCATAAAAGGCTCAGTAAGGGTTATAAAAATATGGAAAGGAAACATGAGTTCATATATACATAAGAATGAAATAATACTTTACCCATAAAACATAGGCATATCAAATCATGAATAAATCATAGAAAACATAAGACATAGAGGTAACTTGAGGCATTCATAACATTCTTACGTAGGGAGTAACCCTCTTGGTTACGTTTGGAATACCCATCACAGTATATTCCCTAAATCTCTTCAGAGAAACCTTAACGTTTCACTCCTTCGCGTTACCCAATGCATTGGAGAGCTATAACGGGCTCACCCGACCTCAGTTTATCACGGAACCACCCGTCTTCATAACAATGCCCAAGAACCATAACATAATCGTATCACATAAACATGAATAAAGGAAACATAACATTTCCACATTTCAATCACAATATAACATTTTAGGATATTGAAATAATGAATCCATTCAAAAAGAAACCATTTCCAAAACGATTTAAAACATTTAATAAATAAATTTTTGAATCAAAGTGTCCCATACCACCTTGAAGCTTAAAATTTTAAACCATTAAAATCCATATAAATAAATCCTTAAAACCATTTTGAAAACATGGATATTAATAAGAACAAATAATTAAAACATTTAAAACGATATTTTGGTTAAAGGGGTTTTACCAAAATTAGAGACACTTGAATACAATAGTTGAGGAATAACATTTAGTCAAAACTTTATAATATCATGAGAATAAATGGATTCATGATATAATACTCCAAAGGATAGTATATACACCATATAAGAGTGAATTGGTGCATAACAACAATGAACCCTCAATAGAAATGTCAAATGTGATGAAATCCCTTATAAAGAAGGTATCCTTAAATTAAGGACAAATCAATCTCAAAAATATGTGTGAAAAATATAAATACACCCAATATAAGTGGATATTAAGGGTAAAACAATAAAAGGTCATTCACACATATTCAATGGATGACATATTCAATGACTATATGTTGAACCCAAAGAAATCGAAATTGGGTTAAAAAGTTCCCTTGACAGCCTAACGGCATCACATCAAAATGAGTTTATGAGAGATAAAAAGTGTATCTCATCACTTGGACATAAAATTTACATCAATAAGGATATATGAGAACATATCCCAACATAACAATATGTAAATTAAAATACCCAACAAAAGAAGTCTTTTAAAAAAAGAGGAGGGTGAAAGGTTCCCTTACCGACTTGGGTATCTTTCAAAACATACACCCCATGAAAGAAAGACAATAGGTAATTGATGTAAATACTTATAAACGAAATTATATTACACAAAGAGTAGAATAATGGGCAGTACATACACCACTCAATGGAATTTGTGGCAAATGTAGCATAAATCTCACGGGAATAAAAGTGAGATGAAAAATCCCTTACGAAAACTCGGCAGCCTAACGGCGCCACATAAAACTTCCGAATATGGATTGATGAGATCAAATAGGGTATCTCATCACATTACAATAAAATGTACAGAAAGAGGAATATAAAATAAAATCCCCCAACATTACAAAGAGGAGCTTAAATGAAGTGACACAAAGGAAAGTACTTAAAAAGAAAGAGAGAGGTTAGATCTCTTATGAAAATTCGGCAGCCTAACGGCGCCACTCAAAACTTCCAAAATGGATTGATGAGAGATAATAGGGTATCTCATCACATGAACATAAAAATTACAGTAGGAGTAATATAAAAGAACATCCCAGTCATAAGAAAGATGAGCTTAAAAGGAACGACATAAAAGTGTGTACTTTAAAAGAAAGAGAGGAGTAGGATCCCTTACCTCGGGTCCGACTTGACTCGATCGTTCTTTAACATCCTGAATAATAAACTTGAGTTAATTTCTACTTACTTAAGAACCTTTTTCAAGTTCATTATTCCTTTTATATCACTTATTACAATGTTATAAACACTATGTAATCATTAAGTTAATAATGATTGTTTGGTTGATATTTGGTTCTTAAGTCGAAAGTGGACTTCTTACAATTACATGTTGTTCGTGTGGCCAAATGTTTATTATATCCAGAATTGTATTCATTATGTAGATATCATATATTTCATATATATCCAGTACATGCATGAATTTATAACATTACATAACCATTAAGAGGTAAGAAATGAAATGCACCGTTCATGGAGACGGTAAGCCACACGTACGCATGAACGCTACTTTCATTTCTATTTCGTATTTTATAGAATGGAATAATAATGATATAAAGGTATATTATAATTCCAGTATAATGTCATTTATAATATCATATTTCTATCCTTTATACATCCCACATATGGGATTTAACGAGTCAAATCACTTTGAGGGGGCGGTAGTCCGCACTTCCTTAAATGAAGATATCGCGTATACCCATAATGGAAGCCATAAAGGTAAGACAAAAATGAAAAATACAGAAGAATAAATAAAACATAAACCTATTATATATCATATATAAAAATATTGACATCATAATGGCCACCTTTGAAGGTGTTAAATGAGTATTGAACAATCATCGTTTCGGGAGGCAGAATTTCACCATCCACGGAAACCGTATGTTCTTTAACCATTTGATGTAGTTGTGTGAGAGTGTAGCTCGAATAAATCTTATACCAACATCCTAGTATATTGAAGATACTGGTGTTGTTACAAAAGAAGTAAATAAAAATAGTTTAGTGGGTTGGAGAAGCAAAATAAAACAAATGAACATGAGAGAATGAATTACCTTTAAAAGTGTAACTCCTTTTGATTTGAGCCAAAAGGCTTCCTTTGAAAGGATTCTGCACAAAGGGAATCCTCTAGGATGAGGAGAGGGATTTGTAGAGAGTAAATGGGCTGGGGTTGGCCGAGCCAAAGGCTTGAGAAGTGTGTGAAAGGAGGTAGAGGTGGGGGCCTTTTATAAGAGGAGAGGAGGGGCACTTTTGGAAAGTAAGGAAATATTACTTTATTTGAAAATGTGTTTCGGTTTTAAAAGGTCCCACATTGATATAATTCGTGGATAAGGTGATAAGGCTTCGAAATACACTCATCCAATTGGTTTTGGACATGTGTAGGTTGTAGATTTTGCATTATCTTTCCATTTTAATTAAATCGTCAAATAATGATGTCATCGCTGCATCATTATTATGTCATAAATAATTTAATTTCTTTAATGTCTAAAAATTATAAAAAAACTACTATGATATAGGAAATCATTTTATCTTTCCAATGACTATTTATAATCAAAATTTGGACTTATATAACCCCACTTAAAAATTGTTTTAGTAAAACATATCATGTTTGTGTCAATTTTACTTTTACATTAAATAAAATGTTATTTATGTCATTTCCAAACCAAAGTGGATCCATGGGGTCCCCAAGTTGACCCATGGCTTGTCTTGGTCGGCCATGATACAACCAATAGGTGTAGGACAAGTGTCATGGTGTTTTCACATTCTTATAATATCATTTTTACCTTAAACTACACTAATAACCTCTAATCGCGATTAAAAACTTAATAAGTTACTATTCACCAAAAAATTATTTTAATCTCATTGAACCACATTTTACTTCTTAATGACAACCATGTATGTCGGATTTTTGAAAATCAAAACACAATTATGGCAAAATTTCATTTAAACGGAAAATCAGTTTTTATAAGTACCACTTAGTGGTTTCACTATTCATCAAAAATTGAAGTTTTTCAGAAAAATCCCAAAAATTCACCCTAAGCTATATTTGATATTCTGAATTCAAAAATGAAGTCCGTTTTACAAAATTCAAAACATATAAGTCACATTAATTAATTTAATAATTAATTCCCGCTGTCATGACAAATAGCGTGTTTTATAAAACAATAAGTATCAAAAGATTGACACTTGTTTAAGTCTGATTTCAAAGTGAAATTGATTCCAACGACCACTATGGGATTTAATGGTAAAAATATTTTCTCATTTCACTTTAAAACCAATTAAAAATATAATCTAATCATATAAATAAATTAGATTAAAAAGTGGGTTTTAAATAAAATATAACATTTTATACTATTCATTAAAAAAATGAACTTTATCGGAAAGATACCAAAAATTTACACAAAGTAAATTTTGATGTCCCGATTCTTAATAAGAGTTTTATTTGGTCCAAAAGAATGTATAAGAGTGATCAAAACTATATTTAATGACAGTTCTCCATTAAAAGGAGATAAGTGAACCTTTAGTGAATACTAGAGCATATACGCCTAAAATTGAATTCTTTCTGTATTTTAAGCCTTTAGCTTTTATTGGATAAATGTAAAAACATTTAAAAAAACATATATAATCATATTTTAGTTATTTCTATCCATTCCCGCCATTACAACGGCAACATGTTAACTACCATTTAAAATAATATTATTTTATTATTAGAGTGCAACGTAAGATTCCCAAGAAACTCTTTGTTGCGTGTTGGGTACGCCATCGAGCATAGCGTCCCCTTTAAAGTTATTTAAATATTTTATTCACAAATATGGATAAATATGAAATGTCATATTCTTTATTTACCTGGGGTGTTACATCCTTCCCCCCTTTTGGGAATTGCGTCCTCGCAATTTTAAAATTGCGCTTGGAAACATCCTTGAAAGTCCCACATCGGAACAAAAGTCGGTAAAACAAACACTTTAAAATAAAGAGAGATAAGTACAAAGGCCACCCGAGTTAACCCATACTAGGATTCCAAGTATGAAAATATGGACATGGAGGAAAAAACAAAGGGTCATGTTCTGATGGAGAGTGATAGAAAACATGTTTAGGAGAAAGTTAACCACGAGAAAATCACAAACTTGTGATGGGTTAAACGGTATTCGATTCCCCTGTAGGAAAAGTTAATAGACAACATTTTTGTTTTAAGTTACTTTTTATTGAGGAATTTATTCATAAGGAAACATAATCACTTATCATATTGACTTTCAACTTTTATTAGATTCCTTACACAAACTCATATTTTTTTCCAAAAGACGAGTATTTAGGAAGACTTGTTCACATTAAGAGTACTATAATCAACTTTTAGAAAATCACCTAATCCACAAAAGAGAACTATATACTTCCCATGTCTTTAGACTTTAACCAAAACCAAAACCAAAAAGGCTATAATAAGATCAGATAATCCAGAAAAGGATAACCCTTTATAAAAAGAAAATCTATTCTTAACCTCCAAAATTTGTCCAACAAAACCCAAAGTTCAACGAGGACCATTCTATAATCAATTTGTCCATAAAATTATTCAAAGTAAACCAATATAAGATTTAAACCCAAATATTTGAAGGATTTAGTCACATAGTCTTCCAAGTAAAATCGTAACATTTATCTCCAAACAACATTCGTTGCTCCTAAAGTCTCATATTGAAAAGTAATTAACCTAATCACATATCCTCCATGATAGGTTAATCCTTTTCATAAATAACCCAAAATCAACTTGCTCTTAATTCATAAAATCATATAACTAAAAAGAATCAGTCAAACTAACCAGGGGCTTCACGTAGTCCAGTGGTAGGCGATAAATATCAGTCGCTCTTTGGTTGTGGGTTCGATTCCCGCAGCATTGTCCGACACGACGGGTTGTCACACGGTCTGCATGTTGTCCTTTTTCCAAAACTATATAATTCATAAAACATTCCCCAAAATGAGATAAAATCTTCAAAAATAATCATAACATATTTTAACCTCATGTTTATCTCATTCCTTTCATTTTCCATCATATCATAGAGTAACCCATAATTACCTAAAAAGTAAGGATCATATAAACCCTAATGGTTACCTTTTTAATTATTACCTGATCTTCCACATCGATTGGTCATCTCGTACATGATGCATTATAGAACATACCAAGGTTCAAGTGGTTGATCATGACTCCTTGATATTTGGTTTAGAACAACCATGAGTCTCCTCATTGAATCCTCCATTTTATCTAGTCTCTTAATCAGAGAACCACCACAGTTTCCTTCAAACCTGTTGTCTCTTTGGTGCCTGCTAGATCCATACATTCACTGAAAACAGAAATGTCAGTGTGAGTATATCAACAAAACAATCATGTACAAATGATGAAGGTAAACACTAAGATACACTTACTCATTTACTTTATCTAAAACTAGGACTCTTTCTGAAATCCTAACCATTATGGTAATGTCACTTATGCTTAAAGAATACCCTAACCTCTAAAGTTATCTAAACCGACCTTTGATACCAACTATAAGGCCCCAGCCTTAAACCTTACTTAATCTTGAGTTATTACAAGATTACACATTGAGGATCTTTTCAGGTTTAGAGTTTTAGAGAATTAGATCATGAAACTTGCATTACATTCCTCATTTAAACAAGTGGTTACATAAAAGACAGTATTCATTCTTCCCATCAACGGAAACATATTTAAAATGAAACTTGGATTCTTTCTTGACACTTCCTCGACACTATCATCACATCATGTACCTTTCCCTTGACCTATGAAAAACATTTCAAAAACTTGGGATGAGAATAAAAGGCTCAGTAAGGGTTATAAAAATATGGAAAGGAAACATGAGTTCATATATACATAAGAATGAAATCATACTTTACCCATAAAACATAGGCATATAAAATCATGAATAAATCATAGAAAACATAAGACATAGAGGAAACTTGAGGCATTCATAACATTCTTACGTAGGGAGTAACCCTCTTGGTTACGTTTGGAATACCCATCACAGTATATTCCCTAAATCTCTTCGGAGAAACCTTAATGTTTCACTCCTTTGCGTTACCCAATGCATTGGAGAGCTATAACGGGCTCACCCGCCCTTAGTTTATCACGGAACCACCCGTCTTCATAACAATGCCCAAAAACCATAACATAATAGTATCACATAAACATGAATAAAGTAAACATAACATTTGCACATTTCAATCACAATATAACATTTTAGGATATTGAAATAATGAATCCATTCAAAAAGAAACCATTTCCAAAACCATTTAAAACATTTAATAAAGAGATTTTTGAATCAAAGTGTCCCATACCACCTTGAAGCTTAAAATTTTAAACCATTAATATCCATATAAATAAATCCTTAAAACCATTTTGAAAACATGGATATTAATAAGAACAAATAATTAAAACATTTAAAACGATATTTTGGTTAAAGGGGTTTTACCAAAATTAGAGACACTTGAATACAATAGTTGAGTAATAACATTTAGTCAAAACTTTATAATATCATGAGAATAAATGGATTCATGATATAATACTCCAAAGCACAGTATATACACCATATAAGAGTGAATTGGTGCATAACAACAATGAACCCTCAATAGAAATGTCAAATGTGATGAAATCCCTCATAAAGAAGGTATCCTTAAATTAAGGACAAATCAATCTCAAAAATATGTGTGACAAATATAAATACACCCAATATAAGTGGATATTAAGTGTAAAACAATAAAAGTTCATTCACACATATTCAATGTATGACATATTCAATGACTATATGTTGAACCCAAAGAAATCGAAATTGGGTTAAAAAGTTCCCTTGACAGCCTAACGGCATCACATCAAAATGAGTTGATGAGAGATAAAACGTGTATCTCATCACTTGGACATAAAATTTACATCAATAAGGATATATTAGAACATATCCCAACATAAAAATATGTAAATTAAAATACCCAACAATAGAAATCTTTTAAAAAAAAGAGGAGGGTGAAAGTTTCCCTTACCGACTTGGGTATCTTTCAAAACATACACCCCATGAAAGAAAGAAAATAGGTAATTGATGTAAATACTCATAAACGAAAGTATATTACACAAAGAGTAGAATAATGGGCAGTACATACACCACTCAATGTAATTTTTGGCAAATGTAGAATAAATCTCACGGGAATAAAAGTGAGATGAAAAATCCCTTACGAAAACTCGGCAGCCTAACGGCGCCACATAAAACTTCCGAATATGGATTGATGAGATCAAATAGGGTATCTCATCACATTACAATAAAATGTACAGAAAGAGGAATATAAAAGAACATCCCCCAACATTAAAAATAGGAGCTTAAAAGAAGTGACACAAAGGAAAGTACTTAAAAAGAAAGAGAGAGGTTAGATCTCTTACGAAAATTCGGCAGCCTAACGGCGCCACTCAAAACTTCCAAAATGGATTGACGAGAGATAATAGGGTCTCTCATCACATGAACATAAAAATTACAGTATGAGTAATATAAAAGAACATCCCAATCATAAGAAATATGAGCTTAAAAGGAACGACATAAAAGTGTGTACTTTAAAAAAAAGAGAGGAGTAGGATCCCTTACCTCGGGTCCGACTTGACTCGATCGTTTTTTAACGTCCTAAATAATAAACTTGAGTTAATTTATACTTACTTAAGAACCTTTTTCAAGTTCATTATTCCTTTTATATCACTTATTACCATGTTATAAACACTATGTAATCATTAAGTTAATAATGATTGTTTGGTTGATATTTGGTTCTTAAGTCGAAAGTGGACTTCTTACAATTACATGTTGTTCGTGTGGCCAAATTTTTATTATATCCAGAATTGTATTCATTATGTAGATATCATATATGTCATATATATCCAGTACATGCATGAATTTATAACATTACATAATCATTTAGATGTAAGAAATGAAATGCACCGTTCATGGAGACGGTAAGCCGTACGTACGCATGAACGCTACTTTCATTTCTATTTCGTATTTTATAGAATGGAATAATAATGATATAAAAGTATATTATAATTCCAGTATAATGTCATTTATAATATCATATTTCCATCCTTTATACATCCCACATATGGTATTTAACGAATCAAATCACTTTGAGGGGGCGGTAGTCCGCACTTCCTTAAATGAAGATATCGCGTATACCCATAATGGAAGCCATAAAGGTAAGACAAAAATGAAAAATACAGAAGCATAAATAAAACATAAACATATTATATATTATATATAAAAATATTTACATCATAATGGCCACCTTTGAAGGTGTTAAATGAGTATTGAACAATCATCGTTTCGGGAGGCAGAATTTCACCATCCACGGAAACCGTATGTTCTTTAACCATTTGATGTGGTTGTGTGAGAGTGTAGCTTGAATAAATCTTATAAAAACATCCTAGTATATTGAATATACTTGTGTTGTTACAAAAGAAGTAAATAAGAAGAGTTTAGTGGGTTGGAGAAGCAAAATAAAACAAATGAACATGAGAGAATGAATTACCTTTAAAAGTGTAACTCCTTTTGATTTGAGCCAAAAGGCTTCCTTTGAAAGGATTCTTCCCAAAGGGAATCCTTTAGGATGAGGAGAGGGATGTGGATAGAGTAAATGGGCAGGGGTTGGCCGAGCCAAAGGCTTGATAAGTGTGTGAAATGAGGTAGAGGTGGGGGCCTTTTATAAGAGGAGAGGAGGGGCACTTTTGGAAAGTAAGGAAATATTACATTATTTGAAAATGTGTTTCGGTTTTAAAAGGTCCCACATTGATAGAATTCGTGGATAAGGTGATAGGTCTTCGCAATACACTCATCCAATTAGTTTTGGACATGTGTAGGTTGTAGATTTTTCATTATCTTTCCATTTTAATTAAATCGTCAAATAATGATGTCATCGCTGCATCATTATTATGTCATAAATAATTTAATTTCTTTAATGTCTAAAAATTATAAAAAAAATACTATGATATAGGAAATCTGTTTATCTTTCTAATGACTATTTATAATCAAAATTTGGACTTGTATAACCCCACTTAAAAATTGTTTTAGTAAAACATATCATGTTTGTGTCAATTTTACTTTTACATTAAATAAAATGTTATTTATGTCATTTCCCAACCAAAGTGGATCCATGGGGTCCCAAGTTGACCCATGGCTTGTCTGGGTCGGCCATGATACAACCAATAGGTGTAGGAAAAGTGTCATGGTGTTTTCACATTCTTATAATATCATTTTTACCTTAAACTACACTAATTACCTCTAATTGCGATTAAAAACTTAATAAGTTACTATTCACCAAAAAATTATTTTAATCTCATTGAACCACATTTTACTTCTTAATGACAACCATGTATGTCGGATTTTTGAAAATCAAAACACAATGATTGCAAAATTTCATTTAAACGGAAAATCAGTTTTTATAAGTACCACTTAGTGGTTTCACTATTCATCAAAAATTGAAGTTTTTCAGAAAAATCCCAAAAATTCACCCTAAGCTATATTTGATATTCTGAATTCAAAAATGAAGTCCGTTTTACAAAATTCAAAACATATAAGTCACATTAATTAATTTAATAATTAATTCCCGCTGTCATGACAAATAGCGTGTTTTATGAAACAATAAGTATCAAAAGATTGACACTAGTTTAAGTCTGATTTCAAAGTGAAATTGATTCTAACGACCACTATTGGATTTAATGGTAAAAATATTTTCTAATTTCACTTTAAAACCAATTCAAAATATAATCTAATCATATAAATAAATTAGATTAAAAAGTGGTTTTGAAATAAAATATAACATTTTACACTATTCATTAAAAAAATGAACTTTATCGGAAAGATACCAAAAATTTACACAAAGTAAATTTTGATGTCCCGATTCTTAATAAGAGTTTTATTTGGTCCAAAAGAATGTATAAGAGTGATCAAAACTATATTTAATGACAGTTCTCCATTAAAAGGCGATAAGTGAACCTTTAGTAAATACTAGGGCATATACGCCTAAAATTGAATTCTTTCTATATTTTAAGCATTTAGCTTTTATTGGATAAATGTAAAAACATTTAAAAAAACATATATAATCATATTTTAGTTATTTCTATCCATTCCCACCATTACAACGGCTACATGTTAACTACCATTTAAAATAATATTATTTTATTATTAGAGTGCAACGTAAGATTCCCAAGAAACACGTTGTTGCGTGTTGGGTACGCCATCGAGCATAGCGTCCCCTTTAAAGTTATTTAAATATTTTATTCACAAATATGGATAAATATGAAATGTCATATTCTTTATTTACCTGGGGTATTACATCCTTCCCCCCTTTTGGGAATTGCGTCCTCGCAATTTTAAAATTGCGCTTGGAAACATCCTTGAAAGTCCCACATCGGAACAAAAGTCGGTAAAACAAACACTTTAAAATAAAGAGAGATAAGTACAAAGGTCACCCGAGTTAACCCATTCTAGGATTCCAAGTATGAAAATATGGAAATGTAGGAAAAAACAAAGGGTCATGTTCTGATGGAGAGTGATAGAAAACATGTTTAGGAGAAAGTTAACCACTAGAAAATCACAAACTTGTGACGGGTTAAACGGTATTCGATTCCCCAGTAGGAAAAGTTAATAGACAACATTTTTGTTTTAAGTTACTTTTTATTGAGGAATTTATTCATAAGGAAACATAATCACTTATCATATTGACTTTCAACTTTTATTAGATTCCTTACACAAACTCATATTTTTTTCCAAAAGACGAGTATTTAAGAAGACTTGTTCACATTAAGAGTACTATAATCAACTTTTAGAAAATCACCTAATCCACAAAAGAGAACTATATACTTCCCATGTATTTAGACTTTAACCAAAACAAAAACCAAAAAGGCTAGTACAAGATCAGATAATCCAAAAAAGGATAACCCTTTATAAAAAGACAATCTATTCTTAACCTCCAAAATTTGTCCAACAAAACCCAAAGTTCAACGAGGACCATTCTATAATCACTTTTTCCATAAAATTCTTCAAAGTAAACCAATATAAGATTGAAACCCAAATATTTGAAGGATTTAGTCACATAGTCTTCCAAGTTAAATCGTAATATTTATCTCCAAACAACATTCGTTGCTCCTAAAGTCTCGTATTGAAAAGTAATTAACCTAATCACATATCCTCCATGATAGGTTAATCCTTTTCATAAATAACCCAAAATCAACTTTCTCTTAATTCATAAAATCATATAACTAAAGAGAATCAGTCAAACTAACCAGGGGCTTCACGTAGTCCATTGGTAGGCGATAAATACCAGTCGCACTTTGGTTGTGGGTTCGATTCCCGCAGCATTGTCCGACGCGACGGGTTGTCACACGGTCTGCATGTTGTCCTTTTTCCAAAACTATATAATTCTTAAATCATTCCCCAAAATGAGATAAAATCTTCAAAAATAATCATAACATATTTTAACCTCAAGTTTATCTCATTCCTTTCATTTTCCATCATATCATAGAGTAACCCATAATTACCTAAAAAGTAAGGATCATATAAACCCTAATGGTTACCTTTTTAATTATTACCTGAACATCCACATCGATTGGTCATCTCGTACATGATGCATTATAGAACATACCAAGGTTCAAGTGGTTGATCATGACTCCTTGATATTTGGTTTAGAACAACCATGAGTCTCCTCATTGAATCCTCCATTTTATCTAGTCTCTTAATCAGAGAACCACCACAGTTTCCTTCAAACCTGTTGTCTCTTTGGTGCCTGCTAGATCCATCCATTCACTAAAAACAGAAATGTCAGTGTGAGTATATCAACAAAACCATCATGTACAAATGATGAAGGTAAACACTAAGATACACTTACTCATTTACTTTATCTAAAACTAGGACTCTTTCTGAAATCCTAACCATTATGGTAATGTCACTTATGCTTAAAGAATACCCTAACCTCTAAAGTTATCTGAACCGACCTTTGATACCAACTATAAGGCCCCAGCCTTAAACCTTACTTAATCTTGAGTTATTACAAGATTACACATTGATGATCTTTTCAGGTTTAGAGTTTTAGAGAATTAGATCATGAAACTTGCATTACATTCCACATTTAAACAAGTGGTTACATAAAAGACAGTATTCATTCTTCCCATCAACGGAAACATATTTAAAATGAAACATGGATTCTTTCTTGACACATCCTCGACACTATCATCACATCATGTACCTTTCCCTTGACCTATGAAAAACATTTCAAAAACTTGGGATGAGAATAAAAGGCTCAGTAAGGGTTATAAAAATATGGAAAGGAAACATGAGTTCATATATACATAAGAATGAAATCATACTTTACCCATAAAACATAGGCATATCAAATCATGAATAAATCATAGAAAACATAAGACATAGAGGTAACTTGAGGCATTCATAACATTCTTACGTAGGGAGTAACCCACTTGGTTACGTTTGGAATACCCATCACAGTATATTCCCTAAATCTCTTCGGAGAAACCTTAACGTTTCACTCCTTCGCGTTACCCAATGCATTGGAGAGCTATAACGGGCTCACCCGCCCTTAGTTTATCACGGAACCACCTGTCTTCATAACAATGCCCAAGAACCATAACATAATCGTATCACATAAACATGAATAAAGGAAACATAACATTTCCATATTTCAATCACAATATAACATTTTAGGATATTGAAATAATGAATCCATTCAAAAAGAAACCATTTCCAAAACCATTTAAAACATTTAATAAAGAGATTTTTGAATCAAAGTGTCTCATACCACCTTGAAGCTTAAAATTTTAAACCATTAATATCCATATAAATAAATCCTTAAAACCATTTTTAAAACATGGATATTAATAAGAACAAATAATTAAAACATTTAAAATGATATTTTGGTTAAAGGGGTTTTACCAAAATTAGAGACACTTGAATACAATAGTTGAGGAATAACATTTAGTCAAAACTTTATAATATCATGAGAATAAATGGATTCATGATATAATACTCCAAAGGACAGTATATACACCATATAAGAGTGAATTGGTGCATAACAACAATGAACCCTCAATAGAAATGTCAAATGTGATGAAATCCCTTATAAAGAAGGTATCCTTAAATTAAGGACAAATCAATCTCAAAAATATGTGTGACAAATATAAATACACCCAATATAAGTGGATATTAAGTGTAAAACAATAAAAGTTCATTCACACATATTCAATGGATGACATATTCAATGACTATATGTTGAACCCAAAGAAATCGAAATTGGGTTAAAAAGTTCCCTTGACAGCCTAACGGCATCACATCAAAATGAGTTGATGAGAGATAAAAAGTGTATCTCATCACTTGGACATAAAATTTACATCAATTAGGATATATGAGAACATATAGCAACATAACAATATTTAAATTAAAAGACCCAACAAAAGAAGTCTTTTAAAAAAAAGAGGAGGGTGAAAGGTTCCCTTACCGACTTGGGTATCTTTCAAAACATACACCCCATGAAAGAAAGACAATAGGTAATTGATGTAAATACTCATAAACGAAAGTATATTACACAAAGAGTAGAATAATGGGAAGTACATACACCACTCAATGGAATTTGTGGCAAATGTAGCATAAATCTCACGGGAATAAAAGTGAGATGAAAAATCCCTTACGAAAACTCGGCAGCCTAACGGCGCCACATAAAACATCCGAATATGGATTGATGAGATCAAATTGGGTATCTCATCACATTAAAATAAAATCTACAGAAAGAGGAATATAAAAGAACATCCCACAACATTACAAAGAGGAGCTTAAAAGAAGTGACACAAATGAAAGTACTTAAAAAGAAAGAGAGAGGTTAGATCTCTTACGAAAATTCGGCAGCCTAACGGCGCCACTCAAAACTTCCAAAATGGATTGATGAGAGATAATAGGGTCTCTCATCACATGAACATAAAAATTAAAGTAGGAGTAATATAAAATAACATCCCAGTCATAAGAAAGATGAGCTTAAAAGGAACGACATAAAAGTGTGTACTTTAAAAGAAAGAGAGGAGTAGGATCCCTTACCTCGGGTCCGACTTGACTCGATCATTCTTTAACGTCCTGAATAATAAACTTGAGTTAATTTCTAAATACTTAAGAACCTTTTTCATGTTCATTATTCCTTTTATATCACTTATTACCATGTTATAAACACTATGTAATCATTAAGTTAATAATGATTGTTTGGTTGATATTTGGTTCTTAAGTCGAAAGTGGACTTCTTACAATTACATGTTGTTCGTGTGGCCAAATGTTTATTATATCCAGAATTGTATTCATTATGTAGATATCATATATGTCATATATATCCAGTACATTCATGAATTTATAACATTACATAATCATTTAGAGGTAAGAAATGAAATGCACCGTTCATGGAGACGGTAAGCCGTACGTACGCATGAACGCTACTTTCATTTCTATTTCGTATTTTATAGAATGGAATAATAATGATATAAAGTTATATTATAATTCCAGTATAATGTCATTTATAATATCATATTTCCATCCTTTATACATCCCACATATGGTATTTAACGAGTCAAATCACTCTGAGGGGGCGGTAGTCCGCACTTCCTTAAATGAAGATATCGCGTATACCCATAATGGAAGCCATAAAGGTAAGACAAAAATGAAAAATACATAAGCATAAATAAAACATAAACATATCATATATCATATATAATAATAGTTACATCATAATGGCCACCTTTTATGGTGTTAAATGAGTATTGAACAATCATCATTTCGGGAGGCAGAATTTCACCATCCACGGAAACCGTATGTTCTTTAACCATTTGATGTAGTTGTGTGAGAGTGTAGCTCGAATAAATCTTATAACAACATCCTAGTATATTGAAGATACTGTTGTTGTTACAAAATAAGTAAATAAAAAGAGTTTAGTGGGTTGGAGAAGCAAAATAAAACAAATGAACATGAGAGAATGAATTACCTTTAAAAGTGTAACTCCTTTTGATTTGAGCCAAAAGGCTTCCTTTGAAAGGCTTATTCCCAAAGGAAATCCTCTAGGATGAGGAGAGGGATGTGGAGAGAGTAAATGGGCAGGGGTTGGCCGAGACAAAGGCTTGAGAAGTGTGTGAAATGAGGTAGAGGTGGGGGCCTTTTATAAGAGGAGTGGAGGGGCACTTTTGGAAAGTAAGGAAATATTACTTTATTTGAAAATGTGTTTCGGTTTTAAAAGGTCCCACATTGATAGAATTCGTGGATAAGGTGATAAGGCTTCGAAATCCACTCATCCAATTGGTTTTGGACATGTTTAGGTTGTAGAGTTTTCATTATCTTTCCATTTTAATTAAATCGTCAAATAATGATGTCATCGCTGCATCATTATTATGTCATAAATAATTTAATTTATTTAATGTCTAAAAATTATATACAAAATACTATGATATAGGAAATCTTTTTATCTTTCCAATGACTATTTATAATAAAAATTTGGACTTGTATAACCCCACTTAAAAATTATTTTAGTAAAACATATCATGTTTGTGTCAATTTTACTTTTACATTAAATAAAATGTTATTTATGTCATTTCCCAACCAAAGTGGATCCATGGGGTCCCCAAGTTGACCCATGGCTTGTCTTGGTCGGCCATGATACAACCAATAGGTGTAGGACAAGTTTCATGGTCTTTTCACATTCTTATAATATCATTTTTACCTTAAACTACACTAATTACCTCTAATCGCGATTAAAAACATAATAAGTTACTATTCACCAAAAAATTATTTTAATCTCATTGAACCACATTTTACTTCTTAATGACAACCATGTATGTCGGATTTTTGAAAATCAAAACACAATGATGGCAAAATTTCATTTAAACGGAAAATCAGTTTTTATAAGTACCACTTAGTGGTTTCACTATTCATCAAAATTGATGTTTTTCAGAAAAATCCCAAAAATTCACCCTAAGCTATATTTGATATTCTGAATTCAAAAATGAAGTCCGTTTTACAAAATTCAAAACATATAAGTCACATTAATTAATTTAATAATTAATTCTCGCTGTCATGACAAATAGCGTGTTTTATGAAACAATAAGTATCAAAAGATTGACACTAGTTTAAGTCTGATTTCAAAGTGAAATTGATTCCAACGACCACTATTGGATTTAATGGTAAAAATATTTTCTAATTTCACTTTCAAACCAATTCAAAATATAATCTAATCATATAAATAAATTAGATTAAAAAGTGGTTTTGAAATAAAATATAACATTTTACACTATTCATTAAAAAAAATGAACTTTATCGGAAAGATACCAAAAATTTACACAAAGTAAATTTTGATGTCCCGATTCTTAATAATAGTTTTATTTGGTCCAAAATAATGTATAAGAGTGATCAAAACTATATTTAATGACAGTTCTCCATTAAAAGGCGATAAGTGAACCTTTAGTGAATACTAGGGCATATACACCTAAAATTGAATTCTTTATGTATTTTAAGCCTTTAGCTTTTATTGGATAAATGTAAAAACATTTAATAAAACATATATAATCATATTTTAGTTATTTCTATCCATTCCCGCCATTACAACGGCTACATGTTAACTACCTTTTAAAATAATATTATTTTATTATTAGAGTGCAACGTAAGATTCCCAAGAAACTCGTTGTTGCGTGTTGGGTACGCCATCGAGCATAGCGTCCCCTTTAAATTTATTTAAATATTTTATTCAAAAATATGGATAAATATGAAATGTCATATTATTTATTTACCTGGGGTGTTACATCCTTCCCCCCTTTTGGGAATTGCGTCCTCGCAATTTTAAAATTGCGCTTGGAAACATCCTTGAAAGTCCCACATCGGAACAAAAGTCGGTAAAACAAACACTTTAAAATAAAGAGAGATAAGTACAAAGGTCACCCGATTTAACCCATACTAGGATTCCAAGTTTGAAAATATGGACATGGAGGAAAAAACAAAGGGTATGTTCTGATGGAGAGTGATAGAAAACATGTTTAGGAGAAAGTTAACCACGAGAAAATCACAAACTTGTGATGGGTTAAACGGTATTCGATTCCCCAGTAGGAAAAGTTAATAGACAACATTTTTGTTTTAAGTTACTTTTTATTGAGGAATTTATTCATAAGGAAACATAAACACTTATCATATTGACTTTCAACTTTTATTAGATTCCTTACACAAACTCATATTTTTTTCCAAAAGACGAGTATTTAGGAAGACTTGTTCACATTAAGAGTACTATAATCAACTTTTAGAAAATCACCTAATCCACATAAGAGAACTATATAATTCCCATGTCTTTATACTTTAACCAAAACCAAAACCAAAAAGGCTAGTACAAGATCAGATAATCCAGAAAAGGATAACCCTTTATAAAAAGAAAATCTATTCTTAACCTCCAAAATTTGTCCAACAAAACCCAAAGTTCAACGAGGACCATTCTATAATCAATTTGTCCAAAAAATTCTTCAAAGTAAACCAATATAAGATTGAAACCCAAATATTTGAAGGATTTAGTCACATAGTCTTCCATGTTAAATCGTAACATTTATCTCCAAACAACATTCGTTTCTCCTAAAGTCTCGTATTGAAAAGTAATTAACCTAATCACATATCCTCCATGATAGGTTAATCCTTTTCATAAATAACCCAAAATCAACTTGCTCTTAATTCATAAAATCATATAACTAAAAAGAATCAGTCAAACTAACTAGGGGCTTCACATAGTCCAGTGGTAGGCGATAAATACCAGTCGCACTTTGGTTGTGGGTTCGATTCCCACAGCATTGTCCGACGCGACGGGTTGTCACACGGTCTGCGTGTTGTCCTTTTTCCAAAACTATATAATTCTTAAAACATTCCCCAAAATGAGATAAAATCTTCAAAAATAATCATAACATATTTTAACCTGAAGTTTATCTCATTCCTTTCATTTTCCATCATATCATAGAGTAACCCATAATTACCTAAAAAGTAAGGATCATATAAACCCTAATGGTTACCTTTTTAATTATTATCTGAACTTCCACATCGATTGGTCATCTCGTACATGATGCATTATAGAACATACCAAGGTTCAAGTGGTTGATCATGACTCCTTGATATTTGGTTTAGAACAACCATGAGTCTCCTCATTGAATCCTCCATTTTATCTAGTCTCTTAATCAGAGAACCACCACAGTTTCCTTCAAACCTGTTGTCTCTTTGGTTCCTGCTAGATCCATCCATTCACTAAAAACAGAAATGTCAGTGTGATTATATCAACAAAACCATCATGTACAAATGATGAAGGTAAACACTAAGATACACTTACTCATTTACTTTATCTAAATCTAGGACTCTTTCTGAAATCCTAACCATTATGGTAATGTCACTTATGCTTAAAGAATACCCTAACCTCTAAAGTTATCTAAACCGACCTTTGATACCAACTATAAGGCCCCATCCTTAAACCTTACTTAATCTTGAGTTATTACAATATTACACATTGAGGATCTTTTCAGGTTTAGAGTTTTAGAGAATTAGATCATGAAACTTGCATTACATTCCACATTTAAACAAGTGGTTACATAAAAGACAGTATTCATTCTTCCCATTAACGGAAACATATTTAAAATGAAACTTGGATTCTTTCTTGACACATCCTCGACACTATCATCACATCATGTACCTTTCCCTTGACCTATGAAAAACATTTCAAAAACTTGGGATGAGCATAAAAGGCTCAGTAAGGGTTATAAAAATATGGAAAGGAAACATGAGTTCATATATACATAAGAATGAAATCATACTTTACCCATAAAACATAGGAATATCAAATCATGAATAAATCATAGAAAACATAAGACATAGAGGTAACTTGAGGCATTCATAACATTCTTACGTAGGGAGTAACCCTCTTGGTTACGTTTGGAATACCCATCACAGTATATTCCCTAAATCTCTTCGGAGAAACCTTAACGTTTCACTCCTTCGCGTTACCCAATGCATTGGAGAGCTATAACGGGCTCACCCGCCCTTAGTTTATCACGGAACCACCCGTCTTCATAACAATTCCCAAGAACCATAACATAATCGTATCACATAAACATGAATAAAGGAAACATAAAATTTCCACATTTCAATCACAATATAACATTTTAGGATATTGAAATAATGAATCCATTCAAAAAGAAACCATTTCCAAAACCATTTAAAACATTTAATAAAGAGATTTTTGAATCAAAGTGTCCCATACCAACTTGAAGCTTAAAATTTTAAACCATTAATATCCATATAAATAAATCCTTAAAACCATTTTGAAAACATGGATATTAATAAGAACAAATAATTAAAACATTTAAAACGATATTTTGGTTAAAGGGGTTTTACAAAAATTAGAGACACTTGAATACAATAGTTGAGGAATAACATTTAGTCAAAACATTATAATATCATGAGAATAAATGGATTCATGATATAATACTCCAAAGGACAGTATATACACCATATAAGAGTGAATTGGTGCATAACAACAATGAACCCTCAATAGAAATGTCAAATGTGATGAAATCCCTTATAAAGAAGGTATCCTTAAATTAAGGACAAATCAATCTCAAAAATATGTGTGAAAAATATAAATACACCCAATATAAGTGGATATTAAGTGTAAAACAATAAAAGGTCATTCACACATATTCAATGGATGACATATTCAATGACTATATGTTGAACCCAAAGAAATCGAAATTGGGTTAAAAAGTTCCCTTGACAGCCTAACGGCATCACATCAAAATGAGTTGATGAGAGATAAAAAGTGTATCTTATCACTTGGACATAAAATTTACATCAATAAGGATATATGATAACATATCCCAAAATAACAATATGTAAATTAAAAGACCCAACAAAAGAAGTCTTTTAAAAGAAAGAGGAGGGTGAAAGGTTCCCTTACCGACTTGGGTATCTTTCAAAACATACACCCCATGAAAGAAAGACAATAGGTAATTGATGTAAATACTCATAAACAAAAGTATATTACACAAAGAGTAGAATAATGGGCAGTACATACACCACTGAATGGAATTTGTGGCAAATGTAGCATAAATCTCACGGGAATAAAAGTGAGATGAAAAATCCCTTACGAAAACTCGGCAGCCTAACGGCGCCACATAAAACTTCTGAATATGGATTGATGAGATCAAATAGGGTGTCTCATCACATTAAAATAAAATTTACAGAAAGAGGAATATAAAATAACATCCCCCAACATTTCAAAGAGGAGCTTAAAAGAAGTGACACAAAGGAAAGTACTTAAAAAGAAAGAGAGAGGTTAGATCTCTTACGAAAATTCGGCAGCCTAACGGCGCCACTCAAAACATCCAAAATGGATTGATGAGAGATAATAGGGTCTCTAATCACATGAACATAAAAATTACAGTAGGAGTAATATAAAAGAACATCCCAGTCATAAGAAAGATGAGCTTAAAAGGAACGACATAAAAGTGTGTACTTTAAAAGAAAGAGAGGAGTAGGATCCCTTACCTCGGGTCCGACTTGACTCGATCGTTCTTTAACATCCTGAATAATAAACTTGAGTTAATTTCTACTTACTTAAGAACCTTTTTAAAGTTCATTATTCCTTTTATATCACTTATTACCATGTTATAAACACTATGTAATCATTAAGTTAATAATGATTGTTTGGTTGATATTTGGTTCTTAAGTCGAAAGTGGACTTCTTACAATTACATGTTGTTCGTGTGGCCAAATGTTTATTATATCCAGAATTTTATTCATTATGTAGATATCATATATGTCATATATATACAGTACATTCATGAATTTATAAAATTACATAATCATTTAGAGGTAAGAAATGAAATGCACCGTTCATGGAGACGGTAAGCCGAACGTACGCATGAACGCTACTTTCATTTCTATTTCGTATTTTATAGAATGGAATAATAATGATATAAAGGTATATTATAATTGCAGTATAATGTCATTTATAATATCATATTTCCATCTTTTATACATCCCACATATGGTATTTAACGAATCAAATCACTTTGAGGGGGCGGTAGTCCGCACTTCCTTAAATGAAGATATCGCGTATACCCATAACGGAAGCCATAAAGGTAAGACAAAAATGAAAAATACAGAAGCATAAATAAAACATAAACATATTATATATCATATATAAAAATAGTGACATCATAATGGCCACCTTTGAAGGTGTTAAATGAGTATTGAACAATCATCGTTTCGGGAGGCAGAATTTCACCATCCACGGAAACCGTATGTTCTTTAACCATTTGATGTAGTTGTGTGAGAGTGTAGCTCGAATAAATCTTATAACAACATCCTAGTATATTAAAGATACTGTTGTTGTTACAAAAGAAGTAAATAAAAAGAGTTCAGTGGGTTGGAGAAGCAAAATAAAACAAATGAACATGAGAGAATGAATTACCTTTAAAAGTGTAACTCCTTTTGATTTGAGCCAAAAGGCTTCCTTTGAAAGGATTATTCCCAAAGGGAATCCTCTAGGATGAGGATAGGGATGTGGAGAGAGTAAATGGGCAGGGGTTTGCCGAGCCAAAGGCTTGAGAAGTGTGTGAAATGAGGTAGAGGTGGGGGCCTTTTATAAGAGGAGAGGAGGGGCACTTTTGGAAAGTAAGGAAATATTACTTTATTTGAAAATGTGTTTCGGTTTTAAAAGGTCCCACATTGATAGAATTCGTGGATAAGGTGATAAGGCTTCTAAATCCACTCATCGAATTGGTTTTGGACATGTGTAGGTTGTAGATTTTTCATTATCTTTCCATTTTAATTAAATCGTCAAATAATGATGTCATCGCTGCATCATTATTATGTCATAAATAATTTAATTTCCTTAATGTCTAAAAATTATAAACAAAATACTATGATATATTAAATCTTTTTAGCTTTCCAATGACTATTTATAATCAAAATTTGGACTTGTATAACCCTACGTAAAAATTGTTTTAGTAAAACATATCATGTTTGTGTCAATTTTACTTTTACATTAAATAAAATGTTATTTATGTCATTTCCCAACCAAAGTGGATCCATGGGGTCCCAAGTTGACCCATGGCTTGTCTCGGTCGGCCATGATACAACCAATAGGTGTAGGACAAGTGTCATGGTGTTTTCAAATTCTTATAATATCATTTTTACCTTAAACTACACTAATTACCTCTAATCGCGATTAAAAACTTAATAAGTTACTATTCACCAAAAAATTATTTTAATCTCATTGAACCACATTTTACTTCTTAATGACAACCATGTATGTCGGATTTTTGAAAATCAAAACACAATGATGGCAAAATTTCATTTAAACGGATAATCAGTTTTTATAAGTACCACTTAGTGGTTTCACTATTCATCAAAAATTGAAGTTTTTCAGAAAAATCCCAAAAATTCACCCTAAGCTATATTTGATATTCTGAATTCAAAAATTAAGTCCATTTTACAAAATTCAAAACATATAAGTCACATTAATTAATTTAATTTTTAATTCCCGCTGTCATGACAAATAGCGTGTTTTATGAAACAATAAGTATCAAAAGATTGACACTAGTTTAAGTCTGATTTCAAAGTGAAATTGATTCCAACGACCACTATTGGATTTAATGGTAAAAATATTTTCTAATTTCACTTTAAAACCAATTCAAAATATAATATAATCATATAAATAAATTAGATTAAAAAGTGGTTTTGAAATAAAATATAACATTTTACACTATTCATTACAAAAAATGAACTTTATCGGAAAGATACCAAAAATTTACACAAAGTAAATTTTGATGTCCCGATTCTTAATAAGAGTTTTATTTGGTCCAAAAGAATGTATAAGAGTGATCAAAACTATATTTAATGACAGTTCTCCATTAAAAGGCGATAAGTGAACCTTTAGTGAATACTAGGGCATATACGCCTAAAATTGAATTCTTTCTGTATTTTAAGCCTTTAGCTTTTATTAGATAAATGTAAAAACATTTAAAAAAACATATATAATCATATTTTAGTTATTTCTATCCATTCCTGCCATTACAACGGCTACATGTTAACTACCATTTAAAATAATATTCTTTTATTATTGGAGTGCAACGTAAGATTCCCAAGAAACTCGTTGTTGCGTGTTGGGTACGCCATCGAGCATAGCGTCCCCTTTAAAGTTATTTAAATATTTTATTCCAAAATATGGATAAATATGAAATGCCATATTCTTTATTTACCTGGGGTGTTACAAGAACATAGTGTGTAATCCTGCTAACATGAGCTCAAAAAAACTTATAGCCAGATCACATATCCCTAGGTGGTATACAGACCTACATCAAGGGTATCCCAATAGGAACCTAGAGTATTTCGTGATTTTTGGGTTTGATGTGTTCGACCACAGAAAACATTTGGCCTCGGCCCACTCTCTTGAAGGTACATACTAATCTTATTCTCAAATGAAATATGTGAGAATACAAGTAGAGGCTGACCAAGAAATATCTCTACCATAACTAGTAAATCCCTCTCCAATAGTGACACTTGTAAAATATTCTCCCAGGTATTGACCATGAGTAAAAATTCTTCATACATGTCACCGTGAATGGGGATTCCCCCTATACAATAAATATCCCAGAGAATTATTCACACATCACCATGAAAAAAGTGGAATGTATTATTGCTTGAGAAACAGAAATTGTGTAGTTAAGGTAGTACCTCACCCGGTTAATATATGGAAAACTGGGTAACCCATAAATCTTGATTTAGATTAACCATTTTTAATTGATCAGGGAATTATAAGAAGTTCTATTGTACCAAAAACACCTTGGACCATTTGTCGGGAAAAAAACCCATCAGATCACAGGTCCCACTTAGAGATTCATCCTCCATTTAAATAGGCAATTGGATGGTTTAAAATGGATGGGTAGTCCTAGATGACTAACTCCAAGGATATATTAAAGAGTCATTGGATACTCTGTGTCCACATGGAACTGTTCCGAAGGAACTTGTCCTCCTTGATTGAAATAGTATCAATCCCTCCTATGGTAGAGATTTTTTCTTTATCATTCTCCCAGGATGTCTTATATTGAATGATAATACTTTCTCAGTTAACTCATGGAATGTTAATATCATCTTATAGTCCAAAACTATGAATTGGCGACAAAATATATTGCAAGTAGTCCATAATCTCTATATAAAGAAGATCTCGAAGAATACCATCAAGAGGATTAATTGAATAATTAATGTTCTCATCAATATTCTTGACTATAGCCACCCATTTTCATGTCATTCCCATTCAGATAAGAGAGATATCCACTGTTATATCTACATCAAAAGTCCGTGAAAAAGGTTACTCCAACAAAATTTGGGATATGACTCAATGTGGTCTGCGTACTGAATTCTATGAATGGTTCATGGAAGATACCACCATTGAACCCATAGTTCTAGGAAACCCACAAGGCATTATTGCATGGGGAGTTGGACAACACACTAAATAGTATGCATAATAGACAAGCCTCACACCCAACCTCTCTATGCAAAAATTAAAACTCACTATTCAAAAATTCAAATTCTAGTTCATGGATTTTAAATTTAGTTCATGGATGAGGAAGTCTGTGAATGGTTTTGAGTTTTCATGGTGCATGGTTTAGTTCATATATGAAGTTTAATTCAATGGGTGATGGTTTGTGGAAGCAGAGCAGGTGAGAGAGATTTATAGAGCATTGAGTTCATCGAGAAAATTGGTAAATGAACAATGACTTGGGCCCCTCTATATATAAGTGTGGTCCCCATATGGTACCACTGTTATTCCACGAACCAGTTCATGTTAGGACTACTTTCTACTTTCAAATAGCTTCCTCTTTGTCTCAATCAGAACCCACTCATATAAGGGAATTTATTGGGCCCTGAAAACACTGCAAAACGGAAGAAAATACACTTACATGTTTGATAATGGAAATAAATATATGTTCAACTAAAGCCTTGAAGAATAATATCGAAGAATCCCATATTCATCAAAGAGAAGGAGAGACACCATGAACTGAAAGTACTTCTTGGACAAGTTAACTGCATGACAGTCCATGAACATGAAATGAAGCCATAAACCAAGTGGTTCTCAAAATATAGATGATGTAACCATTTCCCATGCACTGTGTCATTGGAAAAACAGATGTTAAAAATCTTCTCCATATATGGGCCAAGAGAATGGTGTCATTGGTGGAATGGAGGTGGAGAAACTCACCACTTCATACTGTTCGCAAAAACTAAATAGTTCATGACAAAGGAATAACGAGTGAAATCTCTTGAGTGAGATGAAGTCATTCGTAGGATAGAGGTGGTGATCATTGCTACCGCAAACCACTACTCTTAAGGTCTCTATTGGCCGAGTCATACATGGGTCTAGTAATTTCCCTATGGGATTCCACAAAATTTTTCATTAGACCCATATATCTTGATACCCTAAAAATCTATAAAAGGATCTTCAATGTTTCATGAAGAAGAAGACCAGATTTTATAGATTTGAAGGCACAAATGAATAAAATTATGAAAAGAATTACTTTTAAAATGATTTTTTGTTGGTATATATCACCACATACCATAAAAGATGGAAGCATAATATTAATTGTCAGCCCACAAACCTAATTGTTGAGCAGAAAACTATATACTGGTGGTGGACGAACACCCTAAGAACTGCAGTATTAATGCCCCTTCATGAATCTGGCATCACTCATAGAACATTTCTATGCAGATGAAACACTACCTCATGTAGTTTCCTGCTACACGAATGGAATCTATCCTCACATAGAACTAAAATATACGGACGGAACATGGGGCTGTGTACCGCCATGATGTTCAGACCACTCCACCTACATGGAAACATGCTATGCGAGGGATTCCTCATTCTTCATGGACAAACGGTACACAAAATGGGGTACCTTTGGGCATTCAACTATCTACATCTAATCATTTCCATCCATTTTTTCCACCATGGTGGAAATCCCTCTATCATCTAGTCCATTGGCATTAGGCCAAATCCTCTTCCAAATCCACCTAACCTATATGATCAAACCATAAGTCACATTATCCCACCCTTTTGATTTTACATACATGTGGTAAATAGATCCATGTGGGTAATCCCTTCAATGGTACAATCCCCTAAAATTTCCATAAGATTATTTTCCTATGGTAACCCGGGTTCCAACCTTTGGATACTATTGGGAATCTCCACATTCTAAGGATCATGGTTAATCACTAGTTTTTTCCTTCAATGAGGGTTGCAGATATCATATGGAATTCATGATTTCCTTTACCATTGTCAAGAAGAAACAATCCTCCCCTTTCCCAGAACCAATTTAAGGGCACTCCCATGGTGGTAATCCCCAAGATTCTCTTTTAGTATGTCTCATCAGTGCTCCTCTATACCTCTACCTTGGGCGGGCCTATATAGGTTAATCTAATGATCCATTTCATAAAAACAATGGGGGTGTATTATAATGTTCAAATCCCCCTCTCTATATCCCATTGGGCTTGTGTTCCATCTATAAATAGATGATGTGGGACATGTGATCATCATATCTACTACCTCCTCTTGTTTATCACACCGAGCATGAATCGTGTGGGTTTCTAGGTTGGAAGAAATCAGGACATCTGTATAACCCCAAATTGCGGTCCTCATCTTATGTTTAAGTCGCAAACACATTGAAAAAATAGAACTTTAATTCCTACCTCAAATGGGATATGTAGGACACCTATCTAGGCCCCGAACTCAAAAGTGATATTATTCAATGGTTAACCTCAATCAAGATCACAAACTTCATATGGGCCTCCTCCTAGGTGTATGCCCCAAATGCATTGAACTATGAGAAATATAAATCCTATCTCAAATGGGGTACAAAAGGAGGGATGTCTAAGACACGTTCTCAACAGGGGTCCTTTTTAAAGGTTAATGCCAATCATGAATCCACAATTCCTCATGGACTCCTTTATGGTGTAGGTCTAAACTCTATCTCAAAAAGGGACTTCTCAACTAATGTAATCCCCACATCATCCCCTCTTCATGGGATTCTTAGAGGGTGTTAGTCCCAACTCAAATCAAACTAAGAGGGATTTTATTCCCAACTAACTAGGATATGTAGGATACCTCCCTATGGTCCAAACACAACACCCATATCACCCTAATGTTCTTTCTGCCATATACCTGGTAGGGTAATATCCACCCAAGAGACCATATCTCTTCTGGAAATCTTGGGTTTCTTTGGATTAAGTCCCACACTAATCCTTGACTATGATATTTTCAACGAAATGTCCTTGTTCCATGATGTTAAACTATCGGGATGGGTCCTTGTCACACGGCATTAAATGGTGATGTTCCTAGTTAAACAGAAACAAACTATATGGGTTCTGATTCCTCTGGAAATGATATACTGGAAGCCTATCTTATGTGTTCCTACTGAATATCGAAAGAACTCTTGTCCCTATGGATTATGGTAAAATAAAGAGTGCCTCATCGCATGACTTAAGCTAGCGTTTTCTCAATAATTCTCAAACCCTATATATCCATGATGGGTATTCCTCCCCAGAGGTAATCCAAATACACCTTATTGGTAAAGAACTATGTTTTCATGAACATATAAACATATCAAAAAGATATAAGAGAATCCCTATATTTGCAATAACTCCGCCCAAAATGGTGTGATAAGTCTAACCTCCCATCCTCTAGACCAAAATAATCCTTAAGTGTTATTCGAAAAATAATCCAATGAGTGACACTAATTGGAATGTAGGTTCGTGAATCATTGATAAAAGGGCCATTTGGAATTTTTGGCTATTTGAATAAACATGTTGGAGACCATCTGAGGGTATCATACCGGACATTGATCAATTTCACAAAAATATAACCCCTATAATCGCCCGCCATAACTATTCAACTATGGAACCTCCATCAAAATGTAAAATGGACACAATACCTAGTCCCTATGTGAATATCTTAGTATATGAAAAGGTATGATGTGAATCTAGTCAAAATAAAAAATTATATAGACTAATGAAGGAGGTCTTTAAAGTTCGATCTGGGAGAGAATATGTTCCTTCCAATGTCTCCTCAACGTGTTATATATATATTTTTATAAGGAAACAAGATATATCTGAGATTCATTAGCCCTCCCTAGATAATATGTAAGATCCACGGTTTTGGGACTCTGAGACATTGAAAAATTTCTTGATATCATTCCAGAGCAGGGCGTTCAGACGGTGTGCAATTCCGAGGCCCGGTGTGCCCGGAATTAATTATATAAAAATGTTAAGTGTTTTTATATTACACAAGCGTGGTTAACTAAAGAAAATGTGATATCTCTTAGACTCTTGATCGGATCTGAAATCTGAGACCACAGTTGGGTCCGTAACGCGGTTTTTACCCTAGGTGCGACATAAAATGAGTCAGCGCAGGGCATTCAGACCCCTTGCTCATTAGCGGAGTGTTAAATGGATAAATTGAATTAAATTATTCATTTAATAGAACAAAACCAAGTAACTCCTAAACGGTTTCTCGGATGGGAATATTGATTCCACCGTTGAGTCTGGAGCATGCTGTTTACCCTAGGCAGGGTGAAAAAGTTACAGGCGTAGGCCTGTTGTGAGAGAAGCCACCCAGGGGAGAAATGGTCATCTTAGAACGTTCACTTAGTGATTTTTATCACTGACATTCTTTTTCAATAACATTCGAACGAAGTCTCAGAATTGAAATCTGAGACTTCCGTTGAGTTCGAAATGGGGCGTTTTTCCTAGGAGTGAGATAAAATGAGAGGGCGCGGTGATTTCGGATCCCGCGCTAAGTGGTTTTTTTCAATAAATAGAACAAATGTGGAGTTGGAGGGGGACCCATTCTCTTTCACTTTCTCTATCTCTCTCTATCTCTCTCTCTTTCTCTCGAGCATTCTTCTCCGTTCTTCGGCGTTCTTCACTATTCTTCACCTGATTGAAGAGCGGACTCCGGTGGATCGGAGCGGGATCAAGAGGGCGTGTCGTCGACGTCAAACGGCTGGACCGAAGTAGGCGTCTTGTTGGTTTTTCCACCCTTTGTCAATTCCGTCATTTTAAATTCTTTAATTTTAGAATTTGGGACATTGGCTGAACGAACATGGCCAACGCCCGAGCCCCGTTTTTTTATCGTTCTTGGGCGTTCTTCGTCCAAATTTTCAGATGTTCCAAATCGTGTCGGATCGGCGGTCAGTGGTAGGTTCTGCGAAGGCCTCGTCCCGAGGAACCCGAACCCGCGTTCGGTTTTGGAAACGGGCCACTGGAACAGTGGCAGCGACCGTTGGAAGACCCGGCTCCGGCAAGGGCAGTGGCCGGAGTTCGGGGAGGCACGGATGGGGTTCAGACGAGGCAGCGGCGGTGAGCCAGGAGGAGTCGGAGTTGTAGGGTCCAGCGGGTACGGCCGAGCGGCCAGCGGCGGCACACGACGGCCGCGGTGCATCGAGCGAGTAGAGGTCAAGCTGGAGGCAGCGACAGAGCTCGGCGGTGGCGTTCGGTGAGCCGAGGGTAGCGGCGGAGGGTGAGGCTTCAAGCGGGATTCGTCGTGGTTGAGCAGAGGAGCTGGCGCGGTCACTGGCTATAGAGGATCAGGCGGGCAACCAGGTGCCAATGGCGAGTAGGGTGCACAGGGCACTGGCTTGTCTCGCTCAGCGGAGGAACCCGAGGCGCTGACCGCCTCAGGTGTGCAGCTTGGACAAGGACCCGCCGAACGCGGGTCCTGTGGGAGGCGACGAAGACCGGACATTTTGCCGATCTATTGTGGAGAACCGGACCCAAGGGGTCCGATGCGGCTGGAGCAAGCCGCAACGGTATGGACTGGGCCAGCGGTCCGGATCGGGCCGGTCGGTCTGGACCCGCTCATTTTGGGCCCCACCTTACATTCGGGGGGCCTTAATTTCCAAACGGCGTGTCCGTTTGATGCGCCATATGCGGCGGTGAGTTCGTATCGGTGTGGAGGACTGTTTGAAGTGAGTTCCGGGGTTTTTGGGTTCTGCACCTGATGACGGGTGCCCCGAAACACGTTAATTTAACAATATTAAATTATTATTAAAGTTGCAACGGACTAGCTTCGCGATCCGGACGTCCGTTTTATGTGTTGTCAGAGGCGTTGTGGCCCTGGGGCTGAGACAGTCCTTCCAAAGTGGTTCGGAACCTTTGCGGGTTGATTTCGTTGCTCTGCAGCACGAAACACAATGTGAATAATTAATTAATTATTAAATTAATTAATTAATTGTTGCGTCGGTCCTAACTCCTGCTTGGGATGTCTGATTGACGTGCCGTCAGCGGCAGCGTGACCCCAGTCCTCGTGCGGACGTTTTGGGATGCTTTCCGAAGCGTTCAGGTTGGAGGTAAGGTGTGGGCCCCACATGGCCTAGTTCACACGTTTTACGGTGAGACGTCGCTTTTTCACCCGATATCCCTTTAGGGTGTTTGAGTACTCGTTTCTAAGTGTTTTCTGAGGGGATTTCAACGGTGCAATCCGCCCGCCTAATTTCGGGCTTGAGGTTGGGCCCCACGGGGCCCCGTTTGCGTATAACGTGGGGAATTGCAGCTTCTGCATCCGGAGTCCGTTTTAGGCACCGTCAGCAGCATTGTGACCCTGGCATCGAGACGAGGTTGACCAGGGTGGTCTCAGGCGATGAAGCCAGAGTTGAAGTGTGGGCCCCATAGGCCGTCCTTTGAGCTATGTGCAATGTACTGCAACTTTTTCTTCAAGTGTCTGCTTCAGGCATATGAATAATCAATTTGACGTGTCTTTCTGAGAGCATCGCGATGGTACAGTTCGCCCAACTTTTCTTCAGGATCGTGGTGTGGGTCCCACCCGGGCTGACTATGGTGAATAGTACATTTTTTACTGGGTTTCCGTTTTGGGCGATCGAGTAGTCAATCTCGTGTGTTTTTTTGAGGGGATCGTAGTGGTGTGATCTGTTTGTTCAATTTCGGGATCTTGGTGTGGGCCCCAAATGGGCTGGCTAGAGTGAATAGTACCAAATTCATCGGTTGACTGTTTTGGGCGAGTAAATGGTCTCTCTCACGTGTTTTCCCGTGAGGATTTCCGCGGTGTGATCCGTTCGGGCATGTGGAGCCTCGTTTGAGATCTTATTAAATGTGGAAACCTGAAAGGGTGTTGGATGGAGGTCCCTTTGACGCACTCTGAACCAACGCACGGTAGCGATGTTGGTGACACTCGTGATGTCAGTTGCAGTGCTAAGTTATCAGACCCATTTCCTTGTCTACGCTCCAGCAGGGCTGGGCAGTGGGTCAGTTGTCGACGTGTTCTGGGTCTACCCTCCAAGAGGTCTTGGTAGTGGGTCACCTGTCGACGTCTTCCGGGTCTACCCTAAAGTAGGGCTGGGTAGTGGGTCGCCTGTCGATGTGTTCTGGGTCTACCCTTCAGCAGGGTTGGGTAGTGGGTTGCATGTCGACATGTTCTGGGTCTACCCTCCAGCAGGGATGGGCAATGGGTCGTCTGTCGACGTGTTCTGGGTATACCCTCCAGCAGGGCTGGGCAGTGGGTCACCTGTCGACTTCTTCTGGGTCTACCCTCCAGTTGGGCTGGGTAGTGGGTCGCCTGATGATATATTAGGGTTTACCCTCCATCAGGGTTGGGCAGTGGGTCACCCGTTGGTATTTCAAACTCAGGCCTTCTTATGAGGCTAGTCGGTGACTTTTCTCCATGACTACCGGAGCGAGACCCTTGGTTTTATGGGTCAGTGATGTGACATCTTTGACGTGACCTTAGGAATACGAGGATGAGGGGTAATTTTCTCACCGAGACACGTCCTTGCGACGCGACCTAAAGCCATGCAGGCGAGTCAGTGACGCCCAAATCGGATAGTATCGAGGTGTGGTGATTGAGCCCCTTTGACCTGTACCTCTTAGGATGACATGAAGGATGTTTTGGTCCAATGATGGGCATCCTTTTAACTGTTGGTGACTCTTCTTGGGCAGATCTTGGAGATAAAGATCCCCTTACATACTCATTTGGTTTTCTCATTGAGCATATATATATACACATCCTATTGTTGTTCCGACTCCTTGGGTTCGGTTACTCTCCTTCTAGGAGGGGCAAAGATGTGCAGGGTATGCCACGTGCTTTCCGTGTCTAGCTCTTCTTGGTTGGACGATTATAATCTCCTACTATTGGCAGTGAAGACTCGACGAGAAGTTCGCCTTCTCACCACCACTACCTCCTTGAGTCTGGACGAGCCTGTTTCCTTTCTCTTATTGGGTTGAGCTGCACTCTCTCACTTTTTCACTTTTACACTGTTCTTTGTTCTATCTACTGCTCACCATTTTAGTACCTCCCTTGTTTCTCCCTTGCGATTTTGGGGCATCCTACTGAGTATTTTTATACTCACCCCTTCATGGGATTTTCCCACACTTGGTGTGCCCTTGCAGACAACAGACAAGTTAGTCAAGACTACGGAGGAGCATAGAGGACACAACAACTTTGGTTGCATTCAGTGGTCGTAGCAAGACTTTCTGGGTGTGAGACTCACCAGTGGTTTACCTTTGTTTTATCGGTTGCCGGGTTGTGGAACCTTTTTTGTTGGGCATGTTTTTTTCCCATTTTATTATTTAGTTTACTTTTCAGCACTTTTCTTGTACTGGTTAGAGGTCAATGCATGTATGTTGGTTTCCCTTTTTTAGCAGTGTTGTATCATGCTTTCTTTTCTCTGCACTTTTGCATTGAGTTGCTGCGTTTGTGTACAGTTTCTTAGGCAAAGGCCTCCCCTAGTTTATTGAGCCTTCATCGCTAGTCGTCATCCCTTGGCCTATGGAGGCGGGCTTAGGGTAGTTGCGGCTCGAGCCCCGGTACGAGTTGGGTCGTGACAAAGTGGTATCATATGTGGTTCGTTCCTTGTGGCGATGTTCAGACGTCCCTAAAAAAGAATTTATTGAGTTTTGAGGCAATAGTGTCAACGTGTCTCGAGAGCGACTCTCAGTCCAGAGAGTCCAATGATGGTGCGGCGACCAACGTATCCATTCACGAGGACCCTGATAAACAGCTTATTGACTCGACACACTAAGACACTTGTTGAAGGAAATTTGATTCATGCATCGTATAGGATTGAGTCCTTCTCTGTTCTTCTTGATTCATCTCCCCATCGTTGTTGATATATATATACTTATTTGACCGCGGTGCTCCATGATCAGGTTTAGGATGTCTCCACGATTATAGCCAGCCAGGATACTAGCTCCGGTTTGTGACGAAGATTCCGTGAGCGAAGAGGCCTCAGTTCAAGATCCATCATACGATTACCTTTTCTCCAGGAGGACAGGAAGTAGCACCTCCACCTGTGGAGTAGCAGATAGTACCAGCAGTGAGGTCCGATGAAGAGTGCAGGTTGGGCGTGCTACGTGAGTTCCATCATCAGAGACCACTGAGGTTCCACAGTGAGCCATACACTCAGACAATGAAGGGTTGGCTAGAGTCGTTGTTCCGCCTCTTCAGGCTTGTTCAGACACTGACAGGTTAGATGGTGGCTTTGACAGCCAGTATTTTTTCACCACATAGTTTGGCGTAGTAGAGACAGGGTTACTCAGATACACAATGATTTGGTACTCTTGTGGGATGACTTCTTGTAGCTGTTTCGTGAGGAGTACTACCCCTCCTACTTACGCTCTTTGCGGTTTTGGGAGCTTCTGGAGCTTCAACGGGGAGTGATGGCAGTGGTTGGGTACGCGACTAGGGTTCGTATACCTTACACGGTACTCTTTGGACATGGTCCATGATGAAAACTTCCAAGCACAGAAGTTTGAATGAGATCTCTATAGAGGAGATTCATTCCAGTGTAGTGCCCTTGTGCATCCTCACACATCTTAGGGTACTAGAACAGGCACTGGTGACATAGAAATTTCTAGTAGAGGGACGTCAATTGGCAGGGCCTCGATGCCAGAGGTTTCCCCTTGGTGAGACTCAGGAACATGGTCGGGGACAGCGTAGAGCACCAAGATAGCCCAAGGAGGACTAGTGTTATGGTTTGCGATGTGCGAGATCAGGTGGCGTGAGACTAGTCGACCTAATGTGATGAGTCTTCCAGATAGTTGGTAGATGCACCGCCACGATAGAGGCAGTGTCGTGATAAGAGAACTCCCAGGTGAGGACAGGGTGGTTCCCAGGTAGGCAGTTTTGGTAGAAAGAAGAAACAACTGTGGTTAGCAGACGACGTTTCGAGGTCCTTCCACCACCACTAGGCGGCCCATGTCAGGCCTAGGGAGTGGACAGATGGGCCGCGGGTGGCTATGTGCTATGTTTTTTTACAATCCTGTAGTGCAAGAGATAATAAGAGGTACGCTCTATGTCTTTTTCTACTTTCCTCAGTAGAACTTGTTTGACACTGTGTGAGGTACTCTTCCATCTAACTCCTTGCTCGAGGTGTTAACGAGGGTGACGCAGGGTGTCTCTGTAACCTTGTGTTGGTGCTGGAGGTGGTAGTTTTTTCCTAAGAATGTGGAGACACTATCTTCAGGGAGATATCTTTGTGGTTTGCTTAGACCACCAGTTTTTCAGGTGTGTCCCCTCCCAAAGTGAGTTGAACCGGAGACGATGATGCTGGTTGGAGTTTCTCCAAAATGGTATAGCTTGTCTGTAGTTGATAAAGTCGACTCTTTCACTGGTTGAGCCTGTAAAAGAGTCTCAGTCAGGATGCACCGACTGTGAAAACTTGTGTGACCAGGAATCCTTGGGTGTTTCACCAAATGGGTATTCTGAAGGAGGGAATCACGATACCATGTTCCAGGAATAAACCATGATTTTCGTTGCAACGTGGGAATTAGAGGTTCGGCCGGGGAAGTCCCTCGAGTTTCTTTGGGCCGTTCGGGAATCGTGCAAGAGATGGTGAGGCTTGCTACCATCTTTCTCTATCCTCCTAATAGTAGTAGTGGGAGCATGATGTCTTTCACGTGTCACAGCTGATGAGGTGCTTGTGTATTCCTACGCATGACCTTGAGAGTAACGAGGCTTATATGTATGAACCATCCCGGTGGTTCGCGTGTTGTGCCAAATTGGTGTTGTGTATGTTTTCTTTGGCGTTGGTGAGCTAGGTGTGAGCTCTGTATCCTGAGTTGCTTTTCCTAGTTTTTCTTTTTGGGGAAAAAATATTCAAGGAGGGAATGATGTAAGAACCTAGGTTTTGGGACTCTGAGACTTTGAAAATTTTCTTGATATCATTCAAGAGCAGGGCGTTCAGACGGCGTGAAATTCTGAGGCCCGGTGTGCTCGGAATTAATTATATAAAAATGTTTAGTGATTTTATATTACGCACATGTGGTTAACTAAATAAAAAGTGATATCTCTTATATGCTTGATTGGATAGGAAATCCAAGACCACAGTTGGGTCCGGAGCACGGTGTTTACCCTAGGTGAAACATAAAATGATTCGGCGCGGGACATTCAGACCCCTCACTCGTTAGCGGAGTGTTAAATGCAAAAATTGAATTAAATTATTCATTTAATAGAAAAAACCCGAGTAACTCCTAAACAGTTGCTCGGATTGGAAAACCAAGGACACCGTTGAGTTCGGAGCATGCTGTTTACCCTAGGCAGGGTGTAAAAGTTGCGGGCGCGGGCCGGCTATGAGAAATTCCAACCAGGGGAGAAATGGTCATTTTAGAATGTTCACTTAGTGATTTTTATCATTGAAATTCTTTTTTAATAACATTCGAATGAAGTCTCGGAATTGAAATCTGAGACTTCTGTTGAGTTCGAAATGGGGCATTTTGCATAGGCGTGAGATAAAATGAGATGGCGTAGTGATTTCGGATCCTGCGCTAAATTGTTTTTTATAAAAATAGAAAAAATGTGGAGTTGGAGGGGACCCATTCTGTTTCTCTTTCTCTCTCTCTCTCTATCTCTCTCTCTTTCTATCGAGCATTCTTCGTCGTTCTTCGGCGTTCTTCGCTGTTCTTCGCCGGATTGAAGAGTGGACTCCGGTGGATTGGAGCGGGATTGAGCGGGCACGTTGTCGACGTCAAATGGAAGGATCAAAGTAGGCATTTTTTTGGTTTTTCCACCCTTTGTCAATTCCGTCATTTTAAATTCTTTAATTTTAGAATTTGGGGCGTTGGCCGAACAAACATGGCCAACAACCGAGCCCTGTTTTATTTATCATTCTTGGGAGTTCTTTGTCCAAATTTTCGGATGTGCCAAATCATGTCGGATCGACGATCAACAGAAGGCGATGCGTAGGCCTCGCCCTGAGGAACCCAAACCCACGTTCGATTTTGGAAACAGGCCACCGGAGTGGTGTCAGCGACCATCGGAAGACCCGGCTCCGACAAGGGCGGTGGCTGGAGCTTGGGGAGGCACGGGTGGGGCTCGGACGAGGCGGCGGCGGCGAGCCGGGAGGAGCCGGAGTTGCGGTCTCCGGCGGGTGTGGCCAAGTGGCCGGCGGTTGCACACGGCGGCCGCGGTGCGTTGAGCGGGTGGAGGTCAAGCCGGAGGCAACGGTGGAGCTCAGCGGTGGCGTTCGGTGAGCCGAGGGTAGCGGCAGAGTGTCGGGCTTCAAGCGGGAGCCGACGTGGTTGAGCGGAGAAGCTGGTGCGGTCGCTGGCTACAGTGGAGTAGGCAGGCGACCAGGTGCCGGTGGCGAGCAGGGAGCGCAGGGCGCTGGCCTGTCCTGCTCAGCAGAGGAACCCGAGGTGCTGAACACCTCAGGTGTGCGGCATGGACAAGGACCCGCCGAACGCGGGTCCTGTGGGAGGCGATGAAGACCGGCCTTTTGGCAGGTATACTGGGGTAAACTGGACCCGAGGTGTCCGGTGCGGCTGGAGCGAGCAGCAACGGTCCGGACCGGGCCGGTCGGTCCGGACCAGCTCATTTTGCCCCCCCCCCCCCTTACATTCGGGGGGGGGTCGTAATTTCCAAACGGCATGTCCGTTTGACGCGCCGTATGCGGTGTTGAGTTCGTATCGGCGGGGCAGACTATTTGAAATGAGTTCAAGGGTTTTTGGGTTCTGCGCCTGAAGACGGGTGCCCCGAAACCCATTAATTTAATAATATTAAATTATTATTAAATTTGCAACGAGCGGACTTAGCGAGACGGACGTCCGTTTGACGCACCGTCAGAGGCGTTGTCGCCCGGGGGCTGAGACGGTCCTTCCAAAGTGGTTCGGAACCTTTGAGGGTTGATTTCGTTGCTCTGCGGCACAAAACACAATGTGAATAATAAATTAATTATTAAATTAATTAATTAATTGTTGCGTCAGATCTAACTCCTGCTTGGGATGTTAGATTGACTCTCCGTCAGCGGTAGTGTGACCCCAGTCCTCGTGCGGAATTTTTGGGACACTTTCCGAAGCGTTCGGTTTGGAGGCAAGGTGCAGGCCCCACATGGCCTAGTTCACACGTTTTGCGGTGAGACGTCACTTTTTCACCCGACATCCATTTAGGGTGTTTGAGTACTCGTTTCTGAGTGTTTTTCTGAGGGGATTGCAATGGTGCAATCTGCCTGCCTAATTTTAGGGCCGATGGGTGGGCCCCACGGGGCTCCGTTTGCATATAACGCAGGGGATTGCAGCTTCTGCATTCAGAGTTCGTTTTAGGGGCCATTAGTGGTGTTGTGACCCTAGCATCGAGACGAGGTTGACCAGGGTGGTCTCAGGCGATGAAGCTATAGGTGAAGCATGGGCCCCACAGGCCTTCCTTTGAACTATGTGCAGCGTACTGTAACTTTTTCTTCAGGCATCCACTTCGGGTGTAAGAATAATCGATTTGACGTTTTTTCCGAGAGCATTGTGATGGGGCGATTCACTAGACTTTTCTTCAGTATCGTGGTGTGGGTCCCACCTGGGCTGACTACTGTTAATAGTACCTTTTTCACTGGGTGTCTGTTTTGGGCGATCGAGTAGTCAATCCCGTGTGTTTTTCTAAGCGGATCATAGTGGTGTGATTTATTTGTTCAGTTTCAGGATCTTGGTGTGGGCCCCACATGGGCCGGCTACAGTAAATGGTACCATATTCACTGGTTGACCGTTTCGGGCGAGTAAATGGTCTGCCTCGCGTGTTTTTCTGCAAGCATTTCTGCGGTGTGATCCGTTCAGGCATGTGGTGCCTCATTTGAGATCTTATTAAATGTGGAAACATGAAATGGTGTTGCATGGAGGTCACTTTGATTCACTCTGAACCAACGCACGGTAGCGATGTTGGTGACACCCGTGATCTCTGTTGTAGTGCTGATTTATCAGACCCATTTTCAGGTCTACCCTCCAGCAGGGCTGGGCAGTGGGTCACCTATCGACATGTTTCGGGTCTACCCTCCAGTAGGGTTGGGCAGTGGGTCACCTATCGACGTGTTCTGGGTCTACCCTCCAGCATGGCTGGGCAGTGGGTCGCATGCCGACGTGTTTCGGGTCAACCCTCAAGCAGGGCTGGGTAGTGCGTCACCTGTCGACGTGTTCTGTGTCTACCCTCCAGCAGGGCTGGGCAGTGGGTCGCCTGTCGACGTGTTCCGTGTCTACCCACCAGAGGGGCTGGGTAGTGGGTCACCTGTCGGCTTCTTTCAGGTCTACCCTCCAGCAGGGCTAGGCAGTGGGTCGCCTGATGATGTATTAGGATTTTCCCTCCAGCAGGGTTGGGCAGTGGGTCACCCATTGGAATTTCAAACTCAGGCCTTCTTATCAGGCTTGTCGGTGACTTTTCTCCCTGACTATGATAGCGAGACCCTTGGTTGTACAGTTTAGTGATGTGATAGCTTTGACGTTACTTTAGGACATACGAGGAAGAGGGGTGCTTTTTCCACCGAGACGCGTCCTTGCGACGCGACCTAAAGCCATGCGGGCGAGTTAGTGCCACCCAAAGAGGATAGTATTGAGATACGTTGATTGATCCCCTTTGACTTGTACTTCCTAGGTTGACATGCAGGACGTTTGGGTTCAATGATGGATGTCCTTTAAACTGTTGGTGACTCTTATTGGGCTGAGCTTAGAGATAGAGATCCCCTTACATACTCATTTGGGTTTCTCGTTGAGCATATATATATACACATCCTATTTTTGTTCCCACTTCTTGGGTTCGGTTACTCTCCTTCTAGGAGGGTCGATGATGGGAGAGGTATGCCACGTGCTTTCCGTGTCTAGCTCGTCATGGTTGGATGAGTCTAATCCCCTGCTATAGGCAGCAAAGACTCGACAAGAAGATCGTTTTCTCACCGTCTCTATCTCTTTGCGGCTGGATGAGTCTGTTTCCTTTCTCTTGTTGGGTTGAACTGCACTCTCTATCTTTTGCACTCTTACATTATTCTTTTCTCTGTCTACTGTTCACCATTTTTTTACCTCCCTTATTGCTCCCTCGAGCTTTCAGGGCATCTTACTGAGTATTTTTATTCTCACCCCTTCTTGGGCTTTTCCCGCACTTGGTGTGACCTTGCAGACGACGGACAGGTCGGTCGAGACTACGGAGGAGCGTAGAGGACACAGGAGCTTGGGCTACGTTCAGTGGCCATAACAGGACTTTCTGGGTGTGAGACTCACAAGCGGTTTACCTTTGTTTTACCTGTTGCTGGGTTGTGGCACCTTTCTGGTTGGGCGTGTGTTTTGCATCTTTTACTATTCAGTTTACTTTTGAGCACTTTTCTTATACTGGTTAGAGGTCGATGCATGTATGTTTGTTCTCCTTTTGTAGAAGTGTTGTATCTTTCTTTCTTTTCTCTGCAATTTTGAATTGAGTTTCTGTGTGTGTGTGTATAATTTCTTAGGAAACGTCCTCCCCTAGTTTGTTGAGCCTTTGGCGCTAGTCGCCAGCCCCTGGACTATGGAGGCATGCTTGGGGTAGTTGTGGCTCGAGCCCTGGTACGGGTCGTGTCGTGACATAATATGTAGTGTTATTTTGGTGGAGTACCACTTTGATCTACACCCAGAATTATACAACGTACATAATGTCTTCCATATTTTGTAGTAGAGGAGGTATATTATTTACCTATCATATGTAATCGATTGGGGTGATCTAGATAATGAGAATGTAGTTATCTTTTTAGAGTAGCTGTAAAATATTAGGTATCATCAAAAGAACATTATTCATAGTGAGAGATTTCAATTGTATATTTTCAATGTTTTTGGGGGAATCTTCTAGAGAGTAACCAGGAGTGGGAGCCCCAGTTTTGTGTTCAGTTACCACATCTCTTTGGGATGTCCTTTTTTCATTCTGTGATATAAATATCTATGTTTGGGAGAATTTAAAATCTCTAATTTTCTATTTAATGTATTTTAAAATATCTAGTAATATTTTTTAGAATAAGAACTAAGGTGGAGCATGATTCCAAGGCTTGATGAGACATGAATTGATTTTTTTTAATATATTAAATATATTTATTTCACATGCTATAATTATTCAGGAAAAAGATGAATAATTTCAAAATGGTCTCTCAGATCTAAAAAATATAATACCGTAATTGAGTTTAGAGTGTGGTTTTTACCTTAACCATGACCTAAACCTATAGTACATTGGACATTTAGGTAGGGAACAGTCTTGGGTGGGTAAATAAATTAATAAATTATTTTATTAAAATAGTAACGATGAACTAAACCATTATTATAAATATGGTGATATTTATAAATCCCATTGTAAGATATATAAAGATTGATATTTGGGATAGTGAATTGAATGATTGTTCCCAAATGATAAACAACTGAATCAGGGATCATAGATGTGTGAGTTGTTGAAATTTAAAATATCTCCAATTATAAATATGCATAATCATACTTCTACAAAGATTCATCCAAATTTTGGTATGATTTTTGTTTATATGGATTTAACCCCATTTTATTTTTCCGACAATGATAATGAATTAGTAATCTAAGAACATGATTCATGATCAATATTATTCCAGATAAGGGTTAGATTTATCCAATATTGGGGTTTTATGTTGTTTATTAATATATCTATTTTTTCATCATTATAACTTCAATGAATTAAGGAATACATGAAAATGGAAAATATCCATTCCTCCTAATTGTGCTTCATGATCTTCTTTCCCTATTCATTATTCTATCATCACCGACTATCTATTTAACCAGTCATTTGAGAGATACTTGAAAATCAATCATTGTGAAACAATATTATAGGGAAATAGATTGATACAACATATATGAGATCATGTTGATAATGGGATCAAGCTATGATGATGGAGCAGGCCTGGATCAGAGTTACTTTTGTGTTTTGACATGCGGAGATAGGGATACATGATTGATAAATTTCCTATTTGATTTATATGGATGGATTCCAATGAAAAAGGAATGGAAAGTCATGGTTACCTAGATCCAACATCTCTAGTGATAATTGAAGTGGAAATCATGGGAGGTGAGAATGGAGGATAAAATCGAGTGATGAACCAATGTTTTCAAAATTATCGATATAAATGATGTGTAAACGTATAATAAATGCCATGTGGGACACTGGATAAGGTGTTTGTATTTACCTAGAGGTGAGGTATCAAATGATGTGTGACGCATGTCACATGGTGTGTTACCTGACCTGGAGATATGGCATGTACTCTGGGAGTACACGATTAATCACCAAAAAAAGTTCACATGCCTGGATAGATATACTCATACATGGAAATTGGTATGGGCTAGGATATATTATTTGACCCATGGATGAATAGATATGATTTATACTTTTTAAAAATATATGTGATCCCCTTTTCCTTTCAGTGGGGAGAAGTGTCATTATGGTATATTACCTTGATATTTTCCCTATGGGTTTAGTGTGAAATCACATCTTCTGCAAAGGATGGGGATCCCTAATAAGGAAATTAATATTAATATAGTTTTATTGGATTCTTTATGTGAGGCTTGTATTGAGATAATCCATACTCTACATCTATAGGTGGGGTTTTCAGACTTGTCATGACCAACACTATATGATCATTGATCCCATAAATTGAAGGTTAATCCATATTGGGTTATTGGTTTACCATATGGCCATTGGTGTGATCCCAATTTTTGTATCATTCTCTTCAAACTTATAATGAATAATCCTTGCGAGAATACATGGTGATCATTAAATATTGTATGACTATACTAATTTATATCTATCTCATGGAGTGTGTTCACTAGGATGAGAGGTATATGGAACCTTCAAGATAGAATCCTAGGTTGGATATATATTTGTAACATTAACATGAGACTTCATGTCTACTATGAGGATATCTATATTTTCATGTTATATATGTTTGTGACATATCCTTATGATAATCTAACTATTATTTTACATTATTTATTATTTTTGATATAGTGTTTTTCATATGGGTATTTTTATACACACACCTTCATGGAATCTTCCAATATGTATTGTGTCATATGGACATTGATAGATAATTGATGGGGTTCTCAATTGATCAGGAGAATATAAAGCATAGGATTGGGCCAGATAGATAGTGGTTTATACCCAAAGTCACATTTAAATGTTTTCCCCTCTTTCTATCAGTTTGGAAATGATTATAGTTTTTGGGTGACTTGTGTTTTTCCCTTACCATTTTCCAATAATATTATATACCCCAATTTAGGGATTTGTATTTTTACATTCATTCTGTATTTGTTTTGATTTACTTTTAGTGTTACATGGTCTTGGAAATGTTATTGTGAATACATCTACATTAATAAAAGGCATCCCATTGAAGTGTTTTATATACATTTCAGGTCTCTAGCCCCTTGACTATTTGAGGTAGATTGGGGGTAGTCACAACTGTCTTATCATGGATCATGAAGGGACTAATGGGTCGGGTCGTGATAATGAAATTGTCTTCATGGCCATTGAATTAGTGTGTGGAATCAGCTACTACTAAGTAATTATACATAATTAAATATTATATTTACTTTATTGATTCATCAATATAAACCACAATCCCATGTCAATATGAATGTAGTGTAAGAACAGGTGGACATACCAACCATCGCAAAAGTTCTACTAAATTTTCCTCACATTCATTAGTCCAATGGAAATTTTCATCCTTCTACAACAGAATATTTAGTGGAATTGAGAAACATAATAAATCAATCAAAAAGTATTTTTACAATCTGTAAACCATAATAAAACTATGGAATTCACCCAGTGTGGTTATTATAGGACAATTCTCCATAACACTAATTTTTTAAAGATCCCCCAATATATCCCCAACTGAATTTTTTTATCCCATGAATGATAATTTCAATAAATAGAATTCAAATTTAAGGAAAATAGTTAAAATTTATATTTCCTTATAGTAGTCAACAAAATTCATAAACCTTCTACAGAATATTCATTTCATATTTAATATATATGAATATAAAATATAAATATTACAATAAACTAATCATGTTAATATTTAAATACCCTAATCAATATATCCATGTTGCTCACATGTGAATTTGTAATTAGAAATGACACTACTGTAAATTAATATTTCACAAACTTAATATGAAAGTATTTCTTAAAGATTAAATCCTTTTGACCCTCAATATATGATATCAATAGTGGTTAAAAATCATTGATATGTTTTGTGCTCATCATTATTGAACAAAAAATTCACCAATTAATAGTTGGGGATATATTTTTTTGAAATTAATATTCATAATTTGTAAATAATAAATTTAATGACGAAATAAAATATATTTATTCTTAATTTTTAGAAAAGGATTATAAAATTTGAACATAATTGGATAAATTAATACCATATCAAGAATCTAATATAGTTTTATTTTAAATTATTGTAACTCAATCATAGACATTATATATATAGTTATTGAATAGCCATAGAACAATGCTTGAGTTATATTGAAAACACAACATCGTGATTTTAGGGGATACTGGAAATGTGTTCAAGAAATACATGTGAATGTTATTGAAAAATGTGACTATTTTAAATATAGAATTTCTCCCCAACCATTTGAGATATATAATCCTCAAAATTTTTAATTATGACCCACGAAATATATCTAATTGGTATTGTATGTTCATGTTCTTCTTTACATATAAATAAGATCATAACTTCCTAAGGAATATGATATATGAATTCCCCTCAACAAAAATTTATATTTTATATATAAAAATAATATAAATCTGGCCCAAAAATAATATAATATTAACTCAGATGGAGAATCAAAATATTTTCAAGACAAAAAATACCACAAACTTATATGTATGAGTGAATATCTACTAGATATGAATCCATAATATTATATTTAATTATCACTGAGAGTTCAACATTTAATTATTTAAGGGTGATGGGATACCCTTTTAATATTATTCATATATAAAATTATTTGTTGAACCATAATCAATTTTGATATGTGTACGATTCACCACATCTTTCACATAAACCACATTGATGAAAGAGGTCTCTAGAAAATTTCATTTATCTATAAATTTAAAAGGTTGATGATTCTAGTTTTCAAAAATAATCCATGGATTGGGGCACTTCATAACATAGTTTCCATTCCCATTATTTTTTTAGCATTGAAGTGTGGGGGTTTCATTACGCAGAGCATGCCTAAAATTAATTTCATTAACCTACCTATTTAAATATATTTTTAAAGATCATTCTTGATAACCATTTATTAAAGAAATAAATAATTTATTAGTTAACTTAAAGTAGCGTCACCAATACTTCATTCAACACTTCTGACAAAAAATATAATACATTTCCATCACACTAGTGGTTTTATTATTTGAATTTACTCAAATATACATCTATAATTTCTTATTGAAACCATGGAATGATCTGACTGTCCAATATACAATTTTACCTACATAGTATATGAAAATATTTAATCATACCTAAAAAAGTATCTTATTTACAATGGTTTTAATATACACATTTTTCCATTGAAGAATTGATCAATTTTGATGCCATGTTCAATGATAAAACCAAAATAAAACATAAATTATCATCTTAACATTTAATTACATGAAAGAATAAATTCTTCATCCTTATTCGTAATCTCATGGTATTTTGTTTCCATTTTTCATGTGAATAGTTTTTAAAATTTAGATAGTAAATATAAAATCTGAAACTCAACACATTACATGTATTCAAATTATCCATATTTCTTGGTATTATTAACAAGAATTCATCATTTTTCTTCTCCTCCTCCCAAATGATTCCAAAAAAAGTTAAAATTTTCTTTCTCAGAGAACTAGATAATGGAGAATGTAATTTTAGTGGTACTAGTCCATTACCCAAAAATTGGTGGATCAGTGGCATAATATAAAATATTTAATTCAATTATAGTTTCTAATGAACCATTAATTAATAGTTTTTCATTGAAATGAACATCCAAGGGTTCACTATTAAATTTCCCTTGTAATGTTCGGTTTAATTGTTCAATTCCTTGTACTCTGGTCATGTATTAATAATATATAGATTCTAAACCATGTTATAGGTATAATATTTTTCATTATATAAATGTTATAAAAATTAATAAAAGTTTTTATTGATAAATTTATTATATAAAATTATGTAGATAATATTCATTACATACAGAAAATTATTGTTTTAATTTTACATCAAATGAAAATTTAAGAAGGTAAATAATAATAATATATAACTGTATAATATTTTATATATAAAAAATATCATATATATTTATTCAATACATAATTATGGCCATTCATATATGGAGGATATGTAAAATGGTTCACATTACATCATGGAGGCTGTAGTCCACACATATGCACCATCAATTATATCAATTATCAAAGGATGGAAATGAGGATGAAAATGGAATTACAATTAAGATAAAAAAAATAAGTATAGTAATAATATTTATTTATTTTTGTTTATATTTTTGTATAATTTTTTACGAGGTATAAGAATATTTATTTGTTAAATTATTTAGTGAAGTTGATAACCTCATATTGGAGATACCTCTTCAAAACATATTTTTAAGGACCCTTAGACAGAAATTTTATCAATACTAACACATATAGAATATGGAGAAATATGATTAGTTGTGAATTTATTTTAGTCAGGATATGTAGATATTAATTCATTTAATAACATTGGATAAGTATTTTCCTATTAAAATTTTGTGGAGTGGAAGACTTATAATTATTCAAAATATAAAAATACAATAAGGTCACCTTCTTATATAAGATGATTCATATTAGATCAATTTTAAACATTGTATAATATGTGGTTTAAATCCAACAATAAATAGTATTTAGAAGATTTTTTTGGGTTTTATAATCCTTATATCTTTAGTTTAACCCATCGTTAAACTATTTTATCCTTATAGTATTAATAAAATGATAACTTATCTGTAATTCATTTTGACCAAAAAATTAATTTAAACTAAATGTGAAATTTTTACATGATGGTATACAATATTTAAAATATTTTATCAAATTCATTTATAATAAGTGATACAAATTCATTTTGAATTAACTGTGTGAATAACCCTACAACACCATGCGAGGGGAGGGGAATCAGGTTGTTAAAAAATTCAATTAGACATATCATGTCCCCAAATTTTTAGGAACTGGTTAACCCTGTTTGATGGAATAAATAAATTATATGAAACCATATATAGATATTGAAAGAAAAAAAATGTACTAGTTTCACTAGTAAGGGCTTATACACATAGCATATATAAATAGTGTGATGGTTATACCTGAATCCACTAATATTAACTATATATTTTTTATTAACAAATACCAAACATTCTCACTCCGTGATAGGATCAATTAAATTATTTAAATTTTACAAATAGATTAATTCCTCCCTAATATAAATTCTATTGACACCCCCGTTCTGAATTATTTAGAGAATTATACTCTTTTTTTTCATAGCAATAAATTTGTAACATTAGTGTTTTTACCTGGTTAGAATAACACTGTTCTAGAACTATAGTCCAAGATTGATACACTAGAATGCACTGTTCCCTCAAAATATATTTTGAAACCCAAATTTTAGCATTAGAAACTTTCATAAACCTCCATCCTTTGTGATCCCCCCCCTTCTTATATAAAATATATTTTGGGTTTCATGAAAAAGTATAATTTCATCAAGCTCCCTGCCTTTATGAATTTCATATCCTTCAATAAATTATTTCTTTTCATGAAACCCCCATTCTTCATGAAAATCCATTTTTTAAAAAAATAAATTCCAATTTATTCTTAAACATTTCATTTAAAATGAATTTTCCCATAAATATTTCATTATTCATGAAACAATTTCCTTCTTTTAAGACCTTCATAAAATAAGATTAGTTTACATATTTTACTTATTTTTTCTATGGATCATATGATGTGAAAAATCCTATTTATAGACATTGTATCCACAGGATTCCTTCAAAAACAACATGGAAATTTCAATAACCTCTTAATTCATGTTCTTGGTGCTCTTTTTCTTCAAGAGACATCAGTGAAATGGTTCAATCGAGGAATTATCTCAAAATCATATAGAATATTTTTGTTCCATCATATATATTCCATTATTCGTGATGAATATTTTTTCAAACTTCAACTCATTGAAAATACATATTCCTATTAGAAGATAAACATGTATAACCAACATCATTATTCCTAAAACTCATAAATTTAATATATTTTTGATGTGTTAGTCCTAGAAATCCTACTTTCACAAAGCCCACCTTCACTATAATATCACTTTTATTGAAAAATCCTTGTTAATACTTATGTGGATTGGAAAAAAATAACAATATGTTCCAATATAAGAGAAACCATGGTTCTAACATCCCCTCTATGGGTTTGTTTTAAATATAAAGGTAAATTAAATAAATAAATATCCTAGAACAAAATTATGATAGTCATAGAATAACACATCTATCACTGTAATTTCATATGAAAAAATCTCTTTGTAGAAAACTAGAGTGGAGAAACATATTTTCATTCCCCAAGAGAACACTAAGAAATTAATGAATCCTTGAAACCTACAATTTATTTATTTATATTCACTCCATTTATAAATAATCCAAAATTATATGTATTAAGACCATAGAATGAAAAAAACGTCCTTGTAGTCTGTATATCCTCCATAGACCTATATACTGTTAGACAAGAAATTAAAAAAATTAACAAAAAATTGGGATAGGGGATTAATCGTAACCTCCTCATTAAATGGGAGGTGACTAAACACTAAGGTTAATTCAATGTTTTTCAATAATTGGTGCTGCCAAAAGCTATATCAGGATGTCATCCACTTGATCATTATTTCCAACATGATAAATTTTAATCACACCTTATTCAAATTTTTCTTTAATGACGTGATATATAAACTTAATATGTTTTGTATGATAGTTTTGAATCAAAATTTTCTTATTATTGATCATTCACTTATTTTCATGGGGTATCCAATTTTGTTCTTTGAAGTCATCACCCAAATCATCATGTTATTTCTTCGTTCAAAAAAATGAGTGAATTCCTTTTTCATTGTGATATATTCTACATAATCAGTAAAAAGAAAAGTTATTTCTTTTTTTCTTTCTGAACTAACCCACACAATTATTTTCAAATAAATAATTCTCTAGGACATATGATCTATCAATCCACCGCATCTCCATACTATTCAACATCTATGTATTTTGATAATTCATTGACTATTATTGCTTCATAGTTTATACCAAAATTGAAGTACCATGAATATATCTCATTATTATTTTAACTAATAAAAAAATATTCCTTGTGATTAATTTGGACGAAATATCATAACGATGTCGCAATGATGATATTGTGCTATGTTGTAGTCATTTATAATATGTTTCCAAGGATCCTCTAATACAAGGTGGGATCCACATATTTCCATTCTTGTGTATTCCTCAATATATCCAAACACAATAAGATTTGATTTTTTTTGATTCAATGAAGATGAATTTATTCATAATATCTCTTATATAATTTTACGAAAATTGTGGCTTAATCCTTAATTACAGTTACCCTTAACCCTAAAAAATGCAGGTTTTGTAATCATTGACATTTCAAAATATGATTTTATATGATTTGAAAATTAATCCAAAAATCCATTCCAAGATCCTACCAATATAATATAATCCACATACAATATAATTATAAATTATTCTCTTTAAGAATTGTTCCCATAGAGATTGTGATCGACACATCCGCTTTCAAATTCCAGCATTATAAGATAAGAAACCTATCAAGAATACCCTGATCATGCTTTATTTTTTAGACTATAAATATCTTTTATTCATATACAACTCTTTTATTCAAAATTTCAAATTAGAAATCCCATTGTTTCTCCAATGTAGACATATTTATCAAGAAAACCATTTTTGAATTCTATTTTTCAATCCATATGATAAAAATTGTATCATCGTTGAATTTCCTTGTGTATGATGATGGTAATCCACTCTAGTCATGATGCTAAAGAAAATTTTTCTTCAATATCAATTCCTTGAATCTGTGTATAGACTTTACACACTAGGAAATCCTTGTTTTTATTCACATTTCTTATCCCATTGAATTTTTTTACAATACAATTTTTTCCAATTACATGTAGATTTTAGGACCTTTTAATAATATCCCATGTCTATTTTTTTCAACGTAATATAATTATTTATTCATGGTCTTAACTCAATAATAATCTATTATTTTTCCTCAAAATAGTTTTGTTCCACAATTGATTCATGTATAAAATGGGTTTCCTAAATCATTATCCATATTTATATATGTGTGGTATAATCCCAAAAAATGTTAGATTGAACAACTTACACTCTTATATTCCTCTTTTAGATTTTAGTTGAGTTTATTTAGAAATGGGTTCATCTTATATTTCTACAATAGAATCATCATAATTTTGAGAGACCTAAAATTGAGGAAATACATCCACAATTTATAAAATTGAATCATTTCCCTTTTCATATTACTTCTTCATATTCAATCATATAAATTTATATTCTCATTGAGTTAGTCATAGTTTTATCTTCAATAATAAGGGAAATATTTCTCTCCATACTCATTATAACAAGATTATTATAGAATTATAATTTCTTATTCTTAATTGAATATCCAAGGAAATCCCCCCCCGCTTATCTATTAAATCACCATAGATTCCTTGGTTTCAATACTTTATATGATGAACATTTTACATCCCAAAACATGAAATTACATTATGTAGGGTTCCTTCCATGCTATTTCTCATATGGTGTCATGTCCTCTCCTAAAATAGCCCTGTTTTTATTGTAAAATAAAACATGAGAATCCTCGTTCTAGTAAAAATGTTAAAAAATTATTAATTAGAATAGTTTTAGCTAGATTTTTTTCCTTTCTGTTTCTATATTCAATTAACACATTTTTTCAAGTGTTCTCAATGAAGATGCCTCATGCTTGATAACATGTTTTTAGGTAATTTAAAATTCAATGAATCTGTAATATCTTCCATCTTCAAATCAAAATATCTTGATTATTTAGCTAGTTTCATTCTAAACTCTTAAGATATATCTCTTTACACAATCAATCACATTCTATTTTCATTACATTTACATCACACATTCCATTCTACTATAGTCATAAAAAAAATATTAATGTAAAATTCTCAATATATTCCTAATACATTCATTAGACCACAAAAATATGTGTGGATGTGATCAAGAATTTTTGATGCACTTTTTTCCTATCACCAGAATAATATAGACCATCATTCCATGCATTGATGCATTATAATCCTTTTGCTGATCATTCATAAAATTGATTATATAAAATAGTGTATCATTTTTAAGTCTCACATGATCTATTTATTAATATTTACTAACCTATAGTTCCACATCTATTTTTACACATAAATATTTAAGAAAAAAGGTTTTCTTTATTTTTTACGTTGTATAAATTACCCTTCATTGTACATCCTTTCAGTATAGAATTACCTATAATCCCATTGATGCTTCACCAATTCTAATTAAATGTCACCAACTATACCAAGGGATATTATTGACTCACAGCCATAAAGTTGTGATGCAATCAATCCATGTAGGGTTCTAATATTGTAATTACCATATAATTTTCTAATTCATTATTTCCACCACCTTTGATTTTTAAGGAAACATAGTTTCTAAATATCAAATTTACAACAATTATTTTCATAAATGTTTTCAATAATTTTTCATTTCCTACCATTTGGAATGAGAATCATTTGACCAAAATCATATTTCTATAGTACTTTCTGTCATGGAGAGCATTTTCTTCCATGCTTTCCTTCTCAATATAATTCTTTTTCTTCCATCATATACCAGATTGAGTTGATGAAAAATATGGGCTTTCAAATCTAATTTGAGTATGCATCGTTGAATAATAGTGATGTTATTCTTATAGAAGAGAATATCTATGTTAATTATCAATTATGATTGGCTAAATGATATTGACTTGCCTCGAAGTTCTATATTTATTATTCCAACCATTTTTCTTCCTTTAATAAATATCCATATGGATAATGATAGAACAGAGAAAACAATATTCATCGAAATTATATTATCTATATGATGAAAAATATGGAATAAATCCCCATTATTGACTTCCAGGTTCTTTCCCATCATGATATCACTATAAATATTCATAAAAAGATAAGGTATGACCTAGAAATCCATAGAATTGACATTTCATAGGATAAAATATCTTCCTACTTCCATTATTCCACATGTTCTAGTTCTTTTGTATAGGTATTTATCTGGTGATACTCTCACAAAAAATTATTATTATTTTTTACTCTATTATATATTTTAATGGAAGGTTTCTCTGTTAATAAATCAGTCACCTTTTTGATATGTCAAACTTTTTTTCTCATTAATACGGATCATCTCATTTCTGGACATTGATGTTTCTTTATCATATAAAATTAAAGTTGTTCCCAAATATAGATATTTGATCATCCAAGGATTTCTCTACACATTTAGAAACATATATAACTATTTCCAAAAGATATGTATCTGAAAAACCATCCATAATGTAATTTATTCATTATTTACCTTGATTTTGATTCAGTTTCTAGTTTACTCCTTAATGAAATGAATTCTTATTCAAGGACCTAAACTATATAAAAATATTCTTCCAGTATCAATATAAGGTTATTGGAGACATTTTAATTTCCTTCAATCCTAATATTAGACTCCAAAAACACTTATAAATCATTCAAGAGCTATCAAATGAGTCTCTAACTCTTCTTACAGTCGATCAGTCTCTAATTCATGTCAATCTGAATATTTTGATGACTATTTTACTAAAAATGACATCATTCTATTTTCATTTAATTGAATTTAATTTGCATCAAGAGAACCCTAAAGTTCTATATTGTTATCTACAACATCGTATAATTGATTTTCCTCATCTTTTATAAGTTTTACCTTTTCAACTATAGCTGTTAAAAAATCATCAATATCATATTTAGACTATATTATTACATCCACCATAAATTCATTATTATATTTTTCATCATGGTAGAAAAATATATTTCCCTAAAATTTACTTCCTAATTTTAATTCTCCCTTTTTTAGTAACTTATTCTTAGGCCTATACCATATTTCTTCTTCACATATCACATATTTTAATCCCCTTACTAACTTAGAGGAAATACATCCTACATTAGCACACACAAAACAATTCAAACTAAACATTCCTTCAAATCTCACTTTAACCCACTTAATTTTTTTTGAAAAAATAGAAATAAGTTCTTCATCCACGTCATCTTCATCACGAATAACATTTTTAATTTCCTGATTTTTCATGTCGATGAATTCGATTTCATTAATTACATAGATTATTGTATCTTCTAGTTTTACTCTAATTTTATAAACCACTTGAATACATACTAGAACATCAAGACAATGTATAGGCATATCTCTTTCATAAAAGGAAAAAAATTGATTTTATAGATTTGGGATCCTTCTAAATATTTTCATTCTTGTATTAGTATAGTTAATTTCCTCCACAATTCTTAATATAGATCCAACAACATCATAAATGAGACAAAAGAAAGAATTAGCATTTCAACTATTTTCATTTTTAGTTCACCCAATAGATTATGAAAAACTTGATGTTTTTCCTGCATCACAATTTTATCAACGTCATATATGTTTTCCATTTTCTCTAAAATGGAGTTTTTTTTAGGGAATCTAATCACCATAAATTATATTTGATCAGATACTGATATAGTAAGATCATATTTCATATCATCTTCTATTTAATGAAATTTCACTATATGATTCATTTATAGAGAGACCTCCCATATAACTGACCTAAATCCCTTGAATTGTGTCAAATATAACATTTTTCCTAAGATATTGTTGATGATATATCATTATATTCTTTGAAATCTATTGTTGCATATATTAAAAATGTAAACTCCACTAACATTACTCGAATTAACATTTAGAACAACAACAAATTATATATATAACACCTATAACGTTTTCACTATGATACCCCTTGTAGGACCCTAGAATACCCTAATATGGGAGGGGTGATTCAGGTTGTCATCATTTCCATTAAATTATAGAGGTATTGTCCCCCCCCCCTTTTGGTAAAAACATTATAAAAAGGTCTAATTGAATACTGAAAATACTAAACACCCAAATTAAGAAATAGAACCACAACATAACATGTTTACATAGTTCACTATGAATGTATATTCCAAGGATAATTCCTTAAAAGAGTGTCCATCATACCTAAATACTATAAGATTATATAGATATTATAGAATAAAATTGATCATAAATTTTCACATCATTCTAGGAACATATCCTTTATAAGTGTTTTAGGAATATTACACAACCTCAATTAGACCACATTGTTTTACTCCCTTAGAACAGTGTGTTGGGTTAATTTTCACTCATTTTATCGACATGAAGGTACCATTAATAAATTGAAAAATAATTTTTCACCACTAATTTTTACTATTGTATGATTTCCCCAGAGTCCTAAATTTCTCAACTTGAATTCAAAACTCACTGAAACCAGATATTCAAAACTTTATTTTCATGTATGTACCCTTTACCAAGATTTGTCTATTGTAAAACCTCCTTTTTTCAATGATATTTCATCTTTTTTGAAACTACATACATTCTTAAATCTCATGTCCTCTATTAATATCTCATACTTTACGAAACTAAATCCTACCATGAAGCCCTCAATCATTGTGAAATAGAATTTTCTGAAATTACATAGATTTGAATAGTTATTAACCATTATTTTCAAAATTATTATTCATGTGATAAGTTTCTGTATCTATAAAGAATATTTGTCATCAATTAAATTTTTTAAAATAGATAAATTCACCATTTTTTTTTAATTCTCTCCATTTATCATATGATTAGAATCCACCTATTTATAGTCATTGCCTATTTTAGAAGCATTCAATCTCACCCTGTCCTATTCTTGAACCTAATATTTCTTGTTCTCCAATTTACTTTTCTTTTCATGAAATTAGTGAAATGATTTTGTTCATGATGTTTAGCGAAGTATCTTGGTTTACCAGATTTCCATTGAACCTCAACCATTCTTCATGAAAACTCTTTCACAAACCTACAAACCATTCCGAAACTAGATACTTTCTTGAAGATATACATATTTTTGAAGCATAAGACATCATAAAATATATTCCTTTACAATATTTTTAAACACTCTATCATGGATATACTTCATTTTTGAAGCTCACTACCTCTTCCAAATTATGAGAGCAAGAAAACTGGAAAACAATTTGGAAATAATGCCACCTTCAACACTAAATACACCTACACCATAAGAAAACATTTAATGGAATATGCATAATCAAACTAGTGTTTAATTTCAATAAACATAACAAAAAAAATTGTTTCAAGCATTGAAAACCCCATGTTGAAATAGTTTATAAAACACATCAAATACAATTTTATGTGAAATATGTTTTCAAGAATAAAAATTATTTTATTCATATTCCATGATGAATATATACCATTAAATGAAATTTAAAATATTTTACTCAATATTATATATATATATATATATTTATATATTTATAATAAAATCATCCATCAATATTGATTAATGTATTTAATTTTGAAAAAAAAATATATTCCCCACATAGTTGTTGTTTTTTAGAAATAATATTTTTTTTTTACATTAATGGATTTTACTCTCATCTAAAACAAATTGATAGTAAATAAATTCATTTTTATTATGTGTGAACAATAATTTTTCACATGTATATTACTCTGAGTTATTTGTTAAATAAAACATTTCTTACAAAAATAATTCTCAAAAAAATATTTTAATATAGTACATAAGGACCAATAGAATTTATTAATGGAATTGGAATTTTTTTAGTAGCTATATATAATTTAAATATCATATAATGTTTTTAGTATTATAAAATTTATCGATTATTCTCCTATTACTGTCGTTGTGTTCTTCATAAGCTATCAAATTAACTTTTTTATTAATGAATAAAATATTATTTAATCTCTCGTTGTTCCATTCTTCTCAACATATAATATTTTTACACAAAAAATTCCATCACTATACTACAAAAAACCGATGATACCTCTTCCTCATCACATCATTGGGTTACTATATAGATTACATATATATATATATGGTTTCAACACAAAACTATGAATAGGTTAGTGGTCATTTTCCACATCACTTTTTCAATATAATCAAATAACTCTACCAATTTTTATTCATAATAAAGGTCATTCTCTAATAGTATGAAAAATATATTTAGTAAATTTAAGGGATATAGAAACTAATTTCTCAAAATAGATACATGGAACATATCATGTACTTTGGAGTGATTCTGAGGAGTGACATGTCATAATATACCTTCCTAATATGATAATGAATATCATAAGGGATGATATATCTAGGTAATAACTTTCACTTTCATCTAATTCTCACAAAATTCATCCAACGAGACATCGTTATGAAAACATTTCCCCCAAAATTGATCTTCATATCACACCAATAGCATTTATTATAAAATTTCTTTAAAAATTGAGTTATCGTGATGTAGTTATAATGGATCTAATAGACTCTACAATTTCCTTATCATGTTATGTTCCATCTAAATTTATTTAAAAAAAATAAATGAAGTAAGTAGTAGTTATACACTTAATACAATATATTAATTTGAACTAATATACATGAACACTAAGTTTAAACCTATTATCACTCAAAATATTCATAATAGGATGTTTTTGATATCAATGTCATTAAAAATATTTATATTGTGATCTCACAATATCATCTAGAGTATTAATGGTCCCATTAGACTGACCATTTTTATGAGGATGATATGCAAGGATAAATATCAACATTGAATTAAAATAAAGGAGAATAATTATCTTGTCAATAATGGTAATCCTTATATATCATTTACATAACTTGAGGGTGGTCCTCCATAAAACCATCCCACAACATTTATTAGTGACATGGAGTTCTGATTAGGAGAAAACTTTTATCATATAGGAAGGAAATGTTCCTATTACCTAATTAGTTTTAATAAAACCCTTGTAAAATTATTTTATATAGATTTCATAGGTTGTGCCATTATGAAATCAATTGTGATGTCTATCCACATCAACTCAGGTGTAGGTAATTATTTTAGAATCCCCTTATATATATTCCACTTAGCCATAATTTTTTAAACTACCTTGTAAAGAGGTTTAGAATCTAAAATAACTTGATCCATATTACCCCACCAATTATTCTATTTAATATCACTAATATCTTAAAAAATATATGATGAATGGTTATTGATGAACTATGATCATCATCTAGCATGTCATTCTTTTATTTTATTGTTAATGATAAATGTACATTATTTCTCAACCTTACAATTCAATTGGAATCAGGGATAAAAAGAAGAAAAATTGGTTTACTCATTTTCAAATCCATATATTCATTATTCTCCCCCTTAATCATTACATGAATAGAGTGTTGCGAAAAAATCTAGAAAATAAATAAACATTCATATATCCTTGTGATTTCATGGTCTATCCTCTCCAAACCCATACATATTGGATTTCATTGAATCCTCATCCTGTAAAACTAAAAAATGTCCTTATGATTTAATTTATTTTCTATCATTTTCATATTCTTATGGTTTCATTTATTTATATTTCATAATATTTAGTTAGTCCTAAAAGTATTCTTTCTTTCATGTACATAAATTTATACATGAATATATATTTTATTATATTATTATTCATATTTATCAAAAAATTCAATGAATACATAGTTCCTCTATATCATCAATTACAAATAATCAATGACACATACCAAATCATATCTTGGATAATTTTTTTATGAATGTTTCTATTTCATGAAGAATAATCTAAAATAATATAAATATTACAAATAAAACATCGATATCCCCATATTAATACATATCATTCGATTAAAAATTGTTATATACTCACATTTAATGTGGGAAAATGTGCACTTAAAAATCATGTCTTCAATTTAATAAAATTCTTGTAAAAATTATATTCGAGAAGGAACATGTCTCCCTTACACATCAAATTTGTTAGTGTATTAAATAGAAATAAAAATATCTGAACAATCAACAATAGTATCTACCCAACTAAAAAAACTATGGATTCTGGTCACTATGGTTGGTACAGGAAAATTCTTAATAACTTTTATCATTGAAGGATCACTTGATATACCAAAAAATGTAATTACAGTAATGAACATTGCTGCATTATACATCCAAAATCCACATTTACTAAATTTAAAATTCAACTATTATATCTTCAATGTCCTAAAAACCATAAAATTTCACCACAATATTCCTTTCTCATTTAATATATTATAAAATAATATGTTAAGGAAACCACAAACTAATCAATGTATTTTTATAAGAATTTATTCCTTAAATCTATGAAGGTTTCAAGGGTATTGGGTAGTCTAAATAGAGTCAATATAAATTCATAATGAACAACTCTATATATAAGGAATTCTTTCATGTTTCCCCTTTTTACCCACCAATGAGTATATCTAGATTAGAGGATAATAATTTAAATGTATTGAGTATAATTTAGTTACTGAAACAATTCATAAATACGTGTTAGGAACTACTTATTCTTGATTGAATTCACATAAAATTATAAATAATCATTTAAAATAAAAAATGAACCATTTATCTTCATAATAGAATTAATAAGGGACACCATGTCAATTGAGATAGCCTTATAAATCACATATCAATATTTTATATGACTTACTTATTCCGTTATGGAAAATTGATCAGTTCCATTATATATGGACTCAATTAAATAGGCGTATCAGAAGTATTCGGTGTATTTAAATCCTAAAATCATGGTTCCTGGGGGATGAGACAAGTGTTCAGGGAATACATCAACATATCCCAAAACAATATGAACATAATCAATTTGGTGTTTCTTCCCAATAACTTAAGATAAATATCCATCATGTATAGGTAGTGTGACCCATAAAATGGAATTAATTTACATTGAATGTTGATGTTCGTCCTCTAACATATAGAGTATTATAATATGATTCATAATATAAAATGTGGCCTCCCTTCCTTAGTAATTTATATGGGCCCTATATATGCATTTTTTATCCTTTCCCAAAATCACATCAAATTCTTCTATAGGGTGAATCACATGATTTTAATGATTCTTATTCCCACCAAAATATATAAGAGATATTATATATAAATTATCAATCGTATATCATGTTTAATATTTCACATCTAATCAAATATGTAATAAATTTTTTTAACTGATTTGATACCCATATAAAATATATTAGATATAAATGTGTTGATAGAACCAAAATCAAATGATATAATTAAAGTTATATAGTGAATTATAAGGGTAAATTTGAACACATCATTCTCATAAACCTCATAAGTTACTATGATCACCTGATATATCATGTCTATTTCTTTAACATAAAGATTCATGAACTAGATATAATAATTTCCATGCTTATTTTAGTTGTAGAATATTAGTATGGGAGGTGAATTTGGTTAATATCTCTCCGGATTTGTTTCCTTGTTATCAATATTTTTATATATTGATCATTCAATTCAACTATTTACATTTATTCCACCATTAAAATGATTACTATTTCTTTTAGATAAATTCCCCATTTAATTTTACACAATTCTAGAATAATAGAAGATTCAAGTATTTTCAATATTTTTTTATTAATATAATATCCTATTAAATACATCTTTCTATTTTTTCAGAACTATGAGAATGATGGGAATCATTAAAATCCATTTTTAATATGAGTTAACATTTAGATATTTATTAAAAACTAAGAAAACTTCATATTTACATTACCTTTTATAAACATGCTTTAGGGAAATAAAGAACTGGGTAATTTTTCTTTTGGTGTTGATGGAAAAACTAGACGTGTATCTCAAATGTATTGTAATTTTTTTAGTTGGTGCCAATAAATTTATAAAATGAGATATCAATCATAAAACATTTCATTTTTGGGATATATAATGTATTTCTAACCCATTACATAATGAAACCCATATATTTAGTTTCTATTATATCATATAAACATACATCATTTCATCCTACCATAACCCAATTAATATAAATTAGATTCAAATATATATTTTTTCGTCAATTATTCGTAATAAAAAATGTGGATGAAAATTACTTATATAGATGGGTCACATAACTAGTGGATTATAGAAACATTAATGTATATTTAAATATATAAGACATAAAATTAAATTAATATTCGATGTTTTTCCTGAAAACATGAGAAAAAAATAATTTCATTTTGATAAACTAATAATTATTGATTCAAAATATTTATAAATTATTCTATTTGAATATATTTGTTGAATCATATAAAAAATAATTAATGAAATGAATAATATCCATTGAAGTAAAATCCATAAATTTAGTAAATGTTAAAACAAATATTTGATTTACAGTTTTTTAGAATGTTAATAATAACATGAATGAAAAATTTTATAAGAAATACCTTTTAATACCATGAAAATAATGTCAAATGTGATTAAAAGTTATATTAATGAATCATTACATTTCATAAAATGAAACTTTTTATATTATTTTAAGGAATATATAAATGGAAGAAAAACTTCATGAGCCAAAAAAGATAAAATACTACCTCTTATAAAAAACATTTTAAGTACCAAATAGAATATAAATTAATGATTAAATTATTAAACTAGAAAAAATGTTAGGGTAGTAATATTAATGGTGATTATGGGATTAATATAATATAATTTCCAAAATGGATATTCATTAATTAAAAATCAGGATGAAAAATGATATTGCAGCATAATACCTTACCATAGATCCTAACATTCTTTGTACGCATTCATATGATCTAATAAAATATTTTTTTGTATTTATGTATATATTAAAATATTATTCATACATATGTCACATTATTTCTCTTCATTTAAAAAAATTGACTATTTATTTAAAATTATTCATTATATTCAACATTTAGGTCTTAATTTTTCATTTTCCCAAGCATGTTTCAGTTCAGTGGTTATTATCCTTGCACATTTTTCATGTTTTATATCATCTTCAAAATCATGATCATGTTATAGGTAATTCATTTTCCCATTATATAAATTTTCAAAACATATATCTAATAAAACCCTACAGTTTGTATTATTTAAATTTATTTTAGTGAATAGTTCTGAATTAAAATATTATTGGAGAGAGTGAGGATAACCTTACCTTTATAGATCCACCGAGACAAAAAATAATCACCAATACGAGAACAATTGAGAGTGATATCCTTTTTGTTGAATATTCACTAATGATATATGTGTCACAGATGTGAATACTAAAACAATAATGTAGGTATATGTTATAAAAAATGTTTACATAAATTACATAAAATATGAAATTAACAAAAACAAATAGAGGTTCCCATTGGGTACCAAATAGTCCAGAATTAATAACTTCTTATCAAACCATGACCCAATAGTACTTCATCAATAATTTATTGATCATGGTTATTTCATAATTTTCTAATGGATTTTATTTCACCACTATAAACAATGTCACCCCAAGAAAGATTAGTTATAATACTTTTTTAGATTTCACTGTAATGAGGAGTTTTATAACAGCTCACATGTTCATGATATAAGGATTATATTTTATTATAAATTACATAAATAGATTAAATTTTATAATTTCTATAATAATTTCCATTCTATTATTTCCCAATTTTAGCAGTAATATACCCCAAATCTCCATAGATTCACTCCCCACACATTCCTTACTTATTAGTGGAATTGAATATATTTAATATATTATTGATTTTATTTTTTTCCATTTTCTCCTCCTATTTTAATTACTTATATTTTCAAATGATTTTAGTCACATAAAATTAGATATATAGAACTCGTTTATCCAGATTTTATGGGAATATTTTTTAAATGAGGTTATTGTTTCTATTAATTTCAAGAGTAGTATTTGGAGAGGAAGAAAAATATTATTACACATTATTTTTATGTATCTAAAACTCTATATTTATTTATTTATAAATTTTACCAAATTATAATTCTATGAGTTTAAAATTTTCTATTGGTTTGTGTGGATTTTTTTAGAGTGGATATAGGTCTATTCTAAAATTTACCTCTCCCTATTTATTGTTTTTTGTTCATTGTTATGATACCAAATAAGATTAAGGGTGTTATTTTTCCTGTTCTTTCATTTTTTTATTTCATTTGGAATTTTTTATAAATATTTATTATTTTTGATTTCATAGGTTTTCATATAATTCATAAGATTTTTATAATGGTCAATGGTGAGTTAATACCTTAACGATGTGTCACAATATTGGGAGAGTGTATCTTAGTATATAACACTTGTTAGAGGAATTTGGTGTGCAATTATACCATTTATTTGCAAATGAATATTTTCTGGATGTTTATATAATGAGTATAATGCAATGAAAAATATGAGATGCAACTATTTGTGATTTCTACTGTAAAATGTAGGGATTACTATATTGTTCCAATTTTAGAGACACATATGATTTTATAAATTCACAAAATTGCTAGTAATGGTTATGTTCATCAATTAAGAGGATCAAAATTTGAGGATTTTTTACCAGTTAAGAATTTTATTACTTTAATTCATGGCCATAATGAGCAAGGAAGGTATTTGTTAACAAATGATTTAATACTAGAGAGATGGTTACGTAATCACATCAATATTCTTAATTTTAGACACTTATATTGGTATAAAAGAAATAAATGTGAGAGTTTTCAATAATGGAACCAAATATGGATTTCATTATTATTATACGATGAATATAATATTTCATTTTTATTACTTGTATTTTCAAACCCTTTCTGTTGAAAAAATTGTCTCTAAATTCAACTTCATGTTGTAAATATATGATATATATATATACGAAATAGGTCCATGAGTTTGTGTATTCCCTATGATATGTTGTGAGAATTGTGTAAAATCATTATTGTTCCAAATTGATGGAAACATGTATAATTTTCTGGTTTAGTGGGTGATCTTATCCTTTATATATGTTATTGGTATAATTATTTAAAAAAATAGTGTGGGAATTTTGATTTGGGTTTATTCTATGGGATCTTAAGGCTTATTGTGGAAAGTATGGAATTATAAATATTTTTACTACAAAAATGTTAAGGGAATGAGTATCATGGTGATTGTCTTGGGATTTATATGAATAGATGATAAGAATTATAGCCAAATAAATGCAGTTCTAATGGTTATATAAATATTCGTATACATTCTATGAAAATTTATTCCCCCATTTAATTTTATTTTTTACATTGATAATTTGTTCAATATTAATATGTGGATTTTGATATGTCTTTCATCATGATATTGAAATGGTCAATTCTACATGAAAAATTTCATTGTTGAATATAATTTAAAAATATAGTCACCTTGGTTTGTTATTATCGAGATATATTATTCACATTATCGGTGAATTTGTTTATAGATCATATTATATATTATTTTTTATTGTGGTATACAGTCAACCATTGTTATTAATTTATGGTATGTTATCCATTTTTGTTGTATGATTAGGGAGGTATCATTCTCCATGGTCGGAACATAGTGGTTGACTTTAAAACATCAACATAGTTTTTCTCATGTATCATTCAGCATGGGATTATTTTTCTTGTTGTATATCATTGAATAGGGGATACAATTCAATGATATACCATTGAACATGGGGTATGTTTCTTATCATTTATTATTCACAGTGGATATTTTTATTCATATGTCATTCATATTGGGGTTAGGTTCCAATAATATTTTTTCAACATGGTTTTATGTTCATATTACTTTTCACCCACCATTATTTTATTTTAATATGATATATAATTAAACAAGGTCTCATGTTTTAGTAATATATCATTCATGTTGGGTTTATATTTTAAATATCCATCATTCAATTTGGTTATATAAAATAATAGTTTTTCATTTTTCTAATGTTATGTTATGCTGATTCACTATTAACCTTTAAAGAGTCATTGTTGATATCATATTTTCCTTGTACATTGAAATTAAGGTTGACAAATCATTGACACAAATTCTCTGTCAAGACCATTGGACAATTCATAAATTAGAATTAAAAATTGTAAAAGGGATATCATTTATTATTTTTAATTGAAAAAAATGTTATATAATATGTATATTTAGTTAATTTGATGGAATTGAATCTATTATTACATTATTTTACATTTATATTGGGTTTTATTAGAGATAATCTTGGTGTTTCCCCAAAAACATTTATACCCATAACACACATTGGAACATTGATGCATTAGTTTATTATAAGTTTTAGGTACATAATGTATGGAAAAAATTCAATTTTTTTACTAAGAGGATCACGATTGGGACCTAAGACATGTCAGTGGTTAGATTATTAAATGTGGATAAATCTAATTGTAAATTATGTTTTGATATATTATTTTGTATGATAAGTTGATTTTGTGTTCATGTCAAAATATATAACTATGTGAACACATTGTAAATTTTTTATAGTATTTATGTCATATTTTTATTGATTTCCTATCAAAATAATTCCATAATTGATGCAGATATTTGTTTTCCGATCATGGTTTTTTTTGTTAAATGGTGATATTTTTAATGATTATACTTGATTTCATAGTCTTTACATCTGATTCTTCAAACATTCACTAATAATCAGTTGCTTATCAGTTATAGATTGATGTGACTATGAACTTGAGGAAACCCTAGCTTAGACCTTTCCAAGATGACATATAGTGTTCTTTAATAAAAACTCATTAGAACATAGAACCTCAACCATATGATTCATTAGTGAAAATCATCAGTTAAAATAACATGTTATTTTTCTCAAATTACCACCCCATCCATTAATGTTTTATCCTTGAGACTTCAATGTTTCCATTATTAATGTTCCTGATGTAGAAACTTTCATAAAATTATTTACACACACAAATTAAAAATAAATAATATATCTACACGTCATTAAATAATTTCTCACAACATGAATAACTCAGGATAATCAATTTTTGAGATTTGATCACATGATATATGATATTATTAATACACACCCCATGTCATAAAATCATGAACCTTATTGTGATATTATCCATAGAGTGGGAAGCACCACAACATCGTGTATTATGATTTAATAAGTTTTTTAATTAAATAATATTATCTTATTGTTAGAGTTATTTGAAAACAACATTTCAAGATAGGGTAATAAATGTATGTTCAATCTACCACTCTATGTAAATAATGATAAAACATTAACATGGTCATGTTGGTCATATATAAAGCTCCCATATAATTCAGTTAATATTATTAAGGGATCTTCCATTTAGTCCATTTCTTATTAAATAAATACATTTATCTTAAATATAAATTTCATCATACTAATATATCATAATTTCTCCCAATCATAGAGACCCACATAGTAGTTTTCTCCCCCTTTCATCATCCCCTATGAAAGTAAATTATTAGTTTTTTTATGAAAACCTCTAATTTATTTAATATTTCTTTTCAATAAAAGTTATTTAATTACTTTTAAAAACACAAACCATGTAGTCATAATTATTTTAGTGGAGAGTGATGTTTGGTATTGCCTTGGTTGTAATAACCACATTATCCATCTTAAATAACCTCATTTCAAAATTCATCAGTATAAAAATATTTTTGGTATGTTTGAACTAGAGTAGAGTTGTTACTATATTATGTTATTATATTATTAATATTATTCATTCTAATAGGGATTTCAAGATATTTATCTTGGACATCAGACCACATGGTCTTTGGTCGATGCATGGTGACCTATAGAAATTCTGAAAGAGGGGAGACAGGTTTGGTTAAGTGAAAGAAGGTTTGTGGATGGTCAATGAATATATTATTGGATATTGAATAGTATAATGTAACGAACGAGCCTAAATATATTTATTTATCATGTGTTGTAAAAAAAATTTAGACAGTAAAGGTAATATTAGGGAGACATGTCTATGGAAGATGTTGTTAAGGTGGGTAGGGGTTGTTCCTCTCTAGGGTTAATGAGATACCATTCATGTACAGTGAACCTATAGGACTTTGGTCCTTGTATGATTAAACACATCTTTGTCTCTTAGATTTCTATTCAAATATGGTCTCCCTCTCCACCTTGTCAAAACATGGGTAAATCAAGATACTTAAAAATATAATTATTGTTGGGTCATAGAGTAAGTTTAATGACAGATATCTCTTGATAATACATAGTCATATACTAAAAGTAACCGCTTATCATGTACATAATTGAGATCTTTCTAACATTATGCATTATTTGAACATATTAAAAGTTAATCTTAGTGAATTTCACTATCTCCTTAATTAATTGGTATTGGATATTAATGTAGTATTGACCATGAATATTATAATATATTATTTTAAAAATATATTTTTAATTTTTATCACACCAAATGAATAATTTTAATCCATAATGAACACATTAATCTTCTTTATGTTCTAAAAAACAAATCATTGATATCATTTCATGATATCCTAAATCATAATATTATTTATTTTTACTATATATACATATCTTTTAATTCATAGAGTGATAAGATACAAATCGTTGTCTAATAAAACATTCTCACTTAGATAAAAACATATAGACTCTATTGTCATATAAATAATAAGAATATCAATATCAAATTTGATAAATAAACTCGACTTTCATAGAATAAAATTTGTATAAAAGATTTCATTTAACATAATGAATGATTTATTTTACATTAATAATATTCATCTCCAACATTATTATTTTTAAACCATGATTATAAAAGAATCCAAAATAATTACCATTAATTTTCACATAATAATTATATACTATATATGGACCCTGATAAATTATTTTAATTTACATCATTTCCATTATCATCCTTTGAAAATTTTATGAAACCAAAAAAAAATATGAGTATAATCCCATATTCATTCTTCTATTTTAATCACTAAAACAAACCTTTAGGATATTATTCTTATGAAATAATTATGTAATTCCTTTTATTCACCACATAAAATTTTAGAAATTATTTATTATCAATAATAATAAAAATTTAAATGTGTATCCAAATTTTAGTTGGAAATAGTTTTCTATATCTCACTAGATTTCCTCATAAAAATTATTACATCAATTTACACTATAAATTACTCAAGTGAGTGTTATTTCCATTAACATAGGGATGGTTATATACCTCTCTAGTATATAATTTCATAAATTTTAGTATATTATATATGTTCCAATACCATGATTTGTGAATATTGTAATGAAAATTAATGTTTCCATCATCATTCAAACTTAATAACCATAACATTCCAGAATAATGACTCATTTTATTATTTATAAAATACATCATCGAGTTCATTTCTAATAATTTTTTATTTTAAACCCTCAAGGAATACCATGTAATTCCTTTTTAGTAGATCTTTTAGGAAAGAAAATCTACAAAACTATTGAAATATTGAAACTAATACATTATATTATGTAATATCCTTTTCAAACAATGAAGTAATTGGTTTAAGAAACATTACCATTTGCACTTTCTATATTTCAGAAATCCCATTTCACATATTTCATATTCTTCCACTTATTATGGGTAAAAAGTTAAATTGTTTTATTCTTTTCACTTTTAATTATCCTATCCTCCTAAGAAACAAGCCAATATTATTTGTTTAAATATACTTCAATAAATTTTAAATCAATTTTTTAAAGTAATAATGCTTTCTTTAATATTATCAAAGTCAATTATTTTTAACATAATTACTATTATATCATATAGTATTTCCACCAAACCATGTTTTGTATATTCGTATATCATATATCCACATTAATACAAGCCTTCCTAGTCGCATGAAATTTAAAAATCAATATTTTCATCTTGAAAATATATTTCAACATTTAGGATTATATCCTATTGGTCATAAAATTCTATGTGTGATTATTCAAATATAATCATCATTAAAAACACGTGTTTAAGAATTTCAATTTTCCACCTTCATAATAACAAATAATATATCAATTTTATGGTTTAAATTATTTTATAATACATATATATTCCTCTATAGGGTATGAAAACAAGAAAAATACCTTATTGATTAAATTAAATAGTATTATCAATGTATTTATTGGGTGTTTTCTATGCCTACTATTTTTCATTTATGTTTTCAGAGTTTTATATGTTAATTCTAAAAAAGGCACACATTTACTAACTTGATAAAGTTAGATCCTTAATTCTCTAAGGATAGTTAGGAAAAAAATAGTGTCTTATTAATTGTAGCTCAATAGTTGGAGTTCATTTTTTATGATGAATGAAATATTTTAAACTCAGGTTTTATCATCAATGGTCATCATGGGTGGGAATGTTGAAGGAGTTGTCTTTGATTGCATGCTTGTGGATATAGTCAAGGTCATTCTATAGAGGAAGAATTGATACTGCTCTGTGTGGATTTATATAACTAGAACAAGTTCTAGATTAGGTTATATTAAATTGGTTATAAAATAACATGTATACTCACATATGATGATATGTAATAGTTATTCCACACAGTCTAGTGAAAATATAAAATTTGTAAGAGACATTTAGTTGAAATAAGCATAACATGTACCTCCAACAAAATAATGTTGGTTAGTAAAGATATATGTAAAGTAAATTGGTGGTTTCTGTTTACAGAAATAGAATCAAAATAAAAATCAAAAGTTATTGGAATTTTTTGACCAAATGGACCCCACTCTATCAATGAGATGGTTCCAATTTTTTAGGGAATTCTTAATATGTGCATCAAATTTTAGTTCCAAAAATAATATGTAGAACCATAGTATAAGAGACATTAATTTCAAATGGTGGTATTCATTTTATAAAATTAATGATGTCCAAAAATAATTGAATAATACTATATAATAAGGTAAGAGATCATATCACCTAATTAAATAAACTACCATAGCTAAAAATCAAATGGTAGGATATTGTCAAATATATTGTGAGTTTATTTATTTATTAATCATTTTATGGTTACCAAAATAGTCAATACCATTGTAACATATATTATTTTTTCATGAATGTAAAGTTAGTTTGTTGTACCACCAATATAGATTTATGGTCTGAACCATGTAATACTTTTTAAATAGTGGTTGATTATTAATTTATTTTTAATCATTTTACAGAGATATTTAATGAAATATTATGAACTATAGCTATAATGGTAGATCAATGTTGTGTCTAGTGTATAGAGTCATCCTATTTTTAAAGAGTAGTTTTATAAGATTTTATATTGTTCAAAACATTTTTCTGACCATGTTTTTTATGTAATTTTTGAATATTACATTCTATATTAAGATGTGGTGTTCCTAATTGTTTTATTCTATATCCATTAGGATGATTAATATAGTATTTGTTTCACCAATGAATGGTTTATTTATGTTTACAGGTAGAGTATTAATTCCCATGATATATTGCTTATTCCCAGTATAGTGGAATATAAAAAAAAATCACATAATTAAGTCATCATCATATGATAAAATGGATTTAAGTAATTTTGGGAATAATTTAAAACTCTCATAATGAATAATTTTTCTAAAAGTTTATTAATATTATCACTATAATTTAATGAAAATAAAATTTTCTAGTTATGTTGACTATCCTAATAATGATTTCATTCCCTGGGGGATGTTTAGTCTATCATATTATGTTTCATTACAATGTGTATGATATATTAAAACCATATATAAGGTATTGATGACCATTTATTTTTCCAAAGTTTGGGGATGAATTTATTTGCTGGAAGTTGTTGTAATCGGTATGGTATGTTTCGATTATAAAGTGTGGATGATTATATATTTAAATATCTATATGATTATTTATAGAGAGAAAAAATTCCTATTAATTGTAAATCCACCCGTGTTTTAGATTTATCAGAGTACATTTCCGCTATAAGAATAATATTTGGATTGTTCTATAATCTTTTGAAAGATTAAATGTGGCATTAAATTGATGTAAGATTAATTTTGAATGTATTAGGAAACCAAATTTATCATATTATAGTTATTTTATTTTTGGATCATTCAATTTATGATATAGGAAAATAATTTCCATTTTATTAGGTCAATTGTTTGATGGACATATGAAATTCCATAGCTCGGTGGGAGTTCTTTTTTGATACAAAGTGTTCTACAAAAAATGGAAAAATTTAATGATGTTTTATAGAATGATGTGCGATTAAAATGGAGGATTATTTATTTTATATAAATGTATAAATAAATGGATATATATTATCTAGGATTGTTTTTTGAAAGAGTATTTTGTTTTCTATATTTTTGGATCATATTATCATACGATGTGAAATATGTATCTTGATTTCTTGATTGTGTGGTGGGTAGAAACCCATCATGGCATATGTCTTTCTGAAATGAATATGAAGACTAATTAAAATAATATTGGAGTACGAAATTTAGATATTAAAATGGGTGGTATTTCTATATAAAAATAGAAATCTATAATAAAGATGCTTGGAAAATACAAGTAAATATCATTGGATCCATTATAAAACTTACATTTGGTTATAAAGTAGTAGAAATGTGATTGTGATAGTCTCATCAAAGAAATAATTCCATTTAGTTTCAGAAAATTGATCATTAGTAATCATGACAGATGAAATTGTAACACAAAATGGTCTACAAAATGATCGACTTAGAAGATGCTGATAGATTTAAAATATATGATTTTTTTCATTATCTGTAGCCAAAATAAGTCTGAAAAATGGAACAACAAAAGGTGTTATGGATTTTATTTTTATAACCTAAATGATGAATCTAGAATAATTTTGGGGATCAATAAAGATTTTATGTTATAAAAACTCTTCTGGGTGGTTCTCTTAGGTGGAGGATTACATAAATAGTGGTATAGGTTGTTTTTTCAGGTTTGACATATAGATTATCTTGTGGGTAATGGTGTGTTCAATATTCATGGGGGTAAATACTTTTATATAGATACCCATTGTGTGGATGTTAGAATTATTGTTTTCTTATCAATAATGTATTAGGATTTTCACCCCAACCATTTCATATACTAGATGTGTTACAACCAAATATATAACATAGTTTTCAATATTAATGGAGGTAATGATAATTTTAGGGGTTTTAGGACAAAGTTCCATTATAGAAATGTTATTAATGTCGAATAGTTTCACTTAAGATAGTTATGATATGATGATGGATTGGTTTTAGTGGGATTTCAAAAGTATAATTATATAATAATTTTTGTATCAAAAGTTCTTTAGACGGAGATTATAAATGATTATATTGTTTGATTTCATAGACCAAAAAAAATCATGGGTTTTATAATCTAAGTGATTCAGATATTAATAATTTCACAAGAATAAATGGAGTGTGGTGATGGATATCGTACATTGAAAACATTTTTGTTAATACTTAAATGGATTTATATTTTAACAAAAGCATATTTTAATAAGAGGGAAATTACATGGTGGAAATTTGAAGGTTTTTATGGAATGGAATGTAAGATAATGGTCTAGAGAATATATGAAAAAATTCTACAAGTGTGGTCCATGATTATTATAGGAAATGTAGAATATAATATGGTTTGGTGGACTTTGTTAAAATCATGTGAATAAACCCCCAAAGAGAACATTTTTGGGATTATCTTGTTAAAAAATATTAAAGTTTTTTTTTTGGAATTTTTTGTGTGATTAATATTTTTTGGTTAGTTTCTTTGAGATTTAGAGGTTACATATCTAAAAGAAAACTAAGTTGGAATCAGATAGAGTTAGATTCATTTTTCACCATGGATATTTAGGTCAATTAAATTTCATATGCATGTACTCTAGTCTCCAGGTCCCCTTTAGAATTGTAGAACATTTTTCCTTTAAAAAATCAATGTGGAGACTTATATTTAAAAACTTTACTATGATAAAATTCAATAAAGTATTGTGACATACAAAATGTAAATGACATATTTCCATAAGTAAATAAAAATGAAAAAATGAATCATGTGCCTATATGTTACTAGTCATTGAATTATTATACGTATAACAATGTTTTGAATATTTTTGATATCTACAGTGTCAAATCTAAAAAAATATATATGAAATATTAGATTAAATATTTGGTTCGTAGATTCATTTAAATAAATAATACACCTTTTTGAACTATGATCAATTTTTAATATAGGTTTTTATTAGGTGAGCATTAATGAATAATAAATAGTTTTATTAATGGGTATATAGTTATTCATTTGTGAATATTTTGTGACACATGACTATGTAATGAAATTATATTTTCATCTAGAGACTTGGTTCTAATTATATTCATGAGTTAAATTTTTAATGATGATGGTCTTCCATGAGACAAATACTTGTATTATATTGTATAAATAAGAATTTTATCGAAATAAAAAATAAAAAAATACTATTTTAGTTCGATATTGAAATGAAAAAATATGCATTCTGGAATACTAAATTATCATTCTATAGTAGCGAGGGATATTGATTTAATGAATTTATATTTCCTAAAAGTCCATATTTAATAGTAATAAAAAAATATACTAATAATATATATATATATATTCCTTTGATAAAAATAGAAAAAAATGAAACCCAACATATCATTAGGAAAATTCATTGTGAATGAAACACATGAATGTTAAACATTTTAATAATTAGTATTGTAATTTGTTAATTTTTCTAAAAATGAGAGGACATTTTATGTTTTCAGGCATGTTTTACAAAAGGTCTCTACTCTCAAAATCCATTTTTAAAATATTGAAGACTCTAAGAATGATGAATTGTTATTTATATGATTCATGTTCCAATAAAGTTACAAAAATTATTTTTAATTAGGAGAAAAAAAATCTATAGTTATTATATAATTGAAATTAAAAAATATATCTATTAGTTGAAAAAATATGTTTTACTGAAAAATGTAAATCAACAGTTATTACCATATAAAATACTAGATGTAACTATAGTTTACACTGTTTTTCTTTATATCTTTATCCACATAAAAAAATATGAAAAGGATTGGGGTTAGTGAAAACAAAGAGATTTCCATTCACATCACTATGTAATCTTTTCAATAATTATATAATCATTATATTATTAAAATAAAAAGGAATAAAATTGAGTATACACCTCATGAGAATCTTATAATGTTGAGATCTAACGATTTTTACTACAAAATATTGTTCTCTTTCAAAAACATTATGACGGGAAATAGTAAAGTCATTGAATTAAATATAAAATACATTAAGATGTTTTAAATATTTATTCTAAAAATTTATTACTATGATTATAATCCATGAAAAGGACGAATAGTGTTTCTGTTGGAATAAATATTATAATTTAATGTGAATTTCTACTCAATTATTAGAGATACATAAGTAGCGATCAAGGGCCATTATTGGTAATGAACTATATGTTTAGAAGAACAATTTATATTACTGTAATTCATGGTTATTAGATACCATATTCTTAAAGAATATTTTTATAAGAATTATTTAGTGTAAATAGTTGAATAAATTTATGTTTAAAGAAGAAGAATATTTTGGGAATGGATAATGAGTTTTAAAATTATTAATAGGGAGAATGAATCTCATTTATCCAAATGGATGGAAATAAATTATTAAATTTTTAAATTATATAATTTTAAAACCCTCCAAATGAGAATCATAAAGTCTTTAATTTGATTAATATTTGAATAATGGGTATGATTTTCCCCTTTATAAAGGAAGATAAGGCATCTGAAACACACAAATCATATAAAATTTGTAAGGAAACTTGATCACATGACTCCAGGAAGGTAATGTTAATGGATAAAGAACCACACATGATCTATATAAGAACTCGGATCTTCTTTTCCGGTATGTTTTCCTTTTTCTGGTGTTTTTGAGGAAAACATGAATTTTGGGAAATATCTTAAGTACACATCGTGTACTTTATGAGTACACGTCGTGTACTCAGTTACCGCGGGTAGTCGTGTGCTGGCCGTGTAACTGTCAAATACAGGGCCGTGTGGGGTGACCTGGAGACTGCCTAATATGGGGACTGGTAAGGGCAAGTACACACCGTGTACTTCTAAAGTACACATCATGTACTTCTAAAGTACACACCATGTAATTTCTTTTTTTTCATTAAACGTACCAGGGTCGCATCTGATAGACAGAACCGTCTCCTTCTCGACCTAGTTCATCCGAGAGAGACTGTATGACCATGATATTTCCCTGAGCCCTTGTTTGAGCATCAATCCTTTGATTTGACCACCTTGGATTGTATTGGGATCACCTCGATAAGCTCTTCCTTCTTCTATAGCTTCATTTCCTGATTCCTCCTCTTTCTCAAGTTATCTCCGACTGAATGTTTTAGACATTTTTGTAGATCTACAGTGTTATTGAGAGATTCAAGGCTTGAGGTTCATGTATAATGATCCAGCAACACCGAGGTAGGTGGTTTGTGCCTTTTCGTAGATAGTATTTGGATTTTAGGTGAAAAAGTGCCCAATACCCTTGATCGGGGTATTGCATTTTTATAGTTTTATCCCTGTTAATTTCATTCCATGCTTGTATGGTTGAGTACAGGTTAATTGAATGTGAATAGGATTGATTTCTATTCTTTGGAAGTGGTTTTTCGTGCATGTTTTTTCGACTATTTGGTCTCCCTTAGCCTGTGAGGATGCCTTATTTGTTTCCCATGCCTATTATTGATAGGATAGAGTGATTATTATATGTCTTATTATTATGCTTCAAACTAGTTATCCAAGAAGTTCTTGAGGTTTACATAGGCCGCTTTGCATTGATATGCTCGTTTGACTTACACAGGTTCGTGAGAACATGGTGTTGTAGACCATATGGAGAATAGACATAAGGGCTTCTCCATAGTGTCTGTTTATTATCACGCTATGAGACCATATGGGGGATTGATGTTGAGTGCTCCCTTAGAGTTTCTATAGTTACGTTACGGGGACACAAGAGGAATTTTTATTGAGTGCTTCCTCAGAGTGCATGTAGGTTCCGTTAAAAGACTATAGGGGGAATTTATGGTGTGTGCTTCCTCGGAGAGTCTTTGATCATACTTGGCCATAGGGGGAATTGACGTTGAGTGCTTCCCCAGAGAGCCTTTACTAAAGAAAAAACAGAGGGGTTTGACTGTGTGTACTCCCTAGAGGGTTGCTAGTGTTTACTAGGTAGGACCAAAGGGGAGAAGATGTGAGTAAATCCCAGAGGTTTACCTGTTTTTGATTATCTTATCACTTGATATGTGGTGTTTTAATGCTTTGAAATAATAGGAATCTTTGATGTTGATTATGTCCTTATTTACTGCTTCTTTTTCTTATTACCTACCATATATATTCACTTTCTATTTTGGCACTGATCTCTTGGTGGTTGCTTACTGGGATTTAGTCGCACGACTTGTTTGGGCCCAAATAGATTATATTGTTGCTGGTATAGAGAAGGGAAAATTCCCTTCTACTTTAGGTACTTGACTGCTTTGGAGCTGGAGAGCATGGGACCAAGATGAGGCTTGCGATGCTGAGGAGTTTTTTATTGTATTCTTTTTTACTTTGGTATAATACTGTATTTCATCATTATGAAGTGTCTGACTGCTTTCCTAGAAAAATTTATCATGCATCCTTATATATATACTCCAACTGCTTATTACTATCAGTCGTCAATTGTTTACTATTGTATGCCATTATTACTACTTCCAATATTGTTATCTGTTTCTCTTTCATTGTGTTACTCTACCAATGAGGGCATAGTTTCCCCACTATCACATCCAAGGCCCTCGTTGCTAGTCAGTAGCCTCTGGAATTAGGGGAAATGTGATTGAATTCATGTTACCAACTAGGTACGGGGCACCTCTAGGAAGCTTCCGGAACAAGGACATTACAAAGAGGTATCAGAGGGATTATTTTCTCTTGAATTACTATTTGAAGCCTATAGATAGGGATAGGAAGGAATAGGTACTTGGTAATAAGTTGTGCCCAGGAGTAGCTAACCCGTGTACAGGGAAAAGCCAATTTACCTTGTTTATTGAATGTTTTTTGGTTTTTCAACTTTACAGTTGATTTTATTTTCACTGTTTGGTGATTCACATGTATTGTGATGTTATTTTTGATGTTATTGAGGTTATTTTTATGTTTCAATCCAATGAGATGAGGGTATCTCATCTCATTCATCATATAGGCACTTTCTAGGAATCACATGTCATGCATTATTTCCATGCCATTTAGGGTGCATTAGAGATTGCATGTTGTTGTGATTGGTGTTGTGCTAGATATGCATACTGTTGTGAAATATGCCTTGATAAAAATTCATATTGTTTGATAGGGTATTGGTTGTGTAAGTTTTTGTTGAAATAACACCAAACTTTGGTTCAAGAGGTTTTATGGGCCCTCACGGACTAGAATTTGGTGGATCATTGATCTATTATGCTTTTTTATGAATTTTATAAGATTCCAAGCTTTGATTCGTAGTGAGTATGGGCCCTCACGGATCAAAATTTGTCCCTTTAATGTTCATTTCAGTTTTTTTTTGGGATCTAGAGTATTTTCTAAGGCTCACTGCATGGAAAAATCGAGAATACACGCCTTGTAATGATTAATACATGCTATGTATTGTTTTGTTCAGGAAGAAAATTTTTTCTTAATTTCATGTCATGTATAACATGTACATGTCGTGTAGTCATTAACCATGTCTCAGAGTGTGTGGGTGGGGACATGGGTTTTGGAATTTTTTGTAGGACACCCCATGTACCGGATGTACACGCCGTGTTGTAGAACTATGTAACTGGTTGTGTCACTAACAACACGGCTTGGAAAATTCTTCCTAGTACATGTCGTGTCCATTTGGATCATGCAGTGTAGTGTGAGATGTGTATCCGGACATGTCACGGACAACACGGGTCTGTGAAGCTCGTCTAGTACATGTCGTTTCTGGCACTAACACGCCGTGTAGTCTTGTTCTAGGAGAACCATGTGGATAGCCATGTAAGGGAACTTGGGAAGGGGAAGAGGATTCAAGTACACGCCGTGTGTAAGGACAACACACCGTGTATGGGGTGCTACATGACCAGTTCTGGCAGAAATACACGCCCATGTGAACGGATTATAAGAACATGCCATGTAGTTAAATATACATGTCATGTATCCATGTTTTGAAAAACATGAATGCTTTCTTTATCATGTTCCCTCTTTACTCTTCTAGTTTTCAGTCCTTGATAATATTGATCTAAGGTTTACACATGACCTTGCAGATTCATGTCACCGAGACGTCCTCTGGTTGTATGCCAGTGACAGGGCAATGATCAGACACCAGACATGGCTGGTCAGGGACTACCAACGGATCCTCTAGTTGTTCCAGTCTTGGCACCAGCCGTCATTCAGGACACAGGTTCTAATGTATAGTTCCGAGAGGGCTTCATGAGATTCAAGAAGACCATCAGAGTAGTACCGCATCCTTCCCCTTCTATGGAAGAGTTGACATGGGTTTTCCAGTAGCATCATCCTCCGACTTTCTCTGGAGATGGAGGACCCTAGGCTACAGAGTCATGGCTAGAATCCATGCTGAATATTTTCAAGCATCTGGAGACTCCTTCAGAGAGGAGCGTCAATATTGCTACATATATGCTTTGAGATTCACCCAAGATATTGTGGGATATGATCTCACATGTGGGAAACCAACAGGATATGTATTGGGATGAGTTTTAGCATAACTTGTATGATTACTTCTATCCGGAGACTTTGAGGGCCGATCGAGCCTGAGAGTTCATGTGTTTGGAGCAGGGTACTCTTTCTATTATAGAGTAATATTCTCACTTCACTGAGATGCAGCACTTTACACCCTTTCTAGGGGGAGATCGGTTGTTCATGGAATGTAAGTTTGAGGATGGTCTTATGAATGACATTATATCTTATGTGAACATCTTCAGGTTGACTTCCAACACTTCTATCGTCAACCAGGCGCTGATCATGGGGCACAATTTGAGGTATTATGCAGTTCTGAGCCCGGGCGGTTTGACATATGGAGTTTGTATCCCTTCTACTGATAGTAGGAAGCACCTTAAAGGATCTTAATGCAGTTATCCAAGGAGGAAAGACACTTATTCTGTTAGCTAGGTTGTGTGCTACCAGTGCGGGAAGAGTGGGAATACGAGGCCACATTGCCCGAGAGACCTAGTGGAGTGCCGATCTTGTGGCAAGATAGGTCATCTTCATCATTTCTGTTAGATCTTCTCTCTAGAAGATGGTTACCAGGGTTCTTCTACGGCTCTATGTTCAGTAGAATCACCACCAGCTTCTCTTCATTCTAGGAACTAGAGTTATTCTAACCATTCAGGCTGAGGTGGAGGTCACGGTCATGGTAGTCAGTCACTGGGATTTCATCGACAAAAGGGTGGATCAGCTCAGAGTGGTCAGGTAGGGTCAGAGGCTCACGGTACAGGTCAGACTATTATGGTGGAGCAGACCTAGCTGGTGCAGGATCCGGGACCCTCTACAGTTTTAGGTACAATCCTAGTTTCCTTAGTTTTAGCTTCTTTTCGTTTTGATACAGGGGCTTCTCAAAGCTTTATATCTGTTGCTATTGTGTACACCATTGGTCTCTGTGTCTTTTATTTTTCTGATGTCTTGACATTGGACACTCTGTTGGGGAGAAGAACGACTAGTGTACATCACTTCAAGGAGTGACCTCTAGAGTTTTTTCGATGTCACATCTTATGGTAACTTTATGTCCTAGAGATGATAGGCTATGATGTAATTATTGGAATGGACTAGTTAGTTCCCTTCCAGGTAGTTGTCTATTGCTATTTTCGTAGGGTGAGTTTCAAATCACCAAAGGGTGGATTGTTTCTTTATAAGGGATAATGGGATGTCCAGGTGAGCAGAGTAGGACCCAAGCATCATGGGTTAGGAGGAGCAATATCCAAGATTTCTTGTCTTTATCTGAATGAAAAGGGGACTTCTAGGATGGACTTTACTCTAGTGGTGGATCATTTCTGGAATGTCTTTCTATAGATATTTTTAGGTTTTCCTCCAGAGAGAGAGGTGGATATTTCTATTGAGGTTGTGCCCGGAGCGGCACCAGTGTCCATTCCTCCTTATAGGATGGCTACACTTGAGGTGAAAGTGCTCAATAAGCAATTCGAGGAGTTACAGTCAAAGGGTTTTATCCAACCCAGTACTTCCCCTTGGGGTTATCCAATCTAGTTTGCGAAGAAGGTGGACAGTACACTCAGACTTTGTGTGGATTATCGAAAGTTGAACCATTTGACAATCAAGAACTGATATCCCTTTCAAAGGATTGATGATATCTTTGATCAGCTTCAAGGATCCCGATTGTTCTTTAAGATTTAATTGAGATCCGATTATCATTATTTGTGTGTTAGACTATCTGATATACCTCTTACAGCCTTCTGGAGTAGGTATGGTCTATATGAGTATGAGGTTATGCCGTTTGGTCTCATGAATGAGACTGCAGTCTTCATGGAACTGATGAACCGAGTGTTCCATCCATACTTGGATTCTTTTGTGATGGTTTTTGTGGAAGATATCTTGGTGTACTCTCACACTTGACATGACAACACTCCCCATCTTGAGATCATTCTGAGTACACTAAGAGAGAACCAGTTATATGATAAGCTCCCAAAATGCCACTTTTTAATGGACCAGATTCACTTCTTGGGTCATGTTATCAAAGAGATGGGAGTATCAGTAGACCCAGAGAAAGTGAGAGATATAGTTTCTTAGGAGCAGATGAAGAATCTTTTCAAGGTATTGAGTTTTCTATGGTTGTATGGATACTATATGAATTTCATACAGGGCTTCTCACACTTATCAGTGCCACTAATGGGCCTGGCTAAGAAGGGTGTGAAGTACTTGTGGACAGATTCTTATGAGTCATCCTTTTAGGAGATGAAAGGGATGTTGAATTCAGCACCGATACTAGTATTTCTAGATCTGAGAAAGAGATATGCTGTGTACTTTGATGCATCAGGTATCAATCTTGGAGTAGTTCTTATATAGTGGAAAGGAGTCATTGCGTACGGGTCTCAACAGTTGAGGCCACATGAGAGAAATTACTTGATGCACGATCTTGAGTTTTCTGTAGTTGTTCATGCTTTACACTGTTGAAGACACTACATGGTGGGAGTGAATTTTTTGGTTTTCACTAACCATAATAGTCTCAAGTATATCTTCACTCAGTGTCACATAAATTTGAGACAGCGATGGTGGGTTGATTACCTTTAGTCTTTTGACTTTGAGCTTCCCAATATTCATGGGAAAGACAATGTCATGGATGATGCGTTGAGTAGGAGGACTCAGATACGGGCAGTTTAGGAGGCCAGAAATGAGTGTAATATTATGGCTCTATTATCTGTGATGCATTTGGAGGTGTACGATATACAGGGGTAAACATTTCTTTCTTCTGTATTTTTTACCTCTACTCTTCTTGATCTAGTGTGAATGAGGCAGCTATCAGAATCTGAATGCTCAGTCCTATAGGAAAGCATGTCAATAGAGGACCCTATTACTGGATAGAACATAGGCGAGGATGAGATCTTTCATTTTCATGGGTGTGTATGGGTGTTAGCAGACATACATGAGGATCTGATGCAGGACTTTCATTCCTCATTTTTGGCAGTTCATCTGGGTGTCACCAAGATGTATCGTGATCTACACTGTTAGTATTGGTGGCCAAATATGAAGAGAGATGTGGCCGGTTTTTTCATGAGTTGTTCCACCTATCAGTAGATGAAAGAAGAGCATCAGTGACCAGCAGGGCTTTTGCAGCAGTTACCCATTCCCAAGTGGAAATGGAATGATGTTGCAATGGACTTTGTGATAGGGTTACTGAGGTCGCCTCAAGGGAATGATGCAATTTGGGTTGTCTTTGACAGACTCACGATGGTTGCTCACTTCTTACCAATTAAGGAGACCTTTAGTGTTGATGATTTGTGAAATTTGTACATCCAAGATATTGTACATCTATATGGGGTTCCACACTCCATTGTTTCAGACAGGGATGCTCATTTTACTTCTCGGGTCTTGCAGGAACTTTAGAGGGCTTTGGGTACATAGGTACTTTTGAGTATAGCTTACCATCCCCAGATAGATGTCCAATCCATGTTTATGATTTAGGTGCTTGAGGAAATTATTGGAACATGAACCCTGGATTTTGGAGGTCTGTGGGAGAAGCACATACCTCTTGTGAAGTTTTCTCACAATAGTAGTTTTCAAGAAACTATTTAGATGGCACCTTATGAGGTTTGAATGGTAGTCCATGCCCATCACCCTTATGTTGGCTGGTGGCAGAAGAGGCCGCTATGTTGAGACCTCATCTTGTCAAGGAGACCACAGAGCAGATAGAGTTTATTCGGAAGAGGATGGCTACTGTATAGTCTCAACAAAAGTCTTATGCTAATCAGTGGAGACAACCTCTAGAGTTCAAGGTCAGGGATTAGGTTTCCCTGCGTGTCACACCGAGATTGGGCGCTGGAGGATTAGGAGACAAGGTAGGCTTTTTCCAAGGTACGTCGGGCTGTTTGAGGTTTTGGAGGGAGTTGGGTCAGTTTCCTATCAGTTACAATTACCTCAGAGGTATCAGGCTTTGCATGATTTTTTCCACATTTCACAGCTCTAACATTACATCTCAGACCAGTCTCATATTTCTCCACCTGAGGAGGTTGAGTTAGAGGTGGATGCCTCGTTTTAGGATAATCCTATCCGGATTGTTGATCATAGTATGATGTTTCACCATGGTTGGTATGCTCCTCTAGTATGAGTGCAATAGAAGAACAGACAAGTACAGGATGAGACAAGGGAGATGGAGGCCGATGTACGATCACAGTGGCAAGATCTTTTTGAGGATTCTTCTTCTATGTCTCCTTGCTAGGGAAATTTGTGGACAAATTTCTTTAAGGGGGGAAGTTTGTAAGAACCTAGATATTCTTTTCAGGTATGTTTTCCTTTTTATAGTGTTTTTTAGGAAAAGTACAGTTTTTTATAATTTCCTAAGTACATGTCATGTACTTTATGAGTAAACTCTATGTACTTGGTTACCGCAGGTATCTATGTGCTGGTCGTGTAATGGTCTAGTACACGGCTATGTGGGGTGACCTGTAGACTACCTAATGCGGTGGTCGGTAAGTGAAATTACACGCCTTTTACTTATAATGTACATGTCATGTTCTTTCTTTTGTTCATTAAACATACCGGGGTCGCACCTGACGGACATAACCGTCTCCTTCTTGACCATGTTTGTCCGAGAGAGACCATACGACTACGATCTTTCCCCAAGACCCTGATCAAGCATTCTTCCTCTGATTCGATCACCATCAATTATGTCGGGATCACCTCAGTATGCTCTTCCTTCTTAAAGATATTCATTTCCTGATTCCTCCTCTTTCTCAAGTTATCTCTGGTTGAACGTTTTAGATATTTTTGTGGATCTATTGTGTTCTTGGGCAATTCAAGTCTTGAGGTTCATGTATAATGATCTTGCAACACCAAGGTAGGTGGTTTCTACATTTTCGTAGATAATCGTTTAATTTTATGTGCAAAAGTTCCCAATACCCTTGATCGGGGTATTGCGTGTTTATAGTTTTAGCCCTATTAATTTCCTTCCATGATTTTATGCTTGAGTAGAGGTTAACTGAATGTGAACAGGGTTAATTTATATTCTTTGTAAGTGGTTTCCCATGCTTGTTTTGTTTATGACCATTTGGCCTTGTTTAGCATGTTAGGTTGCCTTGTTTGTTTCCCATGCCTAGTATTGTTAGGATACAGTGATTATTATATTTCTTGCTGTTATTCTATAGACTTGTTAGCCATGTAGTTACTGAGATTTACTTTGGCCACTTTTCATTGCTATGCTCATTTGACTTACATAGGGTCATGGGAACCTAGTGTAGTTGTCCATAAGGAGAATGGAAATAAGGGAATCTCCGGAGTGTGTTTATTATCATTCTATGAGACTATAGGGGGGATTAACATTGAGTGCTCCATCAGAGTGTCTATAGTTACGTTACAAGGCCATAAGAGGAATTGAGGTTAAGTGCTTCCTTAGAGTGCCTGTGGGTTCCGTTAAAAGTCTATAGGGGGAATTGATGGTGAGTACTTCCTCAGAGACTCTTTGATCATACTTGGACATAGGGGGAATTTACATTGAGTGCTTCCTTAGAGAGCCTTTACTAATGCTGAACCAGAGGGGATAGACTATGTCTACTTCCTAGAGGGTTGCTATTGTTTACTAGGTAGGACTAGAGGGGATAGGCTATGAGTATATCCCATAGGGATACCTGTTTGTGATTATATGTTTATTTGATATGTGGCGTTTGAATGCTTTGAAATTGTGGGAATTTTTCTTGTTGAGTACATCCTTGTTTACTACTTATTTTTCTCATTACCTGCCATATATATTCACTGACTATTAGGCACAGATCTCTGGGTGGTTTCCTACTAGTATTTAGCCTCACAACCTATTTGGGTTATGCTTTTGGGACCAAACAGATTATATTGTTCCAGGTATAGATAGGGTAAAGCGCCCTTATACTTCAGGTACATGACTGATTTGGAGCTAGAGAGCACAGGATCAAGCTGAGGCTTGCGATAATGTGGAGTTGTTTGCTGTTTTCTTTCATACATTGGTTTATTACGGTATTTTAGAATTGTGGCATGTTTAGATTCTTTCCTAGACATATATATCGTGCATCATTATATATGCACTCCAGTAACTTATTACTTTCAGTGATCCACTTTTTATTGTTGTATTCCATTATTATTTCTTCTACTATTGTTATCTGTTTCTCTTCTAATGTGTTACTCTGCCTATGAGGGAATATTTTTCCCACTATCACATCCAAGGCCCTCACTGCTAATCGGTGGCCACTCACGTTAGGTGAAATGTGCTTGAGGCCATGGGACCAACTAGGTATAGGGTGCCTCTGGGTGGATTCCAGAATAGGGACGTTACAATCTACGAGTAATCACATGAATCATAATATACAAACCATCATGTTCTTGTGAAAGAACCTAGAAAATCAATGGTGGTCATGTACAGGCATCCAGGTGAGTTCCTCTAATCATTCCATTATTCAACCTATGAATTCCTCGCAATCATCAAAAATCACTTTTAGAATAATAGTTTAGAAAGCAGAAATCTACATATGAATGTTATTTCTTTTGATCTTCATGTGATGTTCTTTTTTAATTCTCAAGACCCCACAGTTCCCCTAATGACATTTCTACCTTATTAGGAAAGTGCATGTTGGAATGTTTCCTTCGATATGTATATGACATCAGAAACATTCATTCAAGCATGTGATTTAAATATGGATCCATAGAAAAATAGAGGTATATTTCATTTTAATTTGGGAATTTTATTAAAGGATCCATGATTGGTCATTTGATGCATCCCATAATCGTTGATTTATTTTGTACAACAATGATCTCACTATATTACAAGATCCCTTTTCCATGTAAAAGAATGATAGAAATAAAATGAAAAAATGAGTACGGTTCTTATTAAGGTAAAATGAATTTAACTTTTTGATATTTTGGTTATACACTGATGGTGATCACCACTGATCATGTGTATGCCTTATGAAAATCCAGACCAGTATTGTAAAATTTCCTTAACAGGTCATCCTGATCCCATGGAGGCCCCCATGATAATCTAATGTAGTCATGAAAATAACCAAAGAAAAATCATATTAAATCAAGTGAAGGAATTTACATGGGTTTTATGATCTGACAAATACTCGTATAAATTTCATCCTATCATTCTAAAGACTCCTCAGCATTCCACCATGACTAAGAAATATTTATTTGATTAGAAAAGTTCTAGAGAATATGGTCATGAAGGTGTGGTCTTATGATCCATAAATATCAAGTGATGACTTGTAAGTCCAATGAAAATATCATGTAATTTGAGTGATGCAGAAACACCTCATTATACTCCTCCTCATATTTGTGAGATATACTTTGTGCAAAGAATCATATAAACATGGAATCAGGGCCTATAGATTCTTCCCCTTTAGTATTAGACAGACACACCTGACAATGACTACTACATGAAGCATGGGAGAGGACTTTTAGGAGTGGAATTTCATATGACCATAAGGTTCTTCTTCCAGGTTAAATATGAGGAACTACATAAGGGATCACATGGAATGAATATGTGCATCGTGTGATCTCATTAGAAATCATGAGGAAACTTCTCATGTGTTATCGGGATTAAGATATAGAGTCCCCTCATATCAAATAGGTCATGAAAACAAAACAGAAGATGATTCTTGACACACCTCGATTCACGCTTGTGATAAATAATTAAAAATAGTAAAAATACAAGATACTAATGTGAATATGGATACACAATGCATCATGCACTTAACATGACCTACCAAGATCCTGATACGTTACTAGGGAATTTCACCCATGTATGTGACACCCTACGCACATGACATTTGGATCATGCTCTTTCATTTTTAAATTTCAACGAATTTATTTAATTTCCATCAAACATGTAAAACAAGTATTGTGAACCCCTTAGGAAATTTCAGTCAGGTCTCATGATGCCCTCCAATAATGTCAACCATTTCTTGCAATTCCCTTGAGACAAGTCACCCATGTCATATGATGTCCTGCATACATGTTAGCTAGGTCACACGAACTCCTCTAGGAAGGTTAGTAAAGGAATGGGACACCCGATAGAAATTCCATTTGTATCATGTGATATCCTTTTGACATTTCATAAATGTCTTCAAAATTATTACGGAAATGTCATCCAAGTCTAGAGGAACCCTTTGAAATATCATAAAAATCTTGTTGAACTCTCCATACATGTAATAAAGATCATTCGTTTTCCTCCAGATATGAAAACTGGATCAAATTATTGTATTTGGAATGTCCATACAATTTGAGACATATGAGGAATACAATCTAAAAAAGATATATAGACAATGATGATATGTTAGGTAGACATCATGGGACCTGATAACATTGTCCAGTGGATGCATTTTGGCATACCACCAATTGAACTAGGTGACCGTTGATTCTTGTTATTAACCAGATACATATGTTGCCATTGTAAGTCCAAAGATCAAATAGACATCAACATCGGTGTTTGTCCCTCGATAGATGAGACACTATAATCCTTAGGACCCAATATCTCCCAGGGTTTTATCATTCTTACTCATTCGTTGGTGGACAAAGGAAAAAATTGAACTATGAAATAAAGGATTATTATATATGATGGATACATTGGATTCATTCCTACAGTCTAGGTAGAAACATCCTTCAACCTTGGTAAAAGCCCCCAAATATCTCAAGAATCATAAATCCGGGGGACCCAATCTACCCTAAGGGACCAATCATGCTTTGAGTCCATTAGTGGATTGAGATTTCAACTAAACTGGGAAGACTCTAATTTGAATAGTAGGCAGGATATATAGGACATCATCCCAATTCTCGATCTCTATATCAAACACCCCATTAGGGACTCCATAGTCTATAATTCCAAAATCAATTTTCAATAAGATAGATCACATGATATCCCCAATTTATCACATTGTACATGTCTCATGTGGGATTAAGGACATACAATTATCATAACATTTTCATCATAAATATTCCCAAAATAGGGAACCCGTAGTTTATAATCCCTAATTAGTGGAATGATATGACCTCTACCATAGAAGGATATCAAAATTGAGGTAAGTCTAAATGGAATGATTGTATCACCGCAAGGTTTTACATATTAATTTATTATAGAATGCATTCAACAATGTGTTTATGAAAAACTAACACTTTGAATTTTTTGGGAGATAGTATAACATGGACATTGGATATAATTTTTCTAATTCTATGATTTTATTTTTGAAAAATGGACATTCACGATGCGATCAGTAAGATATTAAGAGTCTAATAGGATCTACTTATATTATTTGGTGAATAATAACATACCCTTTTGAATAGTAACATACCATTATGAATAGTAATGTACCATTTTAAATAGTAACCTCACCCATGTGTGTATAAATAAAATCATGGAATCATATAAATGAGAGTGAATATTTTAAATATTAATAATTAAGTGTTGATATTTTTCTGAGTAATAAATATTTAATTTAAATTTTCAATTAATAAATTTATTTAAAAAAAATTAATTTTAATAAAATTTATTATTAGATAAAAATTTTCTTTTCCTATGAATATAAGATAATTTTATGAGACCTCGGTTGATTTTTTAATGTATTATAAAACTATTTTTAAATTTAAAATATGTATTTTTCAAGTAATAAATATTTTATTTAAAAATTAAAATTCTATAATTTAGAAAAATTATTTGATAAAATGGAGTTAATTTTATAATTCTACATGTAAAAAAATTAGGATGAATTTATGGTATTTTTCTGAAGTACATTTTTTTTTGTAAATACTGGAATTCTATAATTTACGAAATATGTTAAATAAATGAGTTTACGCATCATGCATGAGTCATGGACTATGTAAATGACCATTGGGTCGAACCCACATGACCATATTACTATTTTTGAGTCAAAATAATCAATATTATTCATATTATTGATCCAAAATAATAAAATAATGTTTAAAATAATGGAAAACCCCTCCTCTCCTTGAATATAATTGTTAGGACCAATAGAAGCTTATATACCCTGAGAGGGGGTGAATCAGGGTATGGATATTATTTTTCAAAATTCTTTCTTCCCCACTGGATCTTGAACTCTTTTTTACAAGGGTCACTTTGTTTGTACTTGTGGGTTTATTATGACCACATCATTTCTTCATTATATGATAATGATGCTTTAATTGCAATGCAGAGAAGTAAGCAGGCAGACACAGAGATTATTACTTGGTTCACACTCACTCGGCTACATCCAAGGAGCATACAACGGTGATGTGTCGTTGTACCAAATCCACTAAATCACACTGTTGTTTACAAGGTTTGGGGTAGATCACTTCTATGCCCAGGCTCACTGCCTTTACAAGGTTTAGGGTCAGTTCACTGCTTTCCCAAGGGTCACTCCCTGTCTCTCTCTCTCTGGCTCACTGCCAGAGGAGAGGATCACCGTCTTTCTCTTCCTTTTCTCACTGCTCTGGAAAGAAGCCACTCACATTTTATAGACCTATAGGTCTCTTCATTATCACTAATGAATACATCCTCTATTTCATGAATATTATCTATTGAAGTTTACCTTTCACCTGTAGATGAATATCACTTTGCACCGAAGGTATCGGGCAATCTACCAGCTTCCATGCAGCCCTGAAGCACTGTCGTACCTCAACAATACATGGTGCCCTTCACTAAGCCATCGCGCAAGTCTCGGCACGCAAGTCCAAACTGGAATGAAATTCCACCACAACCACTTGCGCGACACAAGCTTCTGCAACTCCAAACTTGCACGACTTACATCCTTTTACGACCAAACCAATATTGGCATGCAAACACCAACTATCACGCATCTTCAAAATATGGCGCGCAAGTGTCTCCAAACCACTTACACGACGCTTTCATCTTCAACACAAAACTTGGGTGACTTCCTTCCTTTCTCGCCCAAACCACCTTGGGCATGCAATTATCACCTGGTGCACAACTTATACTTCCATGACCACACACAACTTGTGCGACTACCACACCTGCATGATGGGAGCTCTGATTTTTCTAAGTCCACACACCACTTGTGCGACTACCACACCTGCATGATGGGTGCTCCGATTTTTCTAAGTGTTGAACTCTTCCCTGAATGAGGACGAGTTGACATGTATTTATAGGCATTCAAACACCCTGCGTGATACTGCGCAAGTCTCCCCTCGGCACGTAAGTTTCGGCGTGCAAGTCTCCTACCGTGCAGATCACTTGCATGACCAACTCTAAAACTTAGGCGGCCCTTATCCCTTTTCCATATTTTGATTCTCTTATCTTCAAAAACATAGGGCACACAAGTTTCCTCTCCTTCAAGTACACAGCACGCAAGTCCCTTGGCTAAAAACAACTTTTCTCCATTTGTTGATTTTCAGGCCCAAAAATTTGGCAAACACTGGAAAATGGCGCCACCTTGAATCTATTCTTTTTGTACCGCCTCTAGATCATCCATTCTTTTATCAACGTTATTGAATCAAATATGGATCATTAACCCTTGACCTCGACATTCCACCATGAAATCCCCTTTTTCAACAATTTTTTTGTCATGGTTTTCTTTGTCAACAATAACAACATAGATGTCCACTTTTTCAACAAACAAGATCACCTCAAAAATGATTCAATGATGCCTTGAGGGATTTTTCCCAACAATAAAAACCACCCATCACCCCCTCCTCTCTTCACACTTCTCAAGATTTGTGACTTGTCTAAATTCTGCTAATATATCCTCTCAAGATCCTACCCACATCCAGAAGCATGTGGCCTCTTCAAAATACTGAATCCTATAAACTACAGAGGCTCTCAAGGAAGATAAATTCATGAGGTAAATTCCTATTTTCAATTCTATTATTTTCATTCAAGTGCCTTTCTTTAATTTTATTTCCTCACCACCTTTACTCCAAATGTTATGATAACTCCAGTACCATACAAGTTATAGAATTTTTTTTGTTAATGGAATAATTCATCATCATCTCTCCTTTTCCATTACTTTTATACTAGATATGAAAATATCATCTCAGATGTGTTAATTTATAACATTTAAGGATGAAGGGTTTTCAACTTCTATTAGAGTTTTAAATTCAGGTCAAGAAAAATTAATGGTTTAAATAAATTATAATATATATTATATATACTATTTAATGATCTTGGGTCATTTTGTACATATGGTATTAATTTATAGAATAAAATTAATATGCAGTGATCGAAAAAACACCAAATTAATTCAACCGTTTATCATTTAAATTTCTTCTAATTTTTCATCCTCCCCCAACATAACTAAATGATTTATATGATCATTTAACCTTAAGTATTAACATTAATAACATATAACATAAATTTTTTAATTCAATTATCATTTTACATTAACTTCCATACAAGAGAACCGATCATGAAAACTAATGAAACAAGCACTCATAAATGACGATATTTATTCTCTTAACACATAAAAATGATCATAAATGGACTTAATAAAATTATTCTAAATAAAATAAATTTATAATAGTTTATTAATTAAGTTATTAATATGTCAAATTTAATATTCCAAGACCTTAAGTTCATGATCAGAACTTATCCGGACATAAGGTAAGATTTTTCTACCCAAACCTCTATTTTCTTTTGGGTTAATATTTATCTTTCTTAATCCCAATTAATTTTTTATTTATTATAATTTAATCATCATATTTTTTTTAATGTTATATATTTTTGTACCAACCATAATAATCATTTATTAAATTCATATATTCATGTTTTAAAATGATCTTTAATAAATTCTTCCTAAAATACAAGTCCAATTCAAGGGAATTAGGTGATTTCTTACTTATTCTCAAGGGAACTCTATAATCTATTTTTTGAAACCCTTATTTTTCTAAGTTGACACATTTTATAATGAAAAATCTTCTTTAATTCACTTATAGTTTTATACTAATAGTTTTCCTAAATAACACCTCTTTTCGAAGTAAAAGAGAATTTATCTCAAGAATTATTCGATGATTTTATAAGAGTATTTTCACCGATTTCAACACCCTTGTAGATTATTATGATTAAATGGGGTTATTTTTTTATTATATCATACACCATATTTTATTGTATGGTTTATGAATATATTTAATTTGGATTTACTATCGTGATACCATTCACCATATTACTCCAAATGGTTAGTTTTTATGTTTAATATTTGGGGAAAGTTATTTAAATTTCATATGTTAGATTAAATATGAATTTATATGTTGTCTATGTTTATCCCCATTAAAATGAGGAATGAATAGGTCTTATTATGTGATGGGTGGGGCCCTCTATATCCCCTCAATGAATTTGTAGGTCTAATGTGAAAAAACATATATAGAGTTGGTCGAAACCTTTCCCATTTTCAGATATGGTTTTCTCGAGGCCTTAACCATTTTTAGATCTCTTGGATAAGGCCTTAATGATATATTTTAGATTGTCTAGAATTATGAATTCCCTCATTATTAAACTAGATATTGATAGTCCATGTTATTATTCAACTAGTATAATATTCATGTTTATGTTTTATGCCCTTATTTAATTATTTTTTATTCCTTCTATATTATGCTCAATTATATTCTTAAAGGAATGAATTTTTAGTTATTCATCATGCCTAGTGTTTATATTTTATTCGGATATATTATTTACCCTTATTAAACATTTGATTTCCCCCTATCACATGTTTTATTTTCCTCAATTTGTGAAGATGTATATTATTAATTACTTTCAAGTATAATTTAGGAGATTATATGTGATTCAAAAGAAGTGGTTATATTTTTTTCCTTTCAAGTCGTAATGTAGAACATATTTATGTATCTAGATTTCCAAAACTACTAAACTATTTGGTCCTTTAATATGTATATTTTTTGTTTTTATGCCAATGTAAAAAATTATTCCACTATCTATGGGAATCATGGGTTAGTTTCTTACTATTTTTATCCATGAATGTTTATTAGAAAAAATAGAAACTAGATTTAGAAAACGTAGATTATGGAACAAAACCCTATGATAGTCTTTGAGGATAAACATACAAGAAAATATAGTAATTTTGTTAAATAATATATTATGTGGAATGTTTTAGAAAATAATTACCTGTCTCAATACTACATGTCGATGTGGTTCTTCTATAGTTTTACCTAGGAGTAACAAAAACGATAATGAGTTTCGGGCTTGACCCAGGGTATCCTGTTACACGACAATTGGCCTTACTGCGCACTTAGTTTTTCACACCTAAGGGATGTGCTTAAGATAATTCACATTTTATTTAAAAACCATTCTAATGGTAGAAAATGGAAATTTTTCCCAAAGAAACCATGAATATGATATTATCTATGGATTGGATTTCAATATACGCTATATATTTTTCTATGTTGATATTATACATAATGATTCCTAACTTAATCTATTATATTCCCGTATTTATAAATGGCTCCCAGTGGAAGGAATGGAAACTGATTAAAAATGTGTATACCATGTTAGGATTCCCCATTTATGCATGATAAAGATGTGGGCTCTGGATCTATGAACAGTTTTGAAAAACTTATAACTATACTTTGACAACTGACACAGGTTATAAATAATAACCTTACCTGTATGGAGCATTTTGATCTCCAATGTGGAGAAGCATTGTTAGACTGCTTTATGTGAAAATAGCCTCCAACAATCAATGGGACTAAAAACCTGTTCATAGTAGAGAAGTGGATAACTTCTATAGAGAATATATTTCACTCTTTGGGATGTAACGAAAGAGATAAGGTTTTCATGGTAGTTTATAATCTATCCATAGGTGTGGATTAGTGGTGGTCATTAATTCACAACACAAATGAATTGGATGAAATATAAGAAATTTATTGGTGGGATTTCAAGTAAATTTTCCGAATATAATATTTCCCTCAAGAAAAGAGGGGAGATATGGAAATGAAGTTCTAAATATGAGGAAAAAAGATAATGAAAATGTGGAAGAGTATGAAGCTGACTTCACAAGGATAGAATGGCATGTTGCGCACTATATACATAATCTATGGAAAAATATGGATTGATTATTTGATATTTTAAATCCATTCCTCTGAACAGAACTACTCCAAAAGTTTCTCATCATACAAATACATTATCTCAAGTGATATCCACACAGAGAAAGAATTATCCATGTCTTTTAAATTTAAGGGGAAATAAGGGAATAAGAGGGTGAAAAAGGATATAATTGATAAGGGGATGAATAAAAACATGAATTTTCAAACATGAAATAATTGTGGATCGAAAACCCAGGAACCTACTTAAAAGGAAAAGGCATGTGCTATATGTATGGACAGAAAGGCCATCATGCTCGTGTTTTCAAGGGAAGGAAAGAATCTATCAATGTTCAATGCAATAATTATAGGGATACAAGGCACTATACAATGGATTATCCAAAGCATCAAGGAAACATGTCTCATAAAAGTCCAAGGGAGTAAATCCAAGCATATATTATCACAACTGCTGAGGTTGAAGTTCAAAATTATGTGGTAGAAGGTACATTAATCATTTATTAAAACTTATCCAATGCTTTATTTATTTCATGAAAATCACATTACTTTATATATTCCTACTTTTTTAGGAAAATTACATATTTCCAACTTGATTTCATAAAGTAGTTTTCATTAAAAACTCCTAAGGGAAGTATCATAACAACAAAGATTGGTCAATCAGTCCCCCTTATGACACATAAATGTTCCTTAGTTGAAAACATTATCATCATACCCATGTTATACTATTTTATAATCCTTTGTATGTATTTTCATTCAAATTATGATGAAAAAAAACTATTTCTATAAGATGGAAGCTACAATTTTTTAGAATGGTGTAGAATCCCTTATGTTTATATAAAAAACCTTTCCATCTAATTATCATCTATATCTACCCCCAATACCTCTACTAAAATCATTTATTGGGGAGGAATAAAATGCAATATCTATGGTTAAGGAAAGGAATGTTCAAATAGAGGACATATATATTGTGAAAGAATAAGTTTATGTGTCTTTAAAGGATTTACTTGGACATCCTACATAGCAGGAAGTTGATATCCCTATTGATTTAATTAGTGGTTCAAGACCTATATCAAAGACTCATTGTATAATAGACATTGTGGAGTTAGTATAACTAAAGAAAAAACTAAAGAAATTGAGTGACAAAGGATTTTTCTTCCCTAGTGTTTCTTCATGGGGATCCCCTATTCATTTCATCAAGAAAAAGGATGGATCTATGAGCCTATGAGTTTACTACATGGAGATGAACAATATTACAATAATGAACAAGTATCCACTACCTCACATTGATGATTTATTTGATCTACTTCATGGAACCAAATATCTTTTAAAGATGGGCCTTTGATCTGGAATGCATTAGTTGAGTGTGGGGAAAGAAGATATTCCAAATACAACATTTCTGACAAGGTATGGGCATTATGAGTTTACAGTAATGCCTTTTGGACTAACTAATGCACCCTATGTTTTCTGGGATCTAATGAAAATGGTTTTCAAGGAATATGTTGATGTCTTGGTAGTGGTATTTTTTGATTATATCTAGGTATAATCAAAAATCTACAAAGATCATGAGAATCACTTGCAATTTATTCTGAATACTCTTAGATGAATTGAATTATATGGGAAGTTTAGAAGGTGTGAATTTTAGCATCAATTAGTTTCATTTCCAGGCCATATTTTAGATAATGATTGAAAATCTATTGATCCTACAGAGAAAAAGGATGTTCAGGAATGGGCTACACCATCAAACATAACAGAGGTATGTAGTTATATTGGTTTTTCAGGTTATTATTAGTGTTTCATTCAGAACATCACCCGATTATCCAACCTGTTATCCAAGAATACACAAAAAGTGGTTATGTTGGTATGGACAGAAGAATGTGAGGATTGTTTCGAAGAATTAAAGAGGAGATTATTGAATGTGTTGATCCTAACTCTACCATCAGGGAATTATGGGTTTGTGATCTATAGTGATTCATAAAATAAAGGACATGGTTTTTTCAATATGAAGAATGATATATTTATTTCTTATGGACCACGATTGTTAAAAATTCATGTACAATATTGTCCTAATCATTATCATGAGTTAGTAGCTATCATTTTTACTCTGAAGATATGGAGAAGATATATCTATGGAAAAATATGAGAGATATATGTGGATCATAAAAGCTTGAAATATATCTTCTCATAGAAATAAATCAACATGAGGCAATGACAATTGATCAAACTACTCAAGGATTATTATTGTTCCATACACTACCTCCACAGAAAAAAATAAGGTAATTGATGCATTGAGAAAGAAGGATCATGGAGTTTGAAACAAAATGAGGATTGAAAGGGATGTTGTATTCGTAGATCTAGTAAGGTTGGACAATGGAATTATCATATATTGGTTTCCCAACCATATTTATAAGAATGGATTAAAAATTCTCCACCTGATTATGATAATATTAAAAAAAATTAATGTTTTGAATGATGGGAAGTAGAAAGACTTTATATATGAAGATGGAATTCTAAAACATGGGAAGAGGAATTGTGTTCCAGCTATACCCAAGAAAAAAAGGGAGTTATTGGAAGATTTTCATAGTTATAATTTCACCATACATCATAGTATCACTAATATGTATAGAGACATGAAGGAACATTTCTGGAGGGATAACTAGAAGAGGGAAACTGTTGATTCGGTATCAAGATGTTTAGTCTATCAATAGGTGAAGGCAGAAAGACAACATCCCAGAGGATTCGTTCCACCTCTACATATTCCTACATGGAAATAGAATGACATCACCCTGGATTATTTCACTAGATGAACCAAAAATCTAAGAAAGAATGTTTCAATATGGCTAATTGTTGATCAACTTACAAAATAAGCACATTTCCTCTCTATAAGGGAGGATTTTTCAATGGAGCGCCTTTCATGAATCTTTATTAATGAAGTTGTGAGACTTCTTGGAGAACCTCTATCAATTTTATATGATCAAGATCCATGATATACAAAGAAATTATAGAAATTTATTTATAAATCAATGGAAAATGATATTCATTTGGGAACTTCTAATCACTCATAGGCTGGTGAGATGTCAAAATGGATTATCCAAACATTATAAGACATGTTGAGATCATGATTTATTTTATTTAATGGTATGTGGTATCATTATTTACCTTTGGTGGAGTTTTCCCACAATAATTTCTTCCACTCCAGTGTTCAAATGGCACCATATGAAGCATTGTATGGAAAGAGAAGTTGTACATCAACATGTTGGGATGAATTTGGTTAAAGGAATCTTCTGGGCCCAGAGCCTATGGAGGAAACAACAGAAAACATAAATACAATTTAAACCCATATCAATGTATCTCCAAGTAGGAAAAAAATCTATGATGATAATAAAGAGAATGATTTGGTATTTCAAGAGGGAGAAAACATTTTCTTGAGAGTATATCCATTGAATGGTGTAATATGATTTGGAACAAAAGGGAAATTGAGCCCCATGTACATAGGACCTCTTGAAATTCTTGAGAGAATTGGCGATGTAGCTTATCATTTGGAAATTCATCCTAGACATTATAAGGTACACAATGGGTTCCATGTATCATTTATTGAGAATATTCATTCCAGGCCCAACACATGCCCTAACTTCTGAAGGTATATTTGGAACCTAACTTATCCTACTAGGAAGAGCCTATCCAGATTCTAGAAACTAAAGAACATGTGTTAAGGAATAAGACAACCTGACTGATAAAGGTACTTTGGAAAAATTATAATATTGATGAGGAAACATGGGATCTTGAGGAACTTATTATGAAGACCTACCCAAATCTTTTAATGAGGTAACATTCAGGTAATTTCAAGGATGAAATTTTTTTAAGGGTGTAGAATGTAACACCCCATGGATTTACAAATAAATTTATTATAGAATATATTTAACACATAGTCTATGAGAAAAAAAATTTAAATTTTTGTGAGATATTTATAACCTATTTTTTAGATATAATTTTTTCACTTCTGTGATTTTATATTTCAAAAAACATAAACACACGGTTGTGATCAGTAAGATATTTATAATCTGATAGGATCAACTTACATTTTTGGTGAATAGTAACATATCCATTGAAATAGTAACTATAAGGCCCCAGCCTTAAACATTACTTAATCTTGAGTTATTTCAAGAATACACGTTGAGGATCTTTTCAGGTTTATAGTTTTAGAGAATTAGATCTTAAATCATGCATTACATTCCATATTTAAAAAAAGTTGTTTCATAAAAGATAGTACTCATTTTTCCCATCAACGGAAGAATATTTAAAATAAAACATGGACTCTTTTTTGACACTTCCTTGACACTATCATCACATCATGTACCTTTCCCTTGACCTGTGAAAAACATTTCAAAAACTTGGGATGAGCATAAAGATCTCAGTAAGGGATATAAAAGTACGAAATGAAAACATTGGTCCATGTATGAAATCACACTTTACTCATAAAACATAAGAATTTTAATATACCTCATCACATCATGAATAAATTAAAGAAATCATAATACATAAAGGTAACTTGAGGAATTCATAATATTCTTACGTAGGGAGTAACCCTCATGGTTACGTTTGAAATACCCATCACAGTATATTCCCAAAATCTCTTTGGAGAAACCTTATCATTTAACCCCTTCGCGTTACCCAATTCATTGGAGAGCTATATCAGGCTCACCCGCCCTTGTTTTATCACAAAACCACCTGTATTCATAAATAATGCCCAAGAACCATAACATAATCCTATCACATAAAACATGTATAAATGAAACATAACATTTCCACATTTCAATCACAAGATATCAATAACACATTGATATAATAAAAGAATTATCAAAACCATTTTCAATACTTAAATAAAAGAAAAGTAAAACATGGTATTTATTTTTCATTTAAAAAAAGTTATGGCTTGTAGAGGAATCCGAAACTCAAATAATGGTCATGGCAGCGGAGAAGTCGTTGTCGCCGCATACGTATGAAAAAAAACATTCCCTTTTGTAGTTTAGTAAAACTCTTTATATAAAAATATTCCTTTTGTATAAAATTAAAATTGAAAGGGTTTTATATACCGTATAAAAGAAAGTTGTGTATAAAACAAAAATATGCCTCAGTGAAAGGAGATTGAGACGAAGTCCCATACCTCGTATCCGACTTCACTCGATCGTTCTTTAATCTCCTGAATAATAAACTTGAGTTAATTTCTACTTGATTAAGAAACTTTTTCAAGTTCATTATTCCTTTTATATCACTTATTACCATGTTATGAACACTGTGTAATTATTTTAGTTAATAACGGTCGTTTTGTCGATCATTGGTACTTGAGTCAAAAATGGACTTCTTATAATTACATGTTGTTCATGTGGTCAAAGGTTAATTGTTATCTAGAATTATATTCATGATGTAGATATCATATATATCATATATATCCAGTATATACATGTATTTATAATATTACCTAAGATTTAGAGGTAAGAAATGAAATGCACCGTTCATGGAGACGGTAATCCGTACGTACGCATGAACGCTACTTTCATTTCTATTTCATATATAATGGAATGAAATCATAATGATATAGAGGTATATTATAATTCCATTATAATATCATATATAATATCATTAACTCCATCCTTTATACATCTCACATATGGAATTAATGAATCAAATCACTTTGAGGGGCCGGTAGTCTGCACTTCCTAAAATGAAGATATCGTGTTTACCCATAATAGAAACCATAAAGGTAAGCCATAAATGTAAAAATAAATAATCTTAAGGAAAAAATAAACATATTATATATCATATATAAATATAGTGAAATCTTAATGGCCACCTTTGAAGGTGTTAGAAGAATATTGAACAATCATCATTTTGTGAGGCAGAAATTCACCATCCACGGAAACAGTACGCTCTTTAACCATTAGATATATGTGTGTGTAAGTGTAGCTCGAATAATTCTTATAAAAAAATCCTACTATATTAAATATTCTGGTGTTGTTACAAAATAAATGAATAAAAAAAGTTTAGGGGGTTGAAGAAGCAAAATTAAACAAAAGAACATTAGAGAAGACTTTACCTTTAAATCGGATAACTCCTCTTGGTTTGTACCCAAAGAGTTTCTTGAAGATCTTTCTACCTAAGGTAAGGCTTCTGTGATGAAGAGAGGGATGTGGAGAGATAAAATGTGCAGAGATTGGCCAATCCAAAGGCTTGATAGGTGTGTGTAAAGAGGTAGAGGTGGAGGCCTTTTATAAGAGGGAGGAGAGGCACTCTTGGAAAGTTATAAAATGTTACCTTATATTAAAATGCGTTTCAGATTTTAAAGGTCCCAAATTGATATTTTTAGAGGATAAAGTGATAATGGTTATAAATATACTTATCTAATAGGTCTTTGAAAAGTGTAAGTCTTAGATTATACATTATCGTTTCATTTTATTTAAATCGTTCATTAATGAGGTAGTCACTGCATCATCATGATGTCATAAATAATTTAATTTATTTAATGTCTAAAAATAATAAAAAAAATACTATGATGTAGGAAATAGTTTTATATTTCCAATGAATATTTATATCCTAAGAGATAATTTACACAAAAAAAACTAAAAATGTTTTACTCGGGTGATACATTCTTTAGTGATATTCTCCTTTCTTTAAAAATAAAATGATAAAGTGACACTATTACCCAAACGTGATTCCATGGGGTCCCTATGTTTGGAACAAGGAATCCCATGTTCGCCCATGACACAACCAGTAGTATTAGGACACATTTTGGGGTATTTTTTTATTATTATGATATTATTTTATTATCCTTAACTACCCGATTACTATTTAATCAAGATAATTAAAAATAATTACCATCGTTACTATTCAAAATGTCCAAAAAGAAAGAGTCTTAATTACATAATTTTGACCTTCTGATTAAAAATATGGAATCCATTTTACCAAATTCCTAACATAGAAATTGCAATAATGAATTTAAAAATAATTTCCGTTGTCAAAACAAATAGCAGGTTTTTTTAAACAATATCAATCAAAAGGTTGACAATTGTTTATGTCCAATTTCAATGTAAAATATAATCCCAATGACCACAATTGTATTAAATGGTAAAAATATATTCTATTTAAACTTTAAAACCAATTAAAAAGATAATCCAACCATATAATTAAGTTAGATGAAAAAGTAGTTTTGATGTAAAATGCATTATTTTTCACTATTCATTAAAATATGAACATTGTCAGAAAAATACCAAAACTTAATCCAATGTAAATTTCAATGTCCCAATCATAAATAATAAGTTTATTTTGACAAATAGAGCTTATAAAATTTTCAAAATATATATTTAAAAAAGGTTCGCCATCAAAAGGCGGTAAAACAATCATTTAAAGATATTAGACAATTCTATGCTTAAGATTGGAATTATTCTCATTTGAAGTCTTTAAAACAATATCTAATTTATAAATATAAATAGATAAGAATATAAATTATTCATTACATACTTGGGATGTTACATACTTCCCCCCTTTATAAAATTGCATCCCCGCAATTTATTTACTTATCGAATAAGTGGGGGTATTTATCCCTCATGGAATTTTCAGATTCCCATGTTGCCTCTTCACTCATGTGGTTTTTTCACAAAACCATTACTTGATGAATCACCTTATTCTGCAACACTTTCTCCCTGTGGTCAAAAATCTAGACTGGTAGTTCTTCATAAGATAGATTCTCTTCCAACTGAACTACCTCTGGACTCAAAACATGAGATGGATCTGGAATGTGCTTCCTTAACATTGAAACATGAAAAACATTGTGTACCTGAGATAAACTCGGAGGTAAATCCACTCGGTATGAAACTGATCCAACTCTCTCCATAATTTCATATGTTCAAATGAACCTTGGACTTAGCTTTCCTTTATTACCAAATCGCATCACACATTTCCAGGGAGATACTTTGAGAAAAACATGATCACCTACCTCAAAAGAGAGATCCTTCCTCCGGTTGTCTGCATAACTCTTCTGTCTGCTCTGAGCTGTTTTCTTGTGTCTCTGTATCAACTAAACTTTTTCTGCCAAATCTTCTAAAAATTTCGATCACATCAACTTCCTTTCACCAACTTCATCCCAGAATGATGGATTTCGAAACCGCTTCCCATATAATTCCTCAAATGGTTCCATATATATACTGGAATGAAAACTATTATTATAAGAAAACTCAGCCAAAGAAATATGTTGGTCCCAACATCCATAATAATCCATCGAACAAGCACGTAGCATATCCTCCAAGGTCTGAATCGTTCGTTCTGACTTCCCATCTGATTGTGGATGAAAAGCTGTACTAAAATTTAATTCAGTACCCAATGACTTCTGAATGCCCTTCCAAAAGATAGAGGTAAACCTAGGATCACGATCAGATACAATGGAGAGGGGAACTCCATGTAACCTGAATATCTATTTAAGATACAAACGGGAAAGTTTCTCTAGGGAAAAATTATCTCGTATAGCAAGGAAATGAGCATATTTAGTCAAGCGATCAACAATAACCTAGATTGCAGTATTACCTCGAGGTGTCTTCGGCAATCCCACAATGAAGTCCATGGATATATTCTCCCATTTCCACTCTGGTACTGTTAAGGGTTGAAGCATCCCTTTCGGTAACTGCCGCTCTGCTTTAACCTGTTGACAAGTCAAACACTTCACAGTAAAATCAGCAATATCTCTTTTCATTCTATCCCACCAGTAATACTCCCAAAGATCTCTATACATCTTAGTACTGCCTGGATGAACTGAAAACAGAGAACTATGAGATTCACATAACAACTCTCTATTCAACTGTGAATCACAAGGCACACACAATCTCTTCCCAAATCTCAAAAAACAATCATTATCAATGTTGAATTCAAGAAACTTACCTTTCTGAACTAGCTCTACCTTTTTCTACAACTCACTATCTTGCCTCTGTGCTTGATTAATTCAATATGATAGAGAAGATTTCACTGATACCTAAAACAAAATAGAAGAACATCTTGCACCAACAACTTCTATATAAAAGTTCATTAAATCCTTAACCAAAGGATCATGTTCCAATGAAACATTGTTAATGAAGAATTACTTTTTCTACTCAAGCATCAGCCACTTTATTTTCTTTTCTAGGATGGTAATGAATTGTACAATCATAATCCTAGATTAATTCTAGCCATCTCCTATGTCTCATGTTCAATTCTTTCTGAGTGAATATATACTTTAAAATTTTGTGATCAGTATATATTTCACACTTTACACCATACAAATGATGCCTCCAAATTTTCAAAGCGAAAAAAATAGAAGCTAATTCCAAATCATGTGTAGGGTAATTTACCTCATGAGTTTTAAACTGACGTGAAGCATAAGAAATTATCTGATCAGTCTGCATTAGGACACAACTAAGTCCTTCCAATGAAGCATCAATGTAGATAACAAACTCACCATTCCTGGAAGGTAGTGTCGAAACTGGAGTATTCACCAATCTTCTTTTCAACTCCTGAAAACAATCATCAAATTATTTTGTCCAGATAAACTTAACACCTTTCCGAGTTAGCTTAGTCATTACACTAGATAACCAGGAAAAATTTATAACAAACCTTCAGTAATATCCTGCCAAACCAAGGATGCTATGAATCTCAGTTACATTTGTGGGTCTTATCTATTCTTCCACAACCTTTTTTTTCAGGATCAACAGTTATCCCATATTTAGAAACAATATGACAAAGGAAATAAATTTTTTTCAACCAAAACTCACACTTTCTGAATTTCCCATACAATGTATTTTCTTTTAAGGTTTTCAAAATAACCCTTAAATTTATTTCATTCCCCTCTTTACTTTTAGAAAACACCAAAATATCATCATTGAAAACGACCACAAAATTATCCAAAAACTCATAGAAAATTCTATTCATAAGGTCCATGAATACAGAAGGTGCATTGGTTAGCCCAAAAGGCATAACTACAAATTCATAATGGCCATATCTTGTACGAGACTCGGTCTTCGGAATATCTGCTTCCTTTACCTTCAACTGATGGTACCCCGGTCTCATGTCAATCTTTGAAAAATACTGAGCTCCCTGGAGCTGATCAAACAAATCATTGATATGAGGAAAAGGATATTTGTTCTTAACATTGATTATATTCAAGGCTCTATAATTAATGCAAAGTCTCATTGAACCATCTTTCTTTTTAAAAAATAAAACTAGAGCACCCCATGGTGATGTGCTAGGTCGAATGAAACCTTTCTCTAATAAATCTTGCAATTGCTCCTTCAACTCTAAAAGTTCAATTTGAGCCATTCGATAAGGGGGTTTTGAAATTGTCTTAGCATCAGGAACTATGTAAATTGTAAACTCAACTTACCAATCTGGTATTATTACAGGAAACTCATCAGGAAAAACATCAGGATAATCATTTACCACCGGCACATCATTCATCTGAACAGTTCCTTTGTTTTCAAAAATATGTGAAAGGTAACATTCATTTCCATCTTTTACAAGTTTCTCAGTCTCTTAATATGTTATAAATAGTAAGGGTTCATTATTGTACACAAACTGAAAGTATTTCTGAAAATAAACTTCTTTATCTCTACAATAAATCATAGCATAGTAAACAGAGAGCCAATCCATACCCAGGATAACATCAAACTCTACTAGAGGTAAAACAATAAGGTTTCTAAGTAGGTTCTTTCCACGGATAAGTATAGGAAGATTCTTATAAATTCTTTTTTCCTCAAAATTTACCCCAGGTGTTTTTACCACAAGTTTAGGAGTCATTTTTTGAGATGGTATTCCTATTTTAATAGAAACGTTTTCAGAGATGAAGGAATGTGTAGACCCCGAATCAAACAACACACTGGCATAAACTGAAAAAACAAAGTACCTGATACCACTTCATTTGATGGCCCAACATCTGCTCAAGAAGTTACAAAATATTTCACCACCCCTTTATGCTTGATTTCTAACTGCTTCCCATCACACGAGCTCTTTGTCGGAAACTCATTTTCATAGTGACACATCTCATTGTACTTAAAACATTTCACTAACTGTAAATCAAATTTTTTCTTACCATCCCCTTGATCTTTTTTAGTGTAATAACGAGCCTTTTGTCCCATCTTACTGTATTGGTAGAACTTTCTAGAATTCAGAAGACGTTCCCTAGAATGCCTTTTACCAAATTTATCACAAACTAGAAACTTATTTTTCCTACCATCAGACCTTTCTGAATAATTCTTCCCTTTCTAATGCCACCTCAGTCTCTTCTTCTGTTGGTTGTTATAGGACACTTGATCATCAGAAAACTACATTTCCACCTTCTCAGCACATCGAACAAGATTTTCATAACTCTTGAACTCCTGAGAAGCTAAATCCCTTCAATATTTTGTCTTTAATCCTGAGTATAAATGATTTATTTTACTATCAAGGTCTCGGATAAAATTTGGAGCATACCTTGCCAAACGAGTGAACCTCTCTTCGTAAGCAGCCACTGAGTCGTCCTCTTGCCTCAATTCCAAGAATTGTTTTTCCATATTAAGTCAAACAGCCTTAGGAAAATACTTCTAAAGAAACATACCTTTGAATTCATCCCAGTCAAGAGCATCAATCTCATCAGCGTCCCTGATATTTTTAACCATCGAACACCACTGATCTGCTTCACCCTCCAAACGGTAAATAGCAAGACTAACCTTTTGATTGTCTGAACACCCCATGAAATCGAAAATCTTCTCCAGTTCTTTCATCCACCCTTCAGCTAGCACAGGGTCAGATGATCCTCTGAATGATGGGGGTTGTTGCCTCATGAAATGTTCCACCAATAACATGTTCCTCTGCTATTGATCTGGCGGATCTCGTGCATGGATACCACCACCATTTATCGCTTGATTCAACTCCACCATTACTGCAACAAACTGTTCAGTTCCAATTCCAACCATCTTGGGATGCTGATTTGGAAGTTCATTTCCATCTGTATTCCTTCCTAGCACTGCTTCCCTGTTTCCTCTAAAGAAAACCATTCTGAACAAACATGTCTTAGATGAAGCAACATGGTAATCTTCAAATGCTATATCATTTCAATTTGAACATAAAAAAATAATTTTGGATAATCATTTAATAGAATTCTAACTCCTAAAGTTATCTAAACCAACCTCTAATACCAACTATAAGGCCCCAGCCTTAAACATTAGTTAATCTTGAGTTATTTCAATAATACATGTTGAGTATCTTTTCAGGTACAGAGTTTTAGAGAATTAGATCTTAAATCATGCATTACATTCCACATTTAAACAAAGTGGTTACCTAAAAGATAGTACTCATTTTTCCCATCAATGGAAACATATTTAAAATAAAACATGGAATTTTTTTTGACACTTCCTTGACACTATCATCACATCATGTACCTTTCCCTTGACCTGTGAAAAATATTTCAAAAACTTTGGATGAGCATAAATAGCTCAGTAAGGGATATAAAAGTATGAAATTAAATCATTGGTCCATGTATGAAATCATAGATTACTCATAAAACATAAGCATTTTAACATACCTCATCAAATCATGAATAAATCAAAGAAATCATAAGACATAAAGGTAACTTGAGACATTCATAACATTCTTACGTAGGGAGTAACCCTCATGGTTACGTTTGGAATACCCATCACAGTATATTCCCTAAACATCTTCGGAGAAACCTTAGCGTTTAACCCCTTCGCATTACCCAATGCATTAGAGATCTATATCGGTCTCACTCACCCTTAGTTTATCACGGAACCACCTTTCTTCATAAACAATGCCCAAGAACCATAACATAATCATGTCCCATAAAACATGTATAAAGGAAACATAACATTTCCACACTTCAATCACTAGATATCAATAACACATTGATATAATAAAAACATTATCAAAACCATTTTCAATACCAAAATAAAAGAAAAGTAAAATATGGTATTTATTTTTCCTTTAAAAAAAGTTATGGCTTGTAGAGGAATCCAAAACTCAAATAATGGTCACAGCAGCCGAGAAGTCGTTGTTGCCGCATACGTACGAAAAAAAACATTCCCTTTTGTTGTTTAGTAAAACGATTCGAATAAAAATATTTCTTTTGAATAAAATTAAATTTCAAAGGGGTTTATACACCATAAAAAATAAATTTGTGTATAAAACAAAAATATGCCTCAATGAAAGTAGATTGAGACGAAGTCCCATACCCCGTATCGACTTGACTAGATCGTTCTTTAATCTCCTGAATAATAAACATAAGTTAATTTATATTTTATTAAGAATATTTTTCAAGTTCATTATTCCTTTTATATCACTTATTACCATGTTATTAATACTATGTAATTATTTAAGTTAATAATGGTCGTTTTGTCGATCATTGGTACTTGAGTAAAAAATGGACTTCTTATAATTACATGTTGTTCATGTGGTCAAAGGTTAATTGTATCCAGAATTATATTCATGAGGTATATATCATATATATCATATATATCCATTATATGCATGAATTTATAATATTACATAACATTTAGAGGTAAGAAATGAAATGCACCGTTCATGGAGACGGTAAGCCATACGTACGCATGAACTCTAATTTCATTTCAATTTCGTATTTAATGGAACAAAATCATAATGATATAGAGGTATATTATAATTACAGAATAATATAATATATAATATCATTAACTCCATCCTTTATACATCCCACATATGGCATTAACGAATCAAATCACTTTGAGGGGGCGGAAGTCCGCACTTCCTAAAATGAAGATATCGTGTTTACCCATAATTGAAAACATAAAGGTATGCCATAAATTTAAAAATTCAGAAGATTAAAGAGAACATAAAAATATTATATATCATATAAAATAATATTGACCTCTTAATGTCCACATATGAAGGTTTTAGAATAATATTGAACAATCATCATTTCGGGAGGCAGAAATTCGCAATCCACGGAAACAGTATGCTCTTTAACCATTAGATGTAGGTGTGTGTAAGTGTAGCATGAATAATTCTTATAAAAACATCCTATTATATTTAATATACTGTTTTTGTTTCAAAATAAATAAATAAAAAGAGTTTAGGGGGTTGGAGAAGCAAAATAAAACAAAAGAACATTAGAGAAGACTTTACCTTTAAATCAGGTAACTCCTCTTAGTTTGTACCAAAAGGGTTTCTTGAAGAGATTTCTAACTAATGTAAGGCTTATAGGATGAAGAGAGGGATGTGGAGATATAATATGAGTTGAGATTGGCCGATACAATGGCTTGAGAGGTGTGTGTAAAGAGGTAGAGGTGGGGGCCTTTTATAAGAGGGAGAGGGGAACTCTTGGAAAGTTATAAAATGTTACTTTATATTAAAATGAGTTTCGGATTTAAAATGTCTAACATTGATATATTTATAGTATAAAATTATAAGGGTTCTAAATATACTCATCCAATAGGTCTTTTACAAGTGTAATTCTTAGATTTTACATTATATTTTCATTTTATTTAAATCGTTCATTAATGAGGTAATCGCTGCATCATCATGATGTCATAAATAATTTAATATATTTAATGTCTAAAAATTATAAACAAAATACTATGATGTAGGAAATATTTTTATCTTTCCAATTAATATTCATAGTCTAAGAGATAATTTACACAGACAAAACTAAAAATGTTTTACTCAGGAGATACATTCTTTAGTGATATTCTCCTTTCTTTAAAAATAAAATGATAAAGTATCACTATTACCCAAAAGTGATTCCATGGGGTCACTAAGTTTGGCAAAAGGCATCCCATGGTCGGCCATGACACAAAAAGTAGAATTAGGACACATGATGGGTTCATTTGTTATTATTATGATATTATTTTATTATCCTTAACTACCTGATTACTATTTAATCAAGATAATTAAAGATAATTACCGTCGTTACTATTCATAATGTCCAAAAACAAAAGAGTCTTAATTACATAATTTGGATATTTTTATTACAAATATGGAATCCATTTTACCAAATTCGAAACATAGAAATAGCAATAATGAATTTAAAAATAATTCATGTTGTCAAAACAAATAGCGGGTTTTATTGAAACAATATCTATCAAAAGCTCGACAATTGTTTATGTCCAATTTCAAAGTGATATTAATACCAATGACCACCATTGGATTAAATGGTAAAAATATATTCTATTTAAACTTTAAAACCAATAAAAAATATAATCTATCCATATAATTAATTTAGATGAAAAAGCAGTTTTGATGTAAAATGCAGTATTTTTTACTATTCATTAAAAAAATGAACATTGTCGGAAAAATACCAAAAATTAATCCAAAGTAAATTTCAATGTCCCAATCATAAAGAATAAGTTTATTTTGAAAAATAGAGCTTATAAAATTTTCAAAAGATATATTTAAAAAATGTTCTTCATCAAAAGGTGGTAAAACAATCTTTTAAAAATATTAGAGAATTCTAGGCTTAAGATTGGATTTATTCTCATTTTAAGTCTTTAAAACACTATCTAATTCATAAATAGACATAGATAAGAATATCTATTATTCATTACGTACTTTGGATGTTACATTAACATACCCTTATGAATATTAATGTTCCATTTGTAATAGTAACCTAACCCATGTGTTTATAAATAAAATCTTGGGACCATATAAATGTGAGTGAATATTTTAAAAATTAATTATTAAGTGTTTCAATTTTTGGGAGTAATAAAATTTTAATTACAATTTTAAAAAAATAAATTTATTTAAATAAAAATAATTATCATAAAATTTATTCTTCAATGAATAATTTTTTTTCCTATAAATTGTGGATAATTTTATGAGACCTTAGTTAACTTTTGATAAAATTATAATATTAGTTTTATATTTAAAATATGTATTATTCATGAAAATAATGATGTTATTTAAAAAATATATTTCTATTATTTAGAAAATTATTTTAATAAATTGGATTTCATTTTTGAATTCTACATTTCAATAAATGGTTAGGGTGAATTTTTTATTTTATTTTTTAGAATACATGAATTTTTGGTGAATAGTGAAATTTGATAGTTTTGGAAACATGCCAAGTAAATGAGTTTCTGTGTCACGCATGAGTCATAGATGATGTAAATGACTATTAGTTATAAAATCCATGCACTTATTACTATTTTTAGTCACATTAATTGAGAATATTCAATGTCTTGAACCAAAATAATAAATTAATGATTAAAATAATGGAAAAACAATATTCTCCTTCACTATAAAAACAACCCTTCTCTCCCTCTTCTCTTCACACCTCTCAAGCCTTGTTCCTTTTCTAAATTTTTCTAAAATCTCCTCCAAATCTTATCCCCACATCTATAATCCCTTAGTCCGTTCAAAAATAAAAATAATCTCCCCAAAAGAGGCTCTCATGGAAGATAAATGCAAGAGGTAAATTTCTCTTTTCAATTCTTTTATTTTCTTTCGTATTCCTTTCTTTCTTTTTATTTCCTCACCTCTATTCCTCCAAATTTTATGGTAACTTCAATACCATAAATTTATGGAAATTTGTTTATTATAATGGAATAATTCATCATCTTGACTCATTTATCGTCCTTTTATTCTAGAAATGAAAATAGTATCAGATGTGTAAATTTATAACATTCAAGGATGACTAGTTTTCAAGTTCTATTGCCACATTAAATTGTGGTCATTAAACCCATTTTTAGGGATGAAATATATCATGATATATTTAATATATCCAATTTAATGTTCTGGAATCATTTTATACACATGGTATTAAATTTATAGAGCAAAATGAGTTCGTGGTGATCGAAAAACCACAACTATATCCAAGCATTTATCATTAAAATTTCAGCTAATGATTCATCCTCACCCAAAGTAACCAAATAACTTATATAGTAATTTTAACTTATTTATTAAAATTAATAACATGTAACACAAATTCATTAATTCAATTGTCATTTTACATTCACTTCCATACAAGTGAATCGTTCCGGGAAACTAAGAAAATGAGCAATCACAAATGATGATACAAAATATATTAACCCATAAAAACAGTAGTAAATTAACTTAATAAAATAATAAAAAATAAAATTAATTTATAAGATGTTATTAATGAAGTTATTGACATGCATTTTCTAATATTCTAGGACCTTAAGTTCAAGAGAGGAACATATTCAGACATATGGTACGGGTTTTCTACCAGAACCTCCATTATCTTTCGGGTTACTCATTGTATTTCTTAATCCCAATTAAATAATTATTTATTATTATTAACTAATAATAAATTATGTTTTAATGTTTTATATATGTGTACCAAATAGAAACATTCTGTATTTTATGGAGAGATTCTTTTTTTAAAAGGATCATTCCAAAATTCTTCCCAAAATACAAGCCCGATTCAACGGAATTTATCGATTTCTTAGATATTTTCAAGGGAACTCTATAATATACTTTTAAAAAACATTATTTTAATAAGTTAATTCATTTTATTATGAAAAAATATACTATTTCACTTCATTTTCATACAAATATTGTTCCCAAATAACCACTCTTATTAAAGTAAAAGTGAATTTATCTTAAGAATTACTCGATGATTTTATAAGAGTATTTTCATCTATGTCAACACTAATTTTTAATATTATGTTTAAATGGGGTTAATTTATTATGATATCATATCCAAATTTTATTGTATGGTTTTGGATTAGACTAATAGTCGATGTACTATCTGGAAACCATTCACCATATTACCCTAAATGGTTAGTATTTATGTTTAATATTTTGGAAAAGTTATTTACATTTCATATGATATTTTAAATATGAATGTATTTGTTTTTTATATTTACACCCAGTCATATGAAGAATTCATCAGACTAATATTGTGATTGGTGGGTCCCACTATAGCCCCCCGATGCATCAGTAGGTCTCATTAGACAAAACAGATATATACTTCACTGAGGGCTTTCCCATTTTCAAATATGGTTTCGGTCGAGGAAATAATCATTATTATATGGCTTCTTCAAGGCCTAGATGATATATTTCATAATATCTATTATTATTAATTCCCTCATTATGATATTTTAGGTTGATCTTCCATGTTATTATTTAACTAGTCAAACATCCATGGTTATGTTTTATGGCATTATTTAATTAGTTTTTATTCTTACCATATTATGATCTAGTATATTTTTAATGGCATGAATTTTGAGATATTAATCATGACTAGTATTTATATATTTTTTTCAGGTAATATTTACCATAACTGAGGATCTTAGCACACCCCTTTCACATTTTTAATTTTCCCCAGGTTGTCGGGAAGTGTATAATGAATGACATGCAAGGATAATCTATTGTATTATTTTTGATTCAAAACTAGTTCTTATATTGTTTTTTATTTCAAGTTGTAATGTTGTACTTATTTATGTATCTTTATTTCAAAAACTATTAAACTATTTGGTCCTTCAGGATGCATATTCCTTGTTTATATGATAATATAAAAAATTAAGGCACTAGCTCTGGGCAACTGGGGTCGGGTCCTTACAATGATCAAAATACAAGGACTCTAATTCCTATAATAAATATGATAAATTGGATGCCTTCTAGACTCTCGATCCTAATACATGGTTCATAATTTCCTTCATATATTTCATTTCTACATGATGTTAAACTACAATGCATGAATTAACCATGTGGGATTTGATTTCTATTATAAACACAATATGTAGGATTCCTTATAAATTTAAATCACATCTTCCAGATGAAAAAGTGATTAACGAATATATTATAATTCGATAATAGTGTACTGAAGCGGGTAATAATTCCCTAGAAAAGGTTATAATGAGATTGACCTCCCATACTCTCGATAAATTTGATTTTCTAACCACCATTGGGATATAATCCCCAATTTCCTGCTTACCTTTTGAAATAAGTTGCATACCAATTTATTGATTTGGTAACCATTGGTTGTAATTATGAAAGATTTAAATGGTAAAATTTGGGTGAAATCATTTAAAAATAGACCCCCCCCCCACTTTAAGGGTTAAAAATCATAGTTTTCTCATCTCATATCGAACCATTTCATTTCCCCTTATTCATCAAGCTTCCTCGAATCTAAAATATTGAATCAAAGGTAGATATCACAAATGAAAAATGATCAGTTGACCAAATGTAACAAGAATTCCCATGAGATAGTTTTTTTCACTGTAACAATTCCATGTGAGTATAATGGTTGAACCAGGTATGAGAAATCACTATTCTGTTAAATGTAAATATTGTATTGACCATGAATCATATTTGTAATGAAGCAATGATTATTGAACATGTTCCTTGTTTATTCATGAATAAATATACTTCTCTCACTAAGAACATCCTAACCCAACCTCAGCCACCTGACTCCACAATGTTTTTGTAGATAATAAAATATACTAGGAATTAAACTTATTTAGTATGATACTAACCATTGAGGTAGTATAAGAGGGTCACTAAGAATTGACGCCTATGAGACCATCATGTTCAAAGAAATCTTTAGTGAAACCTGTTTCTCTTATTTCCACCACAAATCACTTTAAAAGCTTATAAATATATTATGAATATTAGAAACTTATATATGTAACGAAGTTTTTTCACTATGTAATGTATGGATATAGTATTATTCATGAGCCACTGAGGATGGCTCATGTCAACCATTATCTCTAGTGTCATCACTCTAGTTCCTCTCATTCAACTACTCAGAGAATCTCTTGAAACATAGCCTCCCAAGATACACATGAACATAAACCAAGGAATTCCCACTTAGAACGGAAATCTATGGATACTTAGAGTGGTATCATATCCCTTCTTCTTTTGAAAAACTATGAAATCATTTTTCAGCAGTATCTCAAGAGGTTGCTCATATCTCAAATCACTCAGATCATGTCTACATAAATATTCCTAGAGTAAGCATGGGGGACTCACATATTCCATTCTCCATTAATAAATCCCATAGAAAAATTCAGATGGTAGAATGATTTAAGATATGGGATTGAATCCCCACATCATTCAAAGATATATTCCAGTACATATTGGACATAAAATATCTGTTGTCCTACATTACTATGATTTTTTTTTAAATGTCACTATATTTTAGAAAAAAACAAACAACTCTTACAGAATATTATGTATCATGGGTCGATATACGTAAAATACCATATTCCTATCCCAAAAGTAAAATAATAAAAACAAACTAATCAGTATGAACAAGTGTCTAATCTTGAAAAGAAAACACTCTTACTCCAATCCATGGGTATTATCAACATATTCTAGAAAATGAATACACACCATACTGAGCTGATATTCCCATTCCAGCTCAATCTCATCAAGTGATAGTGGAATATTCCTTTGGATATGTGTAAATTCTTATAAAAAGTCTTGTAACATACTCTAAAGACATAGTACCAGGCTCACATTCCCATTCCAACTAGGCCTCACAAAGTGCGAGCGGCAAATTCCTTGGGACATTCTCATATTGTGGTTGAAAAATATCTATAGCATAATACAAATTTATAGGACTGGTATCATATTAACAATAATCTAGGGATCAATAATTGAGATCAGAACATGTCTTTAGATGATATCATATTATGGTATGTGAAGCTATTTGGCATATTCCATTAACTGAAGAAATCCAGTCTCATGTCCCTTCTATCATTGATGAATGACTACACCAGAATCATTTAAGGACTATATAGGAGAAGGATCGTATCTCTTCTCCCATTCTATAGGTTCTTCAGAATATTTGGGTGGGTAATGCATATTTTCACTATGATCATATCCCTTATTCAGCTAGGTTTGACGAGTATATTCCTACAATAACCCATAGAAAAGCTCATATTCCTAAAAAAAATATAGAATATCACTATCATACTCTAGTAGTTTCATATAAGTGTGATAATATATTTTTATCACCTGAAAGTTATCAACATATTCCAAAAGCTTTCATGGATACATCTTGAATCCTTTATCATCCCCAAAAGGTGGGTCTGTATATTCCATAAATGGCATAAAATGCGTGTTATATAACTACCCTGCTCAATGATAGTGTCTTGAGGTTGTTCGAACAATATCTGCAACTCATCAAAGGTATATCAACTCTTTAGTTGAAAAATAAGGTGATCAATATCATGATATTACTCCACATGGTAGTGTTGACAAGCATAGTAGGGACTCTACTCCTAAAATCTGTCGTTGTCAATCTCCACATGGTGATACTTTCCCTAGACAAGGAAATCCTTCCCCAGCCCAGAAACCTCCACATAGAGAGGTTCTTAAAACATAGTCACCTTCAAATAGAGATGTTCTCAAAACCCCATATTCAACCATATATAGTTCCCTATAAACTACTATCAACACCTCAACATGGTTAGTTGGTGAACAAGAGAATGAACCTATGTGTTCTTACTAGGGGAGGCATATAGTTCTAATTAAGAGTAGGAAAACCGAGAAATATTGAGAGTGTTATCCATAAAATCCCCACCACCATGTTATTCCTCCTAGAAACATCTCACTATGGTATCAAAAATGAACTATAGAATTAGTGGTTCTATACCTATGCTAGAATATATTGGAAACTCCTCAGCGGTTAAAGGAAAGACACATCCTCTGTCTAGGATATGAGGGTAACCCTGAGAACCTAAATAAATTTTATTTTGAGTTTGATATTACTATCTATTATGTAGTCTATATCCCAGGTCCATAGATCATGAAAAACCCCAACATTGTGTTTTTTCACTATATCATAAAAATCCTACATCAACTATTTTCCAAATCCTTGTTAGATGTATTTTTCAAAGGATGGAGGAAATATAGAGATTATAACTTCACTGTGTCTCTATAATTGAAGATCCCATTGGATATGGAATCTACTAACATCATAGCCTATAGAAAGATCATGGGACTAGGTAACACATGACCTAGTTGTTCACTACAATTGAATTCCACCTCTTTGAAGATGAAAATACATCACAAATAGATGGATATGACAGCCAACAACTTCATCATTTGGTCCCCTAAAAACAATTTGGATTCATTTAAATCAAACAAACCAATGTTTCATCCAACCCGAAAACATCCCAAATAATGTGACTCCTAACATGGGTTGTCCTTGGACCGAAATCATACATTATAATTTGTGTTCCAAATTAAACGGGTCACAATAGTAGCTTCCTTATCTGTCATCCTAGAGAAACCCCAGGCCATCAAAATGGGGGAGAATATGGCACAACCTCATCTCCTAGATCATCAATACTTGATATGATTCAAAACATATCACAAAAATTTCCAAAACAACACCATCCCATAAGGACGGGAATTTTTTTCTAGATCACCATCTCTAGGTTCATCACACCCCAAGAGGGTCCTTGAAAAATCATCATCGAATCTAGAACAAATGCATCCCATTGGAATGGGGTAATATATATTGTAATTCTTATTCTAGGAGTAATCAATTCTTCTACCATAATAATCTAATAATCAATAATATGATCACCGTACTCCAAGGGTGGCCTTGAAATGGATTCATCCCAGAGGGATGGAGACATTTTTCTAATTATCATCACTACGGAAAGATTCAGTATTCACCATGTTTGGAGGTAAATATCAATAGTCAACATCACATCCATTCAAACCACTACAAGACAAAACATTTATATTCATTTCCATTTCAACAAAATGATCTAAAAATACCATAAATTCTCTGTTCACAGGCTAAAACGGGGGGAATTTATGATGAGAAAAAAAAACTCCAAGTGGTCATAAGACAAAAAGGACCTTTATGACTGACAGTAAAAAAATAAAACATGATGCAGGATGTACATAACAACACTATTATTTTGAGAGTAATATGAAAACTACCATTGGTCGATATAACATATTGGATTTCATTATCATTAACACAACGAATAATTTGGTTCAAGAAACAAAAGTAGAGGGATCAAATAAGAAACATACTTAAAAAAATTCATGAAATAGAGGGAGATTCAAATTTGGACACCTAATGAAGCCTTGTACTCTCCCTACATATGGTTGGTGGTCCAAAAAATAGTACCTCTAGATTTGAGCAATGCCATTGAATTTATTTCCACTTGAATGGATGTCATAGAAGGGTGGAGCACACCTGTATAACCTGAGAGGAATACATATCTCGAATGGGTGGATAAAACATTTACCACACAAAATTTTAAAAATCCTACATTTTCATCATTTTGTGGACATGATATCCAAAATAGTATCTCACACACTTCATGTCCTGGTGCGGTTTGATGATGGACCCTCATGATCAGAAGGATGCGACCAAGATCAGATTCTTTGTAAAAACTACAATAGCTCCAGACATAATTTAGTAAAAAATATCCAAATAGGATCCATTGTGGGGTGGGAAGACATAAGTTTTCAATTCCTGTATAAGTTTACCTCAACAATATAGAAAAAGGAAATTTTCAACCAAAACAACTATAAGTATTGTGAAAATTAGATGTTTTATGAATTCATACACATATGGAAAGGGTTAACTTATTAACTCATGATCTATATGTATGAATTCATACACATATGGAAAGGGTTAACTTATTAACTCGTGATCTATCTCTCAGAAAAGATTTTATTGATATCTATGATGATATTCATTGGTATGAGATGAAAAAACATTTTATCATGATGATTTAATCCAGAGGATTCTGTAGGTTTTCATAAATGGAACAAAATTTGTAATATTCTATTAAGCATACCAAAGTTAAATATTAAAATATTCCAAAACATTGAGTAAAGTTCTTTCTAAGTCAGATACTTCCATTGTTACCATCAACTAGTAGAAGTGCTCTTTCATACACATTTGCAGGCCCCTAATCATCTAGTACATCCTATCGAGTGGTTGAAACAACAAAATAGCCATCATCCAAAGGATTAAGGGGATTATGATCTTTCAGTATTTAGATAATGGATGAATATTTAATAACCATTATGCAATAATGATTCTGTCAGTTATTTCATTTATGTGATTAAAATGACATACTCAATTTTCCAGAACCAATGAATCCCAATGAGGACAATCTCAATGATTTTTCAGAATACTACCCTTTTTCATAAGAGGCTAGGTCACACCATTAGGGATTATTTCGTATTCAAATACATTATCCAACTCAGGTTTGATTCTAGATTGGTGAGGCTATAGAGTTCCCTAACACAGGTGAGTTGATTACCCACCACCCAAACAAAAGAAGATGGTGATTAGAAATATGGTATCGCCTGGTGTCTGTAGATGTTTGATAATTAGATGACTCAAAATGTATTTAAAAAATATCACTCCAAACAAATAGAACATCTTAATAGAATCATAACAATCCCATTACATAGGGAGGTGACCTTGAATAATCCTAATGGATGTGGAAATAATCATCAGACATAGGAAGAGGAAGACGAGGGAGAGTAATAGTCATCTCATACACAGGCTCGTAATCATATATTATTTTTTCTACATCATCAGAGTAATGGGTACCACCCCACCAAATTGATACCTAATCAGTCTAAGAGATCATATTTGGATATATTAATATATAACACAAAACATACCCAATTTGAAATGATGAATACACCTCCAAATATGACTCCCTTGTACCTGACCTAGGAGGCAGAGCTCAAAGGTGTAGAAGCTGAGGATATAGGGGGAAGTGCTGGTTTTTTTAAACCCCAAAAACATTATTGCATCCCCGTATAGGACATATATGTATTTGATACCCACAAGAAGACACCCGAAAAATCACAACAGAAACATGTAGGTTTCCTAAAGACATCTACCAATCGTATAAGTACATTAATATTACCAAACCAACTATAAGGGGTGTATTTCTCTAATCATCCAAGACAAAGGAAACATTTGATGATACCTAGGAAACTTATAGTAGACTCATCTACCTCAAATACCTTATCTCACGAACAAAAAAAATTTGGAGTTGCTTCCCATGGAAAGGGATGATATTTGGATTAAAGGTTTTACATTTATAAATTTTTAGAGATTGTCCCAGCCAAACATTTAATCATGCAATCTAACCCCTTCAAAAATAACTAAGAGAATAACTCATTGAGGACCTTCAAATATCATAAGTGTTAGAGGGAGAAATCATAGTAGACAATGATTATCAAGAGGAGGATATTCGATAACAATTATATGTTGCTATCAAATTCCCAGATTAGGATCAATAATTGATAATCTATGGCTATATCAGAACCAAAAACATTTCTAGAAACTCAACAATGTAAACACATGAAATGATCTAATTGAAAATGGTTCTAAGATAAACTAATCATGATTATTACCCTTAAACATTTTGGATATATTTAGGGTGATTTAATTCTTATAAGGATAACCATTTAAGGGTAGGATAAGAGTGAAAAATGACCTCTTCAGAAGTTCATACACAAAGGTCATTTTGGGGATCTCATATATAATGTTGAGATAATGGTACCCATCAGATATTAATGATAATTTCCTTATGGAAATAACATGGATTCCTAGACAAATCATGATACCTTAATAATTTCATCAATCATTGAAATACCCCATCAATTGGATTGTATACATACTAAATTGGTGAATGTGGCTTCTTCATGTAATGAAATGCCACATATGTTGAGGTAGGGTCCTTCAAAAGTGAATTCAAATAACCAATGTTGTATGAGAATATAAAGGGTTCAGACCCAATGTATTATAGAGATCCCATGAAATTACAAGGACTATGTTTGACAATGATTATGTGCTACCCATTATTTTGATCCTCTCAATAGGATTAATTTAAAATGACCAATCTCTTTCTATCTCCAGCAAATGTTTACAAGGAAAAATAAACAATGTAATCTCTATGTAATGTCTCTAGATTTTTGGGATAAAAATGATTCTTCACATGGCCTCTCTTACCTTTTGGATGATATATATGACCTCATATTTCCTACAGTGTCTGAAATTCCTCCATAGAATAAAAAAAAGAGGAATATGATGATGATGTTTGGAGTACTCATCCAGCATTTTATAGAAGGCATACCCACCACCATCAATGATCTCATGTCAGTAAATCTGGAAATAGAAGAAGACATGTGGCCTACATTGATTATAACTAAAAGACTAATTAAGGTGAAAGATATATACATTTCATTTCTAAATCTCCATAAATAATGTTTCAATTGGAATAATATATAAATTCATGGGCTATACCGTTGTGTGACTACAAACTATCTATGATTTCTTGATGACCATGTGATCATTCAGGAAGGAATTTAGGACGTACCCATACCATGCTACTAATTTGAATTTAACATAAAAAAGGATCAAATTTTTCAAATCACTAATATATCTATTATGGATCCCAAATAGCATCCCTATAAAGAAAAATATCTGATAGATTAAGGTACTCATAAATTTTTTAAAGCATTATCAACACCTCCTGAAGGGAAATTCTCTATTACTAATAATTTAACTCTTAATCAATGAAACTTTTTTCTTGAAAGACCATTCCTACATAGTTTTATATTCCATTTACACTCAAATAATAATGGAACTTGAAGATTTGGAAGCCACCACATTTAGAATGCCTCAGGGGATATTTAGTTATCCAATCATGACCTAAGGATTAACTAATGATGGAACTACTTATCTAGGTTCCATGAATCATATATTTATTTCCTTATAGGGATAGAAGTTATTTAGGAAACGTGGAATTCATTCTCTATGGTTATGTGATCACCTCACCTATCTTCATGAAATATTCGACAATTTACAGCAACAAATTTTTATTATAAATCTGCTGAAGTGAGATTTCAGGGAATTTTTTTTAAATGGACTTGAATTCTTAGTATGAAACCATGGAATCTAGGATGACCAATAAAATAATTGTTCAAGTATATAAGTTTCACCACTGAAAATCCAAAATAATTATGTTTCTTAGAGGGAACCTACCTTATATTCGACTTTTCAAAGCAAACATGTCTTGAAAATCAGTCGACATCACCCAAGATGATGAGAAAGGTAACTACATACTAATGAAAGTTAGATATAAAATAGTCTTTAAATATTATTAAGAATTACATGAAGCATACAGTGCTCTTAATGACACTAGTGTAGGGAATCCCACTCATCTTATATATGGAAGACATGGAATAATCACTTAGTTCTCTCCTCACAGAGAAAAAAAATGCATTTAATGAGTCTAGACACTACTACCTAAGTCAGATGTTGCTAGATACTAATACCCAGTATACTAATGTCAAGAATAAATACATCACATTCTTCGTTAAAATAAAAAATTAATTACATTACATAAAGCCTCACAATGTACACTAGATCTATTGTATTTACCCACTCATGTACATCCTTCACCACCTTATGGTGAATGGAAATTTAGCCTGATGGGATTTTATTCTCTAACAGTATGAAATTTTTCTCGTGTCATAAAATTTATTGATATTGAAGTCCCTAGTTGATATCCATGTGGTAAATCCCAACTCATAAATCACACTGATAGATAACAATATTACAGACTTAGAGTTTTCTACACTCATAGCACTCCTTGGACATCTGAGATTTATTTTAATGGTGCCTCCCTATGTTCTATTGGAATGTGATTCAAAAACAAAAAACTCAACTAGTTTACTCTAGGAATTGTATTTATCTCTCTATACAAATCATGTTTTCCTTAATCTTTCTCATTGTCCAAAGACTGTACAAATAATGAAGCTGAATTCCATGCCTTCATTGCGGTTGTTGAACTAGCCCTATAGATACAGATATACTAACTAGATATCAATGTTGATTTAGAGATAGTGTTAAAGAAGACCAAAAGAGAATATTCCATAAAAAATAAACAAATTTCTTGACTCATATTTTACATCAGTGGAATAATGGTAGAGGTACTTTTTGATCCAACATTGCATCATAACCCTGGATCAGATAATAGTTGTACCAATGAATTGGATAATTCACCTATATTGTTGGCCAACCCTGGTAAGGATAAAGTGATATTCCACATCATGAAATAATGGATAATATAATTGGTCATCATTTATGACTTTGATAAGATAAATAAGATAATCACCACCGTATAACATGATGAACTGATATACATCCCTACATGGATAGAGTTCATAATTTATTTTCATAAAAACGGGACCCTCCTAGTATACTGAGTTAGAAGGTAATAGATACAATGTTGAACCGCAAGATATTCCCTTAGGGAAGGTTCAAATGAGAATGAAGTCCTATAAAAATGAGGTATTAATGGAATCCTTCTAAGATACATAACCTAAAGACAGATTCCAACCGTAATAGAAGAATTCCATGTAGGATCTTGCATTACTCACCAATCTGAGATCCTTCCCTCCCATAAAATTATGAGTCATGGTTACTAGTAGAAAACTATGATACAATACAACATGTAATTCACTATGAAATTTGATACATGAATTTTCACAAAACATCATCCATCAAACTCTATAATTTCTTCATAAAGTTAAATATTCTTTTCCAATTTCCGTTTAGGGAATGGATGTTGTGGTTCCATATCCCCCAACCACAACTAATTAGTTCAAGAACATGCTTAATGCGAATGAATTAATTTCCAAATGGGATAAGGTAATAACCCTCATGGAATTCAGGATGAATAATATCATTGTATTAATAAATTATAACATCATCACCCGATTAGAGTCCCTCACACGATATTGATGATAAGTGGACACAACTTATGTTATATCATGATGATGGAATTTTCCCTGGAGTACAACATTGAGTCCAAACATTCATCCCACTGTAATGTAGTGTAAAGTGGAAAGATATATGCCTTAAAAATAATATTTCCAACACACACTAGAATGTGGTAATCCTAGAAAAGAATTCATTTCCATACAAGATTCTCTATACTTTATGGGCCATCCTTACCAGTACACACACAGATATGAAAGAAACTCCATATTCATTAGTATAAGGAAATGGGGTAGTATTTCACATAGGATTACACTTTTCCTATCTTAGAATAGATATCTATAAAAAATTCATAGATTATGACAAAGAATAAAATATGCTAGAAGTGTTTTAATATATTCATGAGAAAATATTCATATATTGCACATCCATGAAGTAGATCACAATCGGATCGCATGAGACTTCAATAAAAATTTTCACCTCCATTTTTTCATTTAAGGGGAATTGGTATTAGCTCTAAAATTGACAATGATACTAGGTAAGAAACCTACAAGGTTGTAACACAAATGTGAAGGTCCATGCATTATACATAATGTATATTTCAATGTATTCTAATCATTACGCATAATGGATAGGGAACACGTCACTCTCCAAAAAAATCGAGGTTTCTAAAGAAGAACATTGCATCGCTATCATAATAGCCTTCAATGTCTTGATACCATGAAATTAAAATGAATGGAATATGTCCTGGACACATAATGGCAAAATACAAAGAAAGCATCCTGACTGTGTGACATGTAATTGAATGGAAGACGTCATGAGCATATGATGTTAAACTGCAAGGAAGATGTCCAAGTCTAATAAAATAAAAATTAAAGGAAATATTCCTTATCACAAGATGATAAAAAAATGGATGGTCCAAGTAATATTACCTAAAACTATATAATTCTAATATTCCCTACCACATGATGTCAAATGGCATGTAAGCTATTACTTCACAAATGACTCACTGTACATGATCTTGATCTGTGAAAAAGAAAAATAAAGTTTTCCTATGCTAGTTAATGAGTCTGATTCACATAAGTAATATCCTAAAATTGAGAAATATTAATGGATTGATTAATTCCATCATATCATATATTGTGACCCCAAAATCCCCAATCTGGGGTCTAGTCACAATATATTTTTCTCAATCCCAATACATTAGACATTGAGGTAGTGTCATCAGCACATGTTTCTAAAATGTATTCTTACACCATGTATTTCACATATGATACCTTAGGAAACTATCTCAAGAATAATTCTATCAAAAACATAGCATACACATCGATAGATGATTTATCTAATTACCAAATAACATTTATAATGTTTCAAGCCTTTCTTTTCCTATCAAGTTACCTGCATCCTTAACCCATGACATTAATCTATAAGGATAATCTCCTCACCACATAATGTTAAACTGTGAGATTTTATATACCAATATATGGCATGAATTTCACACCAATAAGATATATAGAGATTAATAGACCATATATCTTGGCCCAAATACCACATGATATAAAATTTCAATGTCCTTTCCTCTAGTCACCTACGTGTGGTGATAGAAACCATTTACATTTTTTTCCTCTCACATCGACTATATCTCATGTTGAATTATAAATTTTGGAAAATTATTACCCATAGAACATATATATATCATTTCAAAAGAGAGTTAGAATGGTCCGGTTTGAAAGGCATTAAAAGGAACTCCATGAGTACTTACTGCATGATGTTAAACTGTAAGGTTGATGTCTCTTTCGTGGTATAAAATTGTGCCTTAATATATTCCCTAATCAAGGGGACCACTATTCTTGATTTTGGTTTACTACCCAAAATACATTAATTATGTATGTGTGGATGGATCCCAATCATCATAGGATGCATACTAACACCTGGATCACCATTCCAGTGTCCAGCTACAACAATCAATGGAATCAATTCCCCCATTTTCATATGGGTTAGACCTATGGGGATATTTTCCCATTCAAACACTATATGAGTCATGATTCTTATAAGAATAGTATTTTAAGTAATTCATGGATCTCCAATCTTAGGTCAAGCCACAATAATAAATCAGAAACAATTACCCCTATATGTACAGGATAGATCTGCATGAAGTTTTTCCCATTGATAAACTGTGTGTATATTGATTACATTCATCACAAGGTACATAGTGATTACAAGATAATGGATAATGGTTCCAGTTTGAATAATCAATCATAATGATTCCTCATCTATATATGGGTTAGACGTGCATAGATATTCTCCTATTCCTGATCTAGGTGTGGCTTGACTCCTATCCTCACAAGCTACATTGTGATGTAATGACCTTAAATATGGGGTTTTGTCGTAAAAATAAAAAGGAAAAATATCTCTTCTATATATGTTTTGTAACATCATGGAGAGTTCCAATAGAAAAAAATATGTGCTTATTGATTCCTATAATCACATTATACATAGTGCATGGATCCCAAACCATGTGTATAGCTGTAACAATCACCACGAACAATGGCACCTCTGAATATGGGCCAAACCTATTTCGTGAATTTTGGATTAAAAAACTATGTGCATATTTATTTATAACATAAAACAATACATATTGATGCCCATATCTCTAATCATTGGTCTACCAGCAGCAATCAACTAGAACAATTCCCCCTTTGCATGTGGGTAAGATCATTATGGTGTGTTCCCCTTAATGATATACGTTTGGCCTGACATCTATCCTCACAGATAAATATTTATAAACAAATCATCAAACCTCAATTCAACCTCAATATGATATAAATGTACTTTATCCCTATAATGTTTTAAACCTGTATATGTATATTCAATGAATGAACTGTGTGTGTCTTGATTTTTTTCATCATAGGATATATAGTGATGCCTGGATATCTAATTATGAGTTCATGATAAACATATGAAATGATATAAATTTACCCCTAAATTTATATGTGATGGACTTATATAGTGAAACATCTTAGATTTACTCTCACACACCATAATAGACTACATAGTTATCACATGTTTCTCACACAATTTATGAGTCATGTAATCGTAGGAAACATGGAAAATGGTTCTCGATGAAAAGACTATGATGTATCTGAGATAGAGTACCAAATATTTACCAAATGATGTTAAAACTTATGTAATGGATAACATAATCTCCATATGATTTCAAAATTCAAAGAACAAATTATTATCACATGATGATATAATGAATGACGGATACATCCTCACTATATAATGATAAAATGTAAAGGTAATCACACATCATTGTTCTTTATTACGGACCATGAGAGCCTCGGCCCATTTCACTAGAGTATGTGGTACTTCCATCATATTTTATTCCCAATAGACAATAAATCACACCTCATGTCTTGAGTACATCATGTTTCTGCAAAACCAATCATCTCCTTTTAATGGGAAAGTATATCTCTCTATTTTACCATGATTTTGATGCATAAGGGATTTTACATACCAAACAGTGAAACCTCATCCATAGGGGATGGGATTTGTAATCCTTATAATCTTGACATCACCATGAATAATTCATCATATTAGGTTGTTTCGATTCATCCATGACTTTATTTCCCTAAATCATTACCCATGGCCTGAGATCCTCGACCCTTGTTTTAAAACATTTTCATATCCTACTCAAAAGAATTATGTTGTACCCTTGACCCTCGGTATCCGAACTAGGTTTCTATGTGTCACTACACACACACCATTTCAACATGTGTGAATACCTTAAACAAAATCCAATATGGTCAATAAAAAACCATAATCATTACCTTTCTATGGTCAAAAGTGCAATACCCCATATGTCTTGTGAAAGAGACATAAATATTATAATTTTAAAACCCCACAATGGGATTTCAGAGAGAACTTCAAGTCACTTATTTCTAAAATCTTAACATCTGTAGATTATGTGAAAATTAGAGTGTGAATAAATGAGGCCTAAATCTTATAGGACCTACTTTGTGGGACTAGTAAATTTATTTCCATACTCTTTAGAACATATGATCCTTAAAGATATATTTTAATGGATTGTTACATGTCTTCTCCAAGATAATATATTCAATAGGTGGTGACACATTTTTTAGGTTTATTGAAACCTCACTGAATCATACATATTCTATAAACCAAGGTTGTTCCATTGGGGTATTAGCTAACATGATCAGTTCCATGAGTTGTTATCCTTACAATGGTACCCCATTGATGTTGGGAATTTTTTCACTGGAATCATACCAATAGTATACTAGTAATAGGGATTGGTTCTTCCTAATAGACTCATGGATCATAGGATCCCCCCCCCCACCTGAAATCCTAGTGTTATTATATTAAATGTGTCGGACATTATGGGTTCATTCATCCCCGATGGTTAACTTATAACCAATGGATCCTACCTCTAGTTATGTTAGATATTCCAAGATAATGATTTCTAATAATCATGAAAATACTATTCAAGATGATTCAACATCCTAGAAATTACGTCATTATCTATTTTAGCTTATATCAATGAAAGAAGGAGACACAACCTTCGTAAAACATTCTATGGCCCACACGGTGTGACTTGAAACCTCATATAATAGGTCCCAAGCTTCCTAAATGAATGATAAACAACCCTAGGGTGGTATAAACCTTTCATGTATAAATTTATATCCAATTAAAATTTCATAATCTTGACATTTTAATATTTGCAAATTGCCCACATCCCTTGTAAAATATTTGGTGTTCCCTTTACATGATCATGAATTTAATCCCCATACACTCAATCATAAGGTCTTATGACTAACCAACTATATAAATATACTACATGAATGTATGGAACTTTGATCCTCATGGGACTTGGTATCATCCAAATAGATCTCAACACCTTAGAGTGTTTTGGGTCATCCCTGATTGGTTTTCCCCATTTGAAATTCATCGATTCAAAATTTTGGGTAATGAATTAATCAACCAATATACTAGTTATCTAGATTGGCTCAGTTTCTCTATTATATCTCTATCAACCAATATCACCTTAGAAAAATTTCATAGAACTTGTAAAATATTTGGGATACCTCATTTTTACCATGATCATGACGAATTATGGATTTGGCCTACCAACTAGTTGCATCTCCTCTATGTAGGAAAGGAACAAAAATCCTCAAGATTCCTGGTAATATCATAGAGGAACCCGACACCTCATGGTTTCATGGATCATACTTAAAATGTATTAAAAATATTATAAAAGTATAAATCATTTCCTAGAATTGTGAAGTCAAACTAAATAGAATATTTACATCATTAAAGCATAAATTTTAACAACAAAATATAGAACCTTACCACATGACATTACAATCAATGTAAGATGTTTGTACTTCATTACATTAAAATAAATAAAAACATTACTTCATGGATGGTATATTACCAGAGCAAGAGGTTTGAGATGGAAGACCTTAAACTAAAGAAGAAAATGGTGTAGTTTGAAAGACCTAAAAATACCCAACTGAAAGAGACATAGTTCTCTCCTAGTCGAAAAATTGATATGGAGATCTAGTTAAATAGTGAAGCCATTTATTATTGGAAATTAACTTTCTGTGATCCATGAAATATTGATCACTCCTAAATGTAAAATGAATAAAACAACTCATGTCATAAATATGTAAGTGGTAGAGCAATTAAAAATCCCAGTCCACAACCACAATGCCTTCCTCGATAGATGAAAATGAAAGAGTTATGTCAATATGAATGTAATGATGAAAATATTGTAGGGATCACTATTTTTCCCATGAAAATATTAATATATTTATCTTACATACACCAAATTCATAAAAAAATTAGATTATTCCCCCTCCATGACATATACTTTATCGAAATTGTTCTTTTGTGAATAAAGGATTCTTAAGAAAATTGGAGAATTTATATCAAAAATAAATATCATTTAAATTGGAATTAAAGATTATTTCATAATAACAATATGTTTTAATATAAGAAATAAAATTCAAGATTTAAATTTATTTTTTATTTTTCAATATATCAGTGTCATTGATGATTTAGAAGACCTCAGATCAATGAAACGTCATGAACATCAAGAATAATGGAAAGATAGAAAACAAATATAAATGTTTTACAATTTAATCATTGAAAAAATGAAAAAAGAAGAATGAAAAATTTTCAGAGCCTCTCCAAGGATTCCATTAAAAAAAATTGATCAAATTTAATAAAATTTGAATGGTTGGATTTTTAAAATTATCCAGAGCCTAGTGCGACCATTTGATTGAGCACAGAAGTGTTGTCCACCCCAATTCTCCTTTGGATACCCAAGGATTAAGAGTGTTGATGAAAAAGGATAGCTTGAAAATCAGTTTTTGAGTAGCATATAATAAGGATGATGATTTCAAAATATCAAAAATTAACTAAGAAAACAATACCTCATTTTTAAATATCTCCTTGGTCAAGTCATCTTTTGGGGATGCATCTAATTGATTATCTAATTTATTTTTATAACACCTATAAAGCTTCCATTATCAAAAATTTCAGATAAACTTCATCATCAAAAACATTCAATCTCCCCTCACTTCTAACAAACTATTTTTGCGGTAGGAAAATGATTCACATGATTCCATATAATGGATGGGAGTTAATGATTTCTACCCTCAAAATTGCGAAAGAGACGGTGAAGGTGTCCATTTTCTCTTAAAACATTAAGAATGGGGTATCAGTGATTAGTGTATTAATCTACTTCCAGATTATCATTCATTTTTCTTGGTCCACTACAACATCTTGGGTAGGTATATCAAAATAGTTAATGATTATCTAAGCTAATAAAAAATAGAGAAAGTTCCATTTTATATTCCCTGAAATGATGCATCATTTTTCAATCATATTGAAATACCAAATTACTAAAATAATTTTAACCCAATAATGGAATGGTCTTATCTAGTTTAGGGAAACTTCTATAAAGTATCTATTCATTATTTAATAATCTCCATTGTTTCTACATGTGAAGAGGTTGGAAAAATCATGGCATTTATCAACCTGATGGAACAATACATTCATAAGACCACCCAAGTAGTCGTCCACCCATTCATAGTAATAACTGTAATATTAGAAGACAAGGGAACCTATATGAGAAAGAATAATGTTGGTGGTTGGGTATTCATGGGACAATATAATCAAAAAAATTTGGATAAGAACAAGTTGATTTCCTTCATGAACGCCAACTGATGTGAGAAGAGAAACCCATTGCATGCAACAGAAGTAGAAAAAAACCAATAAGGGGTGTCTGGATAAAAATATTAGATGCTCTTCAACATGGGCCATGATAACCCCATTCTAAATAGAGTATTTATTATATTATTCATTCTGAGATCCACTATTTTTATTAATAATTTTTTGTTCTGCTCAGGATAAGGCATACTGTTAAAATGATTGGGCTGGATCAACATATAAATGACTTCATTTGGTCCTAGAAACATTTAGTCAACCTAAAAATTATTCAGAATCCTCAAATGGAATGAGATATTTTGGATCCTAGTAGTGTTTTAATAATTTTAATTGTTGAAATTATCTCCTATCTAGATGAATATGAACTGGAAGGGTTCTCTAATCCAATAAGAGATGTTTCCATGTTTGATATAGACTAGGAGATGGTAGTTGGGAGAAGGACTTGGTGAGGCCATATTATGAGGCCTACCCACATCTAGTGGATATGTCATGAATAGTGTACCATATTGGAATCCTAATAGTGTGACATCATTCGGGAAATGTAGCCCATCTAGAAACACAGATAAAAATACACCACTCGATGACAATGAGATTCGTATGGTGACACCTCGTATCCCTTTATTCTATATTCTCCATCTTCAATGATTTCTCAATATAATCTTGTTTTGTCCTGGACCATTTGAGAAGGGAACTGATAATGGAATATAGATATAGGAATAATTAAACTATGATAGAAAAATATATTTATCTATCCATTAAAGTAAATGAGTGAGCATATATTTATCTCCTTCTTAAATTCCCCTTCACTATGGTTAGCATGTCCCTTTCCATGGAATGATTTTATGTTTGGTCATCCCAATTATTCATGTCATGAAGAAACTAATCATACATCTCCTTAGGTGGATATATCCTTCCTAACCAGTAAATGTCGAAGAGGAAGATCCCTACCCCACCATCGAACAAATGAAAGGAATTAGTGCTAGGGAAGTGATAGAAAATCAGTTATTTTATAAGTTATGATTGATGATTGATGATGAACTAATATATCAATGAATCCCTAAAAAGGATAATATAATGTAGAATGTTAAAAAAATTGATTTTCTCTGTAAAACCTATAATTGTCATGAAAAATTAATCAAAAATATTACCACTCAGTCAAATATCCGACATGGATCGCCAGCTTCTTCTCAGATTATTCGAAGAGGATATGAGTATTCTTGAATAACACTAAGAAAATTTTTTAGGAGATAAATCAAAACTGTTTGGACCTCGAGGGGAGTTTTCCAACATATAAGAGAAGCCATAAGAATATATGATGAATAGTTTACTACCTTAAAAAATATTTGTTTGAACATAATCACGGGAATTTGACACCCTACAAGATGAATGGTAATAATCAGTTGAGGGAATAAAATCATCATCTATTAGAATAAATCAATAGAAAATAATCTAGTGCCTCAAGGGATAGCTCTGAATCTCATATGGGATTGACCTCTTCAAAACCTCATTATTAAATAATTCATGATACTAATGGTCATCATTTATATTCTATACAATCATGGACCTCTTTCTAGACACCGAGGAAGTTTCTTGGGAACTGAAATCCATCAATATTAAACCAATGTTAATATGTTTGGTTTGTAAGAAATCAAATAAAAAAATATTTGTAATTTTGATTGAATCATGAAAATTTCATGTAAGAACCCAACTCTTCATTTCAGTAATGGACATTTTTTTGGGTTTTCTTGAAGAAGAAAATGAAAATAGAAGTACTAAGTACATGTAGTGTACTTCTCTATACACTCTATGTACTGAGCTTGATTCATATAGCAGCATTTTGACTATGTTATAGCCGAGTACCTGGCCATGTGGTGACCTGGAAGACCCGCAAAAGTCGGGGACTAGTTGTGGATACTAAATGGCATGTAGTTTTAATGAAAATGTTTTGTACTTTTCTTTTTAATTGATATATCATAGGGGGGTCATGTATCATATCTTGAAATACCTTCTTCTGGCAGTGGTTCATACAGGAGAATAAAGGAGCGATCGAGGAGCTCTGAGCCACTGATTCTTCATCCCAACTCCGATTAAGACACCTTCTAGTGTGTTGGAATCCCACTAATGACTTCTTAAAAACCCTATATCCTCTCTTCTTGATTCATTATCTCTTTGTAGCTATTCAGGGTTGTCCTTTTTTCACCTTTTGGTAGATCTACACCAATCTAGACCGATTCAAGGGCTAATATTCATGTATATCAATCGTACGACATCGAGGTAGGTGTTTTTTTCCTTTCATTGTTTGTATTTGGATTATATATGCCTAAATTTACACATGCCCATGTTTTGGGTATTTCTTGAATTGGAATTAAACCCTATTATTACCATTTATGGTTTATTCAGTTATAACGGGTTGTTTCCTATGCATAAGGTCAGATACCTTATTTATGGGACACCCCATGGTTGTGTTTCCCTTGATTGTTTGTTTATGGACATTATTTTAGGTTTCCTATGAGGCATACCATATTTTCCATGCCTTTTTTGATGATTATGGACTTTGATTGTTTATATAAAATGAATGTGATATCCATTGTAAATATTTATCCATGTAGTAGTTTCAGTTTACATGATCTTCCTTGACATAATATCCTATTTATTTTTATAATAGACTATGAGATATTTAAACCAAGAAGACTGAGGGGACATCCATATTATTTACACAGGACCTTGAAAACTTTGGTGTAGATGATTGAACAGAAGGTAATATACTGTGAGAACATTCCCAAAGGTTTCTTTTACTGATTTGATGCTATGTAGAAAAAATGGGGTTAGACTGTGATAGATTTTCCATTGGGTCATTTGTGAATAGTTTAATGATTGTGAAATTTCTGCTAAGAAAAATCACAAGATTTGATTTAGTCTTACTTGATTTTTTATATGGTCTTATGATACATTAGTTTTGTTACATTACATGGAAGATACAGAGCTTAGGATATATCCTATGGTTATAGGATTCAATGGCAGAATAATAAATGTTAAATGGATGTAATTTAAAACTATAGGATTGTATACTTTTGAGTACTTCCTCGATTATTACTTCATTATTTCATATTTCCTTCTATATATATTCGTTGACTGTTAGGCATAGATATTTTGGGGGTTGCCTATTATGATTCTTCTCACACTATGTTTTATTCATTCTTTTCGACCCAAACAGATTATATAATTGTATATATACATATGTAAAAATACACATAATCATCAGGTACTTGATTGTTTTTGGAGATAGATAGCATGGGTATAAGCTCTTTCTTGTAATGGTAATGGAGTTTATTTGAATTTTTATTATATTGGATTGTATTGTATTTCTAGCTTTGGGAACCAATTTTGGATGATTTCCTAGAAATATGTGACATGCATCATTTTTATATATCTTCCAGTTGTTTTATTACTATTAGAATTTCATTCTTTACATATATTTTTTATTTATTAAATATGATGTGTATACTCTGCAAATGAAGGCATAGTTTCCCCATTATCAGACCTTGGCCCTCGCTACTAGTTAGAAGCCTCTGGAATTTGATGATATGTGCTTGAGTTTATGTAACTAACTGGGTTTGGGGAACTATTGGTTGGCACCCAGATCTAGGATGTTACAATGTGGTATCTGTTTAGTTTTCTTTTCTATTATGACTTACTATTTTGTGACATCAGAAATGGGTACGAAGTAAATGGATTTTGGTAATTAGTTGTGCTCAAGAGTAGTTACTCGGTGTATAGGGAGAAATTAAATTACCTCAAATTGAATTTCTATTTTTGGATTTTGAACTATTATAGTTGATTTGATTTCCCCATTGGGTGATGCACTTGTTTTTTGCTGTTAATATTGATATCACTGTGGTTTTATTTTGTTGAAACTCAATGAGATGAGAGTATTTCATCTCATTCATCATATAGTAACTAATTATAAATCATATTCCATGCTTTATTTCCAATCCATGTAAGGTGCATTGTTGATTGCGTGTTGTTGTGATAGTTGGTGTGCTACATATTTATGTTGTTGTGATAGATTTCGTGATATAAATACCTATTATTTTTATAGTGTATCATTATATGTAATGTCTATTTTGCGTAGACGCCACGATTTGGTCTTTGAGGTGTTATGGGCCCTCTTGGATCGTAATTTGGTTGATCACGTATGAACTTTAATTGAATTATGTTAGGATATGATATAAATAAGGATTCCAAAAATTGATTAGTGGGGAGTATGGGATCTCACATATCAGAAAATTCCATGCCATGGACAAAATTGTTATGATATTGGGGTTATGTAAAGTTGCATAGGTTTACTATTCGGAAAAACTAGAAAACACGGCATGTGATTTCATGAACACACGCAATGTGTTATTCTGTTTTGGAAGAAATAGCATTCATGTTTTTTTTAAAGGTTGGGCCGAAGAAGAAATAGCATTGCTGTGAACACTGTGTACTATATGTATAGGTCATGTAGTTGTTGACCATGTGACTGACTATCTGAGCAGAGACATGGGGTTGATAAACTTTTGGTAAAACATGTCGTATATTGGGAGTACACGTCATGTTGTAATCCACTGTGTATCCAGCCATGTGACTAATGATAAGGGTGGGTGGAACATTTATTGTACACACTGTGTATAGAGTGTGCACATCATGTAGTGTTACAATAGTAGAACCACGTAGTTCTATCCATGTGTAAGTTTCTTTGAATGATAAAATATTCAAGTACATTTCGTGCTTGAGGAGGACCACGCCACACGACCAGGTTGGCAAGAATACACGCCCATGTTAAGGCTTAAAGGAATACTTCGTGTTGTGGTTTTACACACTGTTTAATCCTCTTTTGAAAAATATAATTTTTTTCCTTGATCTATTCTATTCATGTACTTTTGAGTTGCAGTTTTCATTAATCTCGTACAGAGGTGTGTGCTTGGCCTTGCAGATTCATGCCACCAAGAAGTCATCTAGTTGTACACCAGGTGTAGGTTGATGATCAAACACTGGAATTGGTAGATCAGGGACTACCAATAGATCCTCCTATCATTACCACCTTGGAACCATCTATTAAACAGGACACAAGTGTTGATACACAGTTCCATGAAGGCTTTATGAGGATGATGCAGACTATTAAAGGAGAACCACATCCTTCCCCGACTATGGAAGAGTTGATGTGGGTGTTCCATCAATAGTATCCTCCCACTTTTTTAGTGGATGGAGGACCAATGACTGTAGATTAATGGATGGATTACATGCTTTCTATCTTTGAGCATCTAGAGACACCTCTGGAGAGGTGGGTGAAGCTCCCGACTTACTTGCAATGTGATTCCTCTAAGAGATGGTGGGATGTTGTTTCACATATGAGAGATCGTCAAGATATGACTAGGGAAGAGTTTTAGATAACCTTATATGATTACTTCTACCCTAATACGTTGAGGGCCGACCAATCTAAGGAGTTCATGCATTTTGAGTAGGGCACACTTTTAGTGTGGGATTACTCTTCTCACTTTATAAATCTTCTATGCTTCGCACCTGTTTTGGGGTGTAACGAGTTATCACTAGCTAGGAGATTTGAGGATGGTTTGAGGTATAAAATCTGAACATGGGTGAATGTTTTCTAGTTGACTTCGGTGACTGCTATATTAAACCAGGTGTTGATTACCAAGTGCAATCTGAGGGAGTTTGGAGTGATGAGCCAGGGTAGTTCAGCATTGAGGGATAGTACTCCTTCAACTGATAGAAGGAATAATCGCAAGGATCCTTTGGATGGTGATTCTAGTATCAGGGATGTGTATTCAAGTACCTAGGTAAGGTTCTACCTGTGAAAAAAAGAGTGGGAACATGAGACTGCAGTGCCCGAGAGACCCAATTGAGTGTTGATCTTGCTGCAAGATGGTTCATCTTTAATTATTTTTCAAGATGTTCACACCAATAGCTAGTGAGAGGGGATCTGTTATGAATACATGTATTTAAGTGGGGCCACAAGCTTCTCATCAGTTAGGGAACTATATTTCTTTAGGTCATTCAGGCCGAGGAGGTAGTCGAGGCCATGGTAGCCAGATAATAGGTTTTTAGGAAGATCTGGTTGGATCAGCTCAAGGTATCTAGGTAGGGTTGTAGGTCTATGATATAGGTTATACTTTTACGATGGAATAGACCTAGTAGGTGAAGGATCTCAGACCCTCTAAGGATAGATGTATGATTATATTTTCCTTAGATTTAGCCTCTTCTCTTTCAGATACGGGGGATCCCATTGTTTTATATATGTTTTCATTATAGAGAACCTTGAGCTCTGTATCTTTTCTTATATGGATTTTATGATTCTAGATAATCTTTTGGGGATTAGGTAGGCTAGTGTACGTTAGTCCAAGGAGATCCCTCTTGAGTTTGGTGGGTGTCACTTTCTATGGGACCATTATGTCTTAGAGATGGAAGGCTTCGATGTCATCCTTAGAATGGACTGGATGGTATCTTTTCTTGCCATTGAAGAATACTATTTCCACAGGGTTAGTTTCAGGTCATCAGAGTGTGGTTTGTTATACCCCAGGGTGAATGGAATGTCCAATTGAGCAGATCCCATCTCAAGAATCATGGGTCGGGAATAATCAGAGACCATATTGCTAGTTTATATATGCATGAATAGGGGACTTCATAGATGGACTTTAATATAGTGGAGGACCATTTTAGATAAGTCCTTCCAGATGTGTATTTAGGTTTACCTTTGGATAGAGAGGTTTATTTTTCTCTTGATCTTGTTCCAGGAGTGGCATTGGTGCCCATTTCTCCATATAGGATGGCTACACCAGAGTTAAAGTAGCTCAAGAATCAATTGGAGGAGTTGAAGGTAAAGGGTTTCATCCAACCTAGTACTTCTAATTGGGGTTAGTCTATCCTTTTTTATAAGAAGGTAGACATTACTCTCATACATTATGTGGATTAGCAGAATCTAAACCATTTGGCGGTCAAGAATTGATATACCTTTCAAAGGATTTCTGATCTCTTTGATCTGCTTTGAGGATCCTAGGTGTTCATGAAGATTTATTTGATGTCTAGTTATCATCACTTGTGCGTAATACCATCATATATATCACTTACATCCATTTGGAGAAGGTATGGTCTATACAAGTATTTTTTATGGTGTTCGGTCTCACCAATGCACTGGAAGTTTTCATGGAATTGATGATCTGAGTGTTTCATCTTTACTTGGATTCTTTTGAGGTAGTCTTTTTGGAAGTTATCTTTGTGTACTCTCACACTCAACACGACCATTCCACCCATCTTGAGATCGTTTGGAGTATATTGAGTGATAATTAGTTATGTGCTAATATCGCAAAATGTCACTTTTGGATGGATAAGAATCATTTATTAAGTCATGTCATCTCATAGAAAGGAGTATCTGTAGACCCAGAGATGGTGATAGCTATGGTTTCCTTGGAGTAGATGAAGACATCATTGAGGTATGGTGTTTTCTGGGGATGGCTGGTTACTACATATGCTTTATCCCAGACATCGAACGCTTAGCAGTGCCACTGAAGGGTCTGACTAAAAAGGGTGAAAAGTACGTTTGGATAGATTCCTTCATTTCAGTCTTTCAGGAGCTGAAAGGTAAATTTAATTCGGCACCGATATAGATTTTTTTGAAACCAAGAAAGTGTTAAACTATTTACTACCATGAATTAGGTATCGGGTTGGGAGCAGTGCTTATGTGGGGGGGGGGGATTCATTGAATACAGCTCTTTGAAACCGAGGGAACGTGATAGAAACTACCCTACACATAATATTGAGTTAGATGTGGTTGTCTATTATTTACATCTTTTGAGATAGTACTTACTTGTAGAGCATTTTGTGGTGTACACAAACCAAAAGACCCTTTAGTATATCTTTCCTCAATGAGATCTGAATTTGAGATAACGAAGGTGGGTTGAGTACCTTCAGACCTTTGTCTTTGAGCATTCCTACACACCTTGGAATGGAAACACAGTGGTTTATTTGTTGAGTAGGAGGACTCAGATACATGTAGTTCAGGAGTCTAGCAGTGAGTGGCAGCTTATGGATCTATTCATTGAGATTCATTTTGAAGGCATATTCCTATGGAAGGGTGTGTTAGGTGAGGACCCTACTCCTAGGTGATCCATAAGAAATGATGATGTTTTGCATTATCATGGGTGCGTATGGGTGTCTGTAGATATATGTGAGGATATGTTGTAAGATTTAAAGGCCTCTTTATGTGAAGTTCATCCTGTTGTCACCAAGATGTATCGAGATATACATCGTCAGTTTTTGTGGTTAGGCATGAAGAGGGATGTATCTAGTATTGTTATGAGAGGTTCCACCTATGCGCAGGTGAATTCAAGGAATCAGTGTCTGTAAGGGTTTTTAATGCTATTACCCATTCCCTAGTGGAAGTGGAATGATATCATGATGGATTTAATGATGGTTTTTATGTGGTCGCCTCAAGGGAATAATGTAGTTTTGGATGTTGTGGACTGGCTCATGAAGGTTGAAATTTTCTTACAGAATAAGGAAACCTTTCATGTTGATGATATTGGATATTTTTACATCTTAGATATGGTAAGTTTTCATAGGGTTCCATAATCAATCATTTCGGATAGTGATTCCCAATTTACATCTTATGTCTGGAAGGGACTATAGAGGGCTTTGGGTACACATGTACTTCTGAGTACGACTAACTATCACTAGATAAATGGCCAATATGAGTGCACGATTCAGGTTTTGGAGTTCATGCTTTGAGCATGCATCCTAGATTTTGGGGGATCTTGGGAGAGACACATACCTGTGGTGGAGTTTTCCTACAATAACATTTTTTAGGAAACGATTCAGATGGAACCTTATAAGGCATTGTATGGTAGGTCATGCTGATTACCCCTATGTTGGTTTGAGGTAGGAGAGGAAGCTATGTTGGGACCTCATCTTGTCTAAGAGACCACTGATTAGATGGTTTTGATTCGGAATAGGATGGATAATGTACAGTCTTTCCATAAATCTTATGTTGATCATCGGTGATGACATCTGGAGTTTGATGTTAGGGATCAGGTTTTCCTATGTTTCACACCAATATTTGGACACAGGAGGACTAGGAGAGAAGGGAAGATTTCACCGAGATATATCATCCCATTTGAGGTTTTGGAGAGAAATAGGTCGGTCACCTATTGGTTGTAGTTACCTTAGAGGTATCGGGTAATGCACGACATCTTTCATGTTCTCAGCTTGGACATTACTTTTTCAGACTTGTCTTATGTTTTTTTAACCTGAGGAGGTTGAGTTGGAGGTGGATTCATCATCTGAGGAGCACCCTATTTAGATTTAGAATCATTTCACAAAGGTTCTTCTTGGATGGTTTATTCCTCTGGTACAAGTGTTATGGAAACATGGGAGAGTGTAGGATGAGACTTGGGAGAGGGAGGTCGATGTGAGATCACAGTGGCTAGATTTGTTCGAATATTCTTATTCACCACCCTTGGAAGAGAATTTCTCGGATTAATTGATTTAAGGGGGAAAGTATGTAAGAACCCATATCTTTTTTTAGGTATGGATCTTGTTTTTTTGTTTTATTGATGAGAAAGTAAGAAAAGAGGATTATTTTTATGTACATGCCACATACTTCAGTGTAAACACTATATATTTAGCTTGTTGCATACATCGGCATTTGGACCATGTAACTGCCAAGTAAATGGTCATGTGGTTACCTGGTAGACCCGCTTTTGTCGAGGTCTGGTTGACGTTACTACACAGTGTGTATTTTTAATGAACACCTTGTAATTTTCTTTTTAATTGATATATTAGAGGTGGGTCACGTCTCATTTCCAAAAATAACTTCTTCTGGTTGTGGTTCGTATAGGAGTACAACAGAGTGACCGGCGAAATCTATGCCCCTGATTCTCTATCTAAACTCCGATTGAGACATTATCGGGTGTGTTGGAATCCCACCAAGGAGTTTTCAAAACCCCATAGAGTCTCTCTTTTTGATTCATCCTCTCTTGTGACTTATTCAACTTTGGTTATTTTCACATTTTTATATATCAATGCCAATCTAGGGTGATTCAAGGGATGACGTTCAAGTATATTGATCATACAAAATCGAGGTAGGTGTTCTGGGCCTTTCGTTGTTTATCATTGGATTATATATTCTAAACGTTCTGCATGCCCGCATTTTTGGTATTGCTTGAATAGGAATTAAACCCTATTTTTACCTTCTATGGTTGATTGATTGATAAAGTGTTATTACTTATGTGTAATGTTAGATACCTTGTTAAAGGGTCACCTAATTGGTGCATTTCCCTTGATTTTTTTATTATGGTCATTTGGTCTAGGTTACCTATGAGGTGAACCTTGATTTCCTTGTGTTGTTTTATTAGGATAGAGTTTGATTGAGTATATGAAATTCATGTTATATGCATTGTGATTTTTTATCCATGTATTAATTTTAGTTTAAATGATTTTCCTTGATATAATATGCTATTTATTTTTCTAATGGACCCTGAGAGCCTTGGACTAGGAAGACTAATGGGACCTCCATATTATTTTCTTTGATATGATATGTGCACTGTTTATTTTCCAATGGACCATGATATCCTTGGACCAGGATGACTGAGTGGACTTCCAAATTATTTAAATAGGACCATAATATCCTTGGTGTAGATGACTGACAGGAATGGAATAAGCCATGAGAGCTTTCCTAGAGGGTCATTTTTTATTGAATTGGTGCTGTGTGGGACTAAAGGGGTTAGACTGTAAGAGCTTTCCTAGAGGGTCATTCTTGAATAGTTGAATGATTTTGATGTGTCTACCAATAAAAAGCACAAGCATTTATTTGGTCTTTCTTGATTATTTAGATGGTCTCCTGAGTCATTTGTTTTGTTACTTTACAAGGGGGATATAGATATGAGGATAAATACTAGGGTAAAATTATTCAATGGATTAATGAAAAATGTTAAATGAATGTAATTTAAAACTATAGTATTTTTTACTTTTGATTACTTCCTATTCTATTGCTCTATTCTTGAATATGACGTACTATATATATTCATTGATAGTTAGGAAAAGATATTATGTTGGTTGCCTATTGGGATTCATCATAAACCCTATTTGGGTAATGAATTGAACCTAAACCGATTATATGATTGTAGGTATAGATTAGGGAAAGAACCCTTCTTTATCTGGTACTTGATTTCTATTGGATATGGAGAGCATGGGATGAATCTCAGGCATGTGATGTTGTTTGAGATTACTTTTTTCCTTTTTAATGGATTGTTTTGTATTTCCCTCAATGGGGACCTGTTTTGGATTCTTTCAAATACACATGTCAAAATCATCATTTATATATATATTCTCTTGTGGTATTATTACTATCATTATTCTACTTTTAACTTCTGTTGTTTATTTTTTTTAATTATGTTGTGTATAATCTTTCAATGAGGAAATAGTTTCCCAATTTTCAGACCTTGTCCCTCGCTTATAGTCGGAAGCCTCCGGCATTTGGGGAAATACTCTTGAGGTTATGTGACAAACCAGGTTCGAGGCACTTTTGGGTGGAAGCTAGATCCGGAATGTTACATTTCATGAACCAAAAAAGAAATTGAGATCAAATGAACTCATACGGGTCTCAAAAATCAAATAACCCATGGGGAATCTCGTGAACCTCATGAACCATGGTGGTTTCATGAATCACATGACCCATGAATCATATTGATACTCTATGATATTTCATAGATATGTCATCCTACAAACCTATAATGGTCATGTGAACTATATAAGAGTCATTTTATCATGTAACCGAGCTAAAATATCATGTATATTATGTAAGAAATCTATATATCATGGGACCTAGGTCATCGTTTAATCAATTACTCCTAATTTATTCTTGAATAATTTTTGCATGTGATGATTCAAGGTAGTTATGTAGTACAAACACATGATCAAATCTCATAAAACATTTCTCAAGATATAGCCTTGTGAAGAATTCTTATGATTAGTTCTCATATAGAGGTCTTGAGAAATGGAAATTTTGAATAGTTCCTGAAATTAAATTATGATACATAAGAAATAATGAGATCTATGGAGATTCATACTCATTAGTGAAATTATATCCATTATATCCCCAATTTATAGGACATCACACGGATTACCAAAGGTTACCAGGAAGAAAAAACATCACCCAAGAAACTAGTCTGTGGAAGCCCTAAAGACTAAAGTGAGCATTTACATTCTTCAAACCCATGTCCATATCCCTAAAAACACCCCTACTGTGGGGGATATGAGGAAACCCATTAAATGGTCATAAATAATTTTAGAATTCAATAAATATTTAAATTTTGGGTATTAAGTTATCTAGAAAATGAAGCAAGTGAAGTTATATTAATCACTCAAATCATATAACATTCATAAGTACATGTGATCAAGATTCCATGGGAAGGTCATCCAAACCAATCATGCACCACACATTATTTACTTGTAATCATGTGATGACCCTCTAACAAACCATCATATTATTGTCAAGGAAACAAGTCAAGAAATAATGATCACAAAAAAGCATCAATTAAATTTCCTACAAATCAAATGAATTTTAAAAAAATGTAAGTATAATAATTATCCAAAATACTATATAAAATAAATTCGTAAAAGGCAAAAGATTCATGCGAAGGATAGTTACATTTTTCTTCTTATGATGTGATTATGTGATTTAGAAGAACCCATGGAGCCCCTAGAATTATATCCACCTTTACATGCAAGAGAATATTGGCATGTCACCTTCATCATGTGGAGGAATATTGAACTATTGATTAGAACATTTGATACCCCTATGGATCCACAAAAAAACATATATATTTTTCATGGCAATACTCACCCATCATCATAAGATCATTCATCGATCAATGGATGCATCTATAAGATATCTACCTTTTATAAAGAGGAAATGAGCTCATTTATAGGTTATCATTTACCTTGTTTTTTGAATAAATTTTATTAGATTAATCATGGGAGTTTTTGGGTGAAATTAGGATGTTTCTTGAGGGGTTTTGGGCAGTGCATGGTTCGTTCACTATTTTATCAAACCATGCACCCTACCCCAGTAGACCATGAAACCCTAGATAGAGAGTGAATGTATAGATAGTGAATATTTTTCCAAATAAACTCCCTATTTGGAGTAAATTTTCACACCTCATAGAAGTGGTGCACGGTTTAGTCACACATTTTCAAAATTATTCCCCCTACCAAGGAAATATTTCTCCCAAGATTATTTATTTAGAAAATGATATTAAAAATTATTGAACTCCCCAAACTTCACAGTATGAAAACCCAACATGAACCGAACCCATTCCTCTCACTTTTTGAGGATTTAGGATGAGTCTCTAAAAATATCATACACCATTGGTGTCGAATACAAGTCTGGATTGACGGATCCCACATCTCCAAGTTTGTGTATTCTTCTCAATGAGGTTTCTACTTCTCCTATCACTCTTTCTAGAGAGGAAGGGGATTTTTTCCTCTATTAGTGGATTTTTTAAATCTATGTTTGATGGATATTGATTATTTTTATTTTATTTCTAGGATTTCATACTATATCTTGTTCTTCATTTTGGGTTTTAACATTCTATTTCATATTTGGGGAATTTTAATTGTCGATCATCAATCAAAAATCATATGGAAGGTGGTCTAAAGTCAATTCTAATTTTCATGAATTCCAATTAAGTATATGTATTGTGAAATATCAATTACCATGATTGAAAATTGAATATTTAATTCAATTAATTAATAGATGAATTATTTTATTTAATAATTAGATTTATTTAATTGATTTTCCATGTTAGTAGTAATTGAGTTGAATATGGGAAAATTTAATTTTTGTGATTGGGATTACACATTTGATGTAATTGGATTTATTAAATGAATAATTTTTTAATGGATTTTAGTGGTTGTGAAATTAATGTAAAATTGGGTTTGGATAATTGATCAATTAATGGGATTATGAATTAATTGACAGTGGTGACTTTGAGGAAATTAACTTAAATTTAATGGATTAAAGGTTATTTTAATTGAATATTTACATGATTTTTTAATGTTTAATTTCTCATATTATTTAATGAAAATAAAATAGTGATCCATGAATTTTTTTATAGATTAAATTTTATATTAAATTCTGTAATTTTTTATTAAAAGTATGTTAATTTTTGTTAACCTTGATTTGTGTGATATAATTATATTTTTTTATCTATCATCTAAATTTATATGGGATAGGTACTGGGGATCCAAATAAAAACATGTGATAAGTGTGTGTGGTACAAATACTGAGGCTCTAAATATGTATATGTATTAATTAGTGTGTGATATGGACTATTGTACCATGTACCCATTTGAGATAGTGAGTGTGGGTTCAGTAATGAGGCACAAAATACCCATGTGCCATTGAGATGTGTGAATGGGAAAGAGGGTCCAATCACCCATAGGTGGTAGACGAAACATTATACACCAAGGATATTGGAATTAGCCTATGGTCACAAATAACCATGATTTGAAGTCGAATGAAATGGATAATGAAAGCTCGTGTATTATAATGAATTGCGAATTCCCTTTATGATATGTTTTAGAATACTAGATGGTCCAATGAATCTATCTAGGCTTTTTGTCTCCTTAAGAACTTGAGGGATTATGATGTTTATTAACGAATAATGATTTTTTACTGGTTACTTATTTCATAGTCCTTTATTATTTATAAAACTAAATACACTATTATTGATTGTAAATTTTTTCAGATACCATTGGGGGTGGAAAATTATGCTGTAACCACACCCTACTAGGGATTCCATACCAAAATAGACTTCATGTTTATAAGATATGGTATGGGAAAGAGTACACTTATTGATGGATAAGTAAGGATGAATCATGGATGAGGGGACCAACATTGTTATCAGGGACCTATTGGGATTAATTGATGAATTTATTTCAGAATTATAATTTTACACATGGCGCAGACCTTCCATTCCCTAATTATTTTTTTGGATATTGTATTCCTATTTTAGTCATCAACCAATTCTTGTTTTTTTTTGGTAATTCTATATATCATTTGGATATTGTATGTTTAATTATATTATTGTGCTTCTAGGTAAAGAGGGTATAGTTCCCCCTTGATTGATATTAGACTCTCACTACTATTTAGTGTCATCTGGAATATGGGGAGGTTTTCTTGAGGTCATGTGACTGAAAATATTTTTTACTCATATGTGGCACATCGGTCAGGATGATACGTTGTTGTATCAGTGGAGTTTCTTTAAAATTTTATTATTGTTGTATTTTAAATATAGGTAGAATAATATGATGAATTCATCCTTTGTTAAGTGATTTTACATGGGATTATTTGACCCTTGAATGATGTTAAAATCCATCTACCTTGACTGTGATTTTTTTAATTAATGTGTGTTATTATAGTTTGATGTTATTTCATCTCAAGTGTTACACTTTTTGTGTGATGTGATAATTTTCTTTTAGATTCTCATTTATTTGACTCATTTCCCAGTATAAAATAAGAATTGAGTATGTAATAATCATTCTTGGAACACCGTATTGTTATGTGACATGCATAACTTTATGAACACATGATACAAATAGGTTTTTATATGAGTAGTTTTATGCGTAATTATTTTCCCTTTTTGTGTGAATTATTAATGAATTAGGATCCTAATGTAAAATTAAAAACCTTAAAATGAATGAAAGTGTAGAAAATGTGTTTCTAATTTTCAATTTTAATATTAGAATGTGTTTACCCATTCTTAAACATGACCCAGATGTAGAATTTTTTAGGGTAGTGATAGTGCCTGGGTTTTTTACCATATGGATGGTTTTAGGGGATAACTTTTTTTGTGTATTGTGAATCACTATTATATTAATGTGTTAATGTTATGTAATGTTTCCTAAGACATGTGTTCAGTATTGTAGAGATATTCCTCCATGTTGAACTATTTTTGAGAGGAATATAGGGGGTCATATGTATAAATAATCCTCTAGTTGTGGAAAAAGATCCATTGTTGGTTTTGGGTATTGGAGGGTAAGCGAAGTTCCTTAAGAACCTTGATTGTTTTATAAATATTTTGAAACCATGAGTCATGGGAAATAAGTATGATTTTTGGTTTTCACTTTTCCCCTAGTATGGGTGGTTTAGGAAATGAGAGTTCACTGTTTTGAGAACATGGTTATAGGTTGAGTGTCCTTCATGTTGTGAGATATTTTATGGAAATATGAATTTGGTGAACCCAGTGAGTTGGGATCAATGAGTTGCAATTTATACATTTTTGTTTGTGTTGGTCTTGCTTTGTTGAAATGTGAGGGAAATAACCCATGTTTGGGACCTAGAGGATATGTTCTCTTGGTTTGTTGGACTCTGTGTGATCAGAATGGGGGAAGAATTTATGTCGTGTGTAGAAAGATGTTGAGGCTTTATTTGTATGTCTTTGAAGGAGAGCCAGAGGCCCGGGTTTGATTTTACTCTAATTTATGGAGTTGGTTACCTTTTATCTATCAAGGTAACCCATTATGGGGTTCATCCAAATTGAGAGAACCTTTTGGTTCATGTTCCATAAGTAAACACTTGGGTTTTTACAACAGCACACAAAGAGTGTATCTTGGTGTAGTTTTGGCTAAAGGAATAAGTGGGAAAGTTAATGGTTATGTACATGTGACTAAAATTGTGGTTTTTATTTGATAATATTGGGAAATTGATTTTATCCTCAAGGTAGGTTTTCCTAACATTGAAGGTGCCTTGGAATTTGAAGCATAGTTTGTTTATTAATATGTGGATATGATTCATTATTTTTTCCAAATATATTCATAAAACTGCATGATAGAAGTGAAGTTGTTGAGTGATTATGGTTAGTTGTGTTGGTATTTTTAGATGGATGGACCATTTAAAAACATAGTGATGTGTTTTTTATGGTGTTCAAGCTAAGAATCGATGTCGATTTGGGATGGATATGATAGTTGTGATCGAAGAATAGATTAATAATTTATATATGGAAGTGAAACCGAGAGTTTATCTTGATTGTATAAATGGTTTGGTTGTTAGAGAGAAACGTTGGTAATACCTTGAGACTGATGATTCCAGTGGACCATGTGGCACATTTGGTTGTGTGAGGGGCTATTTGGTTTTGGATTGATGTTGGGAGATGTTGTATTTCTGTTGTGAGTCTCTAGAGTCATGTTGGAAGAACTTGAGATTTCAGCAGAGGTAGTTCTATTGGAAGAGTCAGTTCATGGCTACATGGTAGTGATCCATGATGTTGTGGTTAGTTCAGTTTGAAAACCAAAATGAGTTGTTGTGGCTATATATTTAGGAGATGTTGGATGGAAAGTATAGTAATACATTCTATTGGTAAAGATGTTTTCATAGTGGGAGATAACATCAATAGTGGAGGAATTTGGGGGTATTCATTAATTATTTATTATCATAAACATTGCTAATGAAGATCATGTGTGATTCCATTAAATCATCATGGGTATGCTGATAAATAATTGGCATTTTTCATAGCTACCTGAATGTGTTTTGGTAGGATATGTGCCTCTTGGAGGTTTTGATCATAAAGCAGTATATGTGGAGATGGATGGTAGAATGAACACAATCAAAAAGTTATGAATACAGTTCTTGATAAAGACTAGATGGTGATGAATTTCAAGGTTATTGTAATCACTCAGATTTTCCAAGTATTATTTGTCAAAATATTTTGGGAAGATTCCAAGACGAGGGGCTGAGACAGCATGTGATTCTGAGTCCTGGTGTGCTCATAATGGTTCGTCAAAAAATGTTAAGTTTTAATTAGAGTTTGACAGAAGTTTTCCTGAAAAAGTGAAATAACACTAAAACGGGTGCCTAGATCAGAAATCTAAGGGAACCATTGCTTTAATCATGTCAAGTTTACCCTGGGTGTGACTTAACATTAGTTGGTGTGGGAATCCATTGAGAAAACATGAAAATGGAATAACTGTAATTAAAATAATTAAATAAATTTATATTATTTTTCAAATCTATATAACTCATGAACAGTGACTCGAATTGAAAATATGAGACCACCATTGAGCTCGTGAGGGTGTTCTTTCCTTAATTGAAGCTTCACATTGGTCGACAAAATCCAACAATAAAAAGTATTTTTTGGGACATTACCATAAATAAAATAATAAAATAAATATAATTTTATTATCAAATAATTTAACTCATAAATTTTAACTCATATTTGAAATTTGATAGTACTATTGATCTTCTGAGGGAGTTATTTCCTTAGGTGAGGCCTAACCTTCATTAGTGCATGTTTAGGGTAAAAGTTAATTTTTGGGAATTTTAAGGGAAAATAAAATAAACCTAAAAAAGTTTATTTTATTCTAAAATGTTTCTATGCAATTTAGTGATGATGAAACTATTTTATTTTATAAATGAAATTGCATAATGACCCAGTGACTCGGTGTAACAAAAACACTAAAACATGATCTCTCTATTAAATTGATTAATTGGAATACATGGTGAGGGAAGTATCCTAGAATTTTCTCTGAATCCTTGGAGGAAATTCATTGGTGAATGAAAAGTGATGGAAAACAACAAATGAGGATGGATCAATGAATGGATCTGGATAAAACGTTGGAAAATTGATGAACGATGAACACAGAATTCACCATTCATTAGTGATCGATCCAAACCCAGGAAGGGGTTTATTTCTATGTGTTTACATTTCCCTCATTCTTTAATTATAAATGAAGAACATGGGTCAATTCACTAACAAATTGACCTGTGGGTCAATCATTTATGAGGGAATGGGAATCGACATGATAATATTAAAAAAAATTATTATTGTAGTGATATTTAGAATATCTCCCATTTTTATTCTAATACAACAAATGAAGGCCAAATGAACATGGCCAATATTTCTTGCATGGGGTGTTCATTATGATCTCCTCTCCCTCTTGTGTTCTTTTCTGATAGACCCACATGGTCGCATCAGACTATTTTATGGAGATTCTGAATGTTTCTAGACCCCCACATCAATGGTAAGATAGCTTGAATCACACGGTAGTGGAGGTGGCGACCCAAGGATCGAAGCAGAGCATTCAGATATGAAAACGGACCACCAAAGTGAGTCTAGTGGCCAGGGGAAGAACCCATTAGTGCATTCTGGTGGCAGATTCAATATCCAAGTGGGCCATAATAGTGTAGAATAGCAGTGTCGGTGGGGTGCTGCTTCATGCCTGATGACCTTAGGTTGGGTCGTAGGTGTGTGATGGCATGCGGTCTATGAGTCCATGTGTGGGGGAGGGGGATGGCCAGTTTCTGGCCATGTTATGAGGAATGGACATGGTGCATGCCAGGTCAGGGCTAAACCAAAGGGGGAACTAGGATACTGGGCTTCCTGGTAGGATCTAAATTGTCCCCCCAGTGCAGTCCAGATTGGAGGAATGGTACTGAGATTCTAGGCGGCCTAGCAGGTTGGACACTCGGCCCAACATGCTAGGTCATGTAGGACCAAATGGGCCTATCCCCTAAGCCAGGCTGGGCAATGTTGACTCATACCTGACCGGGTCATCCCAGACCCAATTGGGTTGGGTTTGGTTGGCCAAAAAATTTCTGGTCGGGTCGGTTTGACTGGGTCAGACCAGGCCCAGACCTAGCTGGTCCCTTTTCACTAAAATGCTCATAACATTCAAACTGTACATCTAATTGACAGTCCGTTTATGGTGTTGAGACCCTCACGATGAGGAAATACATTTAATATACACTTGGTGAACTTTGGTGGAAGTTGAGATACTAATAATGGATTGAGGAGTAGACTCTCCTATAATCAATCATGCAACGATCGGGTCTAGGTAACCCAGAAAGCTATAGAGATGTGCGGGTTTACATGACCTAGTCGGCCAAAGAGATGATTATGTCTAGGTGACCCAGTATTCCATGGACATCAGTGGGCCTAGGTGACCTATTTGGACAAGGATATGAGTTGGTCTTGGTGACCCAGACGGCCTAAGCAATGAGCAGGACTAGCTAACCTAGAAGACCTAATAACTAATCAGGGATGAGTTCTTTAGCAATTCAAGGTATTTACTATTATTACTATTAGTATTCCATTTATTTATTTAGTTTATTCCAATATTAGATGACTATAATGACTCTCTAGATTGTACTTTGTAGAGGCTACACTTCATGTACCTTTATTTTAGTCTAATTTATTTTATTTCTTGGTGGTATACCATTGTGGTTTGAGGTCCCTACTGAGTAATGTATTACTCACCCCTACATAGGCTTTAACCTCATGTGTCGGGACTTATGAAAATGATCCAAACTTTTGTTGATTACATGTTGGAATGGGGCCAGGTGGTACTTAGAGTGACTCGATAGACGAGATGTGCTTCTCCAACATCAGAGAGATTTTTTTGTATCTAACATTCAGGAAGTGTTTTCTAAGGGGGAATTCCATAGAAATGTAATTTTACTTTTCTATTTCAGTTCAGCTTGTATTCTAATCCCTTTTATATACATTTTCATACTATCATACCTTGTTATTTTTTAATTAGTGTTTTTACATTAAAGAATATGTGTCTTGGAGTTTTTTGCATTTGTACAAGTACATAGGGAAATGCATCCCAATTGGTTTGATATTCCTACTCAGTGCTTGTCGCCAGCCCCTGGCCTATAAGAGGTGGTCTTGGTGTAGTCATGGAACAGGCTCTGTGGGTGTTTCATGAAAGAGTGGTATCAAAGGAGGTTGGTTCTACCTTAAGAACCTGGATTCTAGGATTTTGGTTTGGGGAAATAGTGTTAATTTTTTCAAGATCAGCTTTCAGGATGCGGAATCTAGTGTTGGTGTGGCAGTGATGTATCCTTACACCAAGACCCTGAATTATACTTTTTGACTCGGTACATTAATAAAATAGTTGCAGGTAAAAATGATGGTATGTGCATCATATAGGAATGGGATGAGTATTTCATTCCCATCTTAGGTCATCTCACCAGTTGTAATCTATTAATTGTGGTATATCATGTTTTGTTTCAAGATGCTTCTATATAGATGGCATGCATTGATTCCACTGGTTGATCATGAGGATGATCTTCAGAGTGAAAATATGGGTACAAGGATTCATACTTGAGATAACACCACCGGGTGGTGTATTAGCTATACCACCACCTGAGGAGTAGAACACGGTACTCATTGTACCAACGGATGAGATGTGTGGGTTGAACATACTTCAATTGTGTCAGGGACAGAGACACCCCAAGTTCTGAGGTGATCCTGACTCACATGTGGATAAGGACTGTCTTGAGGTTCATACCAAGTTTTCCATCTAGTTAGGACACCATTAGATAAGGTGAAAATCCTTACATAGATCCATCTACATGGCTCAGAAGGGTGATGGAGGTGATGAAATTACATGATCTTATGATTAGGGGACCCTTCCATGGATAGATCTTGAGAAAATTTCTCTGAGAAGGGGATCTCACCATAAATTCTAGGGGATATGAGTTCCCAATATCTTTAATAGCTTCAGCCGGACGACATGTCAGTAGCTGAGTATAAATCAAGGTGTCCCAACCATTTCAGAAACTTGATGAATACGATTCGACCAGTGATTTAGGTCTTGTACCTCCTAAAAATGTGAGTTTAGGTTCATCATAGCTAGAACTATTACTTTTTGCACTACTACTTTTTCTAGGGTGATGGAGATAACTTTTTTTGGTTGAAAGTAACATGGATGAGCAGATACAGCCAGTGGATGTCAACAGTGGGAAAGCAGGAGCATAAACCTCGGATGTAGGAAGCTGACATTAGTCTTAAGAACCTAGACATGTGATACATTCCAAGAGGAGGTCCTGGGATAGAGGATGTATAGATCAGGGCTCATAGTTTGAGTCCATTTGGACTAGAAATAGGTAATGCTTTTCAAAAGAAGATAGGGGAAATCTCGTTAGAGATTTTCCAGCCCATTGTGTTGATAGTGAAATGGTGGATGAGCCATCGAGTGAGTGACAGTGAAAGTAATAGATGAATATGTAGGAAGGGAGACATGGTATAGAAGTTGGGAGAGAATCAGGAGGTGGTATACATTTCGATATGTTACAACCAACACCCCAATGTGGACCACACTAGGCTCAGGGAGATGGAGGATAGGGGAAGGCAGTAGCTGATTATGGTAAAGGCCTATGAACCAAAGGCTCTAGGAATGAATCATGGTAAGGTATGTGTCTATTCATAGCTTTTATATTAATAGACACAAGTGGTAATCAATATCCCTTGAATATAATTTTTTTTGAGACCTAGCGTTTCTGGTTAAACTATTGAATTAACCCTTATATCTAGAGATACCTATGGGAGGAGACTCAATAATTATATTTATAATGATAGTGTGATCTATCCCTTGACGAGAGAGTTTTTGTTGCAACCTCTTGGTGGTAGTGTCGAGGAATTACAAAATCATTCATGGTATGGATTGGTTATCGATAGTTCATGCCCAGATTGACTATTTTAGGAAAAAATGGTGTGGTATGTCAACTGCAATGGAATGGGGTTTTCCTTGTTCAACGAAAAAGGAAACCAATGTAGCATGGGATAAACTCATGCATATGAGGGTGCAGCTGATCACTCTTGAGTCAAATATCCTTACCCTCATGGTAGTGTATGTTTTGATTATTTAGTAACCTATAGTAGTGGTGGAGTATGAGGATGTCTTTCTAGGAGATGTTCCTAGGTTTACCTCAACATAGGGAGATAGACTTCAGATCTGTTCTAAACCTTGAAATTTCACTGATATCAGCACCAACATATTGGATGGCTCCCACTGAGCATCGTAAATTAAGGGTACATTTGGATGACTTTTAGAGAAAGGGCTTCGTGAGACCCAATGTTTCATTATGGGCAGCCCCGATATTGTTTTCCAAGAAGGCATATGGGATCTTGAGGTTATATGTGGACATTCGATGCCTAAATCTGGTGACCATGATGATTTTGTATCCACTAATAAGGTTCAATGGTATCTTTGATGAGCTGGATAGAGCAAGATGACTCTTGGATGTTGACACTGCATGAGTAGAACAATGGGACCCCTACACTTTAGTTGGCAGTGGTATTCTTCTCATTGAAGATGTGGTGATAATACCTTATGGGAGAACATATTATCATCTACTATAACCATAAGAGTCTCAAGTATATATTATATTAGAAATATTTGAAATTGAGATAGAGAATATTGATATATTTACTGCCTGAATATGACATCTAAATATTATATACTCCAGGCTTGGGAAATGTGATAGTGGATGATCTCAGCAGGATGTCCAGTTCATAGTTTTCAAACAAGGGATTAGAGCTATTGGACTATTTATAGTTGTCCTGCAAAGATATAGATGATGAACCATAACTCAAATCTATGATTTTTACCCCCTTTACTCTTAAAGTATGTTAGGGAGATACAACTCTATGATACTAATAGTGATACTTTACATGCTCAGTTGTCCATGTGAAATTCCCTTGATGTATATTTGAATGGTGGGGAGCATATCATTTCATTAAAATGATGCACAGTAGTAGTAGTGGATTCCTAGAGTGATGAGATGCATAAGGATATTAATTTGGGTGTCAAGGAGGACACTGGGGATGAAGGAATAGGTTTTAGGTGAGCATGCCTATCGATATAAGAGTTAAGTGCTTGTTTATTCAGTTTCTTGGTTTTTCAACACACTGTGTCGATCCCCTGTTCTTGGAAGGGGTTTCTATTTTCTTCCTTGGAGTGACAAGAAAAGAGTGATAAAGGATATCAATGGACTTGATGATGGTTTTATCTTGTACGTACATGGGACATGGTACCGTCTGGGTTATCATTGACCAACTCACCATGTCGATCACTTTAGAGATTTTTGATAATAAATTCTTGTAGAGATCTTGAGATGCCTATACGTATAGGGGGATAGTTTGACTCCATGGAGTCCCATCAATGATAGTATTGGATCGAGATGTACTTTTTACATCCTGGTTGTGGAAGGGATTTAAGAAGGCATTTGGGACTCATCTATGCTTAAGCACAACATTCCAACCATAGACAGACAGCCAGATAGATCAGACCATTTAGGTCATAGAGGACATGATACATGCTTGAATCATTGATTTTGTCTACATTTAGGAGGATCACCTACCTCTAGTTTATTTTTCATACACCAACATTTACCGCACCACCATTAGAATGGAAACATTTTAGGCCTCATAAGGGAGACCCTACAGGTCACCACTTTGCTAGATTGACCCTAAAGAGTTAGTGCACATAGGCTTGGAGTTGGTGAAAGCTACTATATAGAAGGTTCAGGTCACCCAGGAGATAATTAAGACTACACAAATCCATCATAAGTCCTATGAAGATAGTATATGGAGACCTCTAGAGTTCTAGGAGGGATATAATTTTATTCTTCGAGTCTCTCCTCGAAGTGGGATATGGTGATTTGGCTAATATAAAAATTTATTTATGAGGTTAGTCTGACCATTTATGATACTGTGTAGAGTGGGTGAGGTAGTTTACATCTTGGATTTACCTCTGTAGTTAGATTGGGTTCATGATACCTTCAATGTATCCCAGTTGAAGAGATACGTACACGACCCATCACACGTCATTGATTGGGGAGAGCTAGATATTAATAACAGGATGAATTTTTTAGAGTTTATGGAAGATAATGAGGATCGACAGGCGAGGAACCTTCAGGGGGGTTTTTTCCTTTAGTGTGCATTTGGTGGAAGCATAGGAAATCTCCAGGAGAGCATGTCGGAGAGGGTGACATAGGTTCGTGATTGTACCCTCATCTGTTTGTGAATCCCTTGGTTTTGATTTTAGAGACGCAAAGCCTTATGGTGGGGAGAATGTAATTACTCAAACATTTCCAATTTTGTTTTTAGATAATTTCATGGAAAATTCTGATACCAGGAACTGAAACGATGTGCAATTTTGAGGCTCGGTGTTCCCTAAATGGTCGGTCAAAAAATGCTATGTTTTAAATATCATGCATGATAATATTTCTTATAAAAGTGGAATAACATTTATATGGGTGCCTGGATAAAAAATTTGAGGCCACTATTATATTCAGGATGGTGGGCTTACCCTAGGGGTGACATACCATTAGTCAACATGGGCCTCCAATGAGAAAACCTGAAAATAGAATAACAATAAATAAAATAATTAAATAAAACAATTTTATTTTTCAAATCTATTTAACTGATGAATGGTGAGTCAAAATAAAAATATGAGACCACCTTTTATCTTGAGTGGGTGTGCTTTCCTTAGGTAAATCCAAAATTTGGTTGGCACGGGCCAACTATGGACAATAGTTTTTGGTACATGATCATAAATAAAATAATTAAATAAATATTATTTTATATTCAAAACCTATAAATCATAAATGGTAACTCGGATTGGAAATATGAGAGTGTCGTTGATCTCGTGAGGGTGTGCTTTTCGTTGGTGGGGCCTAAACTCGGTTGGTGCTGGTAGAGGGTAAAATTTAATTTTCGGGTATTTTAAAGAAAAATAAAATAAATATTAAAATTTTATTTTATTCAAAAATGTTTCACTACAATTAAGTGACAAGACAAATGTTTCAATTCATAAATGGAAAAGTATAACAACGTGGTAACTCAGCACAATAGAAACGTTGAAATGTGTTTCCTTCATTATGTCGATTAACAAAGATACGAGATTAGGGAAGGATCCTAGAGTTTTCTATGAAGCCTTGAATGAAATTCAGTGCCAAATGATGAGAAAATATGAAATAAAAATTACAATAGATCAATGAATGGATATGGATTAGATGATATCATATTGATGAATTATGAATACAGGATTCACCCTTCTCCAATGATCGATCAAAAACAATGTATGGGTTTATTTATAAGTGTTTACCTTTCCCCCATTCTTCCTTTATAAATAAAAAATGGATAAATTCAATAATAAATTGACCTAAATATTGATTGTCTATATGGGAATGATAATTGACATACATGGATTAAATAAGGGATTATTATTATAGTGATATTTTGAACATCTCCCATTTTTTCTAATGCAATAAATAAAGGACAAACAAACAAGGTTGATGTTCCTATCCCTGAGTGTTCATTGTGATTTTCTCTCCTTCAATTTTTCACCGATGGACTCCCATGGTAATGGTTTTTGGGAGGTTTCAAACATTTCTAGACCCCCAGATTGACATCGAGAAATCTTGGATCACAATACACAGGAGGCGGAAACCTGAGGATCGCAATGGAGCTTCCATGTCATAAAAAAGACCACTAGAGTGAGTCCAGTGGCCCACATAAGAACCCAAAATCATGTCAATGCTGGTGAAGGTAGCATACAGAAGGGGGTGCACACTGTGGAGGCAGAGGCCTCATCCAGATGGGCCTTAGCGGTGTGGAACAGCAACACCGGTGGGGTGCCACGTCAGGAAGAAAGTACAATGGCTATGTCATGGGTGTCCGATGGCATGTGGTATGCAGGACTGCGTGTAGGGTAAGTGGCAATCCATCTATAAGAAATGTGACATAGAGCAGACTAGACTCCTTCTACATCCGGGATTTAAATAAATATCCCCCCAACATGGGCATGGACAGAGCGGGAACTGACCCACCCAAGTGGTCTGTGAAGAAGGAAGGGAACCTGGTTACTAGGAGGCCCAACGAGCTAGACCCTCAGCCGAAGGGGCTCAATCCAACATGTCCAAATGGCCCTATCCCATGGGGCATGCCATACCGGGTTAGACTAGTATTGAACCCAACCTACCCCTTTTAACTTATGGTCTCACAACATTCAAACTGTACGTTCGATTGATGAGTCGTTTTTGTCGTTGGGACCCTCACAATGATGCGGTCTTGTTGATATATACTAAGGGGAAATTATTGGAAGTTGAGATATGAAATATGGCTTGAGAAGTATAATCTATTATAATAAATCATGCTACGAGCAGTTCTATGTGACCGAGTAGGACAAGGAGACGAGTGGGTTTAGGTAACCATGCAGGCCTAGGAGAAGAGCGGGTCTAGGTGACCGAGTAGGCCAAGGATATGGGAGGGTCTAGGAGACCCAACCAGCTATGGAGATGAGTGGGTCTAGGTGACCCATCATGCAAAGCAAACAAGCTAGTCTAGGAGACCCTACAAGCCAAGGAGACAAGTGGGTCTAGGTGTCCTAGCTGGCCTAAGTGATGAGTGGGTCTAAGGGACCCAATAGACCTACACACTCATCTGGGATTCGAGATTCAATATTATAAGTTGCTAATTGTTATGAATATTTGTCTTTCTTTCCTTTCCTTTATTTATACCTATTTGAGCTGACTCTAGTAACTCTCTTGACTATACTTCTTCGAGGAAACACTTCATGTACCTCTTTGGTAGTATTATTTGTGTATTGCATTGTGGTATACCTTTGTGGTTGGGGTTCTCTAATGAGTATTGTTTTAATAACCCTTACACAGGTTTCACTCTCATGTGTCATGTCTCATGTAGATAATCGATGCTTTGATGGAGTCCTTGGTGGACCTGAACAATTTTGTGCTTACAGTGACCAGACCGATGAGATGTGCCTCTACAACTTTAGAAATCTCTTTTTTTACCAAACCTTTATTTATGGTTTTCTTACATAGGAGTTCCAGAGACATGTAATTTTACTTTTCTATTTTATTTGGGCTTGTATTATGGCTATTTTTACCTTAATTTTCCTACTTTCATACCTTGTGTTTATTTACTTAGTGTTTCTACTTTCCAGTATTTGTGGCTTGGAGTTGTGTGCTTGTGTATAGGTAGTTAGGATAATACCTCTAATTTGTTGGGATATTCCTACTCGGTGCATCTCCTACCCTTTTCATAAGGGAGGTAGGCTTGGGATAGTCACGACATGGTCCCTGGGGGACGGCTATTGACAGTTTTCATTCTAGGAAGCCAAGAATGCGTAGTGTTTGGTGTTATTTTTTTGTCATATGAAAAGTTAAATGTCCACATCATGGTTTTATGGTTTTACTTGTGTATGAATCATGGTCCCGTGTGGGTGGAGTTTCTTGAAAAAAAGGTGTTAAAAACATTCATAAGGTGGGGACTGAAATGTCTGTCAAGTGAGTATGACCCACATGCAGGTGGGTTCTAATGTGTACAGAGATAACTATGAGCCAGATGTCATGAAATTATATGATAATAAGTGAATTAAGAGGTACATGTTGGAATTCCTTGGTAAATAATAAGTTTTTCTTATATTTGGGGATTATTTAAGATGAGATATAGATTCAGTATAGGGTTTTTTAATAGAAAATATCATTGGTTGGTTCCAAATTCTGTAGTGAGGTAACTACAGCCCGATGATTTATTTGGGAGCTGTAGATGATTTGACAGTTTATTTTTACTAGAATTTAGTGACAAACATCAATAAGTGTTCTTAGATGAGGTTGATTTGATTAAATGAGAAGGTGGTGTGGGTTTGTGATGGATTAATGTGTCCATAGTGTAAACTCAGATTTTCTAGAATGGGTTGGTTATGGATGTATCAACATGGTTGGGTAAAAAGGAACAAATGTGGTGAGTTATAATCCACATGTGGATGGCGCTGAAATGATAATTTCATTACATGTTAGAAGTTATCCATGGGATTATGTTAAGTTGTCCTTTTTCTAGGCATGTATGATAGAAGTTTGTATATTCAGGCTGGTTCTGATGGCAATGTTGGATACCATTGTTTGAAGGTTTTCCTTGGGATGCTTGGGCACGGTGAGTTTGGAAATGCATTTGGTTTCTTTTTAATGTTTTTTTGAGGTTCTAGTGGTCTTATATGATGATGGAGGTTCCAAACACTGATATTTAATGGTTATGAACTTAAGATTGTAGTGGGTATGGTCTTGGTGCTTCGATTATGAAAATTAGAATTAGTTCGGTTTTTTATAAAGGTATTTCAAATGAGTATTGTTCCTTGATTGTTTCTCGGATGTTTTAGTGGGAAGTAAGTCATTCAGCCTAAGGTTGTGGAATGGAGAATGATCAGTTTATTTATAATTATATGGCTACAGAGTAGTGTAGTAAAAAGTCTTATGTAGATCAACATCGATGAACCCCTTGACTAATAGTGGGTGATCCTGTGATCCTTCAGTTTTTGGTTTTATTAGATCGCTGTATGATTTAGAGATGGGGAAAGTCCGAACCTATGTTTATTTTACTATTTGGGGTTGTTGGGAGAATCAAGCCAGTGGAATACCAATTGTCTTTTATACCATTTTATAGTTAAATGCATGACGTTATTCATGTGTCACAACTTTTGCAATATTACCCCAACCCTTATCTTGTGATCGGTGTGGATATTGTTGAGATTTAGACCAATGCTTCCTTTGAAGAGAATATAATATTTTTTTTGGATCAAAGTGGGAAATATTTTTGGGGATATTTCATGCCAATAGATTTTTTATTGTTGAATCATGGATGTTCTAAGGAGGAAACATGGAAATTATAAACAGATGAACTAGTTTTGTGGCCCATTTTTTCACCTCAAAATCATTGATAATTTTTTTTGTATAGCTCAAAGATGAAATGTTATATGGTTGGGAGTTTTAAATATAAAAGCCTTTTCATGATATTTCTCAATCCTATTTACATGTACTATTTTTCCTTGTTTTAAGTATAACATCATTTGGATTTATTGTGGGCACAGTTTGGTGAAAATTTGATGTTTTTAGGGGTTTTGTGTAGTTCACTGTTGGATCATGGTTTTCCCAAACCATGTTCCATTCCCCAAAAATATGTGAAACCCCATATAGAGAGGGATTGCACGGATGGAGCATGAGTTGTAATACTATGAACCCTCTTTGGAGTAAATATGCTCCCCCTTAGAAGAGGTTCATAGTTTAGGTGCGTGGTTTGGAAAACTATGTGCCCCTACCTTGGAAACAGTTAACATTGGATTATTTATTCAAAAAAATAGATTAAAAATTCATGACATCCTCTTCCCTAAAAAATTCCCAAATTCAACCTAACTCAATCGTAACCCATTCCTCTCGTTTTGGAGTCTTCCATATGAATATATAGGTCACTCGAACATAATCCTTGATGAATCAAACTTCTTATTGATGGATACACACCTCAAAAAGTAAGTAGTTTCTTACTAATTAGGGTTTCTCTATGTCTCTATTGGATCTAAATCTACAGATTATACACAAGAGGGGGTGAATTGTGTCTTTTGAAATTTTTTGATAACTCTTTGATTCAACGAGTTCTGTCCTTTATACTTTATCAAATTTGATCGTGCAGCGGAATAAGTAAAATCAAGAACACAAAGATGTATAATGGTTCAGGGAAAACAAGGCCCCTATTCCACTCCACCAACGCTCAACTCCATGAGCTTGATGATTTTCACTATCTGGTCCTCTTTTCCACAGACCGGTTCACAACTGAGTACAGGTAGTGGGCACCTTTACAATACAAGGAAAAACAAAACCTTCTCGTTCAAACACGAACCTACACAGCTTAGAACGAGAAGCTGGTTACTCAAGAATAAAAATAATTTCAGAAAGAAATTTTCCAGTTGATCTTCACAATTTCAACAGAATGCAATTGACAGCAGATGGATCGAAGTCTCTAGAAATATTGATCTTCCAGTTGAAGCAGTTCTGATTCGATCCGGTTGCAGTAGATATAGAGATATAGTGCATAACTTTAGCAGTAGTAGATCCACAGTTAATATTCTATGTAGAACAGGTGAATCTTCTATCGAGTTCCTTCTTCTTGAAATAACAGAGCTTTGACGCTCCTTTTTGAATCAGCAGATCCATCGTGAATTTCCGCAGTCTTTGTTTTCCACCTTTTTCAATAATAGATCAATCACCATACACTCTCGTACCTGGTGTTTCAGAGAGAACATATATAATAAAGCTAAACAAATCTCCTACACATTTAGATCCATAAAAGTCCCCTTATGATTCGTGATATTCAAAATTTTGAAGTTATAGAGAAGTTGTAACTTCCCTTTAGACTCGGCATAAAAATCTCCTTTTAATTCGATCTTAAATCCATTAATAAAATAGCTTTGAATTATTCAAAGTCGTACTTTAAAATTACTTTAAATCTGGCTTAAAATCCGCCCAGAAATCAGCTTACTGAACGCTGCACATAAATATCGTCTGTCAGAATTTCCAATGCCAAATGTAAGGTTGATGACGTGGCCTCAAAACGTAGGGTTAATAACATAGTCTTCAAACGTAAGGTTGACAACTTAAGGTTGGACACAAACGTAGGGTTGATCACAAACATAGGGTTGATCATCCATAATTTTTCTTCAACACTCAAACATACGGTAAAAGATCCATACTTTTACTTGATCCATACTTTTCCAAGAACTTATTGTTGTTTACAAAAGTAAGGTTGATGGACCATACTTTTGAGAAAAAAACGTAACGTTTAGAATTTACTTACGGTTCTACTTCCATACTTTGCTGATAACCAAAATGTAAGGTTCCTTCCTAATGTAAGGTTCTTCTTCCATACTTTGCTAAAAATGTATGGTTTTTTAACCATACTTTTCTCTTATCTCAAAAAGTATACACTCTTTTCATCCTTACTCTACTTTTATCCATGTAGGATATGAACAGTGATTCCAGAATGCGCTAAACCAGATTCCGCACTATATTTATCTACGTAAGGTATGAACAGTGATTCCAGAACATGCTAAAGTAGATTTTGAATAAGTAATAAATTCTCGTTATTTCAAGAGTATAATAAATTAATAAATTCCTGTAAAATACTAAATAAAATCATTAGAAAATAACTAAGGGTATTTGTGAGCATCAAAATTATCATAAAGAGATAGAGTATTATTTTTAATAATCTCCCCCTTTAAATAACATTAACATGTATTGTTGAAAACAATAATTTGCTCAATAATCTCCCCCTTTTTGATGATCACAAAACCCAAAAAATAATTAAAATTATTTAAACAAAATTAACTTCCAAAATTAGTTGTAAAGTTTTAAATAAAAACTTCTCCACCAAATAAATCCAAATTTATCATTTAATTCTCCCCCTAAATAAAATGTTGAGGTTTTGATGTTGTGTTTATCCAAATTCTCCCCATTTTTTGATATCAAAAAGAATCAAAAATCATGGATTTTAACACTTTTAATATTGCACTGAACTATTAGTAAATGCTATTGTAAACTGTTTATCAATAATTATATATGGAGTACTGGCATATTAAAAATAAAGTCAGTAAAAAAATAAAGAAAGAAACAAATAAACAATGAAAGAAATTTTCATTCAAAAACAGTAGTATATATATGACAATGATATACATAGGAATAATGGTTTGGGTAAGATAGGCAGTAGGGTCTATCTCCTCTGGATTGCAGACTTGATTTCTGTAAACTGTTCCCAAAGTCTCTCCATCATCCCATCTCCAAGTTTGATAATTAGCTCTCTGTTCTCTTGAGTCATATGAATATCCTCAATTAAATTGACTCTAAAAACTCATGCATCCTTTACTCTTTTTCAACAAATACTGACAGCTTCTCTGATAACTGGTTTAACAGAATTCTGATCGATGGCTCACTAGATGTTAGTTGATCCACTAAGAACTTCTGATTGTCCAGCAACACTGAAAAAGGAGCACTGTTACATTGAAGATCTTGTAACCTTTCATTCATGTTGCTCATCACATTTTTGATATCTTGAAACCTTCTGATTAAATCAGGTGAATTACCTGATCCACTAACAGAATTATTTGCGACTGATGTAAATTGGTTCTCCATAAACAACTTCAGATCTGTTAAATCTGACTTCATAACCATTTCAGATTCCAATTGCGCAACAGCAGTCAGCATATCCTCTTTAAACATTTCAACTTCTTTCCTTTAAAATGTACACTCCTTCAGCTTTTGAAACTTCAAATGTTCTAAGTCTAAGGCATTTCATAGAGAAACATTCTCATATTCCAACTGAGATACCTTTCTGTACAGTTCTTCAACTTCTTCTTTCCTTGAATCAGATGCACCCTATGCTTGATCCACATTCTCAGGTTGATGCAGAAGTACCAAAGGAAATGATTTAGCATCAGATTTTTCTTTTTCTTTGTCCTGAGAAGGTTGGTCCAAATATTTTTCCTTAGAGTTCTCAAAATCCTCCACAGAAAAATCCCCTTGAAGTACCTCTGTTTGAGCTTTAGAAGCATGCTCATCACATTCATCTACATATTTGTCTTCTACTGGAATTTCAAGAACAATATTCTCATTAGTTTCCTGAGGTCTGGCCACTTCTTCACCAGGAACTACCTCTATCTCTTGTTCCTGTTGAAGTGCAACTTGAACATCAGCTACAATCTGTTCCTGATTCTCCCTTTGATCTTCTTCTGGAACTCATGATCCCTATACTGGTGTTGTTCTTTCAGTAACATCTTCTATGGTCTTATCAACAACAGCTTACCTTACAAAAGAATAAGAAAATAAAGCTTCTTTGGTTATTTCCAAAGCAGGGGAAGTGACTTCCCCATTTACTGGCCTCTTTCTTTTTGATTGAAGTCCCTCCTAACTTCTGTCTTCCTCAACATCTTCCACTACAAAGAAAATCCTTCTTGCTACATTGCTGACTCTGGATTCAGCTTGTCCCTCCTTGGACTTAGTAGGTTGATCTTGAGCACTCTCTAAGTCTTCCTCAGCTCCTACTAGTAAAAGTTTTCCTTTAATTGTGCTCCAGAAATATCCAACTTTCCTCAACGTTCCAGTATGAAACATATTACTGTGATGAAAGTTATCTCGAGCATCCACTAATCTCACCATGTATTTCTTAAAAAGCAGTTTAGAAATAAATCGACCAAAAGGGTAGAAATTCATCCGGGCCTCGCTTCGACAGCAATAACTGAGATACCTTATCATGTATCTTGGAAAGTTTAACATAATATCTCTTAATAGAAGAAACATTATATACATATCAGGGTTCAAAATATTTTCCATTTCTTCCATTCTTGGAGTTATTCGAGTCTGAATAAATTTGACCAAAATCTTCTGATCAGGATCCAAATCCTTGACAAAAATCTTCTTTATTGTCTTAGTACCAAAAAGAAAAGACATGATGTCTTCAGATTTATCCATAGAATCTCCAATGAAAAAACTCCCTCATGAGGGCAGTTAAGAATCTGACCAATCTCTACTGATGAGATTGAGAAATCCCTATCCTATATCTTAGCCATCATACTGTCCTCGGTATCCCCTAGGCTAAACTGTACAGATTTTAAAAAGTATCTAAGTTCTACTTCATACATAAATTACTTATTTTCACTTATGAACATCTGTTCAAGATTTTGAAATGACATCACTTGCTTAAACAACATATTTTTCTGAAATAACCAGTCGAGATTGATTACCTTGCCCTGTAAGATTTTTCTTCCCTTGGTGCGTTGTCTCTTGGCATTGCTTGGATCGACTTCACTGGCTCTTTTAGTCCTTACCATTTCTGCGAGAGTCTCTGAAGGTTTGAAGGTTAGGGTTTCAAAGGTTCGAAGGTTAGGGTTTAGGATAGGAAGTGCGATTTTCGGATTTCGAAAGGGTTTAGATAGAGGTGAAAGAGTTTAGAAGTCGAAAAAGGATCTGATAGCCTTGATTACCATGTAATCACTAATCATTACATATATTTAAAACAAATAAAATTTTCATATGGAAAAAGAAAGAAAATCTTAAACAGTGTTCAATAAAAAAAATAAAATTTACATAAATAAATAAAAGTAAATAAAAATAAAAATTATTTAAAATTAAATAAAACTAGCTCCCTCTTAATAAAATAAAACCTTGCAGTGGGAAGTGGTTTAGTAAAAATATCTTCTATTTGAATTTTAGTATTTATAAATTCTAAAAACATATCCTTTTTAATAACATGATCTCTTAAAAAGGGATGCCTTATATCAATGTGCTTAGTTCTAGAATGACTAATATGATTTTTTGAAATATTAATTGCACTTGTATTGTCACATAAAATAGGTGTATTATTAAAATTCAATCCAAAGACCCTAAGAGTGTTTTAATCCACAACAATTGTGCACAGCAACTTCCAGTAGAAACATATTCTACCTCAGCTGTTGATAGGGAAATTGAATGTTTTTTCTTACTAGACCATGATACTAAGGACTTTCCTAAAAAGTGACATGTACCTGACGTGATTTTTCTATCTAACCTACAACTTCCAAAGTCAGAATCTGAATATGAAATCAAATTAAAATCAGTTGTTTTAAGATAAATAATATATTGAAAAATAGTTCCTTTTAAATATCTAAAAATTATTTTAACAGCAGTCAGATGAGATTCTTTAGGATTTGATTGAAATCTAGCACAAATACATACTGAATACATTATATCTGGCCTACTAGTAGTAAGATATAAAAAACTACCAATCATACCTCTATATAACTTGTTGTCAACTGATTTCTTAGTTTCATCCAAATCAATTTTTATATTAGTACACATCGGAGTTGTAAATGGCTTGTTGTTTTCAAGTACAAATTTCTTAAGTAAATCAGTAATGTATTTGCTTTGATTTAAAACATTTCCAAAATCTTTTTGATAAATTTGAAGACCCAAAACGAAATCTAATTCTCCCATCATACTTATTTCAAATTCTTCTTGCATTAATTTTGAAAATTCATGACAAAGAGTTTTATTAGTTGATCCAAAGATTACATCATCAACATAAATTTGAACCAAAAAAACATTATTTTTCACAGTTTTCTTAAAGAGTGTTGGGTCTGTCATTCCAACAGTAAAGTCATTTTTCAAAATAAAAGACTTAATCTTTCATACCAAGCTCTAGGTACTTGTTTAAGGCCATAAAGAGTTTTAGTAAGTTTAAAAACAAAATCAGGTTTTTGAGAGTTCTCAAAACCAGGAGGTTGCTCATCATAAACTTCCTCCATTAAATAACCATTTAAAAGGAAGATTTAACATCCATCTGAAATAATTTATAATTCACATAAGATGAATAGGCTAAAAGGATTTTAATGGCATCTAAACTAGATAAAGGTGAAAAGGTCTCATCATAGTATATTCCTTCTTCTTGATTATATCCTTTAGCTACTAATCTTGCTTTATTTCTAGTTATTGTGCCTTGGTCATCCTATTTATTTCTAATGACCCATTTGGTTCCTATTACAGGATAATTATTAGGTCTTTCAACTAATTCCCAAACTTCATTTCTTTTAAACTGTTTTAATTCATCTTGCATTTCTATTACCCAGCTTTCACCATCTAAAGCTTCTTCTATAGTCTTGGGTTCTTGTTGAGATAGGAAGGCAGAGAATTCCACTAGGTTTCCTAAGTATCTTCTAGATTGAACACCATTTTCTATGTTACCTATTACAGTTTCTAAAGGGTGGTTCTTTAGGGTTCTAGACTGTCTAGGTAATATATTTAAATGTTCTTCAGTATCATGTTCCTCTAAACTGGATTGAGTTTATTTTATATTATTTTCAAAATCATTCTTTATGTTCTGAAGTCTCATGTTATCATTAGAGTCAAGTTCATCCATTTGTTCTGTCCTTTTCTCAAAGGGATCAGATTCATCACATTTCACATGAACCGATTCTTCAACAATCGTTGACTTCTTATTATAAACTCTATAAGCTTTGGAGGTAGCAGAATATCCTAAGAAAATACCTTCATCCGATTTTGGATCAAACTTACCAATATTATCCTTGGTGTTTAAGATGTAAACCTTGCATCCAAAAACATTAAAGTAATTTCCTTTAGGTTTTCTATTATTCCATAGTTCATAGGGTGTATTTTTCAAAATAGGTCTAATTAAAACTCTATTAATTATATAAAAAGCTGTATTCACAGCTTCTGCCCAGAAATATATAGGTAGGCCATATTCATTTAACATAGTTCTAGCCATTTCTTGAATAGTTCTATTTCTTCTTTCTACAATCCCATTTTGTTGAGGTGTTCTTGGTGCAGAGAAGGTGTTTTTAATACCCATATTTGATCAATAGGAATTAGATTCCTAATTCTCAAATTCTCCACCATGATCTCTTCTCAATGAGATTATATTGAACCATTTTTCATTTTGAACAGATTTTCAGAAACTTTCAAATAAAGTAAAAGCTTTATTTTTAAATTTAAATAATAAAATCCATGTAAATATTTAATAGTAATCAACTAAAACATATAAATATAATTTACCAGCTAATATTTCCACTCTTGAAGGTCCAAACAAATCCATATGAATAAGTTCTAGAGGTTTAGATATAGCAACCATATTACCATATTTGAAGGATGATTTGTGTTTCTTGCCAAGTTGACATGCATTTAAAAATGTGTCACTTTCAAATTTGAGACTAGGATAATCAAGAACTAAATGTTTCTTAGATAAATTATGGAAAACATATACATTTTAATGACCAATTTTTCTATGTCAGATCCAGGATTCACTTACTTTAGCAGTCAAGCAGTTTACTTGTTGTTTACACAAGGAATTTAAATCCAAAGTATAGACATTTTCAGTTCATGGTTCTTTAAATTTAAACATTTTATCTTTAGAAATAGTACAACAATTGTTAGTAAAATAAAAAGTATATAAATCATCACAGAGTTGAGATATACTTATCAAATTGTGTTTTAGTCCTTGTACATAAAGAACTTTGTTGATTGAGATTGTTTTTGGATCTCCAACAGTTCCAATGCCAATGATTTTTCTTTTGGCATTGTCACCAAATGTGACAAGCCCTCCTTCCTTTTGAGTGAGTGAAGAAAAATTAAATTATTTTCCACTCATATTTCTTGAGTAGCCACTGTCCATATACCATATATCTTTTCTTCTCTGGTGTCCTGATACCTGCAAAGACATTCAAACAAACTGCTTTGAACCCATATTTTGTTGGGTCTAGGGGTGTTAGCTAGCAATGATCTGGGTATCCAGATTTTCTTTTTTCTTTTAAAATTTTCTGAATCATACATGTCTTGTGAAACATAGGCTTTCTTAATACCACAAATTTGAGGTTGTCCAAAGAAATAGTTTTTAGCTACATGTCCCTTTGTCCCACAAAAATTACAATTAACCTTTTTAGGGCTAGGAACAAAATAATTTTTATATAGCTTTGGTTTTTGTCCTTTACTGCCAATTCCAAATATCTTCTTTTTAATGACAGTTTTTCCAAGAATTTAATTTAATGAATTCTCCCCTTTTGTAAAAACCGATGCAGCCTATTTGTAAGACTCGACTTTATCATGCAGTGTTTTTATTCTTGATTCAATATTAATATAGTTAGTGTTAATCAAATTGTATTTATCAGTTAATTCCTTATGTTGTTTCATAATTTTATCTCTTTCATCTGAAATGGATTTATATATACTTTTAGTGACTTATGCTTCTTAAATAGTGAGTCATATCTTTCTTCAGGAATATTGTTGAAGGCTGCATTTTTTTCATTTGTGTAGCTTGATTCAGAATTTGATTCATAGGAGTAATATGAGTGTACCTCATCAATTTCTGCCATAAAGTACATGTTTGCCTTTAGATTGACCTCTTCTTTCTCTGAGCCTGATTCAGAAGAGCTACTGGAGTCTTTAGATACACACCAAGTGGCTTTCAAAGATTTCTTGTCTTTCTGCTCAAAGTCATTTCTTTTGAAGAATTTCTTCTTCTTTGCATCCTTCAATTGTGGGAAATCTGGTCCGATATGCCCCATATTTTTGCATTCATAACATCTTACTTCCTTATTATATCCCTTAAAGGATTTTTTGAAGCCTCTTTGCTTGCTGTAGAATTTTCTAAATTTTCTGGCTAGATGAGCCAGTTCTTCATCTGAGTTGGATGAGTCAGAGCTTTCTGATTTAGCTTTTACTTATTTTTTCTTCATCTTTCTATTCTTTTGTTGTGAATTTACCTTCAAGGTAGTATCTTTTATTTTGATAATCACTTTATGTTCATTAGCCTCATCTTGCATTTCAGCTTCATACATCATTAGTGTACTAATCAGCTATCTCATAGTTAGATCTTTGACAGGTGTTGATTGTCTGATTGCAGCAGAAATACCATTCCATCGAGTAGGAAGTAATCTCAGTACTTTTAATGCTTGATCAACCTGCTTGATAGGTTCTCCTAGAGATGTTATATTATTGACAATTTCTGTCATTCTCCCATTCATTTGGGTAATGCTCTCACCTTCAACCATTATAAAAGTATCAAATTTTAATTTGGCAGTTGCATATCTCATTTGTCTCACATTGTCTGTTCCTTCATATGCCACGGCTATTTTTTTCCACATATCATATGCTGTCGGGCACTGAGATACTCTGTTAAATTCATCTGGTCCTAGACCGCAGATAATTGCATTCATAGCCTTCGAGTTCATATCGTACTCTACCTCTATAGCAGCACTCCATGTCTCAGGATTTTCAGGAATTTCATAAGGAGTCAGAATCTTGGAATAGACTCTATATCTGAGGTTTTTTAGATATATTATCATGCGCGATTTCTAGCAACCATAGTTGTCTCCATTAAAATATGGTGCTCTGACCATCGACATCCCTTCTCTTGTATCAGTCACGATTCCCTATTGTATAATCCTTAAATGATTCTATCTTGCTAAGGCTCTATCAGAAGCTCCATCTCTGATACCAATTGTTGGATCTGAATCTACAGATTATACACAAGAGGGGGGTGTATTTTGTCTTTTATAATTTTTCGATAAATATTTGATTGAACGAGTTCTGTCCTTTATACTTTATCAGATTTGATCATGCAGCGGAATAAGTAAAATCAAGAACACAAAGATGTATAGTGGTTCGGGGAATGCAAGGCCCCTAGTCCACTCCACCAACACTCAACTCCACAAGCTTGATGATTTTCACTATCTGGTCCTCTTTTCCACAGACCGGTTCACAACTGAGTACAAGCAGTTGACACCTTTACAATCCAAGTAAAAACAAATCCTTCTGGATCAAACACGAACCTACACATCTTAGAACGAGAAGCTGGTTACTCAAGAATAAAAATAATTTCAGAAATAAATTTTCCATTTGATCTTCACAATTGCAACAGAATGCAATTGACAGAAGATGGATCGAAGTCTCTAGAAATATTGATCTTCAAGTTGAAGTAGTTCTGAGTCGATCTGGTTGGGGTAGATATAGAGATATAGTGAACAACTTCAGTAGTAGTAGATCCACATTAGATATTCGATGTAGAATAGGTGAATCCTCTATCGAGTTCCTTATTCTTGAAAGAACAGAGCTTTGATGCTCCTTTTTGAATCAGCAGATCAATCGTGAATTTCCGCAGTCTCTGTTTTCCACCTTTTTCAATAATAGATCGATCACTATACACTCTCGTACCTTGTGTTTTAGAGAGAATATATATAATAAAGCTGAGAAAATCTCCTGCACATTTAGATCTATAAAATTCGTCTTCTGATTCACGATATTCAAAAATTTGAATTTACAGAGAAGTCATAACTTCCCTTAATACTCGGCATAAAAAGCTTCTTTTAATTCGATCTTAAATCCATTAATAAAATGGCTTTGAATTAGTCAAAGTCGTACTTTAAAGACGACTTTAAATCCGGCTTGAAATCCGTCCAGAAATCAGCTTACTGAACGCTGCACATAAATATCGTCTATCAAAATTTCTGACGCCAAACGTAAGGTTGATGATGTGGCCTCAAAACTTATGGTTAATAACATAGTCTTCAAACGTAAGGTTGAAAACATAAGGTTTAACAGAAACATAAAGTTGATCACAAACGTAGGGTTGATCATCCATACTTTTTCTTCAACACTCAAATGTACGGTAAAAGATCCATACTTTTACTTGATCTATAATTTTCCAAGAACGTATGGTTGTTTACAAAAGTAAGGTTGATGAACCATACTTTTGAGAAAAAAAAGTAACGTTTAGAATTTACGTACGGTTCTCCTTCCATACTTTGCTGATAACCAAAATGCAAGGTTCCTTCCTAACGTAAGGTTCTTCTTCCATACTTTGCTAAAAATGTATGGTTGTTTAACCATAATGTTCTCTTATCTCAAAAATTATACACATTTTTCATCCTTACTCAATTTTTATCCACGTAGGATATGAACAGTGATTCCAGAATGCACTAAAATAGATTTCACGCTATATTTATCTACATAAGGTATGAACATTTATTCCAGAATGCGCTAAAGTAGTTTCTGAATAAGTAATAAATTCTCGTTATTTCAAGAGTAAAATAAATTAATAAATTCCTGGAAAATACTAAATAAAATCATTAGAAAATAACTAAGGGTATTTGTGAGCATCAAAATTATCATAAAGAGACAGAGTATTATTTTCAATAATCTCACACATTAACATGTATTGTTGAAAACAATAATTTTCTCAACAGTCTCATCTTTCTTTTAGGATATGAAGGGTATGGTTTTACTACATTCAGGGTGGGTTTAGATATTGGTTTTATGGATCTTTGTTATTTTGATCTTGTTTCTAGTATTTTATTCTAGATCTCATTATTTGTTGTGGGTTTGACTATACCAATTTCAAATTGGGGTATTTCGATTAGTGGCCATTAATCAGTGATCTTGAGGTAGGTGTCATAAATTTAATTGTGATTGTATTAAATTCCAATTTCATGTATGTATTGTGAAATTTTAATTTTTACATTTAAAATTTGAGTCTTGAATTGAATAAATTAATTTATGAATTAATTAATTGAATCACGGAATTTATTTAATTTATTTTCCATGTGATTATGAACTAATTTAAATATGTAATGATTGTATTTTGGTATTTGTGATTAGGAAATTGGGGAAATTATAATAATTATTTTTTTAATTAATTAATTTACTATAGTGATTAAACAATTTACATTAAATTGGGTTTGGGTAACTGGTCAATTAATATGGTTATGAATTAATTTATAATGGGGACTATGATATGGTTGAATTTATATTAATGGGTTAACAATTATATGAATAGAATATTGAAAATATGCTTTAATGGTGAGTTGATCATATTATTCCATGTGATTGAAGTTGTGAACCTTGGTTTTTCTGATAGTTTAAACGGTATATTAAATAATGTGTATTATTAATAAAAGGGTAGTTAATTTTGATTGTCCTTGATATGTGTGATATCATGATATATGTGATATATATGATTAATGTTTCTTGTATAGTGATGGAGGCTCCAAATATACATATGTGCTAAAAGTGTGTGGTAAAATTAATAATCTCCAAATACCCATTTCTGTTAACAAGTTTGAGATACGGATTGAGGCTCCATATAACCATATGGGATATTGAGTGTGGCTTAAGGATTGAGGCTTCAAATACCCATGTGACATTGAGTTTTGGGATAGGGACATGGGCTCCAAACACCCATGGTGTGTAAGAAATGACATTATATGCCCAAAATATTGGTATTGGACATCGGTTCCAAATGAAAATTACATGAAATTGAATGAAATGAATAATGAAAGACCATTTGTTAAAATGAATTATTAAATTCACGTGTATTGTGATTCCAGTTATAGCATAGACCAATGCTGGTATAGAGGGTTTGGGTGTCCTCAAGTACCCGAGGGATTATATGATTAATTAATTAATAATGAGTTGTGATATTTGTTTACTTAATGTATTTTACATTATTATATATAAAATATCATACAATTTTATTAAAGGGATATTTTTTAGACACAGTTGGTGGTGACTTATTGAGTTGTACTCACTCCCTACATGGGATACCTGATTGGTACCTAAATAGAGTTCATGTTTTTAGGAAATTATTATAGAAATATTCCATTGATAGATGGATTTTTTGGGATATATAATGGATGATGAAACAGGACTTTGTATTGAGACCCTCTTATGAGTTTTCAATGTCATTATTTTGGTGTTAGCATTTGACATATAGAATTTTCTTGACATGAAATATCTAATGTTTTGTTTAGTATATTGTATTCTAGTTTTAGTCATCAAATGATTTTTTTAGTTATTAGAAATATCTTTTCGTTATTGTATATTTACTTATTTGGTTTTTCTACTGTGATAAAGAGGTAATTGTATCCCCATTATTGATATTAGAACCTCACTACTAGTATGGAGCCTTTTTAATATAAGGATGTGTTCCTAAGGTCATGTGATCGACCAGCTTGGTGCACTGGTTTGTGGTACCTAGGTTATGATGTTACACATTATAGACAACAAAAAATATTTTCTTTTAAAATTTTCTCACAATGTCACAATATCCCCTATAGTTGTAAAATATGGAAGGAATTATAATAGTAAAATAAATAAGCTTCTCATAATGTGAATATGTGATGATACACAGGTGATTGAGGTTATACACCTCATGGGATCACCATTGATCAAGCAATGTCCCTATGAAAATCTATCTATTTCTCATAAAGGAACATCAACAAGTCATCCAATTACCTCAGATTCCCCCCTTGATAAGTTTTTTAGAGTCGAAAAGAACCCCATACATGTTATCTTTGATCATGTGAGGACCATTCCATGGGAATCTTAATATCATGAAGATTACAAGAAATTTTATCATGACTTTTTGAAGGTTATTTGACATGGAAATATTATTATGAAAAATCCCTTTCATAGGCTGGGGAATAGTGAATATGGTGATGATTGGGACTCATTAGGATCAGGGAATATCATGCAATGCCTCAGATAACCTACGGCAAGATCAAGAGAATAACTTGATGCAAAAATACCTCAACTAACTGTAGCTCATATTTACGAGATACATGATATGTAAGGTGGTGTATAATAGTGGAATAAGGGCCTATCAATTCATAAACCTTAACAAAAGAAACACATAAATGATTAATATTGGTACATTGATATTAGGGGCATAATTCTCATAGTGGAATTTTACAAGATATCGATGGTCTTCAAGTAGGTAAAATATGTCAAATGACCTAAGGGATCACACTGTATGAATATGTTACTCCCATGATCTTCTTATATATCACATGAAGGAATTATAGAATGTCATATAGACCATGTGAAGGAGTTATTATAGGTAAACTATTTCACACGAAAAAATTATAAGTTTATGATTGAAACCCTTGAGAAACATATGTTCTAAATATTGAAAAAGGTTAAAAATATGGGAGAATTATGTGATGTTGAATATCATAAAATTCATGTCCTTTGCATAAACTACACAGATCTTGTGATAGTACAAGGGCATGTCACATTTTTTATATGATAATCTCTGGACATTCCATCTGGATCATGTGATTTTTTGTGGACTTATTAACCAAGTCCTGTGAAGTCCTTTTTATATCTCAAAAATGATATGATATTCCCTATGGACATGTCATTCAGGTCATACAACATCATCAAAAAAAGTCATCCATGTCCTGCAATGCTGTCTCAACATGCCATCCCAGTCATGGTATGTCCTCTAAACATTCCATTAAAGTCAGGTGACATAGTCTAGAATTGTCTTTCATTTCATGTGATAACCTATAGACATTCCATGTGGATCATTTTATATCCTTGTATCATGTGTTCCAAGTTAATCGATGACATCCATACATGTCATCCTAGTCATGTGGTGCCCCTAGAAAAGTTAGAAATGTCTTTAGATTCCATCCAATCTTGACGTCCAAACTAGGATATATACTCCAAATAATTTAATGGGATCATAATATTTTATATTTTACATTTCCATACATCCTCATACATGTTTGGTATACAATCAAAAAATGTCAGGATCACAATCATGACATGTCATGCATACATCCCGGGGTATGATAAAGTTTTCCAATGTATCTATTCAGGCATAACACTAATTGAGATATGATAACTCTAATTCATATTATAAAAATGGTAAGTAGGATTCCTTCTTAAGGCATAATCACAAAAGGGAATCAACCTCAGTGTAGGTCCTTCAATGTATCATACATTCTAACCATTGGGACCAAATATCTTCCAAGGGTTTATAATTAATCCTAATTCATCAATTGATCAAGGATCCCATTAAATTAAGAGAACCATGATTCCTAATATAAAGCAGACACATAGGATTCCTTAATATGTGTTGAGATAAAATTGGAATACAACAGAGTTTATGACCCTCCATTTCTCCAACATCATAAACCTTGGGGACCCAATATACCTTGGTGATCAATAATCCTTCTAGTCGATCAATGAATATACATTTAAAAATAAAGATAACGATTGTAATTATTTATGTAAAAAGGATTCATAGAAAGCATTACTATGGATCAAACTCTATATCAAGAACCCCATTAAGGATACACTAGTCCATAAGTCCCACATTCCTATGCAATGAGACTTATGACATGATATCCCTTATTTATGACATCGATCTTGGATCACATGGGATTAGGGATTTTCAATGATCATTTAATTATTATCATAAATCCACCCTAGCAAGGTAATCCTCATGGTAGAAACCCCAATCAGTAGAATGATATGAATAATGACTTGCAAGGAAATCCACCTATGGGTATATCCTAAAATCATGATCGATCAACTATGACTCTAATTCCTCATATAAATAAGATACAGATGATTCCTTCTTTAGGGTCAAGCTCAATACCAAGTTCCAAAGTGGCCTAATATATGGTATTTCTAAACTATGTTAAATTGAGTGAGTTAAATGGAATACCTGAGTTTTAAATCATATTATAACTATGATATGTAGGACACCACATAATGGTTCAATCCCATCCTCAAGAGAGAACTCGCCTCCCTGGATGGTGCTAAATTCAAGAGTTCCTAGTAATATGGATTCCAAATATATGAATATACCCGTTAATATGAAATGATGTAAATAATTAAAAAATTTGAATACATACATATGAAAATGTTAAGGGAACTCCATTTTACACATAAAATCATACAGTGCATGATAATTTTGGTATGGTAATCTATTTTGAATATTGGTTTGGTAGAGATTCAGAACCATATTGTAAAGACTCATAAATCCTGTGGAAAATTTTTTCTTAAATACATAGGAATTTTTCGAGTCTGTGGTTTCTGACGGTGCCTGATTCCAAGGCCCAATGTGCCCAGAATCAATTTTTGAAGTTATTTTCGGGTACATTCAGTAAATGTATGTGTGGGATTTTATATCTTTTGAACCGGTGCTCGGAATTGAAATCTGAGGGCACTGTTGAACTCGTAGCACTGGTATTCACTTAAGGAGTCCTTTACTGCAGTTCCGTTTCAATGTGAATGGAATTTATAAATTGGGGTTTCTAATTAAAATTAAAAATTAAATAAAAATGTGTGTGTAACACATTTTTATTTGAAAGGTGGTTAAAGTCTCTAAGTGGAGGTTAGGGTTGGGGCCCACCACACCCTAACCTCCCTTTGGAGGATATAACTATGGGTGTAACCCACTAGTTTAAACTCCCCTTAAACCCCTCATGTAACTCTCTTTTAATTAAGGGAGTCTCTTAAACATCCAACTCTCCCATTTTAATTTTTTTAAAACTCTCCACCATCCACCTCCTCTATTTAATGTTCCAACACCATTAATTAATTAATTAAGCTTCCAAAGTTAATTAATTAATTTGTAGTGTTATGAATTCTTTTGAATTCATTTGAAATGAATGGAAATATTAAAATGATAGGGAGGCTTTAGTTTTATTTTTTCTTGGTATTTATTCTCTGGAAAGCTTGGGAGAACTCTTGGAAGAACAACTTGTTCCAACGAAGAATGCTCCTCATCTCCGAAGAACACAAAGAACATCTTCAACGACCTCCTTTCACGTTAAAGGAGTAAACACCGCCCACAAAGAATGACGCCAGCGACAACATCATTCCCTCCGACGTTGACGGAATGATGGTCGTCCTCGACGACGTCGTCTTACACGAATTTGACAACATACGTTGAATCGAGGTAGGGGTTACTTTAATGTTTGATTCTACCCTCTGTTCTACATCGTTAAATTGGTAGCAATGATGTGTTGATTGATATCATATGATGAGGTGGGTTCAGGCTGCACGAACACGGCCCGAACCTCCCCTTTGACACTTCCATTTGATGACGTCGGAGGCGAAGCTGAAAGGGAGAGGTGCCATCGCACCGCACCGTAGAATTATCTGCGGCCAGGACGACTGCGGCGGAAAAAAGAGGGATAGTGGCCGGGAGGTCTGTGGCAGATGAAGAGGCACGGCACTGTCACGTTGCGCTGTGGAGCCGAAGGTCGTCGCCAGGCCAGGCCTCGATAGTGGAGGAATGACGCCGTCATGCCAGCCGCGTGGATGTGGAGGATGTGGCCCGCATCTGTGGGCCGCTCGGCCGAACTGAACCGGACAGCCTCTTGCCGGATGGGCTAAAGAACCATGGCGCTCGAAGGCACCGCGTGGAGGAGTACCGCAGCACGCAACCATGGGCCGCTCTGCTGGACGAACTGGTCGGCCGCCTGCTGGCCAGGCTGGGTGACCATGGTGCCCACAGGTGTCGTGCGGAGGAGAACTGCGGCCTGCTATGCGGGCCACGTGTGCCGGGCAGAACTGATCTACCATGGCCAACTGGGCAGGGAGAGGCGGCGCCGCTTGGCACTGTCGGGCGAACTGAACCGGCCCGCAGCATTGGCCTGGTCCACGGGTGGGCCGTGCTCCACCGGGCCGGGATGACCCCCCAGCTGGGTCTGACCCACCAATCCAGGTTAGGACGACCCCCAGATGGGTCGGACCCGCCGATCTGAGTCAAGCCGACCTGCCACAGCCCACTGGGCTTGACGGGTCGGGCCCGTCTCCACTTAAATTTGAATATATTCTAGACTGTGTGTTAGATCGACGCACCGTCTGCGGCACTGGGACACTCATGGCGAGGTGGTCTTTTTGCGAAACTCTAAGTGAGTTTTAGAAATATTTGGAAAATGTTCAGGTTTGGATCAAGTGTAAATCCAATTGGGCCCCTGGAACGAAAATTCCAATAACTCTCAGACTGGGTGTCTGGTTGACACACCGTTTGTCGTGTTGGGTTCCTTTTGATGAGACGGAACTTTGGGATACATAAACTCAGGACTTACTGATAGTTGATTTATCGACCCTTGACTCGAGGAGCAAACCCTCCTAGAATCAAGCGTGTTGTGTGCGGGAAACCTAGAACTGGCTGCGACGACTATTGTACCAGAATCCTACATGGGTTCAACAGCGATGACTTTTGTGCCGGAATCCTCCGTGGGTTCGACATTGATGACTACTATACATGAATCCTTCATGGGTTTGACGACGGTGCTACTGTACTAGGATCCTTCGTGGGTCCTACAGTTCTGACTTCTGTTCCTGTATCCTGTGTGGGTCTGACAAAGTAGCTGGTCTTGTATCCTGTGTGGGTCTGACAGCTTAGCTGGTCCTGTATCCTGTGTGGGTCTGACCGCTTAGATGAATCAGTAACTATATCTGATCATCTCTATCACTCTACGAAAAATGTATACCTATGTGAGCTGATTCATGTATTTCAAACATTATCATCTTGGTGATTGACTATCCTTCCAATGTAGACTGGGTTGTGCTTGGGCTCGAGAGTTGGAGTCGGACTGTGACTGGTAACTTAGGTATATGTATGGGCATATACCTAAGTAGGGTTGGTTGATACTTTGTGGTTGTATCTTTCTACTGTGTTTTAACCTTTGTGGATTCTGGGAGACCTTCGGGAGTCTCGGGGTCCCCTACTGAGTATTGTTATACTCACCCCTTCACAGGCTTCACCCGCACCTTGTTGTGTTCTGTGCAGACAACGAACAACAGTGATTGAGGCTGAGGGTGATGGATGGGAGACTGCTCGGAGTTGGACTAGACAGGACATACTATAGGGATAAGTTTTTAGAGTTATGTACCTACCCTTCAGTTAGGATTTCTAAGCGGATGATTCTGGAGCTGTTTTCCCTTTTTACTTGTACTTTTACTTGTTGTTCAGTTGGGTTTGTATACTGGACCACTTACTTTCAGTACACCTTACTTTAATATTTTTATTACTTGTTGCCTCTACTGCTTGTGTTCAAATTGTGTGTGTTACTGGTTAAAAGGCCATGCCTTCCCTTTTTATCAGGGATTCACCTTTGGTGTTATTCGCCAGCACCTAGCCTATGGAAGGCAGGCTTGGGGTAGTCACGGCATGGGCCCTTTGGACGGGTCATGACAAAGTGGTATCAGAGGAGTCAGTTCTACCACAAAACTTGGACTCTAATTCTTTTAACAGCAATAGTGTTAAGTGTTTTGGGTGTGGTTATCAGTTTAGGGAAACCGGTGTTGGTGCGGCGGCCGACATATCCATACACTAGGACTCTGACTTCTGATCTCCGACTTAGTGCATGAGAACACTGATTGCGTGTGTGTTTCCATGAAAAAATTATCTTCGTGATTACATTGTGTCAACTCACCAGGTAAACTAATCTAACTGTAGCGCACCTGTTTCATTTCAGGATGGCCCCACAAAGGCAGTCGGCTAGGGTTCTGAGTTTTGTACGAGATGGTAGCCCACCAAGCGACGAGACCTCCGTACAGGGCCCCATCACAGCAGAGGTACAAGCGGTATCACTACCCGCTAGGCCACTGATACCACCAGCTCTAGTAGCAGAGAGTACACGCCACCTGAGTGCGTTGCATGAGTTCTAGTGACAGAGACTGCCCAGGTTCCAGGGAGAGATGGACCCACAGGTAGCTAAGGATTGACTGGAGGCTGTCGTGAGAGTTTTTAGATTGGTAGGGACACCAGCCGACCTCATGGTGATCCTTGCTGCGAGTCCCTACATGCAGTAATAGGTAGATGGTGGAGCCCGATGCTCCAAGTGCATGACGAGGCATTATTACTCTGGACAGACTTTGAGAGTCTCTCCCGCTCGGAGTTTGTTCCATCCACCCTTCATGTGGTGTGGATTCAGAAGTTACATCATCTTCAGTAGGGCAGCATGACAGTAGCTCAGTACTCAGTGAGGTTCACTGACCTCTCGTACTACTCCACGGATATGGTATGGGACCCGTTCTTTAGGGCCCGGGCCTTCGATCAGGGACTCAGTCATGAGATCAGGGCTTCAACGATTCCCCTCAGCATTCTGACGCAGGCGGGGGTGCTGGAGTGAGCCCTTCTAGTGGAGAGTTTTCACGCCGAGCGGTCACCAGTGGCAAGACCCACCATAAGGCGACACGTAGCGGATTCTTCTGCAGTCGACAGTAGACAAATGACACAGAGGTCCAAGTGGACCAGGCCATCTGGTGGGGGACCCCAGGATACAGGTTCGGTTGTTCTGGGCACACGAGAAAGATCCAACTATACGAGGAGCAGGCAGTGCTATGCATGCAGTGTGCTAGGACACATGGCTCGTGACTGCCTGACCCACCATGCAGATGAGCAGAAGACAGTAGAGGGACCTCTCAGGCAGAGGAAGAGGTTCGACCGTGGTGGTTCGCCAGGAGCAGGAAGACATGGAAGAGGAGCTGGCCGAGCAACGGGTGGTGGATGATGTTTCGAGGCTCTACCACCACCACCACCACTAGGTGGTCCACCCCGACCACAGGGAGCTGGTGGACATAAGCAGGCTCAGCTCCAAGCAGTTGAGGCCTACAACTACGGTGCACATGAGATGATTCGAGGTACTATCTGTGTCTACTCTACCCTTGTTGTAGTACTTATAGACAAAGGTGTGAGTCATTCTTTTATTACCACTGCACTTGTTCAGAGCTAAGAGATTTTGACGGAGCCGTTGGCTCGATCCTTATGGCTAGCGACTCCTATGGGAGAAGAATCAATGATTAATCACTGGTTTCGGCATTGTGAGCTTACTCTAGGAGGCGAGAGCTTTGGCTGAGATCTTCTTGTAGCGACGTAGATTCCTTACGGTGTCATCTTGGGTATGGACTGGTTTTCCACAGTTCATGCTCAGATTGACTGTATTAGGTTCAAAGTGCAATGTATCCATAGGGATGGGACCAGGTTCACCTTCACCAGTGATAAGGGAGCCTTTGCAGCATAGTATGGACTTACGTAGAAGAGGGGGAAGCCGATCACACATCAGTTGGCTAGTCTCATCCTTGGAGCGGTTGATGTGCGGAGTCTGATTTTTCCTGTTGTGGTGGTTCAGTACGCAGATGTTTTCCCTGAAAACATTTCAGGACTACCTCCTCACAGATAGGTAGACTTCTATATTGACATGTACCCCGGGACAGCACCGATAACTACTCCAACATATCGGATGGCTACCGCTAAGCTTCGTGAGCTGCAGGTATAGCTGGAGGACTTGTAGGGGAAGGGATTTATCTGACCCATTTTTTCACCCTAGGTATCTCTGATTTTCTTCTCCAAGAAGGTGTATGGGAGCTCACGATTGTGTTTTGACTACAATCCCCTGAATCAGGTGACTGTGAATAACAATTACCCACTCCCGAGGATTGAAAAACTCTTTGTTCATCTCAAGGGAGCACGATGGTTATCGAAGATAGACCTCAGGTCAGGTTATCACCAGATCAGAGTTCGATACGAGGATGTGCAGAAGACGGACTTCATGTGTCATTATAGCCACTACGAGTTCTTGGTTATGACCTTCAGTGGAACCAATTATCTAGAAGTGTTCATGAGTCTCATGAACAGGATCTTCCAGCCTCACCTTGATCTCTTTGTCGTATTCTTCATTGACAACATACTGATTTACTCGACTACTGAGGAGGAGAACACCTACCATTTGTGGGTAGTACTGGACTTGCTCTGAGAGCACCAAATTTATGGTAAGATCTCGAAGTGCAGAGTTATGGATTTGATAGGTTCACTTCATGGGACACGTCATCTCGGAGGGTGGAGTTACAGTAGATCCAGCGAAGATTGAGGCAGTGCTTGCTTGGGATCCACCCAGTAGTGAGACAGAGGTGCAGAGTTTCCTGGGACTGGCTGGGTACTATCGAAGATTTATGTCTAACTTCTCTAGAGTTTCAGGACCGCTTTCAGCATTGACGAAGTAGGGGAAACCCTTCATGTGGTCAGATAGATGCCAGTAGAGCTTTCATGATCTGAGCCAGAGGTTGACCAGTGCACCAATCTTGAGGCTACCGGAGGAGGGAGTGGGGTACGTAGTTTTCTGGGATGCATCAGGGAATGGACTCGAGAGTTTCCTGATGCAGGAGCAAGCGGTGATCGTGTATGGTTGACGGCAGTTGAGACAGCACGAGTAGAACTACGCTTCCCATGACCTGGAGTTAGCAGCTGTGGTATTCACCTTGAATATGTGGTAGCACTATCTAATGGGTGAGCGTTTTACAGTCTACTCTGACCACCAGAGTCTTAGGTATATCTTCACGCAGAAGGACCTGAACCTGAGATAGAGACGATGGCTCGAGTTCCTTTAGGACTATGACTTTGAGATAGTCTATACTCCCGGAAAGGGGAACATTGTAGCAGATGCTCTAAGTAGGCGATCTGGCATTCGGATGCTAGGAGAGGCGACAGATCAACTGGCCGTGTTTCATATATTCTTTGAGGATAGAGATGGAGTATCCATTCTACAGTCCCTCATAGTCACTCCTCTAGTTCATCAGTGTGATAGAGAGGCACGTCATGGGGATGTTGACTATGAGAGGAGACGTGCTCAGATATCCTCAGGGTAGGAACCTGATGGATTTTCTGAAGGTGGGGAGCATGTCATCCTTTTCAAAGGATGTACCAAGGTACCAGTTGCACTACAGGAGGAGGTTTTGAGGGATTTCCACACTTCCCCTCTAGTGGTACATCCAGGAGTGGCGAAGATGTATCAGGACCTCAGATGACAGCACCGGTGGCTGGGTATGAAGAAGGAGGTAGCCTATTTTTTTCTCACGATGCCACACTTGTCAGCAAGTGAAGGCAGAGCACTAGGTTCCAACAGGCTTGGTTCATCCCTTAGAGGTTCCATAGTGGAAGTGGGATGGGATATCCATGGATTTCATGACAGGACTTCCACCTACATCCAGAGGACATGACTCTATCTAGATGATCTTCGAATGACTCACCAAGTCAGCCCACTTCCTATCGATCAGAGAGCAGGGCTCAGTAGAGAGATTGGGATGCCTCTACGTACAGGAGATTGTACAGCTACATAGTGTGCCATCGATGATCATCTTCGATCGAGATGCTTGTTTCACTTCCCAGCTATGGAAGGGGTTGCAGGAGGCTTTCAGGATGTAGCTTCGCTTGAGCACCGCCTTCCATCCTCAGATGGATGGCTAGACTAAGAGGACCATTCAGAATCTCGAGTATATGCTCTGTGCATGTGTCCTTGACTTTGGTCACAGCTGGGAGGATCACTTACCCTTGGTGTCTTTTTCGTACAACAACAGCTACCACTCTATCATCGGGATGGAACCTTACGAGGGACTTTATGGCTGACCTTACAGATCGCCTCTATGCTGGACTGACCCAGGGGATTCAGCACTTTTAAGACTATAGATGGTGCAATCTATGATGGAGAAGGTGCATATCATCCAGGAGTGGATGAAGACTGCATAGATTAGGTAGAAGTCCAATGCTAATAGGAGATGGAGACCACTGGAGTTTGAGGATGGAGACCACGTCTTTCTACGGGTCTCACCCTGATGAGGTCTACGAAGATTTGACCGAGGAAGTAAGTTATCTCTGCAATTCATCGGACCTTTTCAGGTCCTCCACAGGGGAGGTGAGGTGGCTTACCGCTTGTCTGTTCCACCTCATTTTCACCGGGTGGACGACGTCTTCCACATATCTCAGCTGAGGATATACGTGCATGACCAGCCCACATCATCATCCATGGACATATTGACATCGATGATGGGGAGACTTTCACAGAGGTTCTAGTGGAGATTGAGGATCGACAGGAGATGGTCCTACGTGGATGGTAGATTCCTCTGGTGTGCATTTGATGACAGCACAGGAACCTCCAGGAGAGCACATGGGAGAGTGAGGCTCAGATGCGTGCTTAGTACCCCCATTTGTTCTCTTAGTGTGTGTTGTAGCTTTTGGCGACGTAAAGACCTGAGGTGGGGAGAATTTAAATACCTTTAAATCTTGTAGAAATTTTTTTCTTAAATACATAGGAATTTTACAAGTCCACGGTTTCTGACGGCGCCTGATTCCGAGGCCCGGTGTGCCCGAAATCAATTTCTGAAGTTTTGTTCGGGTACATTCAGTAAACGCAGGTACGGGATTTTATATCATTTGAACCAGCGCTTGGAATTGAAATCCGAGGGCACTTTTGAACTCGCAGTTCCGGTATTCTTTTAAGGAGGCCTTTACTGCAATTTCATTTCAACGTGAATGGATGTTATAAATTGGGGTTTCTAATTAAAATTAGATATTAAAAAAATGTGTGTGTAACACATTTTTATTTGAAAGGTGGTAAAAGTATATAAGTGGAGGTTAGGGGTGGGTCCCACCACACCCTAACCTCCCTTGGTAGTATATAACTTAGGGTGGGTCCCACTAGTTTAAACTCCACTTAAACCCCCCATGTAACTCTCTTTTAATTAAGGGAGTCTCTTAAACTTCCAACTCTCCCTTTTTAATTTTTTTAAAACTCTCCACATTCCACCTCCTCTATTTAATGTTCCAACACCATTAATTAATTAATTGATCTTCCACAATTAATTAATTAATTTTTATTGTTATGAATTCTTTTGATTTCATTTGAAATGCATGGAAATATTAAAATGATAGGGAGGCATTAGTTTTATTTTGTCTTGACGTTTATTCTCTGGAAAGCTTGGGAGTACTCCTGGAAGAACAAACTACTCCAACGAAGAATGCTCCTCATCTCTGAAGAACATGAATAAAATCTTCAAAGACCTCCTTTCACGTTAAAGGAGTAGACTCCACCTGCAAAGAACGATAGCAACGACAACGTCATTCCCTCCGACATTGACGGAACGACATCCGTCTTCCGCAACGCCGTCTTCCGCGAGTTCGACAACGTACCTTGAATCGAGGTAGGGGTTACGTTAATGTTTGATTCTATCCTCCGTTCTACGTAGTTAAATTGGTAGGAATGATGTGCCGATTTATATCATATGATGAGGTGGGTTCGGGACACACAAACACGGCCCGACCCTCCCCTTTGTTGCTTCTTTGATGACGTTGGAGGTGGAGCCAAAAGGGCACGATGTCGTCGCACCGCACCAGAGAATTATCTGTGGCCAGGAAGACCACAGTGGATGAAATAGGGACAACGTCCGGGGGGGGCCGCGGTGGATGAAGAGGCGCAGCGCAGTCGTGCCGCACTGTGGAGTTGAAGGCCGCGGCCAGGTCGAGCCGCGGCGGTGGAGGACCGACGCTGTCGCGCCAGCCACGTAGAGGTGGAGGATGTGGCCTGTATCCATGGGCTGCTCGGCCGAACCGAATCGGCCAGACTCCTTCCAGCCGAGTTGAAGAACCACGGCGCCCGAAGGCGCCGCGTGGAGGAGGACCGCTACCCGCAATAGCGGGCCGCTCTACTGGGTGAACCAGTTGGCCGCCTGCCGACCGGGCTGGGGGATCACGGCCCCCGCAGGAGCTGTGTGGAGGAGAACTGCAGCCCATTGTGCGGTCCACGTGCTTCGGGCAAAACCGGTCGACTACGGATGGCCAGGTAGGGAGAGGAGGTGTCGCTTGGCCCCGCCGGGTGAACCGAACGGGCTCGCAGCGCGGGCCGGGTCTATGGGTGGGATGAACCCCACCGGGCAGGGCTGACCCCCCAGCTGGGTTGGACCTGCCAAACCAGGTCAGGCCGACCCCCCATCCGGGTCAGATCCGCCGAGTCGGGTCATGCCGACTCGCCACATCCCACTGGGCTTGACGGGCGGGGCCTGACTCCGCTTAAATTTGAATATCTTCTAGACCGCGCGTATGATCGATCTGTCGTCTGTGGAACTAGGACCCTCACGAAGAGATGGTCCTTTTTCAATACTCTAAGTATGTTTTGGAAATATTTGGAAAATGGTTGGTTTTGGATTGAGCGTAAATCCAACCGGGCCCCTGGAACGGAAATGCCAATAACTCTCAGACCGGGCGTCTGATTGACGCGTCGTCTGTCGCATTGGGTTCCTTTTGATGAGACGTAACTTTGGGATAAATCAACTTAGGACATCGTGACATATGATGTATTGACACTTGACTAGAGGAGCGGACCCTCCTGAAATCGAGTGTACTGTGTACGGGAACCATAGAGCTGGCTGCGACGACTATTGTACCGGAATCCAACATGGGTTCAACAACGATGAATTTTGTGCCAGAATCCTCCATGGGTGCGATAACGATAACTACTGTACCAGAATCCTCCATGGGTTGGATGATGGTGCTATTGTACCAGGATCCTCCTTGGGTCCGACAGTTCTGACTTCTATTCCTTTATCATGTGTGGGTTCGACATAGTAGCTGATCTTGTATCATGTGTGGGTCTGACAGCTTAGATGGTCCTGTATCCTGTGTGGGTATGACATCTTAGATGAATCAGTAACTACATATGATCATCTCTATCACTCTAAAAAATATGTATACTTGTGTGATCTGAGTCATGTCTTTCAACCATTATCATCATGGTGATTGACTTTACTTCTTGTGTGGACTGGGTTGTGCTTGGGCTTGAGAGTTGGAGTCAGAATGTGACTGGTAACTTAGGTATATGTATGGGAATATACCTAAGTATGGTTGGTTGATACTTTATGATTGTATCTTTCTACTTTGGTTTATCCTTTGTGGATTCTGGGAGACCTTCGGGGGTCTTGGGGTCCCCTACTGAGTATTGTTATACTCACCCCTGCACGGGCTTTGCCCGTACCTTGTTGTGTTCTGTACAGACGACGGACAGTAGTGATCGAGGCTTAGGGTGATGGACGGGATACTTCTTGGAGTTGGACTAGACAGGACGTACTGTAGGGATGAGTTTTTCGAGTTCTGTACCTACCATTTAGGTAGGATTTCTGAGTGGACGATTTAGGAGTTGTTTTCCTTTTTTACTTGTACTTGTACTTGTTGTTTAGTTGGGTTTGTATACTGAACCACTTACTTTCAAAACACCTTACTTTTCTATTTTTAGTACTTTTTCCCTCTACTTATTGTGTTCATACTGTGTGTGTGTTACAAGTTCAAAGGCAATGCCTTCCCTTTTTATCAGGGATTCACCTTTGGTGCTAGTCTCCAGCCCCTGGCCTATGGAAGAAAGGCTTGGGGTAGTCACGGCGGGAGCCCCGAGGATGGGTTGTGACACATATCGTAAATCTATAATAGGATCCTATAGTTGGTACTAATTCCCCCCAAAAGGGTGTGATGATCCTAACCTCCCATCCTCATGGCCAATGTCAATTCCTAAGCATCATTTGGTCTGAAACCTGAAAAGACAAATTGACTTTGGAATATAGGTATGTATCTAGTCATGAATGGGGGAACCATTGTTAGTATCTATGAAAGATGAAAATGTTTAACTTTACAAGAAATCATTTAACTATGTCACCTCCTTCATTGGTTAATAAGTAACATATCAAATTATAATTAACATTGTAATTGTCACATATGTCATATAAATAAGAATCATATCAAATAACTTCATAACGAATGATTTATAGATTCTAATGATTATGAATAAATTTATGTATGTGAATATTCTCAATTAGTTAAAGTGAGTAAAAATTACATTTATGTGTTATGGGAATAGAGATAAAAAATTATTGGAATCCATATGTACTAATGTATATGGTCAAATATATTATCTACACTAGAGTGGGTATTAGTAATTTATTATATTTACTATGTCCATCTTAACAAAAATAAATATTAATGCTTTGATGTAATTGATGTACTTGGAAATTATTTTATATGATCCTAGTAAAAGTATAAAAAAGATTCAATTTAATTCATATTGGGAATATTTAAGCTAATAATCTGATCAATATATATAATATTATTGTATAATTACAAATACTACTATAATTTATAAAATAATGATTAATGGTGTATCTAAATGTATCAACTATACTCTTTTTAACATTGTTTTGTAAATAAATATCAATGGATATAGCATTTTTTTGTGTTTTTAAAGATACAACTCTATTAAAGAAAACTTATGATCCATCATGTTTATTAAATAGAAAATATGAGATATATGGATTTAAAAGTATAAAAATTTATCAAACATGTAATATTTTATATTTCAATAAATATAAATGGAATATTATAATATGAATTAAAATAAAAAAGTTAGATAAATATGCATTTTTATGATATCCCAAAGAGAATGTGGAATATTATTTTTATAACCCATCATAAATTATAGATTTTTCTAATCAACATTTTTTCTCTATATTGTTTGAATTAATGTTTTATAAAAATTAATATGAGAAACTGCATTTTTTATAATGATTAATACAAAAAAATTATTTTAATACTTATATAGAAATATGAAAAATATAATAATACATGGAAAATTTGATTTGATGAATAAAAAATTATAAAGGTCGCGTATATTTCAACAATAATAAGAATGATATTTCTTTTCAGTTTTTCGAAATGATGTTTTAGAGGAATATATGATTATTTTACATCTTAATAAGATTACATCTTATGTTTTAACTCCTAAAAAGTTAAAACCCTATGAATCTAAATTTAATCATTAAACACAAATAATTTTTGGATCCGAGTATATCTACTAGATGTGGTAAATCTAATTAGGTGTAAACTAGACGTTTTAAAGTAGATAACTAATGATGGTAGAGTGTTTATAATTTAATATGTCTTAGTAGCTAATGGATTTTTTTCAAAAAAAATAGTTTTTACTATGAATAATATTTTAATCAAATAGCGATAATTAAATCGATTTAGATTTAGTAATCCATATAAACATATTATTATTATGAGATTTAATAAATAGATTTGAAAACCAAATCTATTCATAATAATTTATTTGGTATTGTATATATCACATGAATAAAGTATTTTAAAAGTACAAAATCCTAAAACAATAATAATATTTAAAGATCAATTTATGGGATTAGTAAATCTTATTGTAGTTCAAATATAAATTTAAAAGAGGCTAATAAAGAAATTGAATATTTCTATAAATGATGAGAAACTATTTCTATGTAAATGGTTTAGTGGGTGATAATTAGTAAAAAAATTATGTATGGGTAATATAATTCCCATAATAAATGAAATAGAAATATAAAAATATATGAGACACTAATTAAAAATTTCATCATGATAAAATATCATACAAAAGAAACACACATGCTGTACAAGAATATAAATATGTGTGAGAGAGAGAGAGAGAAATGAATTTTCGAAAATTGTTGAAGATTATAAGTTTGTAATATATTTATAGAATTTATAATTCAATACTATAAACATGTCTTCTAGATAGTATATGTAACAACCCGAGATTTCATGAGAATTATTCTTTTCCATTTCTTTGATGTCTTTTGTTGAACGCTACACCAAGATTATCTTGTGTTATACGCAACACCGGATTATCTTTCAATATACGCAACACTGTTCTTGTCTCATGTTGCACACAATTTCAAGTTCGTTTTGTGGAAATTATTTTACACAACATTAAGTATAGATTTTGTTTAATGTATAAATGAAATAAGTTTTGATAATGTTATAGGAAACATTGAGTGTATATATATATATTCAATGTATAAATGAAATATGGTTGGATTCTGTTATATGCAACAACAAAGGAGTCTTTCACTACACGTAACCCTAACTTGGCTTACATTACACGCAATCGCGACCTTCCTCGATAGCATGTGTAGTACGCAATACCGAGTTTCACTAAACGAGATATTATTATAATATTATTATGAACTAGCCGTTATGAATAGTAATACCCACTTTTTGAAATTTTATAAATTTTACCGTTAAAAATGGACTTCATTTTTGGATTCCGAATATCAAAATTATCCAAGGGTGAAATTTTGGTATTTTTCTGAAAACTTTCAATTTTTGATGAATAGTGAAAACACTAGGTTACTATTGAAAAATCATCTTTTTATTTAAATAATAATTTATTTTATTTAAATTTATTTTAGGTCAACATTGATACATAATACCTATATAAGTTCAAAGTAATTCATTGGAGTCATTTTATAATAATTTTAGATATATAAAAATTTTATTGAACTTTTCACCGTCTTTTACCCACCTCCTAGGAGAATTTGGAAATTCACATAAAACTTAATTTTACCGCTTCTGTGAGTGGAATTTAGAAAATTCTAGAGATACGGTTAATATTAAGAACTAAAATATAGTTTAATTAGATGAAAATATTTTTTGGTGAATAGTAACTTTTTACTTTTTTTTACCACGGTTAAAATTAAATAGGGTAATTAAGGGTAAAAATGATATTATTATTACCCTAAAACATGTCCTAATTCTATTGGATAAGTTTAATTCGACCAAAAAAAACCTTAGGAATAAAATATGACCATTTAGGTCCACTTGGATTAGATTAGGACATTTATTATTAATTTATTTAAAGAAGGGTTAAAATAGTTAAAATCCAAGTTTAACAACTAAAACATTTTTAATATAGGTTTATACATAATAAAAATTAGACTATAAATATTCATTAGAAATATAAAAATATTTTCTACATAATGGTATTTTATTTATGATTTTTAGACATTAAATAATATAATTTATTTTTGACACAATGATGATGCAGTAATTATCTAATTAATGAAATATTGACATAATTAATGTTATAAATACCCAAATAAATGTAATTTGAGACTTTTTATGAATTTAACTAATTTTATAGGTTAATATGACATGTTAGTATTTATTTAATTAACTTTTTTCTAACTAATAATTCTGGTATGATTTTCACAATAATCAATTACCAAATAGCGTCAAAGTTGACATAAAATAGTTTTTAAAAAAAATATTGTATTATTAATTGTTATTTTATTCCTAAAAATATAAGGTTCAGCTAAATGAATTAGATAAGGTTATATATATTAATAATAAACAACTTTGGGTTTTTTTGGCTTTTTATAGTAAGTTTATTAACCTTATAGTGTAAGAAAACAAGAAGACACGGTAAAAGTAAAATTATTTAACTTAAAGTTAAATCTAAATGATAAGGTTAAAATAGAAACCTAAACTTGTCTAAATTCTATTGGAGGAGATTATTTCGACCCCTACCCACCTTAGCGTCTAAATAAATCAATTTGGAGCTATTATAAACCGAATATGACTTTATTATAATCTAATATTTTGAGTTTTTCCAAAGGTGCCCCTCTCCTCCCTTATAAAAAGGGAACCCCTTCCCTCTTCTCTTCACACACTTTTGAGCCTTGAAGCTCAGACAAAACCTGCCCATTCCTCTTTTCCAATTCCCTAGAAACATTCTTGAGGTTCTGGTCTTCTCAAAATACCAACTCTACTTCCTTAATAGAAGGCTTAAAGGAGGTGCGTCGAAGAAGCGGTAATCTTTTCTTTTGATTCTCTCAAGTTTCTTTCTTCTTCAACTTCTTCTTATTTAGTTGTTTCATTGTAAAGTAATAACATCAGTATAACTCATATACTGATATGTTATTATTAATATGAAAAACCCCTATTTCACCTTCTATCCATCCTATGGAAAATGAAATCACCACGCGTGCATACGTACAGAATATCGTCTCCACGCTGTGGTGTAATCAGTTTTTCCACCACCACCTTACATGGATGGGTATAATGGTGTAAATAAATAACTATATATGGTTATTGTAAAGTGATATTGATTTTGTAATATTATACATACACTTCAATACAATTCCAATATCATGGGAATGATATCATCACTCGTGCGTACGTACGGATTACCATCTCCACGAATGAGATGAGATTCATTTTCCATGATTAACCATTCAAGAATGATTATAAAGTATATATAATGAATAATAATGAAATATATGAAATAATTAAGCTACTGGATTTATTTATACATATATATATATATATATGTCATCTACTTACTTCCATTCAAGTCAATAAAGAAAGGAAAACAGCATTCATGCGTACGTACGGCCTACCGTCTCCATGAACGATGTGTTTCATTTCATTTATCTATCTATTATATATATATATATACTGAATATATATGATATATAAATCATGTTTTACATTCTGGAAGTAAGTAAATCATGATATAAGTAATAATAATATCAAGAACAACAAGTCCAAACACGTACGATAAAAGAAACAATTTTACCCAAAACACTACTTTAACATGGAATTGACAAATGAACGGGTAATATAAATACCTAAGTGAACCATATATGATATAAAACAATTAATATGATTCTGTAATAAGTCAATGGAATTATTTAAATCATTATACAGGAGGTTCAGATACATACGAAGCATATCGAACATAAGGAAAGGGATAATGTTGCGATCTCAATTGTTTTCTATCCGAGATTGTTTATACGTAAGTATTTACTGGTGTTATATTTATCATCCATGTACAAGTTTTATAAAAAAAAATTCATGTATGTTTAAAGTCCTTTTTACCCATTTTTTGACTTTTACTACATGGTATTTAAGGAATCTTTCTTTTTGTTTACCATACGAGGTACTTTTTGACTTTTCATACAAAAGTACAACAAGAATGTTATTTTTAACTTATACGGGGTGAATGGATTTTTATGGTTTCATAATGCCTCATTTTCATAATGATTCCTCTACAAGTTTGCATGATTATTTTCAACAAAACCCTTTTCTTTTAAAATTGCATGGCATTCTTTGAAAATAAAATGATTTTGAAGAATAAAGGATATTTTCCTCAAGAATTCATTTCAAGTGTTTTATCAAAACCATTATCCATCTAAGATGACATTAATTCATATGTGTATGTTTCAAGTATAATGTCTCTATGATTTACATGGATTCGATTTTCTTATTATTAAATGATTTCCATTTCTTTTATATGGATTATGTGATGATGGGATGATGTTTATGAAACCCATTTTATTTATTGGGTTATTATGAATGATGTATGTTTATTTTGTGGAACAAGTAAGAATGATTTCATTTGAAATGGGTGGGACCTATATCTCCCTCCAATGTATTGGTTAAAGATTTATATCTCATGAGATAGACATGGCTGTAATGGTAAGTTAATCTGGTTCAGTGTTACAGGACTGAAATGAGGAGTGAACTCGATTCAGAAAGGGACTTTGTCCACTAAGATGGTCTTGGCAGCAATGCCATGGCTACAATGGAAATAATATCATGTGCTTAATGTTTTTCCACAATTACAAGTTTTATTTCCAAGCTATTTTATCATGATTCATGTTCGTTTATGATATATTCCTTACGTACTTCCATGATTTATGTCTTTACTCTAGATTTTGATGTTTAGATTTTATGTTCAAGTTCTTGCATTCAGATGTTTATGGATTGTTTTATGTTCTCTATGTTTACCCTTACTGAGCATTTGAGCTCACCCTTTTTATGATTTCTTTTCCCCAGGATATAAATAAAGGTTTTAGGTAAGAAAACCAAAAGGGGAAGATCTTTATGGGAGATGTTGAAGATCTTTCACCATGATTAGAAGATTTCATTCCGAGTTTCCAAAGACACTAAACTAATACGGTCTTTAGGCATCTGTTTTTTTCATGTATTAAGTATTCTGAGAAAGTAATGTAATGTCCATTTATTTCAAGATTTGGGTCTCTAGAGTTGGTATCAGAGCGAAGGTTTAGTTAACCTTTGGAAACTAGGATGCGAAAACTTTAGTGAAATCCCTAGAAATATTTCTAAGGTATGTATAGGGATGTCCCTAAGGATAAGTATACGTATAGTTTATAGTCCTATAATTATGGTAAGGATATTAGAAGTTAACCTAAGATGTTAGATATTGAAGGTAATACCCCTTGATTATGATTTTGGCCTCTCACACTATTCTTTTTGGGTTTTAGAAAATGGATGGGAACGGGAATATTCACGATAATGGAGGATATGATGGACAATGGAATGATATTATTCAAGAGAAACCGAATGAAATTGGATCTGGAGGTCCACATATCGTTATTATTCCTAATCAGTAATCTCATAATACGATCAATAATCTCAACTTTGGTATGTTTCCTGACTCAGCTAATAAGATAAATATGGAGATTCAGGATGATCATAGAGTAAGGAAAGTTCAATTTCTATCATGTAAATCATGTGGGAAGAGGAATCAAGGAGAATGTTTCAAAGGAACTGGAAGATGCTTTGGGTGCGGAAAAGAAGGACACAAATCCAGTAAGTGAAAAGGAAAAGGTTCAGTTAACACCATGGATAAGGATAATGGTATTGCTACGACATCAACAATGATTAGATGTTTTAAATGTGGAATGTATGGGAATTATGCAAACCAATTCCCTAAGGGAAAATCTCATAAAGAGAATCAGCATGGTCATATGGGTAGTATTTATGTGGATGATGATGAGGAGACTACAAATGATATATGAGATGAAAGAAGTGTTGAAGCTTGGTCAATGGTTTAATAAGGTAGTGGAATGATTATATGTTTATCAAGAGTTATATTGTATAGGTAATTTAATAGTACTATGGAATAAAGAAACATCTTAGGATTGTTACACTATTGTTTTTCCTAAATTATTTGAAAGTATATGTCGAATGGTACTGGTAACTATGAAAGGTTGTTTAGATATTTTTGGAAAGAAGATGATATGCACATAATGAATAGATAAGGAGGAAATAATATGTTTGATAGTATTCTTGAGCTCATGATTGATATAAGGACTAAGTGATATCATGGTTTGAGTATATAGAATTTTGAGGATATTGGTATGTGGAAAGTGTTAACTTTGAACTACATTCATGTTTTCACTAAGGTTCAATGGGTTTTCATTTTTCAAGAGAATACATGATTAAGGCATTGGAATGTTTGGAATGTGATCAACAAGACATATCTTATGATATATGGGGATCAACGATGGCATTAACATGCTTATTATAGGAACTCTCTAGTAATCATTTTCACTATAATATGAGATTGGACAGCAGTATTTTGGATATGCCTAAATATTGGAATGGATTATGTTGGACATAAGTTAGTATTGTTTAAGGGTAGAACGTTTTTGATATTATTGATGGAAATTTATAATAATATAGAAAAAAAGGACAACCTGCAGGATGGGCGACAACCCGTCACGTCGGACAAGGCTGTGGGAATCAAACCCATAACAGAAGTGCGACAGGCCTTTATTTCCTACCACTGGCCTACATGAAGTCCCTGGTTAGTAGACACTAGTTTTATTTTATTATGCAGGATGATAGATGAATTATAAGTCCATTTTGGAACCATATCTAATTAATCTCACCATAGATGGACTTATAACTATTGCTAACTTATGTTTGAGATAGATGGAATGAACTATCATTCTATGGAATGATCTGCTAAAACTTCGCGAAAGACAAATTCAACTTCATTTATTAAAGAGATTAAGTGGAAATTGTTCAAAGCACGAACAACGGTGATATTTTACCAAAATAAAGTAAGTATTTCTTCTAAATCAAATTCTTCAACTTTAGGGAAATGATCTTGAAAACCAAAAATGTTTTCCTAGTGCCCTTATATCCGATGAATCAGATGGTACCCTAAATCATCACAAATTTATGGCTTTGTGATTGTTGGATTTTTCATAGCCATGTTCTCTACCACTCTCCATCAGAACATGATGGTTATATTTCTATTGCATATCCATATTTTAACCTATATTCTCCTACGTGGAAACCTAGTGATTAGTTCATTTGGGTAACCTTTATGTTTCATACTTTAGTTTTTAAAGATAAGTTTTATATATTCCTTTTTATGATGTGGGTTTCTATTAATGAAACTTTTAAGTATAAAACCATTTATAACCCTGACGAATTTCGAGGGAGAAATTCAATTTAATGGGGGTAGAATGTAACAACCCGAGATTTTATGAGAATTATTTATTTTAATTTCTTTGATGTATTTTGTTGTACGCTACACCAAGATTATCTTGCACTATACGCAACACCGTATTAGATTGCAATATACGCAACACTATTCTTGTCTCATGTTACACACAATTTCATGTTCGTTTTGTGTAAATTATTTTACACAACATTAAGTATAGATTTTGTTTAATGTATAAATCAAATAAGTTTTGATTATGTTATACACAACATTGAGTGTATATATATATATTCAATGTATAAATGAAATATGGTTGGATTCTGTTATACACAACAACAAAAGAGTCTTTCACTACACGCAACCCTAACTTGGCTTACATTACACGCAATCGCAACCTTCCTCGATAGCGTGTGTAGTACGCAATACCGAGTTTCACTAAACGAGATATTATTATAATATTATTATGAACTAGCCGTTATGAATAGTAATACCGACTTTTTGAAATTTTATAAATTTTATCTTTCAAAATGGACTTTATTTTTGGATTATGAATATCAAAATTAGCCTAGGGTGAAATTTTGGTATTTTTCTAAAAACTTTCAATTTTTGATGAATAGTGAAAACACTGGGTTACTATTTAAAAACCAACTTTTTATTTAAATAATTATTTATTTTATTTAAATTTATTTTAGTTCAAAATTGATACATAAAACCTATATAACTTCAAAGTAATTCATTGGTGTCATTTTATAATAATTTTAGATATATAAAAAAAATTTGAACTTTTCACCGTCTTTTACCCACCTCCTAGGAGAATTTGGAAATTCACATAAAACTTAATTTTTCCACTTATGTGAGTGGAATTTAGAAAATCATAGAGACAAAGTTAATATCAAGGACTAAAATGTTGTTCAATGAGATGAAAATAATTTCTGGTGAATAGTAACTTTTAACTTTTTTTTACCACGGTTAAAAGTAAATAGGGTAATTAAGGGTAAAAATGATATTATTATTACCCTAACACATGTACTAATTCTATTGGATAAGTTTAATTCGACCAAAAACAACCTTTTTAATAAAATATGACCATTTAGGTCCACTTGGATTAGATTAGGACATTTATTATTAATTTATTTAAAGAAGGGTTAAAATAGATAAAATCAAAGTTTAATAACTAAAACGTTTTTAATATAGGTTTATACATATGATAAATTTTAATATAAATATTCATTAAAAATATAAAAAGATTTCCTAGATAATTTTATTTTATTTATGATTTTTAAAAATTAAATAATTTAATTTAGTTATGACACAATGATGATGCAGTAATTATCTTATTAATGAAAGATTTACATAATTAATTTTATAAATACCCAAATAAATGTAATTTGAGACTTTATATGAATTACAATAATTTTATAGGTTAATATGACATGACAGTATTGATTTAATTAACTTTCTTATAACTAATCATTCTGTTATGATTTTCACAAAAAACAATTATCAAATAGTGTCAAAGTTGACATAAAATAGTTTTTTAAACAAATATTGTATTATTAATTGTTATTTTATTCCTAAAAATTTATGGTTCGGCCAAATGACTTATATAAGGTTATATATATTAATAATAAACAACTTTTTGTTCTTTTGTCTTGTTATAGTAATTTTATTAACCATATAGTGTAAGAAAACAAGAAGACACGGTAAAAGTAAAATTATTTAACTTAGAGTTAAATCTAAATGATAAGGTTAAAATAGAAACATAATCTTTTCTAAATTCTATTGGATGAGATTATTTAGACCCATACCCACCTTATATTATAAATAAATCAATTTTTAGCTATTATAAACTGAATATTACTTTATTATAAAATAATATTTTGAGTTTTTCCAAAGGTGCCCCTCTCCTCCCTTATAAAAAAGTAACTCATTCCCTCTTCTCTTCACACCCTTTTGAGCCTTGAAGCTCAGCCAACACCTAACCATATATCTTCTAAACTTCCCTAGAAACATTCTGGAGGTTCTGGTCTTCTCAAAATACCAACTCTACTTTCTTAAGGGAAGTCTTAAAGGAGGTGCATCGAAGAAGAGGTAATCTCTTCTTTCGATTCACTCAAGTTTCTTTCTTCTTCAACTTCTTCTTATTTAGTGGTATCATTGTAAAGTAATAAATTAAGTATCACTAATATACTTATATGTTATTATGAATATGAAATAACTCTATTTCACCTTCTATCCATCCTACGACAAATAAAATCACCACGCGTGCGTATGTACGGAATACCGTCTCCACGCTATGGTGTAATCAGTTTTTCCACCACCTCTTTAAATGGATGGGTATAATGGTGTAAATAAATAACTATATATGTTTATTGTAAAGTGATATTGATTATGTAATATTATACATACACTTAAATACAATTCCACGATCATGGGAATGATATCGTCGCTCGTGTGTACGTACGGATTACCATCTCCACGAACGTGATGAGATTCATTTTCCATGATTAACCATTCAAGAATGATTATAAAGTATATATAATGAATAATAATGATATATATGAAATAATGAAGCTATTGTATTTATGTATACATATATATATATATGTCATTTACTTACTTCTATTCAAGTCAACAAAGAATGCAAAACAGCGTTCATGCGTATGTACGGCCTACCGTCTCCCTGAACGGTGTGTTTCGTTTCATTTATCTATCTATTATATATATATACTGAATATATATGATATATAAATCATGTTTTACATTCTGTAAGTAATTAAATCATGATATAAGTAATAATAATATTAAGAACAACAAGTCCAAACACGTACGATAAAAGAAACAATTTTACCCAAAACACTACTTTAAAAAGGAATTGACAAATGAACGGGTAATATAAATATCTAATTGAACAATATATGATATAAAAAAATTAATATGATTCTGTAATAAGTCAATGACATTATTTAAATCATTATACAGGAGGTTCGGATACATACGAAGAATATCAGACATAAGGTAAGGGATAATGTTGCAATCTCAATTGTTTTCTATCTGAGATTGCTTATACATAAGTATTTGATGGGGTTATATTTATCATCCATGTACAAGTTTTATAAAAATGATTTTATGTATGTTTAAAGTCCTTTTTACCCATTTTTGACTTTTACTACATGGTATGTAATAAATCTTTCTTTTCGTTTACCATATGATGTACTTTTTTTCTTTTCCGACAAAAGTACGAGAAGAATGTTATTTTTAACTTATACGGTGTGAATGGATTTTTACGGTTTCATAACGCCTCATTTTTATAAATCTTCCTCTAAATGTTTGCATAAATATTTTTTAAAAAAACCCATTTCTTTTAAGAGTGCATGTCATTTTGTGAAAAGAAAATGATTTTGAAGAAGAAAGGATATTTTCCTCAATAATTCATTTCAAGTGTTTTATCAAAAACATTTTCCATCTAAGATGACATTATTTCATATGTGTATGATTCAAGTATAATGTCTCTATGATTTACATGGTTTCACTTTTCTTATTATAAAATGATATCAATTTCTTTTATATGGATTATGTGATGATGGGATGATGTTTATGAAACCCATTTTATTTATTGGGTTATTATGAATGATGTATGTTTATTTTATGGCACAAGTAAAAATGATTTCATTATGAGATGGGTGGGACCTATATCTCCCTACAATGCATTGGGAAAAGATTTATATCTCATTAGATATACATGGCTGGAATGGTAAGTTAATCTGGTTCAGTGTTACATGACTGAAATGAGGAGTGAACTCGATTCAGAAAGGGACTTTGTCCACTAAGATTGTCTTGGCAGTAATACCTTGGCTACTATGGAAATCATATCATGTGCCTAATGTTTTTCCCCAATTACAAGTATTATTTCCAAGCTATTTTATCATGACTGATGTTCCTTTATGATATATTCCTTATGTACTTCCAAGATTTATGTATTTACTCAAGATTTTGATGTTTAGATTTTATGTTCATGGTCTTGCATTCAAATGTTTATGGATTGTTTTATGTTCTCTATGTTTACCCTTACTAAGAATTTGAGCTCACCCTTTTTTATGTTTTCTTTTCCCCAAGAAATAGATAAAGGGTTTAGGTAAGAAAACCAAAAGGGGAAGATCTTTATGGGAGATTTTGAAGATCTTTCACCATGATTAGAAGATTTTGTTCCAATTTTCCAAAGACACTAAACTAATACGGTCTTTGGGCGTCTATTTTTTCATGTATTAAGTATTCCGTGAAAGTAATGTAATGTCTATGTACATCAAGCTTTTGGTCTCTATAGTATATCGAAAGAAGAGTCATTTAAAAACCTAGTTTCAATCTATTGGTTAAATATAAGGATTGATGAATAAGATTCCATATGTTGTAGCTATTATAAAAATAATATAATGTCTATTTTATAATCATTCTTAAGTATCTTATAGACTATGTATGATTTGATATAGAAATAAAATAATATTTATTGCAATTTTGTTTCATTAATAATTATCCATTAGTTTCTTATATGAAATACAATTATATTTTGAGTCATTGGTTCTGAGGAATAAATAATTATAAATGGCAACATTAATTATAGTATTAAAACTGATAATTATGTAATTAGAGATCAATTTGAATTTGAATTTTCCCTATCTGGTGGACTTCATAATCTATAAATGTATATCAAAACTAATAATTAATTATTATATAACCAATGTTAAATATATCATAGTATTCTATGTGACAAATAAAGTAGTTTTAATAAATATAATCATAATTTATCATGGGATGGTGTCATGTATTATGCATCCAATTTATCTTTAAAATGATATTCATAGAGTGGTTACATAATCCACGGAGTCTATAACTCCTGAATAATATAATTATATTCTTCATAATTTTATGTTATTTTATATATTATTAATAGGTGTAATATTTATATGTTTTTAGTCCCTATATAATATGTTATTATGAATTTCTTATGGATAAATTGTTAGATAAAAAATATAAATTTTATCCATCAATCATCATATTAGAATGATGTATGATTTTATATATTAGATATTGGAGGTTTATAATGTTCTTCCCTAGTATCATTCATGTTTTTTCATCCAAAGAAAATTCTAAATAATATTATTTATTTAACTAGGAATATATTTTCAATCATTCATTTTCTGCTGATAATGAGACATGATATTGTAAAACCACCTAAAATTTATATTTTACCATGTTATATTTTATTGGAGTTTTTATATTAATTTGTGATGATATGTTACATTATGTATGATTATGTTCAATTTTATGTAGATACAATCAATCAATCATGGTTTATAATTTGGACAAAGTCTATCTATATCAACTCATCTAATGTGTATCTTGAAATCTATATCATCAGATTCATTTAAAGGAAAAGTGGATATGTACCCATTAACATGAGGTAAATAATTAAAATTCCCACTTGTGAGGGTCTATAGTTTATCATTGGTATAAATTTACATGATAATTTTATTAAAAGAATTAATATTAATTTTGTATTATCTTGGAATAAGGATATTATTAACCAATATAGTATGTGTCTAGAAATATATTGGGTTTATAAAAATATTATCCCATACAAATTTTTGAAAAACTAAGTGCATGGCCCTATTGTGATATTTACATATGATATAATTATATAAAATCTAGTTATATTTCTTAGTGAGAAAAATAGATAATCTATAAAGTGTTGACATTGATCATGTTATGTCCATTTTAATTATGTAAATTAAAAGTAACATTTCTAATGGACATGTCAGTGTTTGGATCACAATAAACCCCATTATAATTTTTGTAGATATGGAATTTTTCGAGATACAACTCCAACTATAATATTTTTAATGAGATTCATCATTATTCTTATATTAGAAAGTTCCCTTAGGGAATCTAATTAAATAATATTAATTGGGATTCTGGAAGTACTGTAATATCTTTATATATAAATATATATGTATAGTGAGAAAATATAATATTTCTACTTTTGAAATTTTATATTATTATGAAAATAATTATTATTTAATTTAAAATTAATTTAGCATTATAATATAATTATTTAGTCAGTAATAGTATTATAATCTAAAAATGAACAAAAAAACTACCCAAACTAGATTTGGTCATGTTGTTGATCTAATCGGATTCTATTACCTAAAACATGTAGTGAATTTGAGTTCTACATGGGCGCTGCCTGGTTAGTTTTTTGAAATTGTGGCGCTACGTGGGTGTTTCCCGGTCCCTGTTGAAACCACTGAGGGTGTGGTTTCTACATCCATCATGGCTTCGGTCGTGACTTCTACTCACTGGCGGCGAGCTGGTCATATTTCCTTCCTACTCACCAACAGTGCGCTGGTCACGCCGCCTTCCCTTCTGAGGTTGTCCGATGTGGAGGCCACCTCCTCCGATTGACGTGGCTGACGAGCCACCACCCCTTACTCACTGGAAGCATGCGACGGCGCACCACACCTCCTCTGTGTCTGGCCAGTTTTAGCTGCTCTAATGGTCTCCATAGCTTTGTGTTGCAGCCTACTCTTGCAGCATGCATCAGTGCACCACCTCCTTCATAGACAGTCGGTGTCGTCGCACCGGCGGTCTTCCCCGGAGGGCGGAAGTTGTATCAATGTGGCGAAGGATTTCGGTAGGATTAGTTATTAATTCTCCCTCCATGTTAGCTTGTAACCATATGGGAGGATTTAAGGGTTCAGAAAATTAACTTGAAATAAACAATAATCAAACCCCTACCATAGGTTGTTAGAGATCCTCCGCACTTGAGGAAGGGGGTCAGTGTTCACCTTCCTCCACAACTAGCTTCCAACGATGTCACTCATACATCGTCCTTCGGATCGTGGTTTGGTGTCTCCTGTCACTTCCCATTGGGACCAGTTCCTTCCTCCAAGGGTTTGTCATCTCTACACTTTTTCAGCACTTCGTTTCTCGGCAAAGTAGTGTTGAAACCTCTCCCAAGCTCTATATAAATAGGATAAGGGGATGGTGTGAAACGTTCATGGAATTAATGGAGGCCTATTAATTAGGAACCTTATTAATTTCCCAATGGTGCAGTTACTAGGATTGAAGGGTCAATCCATTTAATGGTTTGACACATCGTTGGTCCTACACTCCGCTTGTCTGTTGGAGGAAAAGATAAGAAAGAAAGAAAATAAAATAACAAGTTATTTTATTAACAGATTACCATAGATAAATTTTGTTGTCCCTATAAAAGTGTGTTCCCTTATTTCTATCATCTAGAAGGATTTCATGAATTTTTATCATCATTTCTCAGTAATTTTATTTTATGGGGACTAAAGTCACATGGATTTGAATTGGATCCCATCATGGATATGGATATTTAAATTATATATTGATGTCGAATGAATCTAGGATTTCTTAAGTTATTATAGATTTAAATACATAAAAGATTGAAAAATATTTATTTTTTATTATTATATAATTATATTTTCTAACAATTCATTATGATAATTGATGTGTTTTATTAAATACGTTATAATTTTTAGTATTTTGGTGTCTTTATTAAACCCCCAAAATTTTTATCTTTCTAATATACCTTCATATTTTAATTTTTAAAAGTTGATGCATTTCAATTCCTTGTTTTTTAAATGAAATCATGATTCTTTTAGTCATAAAAGTAATCTTAATACACTTTATAAATATTATTATTTAATGATTTCCATGTTAAATATATTATATATTAACAACATGTATACAATATTAATTTTCTAGTAGTTTTATTATCAATATTTCATATTCCATTCCTTGTCTTATTTTTTCTATATGTTTCATATAGCTTGTTGATTATTTCTATGAGGTGAATTTGGAATGTATTTAGTGCATTCCTAGGTGATATAAGGGCTAGTCTTTATGAGTGTTCCCCTAAATCCCAAAAAGATATTTTTCATGATAATATATTTATTGAATTGAAATGCATTATTAAGGGGATCCAATTCATCACCACTTTTCATCTTATAATATAAAACATCATTTTAAAAAAATATATTTCATCATTTATTAGGAAAATATTTTCAAAGGAATTAAGAAAATAATTTTCCACTATATCCACTGCCTAACATGTTGTACTTCTTTAATGATCTTTTAGGTAGATAAACCTCATTAACATCATGATTCCCCTTTGGTAAATTATTTTCAATTTTTTTAATAATCTCACAATTAAAAACATAAATGGAATATAAAAAAATTTAATCTTTTTCTTCATTGAAATACTTTAAAGAAATTATATCAACTCATTAATGTAAATGACATATTAATTGACCAAATATTAATTATCATTTCCATTTCTCCATTGGACTACAAAACTCTTAAGGTTGTATATATAGAATTTTCTAATTTCCATTTATTATTCAATGAAAGGAATATTTTATTTTCATAGGTAATTATTTTTATTTTTATTTAATATTAAACTATTAAATTCATTGATTAAAGAGAGTAAATTTCATTATATTAAACATTTATATAAAGATAACTAAGATTTTATTTCAAAGGTTGAGTCATAATCTATGTATATATATCTTTTAAGTTTATCGAATCATAACAAGAAATTATTTCACATCATTTACTCAATTTAAAAACAACATATCATTAATAAACACACAATCATAGAATAAAATGATATTGTGTATTTCAAGAATTTTTAAATAAATTTCCTGTTGCACATTATTTATTCAACGTCTCTCATAAAACTATCCATGAATGACTTCTTTTTAAATAGATTCATGAATGTAATTATGTTAGGGATGGGATAAATAAGTTTGATTCAACTAAAATTCTTTGTAATGGATTGACATTCCAATTAGTCATTAATTTTTTGATCATAATAATAATGGTAAAATAATAATCATAAAAATACAAGATTAAAAATATTAAAAAACAAAATATTTTCCCATTAGAAATTATAAAATTAATATGACCTCAAAATGATCATTATAAAAATATATTTCTCTAGATAATATTAAATATGTAAATATAATCATGATTTAGGGAATATAGTGTAATTTTAGGTGAACTATATGGAATTATAAATGTTGTAACATCTATTCCAAGAATCATCGGTGCTCCGCAACTTTTTATTGGTTTCTATGTTTGGAAAGTGACGTCCATCGGTTGACTCAATAAATAATAATTTGTATTTATCATGGATTATATTTGTATATGTTAAAATTAGAATCCTAAATTCACACCATTTTAAAATTCATGTCATAAAATGGGTCAATATGTTCTAGTACTAGTCTAATATGTTGTACATATTCAACTAGTTTCATTTCTCAATGTTTTATGGTCATATGATTCGAAATTAATGTAAGAATTTCCTAAATTATATATAATGATTATCTTCACAAACATGAAATATAAATTTCAGTAGTAGTTTTCCTTCCTGATGTTAGTTTATTTTATTTTTTGGTTTATTTCTATGTGGTGATTTTTGGACTCATTCATTATACAATACCATTTATATTTAGATATATATCAATATATCAATGTCACTTATATATTTCTTATATATTATTATTGAAAATGAGTACAATTTTAAAATTCAAGTATTACTTGAATCCTAGTTTTGTTGTTATTTTTCTAAAATTCATTTGTCCATCCTCAATTTTTTGGCCAATATCCAGGTAGGAAATGTGTGACCAAAAGCTATCTTTTATCTAAATGTTTTAATAATATTCATTTGTAAATGTGACTAAATCATTATGGTTATTATTAAATTAAAATATATCATGGACATTATAGAATAATAATATTTAGAAATATAACAATGTAATATTAATTCTCATATAAGAGGAAGGATCTATCCCATGGTCTTCTAGGTTTGATCCATCTATTTTTTTATCTTGGGACTCTCGTCTTTTTGGAAGTACTCATGTACCTAGCTTCTGATTTTATTCTCTTTAACATATCAATTTTCATGACACGTGGTATTGATGTCCATAAGAATGATTTTATAATATAGAATGATTACAATGAAAAATATCATAATGAATAGAATCTATAGGCTGAATATATTGACCTAATACCTATTCTCTAAACATTGATAACCCACCATGTGCATCCGTTTTGTCATATTTTCCTTCTATTGTTAATAATTTCAATATAGTATATACATCATGAACCTATTTTTTTCAAATGTTAATTAAATTATTGGTGAAAATGATAAAGACCATCAGGCCATAATAGGGGATACTAAGCCTTTTAATCTAGTCTTTGAAGTGTAAATTTATTACCAATACTTTTTTAATTTGGAATTTAAAATTTTACGTCTCTCTTTTATTTGAAAATTTTCTATAATATCATATTTAATAAAATTAAATATTATTTCCAAAATAATATTTCCCATTTTTTAACAAGTTTTTTTTATTGTATATCATTTACCTTATTATATTTATTTAATTGTTTCCAAAATTATGGCTTTAGCACATGCCATTTTGTCCAAACCAATATACACTCTTTGGGGACCTTAAGGTCAACCCCCGTGGGAGGTCCAAAACTCTTGGACTTCATGGAGTCTTATTCCTGAATAGTAAACATGATTTTCGTGTTGTCTCGTGTATATGGTCCTTAATGTGTGACCCATTGGTGTATATAATGGGAATTAATCAACCTTGTGGCCCATAGTCCATGTGTGTTGTGGGTTTTTTATATGTGACCCACTACGAAAGGAGTTCGATATACCACTTGACCTTACTCCACTCATTTTTGATGTGGGATATTAGTTTTTAAATATTATTGTTATTCTATATTTCTCTCAAGTATTAGAAGTATGTTTTCTCCACCATCAGGTCTCTTCTTCTAAAGTCATCTTATCACCCTCACATCTCACACTTTATGTTTAATCCTCCCATAACTCATCTTTTCAAATTTTTTCCATATTTTTATAACTTCCTCTTGTGCACACAGGTGATTTTCACATAATCTCATATAGTCATAACAGAGTTGGTTCTGTATTAAGAATTAATCATTGATTTGCAGCTTCTTTTTTTCATTTTTAGTTTGAATTGTTAGAACCTCATCTTATTTGATATCCTACATATCTCCAGAATGATGGTGTCTACACCATGGATTCTTCATCCTCTCAAGTTAATTTTTATTTCTTCTCTTTTTTTACCATTAAATAATTTCTAGGTTCATCATTTCTTCAATCACTTAGTATATTTTGTTTTTTTCTATTTTTTTCAGTGGTTGTATTTTCAGCAAACCATTTTATCTTCTTCTTCTTCCTTGGTTTTTACATAACTAGTTTGAGGTTTTCATTTTTATTTTACAAGGAGTCAGCATTATATGAACCCAAATGTGGGTGATTCATTTCACCATGGGAAATTTCATATAGTGGGTGATGAGACATCCCTATAAAATAAAAACAATGGGTAAATCAGACACTGTTGGAATCCAATTTCATTTCATGACCTATAGTTGAGATTCAAAACAACGAGTCTTTTTCCCATCATTGGACATCAATAATTGGTAGCCTTCTCTCCTCAATATTTTTTCTCTTTTTTGTGAAATTTCTTGGCCAATACTACTTTAATTCTTCAATAGGATCTCTCTTTTCTCCAATTAGTTGTCTAATTTTTTTGCAAATTTTTCTCCTTTTAAATCCATGGCTTTGGTAGTAGAATCTTCAAAATCACATCAGTGCTCTTTTTTCATCCATCACACATAATTTTTTTATTCTTTATTAATGTTGTTATTTTTTTTGGATTTTATCTAAGTTGTTGTTTTTATCATGTAATTTTTTTTCTTCTATATATTTCTTACTATATTAATCAGATTTGTTATACTATTTGATGATTTTTTTCCGATATTGTTTTCTTCATTTTTTCTACATCATCTTTAAGTGTTATCATTCTGTTAAAGTATATTTTATTTGTAAAAATATATTATATGATAATAATTTTTTGGCTATATCATTTATATGAGCCACCATTAGAACCCCAAGATGGGTCATGAGTAACCGTTGGAAATCTAATGTTTTGTAAAAAAAATTCTTATCATGAATCCTTTTTTGTAAATATGCATGAAATTACTTTTTGTTTTGATAAATTGTTTTTATTTTCTCTTAAAATATTAAACAGTAATTAATTCTATATTTTACCACCATTATACATTTCTAAAGGTAATTCATTATCCACCTCTATTTATATAAGTGGTGGGTCATTGGTCACTATTAGTTATAAAAATTAAAAATTATTATATCTAATTTTTATATGAATACATTAAAATAAATATTTTTTAAAATATTTTTTATTTTATCTTGAAATATAATTGTAGTAGTTTTTAAAATAATTTTACAGTATTTTTTCATTCACTGGTTAATCCAGACCTATTATTCATATGATACTCTCTTTTAATAACATTTTTCTGTCTTTATTTTCTAAAAGAATATATTTTGATTTTAGTTATTTTATAATAGTGGTTTTTTAGGAAAAGTTATAATTAAAATATTAAATTTTCTTTTTTAATATCTCATTAATAAATATAATCCCATTTGTGTTTTTTTCATAACATGTTTAGAAAAATATTGTACCAATCATATAATTATATTTTTATAAAATGACATGTTTCATTAAAATATTGGACACATATACACTCCTAAATAATTATTCTCTAATGATCCCTAATATCGCTTCCTGGATAAATAACATTTACAAGTACAAATATTTTAATCGATAATAATATGATGATATATAGTATACTACTCTCTAATAGATCATGAAACATATTTGACTTGTATTGTTCTATTCTTATCCTTGATAATATTCTTCACTCTCATCTTCCACCACTATAGTGATCAAATAATATTATTTTCACCAAATTTCTATATCATCTTCTCAAATCCTATTTTAAATTTGTTTTTTATTTCTTTGTTGTAATTCTTCCTACCAACTTTTTGTCCTCTATAGTTATTGTTTATGATTTTCCTATTTAAAACCTATCATTATGTTATTCCTAACATCTAAAAGGATGGTATGTTTGTTCCTCATAGAAAAAATTAAGGTTGGATTATTACTCCTTGAAAAAAGGGTTATAGTTTTTGAATCTTTCAAAAGTCATGGGCTATACCACGAGGGGTGATAAAAGATAGATAATGTCTCCATGAAATTGGGTTATCACTCCCTATCAAATGTGATGATCTATTGAATGAATTTATCCCCAAAGTGTAGAGGAGATTAATGATGGTACTAAGATCAAGGTTGTATAAACCTCAATAGAAACATCAATTGGTATCTATTTTATTTACTTTGTGACTTATAACACTATTCTAACTTAGATAAATTACTAATTGCTTCTAATAAATCAAAAAAAGACTATTCACCCCCCTCTAATAACTACTTCCATAACAGGGGCCTTAATAATTGGTATTAGAGTGTGGTTTCTTATTGAGGATCTGGTTTAATTTATTGTATTATCTATTGCTAACCAATTTAGTCCTAGATTAAATATTCAAAAGAAATGATCCACTTCTTGTCATGGAAAATTAATATTTTGAGATGTTGAATCCCATCAGACCAGGTCGATTCAATATAAGTGACTCTATCAAGTAGAATGATAAAATAGAGGTATTTCATAGAAATATATATCCTTTTTATTAGTATATAAAGTCAGAATGATATAAAATTACTATCGTTTATTTAAAAAATATCTCCAGTAATAATGATAAAAAATCATGTTAAATTACAATGTTATGAATTACTTATACTAATCTCTAATTATAAATATTTATAGTCACATTTTATCTTGTAAAAATTATTTTGACATTTTTAGGACATTAAAATTCATTGATTAATGAAATTATATGTTCTAGAAAACCATGGTATGTATAGATTGAGTTGATTTTCAAGAATTCAAAATGAATGATCAAGAAAGAATAGATGATATGTGAGGTTGATTAACCACAATTATCAAAAATATAATTACACAGGGAGAGACCATAAAGATTAAAGTTGTCGTCAAATTATTAATATGAGTTCTACCTAATAGATTTTATTCAAATAATGTTTATATTTTTCAAGGTAATGATTTCCCTAAATATTCATTGGATTAGTTGATAGGTGCACTTCTAAAATATGAATTATAAATGAAGAATGAAAATTCTAATGATTGTGATAAATGGAAATGTATATCATTTAAATCAAATATAAATATTATTTCTAATTCTTTTGATTTTTTGTTACATCAAAGTAAGAAGGGTGAAATTTAAAATTTCACCACAGGAGTTTACAATTACATAATGGGTAAGAGACGAATTAAGAAGCCTCACCAAATAGATCATCAAGGGGATGCCATAAAGGGTAGTTGTTTCCTTCAGAATGTGTGTTTGAGTTAGGAATAACTATTTTTGAACAGTTTCCAACATTTTAGTTTTTGAAACCAGAAACACCCAACGGTTCTGTATCCAAAGGGACCTGCTTTCCAAAGGTAGGAAATCATTAAGTATTTTGACCCATGATTCATAGGGACACACATTGGTTGAGAGGATGGGAGGTTGAGTTCATATCATCCATTTATGGGGAAGTATTGCCTATTATGGGGCTCTCTTATAGATTTAATATATGTTTATAAATCCTTATTAATTTACCAAGCATAGTGTAGGCTTCCCTTGAAATTTTCAATAAATTATTAGCATCTTTTTAATTCAGAATCATCCATATGTATTCAATGTTCTTCATCAATGAATATATTTGTATCTATCTACGGTTATCCATTGATGGTATCCTCTTATATACTAATTAGAGATTATTTGGTCAATATAATGATTTTTTTTATTTTTAAGACACTTAGTGGGGAAATATTTAATTTAATGGTTATCTAGGTAGACATAGTTTATTCTAGATTTTATCATCATCCAGGGAGATAGATGTTTTTTTATGTTTGGATCGAACCCATAGATGGGATTCTTATGTATCCTTGAAAAATCAATCAAAACCCATATCTCAATGCCTATTAATGAAACATATAATACGTTTTATGGTTATGTGATAAGGACCCAACCATAAAATTTAATTTCATGTGGTAAGGACATCTAGGTGGAAGGTTCATAGTCAATGCTTGGTGTGGGACTTAGGCCTAAGAATCCCATGGAACCTGGAAAGAATATGATCTACCATGTTGAATTAAACCTTGATTGGGATGTGACCTAAAGAGAATAGGTTTTATTTGTAATGTTGGGTTTTAACCATAGGGAGGATTCCTATGTATCCATTTTGGATGGGAATCAAATCCCACATAGTTTGGTAAGTCTCACAGGGGAGTTCGACCCTTTGAGAGAAATTGGTTGGGGGTTACTCCTAAATAGGATTTCCTTGTTAGAGGGTCCATGAGAGATGTCTTAACTCATTAAGATTTAGGGGGATTAATTCATGGGTTTCTCCTAAGGAGGATTACAAAATTAAGATAATTAGGGTTGGACTCATGAGGAGGATGTCTAGTGAGATTGATCCCTAGTTGAAGGATTCTTATTTATCCTAGTTATGGTGGGAATCACAGTTCTCATAGTTCATTCCATTAGGTTGATTGTATGGATGTTGTGATCATTAAAACCCTTTAATCCCACATGATTCATGATCGGTGTGAGAATCAAGAGAATGTGAAATATTCAACAAACAACACACACTTTTCCTCCTCTGTTAGTGGATGAGGCCGAGCCTATGGTGAAAGATTCTAGAGCTATGACACATCTCATGTTCTCTTTACATTGGACAAGGGTCCAATGTTAGGAATGAGTAATGGTGAAGTACATAGAGAGGATTGAGACTAAAACATCCTACATGAAAGGCTAGGGACTTATACCAGTAAGGTTACCCTATAATCGGTCTTGTGGTTGGGAGGGAGAGCTCTCCATTTCCCAAAAGGAAAAAAAGAAATGTGATCCTTACCCTCTCTACCAGGTACTGTAGGATCCAAGTCTTAGAGATGAAAAGTGAAGGACAAATTTCTATCCCCAAAATCTAAGACGAGGAACTCTAAAAAAATATCCCAAGGGTAAGGATCCACATGAATATAGATATAAAAATATATAGAAAACCTGATGATCCCTACCTGTTGATATGACTTTTGTGAGAATCCTCTGACCATGGAAATAAAAAACAAAATGGGAGACAAGGTAGTGTGACCTTACATAAGATTTGATAAATCAGAAGGTCATGGTGGAGGTTCCAACATGGTCTCTTCCAATCAATCAAGCCATGGAAGAAAAAAACATTCCATGAATGGATTTCAGAGAGTCCCAATGGAAGACTCGAGCATGCTAAAAGGTAAAGTGAACATTGGGGAAGGTATCTCATGTAAGTTGTGTATAGGTGTGGGGATCTCAAGAAGTCTTGGAAGAACTGATTTCACTATAAGTGGTGAAAAAAATAGATTTATAAACTTGGGTGATACTTGGATCAAGCCTTCAAGAGTCATCCCAAGTATTCCCAAAAGTGGGGGGGGTAAGTTCATATTTAAGAAATATAGGGCATGCTAGTCTTCTTCAATTAGTGGTTTGGGATATTGAATCACACAATTTTTGTTAATTTTAACACTTGAAGATACAATGTTCCACTATCCCCCTTTAATTACCACACTTTAGGAGTTAATAAAAGACCTGGGAGGTTTTAGAGGACATGGGTGAAGCACTAGGGTGACAAAAGAAGAAATTGGGCTTCAGGGAAATTCGTCCATACAAATAAAGACCCCAAGGTTCTATTTATAAGAAATTATGGTGCCCTGAGTAGTAGAGACATTGTCCTAAAGTGATGAGGTGGAACGCAATTGAGGTGGCGTGAATTTCTTGAGTACCACTCATGATTCAGTCTACCTTGGGGGCGCTCAAATTTGAGGGTTTAAAAATCAAGAACTTGCCCACATATTTTCTCATCCTTTTTTAACGAGTTTCCGTTTGACACTTTTTCATGCATGTGATGGAACAAAGTTTCATCAAAATCCCACACTCAGGATTGGATCTATATGAAAATAGAGTCTAATGATGATGTAAAATATGATGTAAAAAATGAAATGTTTCAATCAAGTTCTAGGTTTTTACATAAGATTGAGGCACACATGTAAGCTACCTCATCAATATATAGGGGATCAACTTTTGTGAAAATCAAAAAGGACTCAGAAAACGCATCTCTCCATGTCAATGTATAACATGATAAAGTTTTTTTCAGAATATTTTTTTAATTTTAAAAGGTCATTTGGTATGACTCTTCTGTACCCAACCAAGAGGTACACACTTGTGTGCCACAGTTTCACTTTACCTCATTAACTCTGTTAAATTTTCTTAATTTTCAATATTTTTTCCAAGGGAAACTACTTTGACATTAATTTTATATTTCATTATAGGTTCAAATATATACCAAGATAATCACAAATAATGATGAATTAGCTAGTAAGTGAACTAAATACATGATGGAGATCATTGGGCGTGATCAGTACAACATATGGGACACCAACCTTATTTGTTTAGAAGAGTATCTGAAGAAATATCATCTCTATTTTACAAAGAGTAACTATCTACCAAATTATAGTCACTTATATCAGTGAGAAGTCCTCATATAAGAACTAAAGAATTATCACCAGATATCTTGGTTCCAAGACTACATGAACTTTTCATGTACCGACATTTCTTGTGTAGGAACATATATCAATGTTGGAACGGAAAACAAAGCCTATGTTATGCATCATAGACCATGTGATATAGATCTGAACTACATATAGTTGAACTAAATCCACACTGTTATTCTTCCATCTTCCAAGATTCTATGACAAATCAGTCGAAATTATGGAAGAAAAGTTGGGACATTCACCCAAGAGGGGTTGTTAATCCTACCAAGATGGGGGTGTACTGGGTGCAAAAAATGTGTGCGAATAATAAAGATGATCTGAAAGGCTATAGAATTTGACAAATCGTATGGGTATGGAAAACCTATATATATAAGAATGATTATTTTTTTGTCAGGGCTTCTGATATAATGGATTCTAGAGACTAATTTGTTCCATCTCATGCATGGATAAGGGGGCATCAACTTGTGAAATGTTTATAAGATCTATTGAACTCTAATCCTCAGAGCTATGTAAAATGAATTTATTCCAACAAAGGTAAAATGTAATGATGATGAAAATACACCATCCTTGGAATGTGATTTACAAAATATAGCAGAAAAGATCAATAATGAAAATCCCCATGTAAGAGGGAATATTCATCTGACGGAGTTGATGTGAATATTTCTGATGTAGAAGAAGGGGAAAAGTCCCACCAACATGCATCTAGCAATCTCTCTGAAGTTGAACCTTCTAACCAACACTACAAAAAGGAGAGTTTCAAATTTTGGGGTTTGAAGTCAGCTCCAAAATTCCTTCCAAGATTCATCTTTCATGTTTACTATCCATGTGGCTCAGTGTATATTTATTTTCTATCTTATATTCCAAGGGTGGTGTAAGGATAAGAACGTTTTCTAAAGCATCCAAGCTAGTAGATTTAAAAATGGTAGGGTTTTATAACACTATTCTAGAAAAGAACCATATGATCTTATTTCATATCCATGTAGGGAAGTCTTCTTTCTGAATAACTAGACAACATCATGTTTTTTTTGATGGATCATGACTCACTTCAGAACCCATGCTATGCAGAGTGGGATCAATGTCATGGGAGTTCATTCTAACCATTTGTTCAATTTTTATTTGGAATTCCTCCCATTTCCTTTAAATCTCTATAAATTAAGAAAAGGTTGAGTATGTTCAAGTAATTCCACCTGTTTCCTTGTATTAATCTTCTTATAAGAAGATTGATTTTTAAGGACTCATCCTTAAACATTACATAATCTTGAATTAAGTTAATAATTCACATTGAGGATCTTTTTAGGTTTATAGATTTAGATAATTAGCTCATAAATAATACAAAATAACTTGAATATTACAAGAACGCACTTATAATCATTATCCATTTTTTTTCATAAAACAAAAACTCTTAAAAAAGAAACCTTTAAAGTTCCAAGTTTTAGAAAGCATGACTTTTCCTTAATCCCATCCTTGACCCTATTCATCATAAAGTCTGGTGAAAAACAGTTAAAAACATAGGATGGCATAAAAAGATCAGTAAGGGATACATAAAGAAAGAAAACTATTATTTTTTTCAATACAACATGTAAACCGGGAATACTATACTATAAAGTAATACTTTTCACCTTAAAGAAGAAGTAGCAAAAAACACTTCACTGAATATAAGCTCATTGCTTAACATTTTTGTTACCAAAATATTACCATAATGCCCATAAAAAACAATGGATATCATACAAAAGTGACTTGGGACATAAACATACTTAAATGTAATAACCATACATACTAATTCCAGGCATATAACAGAATGAAATAGCAACACAACGGAATTCCGTACATATCACTTGATGGAATAGCTATACGACCGACTTCTGTACCTAATGAAATTGAGGTTATAATATTGTAACCACCCTTCCTTGGTTTATCATGGAACCACAAGTCATTTTCTTAATCACGTAACCACCCATCATTGGCTTATTATGTAACCACCCGTCAGATGTCTAAGTCCCATTATATAATCATAAAACATAAAATACTGCAAATAACATTTAATTAATAACATTTCATTTGAAATCACAATAAATAATTTTAAGCTGTTGAAATAATAAATCCATTTCAAAAACAATTTTCAATACGAAAACACCAAAAAAGGAATAAGGGATTTATTTTCCTTTTAAAAACATTATGGCTTATAGAGGAATCCAAATAACTATTATGGCGGTAGAGAGGTCATTATCGCCACAAATGTTAAAAAAAATCCTTTTTTGTTTATTAAAAGAATTTGTAGATAATATATTCCATTTGAATTAATTTAAAATTCAAAGTGGTTTATTATACACCTTTTTAAAGGAGTTGTATATTATCATTATATGCCTCAATGAATGGAGATTGAGACGAAGTCCCTTACCTCGAGTCCAACTTTTCACATATGTTCCTTGTTCTTCCTAAATAATAAACCTAAGTTAAGTTATAATTGCTTCATAACCTTTTTTGAAGTTTATTATTATTTTTATATCACTTATTACATTGCTATAATAATTATATAATTATTCAAGTTCATATCGGTTGTTTTGTCGATGTTCGGTACTTGAGTCAAAAATGAACTTGTTATAATTACAAATTGTCCATGTGATAAAAAGTAAATTATATCACAAATTATATTCATGATTTAGATATCATATATATCATATATATCTAAAACATATTTATTGATATTATTCCATATCATTTGGATATAAAAAATGAAATGCAGATTTCATGGAGACGGTAAGCCATACATACACATGAACATTACATTCATTTTATATCATATTTAAAGGAATGAAACATAAATGATACATAGGTAGATTATAATCAAAATATAATATCTAGTTCATATATGTTACATAAGTACATTAATTCCATCCTTTATGTGTTCTATGTATAGCATGAACGAGTCATATCACTTTGAGGGGGAAGTAATCCACACTTCCTCAAATGAGATTATCGTATTTATACAACATGAATAGAATAAAGGTATGTTCTAAATGAGAATTACAGAATCATAAAGATAAAATAAATATCATATATATCATATATAATAATAGTTCTATCATAATGGCCCCCATAAGAGGTGGTAGGAGATGATTGAACAATCATCATTTCGTGAGGCAATAGTTCGCCGTACACAGAAACAGTATGTTTTATACCCAGTAGATGGAGGTATGTGTAAGTGTAGTTTGAGTACTTGTTATAAAAAACTTAGTATATTTATTATACAGGTTTATTATATAAACAAACAATAATAAGAGCATAGGGATTGGAGAAAGAAAAATAAAGGAAAGGAACTTGAGCGAAGACATTACCTCAAATCGGGTAACATATTTTGATTTGATACAAAAGTATTTTTTAAATTTTCTTATTCCTTGGGGAAGGATTATAGGACGAATATAGGGATTTTTTGAGATTATTGGATTATATTTTGGATGATTCGAGGGGCTTGAGAGGTGTGAGTAAGGTGTGATAGGTGGTGGCCTTTTATAAGAGGGAGGTGGGGTACTTCATGAATGTCTGGAAAGATTATTTTAATATAAAATTAATGTAGACTTTAAAAAGATAAAAAAACACATTTAATTAGTATATAAAATGATTATTTTTCTAAATCCTCTCAACCGATAGTTTTTAGACATGTTTGGGTTTCAAATTTAACCTTGTAATTTAGCTTTAACCATTAGTTAACTAATTTAACTCTTACCTTGTCTTCTTGTATATTCATACTATATGGTTAATATAGTTAGCATAAAATGAAATTAGAACCTAAAGTGGTTAGTTAATGACATTTACAAAAATATATATGTTATTTGGCCAAATATTACATTTTTATGATTATTATATCATTTAATAAAATAGTATTTGTTTTAAAAACTCATTTATGTCAATTTTTTTAATATTCATATCATGACTTCTTCAGAAATCAATAACAACTTGATTATTTCGAAAAAACTTCATAAACTAAAATATAAAAAGTCATAATAATCCCTAAAAAAATTTATGGTATAAAAAGTTTCAAAATAAATTTATTTTAATATTTATAATCTCATTTATTTAAATACTTCATTAATAAGGTAATCACTACATCATCATTGAATCGTAAATATATTTATTTATTTGAAGTATAAAAATTATAAATAAAATACCATGATATAGGAAATATTTTTATATTTTTTAATTAATATTTATATTTGAAAAATATAACTTATATAACCCTAGATAAATATTGTTTTACTAAAAGATACATGTTTAGGTTATATTTTCCTCGACTTTAAATTAAATGTAATTAAATGTCATTTTCAAACACAAGTGGCCCCATGGGGTCCTAAAAATGACCCAAGGATTCATATGGTAGGTAATATCTCATCCAATATGGTTAAGACATGTTTTATGGTAATTTAAAATTATTATAATATTATTTTCTTCCCATATTTACCAGATTTACCCTTTTACCATAGTAAATAAAATATTTACTCAAGTTACTATTCATAATGTCTAAAAATAAAAGGAATCTATTTACAAAATTTGTACATACTGATTCCAAATATGAAATCCATTTTTTCAAATTCGAAACAAATAATTTGAAGAAAATAAATTTAAATGAATTCCCATTATCAAAAGAAAAAAACCGGGTTTTTAAGAAGTAAAAACTAACAAAAGATTGACAAGCGTTTATGACCAATTTCAAATACAAATTACATCTAATAGCCAAAATTGGATTAAATAACAAATATATAATCCAATTAATATTTAAAACCAATTAAAATTACAATCAAACTATATTGATAAATTAGTTTAAAAGGGGGTTTTGAATTAAAATACAATATTTTTCACTATTCATTAAAAAATAAACTTTAGCAGAAAAATTCCAAAATTTTATTCAATGTAAATTTTTATATTATGATTTTAAATAATAAGTTTATTTTTTTCAAATAAAACAAATAAAAGTTTCAAAAAAATATTTACAAAGGGACCTCCATCCAAAGTTGGTAAAACTGCATTTTTAGAAAAAACACTTCTTTTGTCCAAAAAAATAAATTTCTTCTTATATCATATCTAGAAATTATATATGATGAATTTATAAAACATAATTTAATATATATCATATATTTTTCAATAAATAAAAAACCATAAAGAGTGATGTGAAAACACAATTATTCTCTTTTAAACTGGTTTTCAAAAAAAACACATCCATTATATTCAATTGGTTTTTATTTCCATTTCTAGTAAATATGGTAATCAATTAATAATAGTTTTAAACATGTTTAAACCATGTTTAAAATTTCTGTTGATACTATTCATTCCCTCCATTCCAACTTCTAGGCGTTAACTACCATTTAAAATAATAATAATGTAATTGTATTATTTTTTAGAATAAATCAATGTTTTGTACAATGTATGATTTCAGAGAGGCTCATAGTTGCATGTCGAGTAATCTATTTGAAAAACAATCCCCTTTAACATTAAATTAATATTTTATTCATAAGTATTAAAAGAAATCAAAAATTATTATTCTATAAATACATGGGTTGTTACATCCTTCCCCCCTTTTGAAAATTGCATCCACGTTACTTTAAAATTGGGATTAGAAACTTCATTGAATGTCCCACATCAGAAAAAGAGTCAATAAAAATATCAATTTAAATGAAATAAATATAGGTATAAATGTCACCTGAGATAACACATACTATAATTACATAAAAACATATATATGGAAGAGAAAACTAACCAACATGTTCTGATGGAGAGTGATAGAAAATATGATCAGGAGAAATTTAACGACTAGAAAGCCACAAACATGTGATGGGTTAAACGGTATTTCATTTTTTAGTGGTAAAAGTGAATGGAAAATGTTTTTTTAAGTTCCTTTTCATAATTTTTAGAAATTTATTTATGAGTTTGACTAAGAACTAAAGGAAATATACTTACCTTTCAAGTAGAGCTTCATCCTTTAATAAATTTCTACCATAAACTCATATTTTCTCCAAACGATGAGTATTCATGATGACATGGTCACCCATGAAGTGATAGAATCATCTTCCTGAGAATCACATGATATACAAAAGATGAAGTATATTTTTTCCCTGTCTTTAGACATTAACCAAAACCAAACTGGTTTGTAAAATATCATAGAATCCCCGGAAAATAATTATCCTTTAATATCCAAAAATCAACAAAAAATACCCAAAGATCCACAAAGACCATTAAATGCACAATTTTACTTAAAATTATTCAACATAATCCAAACAAAGTTTGAGAAACAAAACTAAGAAGGATTTGACCACATATTATTCCACAAAAATCTTAACATTTATCTCCGAATAACATCGTCTTATCTTAAAGTCTCATACTGGAAATTAATTAACCTAATAAAATATTCTCTATGATAGGTTAATAATTTAAAAAAATAACTCAAATAGATATATGCCCACAATAAAAACATATATTCTTCCAAAATAAAATTCCACCATTACTCTCAATTAAAATCCCAAAGTATTCTATTTTCCTTAGGCATATAGTGTTCCTTAAAAGAGAAAACATCTTCCAAAATAACCATTATAACTTAATTACAAAGTCATTTTCCTATACCAAGAATATTCATTTAATAAGACATAAGATCCAAAATCAACTTATTCATGATCAATAAAATCTTTTAACTAAAAATAATAATTCGTACTAACCAGGGACTTCATGTAGTCTAGTGGTAGGCGATGTTCCCTTATTGCCCTTCGGTTGTGGGTTTGATTCCCATGGCCTTACTGGACGCGATGGGATGTCACCCATTCTATAGGTTTTAATTTTTATAAAACCATATCATTCTTTTAACATTCTCAAAAATAAGATAATTTCCTCAAAAATAACCTTAACCTATTTTATCATAAAAGTTTATCTAATCCCTTCAATTTTTCATCCAAAAATGTAATAACCATTTATAACCTAAAAAACAAAAGATCATATTAACCCATAAGGTTATCCATTATGTCCACACAAGAAAATATAATTATTTCATCAATAAAATTTTCACATATCAAACATAAGGGTTATACATACTAGAAAAAGTCTTCCAACGTAATCCCATCATCAAAAGTGCCTTACTACTTTTAAGAATTTCATCATCCTAAAATCTACCCAAACAATTGAATCCCTTTATATAGACTTCTTACTCATTATATGTTATTCATGATCATTTAACCATTATTTTCCAACTTATTACATAATACTTATTTCCTAACAACAAAATCATGAATCATATCCTAAGATGTAATAATGTAAAAACATCAGCTAAGAAATAATTCATACCTTTAATTAGTCATTGTCAGTTTCCTCATCCTCAATTGAAATAGAATTAGGTATTGTTAAAAAAATATTTGTACGGTCCTGCTGATCCCATTATCGAACCCTCTTCATAGGAAATCTATTTGTATAATGACAATGCACACCACATTTAAAACATTCAATTGATCCCCCGAAAAATAATTCTTCCATTTCCTAGGGTCAACTGGATGCTTCCTTTTTACATATAAGGTTCTTGATTTATGACCTTCATTACCACATCTATTGCATCTTCCCATCCCTTTGAATCATTTTCCTAGGTGTTTCTTTCCAAATCCATGATGAATAGGTTTTTTAATATGCTTACCTTTATGATTATTACTTGAACTTCCGTAGGGATTTGTTTCTCACATATAATATGCCTTTTATAAACAACCAAGGTTTAAGTTGTCAATCATGACTCTAGATAGTTGGTTGAGAATAACCACAAGATTTATCATTGAATCTCCCATTTCATTTGGTTTCTTATTTAGAAAACCATTATAGTTTTATTCACATTTATTGTTACTTTGGTTCCTATTAGATCCATCCATTTACTAAAACCAAAATGGTCAATGTGATTATATCCGTAAAATCATCATATAATATATTATGAGGAGGGTATATACTAATATATACTTATTCATGTTATCTTGAACTCATTCAATTTATTTAAAATAACTATAACACTTTCTAATATGCTGAACATTTTGGTTATGTTACTTATGCTTAAATAACACCCTAACCTCTAAAGTTATCTAAACTAACCCTTGATACTAACTATAAGACCTCAACCTTAAACATTACATAATCTTGAATTATGTTAATTATTCACATTGAGTATCCATTCGTGTTTAGAGATTTAGAGAATTAGTACATAAATTACACGTAACAAATTGAATATTACAAGTATACACTTATACTCACTATCTATTTTTTCATAAAACAAAAACTCCTAAAAATAAACATGTCTAGTTCCATGTTTTAGACAGAATGACTTTTTCTTGATCCCATCGTTGACCGTATTCATCATTGAGCCCTGTAAAAGAAATTTAAAAACATGGGATGAGCATAAATATTTCACTAAGGGATACATAAAGAAAGAAAACTTTTAGTTATTTAAAACAACATGTAAACCATGAATAATTTATTATAAATTAATAAATTTCACCAAAAATATGCAGCAAAACACTTCACTGAATATAATATCATTGCTTACACTTTTTTAACCAAAAGATTACTATAAATCCCAAAGAAAACAACATATAAAATTTATTGGTATCTTGGAACATAAACATACTTAAATTTAATAACTATATGGTCGAATTGCACACATATCACTAAATGGAATACCTATACAGCCGACTTCCATACATATCACTAAATGGAATAGCCATACGTCGGACTTGCAAAGCCAATGCATGGGAGTTTAAAATGTAACCACCCATCTTTGGTTTATCACAGAACCACCTGTCATTTGGTTTATCATGTAACCACCCTTGATTGGTTTATCATGTAACCACCCTTCAATTGTCCAAGTACCATTATATAATCATAAAACATAAAATATTAAAAATATCAACATTTCAAAAATAACATTTCATTTGAATTCACAAGAAATAATTTCATGATGTTGAAATAATCAATCCATTTCAAAAACCATTTTCAATATGAAAACACCCAAAAAGGAATAAGTTATTTCTTTTCCTTTTAAAAACATTAAGGTTTATAGAGGAATCCAAATAACGATTACAGCGGTGGAGAGGTCATCATTACCGCGAACGTTAAAAACATTACATTTGTAGTTTAGTGAAATTATTTATAGATAAAAGAATATATTTTAATGAAATTAAAATTCAAATTATTTTATTATACATCATTTAAAATAAGTAGGTGAATATTATCAAAATATGCCTTAATAAAAGGAGATTGATACGAAGTCCCTTACCTTGAGTCTGACCTAGCATGTATGATCCTTGTACTTCCTGAATAATAACTGTAAATTAATTTCTAATTTCTTTAGAAAATTTTTCAAGTTTATTATTCCTTTTATATCACTTATTACCCTGTTATAACAATCATATAATTATTCATGTTCGTATCTATCATTTTGTCGATGTTCAGTACATGAGTAAAAAATAAACTTAATATAATTAAAAATTGTCCATGTGGTCAAAAGTACATTATATACCAAATGATATTCATGATTAAGATATAATATATATCAATTGTATCCATTGTATCTGTATTTAGATTAGTTCATATCATTTGGATATAAGAAATTAATTCCACAGTTCATGGAGACGGTATGCCATACGTACGCATTAACGCTACATTCATTTATTTTTCATATTTAAAGGAATGAAAACTAAATTATAAATAAGTATATTATAATTAAGGTTTAATATATATTTTATATATGTTACATAAGTTTATTAATTCCATCCTTTATATGTTCAATGTATATCATGAATGAGTCATATCGCTTTGAGGGGGCGGTAGTCTGCACTTCCTCAAATGAAATTATCATATTTATAAACCATGAAAAGAATAAAGGTATTTATAAATGAGAATTACAGAATCATGGTGATAAATTAAATACCATATTTATCATATATAATTATAGTACCATCATAATGTTCACCATAAGAGGTGGTAGGAGAAGATTGAACAATCATCGTTTCATGTGGCACTAGTTCGCCCTCCACTGAAATAGTATGTTTTATACCCATTAGACAGAGGTGTGTGTAAGTTTATATTGAATACTTCTCATAAAAAACATAGTATATTTAGGATACCTTTTTAAATATAAAAAAGAATAATAAGAACATAGAGAGTGTAGAAGGAAAAATAAAGGAAATGAACTTCAGAGAAAATGTTACCTCAAATCAGGTAACATCTTTTGATTTGAGAAAAAGGGATTTAATTATTTTCCTTATGCCTAGGTAAAGGATTATAGGAGTAATAGAGGGATGTTGGTAGCTTATTTGATCAGATTTTGGATGATCCAAGTTACTTTAGATGTGTGATTAATGGGTTAGAGGTGGTGTCCTTTTATAAGAGGGAGGAGGGGTACATTAGAAATTTCGTGAAATGTTATTTTATTATAAACTGAATTTTGATTCTAAAAAGGTCCAAAACTCATTTAATTCGAATATAAAATAAGGATGGTTCTAAATCCTCTCAACCAATAGGTTCTATAGATTTTATGGTTTTAAATTTAACCATATCATTAAGCTTTAACCCTTTGTTAACTAATTTAACTCTTACCATGTCTTCTTGTATATTCATAGAATATGGTTAATATATTTACCATAAAATTACAATAAAACCTCAAGTGGTTCATTAATAACATGTACAACATTAAATAAGTCATTTATCCGAATATTATATTTTTTGGACGATGATATCATTTAATAAAATAGTATTTTTTATAAAAACTCATTTTTGTCAATTTTTATACTATTCATATCATAACTTTTTTAAAATTCCATAAAAACTTGATTATTTAAAAAAAACTTCCAAAATTAATATAAATCTATTCATAAACATCCCTAAAATTTTTTGGATTGAATTAAATGTTTAAAATAAAATTTATTTTAATATTTTTAATCTCATTTATTTAAATCATTCATTAATAAGGTAATCACTACCTCATCATTGTATCATATATTTATTTAGATAGTGGCATTAAAGGAGAGCTAGAGAAGACACGAATTGTGATGGATCCCTTGCTCATGCCCAAAGAAGATTCCCCCCCTTCCTGGTGGTCGGAAGGGGGAGGATGGTCTGATTTTTCCACCTCCGAAGCCATGAACCCCATTTGTATCCTTCTCCAACCCTAATTATCTCCCAGAGTTCCCCATGTTTGCATTAAGTCATAAGGTTTTGGATCTTCACCTTGTTAACGCTCAGCATCCAATCTCAGTGTCAGAGTTCTCTACAGTGATGAGTTATTTAGGGCTGACTTTAGTGGCTCGATTCAACTCTCAAATACCATCGGTCGAAGAGTTTGACCGGTTTTTTTGGAAAATGGGATCTGAATGATCACGCAATCATCGGCCTTCTGGATAGTCACCACTTAATGATTCGATTCACCTCAGAGGAATACTTGATACATGCATGGTCCAGTGCCCCCAAGCATTGCAACAGTTGCAAGTTTTTCCTCTTTTGGTGGACATTCGATTTCTATATGAACTGCGATCTAACCTCTATTCCTATTTGGGTAAGTCTTCCTCATCTACCCTTACCATTCCAACATCCAGTGATTATACGTATGCTTGGGAACCTAGTAGGTCTTTTCCTATGTTCTTATGCTCGTACATACACTTTGAGTCACCTCATCAACCCTCGGTAGTGTGTTGAGGTGGATATCTCGAAACCTCCGGTGGAATGGGTCTGGATTTCGATTGGTGAGGAATTTAGATGGAAGCAGGCTGTGGTTTATGAATCGTGGACTGATTACTTATCAACATGCAGCATCTTGGGGAACTTAGGTTATAGGTGTCATAGTGGATCAATGAGTAGGAGGTCATCAGCTCCATAGAATAGGCTTGGTAAAACTATTGATATGGGGAGGATACCTTCTATGGATGTTGGACTTGGCAACGCCTCTGACCTGGGCCCCCAAGTTGCATCGGTTCTGGGGAAACTATTAGGGGTTCTAAATAATCCTTTGGTATCTATAGTGCTGAATAGACTTGGTCAGGATTTGAATCGGGGGGATGGTGTAAATTGAATTGTTGTCCAGAGTGCTTCTGCTACTGGTGTTATGGATTCTAGTGGGCCTATGGTTGCAGGGAAGAGTCAGTAGAAGCCAGGGGCTCCTCATGATGGCCTTTCTCCTCTTGATAGTAGCTGAAAGTTGAGTGTTCTTCTTGAGGGTAATTTTGTTGTGGCTAGTAAAGGGAAAATTTGTAGTGGTGGTGGTGTGATTTTAGAGAAGCAGGGGCCTGCTTTGGATATAACAGTGGATAAAAGGCTGCAAGTTGCAATCAAGAATTATGATGTTAGTCATGTTGTGGGGGATATAGAGGGTTGTGCTGATGGGATTTATGGACAGACTAATAAGGATGTTGGTGTGCTCGTCATAGTATCCATGGAAAACTGCTTTCATGGGCTAGAGCATGAGGGAGTGGAAGCCAATTTGCATGTTGATCCTCAGGAAGATGATGCAGTGATTGATGTTTTGCGTAATGGGATATGTGCAGGATAGGAGATGGATGAACACCCAGATCAAGTTCCTGTGTTCAAGGTTAATTTTGGCTTTGCAAGTGGTGAGAGTTGTTCCGTGGAGGTTTTGGAAGTTGTTGATAGGTCTCAAAGACGAGATGTGAGTGATTCTAATGTGATTATTGAAATTGAGACTACAAATCGGTTCCAAGGATTTGAACAAGAGAACACGAAGGAGGCTGCTCAAATGGATGAAGGTGGCAGTGTGCAGCCGGGGACTCTAGATGGTCGTGAATCAATGGAGAAGCCTAAATGTCTGGCCTTGATTGAACCCAATTGTTAATATTAGGAAGGCCGAGGAGGGAAATATGGATTCCATGAGGTTAATATTTCTGGAAAATGGAGGGATTACTCAGAAAGTGGCAAGGAGAATGACGAAGGCTTGACTAGGCCTTCGTATAGGGAGATTTTTCAGGGTGGGGGCTGAAAATGATCAAAAATTAGGGAAGCATGAATGCTCAACCATGTTGAAGGCCGAAGTTGGACTACTCCATATTACCAAATTCAATGTCTACCAGGTTATTAGTTGGGAACACAGAGCTACTATCCATGGAATGAATGAACCTGCGAAGGAAGTATGTGAAGGTTCTCAAACATTATGAGAGTTCGGAATGGGAATCAGAAACTGCGGAGGAGGCTTTCTAAGAGGTATGTGATGACAGGTATGGTTTCTTTGATATGTAATTTTCTCTTTCAGCTTGTGGTTCTTGTTTACTATCCTTTTATTTATTTAATAAATGGTCAGGGGTTATCCTCTAACAGTGTTTCTGGATATATGGTGACCTTATCATTAATATATTTATTTAATTGATGTCTAAAATTATAAATAAAACACCAAGATGTTATAGAGATTTTTAGATTCATATGGACTATTTATAGTCGAAAATATAACTTATATAACCCCATATAATTTTTTTTACTAAAATATACTTGTTTAGGTTATATTTTACTTAACTTTAAATTAAAAGTAATTAAATTTCATTTTCACAAACAAGTGGCTCCATGGGGTCCTCCAATCAACACAAGGATGCACTTGGTCTGAAATATCTCATTAAATAGGGTTAGGATAAGTTTTAAGGTAATTTAATATTATTATAATATTAGTTTTTACCCTTATTTACCAGATTTATCCTTTAACCATTGTAAATAAAATATTTACTGAAGTTACTATTCATAATGTCTAAAAATAAAAGGTTTATATTTAAACAATTTGAACCTCCTAATTCCAAATATTTAATCCATTTTTCCAAATTCAAAACAAAGAAGTTTCATAAATTAATTTAAAATTAATTCTCATTGTTAAAACCAAAAAGTATGTTTTTAAGAAAAAAAACTACCAAAGGATTGACATGTGTTTATGTAAATATTTCAAAGTGAAATTAATTATAATGAAAAAATTTGTATTAAATGATAAAAATATAATCCAATTACACTTTAAAAAAAATTATAAGTACAATATAACTATAATAATAAATTTTATTAAAAGGCAGTTTTGAATTAAAATGCAGTATTTTTCACTATTCATTTAAAATGAACTTTTGCAGAAAAATACCAAAATTTCATCCAAAGTAAATTAAGATGTTTCTCTTCTAAAAAATAAGTTTATTTTGTCAAATAAAATATATAAAGTTGTAAAAACTATATTTAAAAAGTTTTCTCCATTAAAAGGTGGAAAAACTACATTTTTAGAAAAATATTTCTTTTATCTAAAAAAAGGTATTTATTCTTATATCATATCTAGAAAACTTATATGATTAATTTAATAAATTACATTAAATATATATCATATATTTTTCATTAAATAAAAATACATAAAGAGTGATATGAAAACACATTTATTCTCATTGAAATAGGTTTTCATAAAAACAACTTGATTATATTCAATTGGTTTTCATTTCCATTTATAATAAATTTGGAAATCAATTAATCATCATTTTAAACATGTGTAATCCATATTTCAAAATTTAGTTGAGACTATTCATCTTCTCCATTCCAATAGTTATGCGTTAACTACCATTTAAAATAATATTATTATTATTCTTTTATTTTTCAATATAACTCAATGTTGTGTGCAATGTAAGATTTCGGAGATGCCTATTGTTGCGTTTCAAGTACACTATCAGAAAAAGAATCCCATTTAACTTTAAATTAATATCTTATTCATAAGTATTAGTATAAATCAAAAATTATTATTCTATAAATAAATGATTCATTACATGGTTGATGACAGTACGACCAATTTAAAGCTCATGGCATATATGCTTGCTTAAAGGTATGTTGTATTGGCCACTAGGATTGAAAATAAAATAATATGTGAGTCTTATGAAATTTATATATTTCCACGACAATTCAAATGCATGAAAAATATTTCTATATCCCCTCCAGTGCTTGTTAAACTAGAATAATATCTAATAGTGGCTCGACATTTATGGTCTCTAATAGTCGTGGGGAAGAGATGGGTAGTGTTTAATCTTCTTACAGTTGATGTACATATTAGATTAAATATCTTGTATACTTAATCTTTGATTGAATCATATTTTGAAGGTTATTTAACCAATTTCATTCCTCATGACTGAGTGAAGATAATTAGTATGAAGTAATACTCTCGTTCGGAAGGCGCTATGTCACCTTTAGATGTTAATTCCTCATAGTCTAAGGGGGAGGACGAAGATACTCCTAGATCACCAAAGTGACCTCATACATGATAAAATCCACCCACCATAATCAAGTGGGATTCAACAACAATGCCGACTAAAGATTCTCCTAGAAGTTCCAGCAATCATCACCTAGAAGAGTATCGTGTTCCTTTTACTCATCCTCCATCAGGGACAGTAGGGATTGGGAATCCCATTAGGTCTATGACTATTGGATCATCTTCATAGCAAGCTAGAATGTGTTCTGAATATGTTTGACCAAAGGTGGTTCATGCATGTTAGAATTTATTTTGGTACTCTGAAACTATGTGGGAGGTTTTACGTGGGGGGTTGCATATTCCATGAATAGGATATCTCTGAGCCTCATATAATATTCAACTTGAGAATAATCCTTATGAAGTAAGGATTCATATTATGGAGTTGTAGATTCTTATATATGCAACTAACAATTCAATCCCCACTACAAAATTATTGAATGAAATGATAGATCATGGCACTACTGAAGGTATTGTCCCTTCATATCATGAGGAATGATGTGATTTTGTCAATCATGAAGATGTATGTTTCCTTATTATCAAAATTTTTTCTCCTTTTCTATTTTAATTTAGTCAAAGCATTATTACGTAGGGAAAATACCATCTTAAATTATAGCAGGCTAAGGGAAAATAGACTGATGTTCTATCGCCGCAGTATAGCCCTGGTGGTATAATGATTGGGGTTGTTGAGTCAGTTCGTAAATCGGGAGAGATATCTCTAGGACAACACGCCAAGTAGGATGATACGTTGGGATTCATTCGGTCTCCAATTCCTATTTTTTGAGATTATGATGTTATTCCTCCAATAAGTAAAAGAAGAAAAGACAAAAAAGAAATAAATCCTAGCCTAAAACTTTTTCCAGTAGTTAAAGTCTTCATATAAGTATACATTTTAGCTTCATCCATATAATGTGTTTAAAATTCATGGAATTGTATGAATGTTTTTTGATTTTTCCCTTATAGAAGATAAAATTTAGTCTTTGGGAACCACAGAGGGAACATCAAATCAAGTGAAAATACGTACAAATAAAGTAGCTCCTTAGACTAAAGAGGCATCTTGGACATAGAAAACAACATCAACTCTTGGAACTGCTCATATCACTACTTTTGGAAGAGAAGAGGCATATTGTATATTATAAATGCCTCTTGAGAATCAATATAACAAAAATAGACTTTCATTTTTTCCATATTTCTAGTTGGTCACATGCACTAGAAAATCCTACGATGACTGATGCTGACCCGGTGGTTGTCACTGAGAAGGCTTTTTGGGGAATAAAGTCATAAATGAGTGTCATGATCAAGCCTCTCCATATTCTCCCATGGGTGAGACTAACATTGGGTTTGGGATGTCATTGAAGATATGATGAATCTTGGAATTCCTTTTGAAGAAGTATTAAAACATGTTAATATGCCTAATAGTCCAGAAGAATTTGAATTCCCTTATAAAGAACATCATGGACATGAATTATTATTTTCCATCCAATCAATCTTATTATAACATATTTTTTAAACATAACTAGTTTTAATGTATAGATTCATCTATATAATCTACTACCGTGAAAATGCCTTGAAGAGACGTAGATATTAATTTGAATCCCACTTTTATGAGGAACTAGATCAATTGAACCTTGAAATGGAAACTCTTATAGATTTTCATCTAGAGAATCCATATTAGGTTCAAGAATGTATCTCCCACCAAGAGGTTCCAACCAAACCTACTCAGGTTAAGAATGTTTCAGATGATTCTTCTCAGGATACTAACCTATTTTCAGGTAAGGGTTACCATCAATTGTCATTATTCCCAGTATTTCCATTATTTTTATGATAATCATGACTTTGATTTATCATGTAAAATTATTATCTTTTATGGATAGTTTTGACAGTGAATCTTATGCATCAGCTTGACCAACATCGGAAGGCTAGAAAACCACTATTCAGGATGGAGGATAATAGGGAACATATTTAATTGGATTAATCTGGGAGTACATCATTCTTTATGATAGTGATTTTTAATTAGATCCATAGTTGTATAATTATCTTTTCCTTGTACTTCCTAAATAATAGAGAGATATATGTAATCTTATCTCTAGAAAATCCTTTGAGGAACTCCCTTCATGAAACCTATGGATCTCAGAATTATTCAACATGTAAGGATTCATAGGTTTCATTTATCGATTAGTCCATACTGTGGTGAAAGAGACCATTTAGAGGTAGGATAAATAGAAAAAACATTGAAATTATCTAATAAATTCTAGGATACGTACTTATATTGATGATTTTATAGCAGAATTATCTCAACCTGAGGCAAAAAATACTATAAATTTTGTATCATTTAGGAAGAAAGCTAAAGATAATACCATTCAAGTGTCACATCTTCATCCATAGTTTTAAACTTCTATAAGGGAACTTGAAGAACATCATTACTTGATAGATGAATCCCAAAAATAAGTTTTGGATTCCATTGCAGACACTAAGGAAGATCTTTTTCAGACAAAGGATATTGAGGTCGGTCAACTGATATAACATCAGCAGGTGGCTGATAGGGCTTAGGATTCCATTATATAGTGAAAAGTAATATTTATGGCCTCTTGGGATTTATTATAGAGATACTCTAATTTATGGGTGTTTCTTTGGGGTCTTTTTGTTTCCCAAAAATGAAATGAATTTTGTTTATAATCATCTATGTCTTCATCCCAATTTACATTAAATTTAAATGTTGAAAATGATTTCCATGACATGATATTTTCATACTGGATAATAATAATTACAATGATAAGGATGAAATGAACTCTAATTTATACCTAAGATACTAGGACTACAGGGTGTAGTTTGACTACTGCTAGGGTCATATAGACAACCCTACAAACATTGTATCTTTTGATTTATTACACTATTTTTTTTCCTAATCACAATATAGAGGGACATTGTGGGTGAATATTTTCTTTTTGTTAGGATTCCCTTTTTATGTTTTCAACAAAACATTTTTTCCTTTTAACCTTTTATTTCTCGATTTTTCCTAAACCATACAGAGTGTAGGTTTAGAGAGTTGAGACTCAAATTTTTCTTGGGGTACCCTTTGTGATTTTCTAGCCTAGTGAATAGTCTGTCTATTTGTTTTGGTAGTTTATTGTCATCCATATTGGACTAATAAGGCTAGTGGTTTAGGTCAAACATATTTGACCATGAATTTGAATATTAAAAACCAAACAAAGCATCATGGATTGGAACGACCCGATATTCATCAGATAATATAAAGGGGATTCTTGGGCCATTATTTTTATTATCACCAAATCTAAAACATGACGTATAATAATAGAGGATTTATCTCAATAGAAAGATGTTACCTCTAATCGAAAAACCTGTTATGGAGTATTTTTATACAAGGCCAACATAGGGACATACTATATAGTCATGTAGTGGTATCCATAAGCTGACATGACTATTAAGTAGACGAATTATTCGAGGCCACTATGGAATGAACTGCATATCCAAGTAAAGGAGTTCTTAAAAATTATGAAATTCTACTCTAGATAAACAAAGGGGTTTAATATTTGGATCTCTCAAGACAACAGCAGGAAACATTTCCAAGGAAATGTGTCTGAATATAATGAGGTCCATATGTGCTGATATACTCCATGAATAAGGAACAACTTAAACATAAATTTTGTGTATTAAAGAGGGTATATTTGTCATAAAAGTGAATTCTAATATATTTTTATGTAGTTTAAATTCATGTATCAAGAACATTATGTTGTGCAGTTTCAATTCATGAATAAAGGACATTAAGGGTTTGGATAATATGTTATACAGTTTAAAGTCATGTCACAAGGACATTGGGGTTGTGTAGTTTAAATTCATGGTGTAAGGATATTATGGAGAAATTTAGATTAATGTCATGAAACAAGCATATTATGGTGTTGTACATTTTAAATTCATGTAGAATGGACATTATGTGGCCTACATTTAATGTCTTTAGATCTGAACAAAGTTTTTATGGTTCCCTAATTCTTGGTAATTTATCTAGAAATGGTCTACCATATTGTGGTATGAAAAGGGATAATTTTATGCTATGATTTGGGGATTTCCAAATATAAATACTGATATAGAAAAAGTACAAATGACATTAGAGGATCTCTCTTTTGAGAACGAAGTTACCCCCGCTTGACAAACCCTTTATAAGTGGTGTATTTTGTAGTGACAATTGGGGCATGTGTTGCATTGTCAAATGGTGGAATTATTATGCTGACAAGAATGTTCTGTAGGTGAATGTTATGAAAGTACAACTATGTAAAGTACTACATAGATAGGTATAGGATCTCTCAAAAATTCTAAAATTAAATTTCAAAAATCCAATGAATGTTTTTGGTGATTTAGATTTTCCTAGGAAAAAAATCAGGATTATAGAGAAAAGTACATGAATACAAAATGGGTATTTCTAGTCATGATTTCCAATGAATTGGATAAATAGGCTCTATAAGATGGTCTTACCCAAACATAGAAAGTACGGTACCTATAGTTTTAGGTCATGTGACTAGGACCAAAATATTAGGGAAACACTGGAGGATATGTGGTCAAATGACACATGGTCATTCGAATATGCTTTGATAATATAGAGAGGGAAAATGTAAACCATGGACTTGGAGACATTTCAGTTGGGAGAAAGGACATGTGACAAATACACAATGGATGACCACATAAATATTAGGATTCTGCATACCCTCATTAAAGCTTAAAGGGACAAAAGAGGCTTCTCCCAAGAACAAAGTTACCACTATTTAAAAACCTCGTTATGGGGGATTTATTTTGGATATAAATCTAGGGATTCTGTTTCATAGCCACACAATGAAATGGGGGTGTTCGGCACTAAGTGCTCAACTTGTGTGGGGCGCGAATAAGAAACACAAAGCTACAGGTATATATATAGGTAACAAGCACTCACCCCAAACTAGGTTTTTCTTCAGACAGCCTAAAGATCACAACGACACTCAAGTCCGAGTCACAACTCTCGCCAACAAAACCCATTTGTCCCATTCTTGTTTCCATGTTCAGTAATAATGTTCAAATAAGTCTATGAACTACTGGGAAACTAACACCATAAGCATAACCAAGGAAAAGAATCCATCCAATCGTCAATTTAAACATTCACACCCAGTTCTCTTGTAAAGTCACAACAACAAGGAAAAGTGAGAACTCTCGAAGTCCTGGAACTAGACAACCCTGAGACACTTCCCTGTGTCCCCTCCCCCAAAAGGGTTTTTCATCAACAGAGGATCTCACCCCAATTAGTGATATAAACAAGTAACCACTGAGTCTTAAAACTCACAACCACCGAAAGTATAAAAACAGGGGATCCCATCCCCTCCCACATTTCCACTAATCAGCCCATAAAAGAAAAACAACCAAACCACTTTCACCAACACTAAGCAGGTCCATAACGGTATTTTCAGATTTAAATGATTTAACACACTCCATGATTTCAATTCAGTGTTTTGACTAGGGTTAGCATAGAAGGGATTGATCCTGGTGCTTTAAATTTATTCAGCCGGGTATACATGATTAACCAATTTACTTTTCACATCAGGAGTTTAGAATTAGTAACAAACAATTTAAAACACCGCGAGGGGTTCATTAGTGCACAAACAATAACCACCAACGGCCACAACTTTCAGAAGGCATAAGCCAACACAACTTAGGAAGATCATCATAATATAAACAACATCAACGATCACAGCCCCCCCCCCCTTCATTTCTTATAGGGTTCATTCATTATCTTTAATTAGGTCTGGTTTATACATTTCTATAGAAACAAAATCACACCCACCCCGCATGATACACAAAAGGGAGAGGTGAAGGAGAAATTCCCTACCTCTTGATAGATGATCAACATTTAGGCCGGGCATGGAACTTCACGGATAACGTTGCGGCTCGACCGACTCACCAGAAGTTGTTTGTGAAAATCTGCGATCGAGAAAAGAAGAAACCACAGCTAACCCTTAGTTTATAAGAGTCGCGGATGGTTGAGTTGATAACGCGAAACCGTGTAAGGCGCAGGGTCGTGGGTTGGCCACGCGGCCCCACTCATCATTAAAGGGGGTCGGGTGGTTTAAACTGACTCATTAATTCATTAATTATTTATTTAAAACTCTTATGGGCATTATGGGTCTTTAAAACACACTCAAACAGGTCAAAAAAATTGGGTTTAAAACCCTAATTGCGCAAGAAGGAACGCCACTGGAAAGAACCCGCGGGGTAGGCCAGAGCCACCGGTGGCTGAGGGATACCGGTGGGTGATGGCTACCGGTAGGCTAAGGCTACCGGTACACCAAGGCTACCGGTACGCCAAGGCTACCGGTACGCCAAGGCTACCGGTACGCCAAGGCTACCGGTACGCCAAGGCTACCGGTACGCCAAGGCTACCGGTACGCCAAGGCTACCGGTACGCCAAGGCTACCGATAGGCCAACACCGCTGTGATTCCCAGACCAGAAAACCCAACGCGACATTTTCACAAAGTAAAGGATCCCCACAAAACCCGGGTCATTACAATAATCATGGTGGGGATTGACATAAAGGGACTAGAAATGTTTTTAGGTGTGGAAAAGAAGTTCATCGAGTAGTAGTGTGTCGAAGTAATGGTAAAAATGATATTAATGATGTGAATAGAGAAAAGACTACAGAGAACACACCACCCACACGTCAATGCTAAAAGTGAAAGGTAATGGGGAATTACGCTAACCAATGCCCTAACCCAAGGGTTATGGATTATTATCTATGTGGACAACCTCTTAAGGCCAAAAAAGGAAAATCTCATGCTATTTCTATTGGAGATTTTGAGTATGACAATGAAGCTACGAAATTTTAAAGTGTTTAAGTAATGGTATTCAAAAATAGTGTTGTAGAATCTATTTTATAGTATTATGAAATATTGGAATATATATGTATTATTCCATTGTGATTTTCAAAAATTAAATGGTACAGATAACCACGAAAATTGATTGAACTATTTTTGGAATGTACGTGATATGCGTATAATGAAGGGATAATGAGATAACTGGATGTTTGATAGTATTAATGAACTCATGACTCATATAAAGACAAATTGATATCATGTTTTGAGTATATAGAATTTTTGGTATTTTTTATGTGTGGAATGAGTTAATTTTGACAAAATTCATTTTTTCACTAAGGTTTTATGGTAATTCATGTTACTATCATGTTTTAAGATAATACATGATCAAGGTATTGATAGGTTTGGAATGTGACAACCAAGAACTACCTTATGAGATATGGGAGATAAATGTTAAGTTCATTTAGTATACCTCTTTTGAATGTTTTATATTTTTAGTTTTCAGAAGGATTGTAATGTTATCCATTTATATAGAGTATAAGTTATATTTTAGTTAATTTTTGTCAGATTAATGTAGTATCTTGCTATTGGTGGATTTGTGCATATTTTATTACTTGTGCTAACTTTTATGTTATGTTTTATTGAATTACCTATAATTCTATCTCATGATCTCTTAACACTTCATGAATGAAACATTAAACTTCATTTAATTAAATAAGAGATGAAGTGGAATTTGGTCAAGGCATGAACCATGGTGAGATTATACCAAAATCAAGTATTTATTCTCATGTAAAATTATTCATCTTTAGGGAAAAGATCTTGAAAAACAAATTTTATCTTAGTACCATATTATTTGATGAATTTTATGGTACCATAAATCATATAAGATTTATGGATTTCTAGTTGTTTACTTTCACCAAACATTGTTCTCCATCACTATCTGTCAGAACATGAGGGTTTGATTTTTCTTTCATATCCATGTTTTCAATTCCCACCTATTTTATCCTATCTTGAAACCAATTTATGAGTTACTTTGGGTAATCATTATGTTTCTAAATTTCCATTTGAAAATGAGGTTTTAGTATTTGTTTTTACATTGTGGTTTTCTGTGAAATAAACTTTCAAGTAGTAATCCTTTTATTACCCCCGACGAATTTTGAAGGAAAAATTCATTTTAAGGGGGGTATAATGTAACACCATGAGTTTTTAGGAGATAGATTCCTCTTAATTTCTTTTATGTCTTGTTTTTTAAGTAAAAACAAGATTATATTGTACTATATGCAACACTGTGTTACCTTGTTGTATATGCAACTCTATACTTGTCTTATGTTACCCACAATTTCAAGTTCTTTTGATAGAATTCATTTCATGAAACGATGAGAATATATTTTGTTCAATTTATAAAATAACTATGTTTGGATTTTTTTTATTCACAATACCAAGGAATATATTCATTAAACGCAACACTGACTTATCTTGTAAGACACACAAGAGCGACCATCCTTGATAGTTTGTGATGTAAGTGAAATCGAGTTTCACTAAACAACAATATATTATTAAAATATTATTATTTAATGGGATATAAACTAGAATTTAGGAATATTATTTAAAATTTTGAATTTTATATAGAAATAATATTCATATTAAGTATTTTCTAGAATATGATATAATAAGAAATTCAATTTTCCAGATAAAATGAGTGTTTTTCTAAAAATGCAGTTTTACCGCCTTTTGATGGAGAACCCATTTTAAATCTAGATTTTTACACTCTTATAAGTTATATAGGATATAATAAACTTATTCTTTAGAATAGGGACATAAAAATTTACTTTGGTTTAATTTTTTCAATTTTTATGATAAAATTCATATTTTAATAAATAGTGAAAAATGCTACATTTAAATTCAAAACAATATTTTCATGTAATTCATTTATATAGTTGGATTATATATTTATTTGTCTTTACTGTGTAATTGGATTATGGTTTTATCATTTAATGTGGTTTTTTTCATTGGATGTAATTTCACATTTAAATTGGACATAAACGCATGTCAATCTATTGATAGTCTTTACTTCTTAAAAACCTGCTTTTTGGTTTTGACAATGAGAATTAATTTTAATTTAATTAATTCTAATTTTGTGTTTTGAATTTTGAAAAATTGATTCTGCATTTCAATTAGTGGTTCCAAATTATGTTAATAGGTTACTTTTTTGGATTTTATGAATAGTAACTACAATATTTATTGATTACCATAGTTAAAGGTAAATTGGGAGAATTAGGATAACAAACAATATGAAAAAGATACAAATACTACCCTAACACCTGCCAAAATCCTATTGGATGAATTAAAGTCAGCAAATATCACCTAAGGGTCAGAATTGATTCATTTAACTGAATTTTTTTCGTGAAAGTGATGTTATTATAAATAAAACAAAAGAAAGTGAAAACATGTCACTATCTTATCTTTTATAAGTATAATAATTTTAATGTAATGACATATTTAAAAAAAATCAAACATAAATAGTCTCCAGGAAGATAATGAAATTTTCTATATCTTTTGAATTTATTTATAATTTTTTGATATTAAATATTTACCATTAATCATGATGCAATAGTGATGTAGAAACTATTTTATTAATAGAAATATCAAATAAAGGGTTTCAAAAATATTAAACTAAATAACATATGAACTAATTAATGTGCATGGATATATTTTTTGTAGGTGACTATGACATGATAGAAGTGTATTAAAAAAATTCTAACTTATCTTTTTTTTTGTATTTTATTCAAATACAAATAAATGAATAGTTTCAAAATTGACACTATTGATATTTTATACAAATAAAATATTATTAAATTATTTAAAAATCACATAATTATTTAAAAATTACAAATTTTAAATTATATGGTCTAAAATTCCATAAATAATTTAATTATGTTCATTTTAAAACACATATGTAAAAAAATTTAACCATTTAATTTATAGAATATTATTAACATAGATAAAATTAAATAGATTAAATAAGGATAAATCAAAATGATAAGGTTTAAAATAAAAACAAAACATATAAAAATTATATTGGGTTAGATTATTTGGACCCATACTCATTTCATATTTGAAATAAATTAGTTTCAGACCATTAGAAAACGAAAATAAATTTATAATAAATTAATATTTCAATACTTTCCTAAAGTGCCCCTCCTCCTTCTTATAAAACGCCACAACCTGAACTCATTTACTCACACCTTTAAAGACCTTTGGATAATCCAAACTCTTCTAAAAAAATATCCCAAAATCCCTCCCTTCCTTCTAGATACTAGACATTGGACAGAAATACATCCTAGAGAGACCTTTTGTGCAAAATAAAAGGAGATACTCGAAAAAGAGGTAATTGTTTTATCACCTCTTTCAAAATTATTTTCTTCCTCTACTTCATATTATTATTTTTATTATCATACTAAATTAATAAATACAGTATCTTATACATTCTGATATGTTATTATACTAATGGTATAACCATATACCTCTTTTTATCCATCCTATGAATAACAATATCACCATGTGTGCGTACGTACAGCTTACTATCTCCATTCCATGGTGTAATTTATTATTCAACAATAAATAAATTGGATGGGTATAATAATGAGTATAGTTGATGTAAAAAATGAATATAACATGATAATTATTCTGTATAATTAATATACCATCCAAATTCATACCATTTAACCATTAAGATAATGATATCATCGCTCGTGCATACGTACAACCTACCGTCTCCATGACGTGATGAGATTCATTCTCCATGTTAACCATTCAAGAATGATTATAAAGAATATGTAGTAAATAATAATGAAATATATGAAATAATAATGCTACTATATTTACATATGTGTGTGTGTGTCATTTACTTTCTTCCATGAAATTCAATAAGGAGATAGAAATGGCGTCAATGCATACGTATGGCCTACTATCTCCATGAATGGTGTATTCTATTTCATTTATCTTTCTATTATATATCTTTCTATACTGAATATTTATGATATATAAATCATTTTTTTACATTCTGTAAGTAATTAAATAAAGATCTAAGTAATAAGATAAATAATAACAAGTCAAAATAAGTATGATAAATAAAATGACTATTACCTAAAAAGTTTCTTTAACACGGAGTTGAAAAATAAACTGGTAATATCAAGCCATAAGTGATTCATATATAATATCAAAGAAATTATTATTGTTTTTTTTTCAAGTTAATAATATGTATAAACCCACTATTAGTCTATTCATGTTCAAATTCATCTTTAAACAATTTTCACTTTTACTACATGGTATGGAAGGAATCTTTAATTTGTTTACCATTCAAGGTAATTTTTGACTTCTTAGGAAAAAGTATGAGGGGAATGTTTGTTTTAACTTATATTCCATGAATGGTTTATTGTTGTTTCATGATTCATTATTTCCCTGAATATTCCTCTACACTATTTCAATTTTATTTTCTAATAAGTTCTTTTCTTTTAAAATTGGGCTTCATTTTTAGAAAAGAAATTTTTTTGAAGAATAAAGGATATTTTCATCAAGAATTATGTTCAAGTGTTTTATCTAATTTTTTTTCAACTTAGATGATTTTATTAAATAATTTTATCTCTCTATACCTATTATTACTATGATTTGATTGTATTAATAATGGAATGATCTTTTATATGGATTATGTTATGATGGAAAGATGTTTAAGAAACCCATTTTATTTCTTGGGTTATTCTATGATGAATTATTTTGTTTTTGTGGAACATGTAAGAATGGTTTAATTATGAGATGGGTTGGACCTATATCTCCCTTATATGAATTGGGTAAATATTTATATATCATGAGATAAACATGAATATAATGGAAAGTATATTTGGTTCAGAAATACAGGGCTAGAACGGCAAGTAAATCTGGTTTAGTAATACATAGATGAAACCGAAAGTAAACCTGGTTTAGTAATCGACTTTGTCCTCAATGATGGTTCTGGTATAAATTACTTGGATACTATTGAAATCATATCATGTGATTATTTGTTTTATATAATTCCATGTTTTATGTTAATTCTATTTTCTCACGGTTTATTATTTTATTATGATTTGTGCCTTCTGAACTACCAAGATGTATTTCATGACTCAAGATTTTAGAATATGTTAAATGTGGTATATTGTTGCAAAAGTAATGTTCATGTTTTTACATTATTATCTTTATTCTATGTATGATATTTTCCAAGACTACCCTTAATGATCAATTGAGATCACCTCTTTTCATATTTCTTTCCCCCCAGGATTTGAAGAAGGGTATTAAGTAAGATTTGTCAAAATGGGGTTCAAGTTATGAATGATAAAGCAGGTTATGGTGTAGATGTTTTATGAACCATTTGTTTATGTTTTCTAGTTTCCATGAGCACTAAACTAATATTGTCTTTGGGCATATATTTGTGTCATGTTTTAAGTATTCTGCAAAAGTAATATATTTTCCATGTACTTCAATCGTAGGTTTCTAGAACCTATATCTATGAGCAATAGAGGAAATTGATCAGAGTACTAGGCACTTAGCGATCTAAACCTCTGTAAAATCATCTCGTGTCATAGGATTTATTTATGATTCATCTGTTAACATTGTTCAAAATCGGATAAATTGTTAATTACTATTAATAAATCAAAAAGGTTAATTAAGCCCCCCCCCCCTCACCCCCTCTAGTAACTACTACCACACAAAGGATCCTAACAGAATATTGTTGAAATGTATCTTATTAAAATTATATTCCATGTAAAAAAATTTACAATGTTATAAGTGGGTGATATTGAAAATAAGGGGTAGAATATGTTGTTGTCAAGTATGAGGATTAATTTGGTCTCTATGGATAGTGTGGTGACATAGAAATATCCCTAGCGTTATCTACAAATCTAGAGGCTCATTATGTAAATGCATCCGTAGAAGAAGGGAATTGTAATGATGTGACTTTCCAAACCCTCCTTGTATTTAAAAAACTAAGAAAATATGATTAATAAAATTGTTTAGATTTAAAATTTTGGATAATGTGTAGTTTAATTCTGGTGAGTATGCAATTAATAAATGATGAAATACAATATTTTTCAAGGAATATTCCTTGAAAACTAATTTGAGGGTTAAAAGACTATTAGGTATGTATATTAAATCTAGTAACCATGCTATGTCACCTTATAAGTATATTTATTATCCAAATAAGAGTAGTGGTAAATCATAGATTGGTAATAATGAAGGAGATGATTGCAAGGGAGTAAAATGTATAAAATCTATTTTTTACTAAAAATTTGATTTTAGATGCTTGAGTATAAAAGAAACTGAATGACGGATTTGTGGATAGATATCATGATTTTAATGAAAATTACATGTATAAAAATTGAGGGAGTGTATGATAGAAAAAATTAATAATCCACCACAACTCTAGGAATAAAACTACTCATTCAATCTAATAAGAACATAACAAAAAATAAATATATAATTAATAATTAAATGGAAGAAAGTGTAAAGGGCTACGATGAGGATATTCATATCATCACTAGAAAAGAACAGTTAGAATGCATTAATCCTTTGGATATTATATTTCTTCATAGATTCAATAAAGGGAATAGAAATTCAAACAATTATTACAAGATTTGAGACACAATGGAATCATTCTCTGAGGATCATAATGATGAAAATATGGAATGGAGTAATACATTAATCGAATAAAGTATATGCATGGATCATAGATATAATCTCATAATGGTAGTTTTTATGGTTCAATTTCATTCATTGAAATTGAAAACATTTTATGTTGTTTTTTTTGGTTTCCCACTATTTCATTGAAAGTGGTTTTCCTAAAAATGAATAATATCTAACATGAAAGAAAGTGTAACTTATATAAAGGGAATTGGATTTAGAATAATGGGATAGTACTCATGAACCCAAGTGCCTAATGTATACATGTGGAATAATCATAAGAATATAAATAATTATATATATCATGATTATCTAACATTTTTTTCCTGGCATATTGCATCAATATCAATACTTATATCCCATAATATATATGAAAAACACATCTCTTCTTATGTCATGTAGTGAGTCCAACATCACTACTCAAACCCCCATAATAGTATCTTGAGGTAAAAAAATTAAGAATTCATTGGATGGATATATCATATCCATATTTCATATAGTGATAAAACATAAATATGTTTCTATATGAAATTAATCATGAAATTTATAGTGAAAAAAATATAAAATAAGACTAGTTAAAAAATATTTTAAATTGTATGGCATGAGGTGAAATAAATAACAATATAATTAGACATAAAAAATAAATCATCCAATATAATTATATTATAAGAGTAAATAGATGATCTGCAGTGAATAATAACACTATAAAAGATGAATATTTTAAGGAAATAGAGGTAAATGGATGTGAAATCATATAATGTTTTTTCATAAAACATTTTTAACATTATCTTAAAATTAAATTATAAATTTATACATTCAAAAAATATTGGCATGATGATGATAGGAAAAAATATTGAAAAATAATTCTAAAGTAATCTCCAACAATATAGTCATGAAAAAATGAGGTGAAATTATATAAATGTTTTATTAATTATATATAATATATGAAAGTTAAATGAAATTTTGTTTTATTATTTTTATATAGTTTTGGAAAAAACTGGCTTCGATGAGGGTGATATAAATTATTTTCCGATTAGATAATGAGAAATGTGAATAATAATAAAAATATATATTATGGAGTTTTTTAAAATAGAAAATTTGATATTTTTAAAGAAGAAAAATGTAAATTTAGGAGAATGAGATATTATAAAGGATGATAATTACTCATAAAAACATTACATATTTTTGTGGAATGAAATCCATCACAGATAATTAATTTGAAATAAAAATATGATATTCGTAAAGAGAAAAATATAATAACAAATAATAAAATTATTTTTAAAAATATAAAAATCATAGAATAACATAGTGATAGAGAAATTATTATGATTATTTTAAATGGTTATGAGTTATGAAAATACCTATCCTTTGATTCTCACAAGGTCTGTTGGGATATAACACCTTAAATAATAAATTTAGGTTTGTAATTATTATATAATATAACGCTATTTATATATATCTGGCATGGTAAACATTATGTATAATTTCATATTATCAATTTATTAATAATTCTTTGGAAAAATAAATATTTTGATGTTAATTATACGGTCTATTGTATATTAGATTTGGAATGGTGGTACTGTTTCATAGTCATTTCTCAAGAGTTTATCAATTACGGAAATTGGATCAAGTTTACATTGTGGCATTTCAATTTTTTGGGATTTCCAATTATCATTTAAGGGATATTATGGTGATAGATTAATAAGAGGGGTTAAAGTATCATTTTATAAAATTCAATATAATAAAAAGAATTGATATTATTAATGAATTGTAATATAAATATATATATATATATATTCATTCCAAAATTATGATAATATCATAAATCATTGATCATTATATCATAATACATATATTTATGATTTATTAAATATTCATAATGTAAACATTATAACATTGTTATTATATGTGATAAAACTATATGAAACAACACTATTTTATAAGGAATAAATGTGTATGAATAAAAGAGGTACTTTGGTGAATTCAGTTACTCAAAAAATGTGGATGACATGTCAGGATGTGTGTGTATGGTTGTTCTCATAAGTCGGCATTTTCAAGATACTACATCTTTAATATTGGCTACAAACCCCTATTCTTTTAATGTAGGATGAGACATAGGATCAAAATAAATCATGGTTTAAGGGATTAAGACTCTGGGAAAAAACTATGGCTTATCTCTCACTACATGGGAATTGGAACAACCTAGGTTTCATAAGTGGTTTTCAAAGGGTTTTAACCTATACCCATTTTAAAAGGTTATATTCATGAAAAAGTAAAAAACATTCGATGGACTATGAGCATGTCATGGTATAGTAATAATAAAACATTTACATTGGATTAATCATTTTTAAAATATGTTATTACATTGATAAATCATATTTAATAATGGGTGGTCGATGATGTAAAAAATGAATGATTATGGAGATGATGAAATTTACACTGAAGACTATAATATTAGAATTATGATATATATAGAAATTAAGGATTTAGGAATCCTTCTTATAATAATAGGTTACCAAATGTGATGAGGGATTACTAGAAGAAGAATTTGGGTAGGTATTAAAGTGAAAACTAATTTAAATGTTTTATTTTATATTAATATTTGAGGGGTGACTTTATAGATCTCATAGTGTGCAACTTTCTCAAAATATCATTAATTCATGAAGAATCAATGTATATTATGCTTGAATTGGATCAAAAAAGGGAATATAATTGAGTTAAGATAAAGGTTATTTGATCATTCCCTCATCCACTAAGATGTTAATAATAAATTATGATACTTTTGGACTTCAACTTATTTATTACCATTTACAAAATTTTATTTTTTTTGGTTACTCATTATTTACCTCGATAGAATTTATTTATGATCAATAATTAAATTTAAATTTATTACCTTATTTGGATGTTTTAATTATAAATAGTTAATCCATTTTAACAAATTCAATATGAAAAAGTGATAAAAAAAGTTATTTTCTTACTAGAATGTATAACACCTAAAAAATAAATATTTAATGAATGTATTTATCATTGTAAAAATGAAATCATTTATATTCACGTTATGTTAATATTAATTATGTGAATGATAGATTATTTTTTACATATATTTTAATTTAATTTTATTAAATCTTTTCATTATTTTTCTTCAATTTAATTGATTTTAATAAAATTAGAAAATAAATTCATTAAAAAATAACTTTTTAAGATTAATTGGTTATATTAATAATTCCATAAAATTGAATATATATTTTTAAACATTATATTAATTTATTCAAAAAAATCAATTAAATATATATTTTTTAATTAATTTAGTTGATTCAATAAAATTAAAAATTTCAATTATTCAAAATGGAAAAATATACATGTATATATATATATATATTATCAGATGTCATATTAATTATTAATTATTAAAATTATCGTGACATATACATAAAAAATCAATTAGGTCCTCCTTATAAGACTTGAGCGTATGATATTCCATGGTGGTAGTTGTGGGTGGTGATTCAAATAACATGGTTCTCTTAGTGATTTCCATGATATTGAACTACCCCCTCGCATGATTTCATAATTATGTACACGGAGAAGTTCACATTTTTCTAGATATTGGGAAAATGATATAGATGATACATCGAGTATAATGTCATAGAAATAATCCTTATAATAAATTGGTATAAAACATTCAAGTATTTGTTTTACAATCTATATATATTTAATAATGTTGCTACATCCTTTAATATTCACTAATTAAACAAATACTCTATTATTGAAGCATTTTAATACAATAATTATTATATTTTAATATATTTATTATTATTATATCCAAGGATGTTATCCATAACCTTATAAACCCAATGGCCATATCTGGCTATTGATCATATAAATCCAAACACTATATATCCTACAACAATATATCAATTTACCATATATAAAAAAGTCATATAAAAACTATATATATATATTTAAATTATTTTTCATAAAAAATACTTTTTAATTCATGATTTTAATCATATTTATAATTCGTTGTATTATTTTTGTAGCTATATTTTTTATTATAATATTCATTTTCTATCATGATGATGACATTTTCAAATTTTCTATATTTTTATTTACATGTGGTATTATTCCATTTTTAATTTCATCAATCAATGTTTAATTTAGATGTAAAATAATGTTATTTTACTTTTTACTAAAATTTTATACATTAATTAAATAATAAAATCTTCGTTTGACTCTATTGTTCTGTGTAAGACATGGACTAATGTTCAAAAAAATATTTATATAAATTTATAGTGATACATTATACCCTCACAAAAGTATCTCAGCCTAGATTTTTCAATATTAAGAATAAAAATATGACACTACTTTGTCTTACTACATCCTCATAATCCCATATGACTTACTGAATTATATTATTTCAAGAATGTCCTTTGATAATTTGGGAGGTCTTATTTTTTTCAACTTCTCTCTAAAATCTGAAATATTTTCCTATAGTTACATATGTGAGACGTCCTAATCTAATTGTGCATCATCTAAGTTCAAAATATTTTATTAATCTACTATGTACTTCCTTTGAAGTTGTACCTAGAACTCATCATGATTTTTTATAGTGGTAAATAAAGCACCATGTAATAAGATACAGTCACTACATGACCAAAAAACTATATGAACCAATTTATTATGGTTTCATCATTCAATTCTTCATGAATATCACTAACCTATTAAAAGCATCTATTAGAAGAAATAATTTTCACCAACCTGAGTCTCTATATCTCTCTATGATTAATATAATATCATATAAATGGATTTTTTTTCATTCATTAATATGTATTAGAATGGTTAAAAGAAACTATCCTAGTTCATAAAAATGATTTGGACCTAATAGTTTCCTATCTCTGACATTATATAAACATATCAAAACACTGTATCTCTTCCAATATTTATATTATTATAGTTATATTTCAAGGATAGAGTATATATAGTTATTATATAAGAACTAAAATGGGGAAAAATATAGATCATAACATCATATTATATCTAAAATGATATATAATAACATATTAAATATTTTTTGAATGGTATGTTAATATTGAACATCAATTTTTGGATGATATTCCTTGCCAAAAATATTTTTTTATCAAATTATTATTGTATAATTCTGCATGACATTAATTTTTACATTGGAAATTGATCAGATATAACTAAATGTGTTAGTCTATATATCCTTACAACATCATGTATATGTAACATCAAATATGACTAAGTTTGAAACAACCATAAAAAGATATTACATGTGTTGTCTTTATAAGTATATCAACCACAAATCCAAAAGAACTATTTTGTTTAGAGTTCATGAGGATATATTTGACATAATTCCTAGTGATTGACTCTCATTTCAATATAAGTTTTGTTGATTATTTCATTATACCCTTAAATTTTTAATTTTCAACCATTACTTATTAACACACCAATAATAAGGATATATACTCAACAATCTCTATGTTGATATTGTTATACATAAAGTTTGGTTTCTAATATCTATACATCTTTTTTCTTCTTAGTCAAATAGATCATGATAATCTATTTTATTCATCTAATAGATACTTTTTAGTTTTGTTATCGATAGGGAACATATATATTTTCCAAATAATATAATATCATCTATTTAAATATTTAATTATGTATTATTTTCATTCATCTATTATAGATAGATATCATCTTTATAAGCCACTATAGTCATCATATAAGTGGATTATTGAGAAATACTTCATGAAATGTTTAATTTCATCACATCCATTATGATTTTGATATCCATATGTTGAATATCCACAATGATTGTTTAAATTTTAATCATTATCAATGATATGTCAGAATTACCATTTCATCAAAGATATTTTTCTATATTTATTCCTTCCTAGGATAGAAATATATTGATAAATTATAGTAATTGATTAAAACTATCCGTAAGATTCAGAAAATATTATACTCCTTATGTATAAATATATAATTTATACACTTTTAATAAGTATTTATATCACTCAATTCACTATAGAGAAAAACACCAAAACATTAGTTAAAAAATAACTACTAGCAGCTCTAAAATAACATTTTTGATAATTTTTTTATGGATCTTTATTTAACAAAATGAATATGATATCAACATGACATTTTTTATAGGGACACATGATATACACTAATCTAAAGAATGACAATATATCTCAAACCATACTCCACAATAGTCTAGGGTAGGTATATTTTCATTGAACAAAATATTCTTAATTTCAATAAACACATCTTTACATTCATTGATCTAAAAATATTGATCCATTATTTGTCACATGTTTTGAAAATTTGATAATTGTGGGAAATTTATCATGAATAGTTGTTTTGATACTATAAATCTAAGAAATCTATGGATCTATGTCACAGATATTGGGATATTCCATTCTCTAATCAACTATCTCTTTATATATTCCATTAATATATGATATAATGTGATTCTGTAGAAAATAAATCATACATTTATTAGAAAAAATTCACACAAGTTGAATTGGTAATTTATTATTTCATTTCATAAGGTCTATATAAAAATCCCCAACCAATATTCCTGATATTTAATTCTATTATGATATATAATAATACCATTAGTAATTAATACCATAATATTTTTATGTAATCCTAATAGACTTTATTTGTCAATTCTATAAAAACAATATGGTTGTTTATAATTTTTAATAGAATCAATATGAAGTCATAGTGTCAATATCATATTCCAAATACTATATTTGGTATATCATCTCATTTAACCTAAAATGACTGTATCCGTATCAAATTTCATCTTTTAAGAAGTATTAATCTCGTCTATGAAGATAATATAAATAATTAATGTGTGTAATATGATACTTGTTCCTGATCATGATCATCCGGTCAAGTTCATGATATTAAATAAAAATATGGATTATGGAAACTATTTTACTAAAAGGACTTAATTATCTAATGGTGAAGTACATTAGATTACACAAAAATTTTATAGATTTACCTCATGTTCCTTCTTTAATTTTTTTAATTAAATGAGGGTAATTCTATAGTGGCTTGTGGATATAATCATACAACTTGGAATGGCTTCAAAAATTATTCAAACTCACTTTCCAAGTGAGTAAATGGAAATTTCATTGGAAATTCAATAACATATTTCCTATAATTTTCATATATTTTTGGTTCAATTCCTCACAAATAACATTAAATAAATATCCATTTTTGTTTCGTATTAGGTATCATATTTGGGAATTAATTTCCAAATATAGTTCAATAACATCGTTTCATTGATCTTTGAATGAGGAATGATTTGGGATATGTAATAATATTTATCTATCCCAACAACTGATATATCCTTTATGTAGTGAGAACAAGTACATACAATATATCACTTCATATTATACTAAATGAGGAAGAAAAGTATTGATATATTTTATTTTCTTCACAAATCATGATCAAAGATGAGTAATATACTTCTACTGATATAATTGCACCATCAGTTGTTCAAACTAATTTTCCAATATCTAATGTTTGATGTGGTGATTCAATATACATAGAAAAATTGAATTATTTGAATGAATATAGAAAAATAGAATATAATAAGGCACTAGAATATTTGGAGGGTTGATTAAGTGTACCATTCAATAAATTGTTATCACTACCCACTTCAATAGTATTAATAGAATATTATCTTCTTAATTTTCATGGAATTATATGCTTTTTTATTTTTTATCATCATTATCACTTGTATTGGGGCCTTAATTTGAATAAAATAAAATATTCCATTGATTATAAACATTAATGTGTGGGTAGTTCACTAATTGGGTATACCTTATCATAAATTTAACAAACCATCATGTAATGATAAGAGTCATTGTGGGTTGGAAAATTTCATAGGGAATTTTAGATTTCATTTTTTTATGATACATTTTGAGGTTTGATGACTGGAATAGGTTATTGATCTTTTAAATCACTATAATAGGCGTATTTGGACTTGAATAATGGCTTAGGAAGCTACTTATGGTTTCATGATACCATTAGAGGAATTTAAATATGGTTAGGATACTACAACACCCACCATCCCATTGATGGGACACCACCATCTAGCTAATTGGAGAGGTAGGAGCCCAGTAGGCTACCTAAGCTCACTAACCAGCCAATTTCCCTCCAATGGCTAGAAGATGGGGCTAAAAAATGATTTTAACATTTTACAACCACATCACTTCACTATGGGACCCCATTATTACCTCTACCTTATTTTACCCTGATCTCACTCTAGAAAAGTGATAAATGAGTCTCATTCCTTTATTTTTTAGCTCACTCTTCCTCAATTCCTATGTGTTTAATTTTTTGTTCATTATTGTTTACTCCTATCAGTATGTATAACATTGTCTCACAAATAACTACACTTTCCCATTGATTGTTCCTCATGGAATAGTAATCCAAGGAATTCGTAGTTTTCTTCATTGAAATGGCACATCAAACTTGATTTAAGCAACAATTCTTGTTTGTTTATCACTACTCAACACGAGGTAATAAGCCCTAAATATTTTATGAAATTTTTATAATGTTTTGTTTCATTAATTTCATGTGGGTGTTTGTGTATCCCAAGGAAAACACTACTTTCTAATTTATAAAGAGTACATTAGCTTGGTAACAATGTTGGTGGTTCCCTAGAGGAGGATTACTTGTTTAATTCCATAAAATAGAAGGAAACAGTACTTATAAAGTGAAAACTTTTTTGGTTATCCTTATAGAAGTTTGGGTTTAGAAAAAAAAGATATTTTGGGATATTTGTGGCTATGTTAGCTTAGATAGATGGAATATAGGTTCATGTACTAAATATAATTAAACTTGTTCATTATAATCATTATATTAGGTTCATGTTCCAATGAAATGATGGATTTTTACACATATTTAAATGATTTTGTATCATTCTATTTGGGATCATAAATTATAGAGTGGCATCGGTGAATTATTTAAGGGATTTGGTGATGTTTTCCCTTATATACATTTTTATGTGAGGATTTCCATGAAACTTGTGTTTTTTTGTCTATGATGATGGACTTAATTTTTGAGATGATTGGTAAAGGTTATGATTTAGTGTTCCTCCTTTCATGTGAAAGTTTATTCCTATGATTGTGTATTTCTGTGGACTCCATTAGTAGTGTGGGGATGGGTTGATGTGGATGATCAGCCTCCTATGAATCCTAAAGATGTGTCTACATATATATTGTAACTCCCAAGAACCATTCGAATGCGATGAGTGATGATTGTGCCTCATAATAACCCATTGGATAGGATTGGGTGATTGACTGACCTCCCTAAAACCTATGGGGATGGATAGATGCACATGATTAACCAAATCAAAATCATTGGGGATATCTCATGGAACATGATGTGGTGGTGTAAAATAAACATTAATAAGCTTTCGGTCACATGTGCTTATGGTTTCTAACAGATTCATCATCCAACAATGAGCTGAAGTAGGTAGAACTGGGGTTTGTGATGTCCTAGTTACCACATAATGACTCGACGGGGTGTGTGTTTATTTTTGAATTTTTTATAAAATAAATAAAACTCTAAAATGAAATCATTAATTTATTATATGGGGTTATTTTTGGTGTCCTTCTAGGTTTATACTCACACTATTGAAAATAATCTCGATGTGCAGGCAGAAATATGGTACGAATTGCAGCTAAGGGAAAGATAGTTGTTTTGAAGAGTTGTGAAAGAGAAGAAAGTTAGTTGATTATATTTAAAACAAATTATCCTTTTGGTGTTTTATTTTCATTATTTTCTCCCTTTTTATAATATATATATATATTAATCACATGTGTGGTTCTTCCATGGTTTTTATCAAACTATTACTTTATCTATGATCAAATAGATCTGTGTAATTATGATTTTTCAATTTTGTTTTATTGTTAACAATAATTATTGTTCAGTGATTGAATGAAATTATTTTTTGTATATCAAGGAGGTAATATTTACCCCATGGTGAGAATTAATACCGCTACACTATTACACAACCATTTGTACATAGGGAGGAATGCATGAGGTCAGCGGACACTACCTAGTACTGACTGGGTGATTCAAAAATAGGGATAAAAAAATGATATCGGATCTTATTTATAATTTAAATAAATTATTTTTAATGGTTTACTATAGATAGGATATTTTTTGGCCTTAGTAATAAAATAAAACCTAAGAGTACATATCACATGTATGAAAAATAATAAAAGTTGATATGCATAGGGATTTATATTCATGTTTTTTATATTATAGTGACAAATTTTACCTTGAGTTATTCAAATGATTTTTCATATTCCTAATTTAAATTATTCTTATTTATTTTATTTTATCATATCCCAATTTTAAATATTGGTTTATTCATAAATCATGAATATACATGTAGTATCACATGTAATTTTTTTGGTTTCATGGGATTGATAAAGGATTTAATTTTTCAAATACTGACAAAATATTTCTAGTGTTTACTAAAATATGTTATGGGTTTCATTTTTTTGAATTTTTATCTTAATACAATATTTTCATATTCATAAATATTATTAACTTATTTTTATGGAAAATATTAAATTTATCTTTTAATGGTATGTGGAGTGTTTTTTCTTGCAAGTTTAATTTATCTTAGAATTAAAGTGGTGTTATGTATTCAAAACATTTTTAGAAAAAATAAATTAACATTTCATTAGAGGTTATAAATATATGTAAATGTATTTGGGATGTGAATAGTGTTTTTCAATGACATGTATTTTTGGAAAAAAAAATCTGTATTTTCGAAACAGAATTGAAATTTTTAATGGTTTTTAGCCCATCAATCCATGATTTGGGTTTAATGATTGTTTTTATGGAATTGTTTTGTGTGGGTAAATGGTTCGGTTTTCAAGAGTGGTTTTAAATATAATGATATTTGTTTTTAAATGGTATTCATGTATTTAGAAAAGGTTTGTCCAAATATTTTTTTGAAAATGTTTTTGGAGTTGGGATTTCAAATGATACAAACGGATTGTCACTATGAGCTACTATTTCATGAAGGCCACGTATAAAATTTGAACTAGGGTTTTTATGATGTGTGTGTGAGATGAATTATTTGAATTTGGATTTTTTTGTTAGATGGTTCATGAACCAATGGGTATATTTTTTTCTTATAATTAGTTGAGGTTTTTTGTATGTGTGGTTTGGTGAGTATCACTTTTAACGGGGTGGGATCAGGGGTGGTTAGACATTTCCATCGTGTGGTGTTGGATAAAAAATGACCATTATTAGGGGAAAATATTATATGATATACCATGTAACAGCTTCATTGATATATTTAGGGTCCATATAAGAGGATTTTGAGAAATGTTTTTATTGTGTGATCCAAGACTTAGATATGGACCCTCTAATGGTTGGGACAGTTTGTTATTTTTTATGGTGGAGACCATTGAGATGCATGGTTTTTTGTGCATTTGTGATCAGAATTTTTGGTGTGTGTCTCTATATGTCATAGTTTGGATAGTATATATGTATGATAGATATTTTTTGTGGAGTTCATTAGATAAATTTTTAATGTTTGTCTTAGTATCCATTTAACCCATTCTCTTAGCTGATGGATGGCCTCAAAAGCCTGTCCCTGTATTCTAGATATTTCCAAATATAAGTGAGGGAGTAAAGTTAGTATAGTTTATTGTCTATAAACTCATATAATAGTGTAACTATGGATATTATAAATAAAAACATAATATCTAAATCATATATAAACAAATAATAAGTCGACTGGACCAGTAACTCACTGTAGTGAAAGTAGAATGTGACATATATAATAATAAAAAATAGAAGCATTAATAATTGACCAAATGATTCATTATATCTAAAGGAAAAAAGGTTGAATCATTGACATTATTTCATGGAAATACTATATATAAAAAGGTAATAGGGGATAGGTATATACAACATTATTTACAAAAATAAATAAAGGACAAAAGACCTCACCACTAGCATCTAGAGCATATTATCGGTCCAATTATCACATGCTCCATACTATAAGAAAAAAAATAATCAACTATATAAATAAAGAAGTGTTCCCTTATCTATAATGTCCGGAAAGTAATATACTTAGGTATCAATGGTGGTCTAGTATTGTCTGAGATAAAATACAAGTAGGACACCAAAAAATATGTCTATAAGTAATACAAGAATTTTACATAGAATCAGCAGTGTGTAGGTAATTTTGAATACTAAATGATGTTGAAAAAAATAAATACCAACTAGCTCAGGTTCCCAAAAGACACTTGTGGGGCTCTACCTATTTCATTATAAATCATAACAAGTCTGATCTATAACCATATATAGAGTAAATATATGTATATATAGTATGGTTATATAAATTATCCAAATATATGGACTACGTATGTGGGTAAATACGCAGGCAAATACCTGGTTACTAGGTGAAGCCTAGATAGGGGAGTTACTCAAGCATTCATAACCAGTATAAATGATTTGTAGGCTCCAATAGAGAGTACCTTCCCTATATCTCGTAATGAATGTGAGATTTCATGATAATAACTTGAGATATGGGGGTGATTATTCTTTCCGAAAACACTAAACAAAAGAATTAATAACATCATCCTCATTACCTAAATACCTATATAATGGTGGTATACATATTTCTCAAAAACTGATGTGTGAGAGAGTGAAACTCACTACCCAAAATTCCATTAACCATCATCCCACATCCTATATTAATAGTGTAATCATAAAAATAATAATTTACCAAGGTATCATCTCATAATAATAATAAACATCAAGAGAAATATATAAAAAGGGTGTCAAAATTAATATGACCCATATAATAAGGCATTAATCAGTTATCATGGACTTACAACAAAGTAGAATTTATTATATTATAAAAATTTAATTCTCTTATGCAAGGACATCCATCTTGATGAAATTAAATGTATATATATATAATCTATTCAATTGATCAAACAATGGAAAAACAGTTCTAAGGTACTACCAAGCATGTAGAAGGTGTTTTTATCAATTATAAATATACCCAAAAGAATGAAATTCCATTTCTAAACCAAGATAAATGCTTTTAAGATGTTTAGTTATTTAAAAATTTATATTAATGAGTGAAATTCACTCATCATGCCTGAATGGGGGATTATAATCAAAGATGAAATTCTCAAAATACCATAAAATGATTATTAGGAGTACATTAAATGGTAAAAAAATATCTAGAATAAATGAACTCATTTTAAGAAAATTTGTGACAATGGTCAATGTGCAGAACAATAATGTGGCTTTGAAAACACTAACACATTTGGAATAAAATATATACCATCTACCTTAGGGATTTAAATGAATCATCATACAATATCAGCTTCATATTCTATGTAGGATAGAAGAAAAATGAAGAATGAATCAATACCCCTAAAATAGGTCAAAATGGATTTCACCTAAATGGGTAAAAGGATAATAAGTGAAATTGAAATAGTAAGAAAGAGGATTGGATATATTATTGATGAAGATTCAACATGAATAATAAATCTTTATTCAGTTTTCGGATCAAATAGTTATCAAGAAATCTTTATAGAGGAGTAAGACTATCCTTGGGAGGAGAAGGGGGAGCCCATCTACTAGATATGAGAGGAGAAGGTTGAAATATATGTTTAAAATATTATTCAGGGAAAAAAATTCATTTTACACTTCAAAACTAGGGTTCATGGTTTGGTCACATGGTTTGGCCAAACTGTGTGTAAATAATTCTTCCCGCACTATCTAAAGAGGGGGCCTACATGGTTATAGCACACGGTTTCCCTAACCGTGTAAAACGTGGAAATTCCACCTTCAATATTTTTTTTCTACTTTTTAATTTGTGTGAGAATTGTGTAAAATTATTGTTGAAAAAACATTAGATCCCTTCTACTCAAATGGTTCCCCATAGTATTAACTCGCATGGTTTTTTTTACCCTGAATAATACCCTTTTATTTCATTTTTTTGGATCTTTGGGATTCTATAAAGATTCAAATACTCATGGAACCTTCTATAGGCCATATTGATATCTACTAAGATAAAAATAAGGTTTCAAATTTAAAACCATACTAATCAAGCCATTAATGAAGTATGGACTATTACAATATCCCCTCTAAAAAGAAACACATCCTCGAGTTTCACTTATGAGTGTAAATAGGTATCACCTGTGAAAATTATTCAACCACTATGCTCATAAATCAGTTCCCTACTCCTAGGTATCATCATATAGTTGTCTACTCAAATATATCACCTATACTAATGGAACTCACTTGTTTTGTAGTATCTTAATGCTCAAATCAATAATACTCATGGTATACTCTTCAAAAGAATCAACCATATCTAAATCAACCTAATCATGTTGGAATATGTACTATGGTTCTTGATAATAGTGGAGAATCTAAGATATGTGAATGACATAATGCATAGACCAGTATCTCTAAGGAAGTGATATCTAGTAACCCACTGGTTTAATATATTACACAATATAAAAGGGTCCAATGATTTGAGGTGAAATATTACCCTTATTATAAATAAGTTGGTGGCCCAACCTAGGAGAGATTCATAGGAGAACCTTAACTCTCACCCCAAACTCAAGATTTCATAAATAAATCTTGTAATATGACCGTTTTATGGATTTTGATGCCATCATGAACTTCTTGGTCAACGGAACCTACTCTGAACTATAATGGATGAGATGAGGTCTTAGCCAAGATGCCTCTACTGCCTATATCCATCACATACGTGATCGGAAAGGCTTACCATATAAGGCTTCATATGGATCTATATGAATATTATACTAAAATCTATCATTATAATAAAAATCAAAGAGGGGTACTTGTTTCTCACAAGAACCCCTGAAGTCAAGGACATGTGCACGGAGCATACCCTATAAAATATGGATTCTACAATTTTTCTCTATGTAGGTATGAGGGTGATAGGTCATGCTTATATACCCAAATCCTTCTCTAATCCCTCCCATAACTGAGACATCATGTAACTGTCCCGGTCATATAGGATATAACATGGAGCTCTATAAAGATATAGGATTTCCTAGACATATATCCTTTCTAGATCATCAATTGAAAAGGACTCTTGAACCAGTATAAAGTGTGCGTCCATTTTGAAATGATCAATGACTACCCAAATCGTATCATTTCCATGAGGTGTTATACATAAAACAACCAAAAATTCTATATAAATATCTTTCAATTTCCACTCAGGAATGGAAAATGGATGTAAAATCACTATTAGTCATGGATATTCTTTCATTACTGGATGAAAGGTGGAACATCAAGTGATAAAGGTGGAAATCTAGAATTTCATAGCATGCCACTAATACTAGAGATGTATGTCTCAGAACATATGGGTGAAATCAAGATGAAATACTCATGTTGAGACATGAAGTTCCCTCATCGTTTCTCCTCTGATGTCTATAGGGACCCATATACACCTTTGGAAGAGTAATGTATCATGCCCATTTATCATCCAACTAGAAGATGAATCATCATATGACATAATTTCCCTTAGGACTAGGACCTCATGATTAGAAAATTTCCTCATTGTTAATCACTCTAGAAGAGTAGATGTAATTGCTAAGGCTGAGAGGATATTCTATCAGTGATCCTCATGAACCACCACATGCATCTCTAAAATCCGGTTAATGAGATTCCACCTTTTACTTTAGATCATTAAGGTGATTATAATACTCCATTATAGACGTGGCTCCTAGTTTTAGGTCTACAAACTCTCTAGCTCGGTCATCCATCAGTGAATTTGGAAAGAAGTGGTCATAGAATATCATCTAGAAATATTCTTATACTATATCTCGATGTGGATCTACGGGGGTGATAACATCCCACCATCATATGTCCGAATCAAGTATCATATAAGCATCATGTTTGACCCTCTACTCTGGATGCATCTCTGATGGTCAAAGATATAAATCTTGGCCACCATCTATGTATCGAAATCATGTGGTCTTCCATACCCTAAAAATGTGGGACAATGCTACTATTATAACTCCAATTTCAACTCTACCATAGTTGGGGAAGGTTGAGATACACCTTTCATATTTTTCATCATAAATATGAAACCCACCGTGAACTTGGAATCAGTTCCCATATCTGGTAATTCATGTGGTTGTACAGGTGGAACCATAGGAGGAATCATTGGTGTCTTAGGGCCCACCACCTTTGGTGCATGTTCTTAACAACATTTAGGTAGTACGACTTATGGTTTTCATGGTTTCAAAATTCAAAAATTTAAAAGACATTCCTTAGAAGAAAATTTTACATTTTTAAATATCATAGATAAATTGCATTGGTAGGTAAAAAACAATCCTATTAAAATATCACACCTCTCTTTCTACTCCAAAATCCATTTCTATAAGGTATGAATATACCATATTGTCTTTAAGAATGTTAGAGACCCCCAAGTACACACTACAATATTCAAGTCTAGATCTATGACTTTTATCCCAAATATAAGATAAACACATCCTTCTAAATGTTATTTTAATTTTGAATTTATGCTCATTTATATTATTTAATCTCATTAAATAGTTAAATTTCATAGATCATCATTCCCAATTCATATGGGATCATACTCTTATTAAATTTAAATATGGCCTCCACTTAATCCTGACTATAACATGTTCCAAACCATGTGATTGATATTCCATGGATCAATGATCCAAAACATACTACCCATGGTTTCTACTTTTACCTATGTAGGAATACGTTGTTAGGTAAATATAGAAGCATTCAGTTTCAATTATGTTTTCTCAGTCCTAAAAAACACTTTATCACATTTCAAAAAAATAATCAAGTCACTAATAATAAAGAAAAATAAAATTTCACAAAAAAAGAAGATGTGGCATTGAAAAATTCCTAGAATATTACTCATATTGTTCCTATAATTATTCATGAGATTCCACAATCACATTTCATCAATCCAATGTAAAATAAATACCACTATAAAAACACCAATAATAAAAACATCCTAATATGTGTGCATCACCCAACAGTAATGTTGTGTCAGCCTTAATGGGAATAAGAAATAATATCAATAATTTGTCCTAGGTAATATTTTTTTCCCTATGCGTGGATCAGATACACCTAGGTAAAAGACCCTTACCAAATTATTTTTTTTACACTCTTCCTTTTGAACACCAAAATGTAACACATTATAAATTAAACATCTATGATACCACATTGTAATCTCTCTACTAGAGATCCACATAACTTGTGACCTGATCTGGTGGTTCACATAGCATCTGGCACACCTCCCAATATGATAGAGTCTTCTGGATATTATAGAGGGTGTAATGGTTGTATAGTGAGGAGACAGTAGCCTCATATTATAGTATCACAATAGATATTATAAATTTAAAAAATAGTTAAAACATATATAAATAGACACTATGAAAACATGACTAGTAACACTCAGTAGTGGATGATGATTATAATAAATCTAATAATAAACTATGAAAGAATAAATAACTTCTAATTTTACTAACTATATCAAAATTCAAAAGGATTGGTAAGATACATGATGTCCTATAATGTTGATAAATAAAAGGGGGAATAGGGTACATAAATATACGACATGATATATAAAATATAAAAAAAAACTATTCCAGTAGCATCTTGAGAATATGATCAGTCCTCTTCTCCAATTCTTTATACTTTAATAAAAAAAATTCAAACATCTTTAGCAGGATTCTTTCCCTTATTCATACCTATAGTCATGTAATCTACTCATTTACCTGAGGCTATCCGTGTAGGGTGTGGGATAAAATACTTATAGTCCACCACCAATGTTGTCCATAAGTAATCCAAAAAGATTACCTTGAATCACCAGTATGTAGGTAATAATGAATAATAAACAATTTTGAACTAATAAATACCATCAATCTCAGGATCCCAAAGGGTAGATGGGGGACTCTACCTGATTCAACATATGCCACAATAAGTATGATATGTAACCATATATATTGTAATAACATATTTATATATGTAGTATAGTAATATATTTTATCCATCTATATGAACTATTTATATGTATATGTATGTAGGAATAACCCTAGATATTAGGTGTTGGTAAGATTTAGGCATAACCCAGGCATCCATAACCAGTCAAAATGAGATATAGGCTCTATTAGAGGGTACATTCCTTCAATCTTTTAATTAATGTGATACATATTTCTCATCACTTGGGATAGGTGGGTTGATTCTTCACTCCATAACATGCTACACATATGAATATGGAATGACATTTCCATTTTCCAAATAATAGTATAATGGCGAGAGGCCTCATGATCAACACCTTATGTTAGGAAGAGTGAAACATCCTACTCAACAAGTCCCATAAAAATAGTTCCATAGCCAATATCAATAGGATAATAATAATAATACTAATAATAATTTTAGGGATAATATAATAATAATAATAAACATCAATCCCAAAATATAAAAAGGGTTTTAAAAATCATATAATCCATAATGTAAGGAATAAATCAATTGGTGTTGGATTTCCACCCATTAGTATTTTTCAATTAGTCCATTTTATTCATTAAATAAATAAAAATAATCTTTAATAAATATTTTCAATTTATAAAATCCATTAAATTAATCAAATCATCTAAAAAAAAATTCTAATGTTCACCCAAGCACATAGAAGTTGCAATTATCAATTATGTATGTACCTCGTAGTGGTAAATCATATTTATAACCCATGATAAACTCTTAGAAGTCATTATGTCATCTATAAAATTATAGTAATGATGGAAGTTCATTATTTACACCCATATGGTTTCTATAATCAAGGATTCATTCTCTAAACACCAAGAAATGATCCTCATAAGTATATTATCAGGTGAAAATTTATCTCGAATAAAATAACTCATTCTAAAGAAATGTGAGGAAATGTTTGGTGTCTTTCACGATATTGTGACTATGAAAATACGAAATCATTTTAGAATACAATATATACCACCTACCATAGGTTCATAGATGGATTCTCTTCCAATATCATCTTTAGATTTGAAGTATGATGGAACAAAAAACAAACATCAGAGAAATGACCAGAAAATATAGAAAATGGACTTGCACCTAAATATAGAAAAAGATAAACATAAAATATAAAATTTAAAGAAATAGGATTAGATATCTTACAGATTTGGATCCACTTTTACCAATAATTCTTGATTTAATGTCCAAATCTAGTATTTTTTAAGGATCCTAGATGGGATATGAAGAGTACTCAAGGGAGATTAAGCAGAGATCATCCACTGGAAATGAAAGGGGAAAAAACAAAAATTACATTCAAAATATCATTATGGGTAAATTTTTCATTTTACCCTTAAAATAGGGGCACATAATTTGGACACATACTTTGGCCAAAGCATGTGAAAATTTTTCTACCATCACTATCTAAAGAGGAACCTCATATGGTTAAGGTGGCAGTTTCCCTAACCATGAGAAAATCGTGAAAAATTCCCCTTTAAATATGTCTACAATTTTTTCACCATTGTGCGACTTGGGATTCATGGTTGCAGACATACCATATTTTTTTATACTACTCAAAAGGTTCCCTATATAGTTACCCCACATGTTTGGTACTAAGTTTGCGGAAACTGTGCGGACAACACTTTTCTCCATTTTTTGGAACTACAGGCTTCTAAAAATACATATAATCTTCAAAGACCTACATTAGGCCATAGTTCATTTTTACCAATAGAAAATAAAGGATACATATTCAAAAATAAATGAGCTGATGAATTGAGAAAACATGGGTCATTACAATATACTAGTTAGAGGGATAATCTATTTATCAGGACTCAAAAGGATTATGAGTGGGTTTTTATCTCTCCCTTTAATGAAAATTATGTTGTATTATTACAGTACTGTGTAAATTTCAGTTCATGATGAAGGTTTTTAAGATTTTTTGTATTGATACTCAATTTATATGGGACCATGAATTAGGGTTTGGTTGGTAGTGAATATGTTTTATAGAGTGTGAGCACAGTGAAATTTTAGTTATTTATGTTCTTCTTAGGATAATGTTCTGAAAAAATCAGAAAATCCAATAGTTTAGATATTACCGACTATAGTGATTTATGTAATGTGCCTAGTTCCTCATCTATGGAAGGATTTGTAACACCCCGAGATTTTATGAAAAATATTCTTTTAATTTCATTAATGTCTTGTGTTGTATGCTACACCAAGATTACCTTGCGCTATACGCAACACCGTATTAGCTTGCAGTATACGCAACACTATTCTTGGATCGTGTTACACACAATTTTGATAATAGTTATTCTACGCAACATTGAGTATATATATATTTATATATTCAATGTATAAATTAAATATGGTTGGATTCTATTATACGAAACAACAAAGGATTCTTTCACAACACACAACCCTGACTTGGCTTGCATTACACGCAATCGCGACCTTCCTCGATAGCGTGTGTTGTACGCAATACCGGGTTTTACTAAACAATGATATATTATTATAATATTATTATGAACTAGCCGTTATTAATATTATTAACTAAATTTTGAAATTTATAAAATTATTATTCATCTTACACATTTTCTAGAACATGGTATAAGAACAAAATAAATTTTTCTGGTAAAATAAGTATTTTTCAAAAAATGCAGTTTTGTCACCTTTTGATAGCGCACCCACTTTAAATCTAGTTTTTGAAATGTTTATAAGTTAAATTTGACAAAATAAAATTCTTCATTGGAATCATGAAATAAAAATTTACTTTGAATATTTTTTTCGTATTATTCTGGTAACTTTCATATTTTGATGAATAGTAAAAACACGCTATATTTTAATGAAAAACAACTTTTTTCATAGTAATAATTTATATGGTTAAATTATAATATTGAATGGTTTTAAATTATAAATAGAATATATTTTTACCATTTAATATAATGTATGTAATTATCATTGATTTTACATTGAATTCGTAGGATAAATCAATTCAATCTTTTGCAATGTTTTAAACAAAAAACCCGTTTTCATTCGACAACGGGATTAATTTTAATTTAATTTCTGCAACTTCTGTGTATTGAATTTGAAAAACTGGATTCCATATTTGGAATCAGTGGGTCCAAATTATGTTAATAGGCTAATTTTTATTTTTGGTAATTATGAATAGTAAATACGGTAAATTTTATTTACCATAGTTAAAGGTAAATCAGGTAATTAAGGGTAAATATAATATTATAAAATTACCCTAACACTTGGAAAATTCCTATTGGATGACTAAAAGTCAAACCATATCACCTTAGGGTCGGATTAGTTTCATTTAATGGACTTTCTCCATGAAAATAATTTAATTATTATTAAAACCAAAGAAAGTGACAACATGTCACTCTCTTAAATACTATAAGTATAATAATTTTAAGTTAGTGATAAACTTCTTGAAACTTCGAAAATTAATAGTCTACAGAAATCTAAAAAACGTATCTACATCATGAGAATTTATTTATAATTTTTTGGGATTAAATAATTATCATTAATTGTCACACAATAGTGATGCAGAAATTATTTATCTAGTGAAAAATCAAGAATATAGTTTTTATTAAACTAATAGTGACCATAAAAGGCACAAAACCCTGAAAAAAACTTATTTGTCATGTAAATTTAAACTATAATCATCCAATGGTCGAATATTTGACCATTTGGAGTCTTATAGAATCAATTATGACACTTATATTATTTTATTTTAAATGATGCCAAAGTTGTCACCTTCATAATTTAATAAATATAACAATTTAAATATTGTGATTTTAAGATGATAAATTTGAGTAAAAGTATTATTGTGAAAGGTAATATATTTATCCTCATCATAGGATTTTTTTCTAAATTTTTATGCAACAAATAAGTATATTAAATAATTACACAAAAATGTTGTAGTAATTATTTTATTAAGAGATAAACCAAATAAATGGTTTAAAAATAATAAAATAAATATTATATGAATTATTTAATGTGATCCACTAATTTTATAGATACAAATGAACTTTTCTGAATCTATTAAAGCTTTTAGTTTGAACATATATTCTGTATATATTTTATTTAAATTCAAATAAATGAATAGTGTCAAAATTGACACTATTGTTATTTTATTAAAATAATATATTATAAAATTGTTTAAAAATCACAAAAATATTTAAAAATTATAAATTTAAATTTATATGGTATATAATGTCATAAAGTAAACAATTATGGAAAATTCACAACAAATAAGTAATTATTTGTTATAATTTAAAATTTAGAATTTTATTACCACAAATAAACTTAAATAGATTAAATAAGGATAAATTAAAATGATAAGGTTTAAAATAAGATTCAAACATGTATAAATTTGATTGGTTGATGATATTACAACCCTATCTCATCTAATATTAGAATATGATTCATTTTTGGAGGTTTTTAAGTGGGGTTAGATTTATTATAAATTAATATTTTTAAGAATTCCAAAGGTGCCCCTCTCCTCCCTTATAAAAGGGAACCTCCTCCCTCTCCTCCTCACACAAATTTGATCCTTCAAGCTCGGCAAAACCCTGCCAAATTATCTTCTCCAATTCCCTAGAAACATTCTAGAGGTTCTGTTCTACTTTAAAGACCAATCTTAGTGCCCTAAGAGGAGGTTTCAAAGAGGCGTATCGAAGAAGAGGTAATTTCTTCTCCCGATTCTTTCAAGATTCTTTCTTCTTCAACTTCTTCTTATTTAGTTGTTTCATTATAAAGTAATAACATAAGTATCACTAATATACTTATTTGTTATTATAAATATGAAACAACCCCATTTTACCTTCTATCCATCCTACGGAAAACAAAATCACCGCGCGTGCGTACGTACGGAATACCGTCTCCATGCCGTGGTGTAATCTGTTTTTCCACTAACACCTTAAATGGATGGGTATAATGGTGTAAATAATAACTATAAATAGTTATTATAACATCATACTAATTCTGATATATTGTATCATCCACTCCAATTCAATTCAATAATTATGGAAACGATATCATCGCTCGTGCGTACGTACGGACTACCGTCTCCACGACGCGATGAGATTAATTCTCCATGTTAACCATTTAAGAATGATTATAAAGTATATATATGAAATAATAATGAAATATATTACATTATAAAGCTACTGTATTTATGTATATATGTATGTCATCTACTTAATTCCATTCAACTCAATAAGGAAACGAAAACAGCGTTCATGCGTACGTACGGCCTACCGTCTCCATGAACGGTGTATTTCTTTCCATTTATCGATCTATTATATATATGTATATTCTGAATATATATATATATATATAAATCATGTTTTATATTATGTAATTATGTAATCGTGATCTATGTAATCATATGAATAATTACAAGTCAAAACATGGACGACAAATGAAACGATTTTACCCAAAACACTCTTTAACATGGAATTTACAAAAGAACGGGTAATATAATGTCATAAGTGAACCATATATGATATCATAACAATGAATATGATTCTTTAATAAGTCAATGACATTACTTAAATCATTATACAGGAGGTTCAGATACATACGAAGCATATCGGACATAAGGTAAGGGATAAATTTTTCAAATCTCATTTTTATCCGAGATTGCTTATTCGTAAGTATTTACTGGGGTTATTTCTATCGTCCATGTCCATGATTTGTAAAAGTTTTTTTCATGTATGTTTAATGTCCTTTTTACCCATTTCTGACTTTTATTACATGGTATGTATGAAATCTTTCTTTTACGCGGTACTTTTTGACTTTTTCAAAAAAAGTACGAGAAGAATGTTTTTTTAACTTATACAACACAAACGGATTTTTACGGTTTCATAAAGCCTTACTTTCATGAAGCTTACTCCAAAATATTTCATTACTGTTTTCAAAAAAATCTCTTTCTTTTAAAATTTCATGGAGTTTTGTGAAAATAAATTGATTTTGAAGAAGAAAGGATATTTTCCTCAAGAATTCATTTCAAGTATTTTGTCAAAACCATTTTTCATCTAAGATGACATTATTTCATATGTGTATGTTTCAAGTTTCATGTCTCTATGATTTAAATGGTTTCACTTTTCTTATTATGAAATGGTATCTATTTATTTTATATGGATTATGTGATGATGGGATGATGTTTATGGAACCCATTTTGTTTATTGGGTTATTATGAATGATGTATGTTTTTTATGTGGAACAAGTAAGAATGATTCCATTATGAGATGGGTGGGACCTATATCTCCCTCCAATGCATTGGGTAAAGATTTTATATCTCATGAGATAGACATGGATGGAATGGTAAGTTAATCTGGTTCAGTGTTACAGGACTGAAATGAGGAGGGAACTCGATTCAGAATGGGACTTTGTCCACTAAGATGGTCTTGGCAGCAATGCCTTGGCTAATATGGAAATCATTACATGTGCTTAATGGATGCCACAATTACATGTTTTATTACCATGCTATTTTATCATGGTTTATGTTCCATTATGATCTATGCCTTATGTACTTCCATGTTTTATGTCGTTGCTCAGGATTTTAATGTTTAAACATTATGTTCATGTTTTTAAGTTCCAATGTATATGGTATGTTTTATTTTATCCATGCTTACCCTTACTGAGCATTTGAGATCACCCTTTTTATGTTTTATTTTCCCCCAGGATCAAAAGAAAGGTTTTAGGTCAGGAAACAAAAATTGGAAGATCTTTATGGGAGATGTTGAAGATCTTTCACCACGATTAGAAGATTACGTTCCAAGTTTCCAAAGACACTAAACTATTACGGTCCTTGTGTGTCTGTTTTTGTTATGTATTAAGTATTCCGCAAAAGTAATGTAATGTCCATGTACATCAAGCTTAGGGTCTCTACAGTTGGTATCAGAGGAAAGGTTTAGTCAACCTTTGGAAACTAGGATGCGAAAATGTTAGTGAGAACCCTAGAGATATTTCTAAGGTATGTCTAGGGATGTACCTAAGGATAAGAATACGTATAGGATATAGTCCTAGAACTACGGTAACGATCTTAGAATTTAACCTAAGATGTTAGATATTGAGGGTGTTCCCCCTTTACTATGTTGTTTTCCCTAGCATGATTTTTGCCTCTCACACTATTCTTTTTGGGTTTTAGAAAATGGTTGGAAACAGGAAGATTCATGATAATGGAGGATATGACGGACAATGGAATGATTTTCTTCATGAGAAACCAAATGAAACGGGATCTGGAAGTCCAAAAATCGTTATTATGCCTAATCAGCAATCTCATAATATGATCAATAATCTCAACTTTGGTAATTTTCCCAACTCAGATAATAAGAGAAATATGGAGTTTCATGATGATCATAGAGGAAACAAAGTTCAATTTCCCTCATGTAAATCATGTGGGAAGAGGAATCAGGAAGATTGTTTCAATGGAACTAGAAGATGCTTTGGGTGTGCAAAAGAAGGACACAAAGCCAGTACGTACAAAGGAAAAGGTTCAGTTAACACTATGGACAAGGATAATGGTATTGATACGACATCAACAATGATTAGAAGTTTTAAATGTGGAATCTACGGGCATTATGCAAACCAATGCCCTAATGGAAAATCTCATGAAGAGAATCAGCATGGTCATATGGGTAGTATTTATGTAGATGATGATGAGGAGACTACAAATGATATATGAGATGAAAGAAGTGTTGAAGCTCAGTCGGTTGTTTTAGAAGGTAGTGGAATGATTGTATGTTTATCGAGAGTTATGTTGTATAGTTAATGGTACTATGGAATAAAGAATCATCTAAGGATTGTTACACTATTGTTTTTCCTAAAAGTATTTGAAAGTGTAAGGTGAATGGTACCAGTAACCATGGTATGTTATTCAGATATTTTTGTAAAGTAGATGATATGCGCATAATGAAGGAATAAGAAGATAATGAGATGTTTGATTATATTCATGAGCTCATGATTGATATAAGGACTAAGTGATATCATGGTTTGAGTATATAGAATTTTGAGGATTTTGGTATGTGGAAAGTGTTAACTGTTAACTGCATTCATGTTTTCACTAAGGTTCAATGGGTATTCATTTTTTAATAGAATACATGATTAAGGCCTTCGAACTTTTGTAATGTGTCCAACAAGACATATCTTATGATATATGGGGATCAACGATGGTATTAACATGCTTCTTATATTAAATCTCTGGTAATCATTTTCACTATAATATGGCAATGGACTGCAATATTATGGATAAGCCTAAAGATTGGAATGGATTATGTTGGACATAAGTTAGTATTGTTTAAGGATAGAACCTTTCTTGATATTATTGATGGGATGATATAGTAATATAGTTCTTGAAAAAGGACAACCTGCTGGACGGGTGATAGCCCATCGCGTCGGACAATGCTGTGGGAATCGAACCCACAACCGAAGTGCGACTGGCCTTTATCGCCTACCACTGGCCTACAGGAAGTCCCTGGTTAGTAGAAACTAGTTTTATTTTATTAAGCGGTATGATATATTAAGTATAAGTTCATTTTTGGAACCATATACGATTAATCTGACCATAAGATGGACTTTTAACTTTTGCTAACCTTTTGTTTGAAAGAGATGGAATGACCCATCATTATAACACATGATCTGCTAACACATCACGAATAACAAATTCAACTTCATTTCTTTAAGGGATGAAGTGGAAATTGTTCAATTCACGAACAATAATGAGATTGTACCAAAATCATGCAAGTATTTATTTTAATTCATCAACTTTAGGGAAATGATCTTGAAAACCAAAAAATTTTTCCTAGTTCCCTTATATCCGATTAATCAGATGGTACCTTAGATCATCACAAATCAATAGCTTTGTGATTGTTAGCTTTTTCATAGCCATGTTCTCTACCACTCTCCATCAGAACTTGATGGTTAGATTTTTCTTCCATATCCATATTTTCACCTATGTTCTCCTATGTGGAAACTCAGTGATGAGTTAATTTGGGTAACCATTACATTTCATACTTTAGTTTTTAAAGCCATGTTTTGGTATTCCTTTTTACGATGTGGGTTTCTATTAAACAAACTTTGGAGTAGTAAACCATTTATAACCCCGACGAATTTCAAGGGCGAAATTCATTTTAAGGGGGGGTAGAATGTAACACACCAAGATTTTATGAAAAATATTCTTTTATTTTCATTAATTTCTTGTGTTGTATGCTACACCAAGATTACCTTGCGCTATACGCAACACCGTATTAGCTTGCAGTATACGCAACACTATTCTTGGATCGTGTTACACACAATTTTGATAATAGTTATTCTACGCAACATTGAGTATATATATATATATTCAATGTATAAATGAAATATGGTTGTTTTATATTATACGAAACAACGAAGGATTCTTTCACAAAACGCAACCCTGACTTTGCTTGCATTACACGCAATCGCTACCTTCCTCGATAGCATGTGTTGTACGCAATACCGGGTTTTACTAAAAAACGATATATTAATATAATATTATTATGAACTAGCCGTTATGAATAGTATTAACTAAATTTTGAATTTTATAAAATTATTATTCATCTTACACATTTTCTAGAACATGGTATAAGAACAAATTAAATTTTTCGGATAAAATAAGTATTTTTCAAACAATGCAGTTTTGCCACCTTTTGATGGCGCACACACTTTAAATCTAGATTTTGACATGTTTATAAGTTCAATTTGACAAAATAAAATTCTTATTTGGAATCAAGAAATAAAAAATTACTTTGAATATTTTTTTCGTATTATTCTGGTAACTTTCATATTTTGATGAATAGTAAAAACACACTATATTTTAATGAAAAAAAACTTTTTTCATCGTAACAATTTATATGGTTAAATTATAATATTGAATGGTTTTAAATTATAAATAGAATATATTTTTACCATTTAATATAATTTATGTCATTAGCATTTATTTTACATTGAATTCATAGGATAAATCAATTCAATCTTTTGCAATGTTTTAAACAAAAAACCTGTTTTCATTCGGCAACGGGATTAATTTTAATTTAATTTCTGCAACTTATGTGTATTGAATTTGAAAAAATGGATTCCAAATTTGGAATCAGTGGGTCCAAATTATGTTAATAGGCTACTTTTTATTTTTGGGAATTATGAATAGTAACTACAGTAAATTTTATTTACCATAGTTAAAGGTAAATCGAGTAATTAAGGGTAAATATAATATTATAAAATTACCCAAACACTTGGAAAAATCCTATTGGATGACTCAAAGTAGACCCATATCACCTAATAGTCATATTAGATTCATTTAATGGACTTTTGTCCATGAAAATAATTTAATTATTATTAAAACCAAAGAAAGTGACAACATGTCACTCTCTTAAATACTATAAGTATAATAATTTTAAGTTAGTGATAAACTTCATGAAACTTCGAACATTAATAGTCTACAGAAATCTAACAAAATTATCTACATCATGAGAATTTCTTTAGAATTTTTTGGGATTAAATAATTATCATTAATTGTGACACAATAGTGATGCAGAAATTATTTATCTAGTGAAAAATCAAAAATATAGTTTTTATTAAACTAATAGTGACCATAAAAGGCACAAAACCCTGACCAAAACTTATTGGTAATGTAACTTTAAACTATAATAATCCAATGGTATAATATTTGACCATTTTTAGTCTTATACAATTAATTATGACACTTATATTATTTTATTTTAAATGATGCCAAAGTTGTCACCTTAATAATTTAATAAATATAAAAATTTAAATATTGTGATTTTAAGCTGATAAATTCGAGTAAAAGTATTATTGTGAAATTTAATAGATTTATCTTCATCATAGGATTTTATTTTAAATTTTTATGCAACAAATCATTATAATAAATAATTATACAAAAATGTTGTAGTAATTATTTTATTAAGAGATAAACCAAATAAATGGTTTTACAAATAATAAACTAAATATTATATGAACTATTTAATGTGATCCACTAATTTTATAGATACACAAGACCACTTATGAATCTATTAAAGCTTTTAGTTTGAACATATCTTCTGTATATATTTTATTTATATTCAAATAAATGAATAGTGTCAAAATTGACACTATTGTTATTTTATAAACATGATATATTATAAAATTGTTTAAAAATCACAAAAGTATTTAAAAATTATAAATTTAAATTTATATGGTCTATAATTTTATAAAGTAAACAATTATGTAAAATTCACAACAAATAATTAATTATTTGTTATAATTTAAAATTTATAATTTTATTACCACAAATAAACTTAAATAGCTTAAATAATGATAAATCAAAATGATAAGGTTTAAAATAAGATCCAAACATGTCTAAATTTGATTGGTTGCTTATATTACAACCCTATCGCATCTAATATTAGAATATGAGTCATTTTTGGAGGTTTTTAAGTGGGGTTAGATTTATTATAAATTAATATTTTTAAGAATTCCAAAGGTGCCCCTCTCCTCCCTTATAAAAGGTCACCTCCTCCCTCTCCTCCTCACACAAATTTGAGCCTTCAAGCTCGGCCAAACCCTGCCAAATTATCTTCTCCACTTCCCTAGAAACATTCTAGAGGTTCTTTTCTACTTTAAAGACCAATCTTAGTGCCCTAAGAGGAGGTTTCAAAGAGGCGTATCGAAGAAGAGGTAATTTCTTATCCCGATTCTTTCAAGCTTATTTCTTCTTCAACTTCTTCTTCAACTTCTTCTTCTTTAGTTTTTTCATTATAAATTAATAACATAAGTATCACTAATATACTTATTTGTTATTATAAATATGAAACAACCCCATTTCACCTTCTATCCATCCTACGGAAAACAAAATCACCGCAAGTGCGTACGTACAGAATATTTTCTCCACGCTGTGGTGTAATCTGTTTTTCCACTAACACCTTACATGGATGGGTATAATGGTGTAAATAATAACTATACATTGTTATTATAACATCATACTAATTCTGATATATTGTATCATCCACTCCAATTCAATTCAATAATTATGGAAATGATATCATCGCTCGTGCGTACGTACGGACTACCTTCTCCACGACGCGATGAGATTCATTCTCCATGTTAACCATTTAAGAATGATTATAAAGTATATATAAGAAATAATAATGACATATATGAAATTATAAATCTACTGTATTTATGTATATATTTATGTCATCTACTTAATTCCATTCAACTCAATAAGGAAACGAAAACAGCGTTCATGCGTACGTACGGCCTACCGTCTCCATGAACGGTGTATTTCTTTCCATTTATCGATCTATTATATATATGTATATTCTGAATATATATATAAATCATGTTTTATATTATGGAATTATGTAATCGTGATATAATTAATCATATGAATAATTACAAGTCAAAACACGGACGACAAATGAAACGATTTTACCCAAAGCACTCTTTAACATGGAATTTACAAAAGAACGGGTAATATAAAGTCATAAGTGAACCATATATGATATCATAACAATGAATATGATTCTGTAATAAGTCAATGAAATTATTTAAATCATTAAACGTGAGGTTCAGATACATACAAAGCATATCGAACATAAGGTAAGGGATAAATTTTGTAAATCTCATTTTTATCCGAGATTGCTTATTCGAAAGTATTTACTGGGGTTATTTCTATCGTCCATGTCCATGTTTTATAAAAGTTTTTTCATGTATTTTTAATTTCCTTTTTTACCCATTTCTGACTTTTATTACATGGTATGTATGAAATCTTTCTTTTATGAGGTACTTTTTGACTTTTCCGGCAAAAGTACGAGAAGAATGTTTTTTTTAACTTATACGGCACGAATGGATTTTTACGGTTTCATAAAGACTTATTTTCATGAAGCTTCCTCCAAAAGATTTCATTACTGTTTTCAACAAAATCTCTTTCTTTTAAAATTGCATGACGTTTTGTGAAAAGAAATTGATTTTGAAGAAGAAAGGATATTTTCCTCAAGAATTCATTTCAAGTATTTTATCAAAACCATTTTTCATTTAAGATGACATTATTTCATATGTGTATGTTTCAAGTATCATGTCTATATGATTTAAATGGTTTCACTTTTCTTATTATGAAATTATATCCATTTCTTTTATATGGATTATGTGATGATGGAATGATGTTTATGGAACCCATTTTGTTTATTGGGTTATTATGAATGATGTATGTTTTTTTGTGGAACAAGTAATAATGATTTCATTATGATATTGGTGGGACATATATCTCCCTCCAATGAATTGGGTAAATATTTTATATCTCATGAGATAGACATGGTTGGAACGGTAAGTAAATCTATTTCAGTGTTACAGGACTGAAACGAGGAGTGAACTCGATTCAGAATGGGACATTGTCCACTAAGATGGTCTTGGCATTAATGCCTTGGCTACTATGGAAATCATTACATGTGCTTAATGGATGCCACAATTACATGTTTTATTCCCATGATATTTTATCATGTTTTATGTTCCATTATGATCTATGCCTTATGTACTTCCATGTTTTATGTCGTTGCTCAATATTTTAATGTTTAAACATTATGTTCATGTTTTTAAGTTCCAAAGTATATGGTATGTTTTATTTTTTCAATGCTTACCCTTATTGAGAATTTCAGCTCACCCTTTTTATATTTTATTTTCTCCCAGGATCAAAATAAAGTTTTTAGGTCAGGAAACAAAAAGTGTAAGATCTTTAAGGGGAGATGTTGAAGATCTTTCACCACGATTAGAAGATTACGTTCCAAGTTTCCAAAGACACTAAACTATTACGGTCCTTGTGTGTCTGTTTTTGTTATGTATTAACTATCCCGAAAAATTAATGTAATGTCCATGTACATCAAGATTAGGGTCTCTACAGGGTTTGTCAGTTGAATTCTAATGAAGGGTTTGAATGGAAGGGATAAGTTTTAGCTTCCAATTTCAGTTTGGGAATTAAGGATGGGATGTGAATTTAGATTAAAATATTTATATTCCTTGTTGAGATATACATTAAGTGATACATAGTGGTCTTCGTTCATAATTATATGTGGTATTCTTTGATATGATTACTAGAATTATTTTTTATATTGAGTTTCAGGGTTCAAGGAAGCTTTGGTTTTTGGGAGTGTCGTTCGAAAATGACATATTTTTATTAATTGTATGAAATGATGGTGGGTTTTTACATATAGAATATGGGGAACGGTTATAATAGACTCCAATATGTGTTTACTTAATAATATACCCTAGTATAAGGTGTATCATAATTTTCCAAACATATTTTGGGTTTTTTTTTAGGACTGCGGTGGCCTGATATTAGGGTTTTTTGATAAAATACATGTTACTAATCATTAGTAGAGCATGGTGGTTGAATGGATCAGTCATGGATATAAAGGAGGTGTTTAATTTAGAGTGAGGTTCAGACTTCAGTGTTGGGGTTGAGTATTTTGATGATTCTTAGGTACTATGGAATTAAGGTTTGTAGGTAATGGTGAATAAATTTGTAACAACAATCACCTTTTGAAATTATCATTAAATGAAAGACTAACTATTGAGTTTACATAGAAATAAATTCCTTGATATGGGTAAAACATAAATAATTATATTATAGATATTGTTTACATGGTTTTAAGATCAAACTAGGGTTTTTAGGAAATATAGTTTGTTCGGACATGGTGGTTGGAGTTTCACTACGGTATCGAGTTTGGAGTTTGGAGACATAAAAAATTATTTTAGATGAGACATGGTGTAGGAATTAAATTATGGGTGGTGGTATTGTTGATAGTTAACCTTGTGAAATATATTTGGGATTAGATATCAGGATATTTGATGTTGAGGATGGATAAATGATAATCCATTTTGACACTATAGGGTACATTATGGTTGATATATGGGGATACCAGTAGAGGTGGCCAGTGAGTCTAATAGTTGATGGATTTTGTGGAAGTAGTTGAGGTGTTTGTTGATTTTAATGAAGATTTAAAATTGTGAAAATATTTTATTAATCCCATTAGTATTCACATTTGTGAGATTATGTGTGAATTTTAATTTCTTATGCAGCCACATGTATTCGGTTAACGTCATGGTATAGTGTTCATGTACTCTGGTGGGGAGGGAGTTTCTTGTTCCACATTGAGAGGGTAAAGTAGAACCTAACTCATTATTTGAGGTGTTTTTTGGTAATATGTAGTTATTAATGGATGTATTTAAACAATAATTTATAGATTTTCATGTGTATGCATTAATTGTGGGGGATGGTTGTGAGCTGATTGTATAGCTACCCAGATATTTCATACATTCATATTAAATCTTCTTAAATGAGTATTGAACAAATTATAAAATAATATTAATGGGTGCTATAATAGTTTATTTTATTTTGAAACATGTAACATAATAATCTAAAATTGTGAAAGATCCTCAACATATTTCATAAGGCTCATCCCCTTTATAACTCTTCACAAATACACCCTACTTAAGACCTTACTCAATAACTTGGGGAATAAAAACATACAAAACGGTGGGCTTCGATTCTTAGTAAGGTTAAACAAGGAATATTTTTAATAATATTATTATCATATGTTTATCATAACATGATAATAATATTTGAATAGAATACACTAGATATGAAGGATCAAAATATTTCATCATGGCATAATGACTAGTCGTTCATAATACATGAATAATAAGGAAATAATATAACATGATCCATGAGAGAATAAAATAGGGTTAAGGAATTTAATTTGTGGAATATACATAAAAATAAAAAAAATATTTCAATATTGGAAATGGTTAACTACCAAGGCCATCATATTAGATAATTTCCTTTACTATAGCATCCCACATATTTATTACATAATATTTACTTTACGTGGAACCAAACATAGGATATTTTAGATTTTTGTTTCTTGGAAATTAGGATCATAATAAATGAAAACTTAAAACTTTCTCCTAATACACTTTCATGCATTATTCATGGGTTCATCCTTTGTACATTTACTTAATCTTACATCATGTGGATATACCTTAAAGGAAAGGGGTGATCATGAGGCCCAGTAAGGGAAACCGTTTACATGTGATCATGAGTAATATCAACAAGAACATGAGGAATATCATTATTTAAAGACAAAGATAACACAAGGAATTAAATAATAAAAACATCATAAATTTACAATTAGAAATATGGCTACAACATTTAATTTATACATTAATAAGATTATAACCAAGGATTGTCCCAAAGGTGTCATAAAGGAAAATTATTAAAGATATTCACCAATGTATTTTAATGTCATCTATTGAAATTAAATTCTTTACTCCATGCCTTGGAATGCTATCAGGTAACGCCATTAATATTTATTAATTAATGTGATCCACATAAAACATAATCAATAATTTCATTAATAACCCATGGAGATTAAAGAACATGTTTCTTATCAAAATCATGTCATACAAAAGTCCTTATTGACAATATCATTAATTAATTTTTTCCTATTAACATAGAATTTTAGTTTATTATGTGTAAATTAAAAAATAAAATAAATACTTTTTACATATAGGTCATACTTATGGAAAATTAAAAAGTTTGGGGATCCATAAAAAGAAAATAAAAGATAATTTCTTTAGGAGAAGAGGGAAACATTTAGATGTAAATTTGGTAGCATGGAATATATAAAACATGGTTCTATAAATGGGTAAAATGGGAGAGAAAATGGGTATCCCAATAGTGAAACATAATTTTGAAGTAAGGGTACGATAAAAATGGGCTATATAATACTGTAACAATTAAATTTAGAATATATATGAAAATAGGTTCTTGAATTGAAGAGAAATGAATGATATTTTCCTTTCATTGAAGGGTTACTCCTAAAACATTAAGAATAGAAACATAGGGGTTTGAGAAAAATAGTTTTGTATTCCATCAGTATAGAACCAAGAAAAAATAAGTTATTTTTTGTGGTTGTGAATGTAAATAGAGAAATGGGTGGGTATTTATAGAAAAAGTGGAGGATTTGTATAATAATGTCCAAATATAGGCCTTGGAAACCTAGGTTGTGGAAAAATAAAACCATTGTCTCTCCCATGGTTTTCCCATGATTATGGAAAATTTGGAAAATTTTGATTTTATTTTAATCTACTATAACTTAACATCACTTTTTGTTACTTCTGTGGGTATATAAAAGTAATTTTTCACATACTAATGTTCTTTAAGTCAAATATTCCTATTTCGACTTTGGGAAGTAATTTATAGGTTTCAAAATTGATTATAATATATTATAATACTTGATATTAATTAAGTAACATCTTTTTTATCATGTATTGTGGTTAATAAATTGTTACATAATTATGAAATCATTAAATTTATTGGAAAACCCAAACTTCATTTTTACTAATCACAAAAAAAATAAAAGTATTTTATAAATTTCTCATAAATTCACTCCTAACAAAATTTTGATATTTTTATTTCAAAAATTATTCTTTTTATCATAATAATTTTCTATATATTAGAATTTTAAATTTCAAATATAAAAATCATTATTTATTAAAAAAATGTGGTTGTAAGGAAAAGTCAATTTTTTTATAGTTAATAATTTATCATGACATAAAAAAAATATTTTATCATTTATATTTAAATATTTATATTTTTAACATACTATTTCATTAGAATAAATATTATTTATAATTCCTTAGTTTATTTTTAAAAAAATTATCTTTTTTCTGGAAAGTATAATTTGTTTCATAAAAATCAATTTATCAAATTCCATCTCAATTAAACCAATATTTTATTATGTAAAACCATTATTTAAATGGAAATAGTAGAATATAATTTTTATTAATATAAAGTAATTACATTTTATGTAATTAATTCCTAGGAACGTATAACATTATAACACCTACATATGACTTAAGGGTAAGGTGTGCGATGGGGATTGATTAACGTGGTGGCTCAGCTAACATCAATCAAGTGATAATCTCTTCTATCATGAACTTGTCTTCTAGTATATTTTGTTCTAGATTCAAATGGTGATGATCGGCTTGTTCTTAGTCAATGGTGAACCCCAGTGATGCTACCACCCTACCATGTTCTGATAAATGGGCTTAATATAGCATAAATCTATGGGGTAAGGCCATCACTTCTCCTTTCAATATTACATATCTTATTTAATTACGAATTATAAAGAGTAATTATTATATTAATATTATTACCAATGGCTATAGATCCCAATGGAAAAATTTTCCAATGGTCATATTGGAAAATGGTCGTATTTGACTAATGGTACTACTATGGTGAAATACCACTTCATTATTCCATTAATAATTCACTATAATTTCTACCAGTGATATATATTTTTTCTGTTATGTTTATTGGTTTACTAATATTTTTTTATTTTTGTAGTATTGGTTGTGGGGGTGATGATTCTAATTGATTGGATCAATCCATATTTTACCATTTTGTGATCAATTATTGATTATTATTAAAGATAAGTGGTTTTCTATGTCTAATATAATAAAACTAACATTTTATCAGATGAAAATATCATTTTTTAAAGAAATCTATTGTTTCATTATTCCCCCTTTAGAAATTCCATCCCTGAAATTTTAACTCATTCTCTCAGTTGAGAAATTGTGAGGGTAATTTTGTTTCATTGTTTCATATGGTACCCATTTTTCCTCTTCATGATTATGGTTCCTCCACGACACTTTTAAATGGAGATTTTTCTTGTTGCATATAAACATGTATCTATTATCTATGATATACACCGATTGATCTTCATAAGTGAAGTCATCGTCCAGTTTTACCACCTCAAGATTTTGTGCTTGTGATGGGTCAATTATATACTTCCTCAATATAGATACATGGAATACATCATGAACATGTTCTATATTTGTAGTGTGGTTTATCCAATATGACATTGATCATATGAAATCAAGGATTTTCTATGGGGAAGTACATGGTTATAAGCATCACTTTCTTCCTAAACCACATTAATATCTTCCATGGTGATGTTTGAAGGAAAATATTACTGCCATCATCATACTACATGTCTATTATACTGTTGAAAACATTTCTCTTTGTTGACTCTGAGATGATTTTATGTGTTGTTAGAGGACATAATCCTCTTAGGTCATATCTTGTACAAGATCTGGCCCAAGAAAATTCTCTCACCGACTTGATTCCATCATGTGGGAGTTCTACTTCACTTACCATATAGAAATTCATCTGTTTCCATTTTAATAATCGATTGAAATCTATTATTGTATAAGAAATTAACTAATGGGAGGTGTTGAACCCAACCACCTTTAAATTCCAATGAGCATGTTCTTATAATTTCTATATGTGTTTGAACATTCCTTTTATATTGGCCATCATTTTGGTGGTGATAGGACACACTAAAACTCAATTTAGTATTTAGAACATGTTGAATTTTTCTTTAGGATTTAGATGTGAACCAAAGGTGATGATCATAAATGATAGAATATGGCTCCCCATGTTTCCTCACTACTTCTTTTGCATATATCTTGGAATATTGGTCCAGAGGAAAACCTTACCAGATAGTAATCAAATGGGTAGTCATGGAGAGTCAGTTCATAATAACCCATATCAAATTATTTCCTTGGATGTTATTAGGAGACCGTTGAAAAACTCCCTAGTGATATTACACCACTTCCATGTTGGTATTTAGAGTGGATTCAATACTTCATTAGTATTTATTCCACTTCACATAAATACGTAAAAAGAACCTTTTAGTTTAGTCAGAAATCTCATTTTTCATTTTATCCCACTAATAATTATAAATAAGGTCCTTATACATTTTAGTGATTCTAGGATGTATATTGAATGTGGAGCTATGAGTTTCAACCATTAGTTATTTCTTTATCTCTAATATATATGGGAAACATAGCCTTGTATGAAATTTCAGTACACCTTCTTGATCAATATGGAATTTAGGAAGCATCAAATTCTTCACATCCTCTATATTCTTTTGTCATAAAGAATATTCTCTTTAAGGATTCTTGATCATCACTAGTGGGGATTATTGATAAATTATTTTGGTTAAGATTTATGATGTCTCTTGCCTTATGACTCCAATTTCTGATCTTCATAGTTCATTGATAAATGTATCTCCTAGAATCCTCTTTTATTGTAATATAAATTGGTTATTTCCTATTAAACACACCAGTGACATTGTTTTCTTTTATGGGGTGATAATAAAATGAATAGTCATAGTCATTAAGAAGATACATACATTTCATTTGTCTGATGTTCAATTCATTTTGAGTGAATATATACTTCAAACATTTTTAGTCTATGGATATATCACATTTCAACCCACAAAGGTAGTGGATCCATATATTCATACCAAAAATAATGGCATCTAGCTCCTGGTCATATGTATGAAAATTCATCACATGAGGATTTATATTTAAAGATACATAAGCAATCACCTTTTCATTTTCATGAGGACGTACCCAGTCACTTTTAGAGATGCGTCACAAAAAACACCAAATACTTATATGATAGAGTGTATTGTTAACACAATTGTAATTTCCAATATCTTATTCAGTTCAAGGAAACTATCTTCATGATCCTTAGTCCATCAAGAAAAAGGTTAGGTCAGGTATCTAGAAAAAGGTTAGGTCAGGTATCTCTCCTTTGAAAATAAATGTAGGTTTTCCATTCATGACTACTAATATTTCCTCAGTTCTTTAGTTGATCTTATCATTATACATTAATATCTAGTCCATCCCTAGTATTGTTATAATTTCATCATGGGAATGAATCCTACATTTTTTATGATATTTTTCTCACGAGATCCATTACTATTATTTCAATACACTATTGTTTCTTGTATATCCCTCCAGGGGTCTTGATTGATAACTCTACTTCTAGCATCTCATGGATTGATTCTATATTCATTTCAGGCATAGAGTAAATAATGGAAATCATAGAACCAAAATCAAACAATTTACATGATATCTTTAAGATAACCATTAGAGTACATGCCCCCTCATTATTTGGATACTCAACATAATCCATCAAGATTTAAATAGCTCTACCTTTCTCACTTGTCCTATGATGAGGTTGATGTTGGTTCACCTCCATAATCAACTAATTTGGATAGATATTGGAAAATATCCCATGTTTTACACATTTGAAATTCTCAACATCAAGCTAGGACTTCACAATATTCACTTTTTTGTTAGTGTTGAGAAGTCGAGGCTTCACCTCACCATGGAATTTCCAAGCTATATGGCCATCACTTCCACACATTTAAAATTTTCCATTCCCAAGAAATTAGTTACCTGAATTAAAATTCCAAAATTTTATTCATGTGGTAGGTTTCACTATATTTTATTCTATTTAATGATCAATTTTCTTCCTTGAGTTTTGATCCATATCTATATTTTCATCCTTTAATCTAGGTGACCACTACATTTCTACAAATACCAATTCAACCTTCATTACACACTACATTATCTCCTAGTTTCTTTCATAGTATCAATGTTATTGATTCCTTCGTAGATGGAGTCTCATTCCACCAAAGAATCTATCAACCTATACCTTAGGATTCATAATATGGGTGGAGTACTAAAAATTGTATTGTAATGTTCATCTCATTTGTTCCAACAGATTAATTTTACTTTGACTTCAGTTCTAATAATTAATTCTACATTTTCATTCACATTGACTGTAAAGACCCGGAATTTCCATTTAATTTTTTTTTAAAATAAATGGGAATTTTACTAGGTCGTGAAAATTTACGGCGCATGATTCTGAGGCCTAGAGTGCCCGAAATGAATTTCTAAACTTTTTTTTAGGTACGTTCAGTAAACATGCGAGTGGATTTTTCTAACTTTTGAACCGGTGCTCAGAATTGAAATCTAAGGGCACCGTTGAACTCTCAGAGCTGATATTCACTTAAGAATACTTACAGGGACGTAGAGCCCTAAGGTGGGGAGAATGTAAAGACCTAGAATTTCCATGTAATTTTTTTAAATAAATGGTAATTTTACGAGTCCGCTAAAATTTACGGTGCACGATTCTAAGGCTTGGAGTACCCGGAATGAATTTATGAACTTTCTTTTTTCATGTACACTAAGTGAACGTGCAAGCGGGTTTTTCTAACTTTTGTACTGGTTCTCAGAACTGAAATCTGAGGGAAATGTTGAACTCGCAGTGCCGGTATTCACTTAAGAATTGTTTCACCTCGACAGCAGTTGGATGAGGGTGAAAGATAAATTTTGGGATTTTGTGGAAATAATAAATTTAAATAAACACACATTTTATTTTATTTTGTTGTAACCACGCTCCATGTGGAAGTTGGTAGTGGGGACCACCAAACCTTAACCACCCATGAGAGGTTATGGTGGTGGGGACCAGCCAAGACAAACCTCCCATGAGAGGTTATGGTGGTGGGGACCACCCGAGGTCTAAACCTCTTCAACTCCCTCATTAATGTGGAGGAGCCTCTTGAGCTTCCTCGACATTAATTGTGACAACCCTCCTCAATTAATTGTACCAAGCCTTGGTATCCTCTAGTTTGATTTTTATGCCAACACAACCCATTTATTGTTGCCAATTAATTAAGCCAACTTTTATTTCCAAAAAATTAAATAGATAATCATGTTTTATTTGGTTGGCTATTCATTTGTGGGAAAAGTATTAGAAAGTGAGGATTGGGAGAACTTGGAAGAAAGCTCTCCAACGAAGAATGCTCCGCCAACAAAGAATGCCAACCTCCTTCGACCTTTTTCCTTGGGAATTATTCTGATGTGGGATGTCCTCATATACAGTGAATCGACGACCATACTACCTTCTTGTGGAAATTTCATCAAGAGAATGAGGTAGGGGTATATTTATAAGTGATTTTATATTCCCATGTTCTCCTCTTCTAAAACAACGAATGCGGATCAACTCTCTATTTTAGATTGATCTGAGAATGATTTTATTTTGAATTTTGGGAATGAAACGTTGTGGGAAGTTGTAAGCTTGACGTTCTTCTTTCTTGTTGAGCCATATTATACCACCCTAACGCAGAGGGTACGGGCCAAACCAACATGGCTGACCCTTCTGAAAATCTTTTGGTGTTTTTCGTGAAGGAGGAGGATGGAAACCATCCACGGTTGGGGCATGAGAATGGCGGCCGGCACTGCCACCGTCTGTGACGAATGCAACGGCATAATGGCACCGCCCCACGGTCACTGCCGCCATCCTGCAGCCTCCGAGTCAACCATGGCCACCGTCGCCATCCGAGGCATCCCGCCGCCCTGCGGCCGGCCGAGCTGCCCGCCCACGGTCGGTCCGCTGACCCGTGGACGTTCTATTCCCTCACGGACGGTCTGTGCTCTCACGGTCGGTCCGCCACCCTCGCAGTCGGTCCACGCCCTCATGTTTGGTCTGCACCCTCACGGTCGGTCTGTTCGCTCGCGGTACCTGAGGACAGTTTGTGCCCTTTCTTTACCCTGCGAGCCGGGCCGCACTGCGGGATGATCCAGACCCAATGGGTCAGGTCGGGTCAACTCAGACCAGGTCAGCCCAGGCCGGGTCGGGCCAGGTCAGGCCTACCGGGTTGGGCTAAGTTGGCTCGACCAGGTCGGACCGGACCCAGGCCCACTACGACCAATTTATTTCTTTTGGCCATAACTTTGGCACCGGACGTCCGTTTAGTGTACTGTCAGCGGCGCTGGAAATCTTCGAGTGAGATTTTCCCTTTGAGTGATACCCCACTATGTTTTGGATTAGTATGGGGAATGGTCAGGTTGGATCGACCACAAATCCAACTAGGCCCCCGGGACTAAAAGGCTAACAACTCACAGACCGGATGCCCGATTGACGCGCCGTTTGTTAAGTTGAGACCCCTATGAAGTGGTGGACATTTTAAATACTTCTTCTTGGGACTTTGTGGAAGTTTGTGTATTGACCAGTAGATTTTGGAGCAGATCCTCCCAGAGATGAGTGAGCATAGTGTGAGAACTCAATGGCTCACTGAGACTTGACGACTGCTGACCGTTTCGACACGGAGTGACTCGACAGGCCCAGTGGGAAGCGCCTTGGTGATGTGGTAGACCCACGGTGGGGATTTACTTGGTGACGTGGTAGACCCATGGTACTCGACTGGATGATTACCTTGGCAGTCTGAGTGGGGAGTACCCTGGTAACATGGTAGACCACGGTGAGGAGCACCTTGGTGACGTGGCAGACCCATGGTACTCGACAGGAGGAGTACCTCAATAGTCCAAGGTTAGTGGGAAGTGCATATGTGTGACGTGGTAGGCCCACTGTACTTGATAGAGGATGAGTTATCCAGCAGCCGAGGTGTTCGACATTTTGAATCAAAATGTTACTTGATATTACCCCTAGAATAAATCCTGGTTTGATTTGAGTCAGTATCTTTGTGTTTTCCTTATGATTGAGATGGATTACTTGATAAATTAGGTATATGTATGGGCATATACCTAAGTAGGGTTATCTTTTGATTTCATACTTTGTGATTTATCCTTGATGGTTTTTGTGAGGCCAAGAGGGACTCGGGGTCCCTACTGAGTATCGTTATACTCACCCCTGCACGGGATATGCGTGCACCTCATTGTGTTGGATGCAGACAACGGACAGTGCTGACTGAGGCTGAGAGTACCAGGACTGGACCGTACCTGGAGGTGGACCATACGACGTGTCGGTACGCAGAGGATTCAGGTGGACCTGAAGGTATGAGGATTAAATATGTACCTACCCTTCAAGTAGGAACCTCGGAGGATGACCCAGTAGATGTCTCTTATTTTTCTTTAGTTGTATTGAATCACAGTTCTACCTGTACTTTCCAGTTGGTCTTGTATTTCTGGCCCCTTTTACTTACTTCGGTCAATTTTTTTACAGTTCAGATTACTTGTATTCCTATATTGATGTGTTCTTGGTTATGTGTTCTTAAAGGTTATAAAGTCGATGCCTTCCCAGTTTTAGGGAATATGCCTTTGGTGTTAGTCACCAGCCCTTGGCCAATGGAAGGCGGCTTTGGGGTTAGTCACGGCACAAGCCCCGGGGGAAGGGTTGTGAGAAATTGGTATCAGAGGATTCGGTTCTACCGAAGAACTAGGACTCTGACCTTTTCTATGAAGCAATAGTGTTAAGGGTAATGAGTGAGGTTTTCAGTTCAGGGAGTCCAGTGTTGGTGCGGTGGCTGATGTATCCATACATCAGGACCCTAACATCTAATTTCTGACTTAGTACATGAATACAATGATTATGTTTCTGTTTTCAAAGTTTTTCTTTGTGATCTTTTGAGTCAGCTCACCAGGTATAATTTTCAGCTCACCAGGTATAACTTATTAATCATGGCACACCTGTTTCTTTTCAGGATGCCTCCACAAAGACAGCCTTCTAGAGTTTCGAGTGTTGTATGCACTGATAGCCCACCGAGGGATGAGGCCTCGGTGCAGGGCCCTTTTCCAATAGAGGCACCAGCGGAGGCACTAGTGGTACCATTACCCATTGGGCCACCGATGCCACCATCCCCAGCAGCAGACAGTGCACGCCGCTCGAGCGCGTTGCACGAGTTCCAGCGCCAGAGGCCACCCAGGTTCAGGGGAGTGACAGACCCGCATGCGACTGAGGATTGGATGGAGGTTGTAATGAGAGTCTTCCGAGTGGTAGGGACACTAGCTGATTTCATGGTGATCTTTGTTGCCAGCCTAATATAGGTAGTAGCAGGAAGATGGTGGAGCTTGATGATCCAGGTTCACGATGAGGTGACGCTTCTCTGGGCAGACTTCAAGAGCCTGTTTTGGGTAGAGTTTTTCCCAGTGACTCTTCACGCAGTGCGCATTTAGGGGCTACTTCATCTGCAGCAGGGCAGCATGATTGTAGCTCAGTAATCGATGTGATTAACTGACCTCTCACGTTACTCCACTAATATGGTGCATGACCCATTCTTCATGTCTCGGACCTTCGAGAAGGGATGCAGGCTGCAGATCAAGGATTCGATGATCTCACTCAGCATCCTGACGTAGGAGAAGGTGTTAGAGAGATTCCTCTTAGTGGATAGTTTCCCTGCTTAGTAGTCACCAGCAGCGAGACTCTCCACCAGTCGACACGTAGCGGAGTCTTCTATAGCTAGAAGTATACAGATTTCATAGAGGTCTAAGAGGACCAGACCTATAGGTGGACGACTGCATGACTCTGTATCAGTTGTGTGGGGCACCCAAATCGGAGCTAGTCATTCCAGGAATGTGCAGTGACTCTCATTTGGTGGGTAGGGTCACATGGATTGTGACTGTCTGACCGGTCATTCGGATGATCAGCAGACGGTTGAAGGACCTCCCAGGTAGAGATAGAGGTTTGACCGAGGAGGTCCATAGGGAGCAGGTAGACGTGGCAAAGGATCTTGTCGTGCAGTTGAAGGTGGGAGACGATTCAAGATATTACCGCCACCACCACCAGGAGGTCCACCCCGACCGCAGGGAGCAGGTGGACAGGGGATATCTCAGCTCCCGGCAGTTGAGACTTATGATCATGGTGTCCAGAGATGATTCGAGGTATGATCTGTGTCTACTGCACCATAGTTGCAGTACTTATAAACACAGGTGTCAGTCATTCTTTCATTTCCAATACCTTCATTCAGAGCTCGAAGATTCCGACAGAGCCATTGGTTCGATCCTTGCATCTAGAGACTTCTATAGGAGAATATTCGATGATTACGCACTGGTTCTAGAAGTGATAGCTTGATCTAGGAGGTGAGAGCTTCGGTTGGGATCTCTTAGTAGCAGATTTGAGGCCTTATGATGTCATCTTGAATATGGACGGTTATCTATAGTCTATGATTAGATAGACTGTATTAGGCGCAAGGTGCAGTTTTTCCGCACGGATGGGACCAGTTTTACCTTCACTAGAGAGAAGGGAGCCTTTGCATCGTAGGAAGGTCTTACACGGAGGATACTGCAGCCAATCACTCATCAGTTGGCTAGCCTTACCCTCGGAGATGTTGATGTGGAGAGTCTGATCTATCCTGTAGTGGTGGACCAGTATGCAGATGTCTTCCCTGATGATGTTTCAGGTCTACCTCCTCGTAGAGAGGTATACTTTTACATTGACTTGTACACCAAGATGACATCGATATGTAAACCAGTGTATTAGATGGCTCCCAAGGAACTTCGTGAGATGTGGGTACACCTAGAGGACTCGAAGGGGAAGGGATTCATCTAGCCCAATGTTTCTCCCTAGGCAACTTTGATTTTGTTCGCCAAGAAATCGGATGGGATCTTGAGACTTTGTGTCGACTATAGGCACCTAAACCAGGTGACCATGAATAAAAGTACCCACTCCTGAGGATTGACTAACTCTTTGATCAGCTGAAGGGAGAATGGTGGTTCTCAAAGATAGACCTGAGATCAGGCTATCACCAGCTCAGAGTGCGAGACAAGGATGTACAGAAGACGGCCTTCAGATGTCGGTATGGCCATTATAAGTTCTTGGTTATGCCATTCGGTGTAACCAACACTCTATATGTGTTCATGGAACTCATGAATAAGATCTTTCAACCATACCTTGATCGCTTTGTAGTGGTCTTCATCGATGACATTCTGATCTACTCGACTACTGAGGAGGAGCATTCCTATCATTTGCAGGTAGTACTGGACACACTCCGATAGCACTATCCTTATGGTAATATCTCGAAGTTTTAGTTTTGTATCCTAGAGGATCACTTTCTCGGACATGTCATATCGTAAGGTGAAGTTGTAGTAGATCTAGCGAATATTGAGGTGGTACATGCTTGGGAGCCACCCAAGAGTGTGACGGATGTATGGAGTTTCCTGGGTTTGGCTGGATATTACCGGAGGTTTGTGCCAGACTTCTCCAAAGTTCCAGCACAACTATTAGCCTTGATGGAGAAGGGGTAACCCTTTGTGAGGTCAGAGAAATGCCTGTATAGTTTTCAGGAGATGAGGTAGAGGCTGACTAGTTCCCCCATCTTGATGCTTCTAGAGGAGGGCGTAGGGTATGTAGTTTACTGTGAAGCATCAGGGATCGGGCTTAGATGTGTCTCAATACAAGAGCGAGCAGTGATTTCATATGGTTCTCGACATCTAAGACAGCATGAGAAGAACTACGCTACCCATGACCTGGAGTTAGCAGCAGTGGTCTTCGCCTTGAAGATGTGGCGGCACTATCTGATGGGAGAACGTTTTACAATGTCCTCTAATCACAAGATTCTCAGTTATATCTTCTCCCAGAAGGACATGAACCTAAGAAAGTGATTTTGGATTGAGTTCCTACAGAACTATGAATTTGAGATATTCTATACTCCTGGGAATGGAAACGTTGTAGTAGATGCACTCAGCAGGAGGTCTGGTATACAGCTGCTAGGCGAGGCGATGGAGCATCTGGCTTCTTTACAGATATCCATTGTGGATAGAGATGGAGCATCCTTTCTATAGTCTCTCATAGTCACTCTCCCACTTATTCAATGATTCAGGGAGGCACAACGTGGGGACACTGACTACAAGGCATGACGTGCTCAGATATCCACAGGACAAGCACTTGATGGATTTTATGAAGGCTGGGAGCACTTCATCATTTTTAGAGGACGTACCATGGTACCATTGTCACTTCAAGAGGAAGTGTTGAGGGAGTTCCAAACATCCCCTCTAGCGGTACATCCAAGAGTGTAAAAGATGTACCAGGATCTCTGACGACAGCCCTGGTGGCCGGGAATGAAAAAAGTAGTAACAGAGTTTGTTTCTCAGTGCCTCACTTGTCAGCAAGTGAAGGTGAAGCATCAGGTACCAGAAAGCTCGGTTTAGACTTTAGAGGTCCCTGAGTGGAAGTGGTATGGGATATCCATGGACTTCGTGACAGGACTTCCACGTACATCTAGGGGAAATGACTCTATTTGGGTGATTGTTAACCGACTCACCAAGTCGGCCCACTTCCTACCAATCAAAGAGAAGGGTTCAGTAGAGTGTGTGGGATGACTCTATGTGCAGGAGATTGTGCAGCTACATGGAGTACCTTCGACGATTGTCTTCGATCGTGACGCATGATTTACTACCTGGATATAGAAGGGGTTGCAAGAGGCTTTCAGGACGCAGCTTCGTTTGAGCACCGCCTTCCATCCTCAGACGGATGGCCAGACTGAGCGGACCATTCAGACCCTCTAAGACATGTTGCATGCTTGTTTCCTCAACTTCGGTCATAGCTAGGAGGATCACTTACCCTTGGTGGAGTTTGCATAAAACAACAGCTATCACTCCACCATTAGGATGGCACCTTTTGAGGCATTGTACGAGTGACCTTGCATATCACCTTTATGCTGGACTGACCCAGGGGAGTCACCACAAGTGGGACCAGAGATGGTACGGTTTACCACAGAGAAGGTGCAGGTCATCCTAGAGTGAATGAAGACTGCACAGAGCAGGCATAAGTCTTATGCCGATAAGAGAAAGATACCTCTGGAGTTCTAGGATGGCAACCACATCTTTCTATGGGTCTCACCATGATGAGGTTTATAGAGATTTTGATGAGGCGGAAAGTTATCTCAAAGGTTCATCAGACCTTTTCAGGTCCTCAGTAGAGTTGGTGAGGTGGCTTACCGCTTAGCTCTTCCACCTCAGTTGCACCGGGTGCACGACATCTGCCACGTATCCCAGCTAAGGAGATATGTACACGACCCTTTTCACATCATCGACCATGGAGAGCTGGACGTCGACGATGGGGTGACTTTTACCGAGGTTCTAGTGGAGATTGAGGATCGACAGGAGCGGGTCCTTCATGGACGGTCGATACCTCTGGTGCGCGTTCACTGGCAGCACAGGAACCTCTAGGAGAGCACATGGCAGCATGAGGCTCAGATGCGTGCTCAGTACCCACACTTGTTTACGTAGTTTGAGTCGTGTCTTACAGGGATGTAGAGCACTAAGGTGGGGAGAATTTAAAGACCTAGAATTTCCATGTAATTTTTTTAAATAAATGGGAATTTTACGATTCCGCTAAAATTTACGGCGCAGGATTCTGAGGCTCAGAGTGCCCAGAATGAATTTCTGATTTTTTTTAGGTAAATTAAGTAAACGTGTGAGCGGGTTTTCTAACTTTTGAACCGGTGCTCAGAATTGAAATCTGAGGTCAATGTTGAACTCGTAGCGGCGGTATTCACTTAAGAATATTTTCACATCGACAGAAGTTGGACAAGGGTGAAAGATAAATTTTGGGATTTTTTTGGAAATAATAAAATAAAATAAACACACGTTTTATTTTATTTTGTTGTAACCACCATCCATGTGGAAGTTGGTAGTGAGGACCACCAAACCTTAACCTCCCATGATAGGTTATGGTGGTGGGGACCACCTGATCCTAACCTCCAATGAGAGGTTATGGTGGTGGGGACCACCCGAGGTCTAAACCTCTTCTACTCCATCATTAATGTGGAGGAGCCTCTTGAGCTTCCTCCGCATTAATTGTGCCAACCCTCCTTAATTAATTGTGCCAACCCTTGGTATCCTCCAATTTAAATTTTATGCCAACACAGCCCATTTATTGTTGTCAATTAAGTAAGCCAACCTTGATTGCCAACAAATTAAATAGTTGGACATATTTTATTTGGTTGGCTATTCATTTGAAGGAAAATTATTGGCAAAGGTGGATTGGGAGAACTTGGGAGAAATCTCTACAACGAAGAATGCTCCACCAATAAAGAACGACGACCTCCTTCGACCTTCGTCCTTAGGACTTCTTTCCTATCTGGGACGTCCTCATCTACGAAGAATTGACGACCATACTACCATCTTGTTCCAATGTCATCAAGAGAATGATGTAGGGGGTTTATTTATAAGTGATTTGATATTCCCATGTTCTTCTCTTCTAAAACAACAAACGCGGATCAACTCCCTATTTTAGATTGATCCACGAATATTTTTCTTTTGATGTTTGGGAATGAAACGTTGCAGGAAGTTGTAAGCTTGATGTTCTTCTTTATTATTGAGCCATATTCTACCACCCTAACGCGGAGGGTATGGTCCAAACCAACATGGTCGACCCTTCCGCAAATCTAGTGGTGTTCTTCGCGAAGGAGGAGGACAGCAACCATCCTAGGTTGGGGAAAGAGAACGGCGGTCGGCACCGCCACCAGTCGTGATGAAGGAAACGGCACAATGGCGCCGCCCCACAGTCACTTTCGTCGTCCCGCGACCTCCGCATCAACTGAAACCATCACTGTCGTTCGCGGCTTTAAGCCGCCCTGTGGCCGGCCGAGCTTCCAACCCGCGTTTAAGGCACTGCCCTGCGGCCGGCCGAGCCGCCAGCCCTCAACTGGTCCGCCAACCCGCGGCCAGGCCGCCGAACCATGGTCGGGCCATGCCCTTGTTGTTGTTCCGCACCCTCGCAGTCGGTCCGCGCCATCGCGGTCGGTCTGTGCCCTCATGGCCGGTCTGCACCCTCACTGCCGGTCTGCACCCTCACGGCCGGTACGCGCCCTCGCAGCCAGTCCGTGCCCTCTCGGTACCTGCGAACGGTCCACGCCCTCAAGTTACCCTATGGTATGGGTTGCACTGTGGGCCGAGACAGACCCAACGGGTTAGGCCGGGTCAGTCTAGGTCGATCCGGTTCAATCTGGGTCGGTCCGGTTCGGACCAGACCCGAGCCCACTATGACCCATTTACTGCTTTTGGCCATAACTTTGGCACCGGATTTTCGTTTGACTAACTCTCAGTGGAGCTGGAAATCTTGGAGCAAGACGATCCCATTGAGGGATACCCCATTGTGTTTTGGATTAAGATAGGGAATGGTCAAGATGGATCGAGCACGAATCCAACCGGGCCCCTAGGACTAAAAGGCTAATAACTCATAGATCCGGCGTCTTTTTGACGTGTCGTCTGTTATGTTGAGACCCCTATGACCTGGAAGACCTTTGAGATACTTATTCGTGGTAATTCATGGCAGTTGGGGTATTAACCAGTTACTTGTGGAGTAGATCCTCATGAAGATGAGTGAGCATAGTGCGGGAACCTAGTGGCTGGCTGAGACTTGACGACTGCTGACCGTTTTGACTCGGAGTGACTCGACAGGCCCAGTGGGGAGATCCTTGGTGACTCGGCAGGCCCATGGTGGGTAGTTCCATTATGACGCGGAAGACCCACGGTACTCGATAGGAGGAGTACCTCAGTAGGCCCAGTGGGGAGCGCCTTGGTGACGCGGCAGACCCACGGTGGGGAGCACTTTGGTGACATGGCAGACCCACGGTAGTCAACAGGAGGAGTACCTCAGCAGTCCAAGGTTAGTGGGAAGCACCTCTGTGTGATGTGGCAGGACCACTGTACTCGATAAAGGAGGATTTCTCTAGTAGTCGAGGTGTTCGACATTGTGACTCGAAATGTTACTTGATACTACCCCTAGAATAAATCCTGGTTTGAGCTGAGTCAGTATCTCTGTGTTTTTCTTATGATTGAGACAGATTACTTGATTACTTAAGTATATGTACGGGCATATACCTAAGTAGGATTATATGTTGATTTCATACTTTCTGATTTATCCTTGATGGTTTTAGTGAGACCTAGAGGGTCTTGGGGTCCCTACTGAGTATCATTATACTCACCCCTACCCGGGTTATCCCGCACCTTGTTGTGTTGGATGCAGACGACAGATAGTGCTGACTGATGCTGAGAGTACCAAGACTAGACGGTACCTGGAGGTGGACCATACGGCGTGTCTGTATACAGAGGAGTCGGGTGGACTCGAAGTGCTGAGGAGGCGATCTTTACCTACCCTTCAGGTAGTAACCTTGGAGGATGATCTATTAGTTGTCTCTTCTTTTTCTTCAGTTGTATTGTATCATGGTTGTACCTCTACTTTCTAGTTTGGCTTCTATTTTTGACCCATTTTACTTACTGTACTCACTCTGTTTACAGTTTAGTTTACTTGTGTGTTTATCTTTTTTTGCGCTTGGTTACGTGTGCTTACAGATTATAAAGGCAATGCCTTCCCAGTTTCAGGGAATACGCCTTTGGTTCTAGTCGTCAGCCCCTAGCTTATGGAAGGTGGGCTTGGGGTTAGTCATGGCACGGGCCCTGAGGGATGGGTCGTGACATTTATCATTGAAAATATTGATTGAAAAATATTCTATGAACTCATACTACACAATAACATCAATATCACAACTTTTATTATTGTTTTTAATCAGTTTCCACCACTGATTATCTTATCCTTTTAAGTGGTATACTACTTGGGTGACATTCTCTTCCTCTGAATAGTAGAGTTATGAAAAAATATTTTCTATAGATCTAACCCATTATTCATCAATGAATGTGTTGGTAGATCCACTAAATTAATGTGTCCATTTAACTATAGAGGAATCAACAAAAAAAATTCATTGAGGTGAATCTGACCTCTCAACTTGATTCAAGTTATTATTTATAACTCAAGCTAGTCGACCCATAATTTTCAGGAATTTTTCAATTCTAGCTACTATTGTAGGTCCATCAATGCATCATCCATTTTTCTAATCATTTACATGGTTCCTATTATTTCCTTCCGTTTTTATAAAATTAGAAAAATATTGTGAGAAACATGTTTCTTTATAGAATCATATAATTATAATGGAATTTTATTTCTTAAAACATCATGAAAAAATATTTTATTTAGTTAAAACAATTATATTATATATATAATTAATAATGGTTCATAAAAATCTTATCATTGACCAAACATATCCCTAGGGAGTGTCAAATAAGGAGGGCATCAAGGCCTGTTGAAATAAACCATTTCCTGATCGAGATTAGCACAATGCAATGTGTCTGTGTGTTACCACTAGATAAATCTAGGCCAGAGCCACATCCACTTGTTCATATATAAATATGGATTTATTTTCTCAAAAACCAATTACAAACAATATAACCAAAATCCAAATATATTTTACTATATTTATACTTTTCTCTAAGGGTCATACTAAAGAATTTATATTTCTAATTCCCAAAAATAACTAAATCATCCATTGATACAAGCTATAGAATCCTGCCTTTTTATTAAATAATCTTTTCATTACATGGAACATAGTTGAGTATATTTTAAATATTAGTTTCTTTGAAATATAGAACTTAATACAATTAAAAATTATTCTTCTAATACACATGAAATTATTATTCATGGTTTCATCTTATGTACATTTACATCATCTCATATCTTGGGGACATACATAAAAGGAAAGGGGTGACATGTGGCCTAATAAGGGAAATATTTGTCAAGTGATCAAGAGGAATATCAATAAGAACATAAGGAATATAATTATGGCATGTTAAAGAGAACATGGGGAATTTAATAATAAAAATAACATGAATCATAACATCTAAAATGTGGCTAAAACATTTAAATGAGACAATCATAATCATATAACAATATTTTTTCACTAATGTGTTATAAATGAAAATGAAAATGGTTATTAACCAAGGTGTCATAGAACTTGTCATCTATAGAGATTAAATTAATTAACCATTGCATTAGAGTTCTATCAAGTAGAACCATTCATATTTTTCAATTAATTTGATCCAAATTGATCATAATGAATCATTTCATTAATAATACATAGAAAAAATAAAGTTTTTATGATGAAAATCACGGCCTACAAAAGTGTATAAAGATGTGATCATTGTATTATGTTTATCCAAAAGAAAATAAATTTGAGTATCATGTGTGTATATCCATAAATAAAATAAATACTTTTTACATATATTATAATAACCACGGATAATAAAAAGGTTTTTCTATAATCATAAATATAATAAAAGAGATTTTCTTACAGAGAAGTGATAAATTTTGAGAAGTAAATTTAGAAGCATGATGGGTATAAAATGTGGTTTTAGAACAGTGTAAAATGAGAAGATACAAGGGTTACCCATTTATAAAAAAATAATTTTTCAAAAAGGATAAAATATAAATGGTACTAAGAGATACAAACCATATCATTTATAAGATTAATAAAAAGAGTTTCATGAATTGAAGAGAAAGTATGAATAATTCCCTTTCCATGATGATTTACTCTTAAAATATGTGGGATGGAACCAATGGGGATTGAGGACACCTTGGGGGAATTCTTTGGGAGGTAAAATCATAATAACATTTCGTATCATATATTAGGAGTGAAACTAAATGGATAAATTTGTGGGTATTTATAGAAAAAGTAGAGGATTTGTTAAATAATTTCCAAAAATATTCCTTGGAAAACTAGGTTGTGGAAAATGAAATACAACAAAATTATCCATGGTTTTTCCCATGGTTTTGTAAATTTGGGAAAATATATTAATTATTTTAATCCATTAGAACAAAAATTTATTTTTAATTACCTATTTTGTCATGGAAAAGTGATGTTTCGCAATGTATGGTTTTTTAAAAATTAAAGACTCTATTTTAGACATTGGAAAGTCATTTATATGTTAGGAAAATGATTATAATCACAGAAATTAATTTATATTTATAAAATAGAATATCTTTGTCATTGTAATGTGGTTGATTATTTATTATATCATTATGACATAAATATGAAGTCATTTAATATGTTGAAAAATCCAAACTCTATTTTTTTCTATTCATGGAAAAACATAAACATTTTAAAAAATTAACATAAATTTACAGTAACATAATTTAATAGGGATGATTTAAAAATTTATGTTTATTTTATAATAATAATTCTTTAAATATAATAATTTTAACATTAAAATCGAAATATTATTATTTATTATAAAAAATTGTATGTTGTAAGGCATAGTATAATTTCTGACACATAAAACTTTCCTATGACATAAAAAATAATTTTATCATTTATATTTAAATAATATATTATTTAACATAGTATTTCATTAAATTAATTATTATTTAGAATAAATTATTTATTATGACAAATTATAGCTGTTATAAAAAAAATATTTGTGTCTAAAAAATCAATTTATAAAACATCTTCTCAATTAAACCAATATTTTATTAATAAAAACTATTCATAATATTAATTTATTGGAATAAAAACTATAATTATTAAATGTAGTTACACCATTAGTAACTATATCATTGACATGTTTCTACATACAACACCCGCATATGACATATGGGTAAGGTATTTGATAGTGATATACGCATGGGACAGCTCGACTAACATCGACTAAGTTATAATTTCCACTAACTTGAACTTCTCCTCTAGGAAATATTATCCTATCTTCAAATTTTTAATCTTAAGTTGGTATTTTTCAATGTAAATAGCAAGTTATTCTACTTACCTTCCATGTTCTAGAAAATGGGAAACATACGATATGAATCTAGTATTTTAGGAAAACACTTCTTTTTTCTTAATTAATTATCCTTTTTCACTACTCTATATAAACACTAATTATAACTTTGAAATTATTACCAATGATTATAGTTACCAATGGTCAAATTTTAAAATGATTATATTGATAATTGGTTAAATTTGACTAAATGTATGAAAGAGGTTAATTTCCATACCATTATTTTATTCAATATTCTATAAAATTCCTACCAAGTATATATATTTTCATTTTCTAAGATGTTGAATTTTTTACTAATATTTTTTTTATTTCTATAATTTTTTCCATGGGGATATTATTCTAATGGATTAGGGTGATCCATATTTTCCTATTTTTTGTTTCTAAATTATTGACCATTATTAAAGTGATATTTTTTTGTTTTGTATAAATAATATTACACACATTTTCTCAGTAAAAAATATAATTAAAAAAACAATTTTTTTACACTTACAATATAATTTTCACTTCCCATTCTAGTGATATATTATTATACCGAGTTCACTCCCCATACTATTAATTTCATATTATATTGGATTTACTCCTTATTCTATTAATATCTATATCATTAGATATATAAATCATTACCCAATCCCTTAGAGGGATATATAGTTACTATCCACTGCATAATGAAAATCATATCCATGAGTTCCACAAGACCATAAACATTAATCATATCATGTCCCATGAAATTAAATGGGTATCATAAACATTTAATCATATCGTAATCTATAGAAAAGAGATAAGTTTATTAATTGTTTCAAAATAAAATAATCTGTGAAAAGAAGTGGGGGTTTTAATAATTTTATCATGGTATAATCCATGGAAAAGAAATGGGTTTCATAAACATCATGTTATAAAAAAAATAATCCATTCATATAAGAAATATGAATGTTATCCTTTGTTCATATCCCCAGTAAGTCATAGGTAACACCAATGAGGGTTACCTTATATGAAAACAAAATTTAACAATAATTTAAAACATTGATTTTTTAAAATATCAATTCCACTTTTAAAAATTCTTTTTAAAACATAAATCATTTTGAAAACCTTTTTCATTGAAAATAACCTTTAAAAAATATAAAGTAATATTTTAATAATCATTTAAAATATGATTGAGGAAAATATAATTTCATATTTCAAAAACTATATTTGAAACATAAAAAATTTTCAAAAAAATATATTTGAAAATGATCTTAAAGTATCATTTAAAAAAATTGAAAAAAACTAATAAAACGTTGTTTTTTCAATAAAACCAATTTCCTATTGAATATAAAAATAAAGATGTATTTTCTTAAAATTATTTTCCTAATTGTGCCTATTTCCAATGAGTACAAAAATGGTACCATTAATTTAATATATCATGATTAACTATAGTACAATTAAGTTCCTAGGAATTATTGAGACACAGATCATGGGATTTCAATATTTAAGAATTAATAATTACTAATGCCAATATATGGATTATAACATAAAATATTTAGGTCTTTCGAAACATTGAATCATAAGCCACATTATGGAATAACGTAAAATAAAACATATAATATCATGGGTATGAATAAAATAATGATATTACATGAAAAATGGGATGTATATATAATTAATGGAAGAATATATGAGCATAACATAATGTATGTCTTAATGATTTCAAATTGAGACAAAAATCCTTTACCAATTTGGTATCTTTTGAACAATAAACCCCCTAAAAGGGAGATCATATGATTTATATTTAAATCCCAATAATTTTTAAAGATATTAATCATAAAATATATTCATTTAAAGGATATAAATCACAAAATATAAATATTTGGTGAATATGGAATGTGAGTCATATATGTAAAAAGTGGGATAGAAATCCCTTACCATAATTCTTTCCAAAAATTATAATCATTAAAATATCCTTTATAATAAATATAATTTTATTTTAAATATATTATAGAACCATATACATATATATATAATTCCATATATTACTTGATTATTACCTTTTATTACCCCTCTTTTAAGGGTTATATGTTACAATTACATTTCGGGTAATAACCACTTTGTTTTTCATATAAGTTTTGATAGGTTTTTTTAAAACTATTACATAGATCATGGTTTTATTGTATCCAGAATTTTAAACCATGATTTAAATATCATATATAATAATTGTATTTTTATTTAGAGTAATCCATAAAATTTAGTGATAGGAAATGAAATACATCATTCATGGTGACAGTAGACCCGGCATATGCATTAACGTTGTTATCATTTCTTATCATGTTGAAAAAAGAAAATTAAATGATATATATATATATAATCATTACAATAACATTTTAATTTAATATATAAATCACATATTTTTATTAAACCTATACTTAATATATTCCAGGTAAATCTTCAACGAATTACTTCGTTTTGCGATGTGGTGGTATACTATACACACGAACGACGTTGTTGTATTCCCAAAAAATTGAAAGTACAAAATTATGTGTCATATACAAATTCCTAAATCATAATAACATCATAAATATCAGAAATATCATATATATATATATATATATGATATAAAAACAATAAATACCTAATTATTCTCAACCTTGAAAAGTTGCAATGGAAAAACATACGACATCAGTTCATGAGAAGGTAGTCTGACATACATATAAACAATGATTTCATAACCCATTTGTTAGATTTGTGTGATATTTTATATGAAACCTTAATATAAAAAATATCACTATATATAAGATAATGATTCTATTATATAATCATAGTATAATAATAATTGAAGTAGTAGTGGATGAAATAAAAAAAATCCATGTTGATGAACGTTACATATTCTTCCTGTATCCACCTTAGTTTTTTTCTAATTGCATTAATTATTGGAATAACATATAATATAATGGTGTTAAAATGAGTAACGGGATGTTAGTATTTTTTTTTGGGAGTTTTTTTTGGGTCGAAATTTCTTGAGTGGTGTGAAGAAGGGGAGATAGTGAGTGGCTATTTATAATTGAGGAGGATCAGAATTCTTCTATATAACCAAAAGTATTCACTATTGGGAGGTCTCCCTTACATAATGTGCCTAAAAAATTCAACAATATTTATGTGGATGGATCACTCAATCATAATAAACCTCCACCACAGTAAATTAGTATATTTTTTATCATGTTATTCATTAGTCTTTATGTTCACTCTATTTTGTCATTATAGTTTTACAAAGGTAACTTATATATATTTATTTAACTAGTTAATTTATACATTAAAGTATTATTAAAAATAGAATTATTAGATTATATAAACATAATTATTTTAAATATTAAATCCAATTAATTAAATATAAATCAAATGTCTATGTAAAAATAATTTAAATAAAAATGCATTTAATAAATAAAACTCTTTTTTAACCTTAATTGTGTTAGTTGTGTTGTTATTATTTAGTGGTAAATATTTTCATTATTAAATAAATATTGATAAATTAATGTGAAATAGTATTTATTCATTAACATGTAAAATTATATTCTAATAATATTATATTTTGTCAAAAAATTTAAATAATTTTGAAAAATTAGAACTTATTTTAGTTATTTATAATGAAACAATTCATGCATTGGCATTTCATAAGAGTTTAATGTAATAATTTTATCCAAAATTTTTTAAAATAATTCATAACTATCAAAAACCCATTTATATATCAAAATATAATTTATAACCAAATATGTGATGTTTTTACCTATCCAAAATCATTATAGATATTAAAGGAAAAGAGTGTTCCTTTTTTCATTTTCTTTACGTAACATATTACATATGTTACCTTCATGGAAATGTTTCCTAAAAACCTATATTAATATATTATATGTTTTTTTATCAAATTATTATTTTAATAAAATGGGTTTTATATATTTTGGTAGGTCATTTTACCCCTTATTTATTATTGTTAAGTAGTGATAAACTTGCTTTTTACCTTATTAGTAGTAATTAATTTTAAAAGTTTTCACTAATAAATATTCTCAAAAATTATGTACAAAAAATATAAAATTATTAGTAATTATTATTCCAAATAAGTAATCCAATTTCAGAAGCTATAATAATATTAGTGGAATAATTTATTTTAATATTAATCCTGCAAATGTGATTAGAATTTAGGTTTTTAAAGAGAACATGATCAAAAGCTTTCAAGGATTTTATATCCAATTTCAATGTGAAATTTAATCCAATGACCAAAATTGGGTTAATATATGTATTATTTAGTTTATTATATATTTAAAAAAATAAAATAAAATAAATATTTATAAATAAATTAATCAAAAATCTAGTTTTCAATTTAAATTTCTTATTTCTCACTATTCATAAAAATGAAATTTTTTTGAAAAATACAAAAAAAAACACCCTAAGAAAATTTTATTATTAAAATTTCACAATATTGATACTTATTTTACCAAATTAATTCTATAAAATTGTAAAAATTATTTTCAAACATATGTTTGCATAAAAATGTGACAAAAATACTTTTTCTGAAAAAACTGATTTAAGATAACAATTGGATTTATTCTTATATAGGATAATTTAAATAACTAAATGAATGTTGAAAATTTTATTTAATATTTAATATAATAATTCCATTGAAATAATTTTAAAAAAATATTGGTTAATTTATTTTTATAAACACCATTTTGAACATAAAAATGGTTTTCTTGGTAATTAATTTCTTGTATTTTCAAAAGGGTTTTATTTTCATTACTATTTAATTGGATACTAAAGAATTCAATTTATATACATGTGTAAACTATATTTTATTAATTTAGTTAGTCATATTCATACCCACAATTCTAATAGCTAAGTGATAACTATAATATTAAATAATAATATTTTAATTGTGTGACATGTTTCATTTATACTCGGTGTGGCATGTAACACATTCTAAACTTAGTATTATGTATAACAAATGAAAAATATAGTTTTATCTGTACCACAATAAAAAATAAATGTTTCATTTAGAAAAAATATAAATTTTTTTAGTGTGAAATGAAATCCATCAAATAATTTCAATTTATTCCAAAAATAATAATTCAACTTCAAGGTGTAACATTCTACCCCCCATAAAATGAATTTCACAATAAAACATTATTTGGGTTATCAATAGTTTAATACATGAATGTTTCATTCATATAAACCCATATCCTAGTAAGTGTTAATAAAATATACTCTTGAAAAAGAGAAAAGTAATTTTTGGTGTTTATTTGGAATACCACATAATAGGTTTAAGAATATGATAACATCAGTTGGAAGTGAAAACATAGACATCAAATATAAAATGAACACTTAAATACTGATTGAGAGTGATAAAGAAGATGGTTAAGATAATGTTAACGATCAAAAATATATAAACCAATGATTTTTAATAAATGAAACTGATATCATCAAAAAAGATGATAACCAGAAAACAATTTCTTTTAATACACTTCTCATGGTGATAATGAATTATCACAAAATGATATAGTTAGTTTCTTTCATTCAATTTCATAAGAAAATTTTCAACCTATGGTTGTCTGTTGATCAATTTCCACTTAATCTCTTACACATGAAACTAATGGTTAATTTTTTATTCCTGGATCCCTGATCGATCATAAGATTAAAATATAGAATAATAGTTGATTCCATCTATCTTAAGTTATCATCAAAACAAAATGGTTATCACATGTTATGCAATATGAATAAATCTTCATGTGGTTAAATAAAACATTAACATCTAAAACATCATTCAATGTTCAACATAAACTATTTCATATATGGTTATACTTTTGACCCTTCCAAAAGAAGAAAATACAACACTTTATAAATTATTTCATAAAATTTATCAAACTAATCATGAAATTGATCCCCTATATATCATACAATAGTTATCAATTTGACATAACAAACATGTGAATACCATCATCATGTATTTTATTAAAACATAGTAATAACCTGAATTACCAAAAAACTATATTGATAACATACATGATTCTTCATTACTAACATAAAATATAGAATATTGGATATATTCCTTAAATCCAAAACTATTGTAAATTCCATTAATGATAACATAAACTACATTGTCAATAAATCTTATATCTATTCTGAGGCCATCAACACTATCCATTTTATGTTACCAAAATAAATTATATCTCTATATAAATATTATTATCTCAACATTGGGTTCATATTTAGGTTTATCATTCCATTAATCATGTTTTTTCCATGAATATCTCCTTTCCATTAAAAAATTCTTTTAGTTCTTCAATATATTTCAAAATATTATTTCAAATACATAATGAGAAACCTATACTTAAAAATCCTTATATATTTAATTATTTATAATCCTTGAATTATAATAAATAAACACATCCACCATCCCACTTAATTATAAAAATATTAATTAGGATTCATAATAATATACCGTAATACCTATTTCATAACTTAAGATCTTAAGACCTATTTCTTTTTATATGTCAACTATTTTCTCTTCATTGTCAGTAGTGTCACCAATACTCATATAAACTTTTTTATCCTCTTCAAGAACTTTCCCCATAGGAAAATTATTGACATAGTTCTCATACATTACATATATAAATAACTCATCCATTTATAATACCTTATGAAGACCAATATCTCCATCTATTTTGTAAACAAAAAATTTCATTTTTGCTTACAATATGTTAATTTATTCCCCTATTATCCACATATAAATCATCTTCTCATTACATTGAGAAATTTCTTGTAATGATTCCTCTCACATTATTTTAATATATGAAATTGAATATTCTTTCATCCATAATTAATATCACTTAAAATGTCATTGAATTATTTACTTCTTTTCATTGTTGAGTCTAAGAGTTGGTTAAGGTACACATTGTTAATCGTCTTCTTTAAAAATAGTTTAGGAATAATAACAATATCCATTAATCTAGTCATCATATCATTTGGCTACTCCACAAAAAATAATCCATCACATAAATTTTTAACTTATATCATTCTAGTTTACATCAATAACTAAAACTAGAAAGAATATTGTGAGAAACATTGATCTTAATGGGAATACAAATTATCCAGAAAATCACCTATAGAATTTCTAAGTCATGAAACCTTCATTAATTTATCCTTCATTAGGTTTATCCCAAGACATTAATATTTGTATTCAATATATATACATCATGTAAATGGTATTTAAATTCCCAAATAATATCCCCTAGGAGTGTCAAACTAGGTGTCCATTGAGGCTTGTTGTTGTGCACTAGATTGCAATCAATTCTTGATCAATATAGTGTTTTGGTGTTGTTACCCATAGGTATATTTATTACAAATCGATATCAAATTTTAGTATCCAAATATGGATGTGTTTCTATGAAACAAATTTCTCTATCCTTTACCAAAATTTGAAGATATAATCCTATAGTTTAACTTCTCATTATACTTATCCTTATAGAATTCACTGGACATATCCTTATAAATATCACTAGGGATCACACTAAATATTTCTCATCCTAGTTTCCATGTTTGAATAAAAAAATAATTTGATACAAAAAAATGGTGACCCCGACTTAACATAAGTTTATATTGCATTAATGTTTTATAAATATTCATTATATTTTATAAACACTTTCTCGAGAACTGTTATATTTTAGTGTGTTTGGAAACTTGGAAACATAAACATTGGTCCATATGTGACCTATGTAATCTCCCACTATGTTCCTCAAAACTAGTAGCATTAATAGATATAAAATACATAATTCATTTTGAAAACCTTTTTATTTTTAAAATTATAGTAAAATATCATGTAAAAAAATTATTTTTAGAAAACATATTTTATGAACAAAACATGTTTCTAACCAAAGAGATAAATAAGGTTGGATTTTAAAAAAACAGTTTCTTAATTATATGAATTACCAATGTGTGTAAAAATAGTATAATTACATACTGAAATCATGAACAACCATATTATAATATAATTCATTAGAATTTTTTAGAGTTATATCATGAGATTTGAGCATTTGAGACATAATCATAACCAATCCTAATAAATGATGACATTGTAACATAAAATATTTATGACTTTGTTAACATTGAATCGTTATAAACATTATGAAATTGCATAAAATGAAATGGAAATATGAAAAGGATTAATAAGTTAGTGATATTAAATTTCAAATGGGTTTTATATACACCTCTTGGAATAATATAGGTGGACAACATGACATGCATCTCAATAATGGAAAATTAAGACAAAAATTCCATATCGGTTTGGTAACTTTTGATCCATAAACCTCGCGAATGAGAGATCATAGATTGAATATTTAAATATGAATAATTTTTAAGGATAATAATCATAAAATAAATTCATTTCAAGTATATACACCTCATAATTGAAATAGGTGGTGAATATGGCATGTGTGTCCTAGAGGTAATAAACTAAGATGGAAAACCCTTCCCTTAAGTCTTGAAATCTGTCGTACTCTCTTAATCCATATGTATTATAAATATATTTTTATCATATATAAATTTAATAACCATATTCATATATTTCATAAAATATATGATTTTATGAATACATTTTATAAACATTTTGTTAATGGTTCCATGTTAATATTGTGTTTCTATAATAACCTCTATGTTTTTCTTATATGTTTTGACCTGATATTTTTTTAGTCTTGTTACATAGATAATGATTAAATCATATACAAAATTCAAACCATCATACAAATACCATATATATTCATCATATATTTTCATAGTGTGATCCATAAAATTTATTGGGGGGAAATAGAAGACGCAATTCATGGAGATGGAAGGTCGTACGAACACATGAGCGATGTTTCCATTTTCATATCGCATTGAAAAATATATATATATATATATATATTATCATTAAATTATTATTTTATTTTATATATATCACATGTTTTATTAAACCTATTCTCAATACATTCTATGCGTAGAGTGAAGAAATCAAATTGCTTCAGAAGTCGGTAGGCCACCGTGCACCCGAACGACATTATCGTATTCCCAAAGAATGAAAATAATGATGTTTTGTGTGATATAATGATTCCAAAACTTAAAAAATTCATAAATATAATATTTATACAATATATAAAAATAAATAAATCATAATTATAAACCATTAAATGTGGTAATGTAAAAATGAACAACATTGGGTTGTCAGGCGTTTGTCTGCCAGACACATGAACGCTGATTTCATAAACCCTTTGATTGTATTTTTTTCATTTATATGTCATAAAATTCACATGAAAAACCTATGTTTATGTAAGAAAATTATTTTTTAATTGTATCATGTAATAATAAAATTTTAAGTGATAGAGGAAGAAATAAAAAGAAATTACACATTATAGAACATTGACTTTTTTGAGGTATCCTCTTTAGGATTTCTCTAAAGAATTTTTTTTGTTTACTTTATGATATATAAGGTATATAAGATTAGGGTATGGATGTTGGGAATTTATTTTTTTATGGTTGGGTTAATTAAAAAAATTAGTTGTGTGATGAAGGTGGGAGAGTTAGAGTCCATTTATAATTGAGGAGTAGTGGCATTCTTGTAAATACACAAAAGTATTCAATATTGCGAGGACTCCCTTACCTCATGTTCCCAAAAAATTGAAAAATAATTTTTAGGAGGGCTAAATTGGTCGATAAAAACCTCCAACACACAAAATAAATAAATTTTTTATCATGTTATTGTGTTGTTTTTTTGTTTACTCGATTTTAACATTACTGTTTTTACCAAGGTAACATGTTTTATTTTCTATACCTAGGTAGTATATCCTTTAGTTATATAATTAAAAAGATAATAATTGGATAATATAGACCCCCTTGTTATAAATATTACATAAAATTTAGTAAATAAATAATATATGTGCGTGTAAAGTTTATTTTTTTAGAAACACGTATAATGCCCAAAACCTCGTGTTTTACCTTAATCATGTAAACATAGTGATTAATATTTAGTTGTGAATTTAGACAATATAAAAGAAGATTTAGCCCATAAATAGATATTTTTTGTTATTAATTATCATTTAAAATCAAATATGGGAATATAAATTTTTTAAAAATTTTAAATCGTTTATTTTATTTATTGGTAACTAACTAATTCCTATATTGTTTTTTATTAAGAATTTAAAGTAATTATTTAATCTATAAAAAATATAAAATAATTTATCTTGATAATAAAAAATAATTTATCTTTCAATGTGACATTTATAACCTAATATATGATATCTTTCCATATTGAAAATAAATATATATATATATATATTAAAGGAAAGAAGGTTCATTTTTTGTCTTTTTCATTATTTCACTTATTATATAGGTATCTTTCTTTGCAATGTTTCGTAAAAAATTATATAAATACATAATAATTTTTTAAGGGTCTTCATTTCTTCATATAATCAGTTTTGAACAATTTGGTGTTCATTGTAGACCTTATCTAAAAAGTATAACCGCTAGTAAACTCTCTTTTGACCTTAATCGTGGTAATTAATATTAATTATTTTCACTCTTTATTATGTTAAAAAATTAATTCAACCATATTTTATATTATAAATTATTATTATTCAAAATATGGAAATATTTTTTTCCACATTACATTCAAATATGTGGAAGAATTTAATTTAAAATTAATCTTTTAGATCTGATGGAAAAATAGGTTTTTAAAGAGAAAACAATCAAAAGTTTACAATGTTTTTTCAAGAAATTTCATTTTAAAATTTCTTAAAATGAAAAAATTTATATTAATAAGGGTATAATAGAACTAATTTTACATTTAAAAGTTTAAAATATATTTTATATTAATAAATAAATTAATTGAAATTTTTATTTTCAATTAAAAATCAGTATTCTTCACTATATATATATAATGAATATTTTCAAATAAATCCAAAACATTTCTTATAAATAATTTTACAATTTTTATTTAATTTTTTTTTATAAAAATAATTTTATAAACAAGGAAAAATTATGTTTTTAAACTCATTGATCGATAGAAATGAAACAAAATATATTTTTATAAAAAAAATAGTTTGTAAGCTTCAAGTTGGATTTATTTTTATATTTTGTATTGAAAATATATAAAGTATATCTTAATTATTTAATAGAATATATAATATAAAAATTCCATAAAAATAATTAAAATAAATTTGTTGTTTCTTTTATTTTCATAAAACACGCTTTTTAGAACAAAAAAAAATTAAAAGAAATATTTGCATTAATTTTCAATAAGGTTTATTTTTATTTCTAATTAAGTTGCTTCTAAATAATTCATTTAATGTACATGTGTATACCATATTTTCATAATTTACATAATCCTAACCATACCATGAATTTGATTATCTAGTTGATAATTATCATATTATATAATAATATTTTAACAGTGTAAACATTTATTTTCATCTTAGTGATGCGTGTAACGCAAGATAAAGTCAATATTTTGTCTAGAACAAGAAAAAAATTGTTTTCCATATACTTAAATATAATATCATTGTTTTTTTTAAGTCATGATTAACATGGTGTAGAATTCAAAACAAGAAATAAAATATTTTCAATTTACATTAAAAAAAATAATTCACAATAATATTGGTGTTACAGATAGCACTAGTTAGTGGAGTGGGGTGAAAACCATGAGGAATGATTGATGATGAGAGAGAGTAATATTTTTTTGTCTTGTGTTTTAGAGTGGTGCCCAAAAAAAATTATATATATATTAAATGTTTAAGTTTTTTATGTATTATGTGGAACATTCAGTTCATGCTGTGGAATAAAAATTAGGAAATTTCTAGGAGTCATGGTATTTCCTCTTATTGGATTGCATGTTGTCTAATAGATGTATATGGGAAGAATTCATGATATAGACATAATATTTTTTGGTGATATGATATTTTGATTAAGTGGGACCCATGTATGTACTACTCAATGAAAATAAGTTTTTATATGGGATGTTTGTAAGTATTTGTCTCATTATTGGTCGGAGAATTCCTACAATAATTTGACATTTTTTTGGTGTATTGTTCGTTTTGAGGGCCAATGATAAGAAATATTTTCATCATTTTAACATCATTAAATTGAATTTATGGATGGTCGATAAGGGTAGGAGGAAACTTGGGGTTCCTAGAAAACCATTAGAAAAAGTTCAAGATTTCCAGAATACTACAATATATGTTGCCAAGCTAGTGGGATGGGTAGTTCCCTAGCAGGGTCTCTAGGCTCTTCAGCCTACCGATGAGTCGCCTTCTCCGTGATGAGGATGCTTGGTGATTTTAATTTTGGAAACCCAAAATTTTAACCTAGTTTAGGATTATTACCTATCCTTTATTATCCACTTACATCACACAAAACAGGTGTTGAAGGGGGATTATTATGTGGTGACATTAGTTCCCTCTCCCTTAATTTTTGGGTGTTTTATGTTTCATTTATTATAGTTTATTCCTATGGGTTTGTCTAATTTTTTTCATCCATAAACCCCAGTTTCACTTTTATTCTTTTACATTAACCATATTTCAATTAATTTAGTGTTTTATTCAATGAACCACTACATCGACATAAATTTACGTGTAAATTCATGGTATTTAATCTTCATTGAGCATAAACTTGTAAGTGATTAACATATTATGTAATTTATATAAAATTGTATTCAATAAATTGAATTATAATGTTTTTAGAGCCCTTAAATACCTCTGTTTTTATGTTTTTGTGGGGAATGTGTGGTATGTATCAATTTAGGTAGTTCCCAAGATAGGGAATATGGGTTGTGTTCATTAAATGATATGTAAATGATCTATGTACCAAAAATTTGTGTATGTCTACCTATATAGGAATTTGGGTTTGAAATAATTTTTTCATGATCATTTTAGGCTTGGGTGTCTAGGATAGATGACATAGAGGTTCAATATATTATGGTCCCAACCTTCCATCCCATTACATTGTAGGAATTTAGGTGGTGTAAGTGTTTGGGGGTGTCTTATATAGTTTCTATGGAAAATATGAGATGGTCAAAAAATCAAGGTGGAGTATCATCATGTGGAACTATTGGATAAAAATTATAGGTACTTTTTTCTATGTAGAGGTTTCATATATAACAAATGAATATTGAGGAGATGTTTTTGAAGCTAAATAGAATTTATTGGGAAGGTGAAACAATGAGGATTCACTTTATTTTATCCCCCTCTTAGTAGTTGAGGGTTTTATCTTGAAGACCATGACATCAATATAAGGTTTCCAATGTGATTTTTCTATGCCTCCACCTTTTTAGACATCATTTTACTATAGATCAGGGATTTAGTATGTCCACATTATTTTTTATTATTTTATTGTGATGTGGATTATATGGTTTTGTCACATCCACTTCTTGGTTTTAAGGTGGTATATAAATTAGTTGTCCATGATATGTCATGGTGTTCCCCTATTTTAGAGGACTAGTGTTGTGTAAATATCGATATATCTTGGTATTTGGATTTAATTTCCTAGATTTTTCATGGTTCTCCACAATTCACAATATTCCACTCCCTCTCGGGATTGGTTATGGTTGGATGTGTCATTGTCTTGTATTTTTCAAACCACATTTAGAATCCGAAATAAACACAAAACAATTCATTTTTCTGGCCATCATAACAGTTTTTGGGTGAACCAATGGAGTTATTTGGGACCATTCAACACCTAATAATTGGTTTTCATCCATGACCATATAGGATTGATCCCTTATGGTTTAATTGAATTTCCTCAGTGTTCTTACCTTTTTTTCTCCATGTTGCTTCAATTGAGGAATAGATTTTATATTGGAAATGTACTATTTTTGTGTTGTTTCAGGTAAATAATGATGTGTATTTTTTTCTTCTCAGTTGATAAATGTGATATTCTTCATTGTGGTTCTTAGAATTAGTCTGCCTATTGTTCTAACCTTGTGCAGCAAATTATAAATTTACATTTGAGGAAGGAGATCCATCTTTTCTCATCAAGTGTATCGTGAAGGAGGAGTTATAGTCTTGTTTATCTTTGGGAAGTTATTTTGAATCGGCCTAATTAATATAATGAGTTTTTTACTTTAAAATTTAATAGGGAAGGGGAAATAAATCACATAATTTTATAGAAATTATTATTATTTGAATAATGTGATTTCATAACCCTAAGGCCTTATTAATAATATTTTATATAGTTTTATTATTTACAATGATTATTATGAATATAAATACATTGTAGTGTATTGTTTTTTATCCCATTATATTCAAATTGGATAATAGATTATATCTAACTAATGAAATGGTTACCCCATGAATATTTGACTTGTTTGATAATTCCCTTGAAATAAAGATTTGTAATTTCATTAAATCTCATTGATAAATTTTAAAAATGTAATGTAAAATGTGTTTTTATGTGTTTTTTTGTGGTATGTGGTGTTTATTTAGTGTGGTTGGGTAATGAGGGAAAATGTGATTAGTATTTTGGTTGTGATATGGGTCATTTTTTCTGTAAAATGGTGGGTATGTGTTGTTTTTGTTAAAGTGGTGGTTGTGGCTAGGTGATTCTATAAATGTGGGATGGTCGACACCCGGATGATGGGATATTTGTTTCATTTTTTGGTTGCATTAGATTCTTGGGTATTAATAGAATCAATTTAATTTTAATTATAGAATATAAATTTCATGTAATTCAATGGATAATGGGTCAAATATAATTACTTATATTTTCCATGTATTTTTTGGATAAGTTGTATATTATTATTGGCACTAGGCATAGAGACGGTATAGGATTCTAAGGCCTAGTGTGATCAGAATAAATGTATGAAATATATTAAATATATTAAATAGTATAAGTGCATATATTTCCTAAACAGCTATAAAAACATTTAAATAGAGGATCAGATCATAAATAAAAGGGCACCAGTGCGTTCATAATGTGGGTTTTACCCTAGGCGTGAAATAAAATTTGTTTTCATGGTGAATTTGTGGAAGATTATTATTAGGTATCAAATGAATAAAATGATTATATAAATTATTTTATTTTATTTAGTTGAAACATTGACAGAAATTCCATTAAGTAGACTATTATTATGGAATTATAGGGATAGCCTCGTAACCCTAAATCCATTAGAGAACCCTTAGAGATAAAATTGGATGATCTCTCTTAGGAAACATCATAAAAATCAAATATTTGTGATTTGTGTGCAATAAGATTTAGAGATCTCACCCTCAATCAAATTTTTTTCTTTTTCTTTGTTAGTGATTAAACAATCTTGAGGTAGGAAATTATTTTATTTTTTATTCTATCCTTGTTTGATTTCATTAATGAACACAGATCAAGAAACATGTATATTGATCCAAAAATCATTCATATTTAATGATGGGTTAATTGTGGGGATTTATTGGGAGACTTTCCTTGGGATTATCTGATTCTTCACCATCATTTAAACAGATTTGGATTGAGGAAAACATGAACATTATTTGAGGTTTGTTTCTTATGTTTGTGGTTATAAATTTATACCCATTTTATTTATTCATCATGGGTGTTATTTTTTAGAATTTGGTTTGACATCAACTAAGGAAATAAAACATTATGAAATGGTTTATTGGTTAAATGATTCAACTCTATAGTTCTGGGCTTAGCATGCTGTGACAAAGGTGCGACAATGCTAGCTGTGAATAGATTGAACTAGATTGGAGACCCCTAACTCTAGTGGGCTATATGAATATCGACAGGATGAACTGAATCCAATTTAAAAAGTATGTGATGATGGGAGTATGGAAATCGTCAATAGAGAGTCTTGGTAGGAATATACCAGCAATTTTGGATGAGTTTCATTCTATTTTTCAAGGTGGTGTCAGCATGAGTTCGAGTAAAATAAAGAACTAGGGTTTCTAGAAAAAACCCAATCCATACATTGTGTTATCCAAGATTACATGGTTTTTGAGACCCTCCTAGTAGAAACTACAGTTTTCTAATGGAATTATAGACCACATGACATGTGACCATATCAGAAAAAATGTGATCACCTCCAAGAATTATTGGTGTGTAACATGAAGGGTATATAAAATGACCTAACTGTACATGCAAAGAGAAACACCATGTAATCCTACATGGACGTGGCTATGAATTAATGTATATAGGCTAAGCTATGTACTAGTACATGGGAAGATTAAATAGGAATACACATGTTGTGTACTATTAAATAGACATGGACATGGGACATATATATTGGTAGGAACTAGGGTCGAAGGGGTGCTATGTGTACCCATACCACACACCGTGTACTACTTAAATGTTATCTTGGAGTCCTTTCCCTCTGTATCATGGAATGGTTGAATTAGTGTGGGTTTACTATATCTAATACCTGAGGGTTCCCATAGGACATCAATCCCTTCTGTAGGACTTCTGTGACGGATCTGAGGGAATCCTTCTGTGGGGCCCAGAGTGAGATTCTCTATTCATCTTCATTCCATGGGTGGATTTAATGGAATAATCATGACCAATGTTACACAATAATTGATCCTCTACATAGTAGGTTAAGACTTAGGAATGATCATCATCTATTTATCGTATCTCTTTATACTTATAATGTATACTTCAAATGGAAAGATCCGATGAGAACTACCTTTCACTCAAACATAATTAGTTTTATATAACTCAAGGATTGAATTCTGCTAGACGATTGTATTGTGTAGTCTTTGTGCTGGAATGCTATGATGGTATTACAGTAGTGACTTTACCTTTAGACTATGTGTATTTGTTGATATATCCATATATTCATGTTATATGATATATAGACATATACCTTTGAATAGGAGATTGTAATACATTTATTATATTTTTTTTGTGGTATCCTATTGGGTATTGAATAAGTCACCTTGAAAAAGGATTTCCCAAAACATGTTGTGACTTGTGTTGACAATCGTCCTTTTTACAGTGTCCTAGATAGACCTGGACCAAATGGGTCGATGTTTTTCTCTCTGTTATGTTGACATTAGTCTCTATTTTACTTGTAGGTTAAAATTATTTTCAAAATCATTGTGGTGAGCATGTGTTTGGACCGGTTTACTTTACTTTTCTTATATTCATACTCTGGCGGAATGATTTATATGTATGCATGCATGGTTGTTCTATTTTTTGTATATTTCATCATTTTATGGGTGTGGATATGTGTGTGTGTGTGGGTGGGTGTGCATGCATATGTAAGTAAGCAAAGTCCTCCCATGTTATTGATATTCATACTCAATGTTTTTCTCCAACCCCTAGCCTATTGGAGGTGGGCTTGGGTAGTTGCGGAATAGGCCCCACTGTAATATTTTTTGATAGAGTAATATTATAGGAGTCATTTATACATTAAGACCATAGTATGAGATATTGGTTTGGGGTGATGGTGTTACATTTTTTTATTTTGGATATCATTCTTGGGCCAATATTGTCGGTGTGGTGGTAAATGAATCCATTTACCAAAACTCTGATCAACATCTTTTCAACTTGGTACATGAGAACATTGGTTGTAGGGGAAATTGGTACATTCATAATATATTAATGATTTGTGGTTTATATTTCCTTCTTCAGTAATCTCTCTATATATACTCATCAACTGTGATACATATGTTATGCTTTTAGGATGCCTTCATAATGTATTCCAACTTGGATTCACCACCCAGATCATGAAGATTTTCCTTACAATGATGAGGCATTAATATAATAATCAATTCTAGAAATGTTACTCATGGTGGTGCACAAATAATTCTTCTACCTGTAGAGAATTATATAGTACCTGTAGTACCAATAGATGAAGAGTGCTTGTTGATCACACGTAACATGTATTAGTTACAGAGAAGCATCATGTTTTCAAGAGAGCCCAACCCATATGTGGTTGAGTGCTAGATTTATTCCCTAACATGACTTTTCCATCTTTCCAAGACACCACCAAATCATATGGTGGTCCTGGTGGAGAGACTACTACATGGATCACCAAGTTGATGGTGGGGTTTGCTGACCCATTCTTATGATGAGAAGACTCGAGCACGGTTGGAGTTTTGTGCCTTTTCATATAGTATTTCTCCCCAAATACACTAAGGGATGTATGTATCCAAGGGATTCTACATCTCTAGGTGGATACAAGATAGTAGATTAGCATTCATTTATTTTTACCATCCTCTCTAGGTACTCTGTGGTTATGGTTCCTGGCCAGTTATTCAGGGATTAGACCTTCGAGTGAGGATTTCATAGAGGCATATTATCCAATTTTATACCTATATTCATTCCTACAAATTATTGGGTGTTAGAAAAATATTTTATTCTTGAATATTTCTTGGCTGAGTAGATACAGATAGTGGTTTTCAAAAGTGGTCCCATGGTAAAAGAGACCACGGATGTAGGGAGCCAACATCAATCTCAGGTACATGGATGTGTGAGTCATTTCTAAAGGAAGTCCTATGATAGAGGTTCTACGATTCAAGGGTCACATTATGGGTCTAGTTATCCCATGGATAGGTGGTTCCACTCATGTAATGTCATGGGAAATCTTGCTCAGTATTTTCTTAGACATTGTACAACTGACAGAGATAACATGGATGAGTCGATGAGGCAGAGGCAGTAGTTGGATACAATAGGTTCACAAAGAAGAGTACATGGAGGAGGAGCCGGGATATTAGCTATAGGTGGTAGATTCATTGACTAGTTTCCACTAACACACCTAGGTGCTCTACGCTAGGCTTCGGGGCCTAGAGGACAGGGGTGAGGTCACCTATAGGATGTGAAATCATATGAACCAAAGGTTCTAGGAATTATTTACGGTATGATATGTTTATTTTATACCATATCATCAGTACTTATAAACACAAATTCTTTTCATTCCTTTATTTCCACCTAACTGGTTCGAGACCTAGATATTCAGGTTTAGCCATTAGATCTATTGTTACGTTTAGAGACTCCTACTAGTGATGACTCAATGATCACACATTTATGCTGATAGTGTGACCTAACACTTGGTGGAACGATATTTTGTTTGGACATAATTGTATAATCAATGAGGACTTGTGATGTCATATTATGTATGGTATTTTTATCCATTGTTCATTCCTAGATTGACTTATTCAGTAATAAAATGTGGTGTATCCACAATGATGAAACTAGTTTTCTTTTTTGGGTTAAAAGGAATCCCATGTAGCACATGATGGACTCATTCATAGAAGGTTAAATCTGATTACTCATTAGTTTCATAAAGTGACCCTTATTTTACTATATTTTTTGAGTTTTGAGTTCCTTATAATGTTGGTAGATTATGAGGATATTAATCATGAATATGTTTCTGGTTTACCTCCCCACCAAGAGATAGACTTCTCCATTACTCTATACCTAGGGAAAAAACCAATATCTATGCAATCATATATGATGGATACCACAGAGGTCAATGATATGAGTTTGTAGATAAAGTACTTTTAGAGGTTTGGATTTTTTAGAAATATTGTTTCACACTGGGAATCCATATTTTTGTTCATTAAGAAGGGATATGGGAGCTTGAGGATATGTGTGGACTACTGATCATTGAATCTGGAGACTTGGAAGAATAAATATACACTACTGAAAAATGATAACCTATAATATGAGTTGAGAGGGTTATGATGGTATTAAAAGGATTACCTCAGATTTTCCTATCACCATTTGTGAGTATGGGATGAGGATATACCAAAGATGGCATTTAGATGTCACTACGATCACTAGGAGTACACAGTGATCCCATTGGTGATACGAACTCCCCAAAAGTGTTCATGGGACTCATGAACTGGATCATTCGTCCATTATTAGACCAGTTCATGGTAGACTTCATCAATGATATCTTAGTTTACTTGCCTGAGGTGGAGAATATAAGAAACTTGTGGATTGTTCTGTACATACTCTGAGAGAACTATCCTTATGGGAATTTATTGAATTTTTAGTTCTTAATTTAGGAGGTCTGCTTTTCAAGGAAAATTATCTCAATAGATGTAGTGGAAGTGGACCTAACTAAGGTTGAGTAAATTTATTCTGGGGAGCCACCCAATAGAGTGAAAGAGGTGAATAGATTCTTTGGGTTGGAAGGCTATTACCAAAGATTCATACCTGACTTCTCCATGATATCAACACCAATGATATCTTTGACTAGAAATGGGAATCCATTCATAAACATATAGAGGTTCCAGTATTCTTTTAAGGATTTTAAGTACAAATTGAGGAGATATCACATTTTGATATATCTATAGGTGTGCGTCGAGTACCTATTGTTCTGTGATGCATGAAAAACTGGGATTGGTTTTGTTCAGATGTAGATTAAATAGGTGATTTCTTATGGCTCACATTAGTTGAGACCACATCAACGTAACTATGAATCCCATGATCTTGAGTTAGCATCAGTAGTCTTCACAATAAATATTTGGTCACACTATTTGATGGTGAGTGATTTATCTTCTATTCAGACCAAAAGTTTCACAAGTATATCATCTCTCATAAGGATCTTAACACGGGACATATTTAATTTCTATATTTCTTATAGGATTATAACTTTGATATTGTCTATAGTCATGGGAAGGGAAATATGGTAGCATAAGTTCATAGTATGAGATCTTTTTTGTAGTTTCTAAGGAATGATTCAGAGTAGTTAGCCTCCTTAAAGTTATCAATTGTGGATATAGATAGTGAATAATGCCTCTAGTTGGTAGTTTTTACCCCTCCACTTCTATATTCATTCAAGGAGTAACAACATAGGGGTGTAGACTGTGAGACTCTCTATACTCAGATATCCACTGGACATGCTTATGGTTGATTTTATGATGGTGAGGAGAATGTCATTATTTTAAGAGGATGCACTATGGTACATGTGCTGTTACTAGAAAAGGTTCTGAGTGAGTTTCAAAAATATTCATTGGTGGTACATCCATGTGTGAAAATGATGAACCATGACCTCCGATGTTAGTTTTGGTGGCTTGTATTATTTAAGGGGGTTGTAGATTTTGTCTCTCTTTGACTTACTTTTCAACATGTGAAGGGTAAGAACCATATTCTAACAGGATTAGATTAACCCCATGGTGTTTTGGAGTGAAAGTTGGATGATATATCTATATAATTTGTGATAGGTATACCACATAGGTCTAGTGGACACGATTCCATCTGGGTGATCATAGATAGACCCACCAAGTCATCCCACATCTTTGATATTTTAGAGCATAGTTTAGTAGATAGATTGGGGTGCCTTTACATGTGGGAGATTGTATAAATCCATGGAGTTCCATCTATGATCTATTATACCCATGATGATCACTCCACATCTCCATTACAGAAGGGGATTCAGAGGTGTTTGGGACTCTGTTTCAATTGACCACATCATTTAACCCCCAAAATGATGGTCATAGTAAGAGGATCATTCGGATTCTCAAGGAAATGATGTGAGTATACATGAAATGATTTGTCTATAGTTTGGAGAATCACCTACAACTAGTAGAGTTTCTATAAAACAGCATAAACCTTTCCACCATCGGTATGGAACCATTTGAGGCTTTGTACATGTGACCCTACAAGTCACAAAATTATTGGATTGGAAAAGGAGAGTCATCACTCATTTTCCCAAAGTTGGTGTGAGGAAATATTTAGAAGGTTTGGATCATCAATAAGGTGTTGAGGACTTCACAAAGTCTTCTTAAGTCTTATAATTATTAATGATGGAATAATTTTGAGTTTGATGAGGGAAGACATGCTTTCAGATGAGTTTCACCACAATGTTTGTTATAGATATTTGGATGGGGATGGAATCTATCTATAAGATCCATTGGTCAATTCCATATACATCATAGAGTTTGGGGAGGCCACATACCACTTATATCAACATACTCAGTTAGAACATGTACACGATGACTTCCATATGTTGCAATTGAATAGGTATGTGCATAACCCATTTCACATTATCGAATAGGGTGAGATGGACATCGAGGATGGAAATACCTTTCTGATTACGTGGTGGAGATTGAGGATCAGAAGGAGAGGATCCCTTATTTGTGAGATATTACTTTAGTCCATGTTCAATTGAACCATGAGAATCTTTAGTATATCACCTAAGAGCATAAGGTTATGATATGTTCTCACTACCCACATCTGTTTTTGTAGCCATTTTTTTATAATTATGAGGAAATAAATCCCCTAGTCTTGGAGAATGTAATCACTCGAATTTTACATGATTTATAATTGGATATTGAATGGTTTATTTTATATACAAGGCTTTAACATGGAGTGTGATTCTGAGGTTTGGTTTTTTGGGAATAAATGATACAAATATATTTAATATATTATATAGCATGCATGCATAATTTTCATAAAAATTTGGAAAAACATTTAAATAGGGGTCAAGATCATAAATTTGAGGAAACCAATGAGTTTAGAACATGGTTTCTAACCATGGTATAATGTAACCTTGGTCAGTACATGGAATTTTTGGAAAACATTTCATGGGTGTGAAAAGTATAAAAAAATAAAAGTATAATATTATTTTTATTTTACTGATGTAGTTCATAATGTGTCATTAAGTATACTATTATGATGTAATTCTAGGAAAATCTGTATAACCGTCAATCCATTGGAGAACCCATGGAGTGAGAGTTTTTTTATCTCTCTGAGCTGAACATCAACCAAATTAATGATTGGTGATCAGTGTGCTACAGTATTAAGAGATCATGAAAATGATAACAACATCATCTGGTTATTCACCAATGATTGATTTATCTCGGGGTAGGAAATGGTTTAATATGTTTCACTATTTTATTTAAATGATTGACATGGGTTAATCAACCAACTGATTGATCCACAGATCATGTTTATTATGGGATGGAATTGTAGAGGGGATTTATTGGGATAATTTCTTTGTGATTATTTGATTCTCCATTTTCATTCTAATAGTGATGGATTGAGTCCAACGTGCACATTAGATAAGGTATATTCTTTATGTTAGTGGATGTGAATTTATCCCCTTTTTCTACATTTAGAAGGGGCATTCATAGTGGGTCATGGGTTCAACATCCACTAAGTAAATAGATAATTATGAACCCATTTCTTGGTCCAAGAATTTGATACAGTATATATAGGATCAAAAAATGTAATTCAGGTTAGATGGATGTAGTATTGAATGGATCAAATCAGATTGGAGACACCTGATTCAAGTGGGGTTTGAAAATGATAAGAGATGAGAGAAATATGATTTATGAATGGATTTGAACCGTATTATGTAGAATATCCACAAAGAGGATTGGATGGAATGGAACTTTGATTTCCAGAAACTTTGAGGACATATTTTTACATGGAGACTAGATGATTGTTCTTGGAAGGATGAACCAAGGTTTCTGAAAAAACTAAATCCTTGGGGTGTGTAAACTAAGACTACAATGAGGGTGAGGAAATAATTTCAAAATATTGGTTTTCATAATGGATTTATATACCATAGAACATGTGACCCTATCACATGGAATGTGATCACCTCATAGGAGGCTTGGAGTGTACCATAAAGGGAACACATACATGGACTATGAGTAAACAGCTAGAGGCATGTTGTTTTCTCTTACAAAAACACAACATGGATAGAATATACAAAACCTAATCTATGTACTATTGCATGGGATGATTATAGGGGATGACGCATGCTGTTTATTGTTACATGGGCATGGAAACTGGCCATTTACATGGGTAGGACCCTGGGTCGAAGGAGAACAACATGTACCCATAATATATTTGGTGTACTTTTTAAATCATTTTTAAACATTTTTACATATTTTCTTTCTAAAATAACTTTATCATTTTTCATGCATGTTTAATTTTAAATTATGATTTCCCACTCCGATGAGTTAAAATTTGAGAAATGGATTTCATATTTGGAATCATAATAATTTATATTATCAAATAATGTATAATTTATTTTTTAAAATGATGAATTGTTAGAAAAATTAAAATTATTTAATGTAGTTAAGGTAAAAATGGGTTTATCATGGGTAAACTAAAATGATAATTTTTAAAAATGTCCCAAAAATGGTTTAAAAATAATTTTTTTTCACATAAATGGAAGTAATAATGTATAATTATTTCTAATGTTCAATTGTGGATCATTTTGGTATGTATAAAATGTGGGTACACATTTTTCAATAAAAAACATTTCAAGTGTTTCACTCACCTCACTTATAAAAGGGAATGCCTTCCCCTATCCTATTAACACAAATAAAACAATTTTGTTTCAAAAATACCTTCCCAAATATAATCCTTAGATAACTCCCCACATCCTATAATAACTAGTTGAGATCAGAAAGCTAATAATGGAATGATTTAGGTTAAACCAAAAGAGAATATCTGACAAATATGTATTTTTTTACCTATGAATTTTTATTATACTACTTCTTATAACTCCATAAAATATTATTATATTATAATTATATAATGACACCATTACCGCCCATATAATTATATGTTATTTTAATTTTTTAATAACCTACATTGATCAAATGGTATATAAAATCATAATTTGTGTGTACGATGGATTACTGCTTCACAAACTGACATTGTTAGTTTTCCATAACAACTTATCATAAATGGATGTAATGATGAAATAAATTTTTATATATTATATATATGATATTATTATAAATATAGGATTATGATATCAAATATAAATCTATACTATATGTAACACCCTTTGATTTTGTGAATTTATTTTTTTGAATTATTTTAATCTTTTTGATATTTTTCACCTTACAAAACACTAATTTTATTATTATATAAAAACTAAATTTTGATAACATTATAAAAAAAACCAAGTTAATATTTCTCTACTTTCAACACCACCTTGAATTTCATTACATACAACACAGAGTTTTAGTGAAACAACAATTTACTATTATAACTATTTGAATGTAATGGTTATAACCAATACATTAAACATAGTAATATGACTAATAATAACTATGTTTTAAATTTTTTCACATAAATAAAACACATTTATAATGAAATGTATAATTTTTGGTACTGTATTTTTTATGTTTAGAAATACTATTTTCTTAAAGGAACTAATGTTTATGTCCTTCTGTGAACAATAATAAATTTAATTTAAGACACTATTAGAAATTAAAATTGATAAAATAAAAATAATGTTTGAATTTTTAATGTCAATAATAACTTATGTTTATTTGTTTGTATTTTAGTAAAAAGATTCATTTTTTGATGAATAGTGAAAAACACTACATTGCAGTTAAAAAACGTTCTTTCTCATTTAAATAATTATTATACAATATATTGATTTATAAAATCACAATAGATCAATGATAAATATATTAATCCAATGTAGGTCATTATAATCAATTTTATATTGAAATTACATATAAAAACTTATTGATCATTTTAACATTCTTTTTACCCACCATCTCACCACGTCTTTGAGATTAGCGTAAAACTCAATTTTACTACTTCTGTGAATTGAGATTAAAAAAAGAGATATACATGGTTTTATTAAGTATGATATTTATATCATAACAGAATAAATTTAATATTTTGGAAATTATGAATAGTAAATTTAGTAAATATATATTTACCACATTTTAGGTTAAACTAGATAATAAAAGGTAAAAATGATATTATAATATTTTAAAATTTCCCTAACGTTTTTCATAATTTAATTGATAAGTTGGATTATAATAATATCATCCTTTTCAGAAATTAAAATCTTTTTAAGCCACTTGAGTAAGAATATGATATTTATTACATTTTATTTAAATGTAAGTTAAAAATATCATATTATTATTTTAAATAACTATATCATTTTTAATATAATGATATATTGAAGTAATATTAGACAATAAATAGTCATTTGAAAGACCATATGTTTTTATAGATCATGATAATTTATTTATAAATTTTATTTATAAAATAAATATATTAAATGGAGTCACAATGATGATGCAATAATACTTTAATGAATAATAGGTTCAAATTAAAGATATTAACAATATTAAAATAAATATAATTAGAATTAATTAAGTTTCTCCACAACTTTTATAGGTAACTATTACATTTTAGGAGTGTCTTAAATGGTTTGGGTCATAATTATCATTTTTTATGCATTTTATTTAATGAAAATGTTATAAATAGTGTCCAAATTGACTCTAATGATATTTTATAAAAAAATATTTAATTAATTAATTAAAAATTAAAAAAATATTTTAACAAAATACAAATAGATTATTATAATATCGAAAATTTCTTTAATTTTCCATTTATTTACAATTGAATCAATATAATTAAGAATTTATAACATCTTAATATTTAATTTTTTTACCACACTTAAAATTAAAATATATTTATTTTGGATAAATCTATATGATAAGGTTTAAAATTAAACCAAAACCTCTGAAAAATATTGGATGAACCGTATTCGACCCATATCACCTTAAGATATATTAAGGGTCTTTTAAGGAACATTATTCCATGATATAACTTATATATTATTTAAATTCAATGATAGTTACAAAATATCACCCTCTTCTATTTTATATATTTTATGTGTCTAGGTAGAGAAAACATTAATCAATTAATGAATATAAATTTATATTTTGACTATAATGAATTTAATGTAACTAAATAATTTCATTCTGTATTTTTATAAATTATATAATTACTATATATTCTTCTTCAATGCTAAAATAGTATTTAATTAATTAACAGAAAAAGTAAAATAATTGATATTAATAATATTAAATTTAATATTTTTTTACTGAATTAAAGTTTCTAATGAATTTTATAGATCTATATTATATACTAGAGATGTTTGAAACCATTATATTTTGATACCCACTTTTTCTTGATGTATTTAGATCCAAGTTAAAAGAATAGTATCAAATATTAAAATAATGATATTTTATTGAATTAATATATTATTAAATTATTTAAAAATTTTAAAATTTTAAAATAATCACAAAGGTGATAGGATATGGTCTAAAACGTCACAACCCATTCATTTATATCTCATATTCATGTTTTTGATTCTAGAATAGACATATTATATTTCAATATTTTGAGGATTTCCAAAAGGGCCCCTCACCTACATTTCAAATGGAAACCTCCTCCCTCAATTAATCACATCACATTGGGCCCTCTAGATTGGAACACCCCTACCCATATCTCCTCCCAAAATCCTTATACATGTTTGGAAAGTATAGTCTTCTAAAAAGACCAAATCTAAATCCCTTCAGAAGATATTTAACGGATGTCTACCGAAGAAGAGGTAATTATTTTACGAACTCATTCAAGTTATTTTCTTATTATACTTCCTATTAATATATTTTTTCTATACTATAGTAATAACTCCATTATAATATATATAATTATATGTTATTAATTTAATGGACTAACCATATTCCATATTTTATCCATCCAACAAAAAATGAAATCCCCATGTGTGTACATAAAACTTACCATCTCCACGACATGGTGTAATCTATTTTTCATCACCATATTTTACGACTGAAAATTATGATGGGTTTAATAATTATATATATTAAATATATTATATAATTATACTTATATAATAATAATATATTTTCTACATTTTTACTATTTCATATTTTTGTAAAATGATAACGTCTCTCGTGCATACATATGACATACCACGTTCAGGATGTGATGTGATTCACTATTCACTTATATTTCACATGGACTATAATAATGATTAATTTTAGGAATATAATTTGTATATATGAATTAAAATTTTTCTTAAATGATAATATATATCATATACATTCATTTCTTTTAACCAGGTAAGAAAATGATAACAATGTTCTTGTTTACGTATGGCCTACTGTCACCATGAACAGTGTATTTTATTTTATATATCTTAATTTTATAAATAAATATAAATAAAAATATAAATAAAATATATTATATTTATATCATTATTATCTTTTTTTTAGAAGTTGAAATTTTGGCCTATGTAAGCCGACCAAGGGTAAAATGCCAAAATAAGAATGAAAAATAAAGCGGATATTACCCAATACATGACATTAACATGAAATTATTATTTTATGGGTAATATTAAGTCAAATGTAAATAATATATGATACATATATATATTACCATGATTATGTGGTAGATATATATTAAAATTATATTTATTATACTTGAGGTTTTAATCTGTGTTATGGAAGTAAAGACATAATGTAATCAAATTTCATCTCACTTTTTATTTCTGTGAGATATAAGAAATATTCCCCACTCTCTTCTTTTTTCTGGTGTATATACTGAAATATAAAATTATATATAATTAATTTCATTTATATAATTCATTAAAATGAATAATTGATGTTGTTATTCTTTGGGGTTCACGATTCTAAAGTTACTCAAGTAGTAATAGATTTATGTCTCATTTTTATTTATGTGGGACACATGCCTTATACATTAATCAATTATTATGTGCGGTTTATATACTACCCATGAATTCATTATATTAATCTTATACATATATTTATGTTTGTTTATGTATCTATTTTTATGATCTGTCATTCGTGGGGATTGTAGTACAAAAGTTAGAAATTTGGTAAGGTAATTTGTATTCTCAATTTGCCTTCTTTTAGATACATGTTAAAGTATGCACCCATATTATATTATGAGGTGTATATACTTCACCATGAAATTTTGTATCCTTAATATCTTATATTTAATGTTATTATAAGTTTCTTGTAATGTTATTTTCTATTCGGTTGGAAATTTGTGTTCCTTTAAAACATTATTTTCTAAAAATGATTGAAAAGTGTTTTAAATGATATTTTATGAATTTTCAAGGAACATTATTTCAAATATGTTTAAAATGATGTTAAAATATTACATTATGTTATTTAAATGTTATATCCAATTAAATGTTTTTGAAAAATGTTTTATGATTTAGAAAACATTTTTCCAAGTAGAAAAGATACTTTCCTTAGGAATTATTTTCAAGTGATCTCTAAAAATTGTTTCCCATATAAATGAAATATGTTGGTGTTAGTCATTCCTTATTTTGGATATGATCAAAGGTTCCATTAAATTATTTCTATGAATGGATTAAATTTTTTTTCATAACAATCAAGAACCATGCATCCTTATCATGGGTTATATGATTATGAAACCCACTTTTTTCACAGGGTATGATTTGAAGATTATAAAACATTTCCCTTTCCACAAGTTTGGATAAGATTACATGTTTATGATACCCATTTAATTTTATGGATTTTTTTATGAATAATTTTTATCATATCATGGAAAAAATATGTATTATTTCAGTATGAGATGGGTGTGACCTATATCTCCCTCCAATTCCATGGGTTAAAATTTATATCTCATGAGATAGGAAAAAAGGACATTGTCCACTAAGATTGTCTTGGGAGTGAACATTTATTAAATAGATGGTTATGTGATTGAACCCTAATAAACAAGTTGGTTATGGTCATTTACCATGACTACAATGATGGTATAGGGAGAGAACACATACCACTAAAATTTTCATGGCTACGATTCATTGACTACTATAGAAATCAATTTATATGATTATGTGTTTGCCACAATTCAATGAATTATTCTTATGATATTAGTTCCTGGATTATTTTCTTTATTTCCATATGATTCATGTATTGTGAACTTACAATCATTATTCCATTAATAAAAGTTTTGATATTTGATATTAAATGTTTGATCTTTTATTTTTATGATCTTTTTATCATACCCTTATACTAATAATTATGTTTACATATCTCCCTGGTTTACCCTTACTGAGAATCTGATATCACCCCTTCTTTATGTTTCCTTTCCCCTAGGTTATAAAGATATTTTTTATGTTTGATGTGTCTAATAAGGTTTCTTATCAAGAATGACCTAGAGAGATATTATATTTTACACTTATGTAACCATGTTTATGTTTCCATGTTTCCAAATGCACTAAACTAGTATGGTCTTTAGGTGACTACTTGTATAATGTCTTAATTATTCAAAAAAAGTGATGTAATTTTAATGTCTGAAAATTGAGTGTTTTTATAGTTAGTATTAGAGAAATTTTTTAGTAATCCTTTGTAAACTAGGATGATAAACACTTAGTGGGAACTGTAATTACTTGTTTATGGATAAGTCTAATGATAATAAAAAGTATAGGAAAATATCCAATAATATTGGTAATGGATAAAGGACGTAGAATCCTAGAAATATATCCCTTTTTGGATACTAAAAGTGGTTGTGTCTTGGGCAAAGATGTACCTAGGGGTATCAATAATGACAAGGTGTATTAGGTATGACTTAATCATAACCTGGTACATTATGACAAGCCATGTAGCAAACATGCTTTGAATTTCCTAAAGGACATGCATTATAAATTCAAAAATTACTCACAAACCATTATAAAGGATTTAAATAGAAGTTTTCTATGAAATACATAGGTTATACCTCACTTTTCATAGATCAAAGAATTATCTGTCATGATGTAGAAATACTATAGATTATTTTTCATGATTATTTGAATTCCATTATGATAAATGTTTCTTACACTATGAATTATAGATTTAGTCAATGGAAAGAACAATAAGCAATTGGGTTATCATCGAATATTATGGAAAATTTTGTAACTATAAGAAACTGAAATGTGTAATGAATTGACAGAAACATATTATGATTATGTAGAATCAGCTGTCATGATATATGATTAACAAGGTGAACTTTGGTGGTATTCATAATACATCGAATAAGAGGAAGATATTTTCATATAGTGGGGAAACTATATGAAAGAAGACTCAGATTCCTATATGTCAAGAAGAATGGAAGAAGAACTTTGAGGAATACATTAAATAGAGGTTCATATTTTATCTGTGTGGTAAAAGGGTCATAGAGTGATGAACTATCATGGATTTCAATTTATTTTATTTTTAGAACATGGGAATTACCCAACTCAATTCCATAACCTACTAATTTACTTCTAAACTAATGATGGAATCATTGAATTCCTATCATTGAAGAAGAAATATTTATGTTTTTATGTATTTGGATTCAATAATTATGAAATATATAAGGATAAATCAGTTTAAGTGTTTATTTCTAAGAATTTATATGAATATTTTTAATGATTCTGATGGATTAGATAACTGATGGTGAAAATATTATTTAGGGAAATATAACTCTGAATATATTTCTTATGTTAAGATAATGATGTTTCGATAATGATATGTTGTATATGAATAAGTAAATTCGATGATACTGGTTATTTAAGCATTATTAACAAGTGGGCTATGCTATCATGGATGATTTTTAATACTATTTTTCATTTAAGGAATATATCCAATAAGCTATAGAATAAAGAAACACGAATGATTTCAATAAGTATGTATGGTAATTTTGGTTATTTCCATGTTTCAATGGAATATATGATGAATGTATTCACATTTTTGGAATGTTAAAAACAAGTGCTTCATTATTATAGATGTGTGGTAAATGTTGAGATGATTTAGTGAACTTCTTTTTGAAAAATTGGATTTTCATCAATAAATAGGATTTTATGGTTATCCAATTATGGAATGTCTATGTTAAAAATAAAATGAAGTTTTTTGTAGATTAATGTGTTATCTCACCATATGTGGACTTATTCATATTTGATAGCATTTGATGACCATTCTTTGTGATAAACATATATAGAATGACCTATAATTATATTTATGGATATCATTATATGTAAATTTTTTAAGAATGAAAAATTCAACTTCATTTATTTGAGTGAGTGATGATGTGAAAATTGGTCAAGGCTCAACAAAGAGTGACGTTGTCCTGAAAACAAGTAACTATTTCTTCTTATAAAAAATCATCCACTATAGGGAAAGTATCTTCAGATGAAAAAAAATGTTATCCCAGTACCACCTTTTCTAATATATCATAAGATCCATTATATCATTGTGGATTTTTGGATTTTTTTATGTTCACTCTCCCATGAACATGTTCTATGTCACTCTCCATTAGAGAATTATAGTTATATTTCTCTTCTATGTCTATGTTTTCAATTTCCACTTATGTTCTCCTATGAAGAAACCATGTTTTGATTTACATTGGGTAACCATTATGTTTCAAACATTCCGTTTTAAAAATAATTTTTATTATATGTTTTTATGATGTGGATTTATATGAATGTAACATCCATTTATTAAACCATTGTTATCCCAGGAAAATTTGAGGGAGAAATTCATTTTAAGGGGGGTATAATGTAACACCCTGAGATTTTTTGAATTTAATTTTTTTAAACCAATTTTATTCTTTTTAATATTTTTCACTTTACAAAACTTTTAATATAGTTTTTATTTTATTTTATAAAAAACTATATTTGTATTATGTTATATGAAACACCATGTTAATATTTCACTACACTGAACACCAATATAGGTTTTGTTTCACGCAACATTGATTTTCTGAAAAACAACACATTACTATTATAATTATTAAGTGAGGTAGTCATAACATAGAAATTAAAAATAGTAATATGAATAGTAATAAATATTTTTTAAATTTTTTAATATAATTAAATCTTATTTATAATGAAATTTATAATTTTTTGAAAAGTATTTGTATGTTTAAGAATACTATTTTCTGAAAAGAATTTCATTTTATGTCCTGTGAATAATAATAAAAATAATTTTATAAACTCGTAGAAATTAAATTTTATAAAATAAAAATTATTTTTGAATTTGGAATGATAAAATTAACCTAGGGATAATATTTAGTATTTTTCTGAAACTTATATTTTTTTTATGAATAGTGAAAATACTACATTGTAGTTAAAAAATGCATTTTTCATCTAAGTACTTATTATACATTAATTTTATTTTGGTAACATCCCATTATCATTTTCATGTATTCCTAAAACCTAATATTTTTAGATATTCAATTGGATTTCATTTGGTGTAGCTTTATATGAAATTGTATGAGTTTGGACAATTCTGGGGAACTGCACTGTTAGGGCATGGTTTTCCCAAACCGTGCAACCCAAGGTAGTGAGATTTTGAGAAATTGGTGAATAGTTAGTCAATTCATGTGCCCTCTTATTAGAAACCATGCAGATGATTAAAAATGCATGGTAGTCTATGCCACATTGTTTTGTCTAACCATCGTTGTCTTTCTAGAAACCTATGCGTACAAGATTTTTAGAGATCCAAATTTTTGTTTAAATTACCTGAAACCTTTTTTAGGTCCTATATAGACCTCCATTGACCCAAAATCATTTATACCTTCCTCATAACTCCCAAGGATGATTCTTGGCCACTTAGATCCCTACTGAAAGCGATCTGAAGCTATAGGAATTCTCTATGATCTCCTCTTAGTTAGTTTCCTCCTCTTATTATGGATCTCCCGTGATCTCAGTATTTTTATGTTTCCTTGTGCTATTAATTGAACCATGGGGATCGACAATGCCCTTTAGGATAGTATAAGACCATATCAGTTATCGGGATACCAGGTTATCTAGGATGGTTCATGGAATAGTGGCATCAGGAGGAGGTTGAGCCTCTTGTCTTTAAGGCAGTATGCACTGTAAAATCTTATTGGTAATTTGGAGGTATTTTTGATTGAATAAATAGAAAAAACTTACTATAATTAACCATAAGTCTCTAGGGTTGGTTAGGGAAATATGTATTTATTATTACTTATAGTGATTTCCATGTTTTGATTTGGATAGATTGAAATCAAAATCGTTTCATTTTATCTATTGGGATTAGTTTCCCTTATTGCTCTGTTTGAGCATTAATAAGATTTATTCCTTGTTTTCTGCTGATATTGTGTATAATCATTCCTCTAATAAGAGATGTAAATTTATTACATGAGGTAGCTACTCCAAAACCTCAAATATAGAATCTTGTTTTTTATTCGAATCTGAATGAGGTGACCATTAGAACTATCCAATCTCTTGGATAAGCACCACATCTAGTTCATGTTCTAGCTTAAGCGGTGGAACCTCATAGGGACATTCTCAATAATTATTCTGAATATTTTTTTAAAAAGAATCTATAACCATTCAAATAATTAACTAATCATCAAGAGGCTGAGGAGAGGTTGAGCATAATGAAACATTTGTTTGGGATTTTGAAAAAACCTAATGAAATCAAAGTGAAGTGTTCCACCATCATGCTGGAAGGTTTAAGTAGAATTTAGTGGCATGAAATGGTGACAACTAAGTAGCATGATGGCCTAGAGTTGAAGGAATTCAAAGTTATTTTCATTACCCAGTTCTATCCAGAGTTGATGTTGTTATCCACGACCAATGCGTTCTTGAAACACACATCGGCTGAAAGAACCATGGTAGAGTATGAAAACCATTTTTCTGAGCTTGTTCATATCACACCTAATATATTATCAAATGTAAGGATGAAGTTTTTAAGTTTTGAGTTTGGAATTAGATTAGATATTCATTAACATGAATTATTTCTATAGATTACCTCATATTGTAGTGTACTAGATAGAGAATTGATGGTCGAGATGGACTTGGATAACAGATTAGGATTATTTGGAGATTCTTTCCCCCAGTGCAAGTTTGAGTTTCATCAAATTAATGAAAAATTATTATGGTTCCCACTATTTTTCTCAATATCAGAGTCCTTATAGACCTCGTGTAGTGCCTAGAATATTCCCTTTGGTTTGCTAGCAGTGTTTCAAGGTATGAAATTTGATGAGGGTATTCACTAAGGAACCCAAGAACTGTGACTCCTACTTATGTTTAGGGAACATACAAAAATTATTCCATATTTAATATATTCCATGTAGTGGAATGGGATCTACAGATACTCTTAAAAACTTAGGGTCAATCAAATTCATCATGTGAAAAATGGTTATTACTATAGGAATATAGAACAGAGCTTCTTTATGTAGTGGATGCATCTCTAGAGGAAGAAGATACAGGTCTAGTGACCATGACAGGTACCATAAATATAGCTTCATCATTAGTGACTAATTTATTTTATATCGTTTCATCTCATTAATTCATTTCAGCCCATACTTTTACTTTTTTAAAACATCCTATGGATATGTTATCTCATCCAATCGATATTACCAAACCCCTTGGTATGAAGAGAGAGTAGGGTTTTTGTAGTCTCGATTGGGTTTTCTCTCAATCAGATGTTGATAATACATATAATTTTTTAGTTCTCCACATTAAATCTATTAATATCATATTCAGGATGGTTTTTCTCATTTCCAATAAATAACTCATTTATTTTTATCCTCAATGGGTCTCCTTTACTTCAACTAGTGGTGTGTTTCGTGTATTTCAAGGAGAATGGGACCCATGGTCGAGCAGAACTGGACCATCTTATCTATAGTTGGGGAAAGTGAAATCTGTGTTTTTTTTTATCAAGAGAGGGAATATTTGGGTGGTGATATCCCTCATGTTGTCTTTGATTTTCCCAAATTTTTTCTTACTAACATATTAGTCTACCGTCTGTAAGGGAGGTAAAGTGTTCCTTTGACTTAAGTCCTGATACTCAGCCAGTTTCTATTTATTAATTCCAGATGGTACCAGCTAAAATGAAAGATATGGAGTCCTAAGTGGATGATAATCTAGATACTGTATTTATACGCTGAAGTATTTCACCTTTGGGGGCACCAGTTCTCATTGCTATGAATTATGATGGTTCACTTTTCCTCTTTGTTGATTAATTAAAGCTCAATTGAGTTACTATAGATAACAAGTATATGTTTCCATGGATTTATGTTGTATTTTATTAGTTTAGAGGGGTTATTTTGTTCTTAAATATTGATCTTCACTTCAGTTAACATCATTTGAGTATAAAAGAACATGAAATTTATAAAACCACATTTCAAATTAATTATAACTATTATGAGTACCTTATTATTCCCTTTTTTCTAACTAATGCTCTTACATTTTTCATGGAATTAATGAATAAAATTTTCAATGAGTATCTTGATACATTCATGGTATTATTTTAAGATGAAATCCTTGTTTAATATATTCCTGAGAAAGATCATGTGAATCATATACGACCACTTATGAGTTAGTTAAGAGATCCCCAACTATATAATAATCTTTAAAAGTTTGATTTCTAGATTAGGGATGTAAAATTATTGGAACACATGGTATCATATCATATTATTTCAGTTGAAACTTAGAATAATAAAGATGTTCTGAAATGGGAACAACCACAAAGTGTCTTCAAGATTCAGAGCTTCTTAGGATTAGTTGGATATTGTTTCTCATTCGTAAAGGACTTATCAAAGTTGGATTCCCCAATGACTACACTATCTCTGAAGGGAGTAAACATCTCTTAGGATGAGAAATTTCAGAATTGATTTATTGAGATGAAAATTATTTTGATAACTATGTTGGTGTTGACTCTTCTAGAGGCTGGGTTGGGCTATGTGGTCTTTTGAAATGTATTGGGTTCAGGCTTGGGTTGTGTTCTTTTGTAGGGTAATCATGTAGTTCATTATATCTCTCATCAGATTTTGCCACATGAGAAGAATTATCTAAACAATGACCTTGAATAAGCATCTATGATTCAATTTCTTAATAGTTGACATCATTACCTTTATGCAAAACAATTTACCATGTATTCTGACCACAATATACTAAGTTTTATCATCTCTCAAAAATAATGGAATCTACACCACATGTGTTTGGTGGAATTCCAAAATAATTTTGATTTCGACATTGCATATACCCTAGGGAAGGGGAATGTATTTGTAGATTCTTTGAGAAGGAAACTTACGACCCATATAGGGAAAGATTCATCATATGAGTGGAATTTGATTCCTCTCTTTACACAATTACATACTGGTGTTTAGAATAAATGGGTTGAAGTTTAATTATCCATCATTTAGTTGAAACCCACTCTTCTCAAGATTATTATTCAATATCAACAACATTATGATGAATTCTTTATCATTAGAGACTCTTTATGGTGGGGATACAATTTCATAGTTGTCGTTTTAAAAGGATTTTATTCTTTATTATCGAAGTCACTTTGTTGTGATGTTAGTAGAGAGGAATGGTGTGATGGAGGAGTATCACAATTCCCAGTGGGAATTGAACAAAAGAACTAGGAATATATTCTATGATATGATGCTTCAGTTCTAGTGGGTTGGTATGAGATAGGAAATTTCTGAGTTTTTCTCTCATTTCTCTACATGCCAGCAGGTTATAGATGAGAACCAAATAACTTTGGGTTTACTTTAGCCACATACATTCCCTACATGGATGTAGGATGATATATCTAGGGAATTTTTGGTTGGGTTTCCATGTACCCATATAATGAGGAATGAGATATGGGTTGTGATTGATAGGATAATGAAATCGGATCAATTTATACCAATTCTTAATATATCTAAAGTTGAAGAGTTGGAAAATATCTACATGAAAGAGATCATTCATTTTCATTGTGTTCTATCTACTATGGTCTCTGATAGGGATCCCTGAATCACATCTCATTTTTGTAGAGGCCTTCAGAAGGCACTAGGATTACATGTCCATTTGAGTACAACATACCATCCAAAGTTAGATGGACACATTGAAAGAGCTATATAGTTTCTTGATGATTTTATCTGCACTTGTGTTCTCAACTTTGGTGGATCTTGGGGTGATAATTTGGGGTTGGTTGAGTTTTCTTATAATAATATTTGAAAGTATGTGATCATGATGGATCCTTTTGAGGGCTTGTATGGCCATCTTTGTAAATATCTTTTGTGTTTGTCGATGGATAGAGAAAGATCCTTTATTGAACCAAGTTTGGTTTAAGAGACGACACCAAATATCTAGTTGATTAATTTTATAATTTTTATGTCACGGAGCCGATATATTTTTATGATTATTGTCACTGTATTACTATGGAGTTTGTAGTTTTTTACTAGGTGTTCTTGAATTTTTCACTGTGGTTGGGTCATCAATGTCTTAAATGGAAAGGTATTTTTTCTCCACATGTTGTGGGACATTTCCAATTTTTTTAGAATGTGGGGAAAGTATCAAACAATTTATCAATTCTATAATATATGATGTCGATGCATACTATGTTTTATGTTCCTCATCTATGAAAGTATTTATCTGATCCATCTAATGTATTGAGTTGGAATGATATTGAAGTTAAATATCATTTATCTATGACTAAATTCCTAGTAAGGATAGTTTATTATGATACCATGTTTCTTCATGGTACGATATACCTTTAGTTCCTATTCCATAGCAGCATGGTTCTGATTTTCCAGAAATGTGGTAGATGAAGACACTAATGAGAGAGTAGTGGCCTTGTCTTTTTGGAGAGGTGGCTTCTTCGTAGGATTTATAGGGACATAATGTTTCTATGTTGGTGAGGTTGTAACTTAATTTTTCCATTTTTAGGTATTCTTAAACCCTTCATTTTTTTATCTTTTTTTGGGTTTATTTTGGGGAATATTTGGGAGAAATTCTATGAGTTTTAAAAATTATAAAGTACTTCACATTTGGCACATGGTTTTCCCAAAACTTGTACCCTATCATAGAAAAATTTGCAACCCAAGGAAGTGTTATTTTGAAAATTCGGATCATGGTTAGTCAAGTATTGAACCCTCTTAGTATAAATATTGATTCTCATATAAAACGGGTGCACAACCAGGCCGCATGATTTGGTCTAACCATGTGGGTCTTCCCTGGAAAACATGTGTATGGGATTTTTAGATATATGAAATTTTTATTAAATTTCAGAAACCTTCTATTTAGGTCCCAGATTGACTACCTTTTAACCAAACTCATTTATAACTTCTTAAGATATCCCAATGATGACTCTTGTCCCCTAGAATCCCTCCTTGAAGCGATCTGAATCAAGATAAATTCCATATGATCTTCTCTCGGTTAGTTTCGCCCACTTATTCTTGATCTCCCAAGATCTCTCCCTTTTGGTCTTGGGTTTATTGGATCCTTGTGTTTAATAATGGATCTACTACCCACTGTTTTTGGGTTAAAAAAATTTGTTTTATCTTTTTTTCCCCAGATCCCATTTTTTGTTTTTTATCTATTTATAATCCCTATTTGGGTTTTTCAATTCTAGATCTAGAGGCTCCAATGTAGGTGGTTCTATTAGAATGACCATTTTATATTAACCCAAATTTCTTTTTTAAAATTACAATTTTTTGAATTTAATTACAATTTTTGGATTTGGATTATATTTCATTTGATGGGTAGTTGAAAAACCAAATTCTTATGAGTTAGGTTTTTTTTTAAAAAACATGGGTTTTTGGCCTGGAATTGGGAATTTCTGAGATTTAAATTGTTTAATTTATATTATTGTTTTGATGGAAATTAATTCAATTAAATTGATGAATTTAATTGTAAAAAATTTTTTGATGTAAATTTTTTGAAAAACACCAATTCTAATGAATTTGGGTTTTGGGATGAAATTGTTGAAATTGTTTGAAAATTAAATTTTTTAATTTAATTTTGTAATGGATTGTTAAATTTCATGAATTGATTTTAAATCATTTTTTGTGATAAATGGATGAAAATGGATTTGATAGAAACCTAGTGGTTTTTCCTTTTTGATAAGGTAATGTTTTTTATTAGAAATAGATTATGGTTTTTAAAGGAAAATTTGAATATTGAAATAGGGTATGTGATTTACTTGTATTTTAACCAGTCATAAAATAAATTTCAAATTGTTGTTTTGTGATAGAGAACATGAAATACATAGGTAGTTTGTGATTTATATTGGGAAACACTTGAGGAATTAATATGTTCTAAAAATAATATTTTAACATCCCATTCCTTAGTTAATGGTGATGAATCCTCTTGGCCTTGGTTCAAGGGATGTATGTATATACTTTTTTGTATTCATGGTGTTGGGTCCCTATAGCCTAGAACTGTCATACATACTTAGAAAAGGACCATTTTATTTAATTTTTTGTATATAAATTATATATATATTCCAATTTTCAAAAATATTTTACACGCCTTATAAATTTATATAAAGTGTTTAATATAAAAGTTTTTATTTAAAAATTTTTGAGAAATGTTCTGTTGTGTAAATCCAACTTTTATTTAATTTAAATTCCATAGTTGGAAATATATTTCCACCATTTAAAATGTTATGTATGAATTTTTAAATTTATTTCCATATTTTAAATTATAAAGCATGATTGGTTTAATGATTCTTTTGTAAATTACAAACTGATTTGTTTTATAAATTCAAAGCACTATATTAATTAATTTGATATTGGAATATTTTTATGGAATCTTTAGAGAAATACTTTTGGGCTTCGAGTCACACCCTATTCATGCCTTTATTGGTTTTTAGATTATCCCTTTCCAAGTCTCATCAAGGTAAAAGGATCTCTTGGATATGGATCTAGCTATGGAACCTTGGATTTGGTGAGTTGTGTCCTTAGGGACTTTGACTTTTCCCTGTTTTGGTAAATTTTTTGTACAATACTAGGATTTATACTTTTTTTTATTCTGGTACATTACTCATAGTGGAGTTTCATTTGATATGAATAATTCCTTGTTTCTTTTACTTTTATAATTTTTAGCGAAAAAATAGTTCCCAATTTCAGTTTTTATAATGCCATGTGCTATTTGTCGACCCATGAAATCAGGAAATCCCTTCGAGCTATGTTTGGACCGCCTCAGCTATCAATATTCAAGGGTATTCAGGTTGGTTTTGGACAATTTTTAAAGTAAAAATAGATTAATTATACATATATTTATTGACTATAGTTTTTTGAAATGTTTTTTATACTGAAGTTAGATATACAAATTATTGATTTTTTTAATGTTCTTTTTAACCACCTTCTTACCAGTTTTGTAGGATTAAAGTTAAACTTAATTTGGACGCTTCTATGAATTGAATTTTGAAAAACTGACATACATGTTTATAATCCTTATGATATTTAGATTATAATAGAATCAAATTTATATTTTGGTTATTATAAATAATAACATTAGTAAATTTTTATTTACCATGGTTAAGTTTAAATTGGATTCTTAATAGAAAAATAATAATATGATATTATAAAATTACCCCAACACTTGTTATAATTTCATTGGATAAGTGGGAGTTGACTAAAATTCACTTTAAGATGAAATTATATACTTTTTATTCCACTTTCGAACGAATATGAAATTGTAACGTCCCGGACCCGGGTGCCACGCAACGGGTGCCCCGAGCCCGGTTCGCCACGTGACCTCAAGCGCATTTCCCCAAACGCCAATGGCTGCCGACTAGCAGCGAGGGCCCAGGTCTGATAGTGTGGAAACTATTCCCTCATTTGTCAAAGTATAGAGCAGTGGAATATAAATATAACATGCAACGACAGCGGAAGCAGTAAACATACACAACTGAAATAACTACAGCAGTGGATATAACCAACAGTATATAAAAGATGATGCTACATGTTTCAAGTTCTAAGAAAACAGCCATAAATGTTATACATCAATACAGTACAGCAGAAAAAAGAGTACAGCAAAACAAAGCAAACAGCTAGCAGCAGCATCGCGAGCCTAGGCTCGGTCCCATGCCCACCTATTCTTCAGCAATAGTCAAGTACCTGTATAAGGACTCTTGCCCCTATCTACACCTACAGAAATCTAATCTTTTTGGGCCGAAAAGCATGACCCAAACAGGGTGTGAGAAATATATCTCAGTAGGCACCCACCAGAGGCACGTGCCCAACTGCGTGTAAGCATGCGACAATAGTGTGCAATAGTAGAATGCAATAAAACAAGCAGTACTCAAAAGTAACTAATTACCAGTTATATTTCCATTTTATTATTTATTTAATCCACTAAATATTAGAAATCACCATAGTGCATTTCTAAGTAAATAGTCCACGTCCTCAGACAAGCAAAACCTTACCCTCAGGTAAGCAGAATCCAACCCGCAGGTATAGCCCTCAGGCGTAACAGAAATTTCCCTCAGGCGTAGGAAGTGTCGCCCTTAGGCACATAAGTCAAGCCCTCAGGCACGAAAGGTTACCCTCAGGCGAAATAACTATAGCCCTCAGGCCAAATAGTGCAGTGCCCACAGGCTAATCACAACAATGTCCTCAGGCTAAATAGGTAACCGGGCCATGCCCAACACGTCAAAATGCAGTAAACAAGCAATTCCTCTCAAGGCAATTCTACAATTACTACATTTAAGGCATACCCTCGGGTATCCTGGCCAAACGGCTAAACAGTGAAACACACCCCCGGGGTGGTTTCGGATCCAAGAAACAATCTCAACCAGCATTTTATTATCACAATTTAATTACCTATGAAATTCTAGGCATTAAATATACCAACTACCTCAGCCACATGACAACCCAACATGGGTTCGTGGCACAAGAAAACACAAAAACACACGGCAGTTGGAAAATAAACACAAAGCCACCTACCTTATACGTCAACGAGCGTTATACCCAAATGCCGACTCCTGAAACGGCCAAGAACGGCGTAGATCTAATGAAGAAAAAAAACCAAACAAACATAAATAACTTACGTTAGGAGAAGAATTGGTAAGAACGGTACCAGGAGAGGGGAGGGCTTACCCGTGCGGTTCCAACGAGATCGTACGAAGCTGAAATGGATTCCAGACAAACAATTGGGGGATCTTCAAAGATCTATCCTCCTCCTTTGGCTCCAAAACAGTTCAGGAGTCTCCTCTGCCAAATGATGAGGCTACTCCCTGTTTTAAGCCAAAAAAACAAAGTACACAGCATGTACTTCTGAGTACACGGCGTGTACTTCTTTCATTTAACTGTTCATTTGGCAGTACCGCCACACTGTTCATCTGTCGACATGAGTACACGGCATGTACTGTCACCCAGCTGGTGGCGACTCCACCGCCTTACTGTTTAAGCTTGCCGACTAACTACACAGCGTGTAAGGTACCACTACACGGCGTGTAGTCGGTTCCTACACCCTTCGTTGCCGATAAGGCTACACGCCCCGTGTACCCATCCCAACACGGCCAAAAGTACACGGCATGTGGAAAAGTACACGGCATGTAGTTCCAAAATTTAGGATTTTTCCCCATTTTCCATATTTTCTCAAAAACACTTAAGGAAAAGGAAAAAGAAGAAGCATGTACCTCAAAAATAAGAACCGGGTTCTTACAAACTTCCCCCCTTATAGCAATTCATCCCTGAATTGCCCTTCCAGGGGTGGTGAAGATAAATCTCAGAATAGCTCTGGCCACTGAGCACATACGTCGGCCTCCCACTCCCAGGTCTCGTCCTGCACTCGGCCATGCTTCCATAGCACCCGTACAAGAGGAACAGACCGGCCGCGGAGAACCTTCGTGCCCCTGTCAACGATACGGATCGGATGCTCCTCAAAGGATGTATCATGCTAAAGCTCAACCTCCTCAGGCTGAAATGTGTGAGACAGGTCTGAATGGTAGTGACACAACTAAGACACGTGGAAGACGCCGTGCATGGATCGGTACCGCTGCGGTAACTGCAACCGATAGGCAACCATCCTGAATCTCTCCAGAATCTCGAATGGCCCCACATACCTTGGTAAAAGTTTACCCTGTCTCCTGATCCGCTTGTGTCCCAGCCTCGGCGAAACACGTATAAAAACCTGATCCCCGACCATGAACTCCAAAGGTCATCTACGACAATCAGCATAAGACATCTGACAAGACTGCGCGGTAGCCATCCGCTTCCAAATCAACTGGACCTGCTCATATGTCTCATGCACGAGTTGTGGCCCCAGTAAAGCTTCCTCACCCACCTCTAACTAGTTCAAGGGTGATCGGCATGGCCTACCATATAAATCCTCATATGGTGCCATCTCAATAGTCGCCTGAAATCTATTATTATATACAAAATCTACTAATGGTATATGCTTCTCCCAAGAGCCCCCAAAGTCTAGGACGCATGCACGCAGCATGTCCTCTAGCACCTGTATTGTACGCTCTGACTGGCCATTTGTCTGAGGGTGGTATGATGTGCTCAGAAGCACCTGTGTACTCAGTGCCCTCTGAAAACTCTGCCAGAAATGAGACGTAAAGCTGGCGTCCCTATCAGAAACGATAGAACGAGGGACCCCATGAAGACGTACAATCTCTCGGATATATAGTCTTCTGAGCTCGTCCACACCGAAGGTCTCCTTGATCGGAAAGAAGTGAGCTACCTTCGTGAGTCTGTCCACAACAACCCACACAGCATCATTGCCACTAGGTGACCTCGGCAACCCTGTCACGAAATCCATCGTGACATAATCCTATTTCTACTCTGGAATGGGTAACTGCTGTAACAGGCCAGCTGGTCTCTAATGCTCTGCCTTCACTTGTTGACAGGTGGAACACCTCGTAACAAAACCAGTTATCTCTCTCTTCATTCTCGGCCACCAATATTGACGCCTCAAGTCACGGTACATCATGGTAACCCCGAGATGAACTGCACAAGTCGAAGCATGAAACTCCCACATCAGCTCCTCACGTATATTCCCTGGAACCCACACTCGTCCATGGAAACCCAAAACCTCATCATCTCCTATCGTCCAATCGGGAGGAGGGTCCTCACTTGCCACCGTCTCCCGTAGGACTAGGCCTTCTGAAACTGATAGCTACCTCATCCTCACTCTGTCTAGGAGGGTAGAAGTCACAGCTAATGAGGAAAGATAAGCCTGCCCCTGACTGTCGTGAACCTCCAGATGCATCTTATAGAACAAAGTCATGAGCTTCCACTCACCACTGGCCTCCTGCACTGCCTGTATCTGAGTCTTCCTGCTCAGTGCATCGGCTACTGCATTACCTTTGCTAGGTGTATAGGAAATCTCAAAATTGAAGGATTGTAGGTACTCAACCCACCTTATCTGTCTCAGATTCAGTTCACGCTGAGTAAAGATATACTTGAGGCTTTTGTGGTCAGTGAAAACCACAAAATGCTCTCCCAAAAGATAGTGTCTCCAACAGCGCAACGCATGAACAACTGTAGCCAACTCAAGATCATGCGTTGGGTAATTCCTCTCATGTGGCCTCAACTGTCGAGACCCATACGCAACAACTCGGTCACCCTGCATCAAAATGGCTCCCAGCCCAATCCCTGATGCATCACAGTAAACTGTATAGCTCTTCCCCTGCTCTGGCAGTATCAGTATCGGTGTTGATGTCAACCTTCCCTTCAGGTCCTGAAAAGTTGTCTCACAAGCTTCCGACCAAACGAACTTCACCCCCTTTTTAGTCAGACCTTTCAAACGGTGCTGCTAAGCGGAAGAAGTCCTATATGAAGAGTTTGTAGTAACCAGCCAACCCTAATAAAGTCTGTATATCAAACACGTTCTTAGGCTACTCCCAGGAAACTACTGCTCTCACCTTCTCTAGGTCTACTGCAACTCCTGCCTCTGAGATAATATGACCCAGAAAGTGAATCTGGTCCATCCAAAAGTGGAACTTAGAGAGATTAGCATATAGTCGATGCTCTCTTAGTGTACTCAATACAATCTCAAGGTGGGGGGAATGGTCGTGTCGAGTGTGAGAGTACACTAAGATGTCGTCCATGAATACTACCACAAATGAATCAAGATACAGATGGAACACACGATTCATCAGAGCCATGAAAAGTGATGATGCGTTCGTCAGTCCGAACAGCATAATCATATACTCATATAGACTATACCTACTCCTGAAAGTTGTGAGAGGTATATCAAATGGTCTCACGCACAGCTGATGATATCCTGATCTCAAGTAAATCTTCGAGAACACTTGTGCTCCAAGAAGCTGATCAAACTGATCATCTATCCTCGTCAAGGGATATTGGTTCTTAACCATCAACTGGTTCAGCTTCCGATAATCCACACAGATTCTAAAGGTATCGTCCTCCTTTTTCGCAAAAAGGACTGGAGAACCCCAAGGAGAAGTACTGGGTCGGATAAAACCCTTCACCTGTAGCTCCTCTAACTGCCTCTTGAGCTCCTGCAACTCAGGCGTGGCCATCCTATAAGGAGGAATGGACACCGGTGTTACTCCTGGCACTAGCTCAATAGATAAATCCACCTCACACTCCATAGGTAGACCTAAAAAGTCATCCGGGAAGACATACCTGAAACAATCAACAACTGGAGGGAAATCCGTCTGACAAGTCCCCTGATCATCGAGATATAAACTCACAATTTGGGCTATGACTCCACCTCTCCCATGATGCTCTGGTCCAACTCGACTCACCTAAACATCCCATTCGCCCTTGTATAAAAACTCTCCGCCCTCTAGTGACGTGAAATGCACCCTGCGATGATAGCAGTCTACAAAGGCTCGAAAAGAAACCAACCAGTCCATCCCAAGAATGGCGTCGTAGCTCATAATCTCCAAGACATACAGGTCCCAAAGGAAGTGACACCCTCCAACCTCAAGGGGGAACTCCTTGCAATGACTCACACCAGCCATTCCAGTCCCCAACAGAGTGTCTAGCGTCATGATATCAGAAGAAGAAGAAACACTGAGCCCAAGGATCTCCACAACGGGTACAGATATGAAACTATGCGTAGCACCCGAATCGAAAAGTACTGAAGACAAGACAAAAGCTACTAGAATAGTACCTATGACTGTAGAAGGTCCAGGATCCTGCTCCTGGTAGGTCTGTTGGACTGCATATTCTTGCCCAGTTCCACGGCCCTACGACACAGCCTGGATACCCTGAGTTGTCCCGCCCTGCTGCCTCTGCGATCCTGGTGTCTGGATACCACAACCACGACCAACATCTTTGCATGCACACCCTGACGTATTCCAGTTCCCTGACTGGTAAGAATCCACTGGTCCTGCTCCCGCATGCGGAGTCTGCACAGAACCCCTCTCACTAGCCACTGGTAGAAACGCCCTGCAAAAGCGCTGCAGATGACCCATCTTGCCGCAAGCTCGGCACTCCAGTGGGTCTCGTGGACACTAAGGTCTCTTTTACCCCTCTCTGCCACACTGGTAGCACCTGACCGGTCCACCTGAAGAAGCTTCCTGGCTGGTACTGCCGCCCTGAGAGAAGTTCATCTGTCTCTTACTCTTTCCAACAGAAATAATACCAGTAACTGGTGCTGAACTGCCCTGGCCAACACCACTTGATTCCTACAGGTTCCTCTCTATAATTAGCGCTTGGTTCATGATCGCTTGTAAAGTAGGAAACCTGAAAACATTCACCAGCGCTCGGATGTCATACCGAAGACCATCCTCAAAATTTCTGTCTATCAACGTCTCATCACCCACCAGCACGGGTGCAAAGCGCTAAAGCTCTGTAAAACAAGCAGAATAGTCCATCACCGACATAGATCCCTGCTGCAGATTCATGAACTCTCGATCACTATCTTCCCACTGCATCTCGGGAAAGAAGAAGTCATAGAAGACTACCTGAAAATCTTCCCACGCCATGTCCCTGTGATGCTCTGTCTAGGTGGTAACATCTCACCACCTCTTGGCGGAATCACGCAGCATGTAAGTCGCGAGCTTGACCCTCCGCCCTGGAGGTGTCTCAAGATGCTCGAAAATAGTCTGCATTGATCCTAGCCAAGACTCCACAGCCTGAGGTCCGCCATCTCTTGAAAACATAAGCGGATGCTGCTGCTGAAAGATACGCGTCATCTCGGCCATAGATGTGGCAGCCTGTGGTGCGCCCTGAAAGGTCTGCATGAACCGCAATACGCCTTCACGGAACTGTGCCTCCGTGCCTGTTTCTGGTATAACAGCTAGTGCTGCATCTGGCTCTACTGATAGATCAACTGGTAGCCCATGGCCCACCATCTCCAGAGTATAATCGTCACCGCTCTCCTGGCGAACAACTCGCGATCGTCTAGGTGGCATGACACTACAAGGTCAAAAGCATGCCTCAGATTCAAGATGATTAAGACTGAAAGCGAAGGAACTACAAAGGAACAAGTGGAATAAATCATTTCAAAATTTGCAAGACAAGACAACACGGTGTGTACAATGACTACACGGTGTGTACATGACTTCCCTTCCCATGCCCGGGTCCTTCTACACGGCTAAGCCACACGTATTTAGTTCAAAAAAACTACATGGCGTGTATAATATATACACGGCATGTAAGGTGTTATTTTCCAACTGCCCGTGTCGTCTGTGACACGGCCGACTACTCGGTCTTTACACCACACGGTGTGTTACACCCGCTCACGGCATGTACACCATCTCGTTTTCCAGCCACATGGCTAACTCCACACGGTATGTCCTTGGACAAGACTACACAGCGTGTCCCACAGGTACACGGCGTGTCCATGGAGAGGTGACATTGGCCCGTGTTGTTAGCTACATGGCCGAGTCCCCAGGTCACACTACACAGTGTGTCTATTATTGACACGACGTGTTCTATCAAGGAGTTCACCGACCTGTGTTGTTAGTTACATGGCCGGACTCCGGGTCACACTACACGGCATGTTTATTTGGCACATGGCGTGTTTTACTCAATCCCTTCCCTACCCTGTGTCGCCGCCCACACGGTTTGTGACACGGGAAGAGACTACACAGCGTGTACTCGGGGTACACGGTGTGTACTCAAAAAGTTCAATTTTCTTCCCAAATAGAAGAACATACACGACGTGTATAAAAATACTACATGGCGTGTATACTGGGTTTCCGGACAGTATGCCTCAGAAACTTCTCCGGAACCCAGAAAATACTGAAACCAACACCTAAGTGTCCAATTCTGACCCGTGGGGGTCCATACTCCCCAAGAATCAATGTTTGACATCGTATATGTGTTATAACCAATAAACAGTCAATGATCCACCAAATTCTGGTCAATGGGGGCCCATACTCCCCAAAAACCAAATTTTGGCATCCATTCTATAAACAGGCTCATAGCAGGTATTTTTATCAAGCAGCTATCACAACAGCATACTTCTCTAGCACAACAACTATCACAACAACATGCGAATTTCTAATGCACCTACATGGCATGGAAACTATGCATGGCATGTGATATCTATCATGTGCCTATATGATGCATGAGATGGCATACCCTCATCTCATCGGGTTGCAACTAAATAGAACCCACAGATAAAATATAAACAGCACAATCCAAGTGCGTCACCCAACGGTGAAAGAATATCAACTGTGAAATTGAAAAATCAAAAGAATGAAAAATATGAGGTAGATCGGATTTTCCCTGTACACGGGTTAGCTACACCCGGGCACAGCTTATTACCAACTACCGTTCTGTCCTATCCCTGACTACGGCTCCAAATAGTAAGTCAAAGAAAAGAAAATCCTCTGATACCACTTTGTAATGTCCTGGACCCCGGTGCCACACAACGGGTGCCCCGAGCCCGGTTCGCCACGTGACCTCAAGCGCATTTCCCCAAACACCAGAGGCTGCCGACTAGAAGCGAGGGCCCAGGTCTGATAGTGGGGAAACTATGCCCTCATTTGTCAAAGTGTAGTGCAGCGGAATATAAATAAAACATGAAATGACAGCGGAAGTAGTAAACATACACAAGTGAAATAACTACAGTAGTGGATATAACCAACAGTATATAAAAGATGATGTTACATGTTTCAAGTTCTAAGAAAATAGCCAGAACATGTTATACATCAATACAGTACAGCAGAAAACAGAGTACAGTGAAACAAAGCAAATAGTTGGCAGCAGAATCGAGAGCCTGGGCTCGGTCCCATGCCCTCTTATTCTTCAGCAATAGTCAAGTACCTTTATAGGGACTCTTAACCCTATCTACACCTACATAAACGTAATTTGTTTGGGCCGAAAAGCATGACCCAAATAGGGTGTGAGAAATATATCTCAGTAGGCACCCACCAAAGGCCTCTACCCAACTGCGTGTAAGCATGCAACAATAGTGTGCAATAGCATAATGCAATAAAGTAATCAGTACTCAAAAGTAACTAATTTCCAGTTATATTTCCATTTTATTATTTATTTAATCCATTAAATATTAGAAATCACCACAGTGCATTTCTAAGTAAACAGTCCACGTCCTAGACAAGAAAAACCTTACCCTCAGGTAAGCAGAATCCAACCCGCAGGTATAGCCCTCAGGTGTAACAGAAATTGCCCTCAGGCATTGGAAGTGTCACCCTCAGGCACAGAAGTCAAGCCCTCAGGCACGAAAGGTTGCCCTCAGGTGAAATAACTACAGCCCTCTAGCCAAATAGTGCAGTGCCCATAGGCTAATCACAACCACACCCTCAGGCTAAACAGGTAACAGGGCCATGCCCAACATGTCAAAATGAATTAAACAAGCAATTCCTCTCAAGGTAATTCTATAATTACTACATTTAAGGCATACCCTCGAGTATCCTGGCCAAACGGCTAAACAGTGAAACACACCCCCAGGGTGGTTTCGGATCCAAGCAATGATCCCAACCAGTATTTTATTATCACAATTTAATCACCTATGAAATTCTAGGCATTAAATATAGCAACGGCCTCAGACAAACGACACCCCAACATGGGTTCGTCGCAAAAAAACACACAAAAATGCACGGCAGTTGGAAAATAAACACAAAGCCACCTACCTTATGCGTCAACAAATGTTATACCCAAACGCCGACTCCTAAAACGCCCAAGAACATTGTAGATCTAATGAAGAACAAAAACCAATCAAATGTAAATAACTTATGTTAGGAGAAGAATTGGTAAGAACGGTACCAGGAGAGGGGAGGTCTTACTCGTGTGGTTCCAATGAGATCGTCCGAAGCCGAAACGGATTCCAGACGAATGCCCGGTGGATCTTCGAAGATTCGGCCTCCTCCTTTGTCTCCAAAATGGTTCAAGAGTCTCCTCTGCCAAATGAGGAGGCTACTACCTGTTTTAAGTCGAAAAAACAAAGTACACGGCATGTACTTCTGAGTACACGGCGTGTTCTTCTTTTATTTAACTGTTCATTTGGTGGCACCGCTACACTGTTCATCCATCGACATGAGTACACGACATGTAATTCCAAGTACACGGCGTGTACTGTCACCCAGCTGGTGGCGACTCCACCACCTTACTGTTTAAGCCTGCCAACTGACTACACAGCATGTAAGGAACCACTACACGACGTGTAGTCGGTTCCTACACCCTTCGTTGCCAATAAGGCTACATGCCACGTGTACCCATCCCAACACGGCCAAAAGTACACGGCGTGTGGAAAAATACACGGCGTGTAGTTCCAAAATTTTGGATTTTTCTCCATTTTCCGTATTTTCTCAAAAACACTTAAGGAAAAGGAAAAAGAAGAAGCTCGTACCTCAAAAATAAGAACCGTGTTCTTACAGAAATTTAATATATATTTTTAAAGTTATGTTAAAGATGTCTTACTTGTATTTCTAATAAATATAAATTTTTTAATATAGGGTAATATAGAAGAAAAATTAAACTTTAAATAGACATTTTAAATATATAATTTTTATGTAGACAAAGATAATTTATTTACAATTTTTATTGTCAAAATAATTAACTTAAATTGTAAAATAATGATGATGCAGTGATTGTTTAATTAATTAAATGATCAAAAAAATGAAATTAAAAATATTAAAATAATATATTTTAATTAATTATGGTGCTCCACGAATATTATAAGTGCATATGAAATGATAGGAGTTCATTAAATGGTTTGGATCAAGATTATCTTTCTTATTGGATTTTATGTAATGATAAAGTTAGGAATAGTGTTAAAATTAACACTAATTATATTTTATAAAAATAATATTTTTATTTAATTAATAAAAAATCATAAAAATATTTTATAAAATACAAAAAGATGACTATAATGTCGAAATTTTCATTAATTTCACATTTATGGACAAATTACTCCATATGAGTAAAAATTTATAATATCTTAATATTTAAAATTTTATTCCAACAATTAAAATTACTATATATTAATTGAGGGTAAATCAAAATAAGAAGGATTAAAATAAAACCAAAATGTGGAAAAAATTGGATGAATATGATTAGACTATTTTAACCATAATATCTAATTGGATTATTTTAATGGACATTAGTCCATGAAAATAACTTATATATAATTAAATTTCAAGGGTAGTTACAAAATAACACTATCATGTATTTAATATCTATTATGTGACCACATGGGAAACAAATCAAGATATGAGCAAAGATAAATGTCTATTTTTATCAAAATGATTTTATTTTAAATATATAATTTTATTATTAATTTTAGGAGATTATATAATTACATTATATGCTTCTTCAATTTTAAAAGAATATTTATTTAGTTAACATAAAATAAAATAATTGATATTAATAATATTAATGATGATATATTTTGGACCAGTTAAAGTATATAATGAATTTAATAGATCTAAATGATATATTAAAGATGTTTTGGACCATTATATTTTAATTTCTACTTTGCCTTGTTGTATTTGAATCCAAATTAAATTAATAGTATCAGATTTGAAAATAATGAGATTTTATTAAATGAATAAATTATTAAATTATTTGAAAATAACAAAAATTATAAATAATCAAAAAGAGGAAAAAATATGGTCTAAAATTCCATATCCCATTCATTTATATTTCATTTGGATGTTTTTTAATCTATAATATCCTTATTATATTTCAATATTTTGAGGATTTCGAAAAGTTCCCATCACCTCAATTATAAAAGGTCACATCCTCCCTCAATTACTAATACCACATTGAGCCTTCTAGCTTAACCAAACCCTAAACATTTCTCATCCCAACATTATTATCTATGTTCTGGAGAACCTAGTCTTCCAAAAAGTAAAAATTTAGATCCCTTGATAGGATATATAAATAAGGTCCACTAAAGAATAGGTGATTGTTTTACCAACTCATTCCAGTTATTTTCTTCTTCTACTTATTATTCATTTATTTTCACCATACTAATGTAATTACTATATATTAATATATATTTTTATATGTTATTATGATTTTGGAACAACCATATTCTACCTTCTATCCATCCTATGAAAAATGAAATCACCACACATGTGTACATATTGATTATCATCTCCACGTCGTGGTGTAATCTGTTTTTCAGAACCATATTTTATGATTGATAATGATGATGGGTTTAATTTTTATATATATTATATTTCTAATAACATAATACTTATGTAATTATAATAACTTTTCCCCCTTGTTTCTATATAATATTTTGGGAAAATGATAATGTCACTCATGCATGCGTATGGCTTACCATCTCCATTATGCGATGTGATTTTTTATTCACCTATATTTCACATGGATGGTAATAACGATTATGTTTATGAATATATATTTTATATATGAAATTAAAATGATTCTATAATTGTAATATATATCAAATAATTTCCTTTCTTTTAACCAGACAAGAAAAGGAAAACAACATTCATTCATATGTATGGCCTACTGTCTCCATGAACAATGTATTTTATTTTTTATATCTAAATTTTACAAATCACTGTGAATACATATATACTTAATATATACGATATTTATTTATTTATTATCATTCTATATTTTTTTAAATTATGATATATTTAATAGGACCATGGATAACAATACAAAACATGAAAAAAAAATAAAGAGGATATTACCCAAAGCATGATAGTAACATAGAATTGATAATAAACTGGAAATATTAAGTCTAATGTAAATCATATATGGTTTAAAAATAAGACCATTATTCTATGGTATATTTATAATAAACTGATATTTTTTATACATGATGTTTTAACATGTGGTATGGAAGTCAAGACTTAAGGTAAGGGAATTTCATCTCACTTTTTATTTCCTTGAGATACATGAAATTTTCACCACTCACTTCTTTTTTGTTCTGTATATACTTACCTATGAAATTTTATATAATTAATTTCACTTATTTAATTAAATTAAAAGAATTAATTTATTATATTATTCTATGTGGTTTATGATTCTAAAGTTACTCAAGTAATAATCACTCTATGTCCAATTTTTATTTATGTGGGACACATGCCTTATACACTAATCATTTATTATGTGTGGTGTATATACTTCCTATTAATATATTTTATAAATATTATACTTAAATTTATGGGTATTTACATATGATTTTTATGATATGTATTTCATGGGGTTTACAGTTCAAAAGTTACTAAATTGGTAAGGTATTTTTTTCTAAATTTGCCTTCTTTGTGACACATGTTAAATTACAAACCTATATTCTTTTATGAGGTTTATATAATACCCCATTACATGTTTTTTCATTAATCTCATTCATTTAATTATAATATAAGTTTCATTTAATTTTATTCTCTCTTCAGTTATAAATTTTTTTCCATCAAAACAATGTTGTCAAAAAAGAGTTTTATAATTATTTTAAATGATATTTTATGCATTTTCATGGAAAATAAATTAAAATATATTTAGAATGTTTTTCAAAGCTCCCATTATAATTTTACAAGGTTATTTTCAATGAAAATGGTTTGAAAATTGTTTATGATATAAAAAGTGTTTTCAAATAAGAAACGATATTTTCCTCAAAAATTATTTTCAATTGATCTCTCAAAATTAGTTCCCATCTAAAATGACATATGTTGGTGTTAATCATGCCTTATTTGGGATATTATCCAAAGTTCCATTAAATTGTTTATCTGAATGTCTTATGTTTTTATGGAATAATACTTATGAAACCCTTTCCCATATCACGGTTTTTATGACTACAAAACGCACTTCTTTTTAGAGGTTATGCTTTGATGATTATAAAACCAACCTCTTTTCCATATTTTAGGATAATATTATATGTCTATGATACCCACTTAATTTTATGGGTTACGTTATGAATAATTATTTATGATCTTGTGGTACACATATTTATGATTTAATTTTGAGATGGGTGGGGCCTATATCTATCTCAAATGCAATGGGAAAAGAATTATATCTCATAAGATAGACATAAAAGACCTTTTACACTATGATGATATTTGGAGTGAACCTTGACTACTAATATGGTTATGGGAATGAACCATAAAAACTTTGATGGTCATGGGAGGGAACCATGACTACCAAGATGGTATGGGGAGTGAACCCATACTACTAAGATGTCAATGGTAGTGATGCGTTAACTATTGTGGTAATCATATTATATTATTATGTGTCATCCATAATTATATACTTCTTTCCCATGTTATTATTTCATTGATTATGTTCTTAATTTCTATTTTTATTAATTTCTTATGAACTTCCAATCATTATTCCATGATTCATGTTGATGATCTTTGATATGTAGGGTATGATCTTTTATTTTTATAACAATGTTCCCATACACTTATGATTATGATTATATTTACATATATCACTAGATTAACCTTACCAAGCATCTGAGTTCGCCCCTTTTTTATGTTTCATTTCCCCTAGGATATAAAGATACATTTTATGATTGATGTGTCTAAGAAGAGTTCTAGTGAAGAAGATCCTTGTGTGAGATAATGTAGCTCACTTATGTACCAGTGTTTATGTTTCCATGTTTCCAAAGTCACTGGACTCGTATGATCATTGGGAGCCCATTTTCATAATGTATTAAATATTATGAAAACTTTATATAATGAAAATATATGAAAATTTAGGTTTATTATACTTTACATTCCATGGGAATACAATATCATTGCTCATGTGTATGAAAGACTACCATCCTGAGAAGCAATTTGATTCATTCACGCTTTACATGGAATGTAATAATGAATGGTTTAATGGATATATTTCATATAAGTGATATAAAAAAATTCAGTAATGGTAATGTATTATTTATCTCTCTTTATTTCAATTATTTAATAAAATGGAATCACAATTCATGTGCACATATGACGTACCATCTCCATGAATGTCATATTTCATTTTCTACCTCTAACTTTTATGGATTACTCTAAATATATATATATTGAATATATATATATATATATATATATTATCTTTATATAATTTTACAAAAAAATATATGATTAAATCATGATCAAATTAAAAATATAAAAAATAAAAAATCAATGTATACTTGAAAAAAAATCTATAATTAATGAAATGTGATTTTAACAAAAAATTATTAATAAATGAAAAATAACAAGTCAAAAGTAAACCATATATGTTATTATATATATATATGTATGTTTCTTTAGTATATGTATAATAAAATAATATTTATTATAACATAGTTTTGATTGTTTATTAATGAATTTGAGACATAATGTAAGGTATTTCTATCTGACTTTATTTACTTCTGTGAGGCACATTATATATTTACCACCACTATCTTTAATATGTTTTATATACTAACCATCAATGTATTTTATTATTATTATCAAAAAAATTATTTGGATTTATATTCCCCTTTTTTTTATTTATCTTTAATGGTACATATGGTACTATGTTATCAAGGTGGTATGAGTTTTATGTTACGATGTAATCGTTTATTACGTTTGTTCATTATTATTTACCTAATGTTGAAATATTATGATCTATAACTCATGAAACTCATTTATATCCACTTTTTATATCATTAGAATAATGTTATCACTTAATTTTCTTCTATGTATGTACTCACATGTTCAAAAAAAATTATGAGAAATATTCATTTTTTTCACTTCGGTATAAATCCCTTTTACATACAAAAACCATGTTTTAAAAAAATTAAAAAAATGAAAAAAAATATATATCTAAATGATTTATTATAGAAATTAATACCCATGATTTACAATTAAAAAATGGTTTTAATGTAATCGTCATTTCATTTTCTAAACAATTCATGTTTTTATTTTATAGAAAAATTTAATGGAATATTTATTTTAACATCTATTGTATGAATGTAATTTTTTGGAATCCTAACCAATATTTGATTTTAATGTTATTATTTTATTTTTCTTTGTGTTTTTCAATGAAATTTGTTTCAAAGATATATTATGATTTTTTAAATAAAAATAATATTGATTTTCAATGAAAGGATATATTCTTCAAGAAAGGTTCCATGTTTTTTTCTTCAAAAAAAATTTCCATCTAAGATAAAATCATTTGATTATACATATTATTTAATAGGGATATGATCCAAGGATACAATTATTATTAATTCTTTAAATGGTTATTTTTTATAAATACAAGATGTTTATAAATATAATTCCTCTTCCATGGTTTATACCATGATAAAATGTTTATGATACCAGCTTGTTTTTTAATGGTTACACATTGATGAAATGATGAAATGAATTTTAATACTATTTATTTTTAATTGGTTATGTTATGATGAGATATTTATGCAACCCATTTAATTTCATGAGTTCCAATATGATGAAATTTTGATGATCTAGTGTAACATGTATGTATTATTTTCAATATGTGATGGGTGGGAAAAATGTATTCATGCAATGCATTTAGTAAATATTAATATATTATGAGACAAATAGGACTAGAATGGGGATTGAACCAAGATAAATAAGAGAATATATCCACCATGATAGTTTTGAGAATGAACCTTGGCTACTATGATGTTTTTCAAATTAATCCCATTCTACTATTATTTTCTACGAAAATATCATTGATATGTTAAGGAAATAATTTTATATTCTTATGTGTGTGAAACAAATATATTCTATTTGAAAACATAATGTTTTCATGGTTCATGATATTTTACTGCATTAAGATTCACTTTTTATTTAATTCCAAGTTTAATTCAATGAATCATGCTAATAGTCTATTATATGCATGGTATAGTTTTAAAATAGTATTCTATTATTCTCAAATTCTTATTCTCATGATGTGTTGACATATCTATTTTTTACCCTTACTATGAATCAAATCTAATCATCTCATATGTTTCCTTTACCTAGGTTATGATGATATGTATTATGTATGAATTTTCTATGAATTGTTCTAGTTACGAAGTTCTCAATGGGTGTTTCCATATCTCACTTATGTACTATTCTTATGTGTGTAATTATTTCCAAAGACCCTGGACCTAAAAGATTTTGACCAGGATTGTTATGTTATTTAATGCATATTCATCTATTAATATGTAATATTTATGTATGATAATTTTGGGACTTTATTGTTGGTATGAAATAATGGTGTTGCTAAAATTTGTAAACTAGGGTGAGAAAATTTTTGTGATATATCTAACGATATTTATAAGGATAATTCTAAGGATGTGTGTATTTATAAGATAAAATTACTTGAATTTTGGTAAGGATCGAGAGATTGGTTTTTAAAATAAATTTAATCCATATCTTGATATTACAAGTTTATGTGGCTTAGGAATATAGGTTCATATGGGTAATAACCTTGAAAAAGGATCTCTGAGATGGAATCAATCATTACCTAGTGCATGAAAATGGTCCTTTCTGAACAATTTGGTGGACACTCCAAGGGTACGTGCTTTGAAAATACACAAAGACTATACAAAACATCCTTTAGAATTTAAATAGGAGATGAAGATGAATGTGATAGAATAATCCTACGATTTCATATATTATAAATATGGTTTCCATATTTATAAATCATATAAGTGATTTTTCAAGATTTTTTGGTTCCTATCTATGAGAACTTATTCTTACCTTATTCTTTTTTATATTTTGACAATGGATAGAACTTAAAAACCCATTTTAATACTGAGTGTGATAGAAAATTCAATTATTTTCCTCTAATGTATGAAAAAATAATGGGAGATTGAATGAAAAATATCATTTATATCCTCACAGAACATTTTCATGCCATGATTAATGATGAACATCAAAACAAGAAAAAGAGGGGACAAAATTCTATTGAGATATTTATTAAGAAAAGTCACATCTATTCAGTGGTTCCATTGATCCAATAGTTTCTGAGAAATGTATTATTTATACTAAAATGATATTTTCCATTCTATAGTGTTTAAAACATTAAAACTTCATTTTGGTTATCTACTATTTGGATAGTGAAGCCGATCAGGGGTGGATTCTCATAAATAACTCAAGGAATGATGATTAAATTTAATCCATGTAGTGGGATGTGATTAAGAGATTATTTTAAAATAACTACCTCCCTCTCATATTGTATAAAAAATCAATAAAGGGTTCCTTAATATAAATAATAAGGATTATGAATATATTGGTATCTATAAATAAAATTTTATAACACTTCTGAGGAATTATTATGGGATTATCATTAAACCTAATAGAAATATTAATTGATTATTTGTCGTATTAAGACCAATAATCTAAAGAGAGTTATCCATAAGGGACATCATTATCAATAATGAAATAATTTTTTGTGATCTCAAGGTGTAAATAGATATTGGAGTTACCCATAAATTTAATGGTCTTGATAAGAAAAGAAACATGGAGTTTAATTCATGTTTAAAAATCCATTGATAGAATAATATGGGATTTCTACATTTTTGAATGTGTAGAAAGAAACATGGATTAAATTAACTTAAGGGGAGTAGTAAATAAATTTATAATGAAAGATAAGGTCATCAGGAAATAAAATGTTGATGTCATGTGTAGAAGTTAACTAATGTTGAAAATAGAGATAATTTTCTATAGAATTCACCAACCACACTCTAGTGTATCAAATGAAAGGATTATGGGGATTATTCTAACCAGTTCCAATATTAGAAGGTCAATCATGATGATTTAAATTATTTAATACAAAATAAATGAGGTTATGGGAAATATCATCTAATAATTGTTTCTGACTAGGGGTGCGATAATCACGTCATGAAAGTCACACATACCATCCCATTTAGAATTGGTAATGATATATTTAACTCTAGATAGACCCATTCATTCATATATAAAGAATAATATAAGGGTTTCTGGATTCCACCCAAATGATTATATGTATAATTATTAGTAAAAAACATAATGGTAGGATGTCATACCATATCAAATGAGGCGGGATGAGAGAAGCGAGACTCTCTCTCTCTATGACTTGTGGCATATAGGGTTTGGATCGATCGAGATGGCGTTGGCGGATCTGTTTCCTCCTTGTAGGTTTGCCTCCTATGCGGCAAGAGGATCTCGCAATCATGCTTCAGAGGCGGCGACTAGAGCTGTTGGCGCTGGGTACACGGTGGATGCGGATGGCACGAGAGGCGTGGTGGTGACGACGTTTGGTAATGTGAGGAAGGCACTGTATGTGGCAGATGCGGTGAGCGGCGGGCTGCTGCCGGCTGAGGGACGCGGGTCCTTGACGGTGATGACAAGGGCTGCGGGTAAGGGATCTAGTGATGTGAGCTCATCTCAGGCGGGCGTGAAGGTCTGTGATGCCTCGGTGCCTGCCGAGGGAGGTGTTGAGGGAGATTTCAGGGCAATGGAAATGTCCATGGATACTGGAAAGATGGCCCAGAATGAAATATCTATTTCACTGGATGGATTTGTCTCTGTTGGAGCAGGTACAAATGAACCGTCTTTGGAGAGTTATGCGACTGTTAAGGATGGCAGTGCTCAATCCTTTACACATCTTAAAGGTGGGATTGATTCTTCCATTAGAAGAAAGGGTAATACTATGCACATCAAAGAGGATCTTATTGCGGTCTCCGAAAGGTTCAAAATGGGTGAGTACTCAATCATTGCTCACATTTTCCTTCCTAAGGGTACACAACCTTTAAAATTTGATGATCTCAACGAACGTATTTCTCTGATTTGGGTCATCTCAATATAGAAGTCTATCTCTCTTGGTCAGGGATATTTCCATATGCTTTTCCCCTGGATGAATTAAAAGTTCGAGCATGGGGATTTGGTTCCATTACCCTCAAACCAGGAATTATTCTTTTAAGGGAATGGGATAAAAAGTTCAACCCTTTGGAAGTTGGTTTCACTATGACTCAGATTTGGGTTAGAGTTTATGGATTAAATAGGATACTCTGGAATCCTAAAATATTATATAATATTTCCTTATCCATTGGTATACCAATAAAAATTGATAAGGAGATGGAAGTTTCCTGTTTTGGCCACTTTGCTAGGTTTATGGTTGAGATTGAATTGGGCTCGACTCTTGTTGACAAAGTGATGCTTTCTACTGATGAGGATATTATTGAGATGAATATTGTTTATGAAAAAATTCCTATGTTCTGCAAGGACTGAAATGTTATTGGGCATGATTTATCTTCTTGTCGGCATTCTTTAGTGTGCATCTTTTGTGCTTTGCGTGGCCATAATGTCAATAACTGTCTCAAGAAGGAAAAATCTGCCTCTGTTGGGAAATCTGAATCACAGTTGTTGCCTGTGGAGGACAAAAACTTGGGTAAAATCATGCAAGACCTGAGCACAATTTCTAATCTTGTTGAGAAAGAGGTTCAAGGTGCCGCTCATGAAGCGACATCTAAAGTTCATGTTATGGGCGACTGACCAGATTCACCCAAGGTATGTACTTTTCCTGAAAATCAAAAGAAATCTTGGGTTTATATTTGTACGGATACAGAGAATGTCCCACATGTTGATTCTCTAAGAAAAAAGAAAAGAACAGGAAAGAGAGGAAGAAACATAGCTCGAGGTTGATCAGAAATGCTTTCATGAAAAATTGATTACCTCTGTGAATTGAAAAGGTAAAAAAACTTTAGATTATGACACCCCAGTCATCTCTAAGGCCTATTACTCTTCCACAAATCCTTTTGTGGATAATGAATGATTTAATCTTGTTTCTCACAAGAATAAACTGCCCCCGGTTTCTTCCACAATGACGGTTGAGAATACTTCTACAGAGGAAATGATGACGCCAGTAAAAACAAACACTTCTTCTGACAATGAAACAGAGGATAGATCGAGTTCTGATAGCATTGATGCTGAGACACTACAAGGAAGGCTTCAAGTTCTTGCTAATAGGTCAATTGCTAGCAGAGGGAAACCAAGAGGTTGGGGAAGAGGACGTGAAAGAGTGAATCTCATTTCTCTTAAAGAATAAGAATGAAGGCTAACCGAGCATCTACTGAAAAAGGTTAAGAATTAGTCCTTGTTCTGGGGTTTTCTCTATTTTTCCTGTACTCTTTCCTTACATTATTCTTTCTCTTGATTTTAATAAAGGAGGCATTTCCTTTTAAAAAAAACATAACGTTAGGAGGATCCCATCCTAATTATATTATTCATCCCTAGTTGAATTTTTTGAGAATGTTCATCCTAAAAATCAAATCATTCTTCCTCCAGTTGAATTAGATTTTATCTCAACATTTGATTTTATTTCTCTATGTAATTCCCACATTATTTTATGATAATGTGACTTTATGTTGGGTACTCCAAAAAATCTTATTATCCTTAATCAGTGCAATGGTAATTAAAAAAATCAGATGAAAATCAGATCCATTACATTAATTTTGATTCTAATTATAGAGGGGTGATTATATCATATGTTTGGGGGATACTCAAAATCAATGGTATGAATATTGTATGAGATTTTTGTGATGAATTTTAGAATTTTTTCCTAGAATTCCACCAGAATTTGAAGTTGGATTCTAAATAGAAATCAATCTTAGTGACATGCCAATGTCTAAGAATCCCTATATAATGGCCTTAGTTGAGTTGAATGAGTTGAAAAAGAAATTTTTTGAGAACCTTGAAAATAGATCCATTATAAAGTTTATGTAACCATGGGGTGTAACATATAATTTTTATTAAAAAAGAATTATTGATCAATGAGACTCCGCATTTATTATTAGGAACTAAACAATATCATGATAAAGAACATGTATCCTCTACCTCGTATTGATGTCCTCATTGATTAATTTTATGGAGATCAATAATTTTAACTAACTGGAAATATTTATATATACCATCAGTCTAGGGTCATGAAGGAGGAAATCCCCAATATCACAATTGATACAATGTATGGACACTATGAATATATTCTAATTCCATTTATTATTACTAATTGCACTAATATATTCATGGATATAAGGTGTATATTATTTATAGATTACGTTGATCATTTTTTTATAGTATTTATATATGATATTATTTTATATATAATGTGAAAGGAAGAGAATATGGATTATTTTATAAGTGTACTAATGACCCTAAGGAAGGATAAACTATAATAAAAATTTACAAAGTGTGAATTTTGGCTAAAAAAAGATTCATATTTAGGTCATATAATCTCATGAGATAGTATATATATAGATCTATCAAATATGAGGGATACTAAATGTTGTACCAAAAAAATCATTACTAATAACCATATTTTTCTTGGTTTAGTTAGAAATTATCAATTTTTTCTAGGAAATTTCTCAAGATTATAAAATGTACTCACTATGTTATCTCAGAGGGGAGACAAGTGCCACTAGAAATATGATTATGGGAAACATTTCAAGGAACTCAAGTGAATATTAGTCTATGTGCATGTACTTACATTAACATGTGGTGGATAATGGTTTTGTAATATATATTTACACATCCATGGTGGGATAGGTATGCATTATTATGAGTATTTACATTGTTATAAATTATGACTCACAAAATTGAAAGTTTATGAGAAAAATTACCCAACTCATGATTTAAATTTAGATGTGGTATTTTTTTCATTAAAGATATGGATGATTTATATTTATATAGAATATTGTGACATATATAATAATAATAAATATTTAATGTATATAATAATATATAAGGAGTTGAATATAATCTAGAGAACATTAATACTGGTGATAAAAATTATGACTGATCAATATATTACCACCCTGGGAATGTGAATAATTTGGTCATTTCTTTGATTTGAAAGGATTAGGAATGATTATACATTATAAAAATAAAAAAGATCCAAATTTCTATATTTTCAAAGAAAGAACATGAAAATACTAAAACATGGTGAAAACTATAATCTTCATCAATTTAATGTTCAACTATATACCCAATTAAAGATTAAATAATTGTAGAAGGAAGATATGGAACCAAAAAAGAGGGTTATAAATATTATTGTGTTTGACTTTTACCAAGATAGAATAATTAGTTTTTGGAAATCTTTTTTTAATTTTTACATACCATACTTGAATAAGGAGTTGATCGAGAAAAATTATAGTTCTTCATAATATATTCATTCTAAAAGTACAAAGATGAATAGTTTTTTATGAATATATCAGGTGGGATAGAATAAAGAGTGATTTCAATTATTTAATATATTATATCTTAGTATATCAGAATGAAAAGGATTATAGTCAAATATCTTATGGGATAGAACATTTATTATCCATTCCTGAATTGAATTGGGAAATAATCAAGATGGATTTAGTCACCAAACTCCCCAAAACATTTAACTTTTCTAATGTTATATGGGTTTTAATCAATGTCTTTATAAATTTAGGACTCTTAACTAATATTATATAATATTTCTATATAGTTTAGCTTTCTAGGATAAACATTTTGTAAATTCTATGAATACATGGTGTACCACATTCTATTGTGTTTGGTCGGGATCTGAGGGTTACCTTGATATTCTGCAAAAGATTTAATCATGATCTGGATATGGAGTTATAATTGAAAACTACATATCATCGAGAAAAATATGTTCATTTATAGAGAACAATTTTATCCCTAGGGGATATGTCGAGAACTTTCTCTATTTATTTTAAGGCTTGTTAGGATCAACACCTCCATCTAGTTTAGATTTATTATAACAATAGATCCCATGTGACCATTCATATGGAACATTATGAAAACCAATATTGAAATAAATATAGAGATACCAGAAGCTACAATTAGTTCATAGAAATAAAACTATGGGGATGTGGGATCACTGAAGAAATGGGAGAAAAGGTTAGAGTTATTCATTAACACATTTGAGCACCTTATATTTGGTATAAAAGTTATACAGTCAATCATTTGAAATATATTTAATTTTTTGTTCATGAAAATTTATTCCAATAAATATATCCATAGGATAAGATTATGTGGTTTGGAATGATAGGAAATTTAATAACTAGATACATTTGTTCCATAAATATTCTTGATTGTGTTATGATGATAGCATATCGGTTGGCGCTTCTACCAAACATCTCTCATGTTCATGATGTGTTCCATATATCACTCCAAAGGAAGTACTTACCATATCAATCACAAGTAATGAAATCAGTGGTAATAGCACAAGTGATTTATCATTATTTTGAGGATAAATTTATGCCTATTCTAGATCATAAAAATAATTTTCTATGAAAGAAGTCCATTATCTTGAACAATAATTTTATTTGAAACCACTAGTTTAAAAAAGCTACGTGGTAAACTATGAAAATTATGAGGAAGAAGTATCGTTATTTTTTTATCAGAGTGAATAATTTCAATGGAAAATTTAATTTTAAGTGGGATATAATATAACACCCAAATATTATATGACTTTTATTAAATAAATTAAATATCTTTTAATATCTTATATCATATGTAACACTGAGTGGAGCATGTGTTACACATGACACTGAGTTTTAAAAGACCATGATATATTATTAATATTGTTGTTATAATGCAACAATTACAACTTAGATGATAACATTATCAATATTAATATTAATAAATACATTTTAAATATTAAGTATAATGTTTTAATATAAATAATAAAAATTGATAAAAAATTACATAAATTTCATAAAATCTTTTATATGTTTCAAAAATAATATTTTGTCAAGAAAATTTTTTTTATGATAAATGATAATAAAATTTATTTATTAAAAAATTATAAAATTTTGTTTAAAATTTTAAAAGAATTTTTTAAATCAACATGACAAATTATCATATGGAATTTTTTTGATAATTTTCTTAAAATATAATTTTTTCAATGATTAGTAAAACATACTAGTTATTATTGAAAATAACTTTTTAATTTTAAGAATTTATAAGGATACTTATTTTAATGGGTTTAAATGTAAAATTAGTTCAGTTATGTATAAATTAATTGAATATATTTCTTTTTAATCATTTTCATGTTGATTTTTTATATGAAAACATTTTAAACTTTTCATTATTTTCTCTTTGGAAAACCACTTTCTCGTCACTCATGTAAGTTTAATTTTAAATTAAAATTTCTTAATTTAATGAGTTGAATTTAGAAAAAATTATTCAACATCATGAATGAAAATATTTTATATTATATAATATTGTTTTCATAATTTTTTACCATATTCTACAGTTAAAAAAAGTATTAATTATTTACTGTGGTTAAGGTAAACATGGGTTTATTAATTTTTAAAATTAAAACATAATAGTTAATAAGGGCCCAAAATATGTTCAAAACTCATTTTACAGAAATAATTAAACTTATCATGTATTAGATTCAATAATGGGGAATTTTTATCATTTTGGTATCTACAGAACATATTTACACCTTTTTCTTTTCAAAAAAATTTAATTATTCCACTCATTCCTCCTATAAAAGTCTACCAATTCTTCTCTCTCATTCACACTTCCAAAAATATTAGTTTTAAAAATAAAAATCCAAAATATATTCTATACATCCCTCCTACATCCTTGTGTCCTTGGATATATCAAAAACCCAATCTAGGATGGATTTATCTAAAACCTGAAAAGGTTGTTTGAACAAGAGGTAATGTTTTCAACTTATATTTTTGTCTTACATATGCTTCTAAATCCATAAAATATTCATATATTATGATGATATCATAAATATACTAAGTACCACATACTGATATGTTATTATTCTAATGGAATTACCTATATACATATCCTCTTCCATCAAATGGGATACAAAATTATCATTTGTTTATACAGTAAGCTACCACCTTGTGAACCAAAGTTTTTCATTTTAAATTACCACCAGTCACGGATGGATATAATGATGGATTAAATATTTATATATCATAAATATGAATTTAATATACCAGTGAAATTATTTTATCACATATACCTACTTACTTTCCATTATGTGAGAAAATGTTAATGTCGCTCTTATGTATTGTGGATTATCACCTCGCGAAGCAATATTATTCATTCACAGTTTATGAGGAAAGTAATATGGAAAATATTAATTAAAAATTGTGAAATATAAGTAAAAAATTATTTTGGAAATGTAATATATTATTTATCATTATTTTATTAAATCCATCGAGAAAATGGGAAGAGTAATCATGTGTACATATAAACTATTGTCTACATGAATGGAGTATTTAGTTTTCTATCTCTAGATTTTATGGATTACTATATATATATATAGTGAATATATATGATATTTTTATCATTTTTAATTTTATAAAGATTATGTACTAATGATCAAATTATGAGAACCAAAAATATAATACTAAAACATACACGATAAACACATTAGTTATTGCATGAACCATGACATTAACATGGAATTGTTAGTAAATGGATAAAAAAATGTCATATGTAAATAATATATGGTATGGTATATATATATGTGTGTGTTTGTGTGTGTTTTCATAATATATATCACATAAAATTATTTTATTATATATGAGGTTTGAATTTTTACAAAGGAAGTCGAGACTTAAGTTAATATCTTTTTGTCTCAATTTTTATTTTTGTGAGACACATTCCATATTGAACACCTCATTATATAATATGGTGTATATGATATACATGAATACATTTTATGATAATTATATAGAAAATTATTGGGATTTACATATCCAATTTGGTATCTCTTTTTTAAGGAGATTACTATTCAATTTTACTAAAGTGGTATAGGTTTTGAGTTACCTTCTCATCGTTTATCAGACTATTCCTAATTATGCTTCCATTGATGAAAAATTATGATGTATATATCATGAAAGTAATTTATTTTCTTCTACTATGGTAAATTAATTAGAATACATCATTTCCCAACATTTTAATCTATTTATGTACTCAAGATTTCAAAATAATGTTTTTATGAAAAAGTGTAGCTATTTCACTCTTCGGTCAAAACCCCATTTTCATCCAAAACCAAGTTTTAAAAAATGTAATAGTTTTTTTAACATTATCCAAAGTATTTATTTGATAAATTATTAAACATAATTTAATTTTTATATAAAATATTAAATAGAATCTTAATTATGTGTTCTAAAAAAAGGTACCTTTTTTCCTTTACAAAAAATGTGAAAGGAATATTTTTTAACATGTATGGAATAAGAGTAATTTCCTAAAATCATTAATATTATATTATATTTTTTCAAGGTTATTTATAATGAAAATAATTTCTATAATATGTTATGAATTTTTATGTTTAAAATTTTATTTTTAAAGAAATGATATTTTCCTCAACAAACAATCCAAGTGATTTTTCTTTCAAATTCATTTTCCATATAAGATAACATCATATGATGTTACTTATTATTTAATAAGGATGTAATCCAAGAACACTAATCTTATTATTTATCTAAATAATTTATGTTTATAATGAAATTATGTTTATTAAACTGATTTCTCTTTCACAGGTTATACCATGGTAATATTATTATGAAACCCTCTTCTTTTTCTACTGGTTATGCTATTATGAAATGATGAAATGATTATAATACATGTTCCTTTTTATAGGATAAGTTATGATGAAATATTTAGGAAAACATGTTCTTTTTATGGGTTTTAATATGATAAATGTTTTATGATCTTTAGGTAGACATATATATGATTTAGATTATGTGACAGCTGAGACCATTATCTCTCTCCAATGTATTGTTTAGAGATTAATTTCTTGTGAGATAAACCAGTATATAATGGGGAGTGAACCTATTTTAGTAGAGTACAGTGTCCATTATAATAGTCTTAGGTGTGAACCTTTACTACTATGATGGTTTCTAGAGTGAACTCATTCCACTATGATAGTCTTGGAAATAATACTTAGATTATTATGTAAATTATTTTCTATACTTATGTCTATTCCACAAATATATACTTATGAAAATTCTGTGTTATCATGGTTCATGTTCTTTGATTCCATTATGATTTAAGTCTTATGAACTACCTTGATTAATTACACGACTAATGTTTATGATATGTGATATGCAGGGGATGGTTTTCAAATCTCATTCAACTGTTTTCATACCCATATGCTATTGAAATACTAATATCTCCCTTATTTACCCTATTTTAGAATTTTATCTCACACATTCATATGTTTCATTTCCCCAAGTTTTGAGTAAATGTATTATTAATTATATTCCTAAAAAGGGTTCTAGTTATGAACAATATAATGGGAGATAATGTAACTCACTTATGTACCAGAGGATTGTAAGTCCAAGTATCTAATGGTACTAGACCTTAACAATCATATCCTGGATTATTATGTTGTGAAATGAATTTTATAAAATTAATATATATTATTTATGTATGAATTGATTATGAAATTACATCATATCAGTTGGAAAAGTGTTATGTGGTACCCTTATTGATATGATTCAAATTATGTAAATATATATGGATGCATTATTTATTGATAGTTCCTTGGTGAGTATGGTATTGGTAAGATAGCTTAGATAGGTGTTGTTAGTTTTGATGTTTTCTCATTGGTGAATTAGTATAATTATTTTATAAGAGAATAAGATACTTTGGTTATCCCACTGAGTATAATATTTTGCTCACACAATACACATAATAGTTGTTTTCAGTTTCTTATTGGTTGTCTTAGACCACGTTATAAATTTATAGCTCGAGAGTTGTACTTATTTTTTTGTTGATTCCTTATCTTTTCTTCTAGGTATTTTTTTGGAGACATTTATCTATATTTTTTTAATATTTTACATGAATTGTGTGATTGTTTTAGATTCATTTTTTACATTATGAAAATTATTTTCTTGAGGTTTTCATATATCATCTCCATGTCCTATTACTATATAGGGTAATGAATCCCATTTGTGGGATTTTTTTACCCTCAGTTCTAGTCACTAACCTGGGGCCTACATGAGAAGGGACAATGGGGCCATTATCTCACATTATTCCCTAATAACTGAGAAGGGGAACCATTGGAGGGAGGTTGTTCTAAAAGATTATATTTAGTAGTTTTTGATTGAGGTGTTAGTTGGAGTAAATTATTATGCACGGTCAGGATATCATTAGTTGGAAAGGAATAAATTTCATTTGATCTTGGTGTCTAATATATTCATGGAAATATTTCCTTATATATATGATTTTTGTTCTCCCCATGATCTAATTAAATGAACATGAAGCTATTAAATAACCAACTATGGTGTCACCACATATAGGATAGAGACTGATAAGGGGTACATTAATCATGATTGGCTTGAGTTCTTGTTTGGAATAGGTTGTTTGGGGGAAGTTAAATCTAATTAAATTAATGTTTATAAAATTATATATATCTAAAATTAATAAATACTTGTTTCCCATTTTTAACAATGGATATTAGTAATCATCAGATTGTGTTTTAGAAAGTTTATTTTTAGCAAGTTGATCAACTTCATCCCTCAAGTGTTGGTCTAGTTGACATGGTTGATCACTAGAGTAAAATATTGTGCACTATTAATCTATAGTCTTTTGGGAAGTATTTGGGTATATTTTTTGTTATAAAGATAGATATATTTCTAGAGGAGATCATGTTCATATTCAATATGATTAGATCCATGGTTATGTGTTGGGTCCCAGTGAATATTAGTTAAATGTTGGGTGTTGTGAGTATGTGGTGGATGTGGTCCATAAATATCATAATGTGGTATATGTTTCACTATTTTACTTTAATAAGGAGTTATGAGTAGTGTTTCTCCCATTCACCATGATGTGATTAAATATGTAGTCCATTGATCCCCTTAAGAAGGGAAGTTTGTTTGTGTAGGATTTGGGAGTCAAGTTCAATAACCATTTGTGTTATGTTGTAGATATTTTTCCTAATGATGATTCTCATGATAGGTGTATTGAGGATGTTCTATGTCCTTCCAACTTGTATATATTTACTAATTTTATGATTCTAATGTATTTTTTGGTATAGAAGAAGGAATATATGATTGATTGGATTTAATAAATATTATTTTTTCATGATTGTGAAACTAAAATAGTTCCTCAATAAGTATAGTTGTTAGTGTAATGTCTCATGTATGTGAGCCTTTGAGGTTTGAACCATCATGTATTATATCTTAGATTCTTCCCTACTGGCCTTTTGGGACCTGTGATTTTCCCAATTTTCCATGGTAAGTGTTTCTTTTGCATTTTTTATGTTAGTTTCATGGAAATAATCATATTCAGTGCCCTATGTATATTCAAGATTATTGTAGTGGATATGAATAGGAATATCATCAGTCTTGTAATCATCTTCCAGTGAGACCATTTCCATGGTAATGGAAGTAGGAAAATGTGCTAATAAGAGGAGATGGGGAAAGAAGAGGATATCCTGAGGATGTTCCTGGTATATAGGGACCCTAACCATAGTGTAGTAATGGAGGTTGACATTAGACGAGAGGCATAGGAGTTGGGTTCCATCTATTATATAAATTTGTGATGGTTGTGCTAGATGGGCTAGATTTTATTATAGGTAAGATAATATTTTTCTCCCTTATTTGTGCATTTTTTATTCAGGATAATCTCATACATTTGTTTCACTGACTCTACACCTTACTCTAGGGTTTGATGTGGAGAGTCTTCCTATCCACATGGGCTTGACTATGACAGTAGTAGGCCATACCACCTTGTTTAATTTGTGTTAGGTTTTTATAATGATTTTTGGTACACAATGAGCATGTGTATTTATTTTATTACTAAAGATAAATCACTAAATTTTCATTCTATAAACCGAATAGTTATGTTCATTTCATGTTTTTATTAACATATTATAGATGAGATTCAGATACTTGGGTGTAGGTGGAGAATGTTCTGTTTTCATTCGTGACAGTAGTTTTTAGATGGGATATAGATGTGTGGATCCCCTTCTACAATTTGTGGATGAGTTTCCTATTGAATTATTATATTATAGGATTTATGTGTCTCTTAGGGTGGTCAAGGAGTTTAGGGTTTTTTCCCATATAGGATATAATGATACATACTCAATGATATATTGTGTTTGGGATAGAATTGCAGCTCATTGCTTCTCCGATTTTGATTTCCCCTTAATGTAATACATATTCTGAGTTGCTATAAATATTTATTTAGGTAGATAAACTATTAAATAAGGGTTTTTTTCTAGTATTGTGTTTCACTATGGGGTTCTCCATTATCACTCTCTAAAAAATTTTATGGTATATTGAGGCTATGTTAAGACTACCATAGGATGAATAAGGTGATGATCGAGAAGCATCGCCCAAGGATAAATGACATTTTCATATAGTTAAGGAGAGATAGTTGGGTTTTCATGTTCGATCTTCGATCTTGATATCAAAATTTGACAATGAAGGAGGTTTATTTCCTTATGTCTTCCTTCATATACAACATTGGGTACTTCATGTTTTTGTTCATGTTGTTTGGTGTCAAAAACACAACATTTTTGATCATGAAGATAAAAAATATGTTCATTAACATCTCATACCAGTTCATTTTCATTTTCATCAATGACATATTGATTTAATAAAATCCCAATTAAGATCATTCCCATTATTATTGATTTCTTTTCTAGGTTCTTCAATGACACCAACTCTATGTGGTGTTTTTTATGGGTATTTTTTTGACATAATAGATTCATTTCTTTGGAATGTAGTTTCTTAGAATGGTGTGTTCTTAATCCCATAGATGTTGAAGGATATTTTTTATTAGTAAGCACAATAAGAATTTGGAAGAGGATCGTAGTTTATTAGGTCTTTCAGGATATTACAGGTGGATTGTGTCCTATTTCTCATGGATTGTAGTCATGTTGAATGATTTGTCCCAAAAGACTGATATTTTATTTACTATAATCTATTTCATGTAGTATCTGTCTACCTGAATGAGATATTGATTAATTCTATAGTCTATCATTTTCTAGAGAAAGGGTTATATATGATTTTTTTTTGGTACATCCCAAATAGTAATGGGATGATCCTTAATGTTGGAGAAGTATGTGCTCTCTTGTGTATTTACATCTCTATGCAGGTAACTTTTACACCCATGGTCTTGAGATACAAGTTGTTGTGTTCATATTGATTCTATGAAGACATTTCCTTATTTGGGAGTAAATTGGGATATTCACGTATCATAAGGTCTTGAGGTATATCATATATCATCATGATATAAATCAATTAAAATGAATTTTGATAGAGTTTATTCATAAATGTTACTTTTAGATCTATTAAAACTTAGGATTGGTGAATTTTTTTTTTGCAGATTCATTGAGATAAAATTAAAATAGTGTGTTTTCATGTGTTGTGAGATTCATGGAGGGAGGTGGAGGAGTTGGTAGATATGAAAATAGATAAAAGTGTGGTTGATGGTGGATGTTTATTTTTTTATGAGAGTGTGAATCCCTATAATCCAATAGTAAGAGGATTCATAGTGGGGATAATTTGAGGAAGAGGAGATTCAAGATCATGCTGGCTATTGTGATTCCTTAAAAGGATGGTCAAAATATAGTCGAAACCAGATGTTGTTTTGATAGAGGGTATTTATTTCGATAATTATTCATTGGGGAAAAATTCCTGATTTTTTATCTTATCATTGGAAGTACACCCATGAGTATGAAATAAATTCCATGGATTGAGGGTACAGTGTTTGTAGATGTGGATTAAACTAGTGGTGGTTGTTTTTATTTCTTTTTGCCTTTATTTTTACTAGGTAAAGACTGGGAACCATGTTCCTTAATGTTTTTTTCCAACCATTAGATATTTTTGTGTAAAATATTGATGTTATGTCAATAGTTTTTGTCACATTATTACACCTTGGATAGAGATGTTGTGTTTACATCTGTTAATTTATGTATTAGTTGAAAATACAAACTTACTTCCTAATTCACAATAATTATTCCCTTTAGATGTTTTGGTGACTATTTTCATGGTTGAGGGGGTGTAGTTTCCTTGATTTAGTATTTCCATGATCTCTAATTATAACACTAGTTTTACCTCAAATTTCTGAGTGGGAGTTCAGAACAATTTTGGATCTCAGTTACATCTTATAACTATTTTCCACACATAGAATGAATAGAAGACAGAGTTAACTATCTAGAAACAAGAGTATATGTTTTGGGAATAAATCATGGATATTGGATGATCTTGAAAAAAAAATTCCTTTGATTTAGTTTTATTATAATAATTGATATCATTGATCTTTTTACAAGGAACCATTTGAGTATTTTATAGGCATCCATGTCAATATCCATTGTGATGGCCTCAGGTTCGGTAGTCATCAATTATAGGAGATGGGATTTGGTATAGAGAACAATAGATAAGGTTCAGGTTTCTTGAGATTGAATAAAAGAATAAAATGACTTAGTGAAATCTTATATTGATCTGAGGAGGAGGAAAATGGAGTTCATGGTTAGAGAGAATGTGTTTTGGGGATTCTACACTTAATGTGGGAATTAGAGTGTTTGTAGGGGGAATAAAAACTCATTAGGGTTTTTTGGGCCTTCTTATGTGTTGGTATGTGTTGATGAGGTGTCCTATCTATTGGAACATCCACCATGAATGGACTAGATTTATGACTTCTTCCATGTATCTCATCTATACATGTATCTTCCTAATAAATCTCATGTCATTAATAAAGGGAGATGTATATCAAGGATGATGTGATATTCATGGAATGGATAGTGGATATCCATGATCATCATGAGAATTTGGTGGGTGAATGGACTTCTCCTTTGGTTTATGTGTTGTGGAAGCATGATGGACTAGAGGAGATTATATGGGTGCATGACATGAAGATTCATACCTACTACCTAGATTTCATTGGAGTATGTCTTTTTTCACTTTGTTGTTTTTCTTGTTATTTTATTATTCATAATCTTAATGATTATGAGATTTGATATTCCTTGATATAATGTGTGTTTTAATACATCAAGTATATAATGAAGAAAAAATATAATTCCTAATTGATTCATGGGACACCATGTAGAAATCAAAACTATATAGGAGAGTTAGTTCCACAGAAATCCAATTATATACGAACATGAAAGGTGGAATTCCTTAATTTTTATTACTATTTTTATACTACGAGGTGGTTGTGGTGATCATTGGCATGGGAATTGTATAGATTGGTATGGTGATGTAGATGGTAGATATCAATGTGACATGGTTTTGAGGTACATTTTTTTTAAATTATCAGCTATTTTGATGTATTTGGTTAGTGTTAGAGTTCTATTATAATGAGGTCCTTGGGAGAAATTTCAGGGGTGGTGGTTTTGAACTTTTCCATTTTTCCTTATAGGATGGTATTAATTCATTAGGTTGAGAATAGTATGAGTGTTATTTTATGTAACATTATAGCCCTTAAATTATATAATTTTGTGGTAATTTTTGAAGATGAGTTGTTTGGGGGGTTGTTCTGAGGAATTTGGAGAGAAAAGATTTGATTAAAGGAAAATCCAAGATGAGTCATGTAGTATAAATCCATAGTATATTCCATTAGTGTAGCCAATATGGTGTGGATGAGTTTCACTTAGTGAATGGATCCTCAGGTGGGTTTTAATTACAACATCCAATTGGGGGGTTACTACATTATGGATCCTTAGCTATGGTGTATCCCTATATCAACAGTTTAAGGGTTCATCATGATGGTTTTTTCCATGGAGTAAGGGAACTAGGATGATTTTTCAATAGTAATTCCTTTTTTGGAATCAATTTACCATAGATCAGGGTTTTACTATAGATTCATTCATGATTTATATAGGTATATGATGTTATGTGATCCACTGCCACATGTAATCTTCATTTTTTCTAGGGTTCTATGGTGTAGTGTTCTAGGATACACTATAATATCCCACCAGTTTTATATAATATACAACATGTAAATAAATGATTTTCTCAGAGGATAGTTTTACTATCCAGGCAATGGTATAGTTCTCCCCACTATCCTAAAGTCCTCTCTCATTATAACATGGTGATTGGTGGTTGCGATGTGATCGTTCATTTTCTACAATAGTTATAAATTATTATGGTTAGAGTAAAAAATGTTTTTTATGAATTCCCACTAATTGTTTTGGTAAAAAAAATTATAATTTGGAGTACATTTTCCCCTAATCATTTGATTTCAACCGTGGATGGGGGTATCAGTCTATGGTGAATTAGGTTATTTTCCTCTATATCCCTCCCCTATTTTCTATATATTTGTTCCCTTGGGGAAGGTATGTTCTTAGGTAAATCAATGTATCATTATTCTTTTACAATAGTAGAGGGATGTGGTTGTCTTCATCTAAGAAGTTAATGATGATCCCCTTTTTGTAGAGTTTAGTGGTGTTATCCATCATCTTTAATGCTTTTGAAATGTAATTTAAATCATTTTTTGAGTTAGGTAATCCTTCATTTCTCATCTATTGTATCTTGATGGAGGTTTTATACTCTTTTTTATCATTTTGATGATATATTTGATCTGATTATTGAAGATAATTAATATTTAATCATAATTAAGAAAGGATAACATGCATAAAATCATATGATTTTACATCTTTTGTTTTATTTTTGATATTGTGATTATATGATCTTGAATCCTTATTGAGAATAACTAATTTCTAAGATTTGTGTGTTCTGTAATTATTTTGATTCTAAAAACCACATTATTCCATTTTTTAATCACCTTAAATGGGAGTTGAAAAACCACTTATATTCAGTAAATGAATGGTATCTTCTAGAATCTATATATTTTGTTAGAATACCATTGAAAAAATAAATATAAACTGATAATATCTCCTTGATAAATATTAAAAAAAATTGTGAATTTTATGTAAACAGAATTTTGATGTGTGTTTGTATTGTGGGGAGGTGATTTGATGAGCAGTGCATGTGGTCGGTGGAAGTTTAGATGTGTGGTTTTCTGATGCGGGAAGAAATGATGAGTTTTGTGGTTGTTAAATGGGGTGGTTGTGATGGAATGTGGTGGTGATTTGGAAGTTTTGATGAGGAGGTGGTTGTGTCGGTATGATGATGGTAGTATGGTATAGTGGCATGAGGATGATGGGTTGTTTTCTCTATTGTGTTTTTTTGTTCAAGTTACATGGGATGCAATAAAATCAATTAAATGTTAATTTTGAAATTAAAATTTCAATGGTTGTGTTGGATAATTGGCCAATGTGGATAATAAACACTTTTTTTGAAATGAAATGTGTTGTTAAACGAGGTTATTATTAATATTAAATTAAATGAACTAGAATAAGGAAATGGATGGTTCAAATCAAGAAAAAATATTAATTTGAAATGAAAGGGTGGATTATAGATTTTTTTTATTGTGGATTGTTTCTTTTTTCATGGTGCATTTCAATTACTATCGACAATGAACATTTTGAAAGGTTGTGAGACCCTACTAGTGTTTTTATGATTTGGTTGGGTCTTTTTTTCTGGAACCAAATAATGGGTTTTTGTGTGTCTATTACATATATATCTTGTTTTTTGGTTTTTATTTATATACTCATGAATCACATTTCATGCACTATATTCAAATAACTAAAAATTATGGTGGTGTTTTCACAATATCCTAGTGTTGAGAATGGATGGTTGGCTACCCAACCATTCCCACTATCTCTTCCAAAAGATTTTTGTATCTATGTGAAATAGTTTCCATAAGTCAAAAGTTTACTATTGGTGGTTCTATGATGAGATATTGAAATATCCTATGGTGGGGATCATGTATTGTAGGAGGAGGAAAGGTGTTTTATTTACATTAAATTGATTATATAGTAATAATATTGATATAATTGTTATGTAAGGAACTGAATGTATTTCAGTTAGAAGTAGTTTGATATACCAAGTGTAATCAGGGGACATGTTGTGTGATGGACCAAGTTTCTTCATGTGAGGTGTGGTGTGATGACCCAGGAGTCTTTGGGCATGATGTAAGATGGTTTCATGTTTCACATGGGGGTTTTTCATGATGTGTTGTTCAAAAGAGATGGGAGCACCAGGATATTAGAATTCAATATGTGACAACCTCAAATTAATAAAGGATGCGGTTTGGGGTACCCATATCGATATGAGTAACATTATTATATTTTTAATAAATGCATTATGTGGTGATCATGCCTTGGTGAGGAAGGTAATTTTTTAGTTGACCTACATTTGTGTTGTTGGTTCTACTATTTATCCAATTGTGCATTAATAAGATTCTATAACATGTGAATTAGAGACATTGGTTATCATAATGAGTATAATTGTATTATCACCAAATTTATATAAAAAATATTTTAAGGTTTCCAAGGGGATATTGTTGAATGTGAAATACATTTCTAGCTCGGGTGTTGGAGCTGTTGAAGTGTATCTACATTATCTTTTTTGGGGTATTTATTTGGATACTTTTATCTATAGTTTTACATTATGAATTCATTTTTATATGGTTTTTTTCCATTTTACATTATGTCATGAGGTTTCATTCAATTAATTTTCCAATCTTCTTCTACTACTGTTTTAGAGGGTAACAACTACATTTGTGAGATCATTATACTCTCGGTACTAATCATCATCCATGCGCCTACTAGAGGTGGAACTTGGTATTAATTATCTCTCTTACATTACAATTGTACAATTGGGGGTACATCAGAGGGAGGAGGTCATGACATTAGTATTCAATCCTTAGGAGAGTTTTATTTGGACACGATGGATGAGGGAACCCATCCAATGATAATAGTGATGATTTCTACTGAGTAATGTAGTTTTGGGAAGTGTGGTTTCCTCTCAGGATGATATATAATGACATGGGTGGATGAAATAATGTTGTAGTTAATGGTTTACCTTTAATGAAAATAAATTTTAGGATATATTTAGGGAAGTGTTTTGGTTCAGTTGTGATAATGGCCTTCATGAGTGAGATGTTGGGTTGGGGTTATGATTCGGTGTTTCCCCATGCTTATTCACGATGATCCTTATACATGTGATTGTGTGAAAATTCCCTAGACTTGCATAGATGGTATGATATAGTTGATTGATAAAACAATAAAACTCCAGAGGGGTTTGGATAGATTTTCTTTCTCCTATGAACACATGTTATGGGATGATGTATTGATTAGACCTCCCAAAACCCTTGATATTGGATGGTTTGATTGATTGGCCTCCCTATAACCTACAGGGATAGCCCGAAGTGAATTATTTACCTCCCAATAGTCGTCAAGTATTATTTCGGGAACATGATGAGGCTATGGTTATTTATAAGGAATGGTTTGTGGGTTACATGTACATATGGGTTCTGACAGGTGATCCTTTAACCAATGATCCAAAACTATAGGAGTTGGGGTTCATGTAATCTCTATTAGTGCACAATGAACCAATATATTATGTATATATATATATATTAATATTTATATTATCTCATACAAATTTTTATGATTTACCTAGTTTATGTTAATGATTAATTGGTTGTATCCTACATGGTTTACACTCACACATTGTTTGGGAATCACGAAATATATATTTAGTCCTATAGTATAGATATATTATGAGGGAAAGATCAATGTTTAGAGAATTTGTGTAGGAGGATATGTTGAATGAGTTGACATTTTTATAGAATCTAAGATCCTTGTGGAGATGAATATCTTAAATTTTTTTCCTTTGTTTATTTTATATAGATTTACACATATGTGTTTCCCCATTCACTCTTTTTTGATTGGTATGACATCTATCATGTCATGGGTTAGAGTTAGTGTTTATTCAAAAAAATTAGTTATATTATTCAATTCTATTATTTTTATGTGATTTCATACTCAAATTTGTAATAAACTAAAAGGGTCATTGTCTAAACATGTTGTGACTTATTCCCTCTCCATAATCCAACAGCCTCTTGCATTTGAGGAGGGCCACATGTGGTCATGTGTTGCTACCTAACTCTGACTGGGTGTCTTGGAATTGGGGAGTTACATGATTTATTCAAGTTTCATATGAAATTTTGTGATTAATGTCCTATTTTACCAATTATAAAATAATCCTCATAAAATATTAATGTAATATCTTGTGTGATTTCTCCATCATTTTTGAAATGAATGTGGTCGAATTTTCATTAATTTATGTGATTTATTATTTTTGTTTCCATTATACTACATTTCATTTTCAGTACTTAAAATCAATGAGGATTTTTTGAGTCACCGATTAGAATTTTCAACATAATTTCACATCAAGTAATTTCATCATATCTACAAGGAACCTTATAGATAATTTCTTTAAAATATTTGGTTTTAGACCGATAATGAAATGGATGATCTATTTTAATGTCAACAAAAAATTGGAGTTGTACATTTTGATTTTCGTAAAGTTTGCTTCTTTTTACACATTAATTTCATCCTCTTTTATATTTAACTCAATTAAATATTACTCTATTTTAATGTGTAAATTTAGAGAAAATTATTTGATGATAAATATTTTTATGATATTCTCTCATTATGAAAAGTGTATTTTTATCATTTTTCATTCATTATAAATTAATGTTCACTCTTAGGATACTTCACCATACATCTAATAATCAAAAACTAACCTTTTAGAATATAATTATTAATGGTGAGAACAATATTTTTTCATGGCATTATATTTATTGTCAATTGACTGATCATATGATCCTTTAAAGTATGAATGTCCTTATCTCATACATGTGTCAATAGTATGTTCCACTTTCATTACTGAGTTTCTAGGTTAAACATGAATCATATTATTATTCATAACCTAATAAAACATATCCATGATGGAATAAACACTATATATTTTCGTATTTGAATTCTCATCTTGAAATCACCAAGTTATTCATCACACATTTAGTTAAAAATTTCTATATTAGATCTTATAACAACTACAATTTATATTTTCTTATAGTTCATGAATATAAAAATAAGTATCCATATCATATTAACCCAATAATTAAATGTCATATTTTATTTGTGAAATTAGATGGCGTAAATGACTAACATAAAAAATAATACATTATTTTAAATCTCCAAAATGTGCACTTAATATTCTTTGAGATCCTAATACAATTTATCATAATATTTGGAGATACATAAGAAATTTTTCTTATATAATTAATAATAAATGATATAAGTGAATGTGTGATAATAATTTTAACAAATTAGTTTCATGATTCTATAAGAAAAATAATATCATGGAATAATTTCAAATAAAAGATGACATCACACTAAAATATATTTTACTTTTTCCAATAGGGACATATCTTTTGGTAAAAGTTCATTTTCTGTTGGTAAAACGTTTTACCAACACTTTTGTCTCTGTCACTAAACTGTCGGTAAAAACTCTATTGCTAAATTTTTTTACGATAGATAAAATAATTTTGTTACAAATATAATATTACCAATATATAATATATATGTTGGTCAAAGTGTCTAGCATGATATTATTATGAAAAAAAATTTGTTGGTAATAATATTACTAACATATAATATCTATTTACAAATTAAATTTGAATAAAAATTATAAATTTTTATATTTATTAATTTAACATATATAATTCATTTGTTTTAATTATTAAACCGATGAAGAATGACAAGAAAGTTCAACCATATAAAAAAAATAATTTTATTAATAATGATATTTAATACAAAATGTTGATTCAAAAATGCAGAATCCCAACACCCCCCACACCCACAATAGGATCCATCGCACCCATCACCCCCCCCCCCCAAGTATCAGTGACCCATCCATGGACCAACGACCCATCCCTACACCAAGACCAGTGATCCAGCTCCATCTATACCACAGCCTTCAACGCACTAGCACCAACAACTCATCCATACCCCAGAACCAGTGCACTAGCACTATAGACCCATCCATGCTCTAGAACCAGCAAGCTAAATTCAGCACCAGTGAGAAATAAATCAATCCATCTCCAATACAAGTTAGAATACTTGAGTCATTGCTATGTCACTCCCTTCAACCAAAATATCCATATCACAAAAACCAAACAAATTAGTGCAAATTATCTTCATGAATTGAAACCATATTTTTTGTTTTTTTAAGAGAAATGAGACATGAGTTGTTTACCCAACTCATACCTTTGAAACATTATTAAATAAAACAAAACATATTTTAAAACACAGAGTAATAAGATTACACCAACTTGAAATTGAAATTTTTTATAGAAAAACACAAAGCGGTGAAGGAAAATGGATCATATCATCACCAAATAAATCAAGCCTACATTATATATGGATCCATACTTTCATAGTCCTACCATAATCCAACTTTTCACTTTAAAACCAAATCCACATATCAATAGACTGCTCAGATCAGGGGTTTTCATCACATGAAGATGTATACATGAATGGTATTTCCCTCTTACATTCTACACTGTGGATATGTCTATGAAATATTGAAATTCCATTTCAGAACTGGTTCCATCCTTTGACCTAATGGACTTCAATACTAGAAGAAATAAATCTTGTTTGATTTCATCCTTACATGAACTTCATGATCAGAAGAAACATATGCAGTGGAGTCCTGAACTCTTAAATTATGGATGAAGTCATAAGAATACACCAAGAAGTTAATGATAAATGGATCAGTTCATCCTCAAATAAATAATCCTTCTGCATTTAGAGATCCAAAATTTGAAGGTCAGTTGAAATATGATGTCATTTCCAAATGTCTGTCCATTTGATTGTGAAATCTCGTGATCTAGGGACATCATGAATCAGCAGTCCCAAGTATAGAAATATTTCAAACAAGTTTTTATCCTGTCAGCAAAGCAAATCAATAAGAAATAGGAATCTCACAGCTCAACAATCCCAAAAAAATATTTTATTACCAAACCATAGTCAAATGATTTTTGGTTTGATATTACAATATTTTTGGGCACCTGCCTGGGAATAAAGGATTCGACTGAGAAAAAAATTATGACATACCAATAAAATGATGATTAATTTTCTCACTTTAAATAAACATGAATTTAAAAAATTGAACAATTTCAATCCAAATTACAAGGGCTACTCACTTAAGTGATGACAAATCCTTACTGCAAGGGCTACTCGTGTAGTAGAAAATATGAACCTGAAGCATAAGGTATTCCAGACCATATGCTTCATTCACATACAAGAGTTTATCATCATAAATTATTACCCATTTCTATGAGCATCTCAATGTGATCAATAAGAAAAATAACATAAATCAAAATAAAAACAAGAAATAAACATAAGTAATTTATGTTGTTTTCCCAAAATGATTTAATAAATGATAATATAAATATTTGAGGGACACAAATACTATTTGAAATGATAAAAACAAGAGAAAAATGAAGAATAAAAAACCTAATAGTTGAAGGTAAATATATAACAGCATTCCTTATTGTATACTTTTTGTTATTGAATGATTGGGAAGATCTTGAATGGGGGATCTGTTGAGTTTTTTGGTTCAAAGCACACAGTGAGTGACTATTGTAATTTTCTTCCAAATGAAAATGGAAAAAGGAAAAAGATGTTATCCAACATTAACCCAAAGAAATAGGGTCCAATACCCTCCCTCCCTGATCAGATTTGAAGGAATATTCTTTCTGAAATCCCTAAAATCTGTCATTTTAATATGATGTTAGTGTCACTACAGTGAATAACCCTGTTATATTCAATATGAGAATAGAACTCGATGAAACTGAGGAATGGTTGTATGTTTTGACCAAGGAAAAAGATTAAAAGATGAGTTAATAAACATATATTCTTACCAATAAAAGAAGAGACCAACATTCCACCCACTTATTTTTTAAAATAAATTTAACAATAATCATAAGGCACCATAATCTTTAATATTTCCTATAAGCATCTCAGTATCAACAGTAAGAAAATGAACATATAAAAAAATTAAAATAATAAATAAGAGTAATTAATTAATGTTGTTTTCCCAAATGGTTATAAGAAATGAGAACAAAATTCTATATACACAAATACTAATTGAAACAAGAAAAATAAGAGAAAAAATAAGAATAAAAAACCTTATAGTTGAAGGTAAACCTGGAACCTTCACTCACCTAAATAGCATTCAAATATTTTTCTCAAGCTAGCCAGTTCAGCTCTTCACAACATGAACACCTGCAAAAGTCAATGCATGGCCAATAAGAAACTGTATGGATACAAGTATAATGGAACAATAATCCAAAGAAAGCTAATTATCAAAATGATTATGGTAAAAATAATGTTGTCACATGACATATGATGTGTCTAACTAGTATTAAACACATTTTCAATTACACAGTTTTATATTCAAAATGTCTTTTAAAATCATACACAAATTAATTCATATTAAAGGCACATAAAAACTAATAAGAAAGAAATAAATATCCATACAGGATAGCTCATGTTCTAATAACTGAATTGAAAAAATCATCATCTTTCATATCAAAAAATACAAATAGGTTGCTAGCATAAAAATACATATTCATAAAAGATAACAGAAAATATTAATTGCAACATTAGAGTTCAAAGAGATCTAAATAGAGATTAAGTGATGGTGGGCGAGATGGATTGAATAATTGAGAACTCCCATCTATTAACTATTTCCTACATTCTAGGCTGACGTTATGAATTCCCCACGGTGAAGACTGAATTTTTTAGGTCGGATCCAACAACCTCTCAAAGCTAGGTTTGGAGCACCTCTCAGGGTTTCATCCTCTCTATATGGTGTGGTCTTGAATGCCTCATTCCTTTTAATTTTTCTAAATCACTCCCTGACATGCTATCCATGTTCACACTCCTATATTTCAACCTCTCAATTAATTTTGTTCAAGAAAAGCTCAATAACTATGACCACTTGTCATGCCATTAAATTCTGGATATACTTCCTCTTTTACTTCCTCCTTCAACTCAACTAGTTCATGAATGTACTGGTCTTAAATAGCGTTGAGTGAGGACTCACTCTCTACAACATGTATGTAGCATGTCATGCTGACTACCCTATGCATGGAAAATCAGTTTCAGGCAATAATACACAGACTCCATCTTTCCATGCATTCAACCTCACTTGAGTCTCCACTACACTATCGTTATCTCAGACATTAAATCAAGAATTTACAAGGAAACTCACATGAAGAGTTTTAAAATTCCAATATTAAATATAAAGAAAATCAGATCCGTACGTGAAGTTAACTGCCAAAATAGAAAACAAACATCTCCACCGTAAAACTGCACACTCATACAAGAACAAGAATGATCTCGAAAATATCCTCCTTATAGCAGCAGCAACAAAAAACTCATTTTAGAATTCAGTCACCAGCTTCTCAAATCAGAGTCATCTACATTCTGACTTAATAGAAATCATAACCTGACATAACCACCTTTTATGGTCTCTATTAGATTCAAATATGTAGTAGTATTTCATCAAAAAAAATCTGTGGAAAACACTGAAAATAGATCTGCAACACTTCAACCTGTAAAAAAATACATCTGCGTCACTTGACTCTATAACCTTTAGCTATAATTTAACAACCATGAGTCTTGAATTTAGTTTCTCTAGTGCCCTTTTATCAATAAAAAAACAACTTGAAAAAGATATATGCATAGAAATAATAGACTAACATCAATTGGGAGCCACCAAAATTTAAATAGATCCAGTAATGGCCATGAGGTTAGAACCAACGACAACACAAACCAGCAGTGACTCTATACTTGTGAACTCCTTTCAATCTGAAACATCCACTAGAGTAGCCTCTTTATAACAAGATATTCCCTTAAAATTTTATGGCATATCTCCATGGCCTAATAATTACAGTATCACTCCAGAAATCAATGCCATTACCATCACATTACTCAAACCAGACACTTTAAAATAATTTTTTACAACAAATAACGTGTACTTCTCCATATAGAAACTTATTTAAGTTGATTTCTTTTGAAATTTATGTATAAAAAGAGCCATATCCCAATTTTTGAAGTCTGAAATTTATTTCATCTTCAATGAAGAACATCCAACATGTAAATAACATATAAAAATAATAATTTTAAATATTAAAATAAACTACGACTCAATTACATGAAACACTGGTTTTTAATCACATGAACATAGAATTGTGATGTTCCAAATATAAATGAAATTCATTATACATGTCAACTGATACATGTATTTCAACTAATAAAATCTATATGGAACGCATTTTATAAAAAATTAATGTAATAAACTGTAAAATTCCATGCACGGCCTATAAGAAACTCAATTAATATGAATCACAGAAAAAATCCCACCAAACATCCAGAACAGATTCCAAGGATCAACCTCTAGTAAAACTATGGAACCCCAATATGTCCATTAAATCTACAAGAACCAGAGCATAACCCAAAAATATGAGGCCACTACCATGACATGAGCATCATAGTTAGGCTCCATTCGATAACACTATAAAAGTAATTTAATAGATAATAATAATTACTTCTCTATATTATAACATATTTATGCTGACGACATTAGCCTTGATATTTTCTACAAGCAGCTCAATATGAGAAAACAATAGAAAAAATAAAAAATAATACCTTATTGTAACTTGTTGAAGGTAAAGAATCTATAAATTTGGAACTCTTCACTCACCCAAATCGCCTTCAATTGTTCTTCTCAAGCATTCCAATTAAATTATTCACAACATTAACACCTACAAAATTACATGAATGGTCTATAAGCACCATAATTAACACGAATCACAAAAAAATACCACCAAACTTGAAGACCAGATTCCAATAATCGACCTCTAGTAAAACCATGGAACCCCAACATGTCCATTACATACACAAGAACAAGAAAATAACCCAAAAATATGACGCCACTACCATGACATACTATGATTCAAAAATATTTATAATCATGTAAACATATAATTGTTATGTTCCAAATATAATTACAATTCAATATAGATAATCAACTTTTATGCGTATTTCAACTAATTAATTCTATAAGGCTTGTATTGAAAAAACTCATAATAGTATGGACTCAAGATATTAAATTAAATAGACTATTAAACAATTGATATAATAAAATGAATATAATGCATTTACACATCATAATGAAATGGAATCGTATATTAATCGTGAAAAGGAACGTCATTTAGGCATTTCCTATGCTAAATCAAAAAATGAATTGTAACCTTATACAAAATAAACAATCATTATTCAAATAATTATTAATGAATATCCTAATAAGATTACTATTAGTACCTTCATATATAAAACATTAAATCTATACTAATTTCAGATGTAAAATTTCTATGTGAATTTTATACATTAATATAATTCATAGAATGAAAATTTTTGTTGAATTAAAATTACATCTGGACATATAATGAGACTTAAAAAGGAGTTTGTTTAATCTTTAAACTGTGTGGGTGTTATCATTCACTAAACATTTTTAACCTAGAATGGGGAAATCGTAATAGAAATTTCACATTTTTTTCACTTCCAATAAGTTCTTCGAGAGGGAGAAAGATCGATGAACAAAGGGGGAAATTGATTGATGGGAATGTAGCTCGCGAGGAATAGTGTGGCGATGAGAATAAGGGGGGTTAAATGTTACCAAATATTGGGGGTGCTTGAATGATTACCAGATTTGGGGGGTATGCTGAACAGGGATGAGCATTGCAGTGATGAAACGAAAGAGTGAGCCCTGCGGTGATGAACAGAAATGATGAACCATGTGGCGATGTACCGAAAGTTTGAACCCTGTGGCGACGAGCTAAAGTGGTATGAACGTTGTGGCGACAAACCGGAGTGGGATGAACGATGTGGTGACGAACACAGGCTTGACATCCTCAGTATATTTAGGGTTATTGGGGTATGGGATTTGGGAATGAACATCCCACGATTTGTACTTGGGGCACGCGTTTATTCATAGGATGATATTAATAAGGGGCGCATGTTCATTCGTTGGATGATATTAATAAATATAAAAATGATTATTATTATAAAAATTATATATTTCTAAAATAAATTACTTATTGTCAATACATCCCATTCTATATTTTTTACTTTATAAGTTCATAATTTATTTTGTTAGAATCAATATAATTTTGATTAATTCATTGGTTATTTTAAATTATGTATGTTAATTTCATGAAACATTATTAAATTATCAATATTTTAATTCAATGTATATGCACATATTTTTATGGACAAATGACTTGTTTGTAATAAAAAATTGAAAATTTATATAGTAAATTATAATTTAAATATTTGTCGATGTTGAATAATTTCTTGTAATGTGTTTGTATAGTAGTAAAATATGTTTCATTAAAAATAAATAATAAAAATATATTCATTTATTTGTAAGATTATTATTGGAATCTGTAAGATATAGAGACAAATTTAATTCATAATAAATGATATGTTGGTATAAGATAGTTAATACTAACATATGTATATGTTGGTAAAAAGAATTTTTGGTACTTATAAAAAAATAACAACATAATAATATATTTGTTGGAATTGATCATTTTTACCAACATATATATTATCTGACACAAAATTTATGTTGGTATAGGTTACTTTTTTTGTAGTGTCATGAGATCTTGAAATAAACAAAATCTGGAAAAAATATAAAACCATACAACAAAAGTATAAGTCAATTTTCACTTTTAAGACATCATAACATAGTTTTGATTGATATATTCTCACAAAAAATACATGGTGACTACTAACATAAAATATTTACCCAATGCATTAGAGCGTTATATGGGCGGACACTTCACATCACTAACATTTCATGTGCTACACCGATCATATAACTTAAGAATTTATTTCGTCATTTGAATACCAAGATTGTGTAATGTGGGTTTCTTAAATAAAATTACCTGATTGATTAATGAACCATATATATAGTTTAATACCAATGAATAAATATAGGTTTGAGTATTCGAAACAGAAAATTTATTCAATGGAAAAATCAAGACAAACTTTCGGTACTGTAACATATATACATAAATTTTGATTGAAGGGATTAATTAGAGATGATTTAAGTATTATATTATTTGGGAATCATTTGGATAATAATTTAATATTCATAAACATGAGACTATATAATATATTTATAATCAAAAAACATATTATAAATGATTTTTTTGAATGTAAAATTGGAGGGATAAAACCACTTACCTTAATCATGTTCTTCTTAAAGTAGGGGTTAAGCTCCATAAAACCTTTAAAGATCCTTAGGAAGGATATTTTTATAGAAATGGTGATTTAATATTTATTTAAGGTTTTTTAAGATAAGATAAAAATGATAATGGGTGGGTATTCATTAAAAATGTGGGGGAATATGTTATTAATTACTAAAAATAGGAAATTGGATTCATATTAATAAAAATTAGAAAATTTTCTTGAAATGATTTTTTCACATGGTATTTTATAATACAGAGTGGAGTTTATTATTTTAATAATCATAAGGAAAAAATTCAAATAATAATATTTTAGAGGTGGAGGAAATTTTTTGTCATAAATACTAGTTTTTTAAATATGTAAAATAAACATTACATTTTGGAAGATTCATTATATGTTTAAAAAATATATCTTATCAATTTGAAAAACTTTTATAATTAATTATAAAAAAATCAATATATACCATTATAATAATTTTTAAATATATTTTATATAATTATAATTTCATAATTCTCACTATATATTTATACCAAATTTATTTTTCAACCAAAAATTTGACTCTCAGAAAACATTTTCAATAACACACAATTGGATAATTAAAAAATAATTAATTTAAAAAATGGAATTTATTTTATTAAAATAAATTTCAAATATGAGAAATACTATATTTAATTAAAAATATTAATTTATTGAAAATAAATTTTTTAATGTCATATTCCACATTATGACCCTTTTGAAAAATATCGATGACCTTAGCAAATTATATTATACATTATATTAAAAAGGAAATTTTTTATAAGGCCATTCCAAGTATCTAAATTTTATTTTAAATTATAATAATATTCATAAAATATAACATTATTTCTAATCATATTATTTCCAAAAATAATGTATTATTTCATTATTTCCAAAATGTATTGACCATATTCATCTTATATTCATGTTTATTTTAAATAATAACCAAAATTTAATATAAATAACTATAATTTCATTAATAACGTGAAAAATTACACCATTATACAAAATTTTTTTGATACATAACCCATTATTAAACATGCATACACTTTAGGGGTATAAAGTGTAACAGTAGTAATTTTAGGGGTGGTTTATTAAACATCGATTAGGAGGTATTTATATAATCATAATCTTCTTATTTAATTTATTTATTCAAATACTTAGATGTAATATCCATATGGGTTTGGTCATGGGTAAACCCTAGTTATACTGCTTTCCCTATATACTCTAATAAATATGCATCATAAGAGATTATCCGGTTATTTTAGGCCATGGATTTTTCCTTATGTATCAATTGTCTTTTTTAATTGTCAATATATATTGATCATCATGGTTTCTTTACAACACATACACTACCAGTGTACATAATTGAAAATGGTCATAATGACCAATAATAATATTATGAATTTATATTATAATAATAATAATGCTTTTTTATATTCACTACATAGTACATCTATTATATATGATTATATATTAATAAATTAGATATATACTATGTTTCTGAACCACATTGTAGAATCAAATGAAAATAAATAAAATCTATACATACCGACATTGAAATTAAAAGAGGTGGATCAATATTATCCATTAATATTTATAATATAACCATCTAATTTTTATTGACATAAATTAAATTTTACATTATTTTTAATACTTTAAAGAGTTTTTAAAACACATTAAATAATAAAACTATTTATTTCTCATCAAATGGAAATTTTTCAACTATATAATAAACCAATAAATCTTTAATAATTCATCATTATCTCAAAAAAATCAATATAGAAGATTCTCTTTTAGGAAAATCATGGGTAATACTATTATTCATAATATAGAAAATTAGGAACATAATAAGTTTGAGATCATATGATATATATTAGTAAACATATATAAATAAAATCAATGATCTAATGTTGGAATAAGATTTTCTCAAACAATATAAAAGTAATATGTGTTCAATATAATTACTTTATCAAATTAAATTTTGATCATAACAAATCCATGATTGAAATATAAATATGTTAATTCATGTATTATATATAGTGGATCCTTGGTTATGGAATGAATAATATTGGAAAATTAATTTCATGACCAAATACAAGACATAATAATCATATATATCATGATCTTAACATGATGTTCTTGTTTATAGGAAACGTTTTTTTCTGGGAGGGAATACACAAAAATACCAAAGAAAGTTAGACTCATGAGACTTATTGATGAATCGAGGGGATTTGTATATTTATCCTTAGATATTTCTAATTTAGTTCAATTCATTCATCATATGAAAGAATTATTAAACATTACATCACATAATAATCATTTTATATTAATCAATAATCAATGGTGTTTAAATAAAAAGTATATATATTAATAATATTTCATAAATAAATAAATGAAATTCCATTCTATGTATGAATCCCAAAAACTAATACAATATGTGGTAATTATATATATTTAAGTCAAAAATTCCACAATAAATTGATATATATATATATATATATGTTAATTAACTATAAAAAATGTAATCAAATAAAAGGTATTCATGGAGGAAATGTAATGGATGAAAATAATTTCTTTAATAGATGATGATTTGGAAGGAAAATTTAACTGATTAATTAAATAATTTTTAATCCAAAATATGGAAATTTTAATGGTGGATTAATAAATTTATATTTGGAAAATATATACACAACAAAAATTATAAATTTGGTTAATATGAATAATATCTCAATGAATGAAAATCTTGAAGTACTTAAGCAGTAACGGAAATGTAAGTATAAAAAAGAAATGATTTGGATGATATGAAATTTTTTTAAAATTAAATGAATGGAATAAATTATAAATAAATAAAATAGGGTGGTAGACATTCTATAAAATATAAATTTTGGTGCACAATATAAAAAATGTCTCATCGAATATAAAATAAAGACAACTAAAACATAAAACTTAAGAAAATTTGGAATCAAAACCCCATGAACAATATAATTTATAACAAAATGAAAATATATTAAATAATGGGATGATAATGATACAAAATAATAAAGGGGATGTAGATAACTCATAAAAAACAAAACATTACGTATAATATGAAATATGTCGCATGGTGGTGAAAATTTGAGATAAGATACCCTTATGAGAGACATAGTCCTTGAGGAAAGAATTATTTGATAATTATGTTTTAAGGAATAATAATAGAACCAAATAATAAAAGTATAAAATAATTTTCTTTGTATTAATTTGATAAAAAACAATCCTAGTAAAATAGAGTTTAGTAATAATGTTTGTAACTTAATGGAATAAAATCGAGTTAGCATGAACCCTTACCATATCACTGAATCATTTAATGCATATGAATAACATCATGATTCATATAATTATATGTATTTTATAAAATCATACTAAAAATATTAATCTATATTTAATTTAATATCTACCATTTAATATGATATTATACTTATTTAATATAGAGTTATTATTTATGTATTCATGAAAATTGATCAGTGTCATGTTATGTTGGTAATTTTATTGATTGAATATGGTAGTTCATTAATTAATATAACAATTATAGAAAAGTAAAAAATAAATATTTCTTTAATAAAAATGATAATATTAGTTTTTAATTTCTCAGATTCATCCACAGTAGAGTATCTTAACATTGTTCAGGTATGAATTTTGACCGAACCAAACATGAACATACTATAATATAATGGGTGGGTATGGTTTTGATATTTTCTATTTTGACATAATATCATTAAAAGGAAATTATAATTAAATTATTTATAGGTATTTATGGTTTTTAATCAATTTATACCTCTTTATGATGATGATTTAAAATCAATATGAATAATGAAAAATGTAACTTTATGGATGTGGTAGTACGCACAACACACTATTAACATTTTCATTTCTAGATGACTAAGAGTAAATAAATGGGTCTTGTGATTTTTAAGGTCAAAATACTAATTATATTACATATACCTCATTTATTATTAAATTACTAAATTATTACTATTAAATAGAGGAGGTTTTGAAAATAAAAATATGTCACTTCTTAGATGTTGTAGTCTGTACAACGCATGATCAAATATATTTAATCATTCTATATTGATGATAAGGAATAATAAAGTTATTTTTACAATAGGAAATATTTATCTTTTTTCCAAAATTGTATTATATATTGGTAAATTTACATTTTTTTTGTAATGTTCATTAACCGTAAATATATCACTGTCCCAAAATTATTGTTACAATATATATTACAAAATTTTAAAATGATAGATAAAATATTTCTATTAAAATTATAATAACAATATTATGTATTATATTTTCTTATTAAAATGTTTCCCTGACTACTAATACCATATATTTATCTGTTGATAATATTATTAACAACTTCTATAAGTAATACAAAAAAGTAATATCTTTTAGTAAATATTATTTTTATAATATATATTATTTTGGTACTTCAATATTATTTGATAAAATTTTCTATTATATTTATCAATTTAAATATATAAAATATTTTCATTCTCTATATTTTATAATAATTATAAAATTATCATATATGAAACTTGAACAAACTAATGTTTTATCAGAAAAAAAAATGTTAAAACATAATTTAATAACATTTTCAACCTATAGGAAAAGTCATAAATCTCCATAAAAAACTGAATCACATTTAAAAAATGATCAAACTCTAAGAGACATCACATTAAACGCCATAAACATCATTAATGATCTATCTCTCACACATCAGTTGACACTGTCAAGGTTTTCACTAGTGGCATGGATCACATATTTTGTTCACCAACTCAGTAATGACATAGAAACCATAACAGTGATCTACTATAATTTTCTCACATTAGTAGCTTTAATAAGGTCATCCTAGACTTCAGATGTAGGTTTATAGATACATCTAATCATCTAGAGTCATGATGAAGGTGAAAAGAAGCATCTGATCATCCCCATTCAAGTAAGAATTTCCATTTTCATTCACATCTGAATGCATTTTGTTTGTCAACAAAATAATAATGCAATCAAGAAGAAGAAATTTTCAAAATAATATTATACTCTATATAATATAAACTGGTTCGCATATAGACAATAATATACTAATCATATTAATGTATTCATATGTGGGGATACTTCTATTATATAGAAGTATACTGTTTGTAATAGAATCAGAGTTAAAAATAAATTTGGGTGTGGCTTAGGCTTTGTGAACCTGAATGTTTGCAGTCTTTATCACCTAAAACACCAAAAAGATGTTAGAAAACCCTCCAAATAACAATCAAAATCACACCAATATCATTATATATTTATATATTATAAATTAAATCTGAAAATCATTCCATTATAAATATACATGTGTTAGTTAATGTCCAATGATATCTCAAGATCCAAATAATTTTAGAAAAGTTAAATTAAAGAACTAAATTCCAAAACTAACAACACATCACTTAATGGACTTCTAACATGAGAAGTAAAATTTACCAATTTTAAGATTTCTCCAAGAACATCTGACAAATTGTATATAGATGAACTCAAAAACTTTCTCTAATAATTTAAAAAAAATCCAGGAAAATTATTTATTTTAGTATACTTACACTAGAAATTAATTTCATTAATTTGATAAAATCATTTAGTTTTTTAGTTTTAAAAAGATAGGACATAACTGTTACATAATGAACATATATATATGAAATGTAGAAACATCTAATAAGTATCCATTTTACCAGAATATAAAACATTTGAAATAAATATGTATTTCCTTTTTTGAAAAAAATTTATGACTTTTAACTTGACTTTTTTACATTCCATTTCTCATATATAAACCCTATAAAAAGGAATTTAAAAATGAGGGATGAGAAAAAAACTTAATAAAGTACCTAAAAAGAAGAATTATATTAGTCTAGTGAAAAAAATGAAAACCCATTTAATGTTTTACCTTTATCTCAATATATATTTAGAAAATTATATAAATCATTTTCCCATGAAAAAACACACACTTTTAACTTAAAAATTATTAATTTCCATAGAATAAAAATAAATAACACGTTTTTAAAAATAGAGAATCACATTAAGAAAATATTATATACTAATTTAAAAAACTAATTGCATCCCAGTTATGTCCATAGGATAAACCCTCTACTGAATCCCTCCTTGTTTATTGTTATGAAAATGAACATTAACCCATGCATTGGAGTTCTATCAGTGAACAGATATCATATAATCTCTATCAGGTTTACTTGATGCTATCTAGAAACACCCATCATATACGCTATATCAAGGTCACCCATGAGCTCTAATAGGGTTCAACACTTCCAATAAGATGTATCAGGATCATCCATTTCTCATATAATTCCCAATTTCTATATCCTGGATAAACATCCCAATTGTTGACAGATCGTTGTGACAAACCATCTCTATCGGGCCGTTACCCTCCAGGACGCTCTGCCATCTCGGCTGGCAACGACACTTTCCTCGGCTGGGGAGCTTCCTTCGGGTGCTACCCCTTCGTGGGGGAGGGGGGTTTCTCTGTGTGGAGGGTTCAAAAAGGCCACACTGGGAAATTCCCTTTTAGAAATAAAAAAAATCCCCAATAAAACATATAATTTTGTCACTATATCATCATAAAAAAATTGAAATATTCTTATAAACATGTATTCAAATCACATTCATATTTAAAGATATTATTTCCCCTTCAAAACCCATTTTCAATACTAAAACAAACATTTATTTTAAAAACCCATTTTCAATAAGAAAATACCTGAAAAATGGAAATGAAAATTTTGATTTTAAAAATGAAACTTTTTAGTGGAACCCAATCTTAAAATAATGGTTATCACTATAAGAAATTTCTTTTTCACCATATGTGATAAAATAGAACATTCCTTTTTCATTTGTAATGAAAACATTCAATAAAATTATTCATTTTTAAAAAAATATTGAAAGAATGTAAAAAATAATTTATAATAATATCACATCCATATAATTACTTTCATACATCATTTTGATAACATGTAGGTGGATTAAAATATATTTATATGGACAACATTAAAAGATAATTTTTCTAATATAAAGTCCCTTAAAACTTTGGAAAAATTTGAATCATAATCCACATGAAAGTATAAAATCAAAAAAAAACATTAATTATCATGATAATAGAGATATTAAAGATATAAAATATCAAATGGTATGTATAGAAACATTATAAAATAATGTATTTTAAAAATATAAAAATATTCATCATCAAAAAGAAATTGAGACGACGTCCCTTACAATGAGTTTAACACATAAGTATGTTCCTTATCTTCCAAAATAAAAAAATTATAATAATTATTTTCATGATTATGAACCATTTAAATTTTTATTATTCGTTTTATTTCATCTTTTACCACTTTATACATAATTGGTTAATCATTGAAGTTCACTTCGGATGTTTTGGAATAATTCAGCTTATATGTCAAAAATTACTATAGTGGGATGATTGTGGTTAAGGATGTCATTATTTAAACATCTATAGAATACGAATAGTGATATAATTATCATATTTATATATAAATATTACTTTTAGTACAAATCATAAATGGTGGTTATGAAAAATGAACTATATTATGACAATGGAGACGGAAGTCCATACTTATGCTTGAGTAACAATTCAACATTTATAAAAACCATTTTGGAAATTAGTTGAGAAATATTTTACTACATATGAATTTTAATAATATAATAAATACAATATAATTTTATTAAATATATTTATAAATAGAATCTATGTGTTTTGGTGATGAATAAGGAATCACATCACTTCGTGGAGGTGGTTATACACACATATGAAAGAACAACGTGATCATTTTTTAGTGAATGAAATTAATATACTATAATTTCATAAGGATAAATTTTTCATTAATATCATAATTTTTTATAGATGTTAATTAAATTTATCTTTATTTCCTTCCATGAAAATTGTTAAGGAAAAACGAATCACATCACTTCACAGGGAGGTAGTTTGTAGTATAGACGGTCGACATTATTGTATCCCCAACATAGTGGAATTTAAGAATGTATATGTGATATTGTAATTAAAGTAGCATAATAGTGTTATAAATATAATTTATATATATATATAATTTTAATCCATTATTATAAAAATCTGTGTGAGATGATGATGAAAAATGAAGGACACCAGTTCAAAAGGCGGTAGTCCGCTATACACAAGAATAATGATATTGATTCCAATTTGATGAAAATTATGTGGAATGTGGTTATTAAATAAACATATTAAAATATAATTATATTATATATAAAGGTGTTAACATATCGTAATAATTTAATGATATTTTTTGATGTGGAAGAATAAATAAAAAACACATGATTATGAATGATACCTTTTATTACAACAATATCCTTCAGTAAGAATCAAATCGATAATAAAATGGATTTCTAATAAAACTAGGAATTATTAGTCATGGGGATTGAAGTTAGTATTCTATTTTTGTAATGTTTCTGACACAAGATCACTAATCTGGTGCCTCGATTTGGGTCGCCACAAGACCTCAAGCGCACCTCCCCATACGTCAGAGGTTACCGACTAGCAGTCAGGGTCTAATAGGTCACGTGGGGAGACTGTACCCTCATTACCATAGAAATCTACAATAGATAATAATTTAAATAACATGAATAATTGGAAATAATAAATAACATTCATAAATAAACAATTACCAAAACTGGGTACAACCATATACAACACTAAATATGCCATGTCACACTATAGTGCCAAGTGAACAAAACACCAAAAGGATGAAAAATAGAATAATCCCCAAAATAGTCAAGACTCTAAGTCTGGAACCTCACCCATACATGTCCCATATCAAACTCAACTCCCTAGTATAGTTCCCTTGACCTTTTCCTAACTTGTAAGCATCAAATTTTCTCGGGTACCCAATGGCAGCCTAAGCAAGGTGTGAGTATAAATGAGGAGGCCACCACCAACGGTGTCTACAAAATATCTTGCAAGACAGATAGTGTATACTAATGATGAAAAAGGAAAAATAAAGATAAAAAACTCAATAGTAAATTATATATTATTCTCATTTAATTTATACTACCATTCAATCCAGGTTTACTACTCATAAACTTTATATTTTAATCTACCCTTTTTATGTGTTCAATGGATTAGGAATATTCAATATTATCAATAATATGGGAATAAAAGTAAAGTCTTATATCACTAGGAATCACATTATAACATCCTCATCTCAAAGCCTCAGTCTGGGTGGGATGAAACCAGTAGGGGAATAGAACATTGTCCCCTTCCCTAAACCATGCATTTAGGGGTGGAGATAGATCCTCAGTCCAACTCGACCTATGGGAGTTGAACCTCAAGTATATAACCCACACTACCAAGACATGTTCACATTCTTATTTATCATTCACCACAATTAACCATATCACAAAAATCATAGACCGTATCATTTAAAACATCACAATAATATCAATAAATGGGAAAGTAACATTTTTCCTCAATCCATTAACACATTCATCATTTATATTACTTATCCCCTTTGGCCCCATTCCCATTTCCCATGCCTATCTCACTAATAATATTCAAGTATAAAGCTAATACCCTAGAATTTTCCTATTAATACATTTAATCCTTTTTCATGCTAACCAAAAGACCCCTTAGGATATTACCAAAGCTAAGTGTATTACTAAAAACCAATTAAACATCCTTCAAGCATACTGACATATTCATCATGGGATCTATTTTCTCACACAATGGTCTAACACTTACTTAGCTAAACTCTAAGTTCGGGAAATATCGACACACCCCATCGGTAGCCCTAATCTGGTTTGGTCATCCTCCATGCATACCGCAGGGATCATGAGAAGTTCAATTAACCATTTAGAAATCCACTATATCCAAATGAATTAAGGGAACCATGAACACAAATGGAAAAATTAAGAACATAACCCTACATGTACAAATCCACTTGAAACCAAAGGGATACAACTTGTAGACCACCTACCTTGAATCTGTTGGAGAATGCACTCTCAGCTGAAGCCTTGGATCCCAATTCAACCATGCTTTGATTTCTTAACCTAAATATCACCAGAATAGAAATTGTTTTGAGATTTGGAAGGATAGAAGTAAAGATACAATCCCTAAAACAAAAACATAATCTAGAGTGGGACTAACCTTACCCAGATATTCAATCCACAACTGACGGCACTCCAAATGGCCCTAAGATGAGGATATTGATCCATAGATTCTCTTGATGCTTTGGGGGTATCACTAGGGTTCATGGGATAATAAAGGAGGAAAATCTTGAGTGGAACTTAAAATCCTATAATGGAATTTTTTTTAATTTTTTAAAAGTTTCTAGGATACACAGTTTACCCACACAGTTTTCCAAGTCATGCACAAACCTTGTGGGGGATACTTCCTACGCGCCCTTATCTCACACAGTTTTCTAGACCATTATCAATCCATATGAATTTCTACTACCTTCATGGTCTCCCCTCGCACAGTTTTCCAAACTGTGTGCAAACCGTTAGGATTTCCAAGAAATCCCCCTTTTCCCCTTTTTCATGTCCCAAATCCCCAGAACACGCCCAAGCCTTATTACGGACTTGGGAAACCACTTATTTAACCACAAACAGGGACTTAAAATGAAACATAAACATGAAAATACCTTACGGAGAAATTTAGGATCTTGAAAACTCCCCACCTTATAATGGCTTGTCCCCGAGCCGCTCTTCTAGAGAATCGCTAAGTTCCCAAAGAATAGAGATTCGGCCACTATGCCCACATATCTGACTCTCTCTCCTGTGTTTCCTCATAAACGTTTCCATGATGACATAAAACATGAACTAAAGGAACAAATTTTCCCCATAAACATTCTCACTATGATCCATAATAAAAATCGGGTGCTCCTCAAAGGATGCATCAGCCTCAAGCTCGACATCCTCGACATTTAACACATGAGACGGATCGAGCTGATATTTTCGATGTTGTGAAATAGGTAAAACATCATGCATCTCACTATACTGATGTGGAAGATCCAATCGGTAATCCACCAGCATAATCCTCTCCACAATCTCAAATGGCCCCACACATCTAGGTGCCAACTTTCCCTACTTCTGAATTCGATGGTGACCCAACCTTGTATACACCTGAAGAAACACACTATCAGCCACCATGAACTCAAGAGGTCTATGATTTCGATCTTCATATGACTTCTACCTGCTCTAAGATATTTCCATAAGGTTTTGAGTCAAATGAACCCTCTCTGATGTCTCCTACACAAGACTTAGTCCTAACTACTCAGAATCTCCATCCTTTAACCAACACAATATAGATCTACACAGTCTCCCATAAAGTGAATAAAAAGGTTCCATACTATAGCCAGAAATATGTTTTTGTAAGAAAAATCAATAAGAGGCAAGTGTTTTCCCATCAACCACCGAAATCCAGAACACATGCTCTCAACATGTCTTCTAATACCTGAATTGTTCACATTGACTGCCTGTTAGTCTCTGGGTCATAATCAATACTCATAAATACCTAGGTACCAATTTCCTTTTGTAGTCCTATCTTTAATCATGAGGTGAAATGTGGATCATGATCTGAAACTATGATCCTTGGAAAACTATGCGACCATACTATTTCTTGAACATACATTTCCTTAAACTGGTTGATTGTATTGGTCTCCTGGATTGTTATGAAATGAGTCACTTTTGTCATCCGATCTACCACCACCCAAATCACATCATTATTTTGAGGCATCCTTGGAAGACACACTATGAAGTCCATCATGATGTCATTCCACTTCCACTCTATAATAGGCAATGAATACAACAACCAACCTAGATGCTGATGTTTATCCTTCACCTGCTGATAGGTAAGGCACCATGACACAATACTTGCAACTTCTTTCTTCATTCCTAGCCACCAAAACTGCCTATGAAGATCATGCTACATCTTAGTGAATCCCATATTCACTTCCCACTTTGACATGTGAAATCCATGCATCAACTCCTCTCGTACATCTACTGACACCACAACAGGACCATGAACATAAGAAACTCCATCAGCACCGATGGTCAAACAAAAAGGTGATTCCCCACATTTAAGACTTTACTTCACATCCAAACACTCTAGTTCTACCAACTGACTCTCTTCAACTCGACTCAAATGTGTGTACTCAACTGCTATAGATGAAAGGGTCATCTACTCGTTTCCATCCTATACATCCAAATGCATCTCAGCAAATAAGGATGTCATCATCCACTCTGAATTGGATTCCTGAACTACCTAATTCTGAATCTTCCAGCTCAGATCATCGGCAACACTATTCCCTTTCCCTGGTGTGTACACCAACTCAAAATCCAAGGACTACAGGTACCCAACCCACTGTCACTATAAAATATTCAAATCCCACTAAGAGAAGATGTATTTGAGACTTTTATGGTTAGTAAACACCATAAATGATTCTCCCAACAAGTAATTCCTCCAAAACTTTAAGGAATGAACAACAGTAGCTAGCTCCAAGTCATGAGTAGGATAATTCCTTTCATTTATCCTTAACTGTCTCGACCCATAAGCTACAACCCAATCATCCTGCATCAAAAATTCCACAATTCCAACACCAGACGCATCAAAAAACAAGGTTTACCTCATACCTGGTTCGAGTAAGATCCAAATCTATGTGTTAGTCAACCGCTTCTTCAGCTCTCGAAAAGCATTATCACAAGCTTCTGACTAATCAAAAATAACCCCCATCTTGGTTAGGCCAGTGAGTAGTGCATCCAAATGATAGAAATATATAATAAACCTTCGATAATAACCAGACAAAACCATAAAACTCAAATATCAGAGATGTTCTTGGGATTTTACCAAGACACCTTAGTCTACATGTTTTTTGGATCCACCGACACATCTGACTCTGAAATAATGTGTCCCATAAAGTGAACCTCATCAATCCAAAATTGACAATTCGATATCATAGTGTAAATCCTATGCTTTCTTATTGTACTCAAGGTGATATGAAGATATTTGGAATGATCTTGATGACTTCTGGAGTACACCAAGATTTCATCAAGGAAGAAAACTAAGAAATGATCTAGATATGGGTGAAATATTGGGTTCATCAAGGCCATAAACACCGCTAGTGTGTTGGTCAATCCAAATGGCATCACTAAAAATTCATACAACCCATACCATCTTTGGAAAGTTGTATAGGGTATGTCAGAATGTATCGCCCTCAACTGATGGAAACCTGGCCTCAAATCGATCTTGGAAAACACTGAGGCACCTCTGAGTTAATCAAATAGGTCCTCAATTTTTTTAAGAGGGTATCAGTTCTTAACCGTCATATAGTTAAAATTCCTATAATCAATACATAGCCTTAGTGATCCATCAGCCTTTTTAGAAAATAATACCGGAGATCCCAAAGGTGATGTACTAGGATGTGTAAACCCCTTACACTCCAATTCCTTTAACTGAACCACAATTCATGGAGCTCTGCTAGCACCATACGATAGGGAGGAATGGAATCTAGCTCTATTCTTGGAAACAATTCGATTATAAACCCATCATCTGTCATAGGTGGTAACCCTGAGAAGTTCTCAGGAAACACATCCTAAACCATTTCCACCAGAATTTGGAAAACTAGTTGTCCTTTCTCCTCATAATCTAACATAAGGAATTCCATGTGGTCTATGAGTTCCCCCAACTATTGGCGTAGTGGCCCTGTGTGGCCTGCTCGAGTATCCCAGTCACCATGAAGGATAAAAGTGCTCCCATCGGGAGATGTAAACATTACCAAACTTTGGTAATAATCGATATGGGCTTGATATAATTCCAACCAATCCATCCCCAAGATTAATTCAATACCTAGTATATCTAGGATAAATAGATCCCACATAAAACAATATCCACCAACCTCCAAAGCACAACCCTTACACTGCCTGATGTCCTTAACCCGTACCCCTAGAGGAGTATCAAGTGACATTACCCCATATATAGTCTCTATAATTAATCCCAAAATAATTATGAACTAGTAAGAAATAAAGGAATGTGTAGAACATGTATCAAATAAATCACTAGAAAGCATGGAAGCTATAGGAATCATAATTTGAATAGTATATGGTACTACCTCACCACCTTCAGGTGCAGCCTGAACTATATGGAGTTGACCAGCCCCTTTACCCTGGGCTCCAGCATGAGTACCCTGAACTGCACTACTCTATTGTTAAGGATGATCTCACCCCAGAGTTCCACATCCACCGCCTCTACCAATACGACCTGTGGAGATCCAAATGACTACTTGATATGGGGTAAACGATCCTATTACTCCACTCAGCATCTTCCTCTAACCTCCATCATTTCCTGACTGTTGCAGGTTCCTACAAAACCTCTATACATGGACTAACCTGTCGCATGCTCAACACTCGACCGGTGAGTGGGGTCACTGTTCACGCTTGTTCCCTAGCCTTCCACACTGATAACAAAAGTCATGATCTCCACCCTGAGAAGTTAGCCCCCTATTATAACAACTTTGTGCACTTCCAACTTTCTAAAAGGTTCTGAAGTGTCACTTCCTACTATCAGAAGTCGCACCACTTACTCTCCCAACTAGAACCACAAGTTTTCTACCTAAATCTCCCTTCAGGTTCCCCTATGAGATAAGGTATTGATTCACCACTTCAATAATCCTTTTCAAATAAAATATATTCACCTAATATCTGATCTCTTGTCTCATCCCATCCTGGAAGCGTTTCACCATAGCTACCTTGTGTCCTGTCAACGTTGGAATGAAGCATCTCAATTCGGAGAAACAGATAGCATAGTCCATTACTGACATTTTCCCCTTAGTCAAGCTTATAAAATATATAGCCTTCTCCTTTCTCAAGTCCTCTGGGTAGAAGTTATTGATAAACTTCTCATGAATATCCTTCCACATCATTCCCTCTGCCTACTCTATTTGGACAATAATGTCCTACCAATGATTTTCTTGACCTCTCATCATATAGGCCACTAACTTGACTAACTTCTCTAGTGGAGCCTCTAAGTGATCAATAATAGTTTGGATAGACTCAATACAAAACTCATCTACCTCTGGCCCACCCTCTCTGGTAAAGGTTGGAGGGTGTTATATCTAAAACTCCCTGGTTAGCTCAATCATGCTCAGTGCACCTCACCCTGGGTCTTGTTCCATAATCTTTATAAAACAAGTGAAGTTCTCACTGAAATTCTCTTCCCTATTTTCCTAGATAACCATGTTCTCCTAATCCACTACTGGGGGAGTGTTCTCAGCAATGTTCTCACGTCACCCAACTAGAACATTTCTTTATGGTGGAATTTCTCTATAATTCCAAACATGAGCTTTACAAGGAATCCATAATGCTTTTATGAGAAGGAAAAAGATATAGGTAGGATCGTCACTTTCCATAATTTAACCAGTTCACATACTCTACCCAAACAAGCCCACTCACAACTTGATCACTACCCTTGGCCATCTCTCCTAAGTCCATGGCTAACACGATATCTAATTCTCACTGTTATAACCATACCTTTTACCCATTACAAAATAATATCCATATTCTAATTTACTCTTATAACATATTAATCTGGTTTTTCTTGATTCTTAATATCCATTTTATAATTACTAATTACACTTTTGACTTTCCTTTTTACACATTCATACCATCAATTAGGCATAATTTCATTACTTTTTAAGAAAAAAATGTATCCTAAGATTTATTTCCCGCATACCCATCCTGTGTGTGTGCCTACCATAATGCATGCCACTTATGTGCATAGGTGCCTATAATGATGCATGAATGCACAACCTCACACCCTTTTCTGGCCACGAGATAAATTTCAAAAAACTGTCAAATCACACAATAAGTTCATCACCCAATGGTGAGATATCATCAAATATAACAACACACAAAAAGAAAAAAATCCACTCCCAGGGTGACATGGGTTTTCCCTCATACATGGGGTAGCTACTGCCAAGCATGAGCTAATTACAAATGCCCAACTCTTTCCTATACTTCTATCTACCATTCCCCAAATAGTAAGAAAGAGAAAATAACCTCCTCTAAAAATACTTTGTAACATCCCTGAGCAGGAAGTCACTAATCTGGTGCCCCGAGCCAGGTCACCACAAAACCTCAAACGCGCATCCCCATACGCTAGAGGTTACCGACTAGCAGTGTGGGTATAATTTATCATGTGGGAAGATTATACCCTCATTATCAGAGTAATATATGATAGATAATAATTTTAGTAAGGGAAACAATAGGCAACAGTCAATAACATGAAAAAAAAACAATTCCCAAAACTGGGTACAACCATATACAATAGTAAATATTCCATGTCATTATACAGTTCCAAGTGAAGAAAACCCCAAAAGGAAGAAAAAAAGTAGAATCCCCAAAATGGTTTGGACTCCAAGTATAGAACCTCACCCATAAATATACCATGTCCAACTCTACTCCCTCGCATAGGTCCATGGCCCTTGTCCTGACCTGCATGCATGAAATATGCTCGAAAACCCAATGGTGGCTCGAGCCGGGTGTTAGTATAACTTAAGAGGCCATAACCAATGGTGTCCATAAAATATCCTATAAGGTAGATAGTGCATAAAAATGAAGAAAAAGTAAAAATAAAGGTAAACAGTTCAATAGGTCATTCTAGACTATGCTCATTTAATTTATACTATTGTTGAATTAATGTTCACTGCTAAGACACTTCATGGTTTAATCTACCATTTTCATGTGTTCAGTAGATTATGAATATTCAATATTCTTAAGAGTATTGGAATAAAATTCAAGTCCTATCTCACTAGGCATCACATTATAACATCCTCATAATCCTCACCTCAAAGCCTTAGTTCGGGTGGAATGAAACCATTAGGGTAATAGAACTTTATCCCCTTCCCTAACTCATTCATTTAGGGGTGGGGCTAGATCCTTGGTCCAACTCGAACTGTGGGTGTAGAACCTCAAGTATATACCCCACACTACCAAGCCATGTGCACATGGTTATTTATCATTCACCAGAATTAACCATATGACAACAACCATGGCCAATATCATTTAAAACATCACAACAATATCAATAAATGGGAAATTAACATTTTTCTTCATTACTTTAACACATTAATTATTTATATTACTTAAACCCTTTAGAACCATTCCCATTTTCCATGCCTATCTCACTAAGAATATTCAAGTTTAAAGATAATCCCCTAGAATTTTCCCATTAATTAATTTAAGCATTTTTCATGCCAACTAAACGACCCCTTAGGCCATTACCCAACCTAAGTGTAATACTAAACACCAATTACACATCCTTCAAGAATACTAACTTATTCATCATGGGATCTATATTCTCGTACAATGGTCTTACACTTACATAGCTAAACTCTAAGTCTGGGAAATATCGACACACCCCATGGGTGGTCCTAATCTCATTTGGTTATCCTCCATGCATCCCGTGGGGGTCCTGAAGAGATCAATTAACCATTTAGACACACACTATATCCATGTTAATTATTGGAACCATGAACACAAAGGGAAAAATTAAGAACATAACCCTACATGCAAAAATCCACTTGAAACTAAAGGGATACACCTTGCATACCACCTACCTTGAATCCGTTAGTGAATGCACTCTCAACTGATTCCATAGATCTCGATTCAACCACCCTTTGAAGCCTCAACCTAATTATCACCAGAAAGGAATTTTTTTGAGATTCTGAGGGAGAGAAGGGAGATATGCAAACAATAATCCAAAAAGTGAAGCAAGAGTGGGATTAGACTTACGAGAATCTTCAATTGGCAACCCACGACACTCCAAACAGTCCTATGATGTGATAGATTGATCCATGGAAGCTCTTGAATCTTTTGAGGTGTCACTAATATTCAATGGAGAAGAAAGGAGAAAATATTTATTGGAACTTAAAATCCCATAATTACATTTTTGTAATTTTTTAAAAGTTTTCAGGACGCACGGTTTACCCACATGGTTTGCCAAACCTTGCGCAAACTACACGGAGGCTACTTCCCACACACCCTTCTATCACATGGTTTTCCAGAACGTGCACAAACCTTGCAAGCTTCTACTGCCTTTATGGTCTCCCCTCACATGGTTTTCCAAACCACAAGAAAACTGTTCGGATTTCCCAGAAAGCCCCCTTTTCCCCTTTTTTGTGTCCTGAACCCCTAGAACACCCTTGATCCTTCTTAAGGCCTTATAAAAACACTTATTTGACCAAAAAATGAGGACTTAAACTAAAACATAAACAATAACTTACCTTACAGAGAAATCCGAGATCATATGATTTGGTTAGGCCTTCCTGATGAAAATAGATTTTTAAACTATTTAGTGCAGATGAGGGGGGGTTTCCTTTTATAACTTAGGTGAGTTGCACACTTAAATTTTTTTTAAAAGAAACAAGTTTACCCAAATTTTTAAATTAAAAAAGGAACCAAAATATAATATTCCTAAAAATTAGAAATAATAAGGAAAAAATATGGAAAAATAAATTTTTTTTATTAATGTGCTTAAGTAATTTTTAACCTTACCTTTTTAGTATAACCCCTAATAAATCAATTTTACCTTATTTTTAGTATAATATTTTTACTATTTTCACTATTCCTTTTGACCACAAATTTATATGAAAAGGATAGAAAATATAAATAAGGATGATTAAATATATTCAATCTATTTTACAAAAAATAATTCTCAAAATTTTATGAATTTAATTTAAAATTATATTCCCAAACACGATGAACAATAGGGTTTTCAAGAAGTGTATCTTCAAGAAAAAGATTATTTTATATTAAGACTTGTAATAATAATAGTATCAATTTAAATTAAAATTTATTGATATATAATGAATTAATTCAATTTAATTATTTCCTTATTATGGGTTTTTTTAATTAAATTAAACGAAGAAACATTATGCACTTTAAAACTATTTTTAGAAAAACCCCATTATTAAAAACAAAAATATTATTATACTAAAATCGAATATGATTTTGATTCAAAAGAAATAATTTTATTAAGTAAAACTAAATAATAATTATTTAACATGAAATAATATTCCAAACATGATTAGACTTTTATTTTAATTAATTTATTGAAAATAATATTTTTTCTAAAAATATCCATTTACCCTATTCATTGAGAAATCAATATTTTCCAAGAATTATAAAAATTTCAACACAATACAATTTCTATATCCTAGTTTTAAAAATTATATTCATTTTTTAAATTGAAATTATAAATTTTATAAATTATTCTTTTATGTAAATCATTATATTAAAGGAGTTTAATTAAAACTATTTCTTTTGTGGTTTATAATTTTATAAAATATTTTTATAATTAATAAAACAATATAATACATATAAATAAACATGAAATGATTAACTCTATAATTAAATAGGTTTTTTCAACTTTCCCTTAGAAATTTCTTCCTCACAAGACTATTCTTTTATTAATCAAGTGTATATATTATTCACTCAAAGAATTATTAGATTACCATATTCCATATTCAACCATATTGTTTTTATATAAAATTATAACCTACTGAATAAACATATTACACAACACCTACTCCCTATGACCATGAATCAAAATAGGTTATTCCATATATGTAATATTCTCTTCCAAACAAACAACTTGAGGGAACAAAAAAGAGAAGAATCTAGCGCCTACTTCTTTAACATTGAAACATGAAATAAATTGTGTACCATGGATAAAATCTGAGGAAAGTCAACATGGTAGTAAAATTATCCAAATATTTCTGAGAATTCACATATCCCAAATATCTACTAATTTATCCTTATGTTTTTACCATCACATATAACATTTTTCCATGGAGATACTTTTGGAAAAATATTATCCCCAACCTCGATAGAAATATCTTTCCTCCCATCATCATTACACTTATTCATCCTACCCTGAGATTTCCTCATACATTATGAAATCAAGTATACTATATAAATCAATTCTACTACCAACTATGGTCCCAAAAAATCCATTTTCTCAAATTCATCCCAAGAAATATAGCATCTAACAAAACTCTCCATATGACCCCTCAAAAGTATCCATTTGTATATCGGAATGAAAGAAATTGTTATAAGAAAACTAAAATAGATAATTGTGTGGATCAAAACATCCCTAGTAATACATTAAATAATAATGAATCATATATTACAAGTTCAAAATCATTTCCACTGACTGTACATCATATTTTTGATAAAATGGTGTATTAAAAATTATTTAAGTAACCAATGATTCCAGAAGCTCATTCCAAAAATTAAATGTGAACATGGGATCATGGTTTGATATAATGGTGAGAGTAACTCCATGTAACTGAACTATATACTTTATATACATTTAGGAAGGATGATATAAATGAATTGTGTCTCAAAATGGTAGGATATGCACATATTTTATTAATCGTTCAACAATATCCCAAATCATATTGTTACCTCATGGTGTCTATGGAAATCCTACGAAGAAGCCCATGGATATATTTACCAATTTAAACTTTAACACTATAAATGGTTGAAGAATTAACTTCAATAATTATTATTTCTCTCTTTAACTATTAAGAATTCAGTCATGTCATGGAAAAGTTAGAAATATATATATTTTCATTCTATCCCACCAGTAATAACCATAATGGTGTCTATACATAATAGTACTACCTAGATTAAAGAAACCAATTAACTATGTGCTTCACCCAATAACTCTATCTTCCATTGGGAATCAAAAGGGAAAAAATATTTTTCCAAATCTGATAATAATTTATTAATATAAATTAAATATAGGAATCATACCATTTTAAGTGAATTATATCTTTTCATATAAATACTAATCCACTTCTGAACATACTTATTTTTTTTTTGATAGAGTCGACTACACTAAAACATGTATTAATATATTGTATATCCTGGAATTCACAACTTCTTGGAAAAAATACATCAAATCCTTGGCCAAATTTTCATCTTACAAATGTAACATGTTTAATGGGGAATTATTTTCCTTACATAAAGCATCAACTAATTTTAATTTTCTAGGATTGTACTAAATCATTCAATAATAATCCTTGATATGTTTTATATATCATATATGTCTTGCATTCAATTTTTTCTTAGTGAATATATACTAAATTATTTTATGATTTTTATTCTTATCACACTTTACTTCATTAAAATGATTCCTATAAAAAATTATAGAAAAAAAACATAAACTAATTCTATATAATGTGTAATGTACCTAAATTCCCAAGGTTTAAACTGATGTGAATTATGAAATTACCTAATCATTATTTATGAGGAAAAAATTATATAACATTACTAAATCATCATTATTGATGAAAAATTATCCAATTCTAGAATGCAGGTAAAAAACATCAGTATTCACCAATATTATTTTTAGTTCTAGTAAAGAATCATAAAATTCATTTGTCTTGAAGAATTTAAATCCTTTTTGAGTTAATGTTTTTAGTTGGTGTACAAAAAATAAATGTTTTCACCAAAAAATTGGTAGTAAACCTTTAACAGATGAAAAATATTAATATCCATGATATATGGGGGGTTTTCTACTCTTCAAAAAAAATATTATTAGGTTAAATAGTTGTTCCAACTTTAGAAGTAATATTTCCATGGTAATAAATTTATTCCAAATAAAATTCACTATTTAAAAATATTTCTCATAGTTTCTTTTCATTCATGGTTTAAAATAATATACTATGTGGAATTTCATGTTCCTCCTCTATTTTATAATATAAAAAAAATATTTTATAAACACAATTATAAAAATTTCCATGAACTCATTATAAAATCTATTCATATAGTCCATAAATATAGCAGGTTCATTAGAAAACCCAATATCCACAACCAAAAACACAAAAATGCCCATATCTAGTCTAAATACATACGTTTCGAATCTGGCCCTCCTTCACAATCAGATAATTGTAACTAGACAATATATTAACCATCAATAAATACTATGATCCATGTAGTTGATCAATCAAATAATCTATATGAGTAAAATCATATATTTTTTAATAGTGAAGTTATTCAAGGATTTATAATCAATGAAAAGTCACATTGAACCATTTTCATTTTTAAAAAACAAAATTGGAGGGGCACATAGAGAATTCCTATATCTAATGAAGCCTTTATTTATCAGAAAATATAATTTATTTTTCAATGTTAAATTTTCTACCTGATCCATTTGATAAGGGGGTTAGAAATACTCTTAAAATCATTCACTATATCAATAACAAACTCAACCTCCCAATCTGGAAGAATAGAATGAAAAATTTTAATTAATACATCCATTAATTCATTCACTAATTAAACATCAATAATTTGAATAATTTTTTTATTTTCAAAAATATGTTCTAGTTAACATTTACTTCCATCTATAATCAATTTTTTTGATGTTTTTTACGATATTGAAGGCATGAAATCAATCAAAATAAATCTATGTGCTCTACAATATATCAGATACAGATAAATTTAAATCCAATACATACCATGAATGATATATAAGTCTATTTTGGGTAGTTCAAAATGATTTTTCGGTAATTAAAATCCACTAATAACAATAGGGATATTCCTATAAATCTTGGATGCTTTAATTTTTTTTCACATGAAGTTATCAAAAAATCATAAATATTCTTTTCATGTCATGATATTCAAATTTTATGAGAAATTTATCTGAATGGAACTAATTTTGAAATATAGGGTTAATCATGTCATTGGAATAATTTAAATAAACATGTATCATACCTACCACCATTTTATTATACAGCCCAACATCAACTGTAGTAGTAGAAAATGACTTTTCTAAAAATTTCTATTTCTAGTGATGATGATTTCCATCATATGAATCTAAATTTAGAAACATGTTAGAATAACGAATAAATTATTTAATCTAAAATATCTTACTATTTTATGGCTTCTAATTACCCCATTCATTTATAATTTTAAGAATCTTTTCTTTATAGTTACAATCCCTGTGACCATACTGACTACCCCAAAAATTCATTCTAGATCTTATAAAACATTATTGTAATATCATTAATGACACTTGAAAATTTTTGGGTCTTTAGGTCTATATATATTATTTGTTTTATTCTATTTTTTCCACCACCATATCCATTTGTTATTGTTTCTATCTCAATGAAAAAAAGTGTCATAAGACACCATCTCGTTATTCTCAGCACAACAAACCAAATTTTCAGATAGTTTAAACCATCACATGTAAAAATATATTCACAAAAAAAAATTCATTCCCTTGTATAATATATTAATTTTATGATAATTTTCCCAAATAAAATTTGGAAAATATTTGGAAAATATTTTAAATTTTTCCTCATATGTGACCATAGAATATTAATCATTTTTCCATCAATTCTAGAAATTGTTTATCAGTACATAGTTTAAAAACCTTAGCGAAATATTTCCATTGAAAAATACTCATAAATGTTTTACATTCCATGGAATGAAGATCATATTTCAATCTAGAATTATTATCCAAATATCAACATTGATCTTATGGACATTAAAAATAAGAAATTTCAAGGGTTAACTTTTGACTTTGCAAACATATGATGAAATAAAATATCTTATCCATCGAATTGATCTATCCTTCCACTACAGAAGGGTCATATTATCCAAAAAATTATTGTAGATGTTGTCTCATTAATTTCTCTACTACTGATATGATCCACTGTGGTAGATGCAGATACTCTCTAGAATGGATACCACAACCATTTGTCAATTTGGTCATCCAATTCATCCTTGTAAAAATCTATTCTGTTCTAATTTCTACCATCACAATATTCTTATTTGGATGAATATTTTCTCTCAATTCCTTCCCACTATAGTTTCCATGTTTCCTCTATAGAAATAAATTCTGAATAGACATAGTTTAGTTAGTAAAAAATTGTAATCTTAAATTTCTATTTAATTTAAACTTTACCATAATGTATAATATTTAATTAGCATGATATTAACATTATTATAACCTATAATGTAATATAAACATTGTCCTGATACTTAATTTTAAAACAGATCCTTAAACATTTCATATTCTAGTGCCTTTTGATAAGAAATTACTTTCTTCCATTATGAAATACCATTCAGGATCACATTTTTACAGAGCTAGGTCATAAATGCTACCTATTTACCCTTTATATATTCAATTTGGACACTTCAAATCATTATCCACTTTTTATGAAATAGAAAAAATTTAATATAACACATTTATTCATTTCATGTAGATACATCATGATTATAAAAATTTACTTCATTATATTCCTTACACATCCTTAAATCATTTGAAAAACAATTAAAACATATGGGATAAGAAAAAAAAATATCAATAAGAAACATAAAATAAAACCCTATTAATCTAATTAAAAAATAAATCATGTGAAAAGTTTTAAATTTATCTCTTGATGTTTTGAGTTAATGGAACAAATTATTTTTACATGAAAAATAGACACACTTTTTTCTCAATTAAAATCATTAAAACCCAAGGAATAAAATATAAAAACATTTTGGAAACATATACCATCACATTAATATACCTTTTTAAAATCATTTCAAACAAACTAGTGTTGATTTAAATATATAGGAGATACCCTCTAGTAACTACCTCCATTACTATTAAGAAAAAGAAACAATTGCAAATGCATTGGAGTGCAATCTGGGCATACCTATCATCTACAGTATATCAGTCTCACCTAGAACAATATAGGTGCACCCATATGTTAGTATCCAATGTGAGATTTAATGGGGATCAAGCCTTCATATAAACTATATTGGACTCACCCCATTCTCAAATAATTATTATGTAAAATCTTATGAATAAAAAAGTTTATTCTTTCACATTTTCATCCTAAAAAATTATGAAAACACTTTTAAAACTGTATAAAAATCATATTAAGATATCAAAATACCCATTTCTTTTAAAACCCCAATTTAAATCCCATAATAAAATTTTTTTAAAACCCATTTTCAATACCAAAATACCATAAAAAGGTAATAATGGATTTTTTGGGAAAAAATGAATTCTCTTAAAGGAAGAAAAACTACAAATTTCATTTATATTTGTGGAAAAATTTATTTTCACTTATTACATTAAAATAGAACATTTCCTTTTTGTTGTTTGTAATGAAACTAAAACATTACATAAAAATATTCCTTTTATGAAAATTTTATTTAATGATAAATATTTAGATTATAAATCTATTATGTCCAAATAATTACTTTCATGAAATCATTTTAAAACCATGGATATGGAAGTAAAGAGATTTATATGGAAAACATTAAAAGATGAATTTTTTAATCATAATACCATTACAACATTAGAAAGATTTTAATCATAATCCCCATGAAATATAAATATTTAAAAATCATTAAAAATCATGATAATACAAAAATTCAGGATATAATATGTCTAAGGGGATGTATATACACCTCATCAAATAAAATAGGTGCATAATATAAAAATATTCCTCAATAAAGGGATATTGAGACGAAGTCTCAGGCCTTGAGTCTGAATAGTCATGTATGTTATTTATCTTACTAAATAAAAAAATTATTTTATTATATACATTATTAATGAAATTTATCATGTGTATTATTCCTATTAATTTATATTTATCCTTTCTTTACATAATTTTTTATTCATTTGTGTTTATTTCTGATGTTTTGGAGGTATTTGTAACATTTGTAAAAAATGAATATGGTAAGTTTAATATGGTCAAAGAGTTCATTATTTTAACCCCTATAGATTAATAATCAAGAAATAACTATCATATTTATACATAAATTATAATTTTAATTCAAATTATGAATACTGTTTAAAAAATAAAATACATTATGATCATATAAATTGTAGGACATATACACTCTTGAGTAATGTTTCTATTTTTTCAAAGATCATTATGGGAATAAGGTACTAAATATATTTTCATCATATAATTACTATAAAATCATAAAATCTACAATATTTTATTAAATATACTTATATATCATCCATGAGTTTTTTGATGATAAAAAGAGTGGAATTTCTTCTTGGAGGTAGTAGTCTATATATTTGCATGAAGAACGTTATCATTTTTTAGTGTAAGAAAGAAAATTAATTAATAACTTTTCAAAATGATAAAAATTTAATTAATATAACAATTATTCCCCATATATTCATTAACATTTTTATTATTACCTTATATGAAAATAATTAATGAAAAATGAATTACATCTCTTAACAAGGCCATAGTCTACAATAAACATGATAGACATTACCATATCCCACATGGAAAAGAAATTTAGAAGGTATATGTGATATAATAATTACATAATTATAATTATGTTTCAAATATCATTTATTTATTCGAAATCCATCATTATAAAAGTAAATGATAGGTGATGATGAAAAATTATTGACACCATTTCATGGGGCGATAGACTATCGTACAAATGAATGATGATCCCATTTACTATTTTATAGAACTGCTGATCAATCATAGTTATTACATTAAAATGATAAAACGACATGATATGGGAGATATTAGTAAAATTATTTCACTATAATTTAATTATATTTGATGGTGGTGGAAGAAGAAATATATAAACACCTGGTTAACCATGATACATCATCATTGGAAAATATCCGTAGTTGAGCAATAAAATCCATCATAGGATGAATTTATGACTAAAAAGTGGATATAGGTCATGAGGAGGGATTTTAAAAATGTATTTGAGAGGGTATAGGCTGATCCAAATGGATTTTTAGGTTTTAAAGTTGAGAGGATATGTTGTTTCCTTTTATAAGTCATGTGAGTTATACACTTTAAATATTTGAAAAGAAGTAGGTGTTTCCATTATATTCAAATGAAAAGGGATCCAAAATAGACCATTTGAGAACGATATACATTATTTGTCATAAAAATTTCCACATAATTGAATTTATACAGTTATTAATTTCATTTACCCCATATGTTTCTAGTTTAGCCCCCATTAAATATGTTTTTACCCTAACCATGTTAAAATATTATTATTCCTTTCTTAATTCGTTATGAAAAAAAGTAAGATGAAATTTTAAGATAATATAAATAATTTTGATTCTAACTATGGAAACCATTTTTCAAAATTAAATTCACAAAATTGTAAGAATTTATTTTTTTATTAAACCCACAAATGTGACAAAAACATGTTTTCAAGACGAGTATTTATAAAAAAAGGTGATTTCATAAAAACTCTAGGACTATTAATTATAATTTTATTATTTTAAATTAATATTTATTGGTATATAATGTAAAAAATTAATTAAAATAAATCCTCATGATGGTTTTTTAGTAAATAAAACTGGATAATCATTATGCCCTTTAAAATTGTTTTCAGATAAATAACATTTTTAAAACCAAAAATAAACTTATTCCATATTATAAGATGAATTTCATTCAAAATCAATTACATATATTAAAAACCATTAATTAATAATTATGTAATTTTAAGTCATATTTAAATCATAATGGTACTTTTAAATCACTTAATTTATTCAAAATAAATTGTGTTCTTACAAAAATTCATAGGTAATAATATTCCCCAAAAAGTAATTTTTTTCAAAAAATTCAAAAAATATTTTTCCTATTTGATTTTCCATATTGTAATTTAAAAAAAATATATTAATTTCTAAAAATTAAAATTTTCAAATTTCACAATAATCTTTTAAATAAAAAATTATATGAAAATAATTTAACATAAAATATTTCCTTTTTTATATGAAAAATAACATATTATTTCTTAAATGAATATAACTATATAATTTATATTAATAAAAATTATGTTGATTTATTATACCATTACTTGGATTTTTAAAAATAACATTTCACTCCCTACATTAACTAGAATTATAATAATAATGATTAATACTATCATAGGAACAAATATTTTTAATATTTCAATGGAGGAAAATTAAATACATAAACATTGAAGTTTGTAAAAATATTCCTCAATATAGTGATCATTTGAGTTGGAATGAATATATTAAGGAGGATGTTAATGAGATTCAAAAGGATAAAAATTCTTCCCTTATAAAGAAGTGTTTTTCCACCAAACATTTTATAGTATGAAATTTTTTATCCTCTTCCATAATCAAAACAAAAAAATCAAAACATTAATGAATTAAAAGGATTTTTACACAAATAATTTTAACAATATATATATTTTAACTATGTATATAGATTTTTTTCATCATTTCTTTTAAATAAATTGAAATAATTTTTTTTAACTTCTACATGTTTCTTCCACATATCATTTTAACATCTGTTTCATGAATAAAAACAAAGAGTATAAAAAATCAGTCACTTTTGAAATACACCCTAATCTAAATTAAAACATTTTAGAAAATCCAAAATCACTTAGTGGAGTTCCGATGAATTTAAAGTAAATAAAAAAAGTTATTTACTGATATCCTAACAAACTAAATTCATAATAAATTAATATAGGGTAGAGGAGACAATACTTTATAATAAGAAAATAAAATGGAACCACTATCAAAGATAGATTCCTACAAACACCATAAATGTTCTCTATCTTATGAAAAATAATTTAGGGACTTGGGATACAGAAAAATAAACCCATTTCATTCAATTGAATAGATTCAGATTTCACAACATGAATTTTAATGTAAAATCAATAGACTAGTGAATAAAATCCTTTGTATAACTTCATTAAGTTAGACTAATCAATCCACTATATTAAAAATCAATAAAGAATTAATGAAATCCAATATCACTACATGGTTTATCATTTAAAAAATATATTTCTATAGTATTTAGGATATCACTAATCAGAGTTTCGTGTTGTTGATTCTTTATGGATACCCATATTTCAACTATAGTATATTGTTAGATATAATTCATTGTATACTTATTTTTATGAAATGGATCTACCATTAATGCAAGATTACTTTTATATATCAATAATTTTATAGTAGAGGTTCCATTTTTCATTTATCAAATATATTACTTACACAAAAGGGAAATAAACATTGAATGAAAAACTATGATTTAGAAAAAATATAGAATTGGAATTATGAATTAAATAATAATATACTGATTTTTTTCCATGGTATTAGATTCTATAGTCCACTGGGCCTAATATTATGAATTACCCACCTTCCAAAAACCTTTTATAAGAAGATTCCAAAAAAATAAACATTTAATTTGGTAGTAAACTGGCCTTCAAATTCATAATAAGTAAAATAATTATCCTTGGTCCCTAAAACTATTATAGAAACATGGGTATTATCAATATTAGGACTACAAATTGAAATATTAAAATTGGATATATTTGGGTTGAATTCCTCACAATCAATTAGATTCAATGAATTTAAATCATGGTATATTACATGATAGTAAATTAGTTATGTTAAAATTAGGTAATGTGTACTATAAAACATGTGTGAGTTATAAAGTTTATAGTGGTCTTGAAAAAAAGGCCTATACATGAAATGATGTAAAATAATGTGTATAATTATATATCATTTTATAGAACATGTGTTCAATCCATGATTACATGAAGACAAATCCTATATATAATTGAACAAAGGGACAGTAGTAATGTTAATTTATACACATTCCTACAAAATAAATGCGATTTTACATGATATATAGGCCTTGGATATTTAAAAATACATGCTTCACAAGTAATATACAATGATTTACATGCTTGTATATGCCATGTGTAAATGATTTAAAGAATTGAACAAATGGATTTTATATCGGGTGGATTATTTCATCTCATGAAGGAATTTACAATTCATAGTTCTCCTTGTAATACAATATCACAATTGTATATAATAATAGTCTTACTAGTTTAATGAATAAATTAATACATGAATACATAGTGAAAAATCTTCATAACATGAAGAAAATTTAAAAAATCTATTGTATTGAATAATTTTTTTGACAAAATTATCAAAAAATATATATATTCTTCTATGCATAGGATCAATAAAGAAGGAAGATACTAATGGATCTGGAAAGGTATCCCATAAGTCCCTAAATTCCCATGAAGAAACTACAAGAATTACATAGACTGTAATTTAATGCATAATGAATATAAATTGCATTTACTATTGGATTGAATGAATATTGAATATATATTTCATATTTAAACTATAAATTTTACAATAATTACATCCTATTATAAATTATACATGATAATTTACAATTGAAATGAAGGATGAATCCATATTTTGATAAAATAGTTGGATTGAAACTATTAAGGATGGGGGATTGTTGACATAATTTTGAAGAGTCTATTTGTTAACATTGTCAATCTTTTTGGGAAGTGACAATTTGTATATATAACAATACATCAATCATACATTTCATAAAACTCAATCATACCATAAAAATTAATATTGTGTATAACATGACCCTAGTTTATTCATACCTTAATGTTATGTCTGACATTACATCCAAATTCAATGCATAAAATCATTAATGTACAATAATAACATGTTGATGAAAATTATAAAGCGTAATAATAATCCATAGTAAATAAAAATTCATGTCATAAACATACTTAAAATGGTAAATACAATTAATTTTTAATAATTAACAATGATAATATTATCCACACACTAACAATTATTTATTTATAATAATGTCTAATGTAACTAATTTTAAATAAAATAAGCTATAATTATTTAACATGATACACTTTTAATTAATAATTACATAATAATATCATTGTGATGTTTAAAATGTAAATGAAATTCAACATGGATGTAAAAGTATTTCAATAGTTCATCTAAATAAATATTTGACCACGGTCCATGAATTCAAAAAACTCTAATATGTATATAATGTTAATATGAAATTCATTGGAACAATAATTGATTAATTTAATAAAATGAATATAATTCATATACACCTTACATGGAATAAAAATCATTAACAATAAAAGAACAAACTCTAAATTTAGAAAATGAACACACCAAATCAACAAATAACATTTAACAATACACAAAATATTGAACCATTAATATAAAATGGAAGAATTAGACCCTTGTAATTAGAATATTTGGGGTGCACTCAAATGCAAAACATTCAATATATACCAATTTAAGTTGTTAATTTTTTATATTTATTTCATATTTTATCGAAATACATATAATAAAAACATTTTAGTACACCTAAAATGAAACTTTTGTAGGTAATTAGACTTTTAAAAGTGTTTGGACAATCTATAATTAAAAATATGTTTCCATTTATCATTATTGGACCTCTACCCTTGTTCAAAATCATAAACCATGTGTAGAAAGTAGATATCATCTGTATCATTGATAACAAGATTGGATTCACTACTAGATAACTACTATTTATAAGAGGTTTATCACTTTTATAATGAAGATAAGTTTGTTTTATTCTGTGATATATGAAATGGACATTAGAGACATATATTGAACAATCACAGTCATAGAATTGGAAAAATTGAAATAAATTTCACATTTTTTCTCCCAAAAACTTCATCAGAAGATAATTCATTAACTTTTTACATAAACTTGAAATTTTCCCTTGCTTTATTAATATTTTGAGTGTAGTGGATGAAAATGAGAATAAAAATAATTATTTCTAAGAAAATATGATAACTTTAACAAAATATAAAGAAGGTATGACATACCTTAATCAATTGGGTGGATAATTAAAATACTAATACCTATTAAAAAATGGTGTGACAATTAAATAGTGGTCACGGAACAATGGAAGATGAATCTAATGTTGATAAATTGTTACCTCAAAAATAATTGGAGAAGAATTTACATGCTCGGGGATTATTTTGGATGTTACTTGAATAGTATAAGCTGATGAAATGGTACATGTATTTTTTCAATAAAAAATTTATTGGTGCAGTATTATTTTAATTAATATTTTTTTATAATATAAGGTTTCTAAATATTTACTTTAAATTTATTTAATAGATTCTTTCTATTAAATAATTATTAAAAAATTAATATTATGAAAACTAAGAAGCTACACTTATTTATATTTAAATAAAATCGTATAAATAATTTTCAATGTATCTGTGTGTATATTTTAACATCAATATCAAATAGTAATTGTTTTTTTGGAATAATATTATTAATTTTTTTATTAAAAAATATTATTATAACCATGATTTTGATTTTGATCTAAAAATAAGTAAATGAATTTTTAGTATCTAATAGTTAATATCAATAGATATATTTGGTAGTAAAATTTGTGTTAGTAATTGTAATTAATATCAATAAAACATTATATCTATTGGAATTAATATTTTTTTACCAATAGTTGTTTTAGATCTCATTAATTCTGTGTTTGTATAGGATGTATTATTTATATTACAATAAAACATCTATATAGTAATGAAAAATATTTCATTATATAATTATGGAAATAATAGGTATATAAGGTAATTAATATGTTGAAAAAGATAAGGATATGTAATAGTCATTTTGGGACCTTTACCTTCCTCTTAGAAGTCTCCATGGAGATAAATTAAATAGGATAACTAATATGTATAAGAGAATTATGAACATGAAAGAGGGTGATATGTTGAGAATAATGTAATAGTTTCAAAAACAAAATCAAATGATCTTGTGTTACATGGTGGAATGGAAGTAACCCATTTTATAAGTGAAAAAAAATGAATTTTGTGAACACTGATTATTTTTAAAAAATGTATGAAAATATAAAATGTTCAATCATTCCAATAGTGATAAATAATAAATAGTATATTGATATAGGTTTTATAATTCTTTAAAATGTATTTACACATAAATTTTATACATTCTGGAAGACATTTGATCTTATATTTTTATATATTTCCCTTATTTTTTTATTGATGGACATGTTTTTTCCCAAGTAACATATATTTTAGTAAACATATAAAATAAAAAATATGGCCAAAATTCCAATTCATGATCATAATTTTAATCCCCATTTAATCTAATTTAATTAATAATTATGGTTATATTTACTTTTAAAAAAAATATGTATAGAAAAACTATTGTTTGTACAAAAATAATATATTAACCATTATGGATTATTAATATTTTTTTATAATTTATTATAAATTAAATGATTTTAAATATGATTATGTATTTACTGAAAAATTATATGAGATAAATTACATATAATTTATGAATTTAGTTTATTACATAAAAATTATATGTCATTAATAAAACAATTCATTAAGAATACATTTTTTACAATTATCATGGTCATTAACATTGATCATTGTAATCGTAATTTTATGCCACAAAATGAAATTGACTTCATAAATTTTTTTGATCATTTTATAGTAAATATGTAATACATTGTGAAATATATATTTTCTACATGAGTTGAAAGTATATTTTTTATATAAGTGAACAAAATAGTATTTAGTGAAAAATATTAATTATGTTCTTAATAGGTTAAACATCGATTTCATACATTCATAATGGAATTTAAAAAATTATATTATCATTTTAGTAAAAACAAATTTTATTACTTTTCTCATTAAATTGAATTTTCTCGACAAATAAAAATATTCAACTTAATCAACTATTGACATTATTCATCTAAAATGATATTTTTTACAAAACTATAATTTTTCAAATTTTAGAATTTGACTTTTTAATAATACCATAAAAAATAATGAAATTTTTTTATAGGGAAAATCACTTTTTAAAATGATTGTTATTTATTTGTGTTCTTATTTAGAATCAATTTTTTGTAGGAGTATTTTTCATATCAAAGATATATTTTTTTCATAAATTATTTACTTTTATAAATAATCCAATAATATATTCTTCTTAGAAAAGATACATTTTAAAGGATAAATTATTCATATTATTTATTTAGCTATAATAATTTTCACAGTCGTCTACTTAGCCATGATAATTTCCTTTAATTTTAGTTATAAATATATTTCATTATTCAATTTTATCAATTTTTACTCATGAATTCAACAACAATTTTGTAACAAATATATATTTTTCAACATTTCTTTTTTCCTTTAATGTAGCATGGTTCCTAAGAGATAAGAAACATTTATTTTTTAAGGAAATAAAATATGTGATCATTAATCAAGGGGTGTTCCATTGTCCCCACCCCCAAATAAAGTGGACACACAAATTTTTTAATTATTTTTCTATATGTAAAATTGTTGATTATATCCAAATGATATAAATGTTCAATTTTTAATTTCTAGTGAGATACCAAACATATAATTTTAGATTCTATGAATATTATTTTTCAGAATTATAACCTATGTGAAAAAATTAATTTCCCTATGATGCTCATGGTTAACAATGATAAATTATTATTGTTTGAATTTCGAGATCTAGATGGATTAAAAAAATATAAAAATATATATGATCCATTTCCAAGGTTATCTAATACATTCATAATATCATGTCAAATTATGGGGAAACATTCTATTTGTATGAAGTAAAATCCAAAAAATATAATAAATATTTACACTAATCATACCACATACTATTATTCTTTATAACTAAATATTCAATAGTTGGTGAAAAAATAAATTTCATATGGTATTGGAAAACTTGGAGTGAAGAATCACTATATTCATCAATAATAGTAATTACCTAGGGCCTTCCTTGTTATAATAGTCTATATGGTACTTGGTTACTATTTTACCTATTGGTTATTGGATTGGTTAACTAATTTTTGTGTACCCAACTTCCTTACAATTAAAAGAAGTGAATTTTTCTAACTTATATCATTACCTTTCCCATGTGATCCTTATGAAAATGATTTTCAAACATATAGATAAATAATATTCCCTTCATTAATTCCTTAATGGGTTTCTTTCCATGTTCTTGACACATTATAAATTGAATCTTCATTCTTTCTTCATTTTTTTCTCCTGAACATCCATGAGACTTCACCATTATCTACATTGGTGTATATATAGATTAAAATACTTTAATGTTGTTAACCATATCCTTTGATTTATAGTTCTTCATAATCATTATAATTCATACTACAGGTCTTATCCTATATAGATACTAATTGAAATAATCATTACATTTCCCATCACATTCATAGTTAGCATGATTTATTTGGGCTCAAAGCATTACAACAAATAATAAGAGTTAGTGTGAGTGATATACACCATAAGAGAATTATTGTGTGATAATTAAATTCAACCTCATCATATTTTAATCTTTTATACTGTTATTATAAGAACATATCTCATAGAGGAAGAAAAAAATTGGGAATTTAAAAAATTTCTCTGACGTACAACATGGACTCATTGTCGTCAGAAAATCACTGCCTGGTATAAGATGAGGATATCAAATGAAGAGATTTTAAACAAAAAATAAAAACTATATAAACCTAGTTTATATCTGAAGCAATTCTCGACGTCTATTCATCATTGGTGATCACTGCTATAAGAATTCAAATTCCAATCCCTTTAGATCATCCACATATGCTTCAATAATCTATGGGAGTGTCGATCATCGAAAATTTTCTGTTAGTGCAGAGTTCCATTGACACCTTCAATGCTCTGATGATCACTACATTGCATTGCTTGAGATGTCTAAGTGAGTACTTGATCCATGCTACTGGATCCAGATCTTCTCTCTCTAGAACATGTGATAAAGGATAAGAGAGTGAAATCCCATGAATAGTCTCTATTAGGAGGCTCTCCTCTTATATATATAGTGTATAATTAAAATAGTCGGTATTGCCTCTCTGGCCCCCGAATACTTAACACACTATAAATGACATGTTATGAGTACTAATATGAGTCATATATATTTTTATCACTTCCCTATAATATATCAAATATATTATGTGATAATAAATGAGTCATTAACTTGTCTCATCATTCCCACAAATATAAATTGAACCTTGAATATTTTAATATTATTTCAAAAAATATTTTTCAAGTATGTACATTAATCATGTAAATGCATTTAATAAATAAATTCATTTATCGTTATTCTTAACTTGAGTAATATGAATTTTTTTTTTCATTGGTGATCATATCTTCTTGGAAAAATCCTAGACCGCAGTGGTGGGTCCCACCATGTCCAATATACCTATTCAAATGGATAGGTAAGATTCTTGAATACACTATTTTGTGTGACCCTCTAAGACCTTATCTCAATAGTAGTGAATATTATTCATAGACCAAGATCTAGATCTATCAACCCAGCATGGCCCTTATAGAGATAAGGATTGTCAAAGCAGTGACAACCAACCAACGAACATGCACTGTATAATATATTCTCTTTGTATTTAATATCACATAAAGTAGGAAAGACACCAGTTTCATTGCCCTTTTACTTTCTTTATTAATTATTGATCTAATTGGACAGATTTACCTTAGATTATCATGGCCATTGATTTTTCAAGGTACTGTCATCCAAACCAACATGGCCTGAGATATAAAATATCCTTAACATGGAAGCGAAAAATACTTTCTTGATCATTCAACTAATATATTGCCACTAATGACACAACCAACACGAACTACATCACCATGAATTCAATATCATGGTTTTCATCCTTTATAAATGTATTTAATCAAATTGAATACATTAGAAATGATCCCAAGTTAGGAGAGAATTACACATGATCGTATATAGAAACATCCAATAACACCATAAACATTTGGTGTTCCTATTGGCGGGTCTGTCCTCATAATCTCACTACTAGATATCACCATGTGCGAACTTCATGAGAATAAATCTCAATACTTATGATCCCCCTGCACCTGATAGTATAACATCTAATCTGTCCAATCAGTACAATGTATCATGACCATAAGAAATATTTAAGATTAGTGTAATGGTATCTTGAGGTTTTCATTATATCCTGGGATCTGCTACAATATTTCAATATGACAATTAATCATTGTAAATTACCATTAAATAGTGTATGCAGAAATATCTACGTTATAATGGTAAGTTATCATCATTTATATCTAACTATATACAAAATATGGTAATCAAAAGCACTGTATAGTTGGGTCTAGGGAACACACTATTCAAAAACTCCCACTTTCAATAGATCCAACATGCTAACGAAACTTGTTAGTTTCTCACATGATAAAGATCGTGTTTTTATTGAGTAATAGATTTAGCTATTGGGCCTGCCATGATTCCACCACGTGGCAATTCTGCTATAGCAACCTCATCTCCTTGAGTAAAACTTTCAATAGATGGTATCTTGAGTGTATCCCTTTTTTCCACAGCCAAAACATGACATGATGGTGAGTAAGAATATCATAATTTACATTATGTTAATACTTTTCTTACTAGGTGTGAATCCATTAATTGGAACAAATCATTGCATTTAAATGCTTTTTAGCTGCCTTAGAAGCTACAATGTACTCAGTATATATAGGTATGGCTACCACTGGCTTATGTGGTCTTGTATTTCACATCACATTAGCTTAACTACGATATTAGATCACATTGATATATGGAATAATAGTTTGTGTTCCCTTAAATATAGTATCCTTTCCTCTCCACTTTCAATGTACCTATATTTTGAAATTTTCAAAGTACAAATGAATAGTTCTACCTGCTTTACTTGTATTTATACTGGATATAACTAATATATTCCTATGATAATGTATCTCTTGGAAAAATCTATTCTTGTATATATCATGGAATACGTGATTAACCCGTCGCTTAAGTGTGTGGATTTCAACTCACCATGTTTATCTTCTCCCATGTCATCGACTTGTGAACCTGAAGGGATAATCCCATGTGAAACTGGAAACAATTCATCTCTTGAATTGTTTTTAATTGTATGTTTCAATACTATGTCACTATATATATGATTTTATAGGTCTAAGAATCCTTTAGATCTACCTCAGTAGATCTTATTCCCTTGAACATAGGATGCTACTTTATGTGAATCACTAGAGAATAAATTTCATCCTGGTCTTAACTAATTTATAAACCAATCTATTTTCCATATGTTTCCAAACATATTTTACATGGACAAAAATAGTGATCCCACTAACTCAAGTAGATAAATGGAAAACATTTATTTCAAATTTATATTATAAAATCTCATTGCTTACTTCTATTCTAAACCAGATTTTAGTAACTTGCAACCATTATTATCATTCAGTGTCATGACCATCCCTTTCTGGTTGTGTCATATAGACAACATCTATGATTGATGGTTACGACATCCAATGCCTAATAATATGTTCATAGAAATTAGCTATGACAAGTAAAATTATAATGGATTTAGGAATACAAACTTGGTATTACCAATTGATCCTTATTGGTACCACACTTATACCTTCCATGTATCAAATCACTTTAATACCCAACACATATTCAATCTATAATCCCATTTCAAATTTGATACATGGAATCTATTATTGAATTTTAATTTATCTTCCCAATTTTAGTTATTTTCCATATACTTATCACTTGTAGGAAATATTATTGACAATGAATAATAGATCACCAGCCATGGAGAATACAAAACCATAATCATGGTTTTATTCTTCCTATATAGTATGTGTCTTTGGAACATTCATGTTCCGCATCCTCTTGTAGAACTACATCCTATTCCAACTACTTGTGCATATCAAGCATTTATTAACTCAAGTCAATATGGGTCCCACTATCTCAAGTAGAGATGTGAACCCTTATATAGAATTGTAGTCTATCACTTGACATATACATTTCAATCATAGGGATTTAGGTAATATCTTAATCAATAGTTTGGATAATTACAATAGATGCACAACATGTTTGTTCCTGATGCATGTTTTTATATCCTAACAATCCCTTTGCATCCAAACAAATGTCCATACGACATAATGTATTGTTCATCATACAATGACTTGTATGATATCCATTTTTCATTTTAGTTGACATATGGTTATGGGAAATCACTGTTATTTTAAAGCACATCAAGAAATATAATGGATGTTTCTACAAGTTACAACATCGATACTACTTACATCATAACGCTGATGTGTAAAATGTGTGTTTAGGGATTACTCCACACTAGATTATCATGATCGATGAATGCCTGGTCAAGATATTCTTCAACATGCCGGATGGAAGAAAATCATATCTTTTGACCAAGAAATTACTTAACTTTCCATTCTGTAATGACTTAAAGGAATCTTATGAAGTATAGATATACCTCTAGCTTACACTTGGAATAGTTCGAACTCTCTAGATTAACTAATTTTGAATGCTTTGTGACATACCTCTAAATGTTTCTTTGTCCAAATAATGATGTCGATAATACCATAGGTGTTTAGTTGTACCAAGCTGAAATACTATATAGGGTATAGAGATCGCATCCACATTTTAGTTTTACTTGAAAATGAGTTATTTTGACACATCTGCATATAAGTCCTACATTTTATATTCATAAAGTATTACCTACAATTAAAGTATTACTGAACTACGGTTTGAGTATAAGACACCAAAGACAACATAAATCCCTAAAAGTGGAATAATGTCTCCCTTTGTCCAATGATAGACAAGATTAATGTTTGGTTATACTCAATAATAGTTTTATATGATTATTTCACTTGGAAATTAAGATGTCGTGTAATTCTCAACACTAGCCTTGGTATCACCCTTTTGTGGACACATGGATAATACACCTAACTTTGAGTAATATTTCTATACTTACTTGGTTACTTTATATCAATACACATATGTAATAATCATATTTTATTGAATACCATAGAAGTAATAATGAAACATTACGTTGATGAATATAACTAAAGAAGAAGCGGTAACATGCTTCTTTAATTTCATTTTATTGTGATTAAACTTCCATAATTTTATTTCATATTTTTTTAATGAAAATAACCTTCTATTAATACCTCATACATTGAAGGAAATTGGAAATGTACTTCTGGAATTACTTTTCATTGGCCTTTTCACCTTGCCTTTCAATTTATTCTCTACATGAATTAATGATGAAACTGTCTTTGAAATTGTTATATACTTGGATAACCATACCTAAATTGGTAATAAAGCATTTACTCAGTACTTGTTTGTTTGTGTAACTTCAAATGAGACTTGCGTAAAGGGGTAAAAACAATATTATAATAGGATGTATTGAAAGGCCATAACTCACCTTTCAATTATCACAGATCCAGTGTAACTATTACATATTCATATCATTTCTTCACTTTCTCCTTGAAAACCTCTCAGAGATGAGACTAATTATTATATCATCCATGTCCTGATGTAGTGACTGCAACTAAAACTGATCGTTGATGAAATCATAATGATGAAAATATCATATTCTTTATACATCAGTGTCATGTAATCAATTTAAGCATTGCTTCTTGTGGTAGTTTAATAGGTATAGGGACACTAGCACCCCGAGTTTCCAATAGTATTGTGCACATGTGCCTGTACTATTCTTGGATACTCATGTAGGTGAGGACATTTTCCTTATCCATTATTATTCACAGTTTTTAAACTTGTAGTATAACATTCCATTTTCTCCAGAAATGAATTTTAGAAGATTAGTACTTTTATCATGATTACCTAATTTGAGATTTTGATTAATTAATTACATCATTAAAAATTTCTTGCACTATTTAATCAGATTCTGTGAACCCTCTATGCTAGAATTAGAATACTATGTTGCTTGAGTAGTATAGTGGTAAGGATCCATGAACCTCCCCTCATAGTCTAAAATCTTTGGATACACCACTACTTAGAGGGTTCAAGGTATGAGTTTGGCTGGCAAAATGTATGAACTTTAGTTTCCTTGATCTATTGAGTGAAGTCTCAACTTCTTCAATCGTTACTTGATTTACTCACCTCTTGCCTCCAAAATTACAACAAGATAGCTTTGGCTATTTCCTTATTGCAATTTTAGTTATGTCAATCCTCACTCTCATAAGAACACCTCGGTAGTAAGAGGCACCCTCAGCTTTGGACTGAAGGGGACCCCTGATAGCCGGTTTTGTGCAAATTCGAATGATAGAAGGCGACTTAGACATGATATTTCTTTTGAGGGTTCTATTATGTTTATGTGATGAAAGAAATCATGTTATATCTTCTTCGCATGTACTATGTGATCGCACTCACAACCGATTATATAAGCTATAGAAAAATCCATCACGCCACATGTTCATTTTATCCTGCATGATTATTTATTATTATTCTATGTGATCATACATTAACTACACATTCACAAAAATAATAAAACATGGAAAAATAAAATGATGACTTGATCATTAGATGGTACTAATCATTGTTCTGTTGACTAAATAACGGACCAACCTAGACCCTAGGGGTAATTCCTTGAATGCACATGAGGCTCAGCCCAGTTGATGAGGTATCCTTAAGTGCATCCACAAGACCCATGTTCAAAACCAGGCAGATGCATATTTTCGGGGGGGTACTGTAGCAGTACTGTAGGAGAACGTACACTTTGCGGGTACCGTAGCAGAACTGTACACTATACGGGTACTGTAGCAGATATTGTAACAGGTATTGTTCGGTACTGTAGCAGTTGGAACTATTCACTTTGGGCCACCGGTTTGGGCTTGGAGTCCTTAAGGCTTTCGGGTCACCCTAGCCTTTAGGTCAGTAGGGCTTTCGGGCCACCTTTAAGGCCTTCGGGCAACCTCAAGGCCTTCGGGGAACATGCAGTTTCCCCAGACACTACAAAAAAGGAGCAACCCCAGAAGAGGATTTAGAGCAGGTGCTCTCACCAGAGCAGAACCAAATGGATTTGTCAGAAAGAGAGGGTATGGTTTTGTCATCGGGACCAGCCTGTGCTTGCACTGGAAGCCTAGCCAGACAGTCATGCGAAGGTGGAGAGCTACTATCGTGATGCAGATGCTGGGGAGGGACGGTTCCTTGTAGATAGTCTGGTTGAATTCCCTAAGACCTTTGGGTCATGTAATCTCCTAAGCCTACATGCCATGTAATCTCTTAGCCTACGGGCCTTGTGAGGGTTCCCCATCATCCCTTGAAAGGGAAGTTATGAAAAATCAATAAAAATGAAGGCGTTCCGGCCATTCGGGTCATGGGTAATTCCTTGAGTTGCATCACTTGCAACTTGAATTCTAGTGTATTCCCCCTCCATGCATCAAAATCCTATTTGGTGTGTCACCATAACTCGATGCGAAGTGTGTCACCAGCAATCTCTTCATTATACATAAATACTCACACGATGGGGAGGGGAACTAGGGTGTATAAAAATAAAACTCTGAAGTGGTCGCACAGACCTTTATACATATAATGGCACATAGACGATAAACAGATCTCCATTTAATTAAACAACTTATTACAAAACCCAATGCACTAAATAAATAATTAAATTAAAAAACATACCCAACATGCATTGGTCTTTCATGGGGCTCATGACCAATCCATACTCATTAACTTGCGTGTTAAAAATAAATGCAAAATTAAAATAAACTTGCATTAAAATAATCTCGATGGAATTTAATTGAATTAAAAATTTCACTATTATTTTTAATTCAATACATATACGTCGTTCAGTCCCAATTAGTTAATTTTATTTTAGACTAAAATTTTATTTTAGACTAAAATTTAATTTTATTTAAGCTGTAATTATTTTTTAAAACCAAAAATTAATATATAATTAATTTAATTTTCAACCAAAATTAAATTATTTGGATTAATTAATTTTTGATTGAATTAAAAACACCTAGGTCATGAACCCTTGGCATGGCCTATGTGGGTCAGGCCAAAGACTTCTAGGCCCTTTTCGGGCTATGCTCACCCCATGCAAAGCCAATCTGTGCCAACCAGGTCGGCTCATGCCTGTTTCGGGTTGGGCAGACCCGCGCAAACCCGCAACACATTACCTCACTGTAGATGGATCCACCCGATATGTGTGGTCTGGCTGAGCTTGCAAAACATGAAGGTGGAGGCATGCCGCTGTGGACCTAACAGATTGAGGAGACATTGTGGATGGCAGTCCGGTCAAGGCCGCGGCGGCTGGCCTGTGGGGTCACCGTTTGCTTCGCAGGACAATGGGGAGGCTGAGAGGGCAGATGGATCCGGACATCTGGCATCTAGGTGGAGCCACTAGCATCAGCCGAGGAGGGATCTATCCGTCACAAGAGGGAGCAGCTTCTAGAGGATTCGGTCAGCGCTTCTTCGTTGGGGCGTGTCTCGGGTACCGGTTCCGGTGGCACGAGGCGGTGAAGTATAGGGGCGCGAGCAGGAGGGAGCTGTACGGTGGACCAGGGGGCAGAATCCGGCTCGCCAACAAGGAGGATGATGGCTGGGCCGGAGGCCGAAGGTGGCACACCGGCTTGAAGCTGGGGAGGAGGGTACCCCGGTGGCGGGGTCGCACGACAGGAGGCGGCCCACCCTGTTGGCCGGTTCCACTGCATGGCGGAGGCACTCCAGGAGGGCCCACCGTGGATGGAAATGAGGGGGCTGCTCGTCCCCCACAAAAAACCCTTTTCTAAATACTCATATTGTCTTATGGAGAAGCCAACCCCACATTTTTTTTTTTTTTTTGTTAGCCTTTTGCGCGGTTTTCAAAAGTGCCCCACTTTCCACAGCCTTTATTTTTTTTTTTTTATAAAGGAATCACAATGATTAAAAAGTATGAATCCCCATTATTTTATAATAATATTATGATAGATAGTTTGGTGGACATTTAAGGTCGCTGTAAGATACTATTCCGTCGGACTTAAATTTCAACGAAAAATAGAGTTTTCCATAACCAAATTAAATATGAAGTCATAAAATTGGATGTATGCTGGGCATCGGTTTACTGATTTACAATCCATCTACTGCGTTGGGACCGTAATACACCCTCTATGATATTTTATGAAAATTTAATTTTCTTTTCTTGGATTTAAATAAACATGTCAACCTCTAATACCACTTGTACAAACCAGGAATGCATTGGAAGCACAAAAAGTTGGAATTTAAAAAATTTCACCAACGTATGACATGAACTCGTCGATGTTGGGGAATCACTTTGTGTTTAAGCCCAGGATCTCATGTGATGTGTTTTTTAGCACAACATTAATACCATAAAATCATGGTTTAGATCTGAAGTCTTGGTCGACGTCTTCTCATCATTAGTTATCATTTCTTGAAGATTATGAAGTTAAATCCCTCTAGATCATTCACACTTTCTTCAAAAACCTGCGGGAGCACCGATCGTAGAAATCTTGTTGCTATCATGGACTTCCGACGATGAATACGACACTCCGACGATCACCACGTACATCACGTTGCAGGTGATGCCTGAGAGGGAACTCAACACGTGCTCCTGAATCATGAGGTTCTCTCTCTAAAACATGAGAGAGATGAGAAGAGATATAAATCCCATGAATAGTCCATGGTGGGAGGCTCTCCTCTTATATATATAGTGTGTAATTAAAATACTCGGTATTGCCTCTACAACCCCCTAATACTAAACGCACTATAATTGACAGGTTATGACTACTAATCCGAGAAATAAATATTATTATCACTTTCCTATAATATATTAAATATAATACGTGATAATAAATGGGTCATTAACTAGCCTCTTCATTTCCAAAAATATTAATTGAATCTTGAATATTTTAATATTCATTCATACAATATTTTTCATATATTTGCATAATACTTTTAAATACATTTAATAAATAAATTCACTGCTCTTTATTCTTAACATGAATAATATGAATTTATTTATTTCATTGGTGATCGTATCTCCACGGACAAATCTTGGAACCCAGTAGTGGGTCCCATCATGTCCAATATACCTATTCAACGGAATATGACAGATTCTTGAATATGCTATTGTGTGTGACCCTTATATTAATAGTACTGAATACTATTCATAGACCAAGACTGTGATCTAGCAACCCATCATGGCCCCTTAAGATATAAGGATTATCACAGGAGCGACAACCAACCTATGAACATGCACCGTGTGATATAATCTCTTTGCCTTTAATATCTCATAATGTAAGACACGCCCTTTTCCTTAATTTATTATTTTTTCATCTAACTTGACGATTTTACCTTGAACTACCACGACCATGGATTTATCAAGGTATTATTATTCTTACCAACATGGTCTGAGATATATAACTTCCTTAATATTGAAGCAAAAAATCCTTTATTGATCATTCAACCAATGTCATGCCACCAATCACACACACAACACAAACTACCTCACCACGATTTCAATATAATGGTTTTCATCTTGTATCAAAGTACAAAATAAAATAGCATACATTGGTAACGATCTCAAGTCAGGAGACCATTACAAATAATTATAGATTGAAACATCCAATGACACCATAATCATGTGGCGTTCTTATTGGCGGATCATTCCACGTGATCTCACTACTAGATATCACCAAGTGAAAACTTCATGAGAAGAAGTCTGGATTCTTATAAGCCCCAATCACCTGGTAGTCTAATATCTACTGTGTCTAGTCGATATGATATATCTAGACCATATGACATATTTGTGATTAATATCATGGTATCTGGAGGTTCTCATTATAGCATGTGATCTGCTATAATATTTCAATACGATAATTAATCTTTGGAAATTTCCATTAAATAGTGGATGAAGAAATATCTACACTATAATGGTAAGTTTCAATCATTTATATCTAACTGTGTACATGATATGGTAATCAAAAGCACTACATAGTTGGGTCTACGTCACCTACTATTTCAACAATTATATTTCCTTTTACTTCAATATAAATAACCCCTAGTTAAATATAGGTCTCTTTTTGGGTTCTCCCATATTCCTTAACCCAATACCATATCATAATAATTCCTCTATATCAGTGTATATAGAGAATGTAATTATAGGGAACCCACTTTTTCATACATTACATTTACATCTTTTTAATGATAATGAACATAAAATCATTAAAAAAATATGATACAAAGGTTTAGTGTCTTGGGAAAACTAGGACCATACATAACTTTTACAACATAAATAAAAATATTTATTTAATTCCATATTCTCTAGCTTCTTAATGGCCATTGAATTCCCCTTAGTACAAGTAGTATCCTAAGAAAGGGTTGAGCTAAATATCCAGTAAGAGGATAGATAATAACATGAAACAATATAATACGGAGTGAGAATAATAATTATTATCATAACATAAGAATATGATCATAATAATGAGAGGAAGCATTATGAATAGACTTGGAATGTGACAATGCATAAAAATGAAACATCATGTTTTAGTGATCAACTACCACATAAAGTGGTGAACAAAGATAGCATCATGTTCTTTCATATTTCAATTTACTCATGAGGTTCTTCACATTACCCAATGCATTGGAGCGCTATATAAATATGGGTTCATCAGTCACATCATAACATTTACATTGCACTATATAATTCCGTGTACACCTGTTACAACACAATATTTACATTATCATGCATGCCACATAGAACATATATCAATCTTGAACATGTAAAAACCCATGGAAAGGAATGAGTTTCATTTCATAAGAATAAATTCATAAACACTGGGTTCCCAAATGAAATGGGTAATAATGTACTTGATATAAGAATCATTAACCTTGAGTGAAGGTAACAATCTTGAGAAGTATCAATGTTTTTTTGAAAGATGGATTCTTTTGGAAAATAATGTTTTTTTCATAAACTTGAGAAGAAAACATATATATCCCAGAATAGGTAAGATAATGATGAATAAATGATTTTATGGAATAAATATACTGAAAATGGAGTGAAAGAGGGAAACCAAAAATTAAGAGAGTTGGGTTTAGGAATCCCCCTTACCTTTTGTCTGAAATCTTACATCATGTTAATATCATATATAATCACCTTAGATAAATTAATTAACAATTTCAAAACCTTTTATACATGAATATGATTTATTATAGTGTTGTTATATTCTTTTATGGGTATTTTTATGAATAATAGAGTTCAATTTCATCGTTTAGAAGCATTTATTTTCATGGTTTCCATGTTCGGTTAACATTGTATTCATATATGGTTGTTCATTTATAATGAGGATGAACATAGAGAATTGTTATTATATGTTATTAATGATACTAAAAAAGTTTAAATGACCTTAAAAACTACCTGGTTATATACCATGATGATTATTTATTAGATGAAAGTTAATGATGATCGTTTTAGGTTAATTTTGGCAGTTTTTTGAACGCTACGTACTCATTTTTCTTTATCATTTAGTAATATGAGTATATGTTATTTCCAGAACATAAAAAGGGTTATAAAATAAAAATTAAAATATGTTTTTAAACATTTAATTTAATTATTAATATCCTTGAATATTTTTTAGGAAAATGAAAGCGGATCGCACATGATGTCGGTAAATTGACACATCACGTGCGATGATTTCATTTTTATGATGAAAGAGCAAAAGAGGGGGGGGGGGAGTTTAATGTTGGATATTACATTAAAATGATATTATTCAATTTTATGTAATGTAATACATTTTTCATTCCATTTGGATGAATGTAGGTGAGGAAATTATATGAAAATAAATTGAAATTGAAAGGAATTTAAAAGAAAAGAAAGAGGATTTACCTATTGAATTATCCTCATGAGATCCTCTTCAAGGCACATTGGATTGGTCATTTGATGAGACCAGAGCACATGGACATGGGTGAGGGTCTAGGGAAGATTATTGGTATGAATATAGAAATTTCTCAAATTTTTATAGGTGGGAGGAGAAGAGGGTGTGAGGGGTGATATTTATAATGAAGGAGATGGGTGCTTTGTTATTATTTTAATCATTAGTTTATTATTTTTCTCAAGGAAAGAAATAGTGAGGATTATTGTGACTAAATAAAGTAATTAGTTCATGTGAGTTCGATCCAATGACCATTTACATCATCCATGACTCAATCATGATGAAAAAAATTCTTTTATTTACCATATTTCATAAATTATCGAATTTCACTATTCACCAAAAATTCAAGTATTTCAGAAAAATCCCAAAAATTAACCCTAACCATTTATGATTGTGTAGAATTCAAAAATTGAGTCCATTTTATAAAAATAAGTTTATTAATATGTGAAATTTTATATTTAAATAGAATCATTATTTATTGAAAAAATACAAATTTTTAATTTAAAAATGATTTTATAATACTTTCAACAATTAACTGAGGTCTCATAAAATTATCCTTAAATCATAGGGAAAAAATATTTATTTAGGAACACATTGTATGAAAATGAAATTTATTTTAAATAAATTTATTAATTTTAAAATATAATTAAATATTTATTACTCAAAAAAATACCAACACTTATTTATTAATTTTGAAAACATTCCCTCTCCTTTATAATGTGCTTAAATTTTATTTATACTTTCCTTTGTGATATTACTATTCATTTGGCTAGTTTACTATTCCTAAGGGTGATATTACAATTCATAAGGGTAACATTACTATTCATAAGGTTAAGTTACTATTCACCAAAAATTTAGTTTGTCCTATCAGATTCTAAATATCTTACTAATCATAATCGTGTATGTTATATTTTCGAAATTCAAAACATAGAAGTGGACAAAATTATGTTTAATGGTAAGAAGATAATGTTCAGACAGTATTTAGTAGTTCATTTTATCATGATTTGACATTGTGTTTCCTAATGTGATTTTATATGACATATTTATAAGAAGGGAATTTCCATTGATAAAACATTAGGACATTACATTCTTCCCCCCTTTTGAAATTTCACCCTAAAAAATTTGTTTAAAAAAAACAGGTGAGTTTACTTCTTCTTCTTCACCTCCTATGGTTCCCAATATGCTTCTTCTTACTTATGATTTATCTATAACACATTGATAACGTGTGTTGTCTTGTTGCGTAGATCCTTATCTTTCTGGTCCAGAATCATTACTGGATACTCCTCATAAAATATATCATATTCTAACTGTACCACCTCTGAGTTTAGTATATGTGAAGGATCTCGTATGTACTTCCTCAGGAGTGATACGTAGAACACATCATTAACTAGAGCTATATTTGGTGGAAGTGCTGGACGATAGGTCACAAATCCTCCATGATCAAAGTTCTAAAAGGGGCCAATATACCTTAGGCTTAGATTCCCTTTCTTTCTAAACCACATGACTCTCTTCTATGGTGATTTTCAAAGGAAGACATTATCTCCAATGTCGAACTCCAAGTCCCTTTTATGGTTTTCAGCATAGATCTTTTGCTGAATCTGAGTAGCATTGATATGTTTCTTGATAGATTGAACATTTTCTATCATATCTTGTACAAGATTAGGTCCAAGTATATTTTTTATCTAACATTATCCTAATAGGATGGAGTTCTAAATCTCTATCCATACATATATTCATATGGATAAATCTGAATATCGAGTGGAAGTTATTTTTATATGAGAACTAAACCAATGGGAGAGGCTGATCCCATACTCTTTTGAATTATAAAGAGAAGGATCTTAACATATCTTCGATCATCTAAATAGTTCTTTTAGATTGGCCATTAGTTTTTGGGTGATATGTCATGCTGAAATTCAATTCAGTACTCAATGCATGTTGAAGACTCCTCTAGAATTTAGATTTGAACCTATGATAACTATTATAGAAAATTTAGAGTTAAACCCCATGTAAACTTACAAATCCCTTCAAATATATCATATCATGTTGTTAAAGTGATAGGTCTTCTCGAATAAAGGTAATGTGAGAAGGCTAGGTGACTTGTTCCACCACAACTCATTTCATATTATTTCCTTTGGATGTCTTCAAGAGACCCGTGAAAAAGACCATGGTGACATTCTCCCCTTTCCATATGGATATAAGAAATGGTTATATCATCACTTTTGATTTTTTTCTCTCTCTATTAACTTGTTGACATATCAAGAACCTTGAGATATATTCTGCCATCTCCATCTTCATGTTATCCCACCAGAAGTGTTCTCGGAGTTCATGGTACTTCATGGTGCTACTAGGATGGATAGATAATGTTGAGCTATGTGAATTTTCCAATAGATTGTTATTTATCCTGAGTGATAAAGCCACACATATCCTTTTTCCAAATAAAATTACACCATCATTATCGATATGGAACTCTTACAACTTCCCTTCCTTTATTGCATTCACCCTCTTTTGAAACTCTAGATCATCCCTTTGGGACTCCTTAATCTTCTCTTGGATATATGGTTAGGAAATAATTTGGGAAAGGTAGAATTTATTCCCTTACATTGTGATTTCCAAATCAATCCCTTTCATTTCCAAGAAGATGCACATAAGCCTCAGCCCAGCTGGTGTGGTATCCTTAAGTGCATCCGTGAGACCCAGGTTTAAAACCAGGTAGAGGCATATTTCTGGGTACTGTAGTAGTACTATAGTAGACACTGTAACTGAACTGTACACTATGCGGTACTGTAGAAGAATTGTATACTGTGCAGGTACTATAGCAGAACTGTACACTGTGTGGGTACTGTAGTAGAACTGTACACTATGTAGGCACTATAGCAGTTACTACAGCAGGTACTATAGCAGCTGGAACTATTCACTTTGGGACATCGGTTTGGGATTGGAGTCCTTAAGGATTTCAGGACACCCAGGCCTTCAGGTCGGTAGGGATTTTGGGCCACCATTAAGGCCTTCGAGCCACCATAGGCCTTCGGGCCACATGTAGTTGCCCTAGATAGACTCTACAAAAAAAAAGCAGGCCCAGAAGAGGATTCAGAGTAGGTGCACTCACCAGAGTAGAGCCAAATGGATTGTCTAAATGAGAGGGTATGACTATGCCATCGGGACCAGCCTATGCTTGCATGGGAAGCCTGGCCAGATGGCCATGCGATGGTGGAGAGCTACTATCATGATGCTGTTGCTGGGGAGGGGCAGTTCCTTGTAGATAGTCTGGTTAAATTCTCTAAGACTTTCAGTTCATGTAATCTCCTAAGCCTACGAGCCTTGTAATCTCTAAGCCTATGAGCCTTGTAAGGTTCCCACTCATCCCTTGAAAGGGTGGTTATCAAAAAATCAATAAAAAGGAAGGCCTTCAGGCCATTCAGGCAAGTCCAAGAAGATAGAGTCTTACTCAATCTGTCGTAAGGATAAAAGGAGAAGGTTCTTTTTTTGTAAGCGTATTAGTTACCTTGCTTTCCATGATAGGATGATAGTGAATAGAGCAATTGTAGTATTTTATTATCTCTAACCATATCCTTTGATGAATGTTGTTCTCTTTTTGTGTGAATATATAATTTATTCTCTTTTGATCAGTATATATATCACACTTCTCACCATAGAGGGAATGCCTCCATATTTTGAAGGAAAAAATCATAGCTTCTAGCTCTAGATCATGTATAGGGTAGTTCTTCTCATGGATATTCAACTTTTGTGATATGTAAGCTATCAAATCATAATTTTTCATGAGCACAGAACTCATGAATTTCTTGGAATCATCACTGTATATCACAAACATTTCTCCACTTTTTGGTATTGTGAGTACAGGTGAAGTGATAAGCCTTCTATTTTGATTCATAAATCATTCCTCACATTCATCAATATCGACATAATTTACCCTTTCCTTGTTAAATAAGTTATCGATCTTTACAATCATGACAAATTTATCACAAAACTTTGATATTACCCTACTAAGACATGAAAACTATAGATTTATGGGACACAAGAGGGTCTGGGCCATTTCTCAATTACCTTGGTTTTCGAAGGGTCCATATAAATTCTTTCACTTATGATCACATGTCCCTAGAACATGACATGCAGAATCCAAAAGTCACTCTTACTGAACATGTATTACAAATTCTCCTTCCTCAACGTCGTCAACACTAGTCTCATATATTCTTCATCTTCCTACTTGATCTTAGAGTAGATGATAATTTCATCCATAAACACTACCAATTTTTTTCAAGGTGATGTCTAAAGACTCTATTCATAAAATCCATGAAGATTTTAGGGGCATTAGTATATCAAAAGGGAATCACCCAAAACTCAAAGTGCCCATACCTTGTACGGAAATAAGTCTTCTGAATATCTTCCCTCTTCACATTTAGCTGGTGATATCCAAAACATAGATCCCCCTTTGAGACGTACCAAGATCCACTCAACAGATCAAACATGTTTTTAATCCTCAGTAGAGGATAATTGTTATTTATTGTGATATTGTTCAGTTTCGTACAATCGATACACAGTTGCATTGATCTGTCCTTCTTCTTGACAAAGATCACTGGGAAACCCCAAGGTTATTCACTAGGGAGTATGAACCGTTTTTCCAAATGACCTTGAAAATTCTTCTTTAAATCCTCCAGTTTGATAGGATCCATCCTATAATAACAATTTTAGATAGGAGTAGCTCTTGGTATGAGTTCTATTGAGAACTCTAACTCATGGTTTGGGGGTATTCTAGGTAACTCATCATAAAATACATCATTGCATTCCATCACGATGAGAATTTTCCCTAGGTGGATAACTTCCTTTGACTCAATATTTTGAGAGAGGTATTCCACTTCATTGAGAATCAACACCGACCACGTTGAAGTATTTTTCAAAGGAGATTCATGATCTTCCCTTGCATTTGTAGTGGAGCATGGGATGGTTCAGAACATGAAATGACATTTCCATTTCCCAAAAGATTATTTGTGATCTATATAACTAGATCCAATCCATTCCCATCATATCATTGAATTCTATTAAGGGAATAATTATGAGATTCACAGGAAGAATCTCCCCACATATTCCAATAGGAGAAGATAACAACACTTGGGTTGCAATGATTTAACCACTTAGAGTTTTTATAGATATCTCTACTTCAAGGTTTCAGGGCTTCCATTCAATAGTTCTTACAATCATTTATGATATAATGTAATGCATATAACTAGAATCAAATATTACTTTTTCCATTCTTGAGTGAATAATAAGTATACCTTACATAACTTAATTCTCTTTCTCCACTTTTTCAATAGATATTCAATAATCCTTCCCTTGCTCATTTGGTTTTGGAGGCTGATAATGCTGATTACCATCTAGGACTCGAGGATTAGTGCACTGGAAGGAATAGTTCCATTACACCTTATAGTTGTAGGATTGGACCATGGGTGGTTCTCTCCTTTCTAACACCGCATTGTCCTTCCATTTCATGTCTTTTTGACATTCATGAGTTAGGTGGCATTCTCTTCCACATGTGAACGATTTCCCCATCCCATTTAGGTTCTTCTAATGATGCTTCCTCTCACATTTTTTACATTTACATGGTTGAGTTTTCTTTAAACCTTTTACATTAGATCCTCTAAGTTGAAACTTCATCTTGCATTTCTTATCACAATAGCCATGGGACCACTCTCCAAAATCCATCTCCACTTTGAGTTCACGTCAAACAACTTCTTCATAACTCCTAAAGTCATGAATTTATAGAGTATTTCGAAGGTGTGTTTTTAAACAACTAAAGAATCTATCAATTTTCATATCATTATTGATAACAATACCTAAAGCGTACCATGCAGGCCCTTTGAATTTTTTTAGTAGGACTAGATGGATTATCATTTATTTTTCTACTTCTCTATGAATTATATCTCTATATTAGTTCAAATTGTTTGAGGGAAATAATTATTAAGAAGCATTATCTTAAATTCTTCCCACTCCATCTCTTCAATTTCATCCCTCGGCTTGCTGTTCTTAATCAAAGTACACCATTGATCGACCTCTCCCTCTAGATGATAAACATAAATATTCAACTTCTCTGCCTCAGAACATTAAATCATAGAAAAGATATTCTCCATCAAGTTTACCAAATATTCCATAGCTACTGGATAAGAAGATCCACTAAATGATGGTGTTCTTTGCCTCTTAAAACACTCGATAACAAGTTTATCCCTCTTTGGAGAGGGAGGAAATTCGACATTATTTAGGTTATTATTCATAACCTAAGACAAATAGGTAATCATAAACATGAAATATTGAACTCCACCTCCCAAATCATTAGGGATGTTTTTTGGGAAATTGTTACACTGTTCCTCATATGGGTTGTAGTCCTAGTTTTTCACGGTTCCTATAATTATCTTAAATAGAAAAGGTTAGAACAAAATATATGTAAAAAAATCATCAATATATAATTTATTTCATTGTAAAATTATGTCTAAATTCATATCTTGTAGGATCCCTATGATTATCATTTTATAAAAAAGCTTCTTGGGTGCTCACATATAATTAGTCTCATACTAACGATTTTCACTGAGGTTCTCTAATCCTAATTCCTAAATTAACTAAACTATCCTCTGATACCAACTATAGTGACTTCACTGTTTCTTACATTACTATTACATCATTTTAAAGATAAACAACATAAAATCATTACACAAAGAGGATCCAAAGCATTAGTGTCATGGGAGAACTAGGACTATAAAAAAAATTTACAACATAAACACAAACATTTATTTAATTCCTTCTTCACTGGGTTGTTGATGACCCTTGAATTATCCTTAGTACAAGTAATCAAATGAGGATATAAATAAAAAACCGTTGATATAAAAGCCCAATAATATGATATAAAAGAACATGAAAAAAATATAACATGGGGTTATAATAATCATTATCATCATAAAAAAATCATACGATCATAATAATCATAGAAAGAATGAATAAATGACTTGAAATGTGGTAATGAATAAAAATGAAACATCATCTCTTAGGGGTCAACTACCACCCATAATTGTGAAAAAAGATAACATCATGTTAATAGATATTCCACTTTGTGAGGTTATTCACATTACCCAATTCGTTGGAGTGCTATATAATTATAGGCACACCCATCACATCATAACATTTACATTGAGCTATATAATTCAGGGTGCACCCATCACATCAAAACATTTACATTATCATGCATGCCACATAGACCATATATCAATATTGAACATATAATAACCCATGGAAATGAATGGGTTCCATTTAATAGGTTTAAATTAATAAAAATTGGGTTCCCAAATGAATGACGGAATAATGTACTTGATATAATAATCATCAACCATGAGTGAAGGAAACAATCTAGAGAAGTAATATTTGTGTTTTTTTTGAAATAAGAGTTCTTTTGGAAAAAATGTGTTTGTCATAAAATCAAGTATAAAACATATATATTCCAAAAATGGTATGACAATTATGAATAAAACATTTTTAAGTAATAAACATACTAAAAATTGAGTGAAAGAGGGAAAAACCAATGAAAGAGATTTGGGTTAAAAAATTCCCCTTACCTTTTGTCTGAAAGATTCCTTCAAATTAATATACTATATAATCAAATTAGATTAATTAATTAAAAATTATATAACATTTTATACATTAAAATTATTCATTATGGTGCTATTATGTTTTCTATAGGACTTTGGTTTAGTTATAGAGTTTAATATCATCGTTTGGGAGCATTCATTTTCACTGTTACCATGATCGGTTCACTTTTTTTCATGAATGGAAGTTAATTTATAATGAGCACTAACAACCAGAATTGTTATTATATGTTATTAATGATATAAATTAATTTTAAATGATCTTCAAAAGGATTTGGTTATATACCATGAGTATGATTCATTAGATTAAATTTAATTATGATCGTTTTAGGTTAATTATGGTGGTTTTTCAAATGCTACAAACTCATTTTGTTTTATCATTTAGTATTATGGGAACAAGTTATTTCTAGAAGATAAATAGGTTTATAACATAAAAATTTATTTTTTTGAACCGTTTAATGGTCTTATTAAAATATTTGAATATTTTTAAGGAAAATGAATGTTCATCACCCATAACTTTGGTAAATTGACACATCACTGGTGACAATTTCATTTTTAAGATGAAAGAGAGTGAGGGAAGAGTTTAATGTTGGATCATTCATTAACATGATATAATTACATTATATATATGTTAGTTTAGTTATAATAGCATTTGGATGAAGGTATGTGGGGAAAGAATAAGAAAATAAATTGAAATTGAAAGGAAATTAAAAGAAAAGAGAGTGTATTCACCTCTTGAATTCTTCTCTTGAGATCATCCTCAATGCACCAATGATTGGTCTTATGATTAGACAAAGAGGTCTTGGATGTTGGGGAGGGACTAGGTAAGAGTATTTAGAATAATATAATCAATGTTAAAATCTTGAGAGGTGTTAGGATAATAGGGTGTGAGGGGTGGTATTTATTGTGGATGAGAGGGGTTGTTTTCTTATTATTTTAATCATTAGTTCACTATTTTGATCAAGACAAGAAATAGTGAGGATACATGTGACTAAATAAATTAATGAGTGCATTTTAGTTCTATGAAAATTATATTTAAATCATCCATGACACATGTATGATGCAGAAATTCATTTATTCATCATATTTTGTAAATTATCGAATTTCACTATTCCCCAAAAATTCAATCATTTCATAAAAATTCTAAAATTTCACCTTAATTTTTTTTCTACTTGTATAATTAAAAAATGTACTCAATTTTATCAAAATAAAAATCTAGATATGTGAAATTTAATTTTTAAATAAAGTAATTATTTACATGAAAAATATAGATTTTAAATTTAAAACTAATTTTATAATACTTTAAAAAATTAACTATGGTCTCATAAAATTATCCTAAATTCATAAGACAACAAAATATTTATTTAGGAATAATTTTTATTAAAATAATTTTTTTTATAATTTATTAATTAAAATTTTTAATTAAATATTTATTATTCACAATAACCTAACACTTAATTAATACTTTTTAAAACATTCCCTCTCATTTATAAGGTTCCTATATTTTATTTATACATTCATGGGTGAGGTTACTATTCATCTGAATAGTTTACTATTTATAAGGGTCATATTATTATTCATATGGGTAACATTTCAATTCATAAGGGCATGTTACTATTCACAAATAAATTAAGTTTTTTTATCAGACCCTAAATATCACACTAATCACAACCGTGCTTGTCGAATTCTCAAAATTCAAAATATAGAAGTGGAAAAATTATGTTTAATGTCTAGGATATAATGGTTACATAGTATTTTTTATTGAATTTAAGAATTATGGGGCTTTGTGCTTCCTCATGTGATATTATGTGACATAATTATAAGATGAGAATATCTATTGATAAAACCTTGGGTCGTTACAGTAATTTAATAATGGATATCCTTAAATTGTCTCTAGTTATATTTGTAGTTATAGTTCAGTAATCATGAATTAGGGTAATGATTCAGTTAGTTCTCAAATACCCATTTACTAGGGTAATTACTACTAGGTGACTATGTGTCACAACTACATCCAACTAATATTGTTTAGACATCGATATAATTGATAAGAAAACCCAAAAATATCTAATTTACCAAAACATAAATATTATAATCAATACAAATACATAACCATGAATAATATCCCTTGGATTTAAATTTGACATCTCTTATCATATTCGATAAAAAAATTCAAATTTATCTAACATAAAGGGTTATCTATATGTATGATATTATGATATTCCATAACTACTAAATGCTTAAATTATTCTCTATTAAAACATGACCTCTAATGGTTTCTAAACCATCCATTTATTAAAACTATACCACTCTAGACCCACTCTCTAATAATATGGTGTTAATAAACACCTTCATTATATAACATTATTTAAATTAATTGAAGAAACCAAATTTTAAACATCAATATTTAAAATACCACCAATAAATATTTTAAAACTTACACTCTAAAGGCCATTCATGTTTAGTGTTTAACAGAGTTAGTGAAAAATAGATCTATAAAACCCCTTGTATTTCTCATAAACTTTTGAATTTTTCTACTATATAAGATGATTCTTAATCTACTAGTAGTCATCAGCATGCCCCATAATAATATCATCAAATACTAATCTTTTAGAAATATGATGGTTTTCAATTTTCATCAATAACAAGGGAGTTGGAAACATATGAAGGGTGATATTAAATAAAAATTAAGGTTAAATATAATTGATAACCATCAATGAACATTACTGAACATAAAATAGTCATATCTAGTATGGTAAAATAGTTAATCAAAATAATTCCATAACAAAAAAACAAGCAGAATGACATATCCATGGATAATATATTAATAAATAAAGACATGTATGACAATATATGTTTTCTTAGTAATGAAGTTCATAATTCTAGATAGCTAATTCCATTTTTCATTCTTGGAAGTAAATATCTTAGTAATCATTATATTTTAGTGAAGGCCATGTTTCTTGGAAATTTTATTTTTTTGCTCACATAAACCAAAATATAAATTTGATTTTGTCTCATGCACCATATTGATTCATCAAGTGTATATATATATGTATATATATATATATATCAATCCCCACCAGTCACTAGTTGCGTCAAGTGCATTCATTATATAAAGGAGTAAATGAACTGTATAATACATAACAACTATTCATTAGTAGTCAATAAAAATAACTATTGAAATAATAAGAATAAAAATTTATAATATTTTGTTAGAAAATAAATCGAATAATTTATTTTAATCATCAAACAATCCAACAAATTATAGAGTATTTCTATATGTTGATGTCAAAAGATTCCCCAATAATATGATATATGGATATATCGGTGAATTCCTTTTAAAAAATAAAATGAAAAGGAAACTAGTACGAGAATAATAAAAATGTAATCCATGAAAAATATATACACAAAAAAAAATCAATCAAGTTGTGAATATAAATCTTATATCAATAAAACAAAACTGATATGTGAACACCCTTATAATAATTTTAATGTAAAAATTAAAAGAAGATTAGATGGATACTATAAAATTCATGTATAAGGAAATGAAAAAATTTATTATAGTTTATGTGAATAGTGTAGTGAATAAAACATATAAATGAAAATATGGGAATAATATTAAACAAATCACACTGAATTGAAAATGGATAAAAATAAACTTATGACATAAGAAACATTCAAATAAAATCTCATTGAAGGGTAAAATTTCAAATGAAACATTAGATTTCATAAATAATGAGTGGATAATGATACACAATATTTGAGGGAGATTTAGATACACTATACAAAATATAAAATGGTTTATAATAAGATATATAACACATATAGGTACAATTTTGAGAAAAATATCAATAATAAGTAACATAATAGTTGATGCAAGAATCATTTGATAATGATTTTATAAAAAATAATAGTAAAATATCATAAAGGAATTAGAAAATTCTATATAAATAATTAGTTTGGTAGAATAAATAAATCATAGAACAATAGTGCTAAATAAAAATATTTTTAACTCCATTGAACCAAATTGAATTACCATAGACCCATACTTAATTATTAAAGCATTCTAAAAAACCTTGTAAAATCATGAATACTCAAATTATTTTATTTTATACCTTCTTATAAAAATAATTCACATATATTTCATTTAAAATAGACCATTTATTATCATATTCTATTTATTTATTAAATAGTTTATTCTTATTTTTGAGTAGAAATTTAATCAGTGTCTGCTTATTTTTTTAATAGCAGTGAAAAAAATTGTAGATAAATACATAATTTAAAAATTTTATATACACAAACCAATCATGACTATATTTTTAAATTCTATAATATTATTATTTACTTTTCCATTGTAATCTATTACATTGTATTATAAAGTTGTTTTAGTATTTGGTTGGACATAAAAAACACAAACATACCACATTTCAATGGTTGAGTATGGATAACAATGTTTTTATTTGGACATAATATCATTATAATAGAATAATTAATATAATACATTATATTTTTGTGGTTTTGAATGTTATTTCAAATTGTTTTTAAAATATTTAACATCATGATGAAAAATTAAAATCTTTACTTTGTTAAGGTAGTATTCTGAAAAATGAATGGTTAACATTTTAAATTTCTAAAAAATGAGAGTAAATTAAGGTGGATGATATTTTGTAACTTTATATTTATAATTTTGTTATATATATCACATTTATTATTCCATCAAATCCTTAGGACCATGGATGAGAGGCGGTGGTGAAAAACCAAAGTTGTCGCTTTGTGGTGGCAGTAGTCCACACAACACATGATCATTATTCTTTTTTTTATATTTATATTGGATGTTATCAATAAAAGGGTTTTTTATTTATATTATATCACATAATTATAATTGGAATGTATATTATATTCTAAAAATGTGTTAAGGATATTTTTGGAAGGGGATGAATAAGAAGAAAAAGGTAAGGATTATGTAATACTCACTGTGGGGCCTTGAAAATAATCTTGAATATATCCTTGTAAATATAGGTATTATACTAACTAAATAACAATACAGGATTATAAACATGAAATCAGATTATAGTTTTAGTAAAAACCATATTTTTATTAAAAAATTTGACAGAACGGGTTCCTCATGTAGGAGTTGATGTCTCCAAATTTGTATGTGAATAAAAGAGAAAATTTGTGAGTATATATTATTTATCAATAGTGAAATTAAATATTCAAGGGTTAGTTATTCTAAAACACAGACTTATACATCTTAAAACAAAGAACAATATGGATAAAAATTATTTATGGTTTTACCACCATGATGGGAAAATTAAAATAGTAATAGTTTAGTGCATGTGTCCATTAATATGTGTCCAATTATGTTCCTATTACATAGAGTATAAGATGGAATGATAATTGAGTATATAATTTAGAGTCTAAAAAAAGTGGTATGGATATTCAGTGTGTGAATAGTTTTAATAGGGTTTGATTTATGATAGTGATGGTGATATCATGAATGGAGATTGTTGTGTTTTTATATTAAATATTAGAAGGTAAGGTCCATGTGAGAATCTAAGTATATTAGTAATATAGAAGGAGAAAAATTTATTGTCCATGAGAATAGAGAGTATAAAAAATAATGAAAATTTCATCAACATATTGTATATAGAAATGAAGGATAACATTCAAATATCTAATACTTATTTTCACAATATATTTTGTGTCAAGAAATAAGAAGTAATGAGATGAAAAATGAGACTCATACTAATATATTCCCATTATAATTAGTAGAAGATAAGATTAAAAAAAATGATATGTAAGATATATGAAATACAATATGATATCCCTATACCATAAAGTGAATAAGTTATTTTTTAGAAAATAAAAATGGTTGTAATGTGGAAACAATAATTGAGTAGTAGTTCAATCCCTTAAAGAATGTGGTTGAGATGAGATATAGAGACTGACATGCATCCTATTGTAACTAAATATCTATTAGATATTGGTATCATTTATTTTAGAATAAGATCTTAATATTCTGATACAACACCATCTTGAAACACATTGATGAAATTATTTTTTAGTTTTAGGGATTACCTAAGAAAATTTGAGAGAACCATTATAATGAATAATTGGTGAGTATACAAAATGATAATGATAGTTTTCTTATATTTTCATATGAAAACATTTCCATTTTGAATTGATTAATATAACTGAAAATTGTGTCTTAGCCTCAACCCAAACAAATAAATTAGTATATAACATCATTTTGATTAAACTATTTAAAAATACCATATACTACCTATTTACTATTCAATATAGTTTGGCATGGATTAATTTAGTACTATGTAACAATATAAAAACTTCACATATGTCTTAAATAATATAGATTCTTAAAAAATTTGGTGAAGGTGTAATTTTCAATGAATTTTATAAAATTATCTTTAAATGATTCACCCCAACCCCCTCTTAGTGAAACTTCATGAATCGGTAGAGCAATTCACATGGGATTAAAGGTAATAAATGTTTTCTTATATTTGATTTGAATTTTAATAATATATTATTGTATATCAATCATGAATAATATATTTGAAGATGATAATATGATTATTCACATGGAGAATGTAGTTTCTATTCATATGAATTGAAATATATAGATTTTATCTAAAACCATAATTAATAGGTAGATGATGGAGGCTAAGAGGTTAGGAAAAGTCATAAATGAAAAAGGAGGATCCATTAGTAATTAATGTAGGTGAATAATATATAAAGATTAATTCACACAATCATTTTTATGTTTTACTAAAGGATAACATAAAAAATGTTTGAATTGATGTATTGACATAAATTATTTCATACATCGTGAGGTTACAGGTCAATAAATCATTGATTTATATGGAAGTATATTTTATATAATTATGGTTAAATTAGAGTTTATTGAAGTAAACTAATATTATTAAATTTAATAATGATGTTAAGAAATTATTAAATAATTTTAATGAAAATTATTCTATTTATGTAGAATATTTTACATTTAACATTAATGTAAATTACATTGTAATTTAATTATTTGTGTAAAATTTCCATTCATTAGTAAAAAAAGATAATGATATTATTGATGTCTAGGATTCACATTTGATGGTTAAATTCAGAGAAACTAAGTAATGATTAATCTTTTTTAATGAAAGGAAATAAAACATAAGGGCCTTTTTATGAATGTAAATATAGATTAGGAAGAAACAATAATATCTATTGATGTTGAGAATAATAACAAAAATATAAACTGTATCAAATTACATGATAAATAAGAAATTCTAAAGTGACATGATCATAAATATATAAATTTATTTATAGATTCATTTCTAACATAGTTATATTAATGGGGATTAATTTTACTAAAAATATCTACTTTGTATAAATTTAATATTCTATTATCTAATGAAATATAAATTTCATTCTAAATGAAAAAGGTAACATTTTTTTTCTTCAGAAAATGGGTTTTCTTATAATGTAAATTATCTAAATTTTACATGTCTAAAATAAAAATAATGTCAAATATAGAAGAAAAAAAGGAGTTAGCGTACTACCAATATAACTATAATTTGGGTGAGTGTGGATATAAGATGCAGTTCCCCAATATAATTCCAACATAAGATTAAAATTTCATAAATATCAATGAAATTAATTGTCCAGACTGTGTATATGTATAAAAGAACATGATATGTTGACTACAAAAACTATTGTGTATGAAATGAGTACAAGGAACGTGATTATTTTTATAACAAGTCAACTCATGAATTAAAATGGAATAATATATTATGGGGATGAAAATACAAGGTGAAGAATATAACATAAGTGAATTATAAGAATATATTTATATCAAATTGATTTGGAAACATATTTAATATCTTTGTTATTTAAAATAAAATTATTGATATTGAAGATTCAACATTGTGTATAATAACCAGTTATGTTCCAAAATAATGTTAATAATGAATACCATAGTATTAGAATATTATGTGAAAGAATAGTGTTTCCTCCACAACAATTGGAAAAAATAAATCTATGAAAAAATATACACTATATGAATTTTAGGAATGTGACACTAGGAAAAAAATAGATGCATCTACTATAGTGTATTATTTATCCCATTTTACAATTTAGATCCATAAAATTAAATTATATTAAATTAATGAAGGACTTATTTACAATGATTTAAATAAATCTAGGAGAGAAAAAGGATTAGTTTAGTGGAATACATCACTTAAAACGAATTCCATAATCATGAAATGTTTCTAGAAGTTATTAATTTAATGATTTATGGTAATCCATGTAAATGTACTATGAAAAATATTAATGATTTTAATGAATGAGTGATGATTTTTTCTTGATAAGCGGTATAAAAAATTGAATGATAAAAAAAAATTAACGTTCTATAAGGAAATAATAATTTCAATATAAAGAAATTGAATTTCAATAAATGTTATAAATGTTTATAACCCAATATATCATGAGATGAATTTTGAATGGTGGAACAAGGATAAAAAAATCAACGATTTTATTGGTTATATTACCAAGAAAAAGGATATTGTTTTACACACCTTCCTAGTCCAAAAAAATTACATGACAATCTGATGCTAATTTCCAATGGTTGCAGGTCAATGGGACTTCATCAATAAAGAATTGAAATACATGATGGTCTAAAGGATGGTAGGTTTGGCTCATATCACCCTTTTGGGGATAGTTTTATCATATTATGGGACACTAATATAGATTTTATACATGATAATTAATCATTCCAAAATCCCAAAGTAGGATCCTTTTTGACTATTACTCTTATCAATGAAAAAAATAATTGAGTTGAATTTTTTTTTAATTAAGATTTTCATCACTATTGACTTATTAGTTAGTCATTCTACAATTTACTGCCTCCTTGCAGGTCACTATAGAATTTATCATTATCATGGGAGGTAGTTGGTGTTGCGTATCATTAATTTTCCCATAAGAGAAGTTTCATATGCTTCACAATGAGTTGAACCTAAAACCATATAGTTTATTATCATTTATCATGACACACTATACCTATAGATTCATTGGAAATTTCCTATTATTGTTAATTTTATGGATTTTCAGTAATAACTAGTATGTTATTGTTATTGAAATGAAATGATTCATCCTATGTGTTATAGTAAACATGATAAAAATCTCACATTTTATGATTTTAATTTTTTATGGTCTTCTGATATGACCATACCATGATGTTTATCATTTTTTGGAAGAAATTATGGATGGGTAGTTTATAAATTTATAATTTATACTTATATGTTCACCTTATTTTTTACTTTTGTACACCTTAATTGGGTCATTTAAATGATCATCTAAAAATTCTAATCCCATATTGACTAAGATTATTGTCATAAATAGGTGATAATGGAAGCTCAACCGTATTACAAGAGAGTTTACAACAAGTGGATGACTAGGAATAAAACCTTTGAATTTTTTACTCATTAAAAGGAACATGGTTAAGTCATTTTTTGAAACTAATAGAAGTACCTCGACTCAACATGTCACAATAATTTTAATAGTGGAATATTGAGTTAAGGAATATAAAAATGAGGTTCATGTCAAATAAACACAGTAAAATGGTGTTTACACTTTAGTTTCCCATTATAGATAATAGGTTTATTTCACACATAGGTTTTAGAGTATTTTAATATAGTAATATATGTATTTTAATTAATATTTTTTAATTTATTGGAATATATGAACTTTTTTACATTTTATTGAAATATAAAACCAACAATTGTAAAAAAGAAAATAAGACAAATTATGGAATTAAAAGACACTTCGTGTAGTGATATGAAGTATCATTACATGACCCAAGTATATTGAATCATGAAGACAAAATCATATAGAGAATAATGAGACCAATGATACTAGAGGAATTCATAAACATGAAATTTAAAGAATTAAAAATGATCAATCATCTGAATAAAGAATCACCCCATACATCAATGAAATAGAAATTAACAGCTTATGAAAATACATGACGTGAACTTAATTCACACCATACAAGTTTCTATATAGAAATTATTTGATAGTATGTTGTTTTTTAATATTAAATTTCATGTAATGAATAAATGATGTAAGTTAATTGAGGTAGAGATAAGACAAATTTCATGGTTATTTTTCACACTGTAAATGTTAGGCCATTTACTTGAAAAGTACACAATACATGTCATGAACCCATCGAGATGAATGAATTTAATTAAATAGAGGAAGAGGGTTTTTTGTGAAAAATATTTATTCACCCCTTCAACCACAACATTTAGGTATTAAAAGGTATAGGGGGCTAATATGAGAATAATCCATGATGATTTCGGAGCCCTATTGTATCTTTTCTTAAGGTTACTGTTTGTTATTTCTTCTGAGACTCTCATTGATAGAAATATTGGGAGATTTAATTTTGTCATGGAAAGTATGATGAATTGGGATTGATTGTATAATCTATTTTATTTTTTTATTTCAATTCATATTAGGATTTCATATTTGTTCATTATTTATATATCTTCCATGATTCTTTTTAAATGAACATCATATGAACAGATATGAAGTGGATTAAAAATATTTATTTCTTTGAGAATGGGTATTTCTATAGTTTATTGATTGATTTTTTTATTATGAGATCTATTACTTAGACATCATCAATAACCATTAGGTTAGTTACAATCCTATGATTATATAAGGTCGCTAGTTACCCATTCTATGCAATCTGAAGTAAATAACAATGAGAAAAGGAGAATTTTGGATAAACTATGTTTATGATGAACATTGTACCATCTAGGACTTGATTCCTTCAAATTGATGTTTGTTAATTAATTATTTTTATACCATTTTATCCCTTGAACCTAGATTCAGTGCATCCAAACACCCTTTTAATATTTTCTTTTCCCACATTCTTCACAAGCCAGATTTTTAGAAGCATATATTAAAATTTTAAAAATTGAAATTAGTTTAGGCCATCATTATAGAAGTGATATTTTATCCATCACTATCCCTATGGGTTTAAATTTTTTACTTTCTTATCATATACAACCATTTAGAATAATGGTTTGTTTTATTAATTTTATAAATTTTAAAATTTGGTTATCCTTTAGGAATCAATTAAACACCATAGTCTATAAACTTTTTGGAATCATTGTTAGGAATATGAGGGGAAATTATATTGGTATAATAATTTATAATAATTATTTTCTCAATTTTTTTGACCGATTTTAGTATATAATTTATGGTTATTTAAATTTTTTTCTTATCTTTAACGTACTATATATTTATTGTTGTGATAGAAGGGATGTAGAAAAGTATGACACCCATGGTGATGTTCTACTTCCTGATGGAGGATACGAAACATAAAATCGATGAAATTATAATGATGGGAAATTAATTCAATGAGAACCAAAAAGTGTATCCATGAATAAGATAAAAACACCATGTAGACCAGAGATAGATTTTGAAGAGGAATGCCATGAGAAAAAGATACATACTTAATGAATATGATTTAAATACCACTTATAATGATTAATTTCATCCTAACCTCATTTCCCTTGACTTTTTAGGTTTGGAGGAAGAAGTAGACCACTATGTAGATTTTTAGTGTGGATAGAAATTTTTTTGAACACATATGTAATATGAGGAAAAATAAAACAAATATGAATAAGAGAACATGAATAGCAATATACTAAAAATATTTCTTGTGAAACTTAGACTACAACTAAAAGAAAAATAATAGGTGTAAAAATAAGAAGCAAAAAGCGCTATCTTTTTAGAAGAACCAAAATATGAAATAATGAAATAAAAAACTAACGATCTAGACATGAAACCCAAATGAATTAATAAATAAATTCAAAACATGTAGATAACTATAGAAAATAAATAATTTTACCAATTCTGGACAAATTCTAAGATACTTTTGGGTTTATTTATACTATTAAAACTTTGTTCTTCACCTATATAGAGTTTCATGCCAATTTCATTAAGGATAAGACATGATTAGATGGGTTGATTTCAAAGTCATGATTAAGTGATCACTATATGGTAAGAATTATAAGATAATACAATAAGATATAAACTTTATGGATGATCTGAACAATTGATATAAAAGAGTTTCATTTTGGAGGAAACTTGAGTTATTATTACATTTTAGGATTTTAGATTAATTTCATTATTATCATTTAATTTCAATTTATAATTTCATTTTTGATAATTAGTGAAATGGATATTATTTTATGAGGATTATCTATATTTTTCATTTCCATGAATAAGAGAGGCTACAAGAGTTATGAGGCATGATAAGAAGCTGCTGGATCAATTCTTATTGGGAATATAATTTATGATTTCAAAGACAGATCATACATAACATGAAATCCATACATGTAATGGATCAGGTGCGAGAATTTACTATCTATAAAAAGAAAGAAACATCAATTTTCAATGGGAGTAATAATTTTAATTCTATAATTTTCTATTGTTTTCTAAAAACTTAATTATTTTAGAGATATAACTGCAAATTTTATTCCCGTATTTTATTCTAACATTACTCAACTGAACTATGAGGCATAAACTAGCAAGTATATTTACCATGACTATAATTTTAAATCTCATTGTAAAAAATCTTAAAAGAGAAAAATTGTGATAATATTTTTTGGGTTGAGAATGTGCTTTTGGATTATAAAAATAAACGTTTAAGGAACCATGTTCACTTTTTAAAATTAATTTTATTTAGGATTTGTCTATGACTTGAATTTATAATATTTAAAATAATTATTATTTTTATTTATATACTTTTCCCGGATTTGTTTTACAAACTATTCATTTAATTTCTTAGACATCCTTGGATCCAAATACTTCACATTCTTTCATTCATATATATTATAGATACTTAGGAATGTTCTCTTCTAGAACTTACTTGGAGTCTTACCAAAATATATTATTTAATAGAATATCATTTAAAATGATCCATAAAATATTTTAAATTGGTCCACTATCTATGGAACCACCTAAAATTAACCATTCTAAAGCACATTAAAGATGTGAATAACCTTTTTAGGAAATTATCCAAGTTACAAGACTCTTTTATCGATTCATACATTACTAAAAATGAATTGAAATATATTTAAAATAATAAGTGTGTGGAGGGTGAGACACTCCATGGTGGATATTGATTTATTTCATTAAGAATATTGTGTTAGGGGATTCCTTATGATTTGGGTAGAGGAAATTAATTTTTCATTATTGAATATTATTCACCTATCAAATTTATAATAACTTATACAAAAAATAAAAAAATTGAAAATAAAAAATTCATAAAAAGTAGATTGTGTCTTGTGAGGATAAAAAATCACCAAATTCATACTAAATATCATTTGATAATATGTGTTTAGGTTGGTGATGTGATATTTTTATTGAGAATAGATTTCAAAAGAAATAAATAAATAAAATAAAAAATAATAGAAACAAATAAGAGAGAGAAAGAGAGGATGATTCTTTCACAATACACACATATATCATGATCCACATCGATATTTTTGGCGGTAGGTGAGAGATGAAATATTCAGAAGATATTTTTATTGAGAATATATTTTTATATCAGGAATTTAATTTTAGATTAAAACCAATTTTTTTCCTTATTTGTTTAAATCATTTACCCACATACCCTAAAGCCTTTTAACCTAATGAAAAATCCCTACGAATTACATGAGATTATTTTTTAAATAATTAGTGATGATATATGTATTTTAAGAGCATTGTACGTGACATGTTTTTGTGGTATGTGATGATATGTTTTTACATTTTTACTTAGTTGATATTTTTAAAAATTCACAAGAAATAATTGAAAATGGAATTCATTTTAAAATTAATTGATCACTGAAAATAAATAAAACAAGAGGTCTGGTTATTTTAATGGAGAAAATAAAAATAATTTTTTGACTTGATTATTTTGAAAATAATATAATTGATGAATTATATTATGTAATTTTGGAACATTTAAATTCCCATTGAATTAATTTTTTATTGATATTGAATTAAAATCATGGTAAGGTGATTTCCCTTTGTAGTTTGTTTAGATTCCATCCATTAGGACAAGTCTGAATTAAAGTGTGGGGATATATGATATGTATATTTCATGAATATGTTTTAGTTTATTTTAATATCATTATTTTTTTAATATAATTGATATTATTTCAATTTTAAACCATTTTTATTATTTTCCATTTCCCTGTAGGATACAACCATCATTTTTAAAAAGGGAAAAAATAAGAATTTAGGAGAAAAAATATACTTCATAAAGTGACATGATGATTCACAGCGCAAACCATTAAAATTAAATTCAAAAGACAAAATAATATAGTGTGTTTTAAGAATAAATATCTTGGAGGAATACAATTTCATGTCATATAGAGAATTACAAATCATTAATTATTCAAAGGAAGAATATCCCCCCACATCCATGAAGTGGAGATTCACGGTCTATCAAAAAAATGATGAAAACTTAATTAAAATCATTGGATTTTAGATGTATAATTTTTTTAGAAACCTCTACCACATTATATTATACTATTTATAATGAATTTATAATGTGAGTTCATCAAGACAGACAAATTCTAAGTTTCATTGTTCTTTTTCACAATATAGATATTTTATCATTTACATGATGTGTGCATAATACTTGTCACGACCCGCCCTCGGGGTCCGTGCCGTGACTACCCCAAGCCCGCCTTCCATAGGCCAGGGGCTGGCGACTAGCACCAAGGCGTAAATCCCAGTAAAAAGGGAAGGCATTGCCTTTGAAAAGTAAACAAACACCACAGAGTAAGCAAGCGGAAAGTAAACACTAAACAAAACAGAGTACTACTGAAAGTGCGGAAAAGTAAATGGGCCAGTATACAAACCCAAACTGAAAGTAAAGTACAACTCGAAAGGGAAAACAACAACTGAAAAGTAAAAGGCGCTACTCCGAGCTGTCCACTGGAAATCCCACCTGAGGGGTGGGTACAGATAGCCCCTCTACTCCACGGGTCCCGCCGTCCGCTCCGTACACGTCCCGCCCAGTGGTCCACCTCCGGGTACCGTCCCGCTCTGCAAGCCTCAGCTAAGGTCAACGCTGTCCGTCGTCTGCAACCAACACAACGTAGTGCGGGAAAAGCCCGTGCATGGGGTGAGTACAAGCTACTCAGTAGGGACCCCGAGACCTCTGAAGGTCTCTCAAATCCACAAAGGATAAACCACGAAGAAAAGTAACAATCACGAAGTAACAACTGACACTGCTTAGGTATATGCCCATACATATACCTAAGTCATCAATTCAAATACGCTCCAACCTCCGAGCCCAAGTACAACTCAGTCCACGCAGGAAAGTATACGTATTCCACATAGGAAAGCAAAACATAATCCACACAGGATTGCACAACACAATCCACACAGGAAAGCAACAGGATTCAGCTCACACAGGTATACTTCTTCAAGGACGATAAAGATGATCACTGATCCATCTAAGTCGTCGGACCCACGAAGGATCGATAGGTAACTAACCCCCGCAAAGACCCACACAGGATCGGGCCCACACAGGACCTGTAGGCGCTGGCTCACACAGAACCGCTGAGCTCAAGGACCCACACAGGATCGGGCCCACACAGGACCTGTAGCACTGATCCACGTAGGATCGCTGAGTGCTGTAGTCGTCGTCGTCGAATCCACACAGGATCTCTGTACTGTCGTCGTCGAATCCACATAGGATCTCTGTACTATCGTCGTCGCAGTCACAGTAGCAGTCGTAGCAGTAGTAGCAGTCGTAGCAGTCGCAGCCAGCACTAGGGTTCCCGCACACAGCAAGCTCGTTCGGAGGGTCCGCTCCACGAGCCGAGAGGCTGATACATCAACTGTCACGAAGACCAGAGTTGATGTATCCAAAAGTTCCGTATCGTCAACAGGAACTCAACGCAACAGACGGCGCGTCGATCGGACGCCCGGTCTGAGAGTTAATGGCATTTTCGTCTCCGGGGCCCGGTTGGTTTTTAAGGCAAAACCAACCCGACCGTACTCCACCTGCGTCCAAACCTCGGGCGGAGTATGCCAAAAGATCCGTCTCACTAAGAGGAACACAACGCGACTGACGGCGCGTCAATCGGACGTTCGTAGCTCAAGATATGAGCGTTTCCGCTCCGAAGGCCCGGTTGGTTTCGTGAACGAACCAACCCGGCCAAACTCAAAGTAAACCGAAACCTTGAGTGCGATATACCGAAACGACCGTCTCGATCCAAGGATCGCGTTGCCGCTGACGGTTCATCGATCAGAGGTCCGAGGCTCAAGTTATGGGCCAAAAACCAATTCTGGTTCGAAACGGGGGGTCCGGGTCCGGGCCGACCCGGCCCGACCCCCCCCCCCCCCCCTGGGCGGCGCGGTGGCCGGCGGCGGCGGCCGGCGGCGGATTAAGTGTGGTGGGGCCCACACGAACCCCTAAACTTTTCAAGTTCCCTAACTCCCCTCTCTCCCTCTTAAAGGCTTGACAAGTTAACTTCTATTTAATTATACAATTCATGTATATTAAATAAGTGAGTTAATTTTGGAGTTATCCATTTTGAATTTCAAACCTTTGAAATTCTTTGTTAAGTTTTTGATTAAATTAGCTCTTCTCTCTTTTTGTTGGGTTAGAATTCTTGGGCCACCTTGAGAGCTTTGGAGAGTTTCTTCTTCTTCTTCAACTCTGACGAAGAACACGAAGAACGCTCAACTTGACGAAGAACGCTCAACTTGACGAAGAACGCCACTCCGCTCTTCTTCGTCTTCCGTGTCAACGAGAGGGAACGCCACTCTCCTCGGATTCCCTTCGTCGACATAAGAGGTTTCGCCAACGACGTGCCACATCGGACACATCTCTTCGTCAACGGAATTGACGAACGACGACCGCGACGCCCGACCTCCGCGACGTCGTCTTCCGCGGACGTTGTCAAATCTTCGAACCTATACCCGAGGTAGGGGTTGTTGATTTCTTTTTGGTTTCCTTATTATATTCTTGATCGTGAATTTAACAAGTCTAACGTGTGGCTTGATTTATTTAAAGTTACGTTATTATTTTAACGTGAGGGGGCCGGACCGCACGAACACGGCCGAACCCCCCTCCATCGTTCTTGTTTGTTCTTGCGGGCGGAAGCAAGTGGCGTGGTGCCGTCGCACCACGCGGATGATCGTGCAAATATTTTTACGCGGCGCCGTCGCGCCACGCCGAGGAAGAATCTTCAAGAACGCGACGCCGTCGCGCCGCGTTGAATGGAATCTTAGCACGGCGAAAGGGGCGCGGTGCCGTCGCACCGCGCCGGACGATGAACACCGCGGCGGGTTCCGGGCCGCGGCGGGACGAGGAGACCGCGGCCGGTTCCGGGCCGCGGCGGAAGAGAAGACCGGCGGCCGGGCCTCCGGTGTTGGAAGCCGAAGGCGGGACCGGAATTTCCGGTCCCGTTGGTGAAAACCGGCCGGCCAGCTGGCCGGCCGGGTGGCAGAAAACCGGGGGAATAAATCCCCCGGCCGGTTCATCAAACCCCCTCCCCCTTAATGAGGGGGCGGTTTCCTTGTGGGGGGAAAAGCCCCCCGTGTCGTCCAGCAGGCCCCCCACGTGGGGGGGGGGGGGGGGGGCGTTTTAAAAAAAAAGGGGCGCGGCACAATGGCCGCGCCGCTCCCTCAAAACCGCGGGGGTTTGATCCCCCGCGTGCAGCCACCTCGCGGCACCCCGAGCCGCCGCGGCACCCCGCGCCGCCGCGCCGCCGCACCGCCAGGCCACCGAGCCGCCCCCGGCCGCCGCGCCGCCCCCGGCCGCCGCGCCGCCGCAGGCCGCCGCCGCCGGTCGCCGCCGCCGCCCAGGGGGGGGGGGTCGGGCCGGGTCGGCCCGGACCCGGACCCCCCGTTTCGAACCAGAATTGGTTTTTGGCCCATAACATGAGCCTAGGACCTCCGATCGACGAACCGTCAGCAGAAACGCGATCCTTGGATCGAGACGGTCGTTTCGGTATATCGCACTCAAGGTTTCGGTTTACTTTGAGTTCGGCCGGGTTGGTTCGTTCACGAAACCAACCGGGCCTTCGGAGCGGAAACACTCATATCTTGAGCTACGAACGTCCGATTGACGCGCCGTCAGTCGCGTTGTGTTCCTCTTAGTGAGACGGATCTTTTGGCATACTCCGCCCGAGGTTTGGACGCAGGTGGAGTACGGTCGGGTTGGTTTTGCCTTAAAAACCAACCGGGCCCCAGAGACGAAAATGCCATTAACTCTCAGACCGGGCGTCCGATCGACGCGCCGTCTGTTGCGTTGAGTTCCTGTTGACGATACAGAAATTTTGGATACATCAACTCTGGTCTTCGTGACAGTTGATGTATCAGCCTCTCGGCTCGTGGAGCGGACCCTCCGAACGAGCTTGCTGTGTGCGGGAACCCTAGTGCTGGCTGCGACTGCTACGACTGCTACTACTGCTACGACTGCTACTGTGACTGCGACGACGACAGTACAGAGATCCTATGTGGATTCGACGACGACAGTACAGAGATCCTGTGTGGATTCGACGACGACGACTACAGCACTCAGCGATCCTACGTGGATCAGTGCTACAGGTCCTGTGTGGGCCCGATCCTGTGTGGGTCCTTGCGCTCAGCGGTTCTGTGTGAGCCAGCGCCTACAGGTCCTGTGTGGGCCCGATCCTGTGTGGGTCTTTGCGGGGGTTAGTTACCTATCGATCCTTCGTGGGTCCGACGACTTAGATGGATCAGTGATCATCTTTATCGTCCTTGAAGAAGTATACCTGTGTGAGCTGAATCCTGTTGCTTTCCTGTGTGGATTGTGTTGTGCAATCCTGTGTGGATTATGTTTTGCTTTCCTATGTGGAATACGTATACTTTCCTGCGTGGACTGAGTTGTACTTGGGCTCGGAGGTTGGAGCGTATTTGAATTGATGACTTAGGTATATGTATGGGCATATACCTAAGCAGTGTCAGTTGTTACTTCGTGATTGTTACTTTTCTTCGTGGTTTATCCTTTGTGGATTTGAGAGACCTTCAGAGGTCTCGGGGTCCCTACTGAGTAGCTTGTACTCACCCCTGCACGGGCTTTGCCCGCACTACGTTGTGTTGGTTGCAGACGACGGACAACGTTGACCTTAGCTGAGGCTTGCAGAGCGGGACGGTACCCGGAGGTGGACCACTGGGCGGGACGTGTACGGAACGGACGACGGGACCCGTGGAGCAGAGGGGCTATCTGTACCCACCCCTCAGGTGGGATTTCCAGTGGACAGCTCGGAGTAGCGCATTTTACTTTTCAGTTGCTGTTTTCCCTTTCGAGTTGTACTTTACTTTCAGTTTGGGTTTGTATACTGGCCCATTTACTTTTCCGCACTTTCAGTAGTACTCTGTTTTGTTTAGTGTTTACTTTCCGCTTGCTTACTCTGTGGTGTTTGTTTACTTTTCAAAGGCAATGCCTTCCCTTTTTACTGGGATTTACGCCTTGGTGCTAGTCGCCAGCCCCTGGCCTATGGAAGGCGGGCTTGGGGTAGTCACGGCACGGACCCCGAGGGCGGGTCGTGACAAATTGGTATCAGAGGAGTTCGGTTCTACCGCGAACTCTGATCTTTTCTATGTGAAGCAATCATGTTTAGCGTATTGAGTGTGGTTATCAGTCCAGGGAGTCCAGTGTTGGTGCGGCGGCTGACGTATCCGTACACCAGGACCCTGACTTCTGATTTCCGACTTAATGCACGAAAACATTGATTGCGTGTGTGTTTCAAATTTTTCTTTGTGATTACTTATATCAGCTCACCAGGTATACTGTTCTAACCGTGGCGCACCTGTTTCCTTTTCAGGATGGCCCCACGACGGCAGCCAGCTAGGGTTCTGAGAGTCGAGCGATACGACAACCCACCGAGCGACGAGGCCTCGGTGCAGGGCCCTTTTCCAGTAGTGGCACCGGCGGTAGCTTTACCCGCCGATCCCCCGATGCTTCCAGCAGCAGTCGCTGACGATGCACGTCGCCTCAGCGCACTTCATGAGTTTCAGCGCCAGCGACTGCCCAGGTTTCGCGGGGAGACAGATCCCCAGGCAGCAGAGGACTGGCTGGAGGCAGTGGTTCGAGTGTTTAGGCTAGTGAGGACACCAGCAGACCTCATGGTGATCCTCGCTGCGAGCCTACTACACGCAGCAGCAGGACGATGGTGGAGCCTGATGCTCCAGGTGCACGATGAGGCATCCCTACTTTGGACGGACTTTGAGAGCCTCTTCCGCTCGGAGTTCGTCCCAGCCACCCTTCATGCGGTGCGTATCCAGGAGCTTCTACAGCTGCGACAGGGCAGCATGACGGTCGCTCAGTACTCGGCGAGATTTACCGATCTCTCGCGCTACTCGACCGACATGGTACGGGACCCATTCTTCCGGGCCCGGACCTTCGAGCAGGGTTTGAGACACGAGATCAGGGCATCGCTGATCTCCCTCAGCATACCGACTCAGACAGGAGTACTGGAGCGGGCCCTTCTGATCGAGAGCTTCCTTGCTGAGTCTACACCAGCACAGCGATCCACCGCAGGGCGGCACGTGGCAGAGTCATCTGCAGCAGGCAGTCGACGGATGACTCAGGGGTCCAGACAGACCAAACCTTCGGGCAGACGATCTCAGGGCACTGGCTCAGCAGTGCGGGGCACACAGCGCGGAGCCAGTCTTACGAGAGGCAGACAGTGCTACTCGTGTGGCGGGCAGGGCCACATGGCTCGCGACTGCCCGACCCGCCGTGCCGAGGAGCAGCAGTCAGTTGATGAACCACCGAGGCAGAGGCAGAGGGTCGACCGTGGCGGTCCGCAGGGAGGAGGCGGACGAGGCAGAGGAGCTGGACGAGCAGCCGGTGGTGGCCGACGCTATGAGACTCTGCCACCACCACCACCAGGAGGTCCACCCCGACCACAGGGAGCTGGCGGGCAGCGACAGGCACAGCTCCAGGCAGCAGAGGCCTACGACCACGACGCACCCGAGATGATTCGAGGTACTATCTGTGTCTATTCCACCCTTGCTGCAGTTCTTATAGACACAGGAGCGAGTCATTCTTTCATAGCCGCTGCCCTTGTTCGGAGCTCGGAGATTCCGACAGAGCCGTTGGCTCGATCCTTACGGCTAGAGATTCTTACGGGAGCAGACTCGACGATTACGCACTGGTGCCGGCAGTGTGAGCTTACTCTAGGAGGCGAGAGCTTCGGCTGGGATCTTCTTGTAGCAGCGTCGAGGCCTTACGACGTCATCTTGGGCATGGATTGGCTATCTACGGTCCATGCACAGATTGACTGTTTTAGGCGCAAGGTGCGTTGTGTACGCACCGACGGGAGCAGGTCCACCTTCACCGGCGAGAAGGGAGCCTTAGCAGCACAGGATGGACTTCCGCGGAGGAGAGGACAGCCCATCACTCATCAGTTGGCTAGCCTCATCCTTGGAGCAGTTGACGTGCGGAGTCCTGGTTTTCCTGCAGTGGTGGATCAGTTTGCGGATGTTTTTCCCGACGATGTTCCAGGGCTACCTCCTCGCAGAGAGGTAGACTTTTATATTGACTTGTACCCCAGGACAGCCCCGATATCCACTCCAGCATATCGGATGGCCCCCGCCGAGCTTCGAGAGCTACGGGTACAGTTGGAGGACTTGCAGGGCAAGGGATTCATCCGACCCAGTGTTTCACCCTGGGCTTCCCCGATATTGTTCGCCAAGAAGGCGGACGGGAGCTTGCGACTTTGTGTTGACTATCGTCGCCTGAACCAGGTGACAGTGAGGAACAAGTATCCGCTACCGAGGATTGATGACCTCTTTGATCTGCTCAAGGGAGCACGGTGGTTCTCGAAGATAGACCTCAGGTCAGGCTATCATCAGCTCAGAGTCAGAGACGAGGATGTGCAGAAGACAGCCTTCAGATGTCGGTATGGACACTATGAGTTCTTGGTTATGCCTTTCGGTGTAACCAATGCTCCAGCAGTGTTCATGGCTCTCATGAACAGGATCTTTCAGCCATACCTCGATCGGTTTGTCGTGGTCTTCATCGACGACATTCTGATTTACTCTACGACAGAGGAGGAGCACGCCTATCACTTGCAATTTGTTCTTGACACACTCCGAGAGCACCAGCTTTATGGTAAGCTCTCGAAGTGCCAGTTCTGGATACGTGAGGTCCACTTTTTGGGACACGTTATCTCTGAGGCGGGAGTTGCAGTGGATCCCGCGAAGATTGAGGCTGTGTTAGCATGGGAGCCACCCAGGAGCGTGACTGAGGTTCGGAGTTTCTTGGGACTAGCTGGATACTATCGGAGATTCGTTCCAGACTTCTCTAGAGTTGCAGCATCACTCACAGCTTTGACGAAGAAGAGGAAACCCTTTTTATGGATAGACAGATGTCAGCAGAGCTTCCAGGAGATGAGACAGAGATTGACCTGCGCACCTATCTTGAGGTTGCCTGAGGAGGGAGTAGGGTACGTAGTCTACTGCGATGCATCAGGGACCGGACTCGGATGTGTTCTGATGCAGGAGCGGGCAGTGATCGCCTATGGATCACGACAGTTGAGGCCGCATGAGCAGAACTACGCTACCCATGACCTGGAGTTAGCAGTAGTGGTCTTCGCTCTGAAGACATGGTGACACTATCTGATGGGCGAGCGCTTTACAGTCTTTTCCGATCATCAGAGTCTCAGGTATATCTTCTCGCAGAAGGACCTGAACCTGAGACAGTGGCGATGGCTCGAGTTCCTCCAGGACTATGACTTTGAGATAGTCTATACTCCTGGTAAGGGGAACGTAGTAGCCGATGCCCTCAGCAGGAGGACGAGCATTCAGCTACTTGAGGAGGTGACGGAGCAGCTAGCCTCTTTGCAGATATCCTTCGTGGATAGAGATGGAGCAGCCTTTCTTCAGTCTCTCACAGTCACTCCTCCACTACTGCAGCGAGTCAGGGAGGCACAGCGCGGGGACGCTGACTGTGAGACACGGCGTGCACAGATATCCTCGGGACAGGCACCTGATGGTTTCTCCCTTGGAGCAGAGCACGACATCCTTTTCAGAGGACGTACCATGGTACCAGTCGCTTTGCGAGAGGAAGTGCTGAGGGAGTTTCACACTTCTCCTTTGGCGGTACATCCTGGAGTGGCGAAGATGTACCAGGACCTCAGACGACAACACTGGTGGCTGGGCATGAAGAAGGCAGTAGCAGAGTTCGTTTCTCGATGCCTCACCTGTCAGCAGGTAAAGGCAGAGCATCAGGTACCAGCAGGCTTGGTACAACCCTTGGAGGTTCCGGAGTGGAAGTGGGATGGCATATCTATGGACTTCGTGACTGGAATTCCACGCACTTCCAGAGGTCACAACTCCATCTGGGTGATTGTTGACCGACTCACCAATTCGGCACACTTCTTACCCATCAGAGAGCAGGGCTCAGTGGAGAGCTTGGGATGTCTCTACGTTCAGGAGATTGTGCGGCTCCACGGCATACCATCATCTATCATTTCCGATCGAGATGCCCGCTTTACTTCCCGGCTTTGGAAGGGGTTACAGGAGGCGTTCGGGACGCAGCTACGTCTTAGCACAGCTTTTCACCCTCAGACGGATGGTCAGACGGAGAGGACCATTCAGACACTCGAGGACATGCTCCGTGCCGGTGTCCTCGACTTTGTTCGTAGCTGGGAGGACCCCCTACCCTTGGTGGAGTTCGCGTACAACAGCAGCTACCACTCCACCATCGGGATGGCACCGTACGAGGCGTTGTACGGCCGACCATGTAGATCTCCTTTGTGCTGGACAGACCCTGGGGAGTCAGCACTGGTGGGACCGGAGATGGTCCAGGCCACGACAGAGAAGGTCCAGGTCATCCAGGAGCGGATGAGAACAGCTCAGAGCCGGCAGAAGTCATATGCTGACAGGAGGCGGAGGCCACTGGAGTTCGAGGATGGCGACCACGTCTTCTTGCGGGTCTCACCTCGACGTGGTATTCGGAGATTTGGCCGAGGCGGCAAGTTATCTCCGCGCTTCATCGGACCCTTCCAGATTCTCAGCAGGATTGGCGAGGTGGCTTATCGCCTGGCTCTACCACCTCAGTTGCACCGGTTGCACGACGTCTTCCACGTATCTCAGCTGAGGAGATACGTGCACGACCCGACGCACATCATTGACCATGGGGAGCTTGACGTTGACGATGGGGCGACTTTTACGGAGGTCCCGATGGAGATAGAGGATCGACAGGAGCGGGTCCTGCGTGGGCGATCGATTCTTCTAGTGCGCATCAGATGGCAGCACGGGAATCTCCAGGAGAGCACATGGGAGCGGGAGGCTCAGATGCGTGCTCAGTACCCTCATTTGTTTCCCTAGTTTTGATGTATCTTTACGGGGACGTAAAGCCCTGAGGTGGGAGTAATGTAAAGACCCGTAAAATTCAAGGAAAATTTTTTCTTAATTTTCTTTAGAATTTTACAAGAGCGCAGTTTCAGACGGCACCTGATTCCGAGGCCCGGAGTGCCCGGAATTAATTTCCGAAGTTTGGCTCGGGTACGTTCAGTGAACGAACGAGCGGGAATTCCTAACTTTTGATCCGGTGCTCGGAATTGAAATCCGAGGGCACCGATGAACTCGCAGCGCCGATATTCGCTTAAAGAGACCTTTTCGGGAGTTGCGTTTGTTGCGGGTTGAAAGTTAGTTTTGGGGTTTTTAGTTTGAGTTAAATAAAATTGTGTAGAACAATTTTATTATAACTTGTTAAAAACCTATCAAAGGAGGTTGGAAGTGGGACCCACACCCACTTAACCTCCCTTGGTAGGATTAAGTGTGGTGGGGCCCACACGAACCCCTAAACTTTTCAAGTTCCCTAACTCCCCTCTCTCCCTCCTAAAGGCTTGACAAGTTAAGGGGTTCGTGTGGGCCCCACCACACTTAATCCTCCCAAGGGAGGTTAAGTGGGTGTGGGTCCCACTTCCAACCTCCTTTGATAGGTTTTTAACAAGTTATAATAAAATTGTTCTACACAATTTTATTTAACTCAAACTAAAAACCCCATAACTAACTTTCAACCCGCAACAAACGCAACTCCCGAAAAGGTCTCTTTAAGCGAATATCGGCGCTGCGAGTTCATCGGTGCCCTCAGATTTCAATTCCGAGCACCGGATCAAAATTTAGGAATTCCCGCTCGTTCGTTCACTGAACGTACCCGAGCCAAACTTCGGAAATTAATTCCGGGCACTCCGGGCCTCGGAATCAGGTGCCGTCTGAAACCGCGCTCTTGTAAAATTCTAAAGAAAATTAAGAAAAAATTTCCCTTGAATTTTATGGGTCTTTACAATACTTGTCTTGAAACCACTGGGACGACTAATTTTAATTCTCTAGATACTGATGTTTTGATGTGAAACCATATTTATTCACCTTTTTTTCCACCACATTAAGGGATTACAATATGGAGTGGACCGAGATGATTCTAGACCGATGTGTATTCCTAACCCTACTACTATTTCTATAAAGGGTTTTGTTTATTATTTTCTCACCCTATCATAGATAGTATGAGGGGGTGATTTCATTTTACCAAATTATTCATGATTAATGTGGATTTATTTTATAAGATATTTTATATTAGATTTTAATTATTGTTGGGATTTCATTTTTTTCCTATTGATATCATTACCTTGATTCTTTTTGCATGATCATTTTATACAGGGTGAGGATTTGGATTTAATTTATTTATTTATTTTATAAATACCACTTCTTGAGTTGATTTAATTCATTTTTTAGTTTTAGATATAGGGTTTGTATTTCCACCATGAAAATTGGGATTGTTTTTCACTTTGTTTAAATAAGGTTTCTAATTAACATGTATTTTCAATCTGAAATACCTAAACATTAGAAAAGAAGAGTTTGGGATATATACAATATACCATGACCATTTATCTCCCTAGGGCATGATTCCAAAAAATAAAATATTTTTAATTAATTATTTTCATACCTTTTGATCCAATGAACCGAGATTCATTACTGCATGACTCCCATTTTATATTTTCTTTTCCCACATTCTTCAATAACTCCATTATCAGTAGATTAGATTCAATTTTTCCATTAAAAATTATTTTAGGCATTCATTTTAGAACTAATGTTTTCCCCATATCTGTCTCTTTAGGTTTGACCATGGACTTCTATATCCTATTGTACACATTGCTGGTTTTTTGATTCATTTTATGAATTTCTAAATTGATAATACCTATGGTAAATAATTAATCTCTATGAGAAATAAATATTTAATAATTTCATTTGATAAATAAATAATAGAGGATATTATTAGGGATTACAGATAGTAGGAGGCCTGTATTGGATTCCAGTGATATTAAATGGTTGATAATATGAGATCAAATGAGGATTAAACATTTGATACTATTTCTAGTTGATTTTTTTTATAATTAACAAGACATGAGGAAATGTTTTGGATAATCATGATAATTAAGTATCCATATAAGTATGATTATTCCTTAAAATTAGTGCAAATATGATACAATGAACTTTTTACACAAGACATGCCCTTATAGACAATCAAGACTACTTCTAGTATGATAAAAGAAGGTATTAGTTGGTAGTTAGACCAAGTACGAGGCCATGTTGTACATTATATATATCATAATAGATTATAGTGGGAAAATAGTTAATGATAAAAAAATTAGAGTCCTAGGTAGGGTTGATATAAAATAAAAGTGGTGAAAATACTATATTATGTGGGATTATGAATGACCTTCCCATATTCCTTAATCTGTCTTCTATCTTTATGTTAGATGATGGTAGATTTTTAGATTTAACCATGTTTAATTTTCAATAATTTATCTTTTATATTAATAATAGTGTGGGTTGGTAATATAGTTTAGGTTTACACATATTAACAGTCCCATGTGAATTGGGTTCCCCTGTAGTGGTTCTATGTGCATTTTAGTGTATTTTCCCTTGTAAAAATGGGATCACATGTATAGGGACCTGGTCTAACTAGACAATAGTTGTAGGGTCATGGGTAAATTGGAAAACTAAAAATGATAAATAGGTTTATTTTATCAATTTTATGGAGGCCTATGAAATGGGGTTCAAATTATTTAGGATTGGGTGAAGGATCTCCCATGATTTGAGGCTTTTGTGAGGTGGTGCTATTTTTGAGGCTTAGAGGAACAAGAGCCCTAGTAAAGTGACTTAACAGGGCGAATCCTCTGCCATTGGAGTAAATTAAATTATCACACTAGTTTAGAGGTAGAGTTATATATTTCTATAATTGGGTTACCTATAAGATCCATCACCTTTAAATAAGTACCATAGCTTTGTGATGACCTAATAGGGTGTATTGTCCCGGACCCCTCTGGTCCATTCCTTTGTTGAAATCTATGTGGTCAACACAACGCGTGTTATAATGTTAATTTTTAATACTGATGATAACGTAAAAATATGTTAAATAATAATGATGATGACATAAATTGTGTGATTAATTAAACTAAAAAGAGAATAATCATGATAAAATGATTTAATGGGTGTTGTGTTATTAATATTATTCATAATATTAATAATAATGAGAAATTAATGAAATGATTCGTGGTATTTATTGCAAACAAATAAATGAAGATGAATAGTGGAAGCATGGTGGTGCGTTAATAAAATTAAAGGTGAGTTCGTTATTATTATTATGTTAAATAATAATAATAATGGTGGCATAAGAATATGTTGGGTTTATTAAATTGAATGGTTTTAATTTAATAAAAGTGGTTTCAATTTAATCAGTGTGGAATAAAAATAAAAATAATTAAATAATTAAATTGAAGGATGTTATGCGACATTGACGTGACATAGTCATATTCAGATATCCAACGGGGTGGTTTAACATGGTCAATGAGATGAGCGTAAATATTATCATTATTAAAAATAATAATGGTGATGAGTTAATAAAATAAGTTGATGAATTGTTATTATTATTGAAAAACAATAAATAAAAATGATGGCATAAAACTATGTGCGAGAGGTTAATGAAATTAAATGTATTAAAAAGGGGTTGAATATGTAAGTTATATTAATTTCTTTTTGTCATTTAATTCAATTAAATGAAATGGTTTTGAGTCGCATGGAATGGTTTTAGTTTAATATGAGAATAATTATGGTAATCTAATTTAATGGGATTAAATTAGAACATTAATGATGGGTATTATTAATATTAATTTTATTAATAATGACATTGAAGTGAGATTGGAGAGAGATTACAAAGTGATGGAATAATAAAGAAAATAATAAAAACCATAAAGGAATGAAGGTTGGGGCATGTTGGGCATGAAACGAGGAAGGGAGGTTCCACTTTTGGTGTAGTATTAATTATTATTATGATAATAATTTTGGAAATAAGGTAAAATAAAACAAAGGTGGAATCTTATGATGTGTTGGGCGTGAGAGGGGAAATAAAGGGGCATAAATAGAATTGTGATTGGAGAGAGAAAATTTAAAATATAATAATGATTAAATGATAATAATGATAATATAAAAGAGGAGTCAATCATGGGGGATTATGTGATTCACTTTAAGAGAGTTTGAGCGTGGGTTCTTATTTTAGGTGGAAAGAAAATAAGTGTTAAATTAAATTAAAGAATATAATAATCATGTTTTTGTTTTGGGTTATATAATCTTAATTCGACCGTAACTTCTTCATATGGTGTCGGAATGACGAACCGTCAGTGGCAGTATAATCCTAAAGTTAAGATAGTCATTTTAAGACCAATGATGAATACTTTTTCATGACTCATGACTCAGGTCAACGAAACACTAAATATTAATAGAATTATTATTATCATTAAATGCATGGAAACTGTGTGACGTGTCGTGTGTTGACCAGTCAAAACGTGTAATGGGTGTACGGTCACCCCGTGTATTAATTAATACATGATACATACCTTTTTACCTATTAGTGCCTATATAATAAAGGGGCATGGATTATTTCCAGACCGATCGCTTCTTCTTCGCACGACGATGCTCTTGGATGATCGAGAAGTCTTCCTCCTATAACTTCTTCATCCGGACTCCGATCGTCGATTCGTTAGTGGCTACGGGATCGTGTCAGTGAGGAGAACACCTTACACCATGTTATGTTCCCTCCTCCTCGACTTCCCCTCTACAGTTTCCAACCGAGGAGACTGCTGATAATTGACGGGAACGACGGTCTATGACGAACGACTCTAAAAAGGTATGTTAAACCTCTGTTCTTGTATTCTCTTTCTGATCCTACTTCTCCTGTTTTCATTCCATGCTACGAAATGTGATCTCCATGTTGAGGGATTTTCTTATGTTGTTGATTCAGTGGTGCTGCGACGTCCTTGGTGGGTGTAGTCATTCTGGGAGAAGCCTTGTGATCGTGGTGGTCATGTTCGTAGAAGGACATCAGAACCTATTGAGGTAGGGATCTCACCTTCATCTCTCTAAATTGTGCATCATGCGGGGTGGGTGTCCTCTTGTTTTCAAGGGATACATTTGAACCAATAAATAATGATAATAAATGGTAAAGAATGGGGATGGAAAAGTTAGTGTGTGTTGTTATTCTATCTTTTTTTATTATGTGATTATGCTGTAAATTGAATAGGCTTCTATCTAGTGAAAATCACGGTCATTGGGGGCCTTTGCTTGTGCAATTAAATGTTTCCATCTCCTTCTAGATTTTATTGTGGGTGGAATTTTCTCCATAATATGGAATTGGTTAGCCACGTAAAGCTGGTTGATTAAATGAAAACTTGGAACCCTTGTGTGATCACCTCGGTTCAACAAAACAAAATAATGAACATGATGGTGTTGGGTTGGTTTTGTTATGGGATGTGTGAAGTGGTAATTTCTAGGTTGCTGTGTGATATGATGTTTGGCAGCGGGGATGCAATGATGGGTGGTGAATATTATTAAAGTGGTTAGTAGTGGACTATATACAGGGGGAATGAAATGGAAATGTGGAATGTGGACAATGAATTTATATGTAGAAATTGGGAATAAATGAACGGTGGGGTTTTGTGATGGAAGTGAATTAAAGATGGATATGATAATGAAATTTTTAAGGAGTTGGTATGAAATTGCTTGTGTTTTCCCTAACTTTTGTTGTGGTTGGAAGGGATATGTTTTATGAACACTCGATTTGGTTTGGTTGTTGATAGTTGCCCAATAGTTAAAATAATTTACAACTAAAGCTGTTGAACATGAAAACATAAATGGGGTTTGGGGATTTCTTGTTGTGTGCATACTCTCGAAGTAGCAGTGCTAAGGCATGTGCTCAGATCTTTTTTGTAGAAGCCTTAGGATGGGTTGAGTGGTTGATATAATTATATAAATCTGTATCTTTCTATGTTTCTTTACGCACCCCACCCGCGTTGAGCACTACGTGCTGAACACTCGTGGGATGGGGGGTGTTATTCCCAACATCCAAAGGACATTGTGGATGGCTGGTTACTGTTCTTACCTATGCTCCCTCTTCCAGGTTCTATATCCTAAGATCCTTTAGGCAGGTTACGATATATGTTTCCCAAGAATCTACGGGATGAGATGTGATGTGGTTCCTAGGTATTATTGGGATGGGATGTGGTGATGGCCGAGGATTGTGTGCCGGTGGGTTACTATGAGCTTCATATGGCCAGGTTGCAGCACTAGCTCGAGCTTTGTATGGCCAAGTTGCGACACTATCTCAAGAAGAGGGGGAAGCATCAGAGCGTTAGGGGTGAGGGCTTGAGTAGTATCCCGTGGGAAGGTGGTGCGGGGTACCCATACTTTGATAACATTACTACTATACTCTATTGACTTGTATTACTTAGTGAGTGTGACTGGTGAGGTTGGGTGGATAGATTCCTTGCTAAGTTTTGGTTCTTCTATTTTCTCACGGGGCATTAGGATGTCTCCCCACTTGTACACGAGAGCTTTAAGTTTCCCTACTGAGTATACATGTATTCTCACCCTACGTTTACTTTTAGGTTTCCAGGAGGACTACCAGGGCCGTGCGGGACCCTACTAGTTGGGGCAGTTGGAGTTGTTGTAGTTTGTTATACCCTTGTTTCTTTTGGTATTTTACTTTTTGAGCTTTCTTGTACTTGTACCTTGTTTCAGACCTATTTAAACATGCATGTGGGATGGGTTTGAGTTTATTTCTATACACTTGTTCTTTTACTTTTTGGTGGTTGACTTGTCCTATTTCCTGATCTTAATTAATAAAAAGGTTAATGCCTCCCATATTTGTGAAAACTCATACACTTGGTGCTATTTGCCACCCCGGGGCCTACTGGAGGCGGGACTCGGGGGTCATTATCTCTCTTTCACCATTGACAGCTCAGGAGGGGAATCTTTGGTGGGAGGGGATCATGACAGAATGGTATCAGAGGCAGATGGTTAAGAGATAGGATGAAGTCTGGAGTTAGGAACAATGAGGATTGCATGGGATGGTAGGGCAACCGTGTTGGCTGATATTGGTGCGTGACAAAGGCCTGGGAAGACCGGATAGGACATGGGATTTTAGGGCCCCCCATGATCCGATGCAAGGAATATGAGCTTACCGAACGACCAAGTAAGACTACATTGATTGCAGGGTAGAGACCCTAGGGAAGGTACATGCATCATCATGATTGTGTTTTACTTGATTTGGGTGTTCAGGGAAAGAAATTGAAATAAAGATGATAAAATGAAACCTTGAGAAAAATTCCTTTCTACTTGGGCTTAGGCATTCCTTGTTTACCGAACAACTATGGCACCTGGACGTCAACAGAGAGGTAGAGGAGTGGGATGCAGTCAATTGCATGCAACAGAAGCGGCAACCCTAGCCAGGCCAGAGATTGAGAGAGATGTTTTTGGTTTTACTTAAATGATCTTGTTTATGTTTTTTTTAAATTTAGGAGCATCACACTACTTTGTTGAAACTCATTCTCACCCATGATTTGGGCATGGACCTTGTTTTTCATGAGTCTATAATGCTAAGTTGTTTCTCTCTTTCCTTTAAATTTGTGTGAAGAGTCCTAACATGTTGGGAGAGGAGGACCTAATCCCTAATCGAGATGCATTAATGTGGATGCGATTAAACCCGTGCAGGTGAGTCAGTGCCACCTAAAGCGGATAATATCTCGACATGGGAGAAGTAATTCCTCAAGCCATGTGTTCGGGAAATTTATTGTTGTTTTGTAAGGTGTTAGGGGTAGTATAAGTTTGGAAAATCCTAATATATGGAAGTCGGAAGACCTAATTCCTAATCGAGATGCATTAATGTGGATGCGATTAAACCCATGCAGGCGAGTTAGTGCCGCCTAAAGCGGATAATATCTCAGTATGGGAGAAGGAATTCCTAACTCATATAATTTGGGTTGTTAGTTGTTTCCTGTTATGACAAGATCCCTGAGAGGTATCTTGCGGGGTGGTTGTTCGGATCCATTCTTTTTCTAGGTTGGTTTTTAATTCTCGAGGATGATAATGTTTTGAGAGGTATCTGATGTAATGACCCGGACCCCTCCAGTCCATTCCTTTGTTGAAATTGATGTGCTCAACACGACGCGCGTTATAATGTTAATTTTTAATACTGATGATAACGTAAAAATATGTTAAATAATAATGATGATGACATAAATTGTGTGATTAATTAAACTAAAAATAGAATAATCATGATAAAATGATTTAATGGGTGTTGTGTTATTAATATTATTCATAATATTAATAATAATGAGAAATTAAATAAATGAGTCATGGTATTTATTGCAAACAAATAAATGAAGATGCACAGTGGAATCATGGTGGTGTGTTAATAAAATTAAAGGTGAGTTCGTTATTATTATTATGTTAAATAATAATAATAATGGTGGCATAAGAATATGTTGGGTTTATTAAATTGAATGGTTTTAATTTAATAAAAGTGGTTTCAATTTAATCAGTGTGAAAAAAAATAAATAGAATTAAATAATTAAATTGACGGATGTTCTGCGACATTGACGTGACATGGTCAGATTCAGATATCCAACGGGGTGGTTTAACGTGGTCAATGTGATGAGCGTAAATATTATCATTATTAAAAATAATAACAGTGACGAGTTAATAAAATAATTTAATGAATTATTATTATTATTGAAAAATAATAAATAACAATGATGGAATAAAACTATGTGCAAGAGGTTAATGAAATTAAATGTATTAAAAAGGGGTTGAATATGTAAGTTATATTAATTTCGTTTTTTCATTTAATTCAATTAAATGAAATGGTTTAGAGTCGCATGGAATGGTTTTAGTTTAATATGAGAATAATTATGGTAATATAATTTAATGGGATTAAATTATAACATTAATGATGGGTATTATTAATATTAATTTTATTAATAATGACATTGAAGTGAGATTGGAGAGAGATTACAAAGTGATGAAATAATAAAGAAAATAATAAAAACCATAAAGGAATGGAGGTTGGGGCGTGTTGGGCATGAAATGAGGAAGGGAGGTGCCAATTTTGGTGTAGTATTAATTATTATTATGATAATAATTTTGGAAATAAGGTAAAATAAAAAAAAGGTGAAATCTTATGATGTGCTGGGCGTGAGAGGGGAAATAAAGGGGAATAAATAGAATTGTGATTGGAGAGAGAAAATTCAAAATATAATAATGATTAAATGATAATAATGATAATATAAAAGATGATTCAATCATGGGGGCTTATGCGCTTCACTTTAAGGGAGGTTGAGAGTGGGTTCTTATTTGATGTTGAAAGAAAATAAGTGTTAAATTAAATTAAATAATATAATAATCATGTTTTTTTTGGGTTATATAATCTTAATTCGACCGTAACTTCTTCATATGGTGTCGAAATGATGAACCGTCAGCGGCAGTATAATCCTAAAATTAAGACAGTAATTTTAAGACCAATGATGAATAAATTTTCATGACTCCTACCTTGGGTCAACAAAACACCAAATATTAATAGAATTATTATTATCATTAAATTCATGGAAACTACGTGACGTGTCGTGTGTTGACCAGTAAAAATGCGTTACGGGTGTATGGTCACACCGTGTATTCATTAATACACGCTGCATACCATTTTACCTATTTGTTTCCTATATAAGAAAGGGGCACATATTATTTCTATACCGATCGCTTCTTCTTCACACGATGAGGCTCTTGGATGATCAAGAAGTCTTCCTCCTTTAACTTCTTCATTCAGACTCTGATCATCGATCTGTTAGTGGCTGCGGGATCGTGTCTGTGTGGAGAACACCGTACACCCTATTCCATTCCCTCTTCTTCAACTTATCATCCACAGTTTCCAACCAAGGAGACTTCTTATAATTGATGGGAACGACGATCTATGATGAACGACTCTAAAAAGGTATGTTAAACCTTTATTCTTGTATTCTCTTTCCGATCCTACTTCTCCCATTTTCTTTCCATGCTACGGCATATGATCTCCATGTTGAGGGAGTTTCTTGTGTTGTTGATTCAGTGGTGCTATGACATCCTTGGTGGGTGCAGTCGTTCTAGGATAAGCCTTGTGATTGTGGTGGTCAAGTTCGTAGAAGGACATCAGAACCTTTTGAGGTTGGGATCTCACCTTTGTCTCTCTAAATTGTGCATCATGCGGGGTGGGTGTCCTCTTATTTTTGAGGGATACAGTTGAACTAGTAAATAAAGATAATAACTGGTTAAAGAATGGGGATGGGGAAGTTAGTGTGTGTTGTAATTCTATCTTTTTTTATTATGTGACTATGTTGTAAATTGAATAGGCTTCTATCTACTAAAAATCACGGTCGTTGGGGGCCTTTGCTTGCACAATTAAATGTTTCCCTCTCCTTCTAAATTTTATTGTGGGTGTAATTTTCTCAATAATATGGAATTGGTTAGCCACGTAAAGCTAGTGGATTAAATGAAAACTCGGAACCCTTGTGTGATCACCCCAGTTCAACAAAATGGAATAATGAACATGTTGGTGTTGGGTTGGTTTTGTTATGGGATGTGTGAAGTGGTAATTTATGGGTTGTTGTGTGATATGATGTCTGGCAGTGGGGATGAAATGATGGGTGGTGAATATTATTAAAGTGGTTAGTAGTGGAATATATATGGGGGAAATGTAATGGAAATGTTGAATGTGGAAAATAAATTTATATGTGGAACTTGGGAATAAATGAACGGTGGGGTTTTGTGATGGAAGTGAATTAAAGATGGATATGATAATCAAATTGTTAAGGAGTTGGTATATGATTGCTTGTGTTTTCCCTAACTTTTTTTGTGGTTGGCAGGGATATATTTTATGAACACTCAATATGGTATGGTTGTTGATATTTTCACAATAGTTAAAATAATTGACAACTAAAGCTATTGAACATGAAAACATAAACGGGGTTTGGGGATTGCTTGTTGTGTGCATACTCTCGAGGTTGAAGTGATAAGGCATGTGCTCAGATCTTTTTTGTAGAAGTCTTAGGATGGGCTGAGTGGTTGATATAATTATATAAATCTGTATCTTTCTATGTTTCTTTACGCACCCCACCTGCGTTGAGCACTACGAGCCAAACACCCGTGGGACGGGGGGTGTTATTCCCAACATCCAAAGGACATTGTGGATGGCTGGTTACTGTTCTTCCCTATGCTCCCTATTCTAGGTTCTATAGCCCATGATCCTTTGGGCAGTTTATGACAGATGTTTCACAAGAATCTTTGGGATGAGATGTGATGTGGTTCCCAGGTGTTTTTGGGATGATATGTGGTGATGGCTGAGGATTGTGTGCTGGCGGGTTACTATAAGCTTCGTATGCCCTGGTTATGGCACTAGCTCGATCTTCGTATGGCCAAGTTGCGGTACTAGATCAGGAAGAGGGGGAAGCATTAGAATGTTAGGCGTGAGGGCTTGAGCAGTATCCAGTGGGAAGGTGGTGCGGGGTACCCATACTTTGACAACTTTAATACTATACTATATTGACTTGTGTTACTTGGTGAGTGTGACTAGTGAGGCTAGGTGGATAGATTCCTTGCTAGATTTTGGTTCTTCTATTTTCTCACGAGGCATTAGGATGTCTCCCCACTTGTGCATGAGAGCTTTAGGTTTCCCTACTGAGTATACATGTATGCTCACCCTACATTTACTTTCAGGTTTCCAGGAGGACTACCAGGGCCGTGCGGGACCCTACTAGTCGAGACAGTTAGAGTTGTTGTAGTTTGTTTTACTCTTGTTTCTTTTGGTATTGTAATTTTTGAGCTTTCTTGTACTTGTACCTTGTTTCATAAATGTTTAAACATGCATGTGGGATTGGTTTGAGTTTATTTCTATACACTTTTTCTTTTCCTTTTTGGTGGTTGACTTGTCCTATTTCCCGATCTTATATAATAAAAGGGTAATGCCTACCATATTTGTGAAAACTTATACCCTTGGTGGTAGTCGCCACCCCGGGGCCTACTGGAGGTGGGACTCAGGGGTCATTATCTCTCTTTCACCATTGACAGCTCAGGAGGGGCATCTTTGGTGGGAGGGGGTTGTGACATTGGGGTACCAATGTGAGGTGTTGCATGAATAGAGAACCATGTTGGTGTTTCATCATAGTGGGGGTACATGAGTGATTGACCAACCTAGTGTGGTTATTTGGGATGTTTTTCTTTGTAATTGGGTTACTGCAATGATATATCACACTGATAGCAGGTCTATCTAGTGTTATAGCTAGTTTGGAGACCTCACATATTACTACTATGATTGAAAACCCAATATATGATCCTCATGATGTGTACAATGAATCAATACCTATTATGAGAGATCTAGGATAGATATTATAAAACCCTTTTATCTTATGAAATATGTTTCCAATCTAATTTTATATTTTGGATATTTTTCCATATATGCATCATTTTTCCATATACGCATCATTTTTTTAGATTACATTACACAAAACACTAAGTTTGAATGAAATATGATATACTATTAAAATAATATTATATAAATGTATATATTTTTACTATACATTGTAATGGTGGTTATAAATAAAATTAACAAAATGATGAAAAATATATAGTTTACTAACATATATAATATCAATTATTTGGTGACCAATTAATTATAAATGGAAATAAAATCAATTTGAAAGAATGAAAATCATGATATAAAAAACGATTTTTATACAAATAAATAAATTTTACATAAATTAATTAAATAGAACTATTTTTAAATTATTTTAATGAAATTTATAAAGTATATATTCAATGAAAAGTTTAAAATTCATTTTATGCATTTTTAAGAAATGGGAGATGAATAAATCCAATTATACACTTAAAAACAATACTTTTTTAAAATGATGTTTTCACACTTTTTGTGCAAGTATTTTAAAAACATTTTTTCCACACATTATGATACATTATTTGAATAAGTAAATTTTATTTTTTAAATTATTATTTTAAAATTATCTTTGGTTTAATTGTTGATAATTTCATAAAGTGATTAAATTTTTGATGAGTAATGAAAAATAATAAATTTTAGTTGAAAATGATGGATTCATATAAATTATTTAAAATGTTAAATTACATTTAAAATATATTTTAAAATAAATTTACTTCAACTATACATATATTGAAAAAATATATATCATTGTAGTCATATTCATATTGAATATTGATATATATATCTTCAAAAGTTTTGAACATTTTACCTTTAGAAACAAACTTTTTCATTGTGTATTAGTGATTAATTTTAAATTAATATTTTCTTATTATGAGAATGGAATTTATAAAAATTATTTATTTATTTTTAATAGTAATAATATATACTATATAATTTGTTCAATATAATTTTTTACCATAACAAATAGTAAAAGCATTAAAAATTATTTAAACCATTTAAGGTAAAATGGGTTTACCATGAGTTAAACTAAAAGGTTGAGAGTTAAAATGATCTAAAACTAGACTAAAATGCATATTATAGACATATTTATACCCTGAACTATATTAATATTTATAATAATACATTTATCACCATTTTCTAATGTTAAATATGTGGGTATACCTTTTCATTTATGAAAATAACTTGTGTGACATTCACCTCACTTATAAAAGGCCACCCCACACCTATTCTTTTAGAACAATGAAACAATTTTTCATCCCAATACTTCCAAAATAACATTTTAATATCCCTATTATAATTTTATATGAAATTTATTTTTATAAAATTAAACCTATTAAGTATCTTGGTGAAAATCTATAGAGGTGACCTGAAGAAGTGGAAATGCTCTTCTATTTGAATTTTTATTTTATTTCTTCCTCCACCTCCTTCAAATATTATGAAAAAAAGATGATACGATAATATAAAAATATAATAAATAATATTATTTTATTATACTATGGAAATTAGATACAACCATCCAAAATTCCATAAAAATGGTTATTAAAACATCATTCCTGTGTAGGGAAAACTACCACCTCTTAAACCGATGTTATTCATTTTTTTCATTAGCACCAATCATGGTTAGGTATGATAAAAAATGTAATATATATATATATGTGATATTTATAAAATAATTATATGTATTTTTAATTATATAACATAAATATTATCGAATTTCTATTCCATAGGGGATACGATAACACCACTCGTGTGTACAGCGGGCTACCACCTCACAAAACGATGTGATTTGTTCTCAATAATGCTTCACATGGAAGATAATAAGGTTAATGTTACTAAATATATGTAATATAAATGAAATATTTATAATATTAATGAAATATGTATCAATATTAAAGTGTAAAATATCTTTTTATTTCTTACCATTTCATTCACTAAAAGACGATAAAGTCATTCATGTATGTGTGGATTACCACATTGACGAAGTGATCTGACTCTCTTATCATTTAAATACCACATTAATGATATTAATAAGTATATTTAATGAATTTATATGGTATTTATTTTATAATTATCATTTTTTAATGTTAAAATGTTACCTACCACATTTCCATAATGATCATTGGATGATGGAAATATTACTCAACCATATGTACAAACTACTGTCTCCATGATCCTAACATACTTAATTTCTCAAAACCAACTTTCATGATTGTTAATAAAAATGTTATTGATGTATAAATATGTTAATAATTTAATTAATATTATTATGGTGATTATGGAATCATGATCAATTTAATAGAACCAAAAATAACAAGTCAAATTTTATATGAAAAACAGAGCTGTTTTTACCTGAAACATGAATTTTACATGGAATTATTAATAAAAGGGAAGTAAAAAATAATATATAATTAATATATTGTATTATATATATAATTATTTTATTATAATATATATTTTTAATTATATTATAATTATATTAGTGGAGGTTCGGACATATATAAAGTAATTCAAGGTTTATAGTAATAGACTTATGGTCCATCATTTATTTCTAAGAGACATATGAAAATTCACAAATTGATTTATTTTTGGGTTTATATACTCTGAATATGAAATTATATATCATTAATATTCTTATTTTAATTATATTTAATGTTACATTTTATTTTATTCGTTATTGGTACTTGTTATTCCAAATATTACTATAGTGGTAACAAATTTCTAGCCTCTTTTATTTTTAGAAGTTATATGAATTTTCACAACTTGTTTATTTTTCATAGAGTATATACATTCCTATTGAAATTTTATACCATTAATATTCTTTCTTATATGATATTTAATGTTTAATTTCATGTTATTATTTATTGGTCATTTGATTTTATGGATTAATACTATGGTGTGGGATTTTTTCTCACTTTTTACATCTATGAGACAAATACCTATTCCCCAGATATTTATTTTTTGTGTTCCTATAATTACCATTAGTTTATTTTATTATTATTCTACTCAAAATTATTGAGATTTAAACATCCATTTTAGTATCTATATTTTAATGGGATTACAGTTCAAACATTACAAATATATAAAGGGATATTTGTTTTCTCAATTTTCTTACTTTGAGACATATGTAGTATTATGAACTAATATTATTTCATGAGGTATATATATATATATATATATCTTATTTGACATGTAATATCATGAATTTAATTTATTTAAGGATATTATGGGTCTCACATAACATTAATATTCCATATTTATAAGTATTCAATTATTCTAAAGTGGAATGGGTTTGATTTTATAATCTCATGATTTATGGAGATTTATCATGATTATGCTTACAATTATGAAATATTTGGATATACCTCAATATAAAAATATTTGGTTATATCTAGATAATAAATTTTTTCCCTTAATTTCCTCTCTCTCTATGAACTCAATAGTGGAAAATAATATATTTACAAAAAATCATCTTTATTTCACTCTTCAGTCGAAAACCTTTTTTCTTTAAAAACATTGATTTATAAAAAAATTCAATTTTTTACTTTTTTTAAAAGATTTATTAATAAAATTTTTCTTTTTGATTTAATTTTTATAATTTATTTTAAAATTAATATTCAAATCAATTTCCAAACTATGTTTATTTGGATTTTTCTAAAAATTTCAAAGGAACAATTGTTTTAATGTATAAGGGGAAAAATTTCTTTCCATCATTACCATTATTTTCATTGAATCTTACTCAATAAATTTTCAATTATATTTTAAATGAAATGTATATTAATATTTTCTTATGTTTTATAAAGTTCTTTTTCCAATTAGAGAGTTTATTTACATCATGAAATATTTTCAATTATTTTTAAAACATCCTTTATAAGTTTCAAAGTATATTTTAAATTAATAGGATTTTCATAATGTTTTATGTTTTATTTTTTTTTTCAATGATATGTTATTTTCCCAAATAAATGACCCCAACAATCATTAAAAATCCTATTCTATATAATAATAAATCCTTTAATATTACATATGATTTACTTAGGATATGTTCCTTGGATACCATTATTATTTATTATCTGTATTGTTTATATTTATGATTAAAATATTTTTTTGAAACCCATTTTTCTTCCACAGAATATAACCTGATAAAATCCTTATGAAACCCATTTAATTTCATTAGTTATTCTATGATGAAATGATGAAATGAATACGAAGCCTTTCTTTTTTACACAGGTTATGATATGATGAAATGTTTATGAAACCCATTTCAATTTATGGGTTATCATATGATAATTATTTTATGAACTTTTAGAACACATTTACATGGTTTTCATTATATGATGGGTGGGACCTATATATCTCTCTAATTGATTGGGTAAATATTTATATCTTGTGAGATAGAAATGATTTGAATGGGAAATGAATACTGTTCAATAAGGGACTTTTCCCATTATGATGGTCATGGGAGAGAACATTGACTACAAGGACGAGTTGTAAATTGAACCCATTCCACAATGGTATTCATGGAAATGACCCTTTAATATTATGGAATTGATTCTCTATTCTTATGTGTATTCCAAAATTCCATATGTCATGATAATGTTATTCTCTCATAGCTTATTAACTTTGATTTCCATATGATTCAGGTCATATTAAAATGCCAATCATTATTCCATGACTCGATATTATGATCCTTGATATGAATTTTATGGTTCTAGAATTTTATGCTCGTGATATAAAACCCTTATGTTCATGTTATTATTAGAGATCTCCCTTGTTTACCAATACCAAGAAACTATGTTTCCCCTTATTATATTTACTTTCCCTAGGATTTTATGAATGTTTTTTAGTGGGGTATGTTTCTAAAGAATACTCAAGGAAAATATCATTATTTAAGTAGTTGAAGATCTTTGACAAAATTATAAAATTAGGTACCTAGAATCCAAAGACACTAAAGTGTTATGGTATGTAGTCCTGTGTTTATGTAATGTATTGAATATTAATCTAAAAAGATATAACATATATACAAAATACATGGGTCTCTAACTCCAGTATTAGATGAATTGTTTAGATAACCTTTGTAAAATATGACGATAAAATATCAATGAAATCCATAAGGATATTTATATTAATATTTCAAGGGATGTATCAATGAATACGTCTAAGGATAAGTCAAAATATAGGAAAATTTCCTTGAATTTTGATAAATGTTAAAATAATTGGTTTCTATGAAATTATATCCCAATATAGATTCTAAAAGTAGATGTGGCTATGGAACAATAGTACCTAGGGTTAATAACTCTGAAAAGGTGATACTGAGCTGGACTCAATCGTTACTTGGTTCTTGAAAACAGAACATGCTACAAACATGATTTCACACTCTCATGGGATATGATTGGGAGATTTATACTCTATATGAACCATTAAAATGGTTTAAATAGATGATAACTATGAATTTAAATTGATAAAACAAAATTTTCATAGAATAAAAATAAGGCTTCATGAGTTAAATATCCTATATTTTTTTTACCTCTATAATTATTGTTTCTAAAAATATGATTTTTTGTTATAGTTAATGGTTGGAATAATAGGGAATTGAGTTAACATTGAATGTGATTAATGTTTTTGATGAGGAACCAAATGGGATTATTACTAGAGTAAATGATTTTGTGATTTGGCCTAATCAATTATCATAGAACATGATTAACAATTTAAACCATAACTAAATCTTGGCCTCACCAAATAAGAGAATGATTGAGTTATTTGAGCGATATGGTAATGTAGACCACGGAGGAATTAATATTTAGTTTACTAAATGCCAAAAATGTGGTAAGATACACTCAAGGTAATGTCTCATATAGATATGATAGATTTTTGGGTATGGAAAACAAGTGGAAAAAGAAAGTAACATGAAAGGAAAAAATGAAATTTTTAGTTAACACGATGGATGAAAAACATGTTCCACCTAAGGTATCATCCACTATAGAAGGTTTTAAATGTGAAATTTATGTGAATTATGCAATTTTATATCATAAGGGGAATGATAATAAAGAAAATCATCAAAGTTTTATAGGTCATTGTTTTTCTATTGTCGATTAAGAGACTACAAATAACATGTGAAAGGAATGAGGTATTATGGAATATAGTGTTAAAGCCTATTTAATTTCATAATCATGCAGTTGAATAATTGATGTTCATATGAATAGGAATCTTAGAATTATCTTATATGAATCATAATATATATTAGTATTTTTCCTATATGTTTTCCATTAAGGATATTAAATAATATATTGAATAATAGTAATACCTATAAAATTGATTTAACAGAAAGGTGATACTTTATTGAAGATACAACATTATGGAATTATAATCCTTAATATGTAGTTGATGTTTAAAAAAATTGTTTTTAGTTTGGATGAATAAATGATTGATATGGATAAATAAAATTGGATATTATTGATTACCTTGAATTAGATTAATGATTTGTGTACAAAGTGGTTTATTCTATCATTGAGAAAGTTTTTATCTTTATTAGATTTAAGGAATATATCCAATAATCCATATTTTATGTAAATTATTATGAATAATGTATGATTCCAATAAAGATTTTAGTTAATTATGGATAATTACAAGTTTCAATAGAATTCATGATGAAGGCATTAACATGTTTTTTATATGAAAATAATGATACACATTATGGTATATGGGGGATTAATGATAAGTTGAATTTAATAAATTTAGGATCCTTATTTTTAAAATTCAAATTTAGGAAGGGTTTTTAAGGTTAACCGTTTATGGAATAGTTTAAGATGAAAATTGTATGAGGTTTTAGATATTAACAAATTACTTCACCATATGAATATTTATACATATTGGATAACTAGTATTAATTTTCTTTTAATATAGATAGATATAATGACTTATCATTCATTTATGTATCTTATTTAGTACATTAAAATTGAAAAATTCTTTTCTTAGACTAAGATATGATGTGGAAATTGATCAAGTCCCAACCAATGGATGAAAATGTAAATATGAAATAAAAATTCACCAAGTAAATTTTCAAATTTTCCCAATCTATATTGAAAATGAATTCCCCAAAATTAGGAAAATTCATCAGAGAAAATGTCTCATATTATCATCATTTTTGATGATATGAATGACCTTTTTTTATGCCTCTTTGGTTCATAGTGTTTTTGTTCTTAGAATCCTCTCAACTATGTTCTATGTCAATATCCATCAGTATATGGTACAATATTCTCTTCTATGTCCTTATTTTTTTACTTTCCAGTTATATTACCCTATTTGGAAACATATTATGTGTTATTTCATATAACTTACACACATACCCTTCTCTTTTTAGATATTATTTTTTTATAATACTTTTTTCAAAGTAAGTTTTTATGAAAGAATTTTCAAATTTTAATCCTTTTACGACTAAGATGCATTTTGAGGTTGGAGTTCATTTATTAAGGGGATTAGAATGTAACACCCTTATTTATTGTGAAATATTGTTTTCATATGAATTTTATCTTTTTAATATTTATCATTACTCACAGCACGTGTTTTCTCTTTCGTTACATGCAATAATGTGTCAAAACGAAACGTGACAAAGATATAAAATATTAATATTTAAAATTAAAGTCATCTCATAGGATTTTTAACGGTGGGTATGAATAGGATTAACTAAATGAGGAAAAAATATGTTTTAAACATGTATTTAAAATGAAATCTTTGGTGACCAATTAATTATAAATGAGAATAAATACAATTTTAAAATAAATGATATATTTTTCTAAAAATGTATTTTTATGGAAAAAAAAGTTTTACCAAAATATATTTTAAAACTCATATTAGGTGAATTATTTTCAAGAAATTTATATAATATATATTTATTCAAAATTTTAAAATTCATATGATGTTTTTTCAAGCTATAAGGCTATAATAAATGCAATTTTACTCTTAAAATTATATTTTTCTAAATAGTTATTTTGTCACATTTCTAAGAACATGTGTTAAAAATAATTTATGAAAATTTTATAAAGTTTATTTGATGTTATAAAAATCATTTTAATATCATAATATAAAAATTATTTTTGGTGGATTTTTTTTTGAATTTTCTAAAAGGATTAAATGTTTGATGAATATTGAATAATATTGGATTTTAAATAAAAACTAGATTTTTGTTTAAAATATTTATATTTATTAATTATATTTTAAAATGATTTTAAATTAATATTATTTAAATTATAAATATATTAATCCAATTTTTATAATTCTAATCATTTTGATATTTAATTTTGATATATAAACATCTAATACTTTGTACTTTTTACTTTGAAACCCCCCTTTCCGGTTGCATTTGTGGGAATAATTTTTAATTAAAATTTCACCTTCTATGGATAGAATTTGAAAAAATTGATTCCATATAGTGAATTATAATAATTTATATTATATAATGATTCTAAATTATTTTTTTACCATAATTAATAATTAAAATAGTTAAAAAATGACAGCTGTTAATGTAAAAATGTGTTTAACAGGTATTAAACATAAAAGATAACAGTTAAAATGACATATAAAATTTTCAAAAACCTTTTTTATGGATATATATATATCCTATAATATATATGATATAAAATACTCTATATTTACCCATATGGAATCTGAACAAAACGATACACAATTATCTTTTCAAAAATTACAATTGTACCAATCACCTCACGTATAAATGGTTATCCCCTCTCATATCATATTCACACAATCAATTTTTTTTATTCCAATTACAAACAAAAAATATTACAAAAATATATCCTATCATATTTGAAGACTTATTTGATGTATAAGTCCAACCTATGAATGGTTTTGATGAAAATCTAAAGAGGTTACCTTAGTAAGAGGTAACATTCTTCAATGAGTATTTTTATTTTATTTCATCATCCACCTCATTAAATTACTGTTAAACTATTATGATATAATAAAAATTGTATCTTCCATACAATTAGATGTTTTTATTTTATGTTAATGACCTATAAACTTACCAACTTCTATCATATTGTTTATTAAATCATCATTCATATTTCTGGAAGACAACCACTTCACAAACCAATGTAATTAGTTTTTCAATTTCAACATATAATGGTTGGGTATGATGATAAATATAAATCATATATATGATATTTATAACATTAATGTACCTATGATGTCATTATAACTTATATAACTTTTTTATTTCCAATCAATAGAGGATACGATCATGTCGTTGGAGTGAACGGTGGACTACAACACCACGAAGTGTTGTGATTCATTTCCACTAATAAATTAAATGGAAGATAACATGGATGATGTACACTGGTTATATTGAGTAAATCAATATGGGGTGAATTGAGTTCCAAAAAATAATGTTAAAAAATTTCAAATAGAATCACCCAATTTAATTTAAAATTCCTAGTTATTCAAAATAGTTTTTTAATATTAGCTTGATTATCCAAAAGATATTTTAAAACATGATTAGGGATTTGTTAAACCGATATAAATTTATACTTTTGAAAAATATTTTCTTAATCAAATCACTTATATATAGACTAGTTAATATTAACTAACAATGTGTGTTTTTTATTGATTTAATAAAAATATTGATCAATAATTCAAACAAAGGAAACAAAACATAAGAACAAAATGGAATAAAAAATGGATTTTAACCTCATATAAAGATGTAATCACCTCCACTTATAAATCACCCACTACCATACATAAAATTATATCAAATAATTTGATCAACAACCTGGATCTGGCATAAAAACGACAATACATGTTTTCAAGGCTCAAATACACTTTCACATTTATACATGTGAATAAATACAAAATAGGACATGAATGGAACACTTACATTGATAAATTTCATAAAAAGATAAAGGAACTTTTTAGATAATATCGGATATTCTCTAGTTTGATCACTGGAGTCAGTGTCTGTAAATAAACAAAAAAAAACAATAAAAAAATATAGATAAAAGAGAGAAACTAAATAGAGATGAAAAAATTTAGTATTGCTTAGTTTTTAATTCTTCAGTTTCTTGATGGTCATCGTATTTAGATTTTTTAGGAGCTCGAAAAGTTTCTTGAAATGTTGTAAAAATATATATTATCGTGGAATGTGGTTTTCTCTCTACAAATTATTTGAAAATATTCAAAGTAGAATACTTATTTATCTTATATATTTTCAACTCTTTTACAGTCTAATTTTTTGATATTAGTGTAGTTTATGGGTGGTATATTCTAATATATCATTCATGAGGGTGTTATTATAAATATACTATAGTAGAAAATATTCATTAATGATTAATCCAAAATAGTTCTAGTATCCTCATACAAACCATTAACTTGGGAAACATGAAATCTTTTCAAGGATTTAGGAATATAGATTAAATGAACAAACATAATTAACTCCCATAAACCAACTGATAGAACCTTTTAATTCACATACATGATAATAACAATGGTAGGAGGATAGTCAGTGGATCATCTCTAACTACAAAAATGATCATAGGAAACAAGTTGGGGTGGAACCATCAAGATGTTGTACAAGACAATGGTAGAAAACTTAGCTATAGAGAAGTAAAAATAGTGGTAGTAGACTGGGAAGTAACATTACTGATTTTAACTATTCTAGAAGAAGAATATTTTTTATGCTGGTAGATTTCTGGAAATAACATGACTCTAGAAGTAGTAGAGTTCTGGCGATTGCATAATCCTGGTGGTTCCAAATTACTAATTATAGAAAATTCCTAGTTACAACACACTACTGATGGTGGAATAAGCTGAGGGTAAAAAATTCCTGGAATTGGAAAATAACTGGAAACAATACACTTCTGATGGTGGATTATGTTGGTGGTAGTAGAGTTGTTCTAAAGGAAACACTTTTTAATACATATCCAATTTTCTTAAAATTATTGTCTTGAAAAAATGTACTATTATAAAACCCTATGATATTTAGAAATATGAAAATCTTGATTTTTATAATAAAAATATAGAGGTTCAAAAAATTTAAACCATTTTTATGATCACAAATCATGAAATTTAATATACCATGTGTAAAACATGAAGAGGCACAAGTAACAGTATTTATTACTTTTAAATGTAAAAATGCTAGATATAAATAATTAAATTTTCAAAACTAAAAAAAACACTTAAATTCCATCAAAATAAGTTTTTTATAAATGTAAATTCCATCAAAATAATCTATCCCCTTATTTGATTATAAAAAATATTAGATAAGAAAAATTAAAGATATAGGAGGATGGAAGGAGTGGTAAGTTAGAAAAGTCATTTTGAACAAAATTTCATTGGATTATAGCCAAAAAGAATTACATGAAAAATAAAAAGGAGTCCCTATAATTGATTAAGTCTATTACAAATCACCCTCGTCTCTTGATATCAGATCAATAGGTCCCATGAATTTTCCCAGAGGTTCAAGGCATGAATGTAGATGCTGAGGGTGAATAGGTAGCCAGAGGTAGCACTCAAATCACCAGTGGTCTGATATTTTTGACCTTTTCAACTATAGACATATTGAACAGATGATATTAAAGAGGTAAAGCATTATATTATGGATCATCTATGAAGGATGACTTAGGAATATCCTAATGTGATACAATAAATATACTAGATGCATTTATGAAAAGATTCATGAGGACAAAATAATAATATTTCCTCTTCTTTACATAGCACTAATGAATTCCTTCTTCTATTCTATGAATAATGGGAGAATAAGTGTCTTATCCATGATTTGATCTACATGTTCATTGAATTAAAAAATAAGAGGTAGTGTCCTTATGTTTTCATCTATAAATTTGATTATATAATTTAACTCAGGATTTCAATATATTCAGGAATGTGAGTATTTGATATTCATTGTGGTGGTTTCCCTATCACTTCGAGATTAATTGAAACATTTATTTCTATATTATATATATATTCAAAATATTTTAAAATCTAGGGAATATTATCATGATGAGATGTGCCAATATAAGTCATAATAACTTAAAACTACTCTCTAAATATGGATCTGATCACCTCAATATTGGTTGATAATGAAGGATGTTGATTAGAATATGTAGAATAAAAAACTGGAAATATATCCATCCTCTACAACATAGAATCCTAGATAGTCTCAAAGTAGGTCCTCATATCTTCCAAAATAGATCATGTGGCCTCTATCTCAATTTTAATTCTCCTATTTTCTATTTCAACATCCTAAACCACGAACATCATTTTGGGATGAAAGTCACAAAAAACCAACTCAAAAAGATATATAGAATTATATTTACTAAGCTAAGTAACTATAGGTGCCTATGTTCTCAGTACTCTACTAAAATATGAAATCAATATATTTTTTATGATATCCAAATCAACTCTATACACATAATATGAGGTCTCTAATGCAGTAGTAGGAAAAGGTAAACCATATCACTCTGTATGTGGAAATAAATGAATTTTCATTCTCTAATGTAGAAGTTTAATCTATATTAAAGAAATTAATCTCAATAGCATGATCAATATGCTCTATAAGAGAGACCTTAGTATCTGATTCAATGCTAACCAAAATAATAGATCCACCATGATCTAGTGGATTGTTGTGATCATCATTATCACTTAATTAACCTCCATCTGACTTAGTACAAGATATAATAAGAAACTTTGATCCTGTAAAAGACCCTTACCTTTTATATGCATCATCCCGTACTAAGGGGGAAAACGTGAGCATCTCTATGATCCCCATCATCTCTATTTAATTATTTAAACTCTGAGTAGTCCAGTACAACATATATATACCCTAGAAAATTCTCCTACTCATCATGTGTATTCACTTCAACTCTAGAAGAAGTCACAAATCCAAGATCTATAGGATAGAATCTGTGATAGATAGAACTTGGGGATTCCCCCCACCCTCAAAAGATATTAATGTTTCACCACTGAAAAAGGTATCACCACCAATTGGTTGAGTAGTAACAAATATCTTTATCTAAATAAGTAGCAACATCCCGTCTCATAGTATTATCTCTTGTCAATTACATCAGAACATTATAATATAAAAAAACTCACTATCACTATGTATTATAACATGATATTCATCCAAGAATCTTCAGTGTGTTATGTTTATTTGTCATTCCCATTACTTTGAAGAAAACAATAATCTTTTCCATCAATCAAAAATCAAATGGAATATTTTATTTCTCTAAAACTAAATGCTAAATATTGATATAAATAATGAACCGACTATTGTTTAAAAGGTCTTTTATTTCTTTAGAACCATTTTATCCATCCCTATTCTTGAATCACCTTGAGAACCATTTACTTTCTCAACAACAACCATTCAACTTCCTATTCTTTTTATAAAATAACTATGTAGTTAGAAACCTTTGGGTTTCTTTTCATGACAACAAAACATCTCAATTATCCCCCATATTTATCCATTTGCCTCTATTCATGAGGTGTAAAATATTAAATACTATTGATTGTAACCAAAATATTGAAACGAAAGGTAAATAGAGGTTGTGAGAAGGATTAAGGTCGGGAGATAAATTGATGGGAAAACTATTCAAAGGAGTATGTTCTAGTGAGAGAGTGATTGGAATTTATATTTTAAGTCCAATTTAATTTATTTATGGATTTTAATTCAAAACAAATTATTGAATATAAAAAATAAAAATGAATTAATATTTTAACAAAGAAAATTATAAATAGTGGAAAAATAGAAGATCATCCAATAGAAAAATAAAACCTAATATATTATCAATTGTGTCTCTTTACAACATTGTATCATTAAAATAGTGGATCATTCCAATGCAGGATCATTATAATGGTGGATCATTAAAATAGAGGCTCTTTCTAACTCTTGATAACCAATGGTGGATCAAAAATAGTGGATCATTAATGGTGGATCCACAGTGGTTAATAATTAATAATGGATCACATTTAATGGATCACCAATAGTTTCTTTTCCGATGGTGGAATTCCCAATATCAATGAATCACATATATATATCATTCCTAATACATTTTTATGTAGATTATTATTTCATTGTAAAAATATTAGAAAGGTGATGTTAATTTCCTATGAATTCTAGAGTTATATCACATTTTTGAAATTGATCCCTTATAAAGTGATGCCTTACATCAATATGATTTTACTATAATCATACACAAGTTTCATAGAAATATTAAACTCACTTGTGTAGACATAATTTATGGGAACATGAATATACTAAAATACATAAACTAGATACACGTGTTTCATCCACAATATTTTTTCATAGTCACTCCCTTTAGCTTTGTCTTTATCTTCATCAGTATATATTTTAAAAAGAAATTATTTTTATTATACCATAGGAATAGTGACGTTCCCACAAGATGAAATATTCCACATTTTCTTTTTTTATCATACTTATAACCACAAAAATATATATCTGAATAACTCGCTATGTAAAATTATTGTCCTCTAATTTATAACGGTTCTAAATTGGTTGTTTATTTGAGGTGATTGATAATTATTTTAACAATAAGTATATTAGCCTATTTTTTTTTATTTTATTGAAAATAGTAAAAGATAGACACAATAACAAAAGATTTGTATGGCTAGTAGTTGAGTATAGAAATCTACCAATCATGACTAGATGACAAGTTTGATCTACATCTTTTCTAGTATCTTCATGATTCATCTCACAAGTGTTAATCAAGGGAGTTTTACTACATTTAGTGATATATAAACCAAATAATTTTATGTGGTCTTTAGTGTAGATAATTTGATTTAAAATAATACAATCATTATTCTAAAAAAATTAAAAACTATCAATGAATTTAATTTTGAAAAATTAAACTGAATACAAATTAATATTGAATCATCATTGAAAAATCACAACATAAAAATGTTTTAGAGGAAACAAAAATAATATCAATGACTTAAATTTGATCTATAAAAAAATCTTTTGAAATTATTATTTTTAAATAGATTTGGATCAACTATGCCTTTTGAATACGCATTAGAAATCACAAAAGAGTTGAGCCTATCATAAAAATCTCTTGTATATTTTTACAACCATATAAAATTTTAGTTAATTTGAAAACATGATTAGGAAAATGAGGATTTGTATATATAGGGGTTTCTTAAACAAAAACATACTCAATTATATTACCATTTTAGAATTCACTTTTGAAATCCATTTGATATAATTTGAAATCCAAATGTTATTTATTGGAAAGTAATATTCTAATGTATTTATGTCTATTTAATGCTGAAAATGTTTCAACATAGTGACCACCATCTTCATGATTGTATCCTTCTAAAACAGATCTAGAATTATTTTTAATATTCTTACTAACCCATAAACATTATTTCTAAACACCCACTTCATTCCAATAATCAATGTTTCATTAGTTCTAAAAATATATTCCCAAACACTATTTTAATTTATTTATTATTTTATTATTTATTTTACGATTCCTAGAATTAATATTTAATTGCATCATTGATGTTCTTTGGTTGATGATGTGACAAGAAAGATTGATGTTAAACACAATTTCTAATAAAATCTCTTGTTTTTTTACTTATATCTTGGTCTCTAATTACAAAATCTAATTAAGGGTACCTAAGATTATTAATATCTCTAGGATGAGAAGGGTTAGAAAAATCATTTTTATATATAGGTTTCGGTTCAAGATGTTCCTTATAACTGAAATCCTTTTTTACTTGTTTCCTAGAATTGGTGAAAGGTATGGCATTTATATTCAGAATTGACAGATCATCCTCAATGTTTTCTAAAGGGGTATTAGGATAATGTGGTCCTATTTTCTAAGATTTCACTTCAACAGACTCTACCTTATTCTAGGTTATTTTATTAAACACAATATATGATTTACTATAAATTTAATAACCATAGGAAATTATTTTATCACTATTAGAAGAAAAGTTTTCAATATTATTCTTAGTGTTAATAATAAATACTTGCAAACCAAAAAATTATACGTAACTAAAATTTGGATTTCTACCATTTCATATTTCATTAGTATTTATCTTTACATGAGGTATAATTAAAAAACTATTTATTATATAATAAGCAATAATGACAAATTCTCTTAAAAAATAAATAGTTATGTCATACTCATTGAGCATTTTCTAGGAGATTTCATGATGTTTCTTATTTATTCATTATATAAATCCACTATGTTGCGGTGTATTAGGAGATGAAAATTTATGATTATATATATTTTTTGTGAAAAATGATTTAATGTTATGATTTTCAAACTCATATCTATGATCAGTTAAAATGGTCTTAATACTATACATACTATGATGTCTTTATAAATTTATCATACTAGAGGATGTGAAAAAATCTTCACACATGTGAGATAGAAATAAAAACCTTGTATACATAGACAAGTAATCTATAAGAACATAGACATAGGGAATACCATTTAAAATAAAAACCCAATAATGTCTAAACATGTTTATGTGAACTAACTCAAGTGGTAGATATGTTGAAACTTATTTCATTGATTTGAAATATATTTTGTGATACTTCCATTTCTGACATTGGATACAGACAATATCCTTTAGAAGTTATAGGTTAGGTAGATATTTTAATAACCCTATCATAGTTGTATTTATATGATCATTAATATTTCAATGGGTAAGTATCCTTTTCCAAAGATAATATTCCTTATGAAATACAGATGGGCATGAATTATTTGGTGAAAATAAAGAGTCTAAATTTATAGAATAATAATTTCCATTTCTAAAATTATTAGAAAATAATTCATTTTTATATTCAAAAACATTGAATGAATTATTCACTAACATATCATTAAAACCATTATTACATATATTTGATATGCTAAGTAGATGACTCTTCGATCTTTCTGCTACTAAAAACTAAAACAGTATTACAATTACTAATCATTCCAAGGTTATTAATTTTCCCTTGGGAATTATCACAAAAATTTACATGTCCACTATTAACATTTATGAGAATATTGAAACTTGAAGAATATCCATTCATGTATTTAAAACAACCACTTTCTAGGTAACATAATTTATTACTATATCTTTTCATGAATGTTTCATACAAGAAATATTTACCCAAAAAATGATTATGGTACCCAAAAAAACTTGGGACCATAAATGTTAGTTATAAATGATTTAGAAACCCATAATTTTTAATAGGTTTCTTATAAGAAGATTAAAAATCATTTGGATACAAATAAATCGTTTGTTCCAAAGGAGTAAAAACTAGTAGCAGAACTAGAACTTTGATTCAAACTATTTTTAACAATGACACTCAATATAGGTTAATAGCCAATACTGGTGGTGTATATAGGATAAATCTTCCTACAATTATTTTTATTGGGATTATTCATTATATTTATAAGTAATTTCAAATATTTATTTATCATCTTAGTAGGAAATTATAATTAATTATTCTCTTTTAATAGTTTAGTATTATTATATTTTTTTCAATAGATTAGTCTAATATAAAACCATCAATCAAAGTATGATGTTTCTTTAAAAGTATATATTTATACATTATATCATTAAATTTTTCTTCTAACATGTTATAGTATTAAAAAATATCTTCATTTGAAACATTTTCATCATTATTTTCATATATATAGTGTGAATAAATATTAACAAGAGAATAATGAAAAGTTATGGATACCTCATATGTGTTTTTCATGAAACACATGTTGGCTCTGTCATTATTATCCTCTTGAGTTGAGTTTCAATAAATAAAACTATCTTTAGATGCTCTTCATGATTCCTTCCTTGTTTTATTTTATATCATATATTTATCATAATATTTCATATATTTATTTCTGTTAATGATATTCATCTTTAACATTCCCTTTCCACTTACCCAAATAGAATATCATTTCTTTTGAAGCATAATATTTCATCCAATCCATTATCTAGTTTCCTATTTTATCATATATACCATTATAACATTTTTTCCTATAGAATTTATTCTTATTGTATTTTTTTTTGAATATTATGGCTTGGTGGGCCATCTCTTCATCATTGTTAGTAGGTGAATCCTCATCAATTGATTTTTCATCTTGGATATTTTTTTTTTGTTTTGGTGTGAAAGATTTAAAGGTTATATATTTTATCTTTATTTCATCCTCCTATTCTATATTGGATTTTAGTTATTCCACTTATATCATTAATTTTTCCATCATCTCATAGATAGGTAACTTGCTTATATCAAATGATTATCTAATTGACCTTTAGGTTTTTCTCTATATATCATAAAGATAACTCAACATGTACATAACTTGGTATTTATCAAAAATAGGTTTCCCTGGTGAATTCATTAAAATTATAATATCATTGAACCTGATATACATTTCAAAAAATATGCTCTTAAATTTTCATTTTAAACGTATCATATTTAAATGAATATGTATTAAAATTCATATCTATAATATTATATGTTCTTTGAAGATAAACAATTAATGTGTCCCAAATTTCAAATACAACCTTATAGGGATATATTTGATTTAATTATTCATCGTCCAAAGCATAGTATAAAAAAATCATGGAATTATAGTAATTATTATATACTAATTTAGTAGGATCATCCCAAGTATTCCTATCATTTTAAGGTATATTATATTTCTCTATAATAACATATCAAATTTCAAAACCCACTCTCTCAATAGGAATTTTCAACTTAATGTTCCACTGAGCACAATTAGTTCCATAAAAATAAAGAGTTATGTTAGTTAAAAAGTAGTCATTTCATTTATCCACGATGAAATAAATTTTGATATAATAGAAATTTTAGATATTAAAAAAATTAAATCTCAATAGAATTATATATGAAAATACTCTGATACAAATTTTTGGATAGAGTGAGAAAATCTTGAGGGGTTGATATGAATTCCCAAAAAACTTTCTGTTAAAAACATGTTCAAATAAAATATCCAAATTTATACTAAAATTACATGTTAATCAAAATAGTTGTTTGATATTAGTTTTATATTTGAAAATATTTATCAAATCTTGATTATGGATCAATCAAAACTGTATATGAAATTATTTTCTCTTTTGAAATCGATTTTATAAATAAAATCCATTATAAATACACTGGTTAATGTTAACTATCAATGTATTCTTTTAAAATTTTCAATAAAAATACAGTTTAGGATTTAAAACAATATAAACAAAACATAGGAACACATTGGGATAAAAAGGGGTTTAGTCTGAAGGTGAGACATAACCCCCTCTCCATAGAAATCACCCACTACCATTCATATTTTTATATGAATTAATATGATCCAGAACATAGATTGGGTATAAAGAAATTATCACAAGATGTATATGCTCAAATAATATAACACAATTTTAAATTGTATGAAATAGAAAAAATTCCATGTAGGAACCTCTTCCATAGTTTTATTGGGTAAACAGATAAAATAATGTTTGATAGAGTATATTGTATACTTGATTTTGTGAATAGGAGTTAGTGTGAGTTTATAAACAGGACAAAACAAAAGACTACACAAAATTATAGAAAAAATATAGAAACTAAAGAGAGATGATGAAATATAGTTCTTATCAGTTTGTAATTATTCAGTCTCCTGAGTATCCAAGGATTTGTCTTTATAAAGAGTTTGAACTAGTTCTCTAAATGTTTTATTAAAATAGAGTGTTATTGATTATGTTTTTTAGTTTGTAAGTTCTCCAAAACTCTACTCCAAAGAAGGGTAATAAATATTGGATATTTTCTACAATTTCACAAAAAAATGTGTTGAAATAAATTTATTGTATGAGATGTGTATGAAAATATATATTTCATGAAGACATTCTTAAAAATATACTAATCCAGTAAATATCCATTGAATAATAATTATAACGATTTCATGGATCTTTAAACTAAATCTCTGACTTGTCCTTCAATGGGTTTGTATAAGTGTATGAGAATAATAATTAAATAAACCCACTAAATTTAATCATATAAAATAACATTTGGAGGCATGTAATTCAAATTAATTAGAATAGAAATGGTAGTAGGGGTGATGGTGGATCATCTAAAATAATAACAATGATCAGTGGTAACAAGCTGATGGAGGCATAATCCATTGGTATCATAGACCAACAGTTGCACACCTGGTGGTATAAAATTTTAACTAGAATTAAATGGTCTAGAGGTAAAATTCCTGATGGTAGCTCTTTTAGAGTAAGTATATTTCTAAAAGTGTAAGAGAGTCAATGGTAGCATGAATCCAATGGAAAAAGAGTTCTGACATTAGAATAGTCTTGGTGGTATCAAATTCTTGGTGGTAGAGAATTTCTAGTGGTAGCACACTTCTGACTGTACCATATGCTGATGGTAGAAAATTCATGGGGGTGGAAAATTCCTAGTGGTAATAGACTTATGTGTGAAACATTCACTGTTCATCACCTATATAATTTATATGGTTATAGAATTCCCATTAATTTATATTATAAATTTTCAAATGAATATTATTGGGATTTAAAAATCAATTTATGTATCTCTCTTTTATAATGTTTATAGTACAAATGTGACCAAATTACTATGGGTTTTTTTCTCAATTTTCCTTCTTTAACACATTTGTTTTACTATGAAAATATATTATTAAATAAAGTTTATATACATCCCCATTGAGATGTAATTTCATGATTTTATTTAATCTCATGTTAATATGAGTTTCTCTTAAATTTATTTTTTCTCGGGGTTTATGATTCAATATTACCTTATTGGTATGGATTTTATGATATAATCTCATCGTTTATCATGATATCTCAATATTATGCTTCTAATTATGAAATAATATGATATATCTCTCAAGAAACAATTATATTACATTTTCCACTATTTATTTCTATATAATACACGTTTTCCTTTCTTTTCCCCTTATATGTGTACTCAATAGTTCTAATTAATGTTTTTATGAAAAATCATCTTTATTTCTCTCTTTAGTAAAAAAAATCATCTTCCAATACAATATTTTCTAAAAATGACATCATTTTTTAATAATTATAAAAAAAATCATTACATTCAATTTTTTTCTATTTATAACTATTTTATAAAAAATGGAAAGGTATATACTTTTGTTTTCAAACAATAATCATTGATCTTTTACCAATAATGTGAAATGAATTATTTTTTTAATGTGTACAACATGAATATAATTTCTTACAACCATGAAAATTATATTATTTGAATCATTATTTATAATTTCTAAAGATTATATTAAATTAAATACATTTAAAAAATGATTCATGTTTCAAGAAGTGTTTATTAAAAGTGGAATGGATATTTTCCTCAAGAAAAGTTGCACATAAATTTTAATGCATCCTTCACAAGTTTCTAAGTTTATTTTCAGAGAAGATGATTTTAAATATGTTTTCTTAAAAAAATTAATTCAAAATAACTTTATTTTCCAAAGTAAATGTTCCAAGTGATCTTTAAAATTAATTTTCCATCAAATATTACATCCTTTGATGCTATATATACCTTAATTGGGATATGATAGAAGTGTAACATTCTTATTATTTATTTAAATGGTTTATGTTTATGATGATAAGGTATTTATGGAAACTATTTCTCTTCCATGATTAAAACCATGGTAAAATTAGTATGAATCTAGATTATTATAAAAATTATACTATAAATAAGTGATGAAATGATAATGAAATATGTCACTTTTCCATGGGTTAAGATATGATGAAATGTTTATCAAAAACATTTCATTTAATGGGTTTTTATATGATGATTTTTTTGATATTATGGAATACATCTATATGATATTCATTAAGTGACATTTGAGACCTTTATATCCCTCCAATATATTATGTTAGGATTTATATCTAATGATATGGATAGGAATACAATAGTGATTTAACCAAGTTCAGTAAAGAGAATTTTTCTTCTATGATAATCTTAGAAGTGATCCCTAACTACTATAATGGTTTTGAAACCATTCCACTATGATTTCCTTTTCAGTGATCCATTCCTACTATGGAAAATATTTTCTATTCATATGTGTATTCCACAATTCCATGCCTCATGCCAGTGTTATTATCTCAGGGATCACATTCTAATATTTCATTCCAATTCATGTCATATAAACTACCAATATTGATTCCATGACACAATATTATGATCATTAATATACAAGGCATGGTTTTAAAATATTATTATCTCATTCTCAAACTCTTATATTCTGGTTATGCTTAGGTATCTCAATTGTATAACCTTACTGAGTATCTAAGACCACAATTCCCTTTGTTTCCTCTCCCCAAATTATTACGAATGGTTTTAGGTATGGTTTTTTTGTGATGAATACTAAATTAGAAGATAATTTTGTAAGATATTTATGTTCTTTCAAAAAATCTGAGGCTTGTGCTCATAGTCTAAAAATACACTAAATTATTACTATCCTCAAGTGTGTCTATGTAATGTATTGAAAATTACTCTAAAATTATTTAATATCTATATATAAAAATATTCAAATGCTACCAATATGATGAAAAAATACCATACGATTCTTCCTATTCCATCCACCAATATAAAATATTAGAATAAAATGGGTTTATTTATAGAATATTGGAAATGAGGGAATAAGTCCATAGGTTGGGGACTATTGAACAATACCTAAGGGATCTGATATTTTAAAAAAATGAAGATAGAGAGATCATATAGGCATATCATTGAGTGCATAGGTAGAACATTGAATCAAAATAAAACCATGGTAATGTTGTAAAAATGATTCTATTCTGCATAATCCTGACCATAGTGGCTAATCATGTGTAATTCTTAGGTGCGTGAGAAGGATAATCCTAAAAACATAACTAGATGTTTTTGTATAATTACATCATATATAAAATAACCATAACCATTGGTTTAGAAGATCAATTGATCTCTAAGGCATGTTTAATAAATTCTATTGGAATTAACTATGTGATGAGATATGTATTTTCCTATTAGAAAGAGACTTTAGAGAATAAAAGTTTTACATATGAATTATTATATTTTATTTTAAGGATATTTTAATCATATTCATTAATAACGAATGAAATACATGGCATACACTATTCAACTGGTTATAAACACATGTTAAACCAACAAAAAGTTGTTTTTGGGTAATCATTATCCCTAAGTATATATAAAAACATGTGGTACATGGACATTCTAGTTTCCTATCATTTAGGCATAGATAAACCTTTCCTTAGAAACTAGACCTATATAATCTAACTGAGGATAATATCATGTCTTTTAGGGATATGTTAATGAAATATATTTTTCAATGACTAAAAAATTCACCACTTATAATAAGATAATCTTATAAAAGAATGAATCTATTTCTATAGTTACATCTGTAAGTTTTTGGTAGTAACTGATAAACAATATATCTTTATGAACTAGATCACCTAATAGATTATATTCTATAGTATGAGGGTCTCAAATAAAGGATTTTGGATTTATCAAGTGGAATAAAATATCCATGGATTTGTTTCTATCTCCATAAAGAATAAGGTATTTATGATTTTTTATTCATGAGGAGGAATAATATACCTATGGCCTTTGAAGTCAACAAACATGGTTAAGAATGTAAATCCCTACAAGAATGGGTAAACCTAAATACATATATATTAGTGGGAATGGAATTGAAGTGAAATTTCTAGTTTTTTCAATGATAATAGATCTATAAACCACTTTGTATTAAATAATAATAGGAATAAAGTTGCACATAGTTCTTATAAGAGTTTCAATTTAATGAATTAGATCATATCATAGAGAAAGTATAATGGTTACAACATAGAAAAATGTTGTTGGGGGATCCCCAAAATGTGTCTAAAATCCATTACACTGGGAAGTCATAAATATATATGAATTGTATATAAGCAAATCAAGTCAAATTTAATAGGAAAATCTAATCATCTTAAGGTATTTTATGTTGAACCATTGGGTTATACATCCTTAATTTCTCTGATGATGACATTAAACCCAATGATAGTTCATATGAACCAATATATGAGAGAAAAAGACGCATCCTCTTGTTTTTACATAAGTAAAAATAACATAAAATAAAAATTTTATTATTTTAAGGAAATAAAAAAAGTACCTTAAAGAATTATATAATTTATTTTCCCCTAAATTTTTATTAATAAATTAATTGGAATAAGAATAATTTTTAGTAACTATTATTTTTCCCAGATAGATTTTTTTCAACAACAAATTATTGATACCATTTCCAATTTTAAATGATAAATTTATACCTAATGGATATATGGTTCATGTAAATAGATTGCAGACTCAATATTCTCCTAGGATAACTTTACAGTTTTTGAACCAGATGTGCATTATACCCCATTATTTGGGATGTTTAAGGATAGACAAGTTAATGCAATGTTGTGAGGATTTATGGACATACAACCTTGACCAAATAATGAGGAATTATGCATGAAAAAATATAATAAATAAAAGGTAAATGGAAGAATAATTCCAATAATATAGAAAACCATAAATATTATAACATATAATTTATATTCAATATTATTGGAAAAATTTGTTTGTGTAATAAGAAAAAAATATTTAAACAACTAATAAAATTGATTATTGATGAAAAATTATGACAAAAAAGTGACATAGTGTGTATACTATAATGGTGAAATAAAATATAATGAATATATAGTCTAATAATAGTATAGATAATCTTAGGGATGGGTAAATATTGTTTAATGTCATAAAGATCTTGAAATTGTGCCATGTGATTTATGTTTCATGTGTAACAGAAAAAATACCTAATAAGAATTTTAAAATTATAGGATTTCTAATTTCCAAGAGGGTAATCATGACATAGGGTATTTGGTATTCCACCCTATATGAATACCAAGAATTGAATGGCTATATAAAAATTATTCCATGATATTGTTTTTAATTTGGATATTATGCATAAATGTGTACCGTTGATGGAATTGGTTTCCACATGAAAATTTGTTTTATAGAAAAAATAAATCATAGCATATGAATGTCCAGTTCAGTAGAGAAAAAGTAATTATGTGATTATAATGACTATTTGTAATGGTGAAACCCATGTTACAAAACTAATGAATATAGTATGGGGATATGGGGGTCCTTTACTCAAGGAAAAAACATTCCCTAGGGTTTAGATATTGTCTCAATGGAAATTCTGATACTAAACACTAGTTTCTATAGGGATCTATCTTGATAAATTAATCAGTGAAAATTATATTTCAATAAACGGTATAATCAAAATGAATAACTGAATCAAGGTTATGAGATTCCATGTGTAGTATCTCAAATTAGTTAATTGGTAGGGTGATCAGTCTGACATCTGAGATATAATGTTTGTTTATATTGAATATTTTATTAAAAAAGGTATAGAGAAACCTAATTTTTATCCTATATATTATTTTTAAAAATATTAGGTTTATGGGATATTGTGATAAATTTATATTTACATAGTATATTAAATGGGAGGTATAAATAGTGTGAATAAGAGTTCATTCCGTGAATGAAATTATTCCCATATAATGGATTATGCTCACTATATAGAAAATGAACATTCTCTAAAAAATCATTCAAGACCAGTGGGGTCTCAGGACCATTACCATACAAATTCCATTTATATGTTTTTCTACTTCAATCATTGTACCTTTTTATTTATTTATTTTAGGTTTTAAATAACTATAAAAGGAAATAATTCAGTAAGAAGAGACATAGAATTTAGTTAGGATACTCATTACTGGTTTTTAACCTAACCATGAATTGTAAGCATTTTAATTTTTAGGTCAGGGTTAGGAAATTTAGACCATTAAATGATGTACATTTAAGGTCAAATTACATTGATTAATGGATTTTTATTTTTAATGACATAAAACATTGAGTAAATGACACTATATACTATATATTAGTAAGAATGAGACACTCTCATTGTGAATTAATTCTCAGTTAGAAAATAGGTTGCATTAGGGAAATTTTCACAATATTAGAAAGATAACTATTATTGGAGAAAAGAATGAGGGGTAATTTAAAGTTGGTACTATGATAAGAGATTTATTCATCGTTAACATCTTATGAAAGTTCAAATCAAGACACATCAAATTTTTACTAAATACTGTATATATAAATCTTGATTTTATATTAGTAAAATGGGATTTCTTTTCCAATCATTACTTTATGCTTGTGATCCATATTAATGGTATCATGACATTGATATGTTAATATTTTAAGACAGTTATGTTATAAGGATATACCGCCTTGACTAGTTTAGGTTAATTTCAAGTGTACCATATATCACATAGTTTTATGTCATTTTTAATGGCTCAAATGTAATACAATATTTGGTCATATGATGAAGGAATATGTGTAAGATTAATTTCAACAATCTATCTCATTCATAAAATGAAACAATATTCTCCTAGTTTAGAGCATGTATATAAAACTAGAAGTGAAATAATAAAGGATCAAGCACCATGATTTTGTAGAAGTTATATTGGTATTTTTGGTTAGTACATGGTTTAGTTACCTAGGGATAATAATGTATCATTAAATATTATGAATAAATCCATTTGTGGTTCAAAGTAAGTTACATATTATCTCATCATATTGTATAATATATAAATGTATTAAATGAATTTGGATACCATACACAATAATGGGGTATAAATCAGATGAATATATCATAAAACTCATGATATTATATCTTATAATCACTATATATCCCATGTTATAGAAATAGTGTTATATATATTTTCTATATATAGAATCTCTCTTTGTAGATTTGAAACATATGCAGTATGGGGGGGGGGTGAAAATTATGGGATCCCATATGAGAGAAGGAATAAAATATGATATAAATTAAGTAATTCATCATCACAAGAGTATCATAACGTAATGAAATATAAGATTCATCATGGCTAGGGAGAGAAGATAAGGGTCTTACTACGTATCAGATGTTAGTAGGAATTAAGGCACTTTTATTTTTTATGAGGGTGGAGTTTCATTCATAGGAAAGGTAAACCATGACCATTTGGGTGTTTACAATAAACATAAACATTTCATAATCATGAAAATAAAATGGAAACTATTATATATCATAATCTAACATATGAGAGTGAAATTTTAGATATAGGTCATATAGAATAAACCCTTCCAAGAAGTTTAGTGTTAGGAATTATGTAATTTATAAAACATAGTTTACAAGCATCTAAAAAAATACCTAATACTATAATATTTTTAATCATAAATATTTTTTATTAAGATTATTATAGCTCATATTCATAAATATTTGACTAAACTATCATTGTTTTTCTTATACAATGACATGGATCATCCTCAACTGATTATATAGTTACTATGGGAATAAAAAATATATATATTTTAATATATTTTAACAGTGGTGACCATTCAAAGAAAATTATATCATTGAATTTCTATGTTGGAGATGATGGAATGATGATCTAGTGTATTGGTGTTGACCTTGGTAATGAATAAAGAATTATCACCCCACCTAGGATAATTGGAGTAGCTCAACCATTTATAATAGATAAATAAATGATGCATCATGAGGGAATTAAACATATGGATAAGGAGACTTTTCATTTCATTTCAAAAAATCTCTTAATAGTTACACAATGTCTTATTAAGAATTTGGTATTTTCTAATAAAATGGGGTCTGTAAATTTTTTCAATAAGCATGTTACCAACTTCAATAAATGGTTAAAATGAGGGGAGTATCTCAAATAATTGATTTCCATCATGAAAACAATGACAAGAAAATTATGATGTAAGTTGGGTGGATGATGGGATTCCAAAAAATATTCAAAATAATTTATATCTATACCATCATATATTAGAGATTTAGATGTTTCAAATAGAATTTAAAAATTTTATGAGAATTATTTCATAAACATATTGATAAATAGAGTGAAAACTCAATATGTAATAGGAAGCATCTTGGTCATTAGTTATATAAAGTAAAAAAGGAGAGAAATTCATTTAATGTTCATATATGTATTACTAATTGATGTATTTTCTTATGATATGAGAAGGAAAATGTATTATATAATTAAGTTTCATAAGTAAATAACTAACTGTTATATATTTTAAGATTTTGTGATAAGAACAAAAAATCATACAATTTTTGGTCTAATGAAGAAGACATTATATTGTTTAGTTTATATCCATATAAGATGGAAATTTTTATCCATTTTTGATAATGATTTATCCCAATTAACATAATAATCAATATCAACCCCAAAAACTATGTTAAATACCATCATGATCAAATATATAATCATTTAATAATTTAAAAATTACTCTGATTATGTAAGAGATCATAATAGGGAAGGGTGAATTGTTGTCGGAATATCATTTTGAATGAGGAAAGTAATCACATATAAATGACATGATTCATCTATTGTGACTCCAAAGGACATAATTCTCACTAATAATCTTAAAATATCAAATATATATAGAGGTAAAATCATTCTCAAGATAATTTTATATTGATTCATTCTCTCATTACATAGTTTATGGTTATATATATTTGGGAAGGTGACATTCTATTTAATGTCGGGTATCTTGGACCACTGGTGGCCATGACATTTATGGTTGTGAAACATATATTAATGTTGACTGTGTAGGTTATAATCATGAAAATAGGGTGTTTATCATGAAAACATTTTGTGGTTAGTCCCGAGGTAGGTGATCATTGGATCACTATATATTCCATGAGTATAGGAATCAAGACACTCATATATCATAATAGGGTCATTCCATTCTCCATATAGAGCTAGCTCATTATAATTGAATTGGAATAGATGTGGATATCTTTACTCCATTGAAATGGAATGAAAATTAATAGAAATTAGGTCTCTATTCAAGGTTGAGTTGTGACATATTTATCAATATTGTGGGATTTTTAAGTGAGCACATCATTTTAATTTTAGATCCTTCACTATAAATCATAAATATTTTTATTCATCATAAGTAAAATTGTTATAAGGTCATATTGGAAATAAAATTTTTTGGGATGTTTTAGATGATAAGGTAAAGAATTAGTACATTTTATTATTATATAGAATGGACTTGGGACATGATGTTTAACATCACACCACTATAAAATTAAACTATGAATTTTAGAGTCTACAAAGGAATATATACATGAAGATTAATATTGTCTAATAAAAAAGGGTACTATAATAATTTTAGTTATTTATATATATGTCTTCCTTCATGTGATGTGGTATGATATACATGTTGTTAATCCAATGGATTGTGATTGACTTATGTTCACATTACATGTATATCTAGTCTATATAACATAATCAAGAATTTTTTCCATGTTTTTTTCATAATTTTTATAAATAAATCATTCTTAAATTTTATATAAAAACATTAGTGAAAAGAATAATATATTTTTGATGATATATAATAAGTGATTAATTAGGTATTCTAATCATTTGAGGCTCATGAATATTATACCCCAACGAATAGGTGAAGTATGCCACAATATTCGAAAGCATAAATTAATTTTACATGTCACATATATTAGAAAATGATGGGCCACTATGATTATTTCACAATGAATATGAATTCATCATAGGGTTATAACATTATCAAATGAGGTATTTGGTATTTATTGGATCCATTATCATCAAATATCTTTTCTTATGAATCCAAACCATAATGATGATGAATCCTATAATTTTATAACTGAAAAATTTATCATATGAGAACTAATATTAATGGTTTCTCAAATTCATTCGATTATTTTATCTTGATCAATGGAAACTCAATCAAATTTCTCAACAAGGAAAGGGAAATGTACTCTATAATTTTCATTAACATAAAAGAATATACTATGATTCTTATAAATATATTTCATGGAAGAATGAAATGTTTCCCTTGTATTATACTTACATATTGATTGAAATTTTTAGGTTAATGGTATTTATTACATGGATAAGGGTCTTTGAAATTCAACAATTATGTTTTAGTTATTGATTATTTGATGATTATGCCATCGATGCTTCCACCTTCATATTGGAGAGGGAAGATTTTTTAGGGGACCATGTGGTGGTCATCATTGTTTAAAAATGAATAAAAAACAATATTATCTTAATATTATTAAATAATGAACTATTTTTGATATCATATATGGTATGAAAAAACTTACATAAACGAACAATGAAATTTATTTGTTAAATTTTACTGTTATAACATAGACATTTAATTGTGTTGTATGAATAAGATTAACAAATATATGAAATAAAAATAAATTCCCTACACATTATTAATGAATTTAAAGATTATTATAAAATTAATAAACTATTTTTAGAAAAATTCATTTTATTCTTCAAAATATGTTTTCATCAAAAAATAGTTTTTATTGATTATTATGAACAAATATTATAATTTAGTTTTTTTAAGTATTTAAAAATTTATATGAAAATATTAATATTAATTTTTAATTCATCATTTCATAATTATCATACAATGATTTATTAATAAATATCTAAAAATATTAATTTATTATCAAATAGGTAAAAATAATGATGTTCATGGATCTATCACATAATATTAAAATGTCCCATTATGATTATAATTTTTATTAAAAATAAAATATTTACTCATTAATTAGATATAATACTATTAATTTAATTTTAAAACCCTATATATTATTTTTGTTATAACTTCAATTTTCTGTTTAAATATGAATTCTTCATGAGAATTTTTTTTATTAAATTTTTTAGGATTAATTTTAAATTAAATTCTGTGACATATGTGTTTTAGAATATGAAAAATGTATTCCATATTTTGGATTAAGAGGTCCAAATATTGTAAATAGGTTTCATTTATTTTTTTGTTCAAATTGAATAGTAACTGTAATAATTTTTGTTACCATGGTAAAGGGTAAATCTTGTAATTAATGGATAAATGTAAAATGATATAGTCTGTAAAATGACCCTAACAGTTGCATAAATTTTATTTTATGAGTAAATTTATCCTTGATTATCCAATATTAAGCAATATTTTATTTTATTTACATATTTATTAGTTTATGAATCTTATAATATTTTATTTCAATAATAGACAAACATGGAACATAATTATTTTTAATAATTTAAATAGTTTTAATATGGTGTTTCTAGATAATATGTTTTACTATAAATATAAATATAAATTATATTTTATTTATATTCATTATTTTAGTTTATTTATATTTTTTAGTGAAGAAATGATTATTATACCTGTTTATACAACAATACCAATGTAACTATTCAATTAATTGGAAAATCGATTAAAGGATATTAATAATATTAAAAGTCATGTAATTTTTGATAATAAATGAATTAAAAGATTTTTTAAGGATTATCTTGACAGGATAGGAATATATTGAAATATATTATTCTATTTTTACATGTTGTATTGATATTATTAATGAAAATCTATTGTATAGTTTATTAAAATGAAATTAATGATATTTTAAAAACATTAATATTTTATTTAATGATATTTTTTTTTTAATTTTATATATTCATCCATAATATTATTATATAGTTTATAATATAATCTATAGTTCATTTATGAACCATTTTCATTATTATAATAACTATATTTACCCATAATGTGTAGAAATACTTGTTGTCATGATGTTTTTAAAAGAGTTTATGAGGGGTTAAAACCAAAATATATGGGTAAAAACATTTTTAATACATGCATAAATTTTATTAATTGATATTTTTCAACCTATAAACATCTTATATTATATATAAATCTATTTGATCAATTTTAATTGAATATTAATTTATATATATTTTTAGATTCTAGGAGTGCCCCTCTACTCTCTTATAAAAGGGAACCACTTCTTCTCATTCTATAACACATAAAAACCAATTTTGATTAGAGAATCCCAATTCATATATATAATTATAATCTCTAACATCATTATATAGTACTGTCATTATGCCTTAAAAATTCCTATAGGGGATATAGTGTTAATAAAAAGAGGTTTTCCAAAGAAGATTCTTAATTTTAATTCGCATATCTTAGTTTTGTTTCCTATTTCTCCTCCATAAATTATACATAAAAAATTATAAAATAATGAAACAAGTATCCTATATATAATGTATTAATATTATAATAATTTAATAGCCTATATACTCCTCCTATTCAGTCAAATGGGAAAAGACACCACCATTCGTGTGTACAATGAAATACAACCTTGCTAACCACTTTAATTAATTTTCCATCACATTCTATCAAGATTGGTAATAATGATGGAATTAATGTTTATATATGATATTAATTAAATATTTATCATTATAAAAAGATAATATATCAAATTTATTCTTAACATTCCAATAACTATAACATGATAATGTATTTCGTGCATACCGGTGGACTACCACCTCCACAAAGTGATTAAATTTGTTCTTATCACCACATCACATGGATGATATATATGATAATATTTAAAGAAATAATATTATAAATATATATGATATTTTTATCATTATACATAGATAAAATGATACTTTATTTCTTTTTATAATGATCATTGAAAAATAGAAACACTACTGATGTGTATGTATGGCCTACTGTCTCCATAATTGTAATATAGTTTGTTTTTCAGAAAATATATTTTATTATTGGTATTAAAATAATAATTAATTTAAATTAATGATAATTATTTCATGAGTATTATTCTTGATATAGTGGAGTGGCAAAAACTATCACCATAGTCAACATACCTCTATCATTTGGGACTTATGAACAAAATATCATCAAAACATCCGAAGTGAACCTAAATGATTATGTAATTGTTTATAAAATATTAATAACTAATATGAAAGGAATAATAAAAATATAAATGGATATTAATAATTTATAAAATTATTATAATTTTATTAACTAGGAAGATAAAAAACGTATGTTACCAATAAAACTAATGGTAGGGGACATTCTTTGGAAAATAATATTTTAATGATTCCCTTAATTTTTTTTATTTCAAATATATATTATAAATATATTTTCAAGAATGTTCTTAATATTTTACTATAAATTATTGGTGTAATTTTTACCCATGATTTAAATTTTCCAAAATGTGTTTAACGAAATGTTTTTTGATGTTCGAAGTGAGGTGCATTATGAATAATCTGAGAAAAATACATAATGAATGTTTTTTTAACTTATAATAAATGAGAACCTTTTCCCATCATAATATCTCCTTTATGATTTGATTCATCATTTATATGTTTTTTTAGTTATATTCAATGAAAATTTATCTTTATTATGTGAACATTTATTAGATTTTTAAAATGGGCATTTAGAAAAAAGGGTATTTTGATATGCAAAATGGTCTTACACAGGGGTTTAAATGAGTTTTCAATGGTCTTAGTCATGATATGGCCATTATATGTTATTTAAGATGTGTTGAGATCCATTATAATTCATTTTTTATCACATAATATCTTATACGATTGGTGCACCCAAATAGCGTTCTAATGCCAAAGTCAATGATAATGTTCTCTAGAGAATTATATTGAAAGTTTGCTGTACGATTATTAGATATTATAAGAGTTATTTTAAAGGTTCTGTATGGGTTATATAATGATGATTTCCCATTAAACGTACATGTATTTTCGATAATGTCTTATGAGATTTAATTGAAATTGTTGATTATAAAATGTAAACTAAATAGTAGTAGTTTGTAAACAATGTTTATACACTATTAGGGTAAAAATGAATGTTTTTTAGAAATCAAATTTAATGGGTTTTCATGTTTTTCACTGGGGTAATGATTTACTTTTCTTTATATCCATTACTAAAACATTTATTCTCTTCTATCATTTTTAAAATGTTTTTAATAAGATTTATGTATTTTTAAGGGAATAGAATAATCTGAGATGAATGTCATGAAGATTTTTCATAACAGGAAAAATTGTTTTATTTTAAAGGTCCGATATTGTCAAAAAATGGATACTTAGTATAAATTTATACATTATAATTTATTGGTTTTTTATTTATGATGTATGATCTAGTTTTCTAAAGCACTAATCCAAAAATATCTTTAGGAATATAAGAATTGAATTCTAAATTAAATCCATTATAATATTTAATTTTATGGTTTATTATAAATAAGATAATAGAGTTGGGAGTAGATATTTTAGTGGTCAATATGTTATTTATTAATATGTTACAATTTTTATATTACCATAATAGTTATTTTATTAGGATGAACTGTAATTATTTTGGATAAAGTGAAATAACATAAGATTACATGAATAAGAATATATTTGTGTTTATCATTCTCATAAGATGGTTTATTATGATTTTATTGATAGGATCACAATAACATTTTTGGTTTTAGTTAATTTCTATATCTATTAGGAACCAAAGTTCCAATGTTTGTAGTGGAATGCATATAGTTTGTTTGAATGAGAAACCAAATGAAATGGGAGTTATTGTAACAACTCTTGTGGTTATTATTAAATAGAAATCAATATTAATGATTAAGAGTGTGAACTATGGTGGGTTTTACTGTGCATAAAATATCAAATAAATGAATCCCTAGGATTCTTGAGCTGAAAATAATCATTCAGTTAAATAGATTCAATGACCTATATCTCAAAAATATGGAATGTTGTGTAATGACTAGACCTGCTGAGGCCTGCCTACTCAGCGAATGGTCAAGTCACCACAACCCCATGCACACCTCTAATATTCCAAATATTCCCCATCGGTTCAGGTAATTATCGAGTGGTATCATAAGTAATATATCCTTTTTTCATGGTAAGACCACTAATGGGGATTTTTTTGGGACAAGGGTAATTGATGTGGGACTGTTTCAAGTGTGGATTTTAGGATATAGAACTAATTGTTTGTGTGGTGGGTGATGTATACATTCAACAAGATTCTAGATACCTACATGTCAATACTGAATACTGATACATTAGTTGAAGGGATAAATATTTCATGAATTATATATGTTTTTTTCTATTGAATTTCATTTTTGGTTAATATCAACATATATATATATATTCTTGTATAACAGTTGTACATATTGATCACTTTCAAGATGCCATAATAAATACAGCCAGCAAGGGTACCTATAAAAGATAATACAGATAAAATTTTGAGTGATGAGGCCTTGTTTGAGGGATCCCCATGTGAGGTGTTTCCTTCAGGCGGTAAAATATAATTGTTTCACCCAATTGAGTTATAAAACAATCCAACTACAGTGGCTTAGGAGGATAACCAAATCTTTTATGGACACTGGATATTACCCATGGTTTAGGAAGATGATTATTCTCATAAGGGTATCACATTTAATTAGTTATAGAAATACATACCAATGAGGATACATGGGGACTTAGTCCCTCAACCATTAATGGCTTAGATCAAAATGGTATTCCCTATTTTCATGCTCATTTGGACCCTGAGTAATCTGATAGTTTCATTTATAACTTGTCTTATTTCTGGAGGAACATGGTGCTAGTTTTTTCAGATGATATAGACCCATTATAAGATGAAACTCTCATGGATATACTTCTTTAATTTTTTCTATAAGGAATATTAGCCTTTATTCATGCACTATATAAGGATCCAGAATCACCTCAAGATGCATTAGGGTGACATATAGGTGGTTGAGTACATTGTGTGGTTCACAAACATCATGAACTAATCTCTTTACATGATGTGATATAGATAGTTATCAATGATGAGGTTTGATAAGGGACTCTATAGAGTCATCTGTAAATGTATGGTGTCCTATTTCCTTACCACTTACGTGAGAGTTCTTGAGAGGGCTCTAGTGATAGATATATTCCTAGAAGAGGACTGGGTGGAAGGAGTCAGTAGTGGTTTTCATTGGGTTGAATCATTTTTAGAAACTACCAGATGTTAGTCTAAGGGATCATGGAACATGAGGCATATACTTTCCAAGACATAGATATTTGGGTCCATAGATATGTATTTACTCTATGGAGAAAATCAATTGGGTGAGAGGAAATGTTATTATTATGACAGGTGAGGTCCTAGGCCCTATGATTTCCTGAACAATCACACTTTAGATGTTAGTTAGGTAGAGACTAAACATCCAAAACATGGTATAATTATGACCCGAGATCTCACTAGAATGGTCTGGGGAGACCTTATATAGGCGTATATAGTAGAGGATAATGAGAAGTTGGAGCTTCAGATGGAGGAGCTGGTGGTAGATAGAGATTCTATGAGATACATTATCCACCTCCACAAATTAGTGGCCCAATTTAGGCTTAGGGAAATTGTGGTCCATGACATGGATAGTTTTAGGATATGAAGGGATATAAACAGGCGACATGTGAGATGATTCACGGTATGTTGTGTCTAAAATAATATTTATTTAATATATGTTATCATAGGTATGAGTCATTTATTCAACACATGTATCCCTTGTGTGAGTGATGGAGTTCAATGTGGGGATTACAATATAGAAGATACGTGTAGGGGTTCCTATTCGGGTGATTCACTAATTTTTCACAAATGTGACAAATTTTAGTTGATGTTTCGGGGAGTGAGTCCTAGAAGTTGGGCTTCATAAGGGTGATGTATAGAATTAATGGATCCATGAGCCAATTTATTTAGATAATATTTCAAGCATACAAGGATGTGTGATTCTTCCCCCTCTAGGACATAATATCTATAATACACAAAAAATTGTATTTATGAGTCATTATCAACCAAATACAATAGTGTCAATGTGTGTTGGAGGGATTTTTTTAGATGTATGCTTTAGGTCATTTGGACATGGAAATAAATTTTTAAGACCTTTGTATTACAGTGATGGAATCTTATGGCATCATCTAGAGCATGGACTAGATTCCCATGGTATGTGATCTGGTTGACTATCATAAAATTAGTGGTGTATTAGGGTTCTCTACTATTGAATAATTTGAGATTGTTTTGGAGTATTGTTAGAGATACTTAGAGTATTTTCGAATATGGTTAAAAATTTATCGAATGTTGAGACTATCATAAGTTCACAAAGAGTGGTTAGTGATTATGTTTCCACTAGTACCAGGTTTGGAGTTTATGTAGTTGTATAGGATAGTTATGTTCACTTATGAGTAGAGCTATTTTAGGAAAATTGAGAAAAATTACATGTATCCAGAACAATAGTTGTTATAGTGGGTTTTTTATATATGGTTGGGGAGGTTATGTTTAATCCATTGGCTTTATTCTTGCTAACCCAATAGTAAAGGGTTCATTTTTTTTTTCTGTAGTAGATGTTGTTGGATTTAACACCCCAACCTTCCATGGTAAGCTTCTCGTTGAATAATACAGTAGCGTGTGTTGTACACAACTTTGAGTTCTAACACACACCACAACCAATCAAACTAGCCGTTATGAATAGTAATACCCAATTTTCGAAATTTTATACATTTTATATTTCAAAATGGACAACATTTTTGGATTTAGAATATTGAAATTAGCTTAGGGTTAATTTTTGGAACTTTTCTAATAACTTTCATATTTTGATGAATAGTGAAAATTACTAAATTTTAATTAAAGACAAATTTTTTAATCAAAATAATTAATAGTGATAAATTATGAATTTGAGTTGTTTTAAAGTATAATTAGATTAAATTTTTACCATTTAATCCAATATTGGTAATTGGACATAATTTCATATTTAAACTAGACATAAGCAAGTGTCAATCTTTTGATAGTTATTATTTCTTAAAAACACGCTTTTTGTTTTGACAATGAGAACTAATTTTAAATAAATTTTTGCCAATTCTATGTTTTAAATTTAGAAAAATAGATTCCATATTTAGAATCATGAATTCCAAATTGTTTAAATAGGTAACTTTTATTTTTAGACATTTTGAATAATTATTTCGTTAAATATTTTATTTACCATGGTTAAAGGGTAAATCTGGTAAATAAGGGTAAACATAATAATATTATAATAATATTAAATTACCCTAAAACATGTCCTAACCCTATTGGATGATACATGTCCGACCCTGGGCATCTGTGGGCCAATTTTGGGACCCCATGGATCCACTTGTAAGTGATAATGACATTTTATATTAATGAAGTTAAAGTAAATACAAAAATGACATAAGCATATATCTTTTAGTAAAACAATTTTTACATAGGGTTATAATTGTTATCTCTTCAACTATAAATATTAATTAGAAATATAAAAATATTTAATACATAATGGTATTTTATTTATAATATTTATAAATTGAATAATTAAATTTATTTATGACACAATGATGATGCCATATTTTCCTCATTAATGAAATAATCAAATAGTTGGTATTATAAATGTTAAAATAATTATAATTTGAAAGTTTTGATGCCATAAATGAATTTTATTGGTTAATATGACATGTTAGGATTGATTAAATGAATTTGGTTTTAATTAATAAAGTTGTTAAGACTTTAAAAAAAATCAATTATTAAAGAGTGTCAAAATTGACATAAAGGGGTTTTTAAAACAAATATTATATTATTAATTGATATAATATTCCTAAAAATATAAGGTTCTACAAAATGACTTATATAATGATAGGTGTATCATTAATGAACTATTTGGGGTTTTCTTGGAAGTATATAGTAAATTTATTAACCATATAATATAAAAATACAAAGAGAGATGGTAAATGTCAAACTATTTAACTAAGAGTTAAATCTAAAAGATAAAGTTAATATAGTGACCCAAACCTATCTAAAACCTATAGGTTGAGTGTTTTTAGACCCATACCCACCTTATCTTTTAAATACTCCATTTTGGAGCCATTAGAAACCGAAAATGATTTTATTATAAAATAATATTTCTAGTTTTTCCTAAGGTTCCCCCACCCCTCTTATAAAAGGGCACTCCCCCTTCTTTCTAATTCACACCATAAAATCCTTTTGGATCAGCCAATACCTGACCAAATATACTATCAACTTCTATAAATTAATCCTAGAGGCCTTAATTTAGTCAGGAATCCATCTTAAGGAGACCTTTTGATCAAATCAAAAGGAGAAACCCGAAGAAGAGGTAATAATTTCACCACCCTCTTTCAAGTTCTTTCCTCTTCCACTTCTTCTTTCTTTGTTATTTCCATTATAAAATAATAAATCTATTATATTATATATAATGTGATGTTATTATAAATATGGTACATCCATATTCATATTCTATCCATCCATTGAATGACATGTCACCATACATGCGTACGTACGTCTTACCATCTCCACGTCGTGGTGTAATTGTTATTCAATACATTATTACTTGGATGGGTATTATAATGATGTGTAATTAATGTAAATAATAAATATAACATGATAATGATTCTGTATATATGATATAACATCCAATTATATATTATTTTAATATCAAAATAATGATATTGTCTCTTGTGCTTATGTACGGATTACCATCTCCACGAACTCGATAAGATTCATTCCCCATCGTATCCATTCAAGACTAATTTTCATTTTATGATTAAAAATAATGTTTAAAGACTTGATATCATTCTGGATATTAATAAGATACATTCCATACATAACAAATATGGCTCACATAATAAATAATATAAAGGAAAAAAAATCCATTAACACCCAAAATGACAATAATACTAAGATATTATTAACAAAGAAACGTTAAAAGATAATATATGATATCATATTAATGTATATGATTCTTGTATAATTTAATAACAATTATTTCACCATTATAAAGGAGGTTAACCTACCCTTGACCAAGGAAAATTACACAGTAAGGGTTAATTCTACAATCTCTTCATTATCCGATGTTGTTTATATATAATTATATACTGGGACCTCTTTATCATCCACATTCATGTTTCTTAAAAATGCATTTTAAAACATTTTTAATATTTACTAGACAAAAGGTTAAAGTCATTTATACCCTTATGTGTTTTGAAAGGAATATTTCTGTCTTTTTCCAAACAAGGTACTTTTTGACCTTTTGGACAAATTTAAGGTAAAAATGTTTTTTTAACATATATGGCAGGTGAGGCTATTTTCTGCCGTTATAACATCATCAAAGCATCCATTACAATATTATAATAATATTTTCAATATAAATGTTTTATTTATAATTATGTGACTATTAAATGATTTCAAAATAGTAAGAGATATTTCTCTAAAAAGCGTTTTGATTTTATCTATGTAAACATCCTTTGATGGATCTTAAGTTTATTTGATGTTGATTTATTATGATACAAAACTTCCATATTGTATTGAAGGTTTTTTGATATATTTGAATATGGATGTGCTATTTTTATAGAATTCATGGTTTATAGTTAAAGTATTGACATTTCTTATGCTAGTTTTAATATGAATGTTTATGATATGTTTAAACCTTTTCATATAAGGAATGTATTGGACTTAGTAAGTGATTGGTGGATCCCGCTAAAGCTCCTCGATGCATCGGTAGGTCTAATGAGATAACTAGACGTGGAATTGGCTGAGGCCTTTCCCAATTTTATATATGGTTTTTGCCAAGGCCTTAATCATTTTTAGACTTCTTGGACGAGGCCTTAACAAAATGTTTCAGAATGTCTGGAATTATACATTCCCTCATTTTGAAAATAAATTTGATGGTTCATGTGGTCATTCAACTAGTAGAATTCCCATGATTATGTTTTATTATGGCATTATTTACTCAGATCATATTCCTGCCATAAAATTATTCATGTTTATTATTGGTAAAGGCATGTGGTTTCAATTATTCACCATGCTTAATATTTATGTCATTTTCCACTGTATTGGTTACCCTTAATGAGCGTTTGAGCTCACCCCTTTCTTATGTTTCATTTTCCCAGGATATGAAGATGTTAGTTATGAGTGACTTGCCGGCATAATCTAGGAGGGTTGGATGTTTCTAATGAAATATATTCATGTTGTATTTCTCTTCAAGATGTAAAGCTGAATTTATGTATGAATCTTGTTTCCAATAATACAAAACTGATCGGTCTTTTGAGACATGATTTCCTTGTGATCATTCCAATTTAAGGTAATAATGCACCGAGTCTGGGTAACTGGGGTCGGGGTGTTACAGTTGGTATTAGAGGAAGTTTAGTACAAAACTTGGAAACTAGATTTAGATAAACTCTAATTAGAGAACATAGCCCTAAGATAGACTTTGAGGATTAGTATAGAAGAACTTACTAGAATTTTGGTATTATATAGATTTTGTGAGTTTTACAAGAAATAAATCCCTATCTGGATACGAGCAGGTAGAGACGGCTCTGGCACATATATAGCAAGGGGTAAAACCTGAAAACACCGCTTTGAGCTAGACTCAAACAGGAACTGTTTCACGACAATGGGCCTTGCTGCACTCTTGGTTATGACACTCCAAGGGGATATGCTTAGGATAATTCTCATTTTCTTTATAAACCATTATGAAGGGTTTATGAGTATATAATTCTTCAAAGAAAACATTTTTTATGATTATGGATTATATCCATAAACTGTTCTATTTATGTTAAGTGTTTTACAAGTTTGGATTTATGTATTGCGATTCATAAGCTAATCTTGTGTATGCCATTATTTAGAAATGGCGCCTAGTGGAAGGAATGTAAACCATATCAATGAATGCAATCAATGTAGGGATTTCCCTCATATTTGAGATAATTATAGTGGAGCTAGTTATTCAACTGGTGCTGATCAGCTTATCACCATACTGGGACAACTCACTCAGGTTATGAATAATAACCTTACCCATATGGAGCACCCTGATCCACAGCGTGGAGGATCAATGTTAGATCACTTTATGAGGCAAAAACTGTTGACATTAAATGGGAGTACAAATCCATTAGTGGATAAGCAATGGATAAATTTTTTAGAGAAAATATTCCACGCTTTGGGGAGTAACAAAAGGGAAAAAGTAGTTATGGCAGTTTACCGCCACACTAGAGATGCTGATCAATGGTTGTCATTTATTCAAAACACAAAGGATGATGAGAAAGTATCAAATATAGAATAGAGGGAGTTTAAAGAAATTTTCTTAGAAAAATACTTTCATCATGACCATTGAGCGGATATGGAAAGACAATTTCTGAGTGTGAGGAAAAAGGAGGATGAGAATGTCGCAAAGTATGAAGCTAAATTTACAAGGTTATTGAGGCATGCAGTAGATCATAGAAGTAGCCCAAGAAGTAATATTGATCATTCCATTCATGGGTTAAAACCATTTCTTTGTCGAGCATTAGTATCACAATCCTTCTCATCATACGAAGATATTATCTCATGTGCTATCAAGACAGAAAAAGAATTCTCTAAGTCTTATGACTTTAAATCAAAGCAAGAGAAGAAGAAATCTGCTGAACACTTTGGGAAAGGAAATAAGGAAATAGGTAAGAAGGGAAGAACTGAATTTCTACCATGTGATAATTTGGAAGGAATCACCCATGTGACTATCTAAAGGGAAAAGGAGTATGCTACAAATGTGGACAGAAAGGACATATTGCTGGTGATTGTAAGGGAAATAAAGACGCTACCAATGTTCAATGCTACAATTGTAGGGAGATGGGACATTTTTCAAAATAATGTCCTAAGCGTCAGGGAAAATTACCTCAGAAAAGGCCAAGGGATCAAGGCCAAGCTTTTGCGATCACTACTGCTGAGGTTAATGCTCCAAAAGACGTAGTGGAAGGTAATTTAATGGTTTCCTAAAGTTTAGAAAATGCATTATTTGATTCTAGATCATTTCATTGTTTCATATCTTCCCCATTTTATAAGAAAATTAGATATTTAAAATTTTATTTAACAAGGGGGTTGTTAGTCAAAACTTATAAGGGAAGTATCATTGTAATAAAGTTTTGTGAATTGGTCCCCATTAGAGAACATAAATGTTCTTTATCTGCTGATCTCATCTTTATACCTAAGATTTAATTTGATATAATCCTTGGTATGGATTGGATTTCAGAACATGATGTGAAAATTTATTATAATAAGAAGGAGGTTACGATTTTCGATGACGATGATAAAGAACACCTTATATTTTGAGCAGAATCACCACCACCTAATTCTTATCTAGAACCGCCCCCAGTAGCTCAACTAAATTCAATTATTGGGGAGGAAGAGAGTGAAATAACTGTGGGTGAGGAAAGGAATGTTCAAATAGAGGATGTACCTATTGTGAAAGAATATATTGATGTGTTTCCTGAAGATTTACTAGAACATCCTCCAAAACGAGAAATTGAGTTTTCTATTGAATTAATTTTTGGATCAAGGCCCATATCAAAGACCCCTTATAGAATGGCCACTGTGGAATTAGTAGAACTAAAGAAACAACTAGAGGAATTGAGTAATAAGGGATTTATTCACCCTAGTGTTTCTATATGGGGAGCCCCTTTCCTTTTTGTTAAGAAGAAAGATGGATCTATGAGGTTATGTATCGACTATAGGGAGATCAATTCTATAACAATAAAGAACTAGTATCCTCTACATCGCATTGATGATTTAATCGACCAAATTCATAGAGATCAATAATTTTGAAATATAGAACTTCGATCTGGATATCATCAGTTGTGTGTGAAGAAGAAAGATATTCCAAAAACATCATTTCGAACTAGGTACGAGCATTATGAGTTTATAGTAATGCCTTTTGGGCTGGCTAATGCACCCTCTGTTTTCATGGATCTAATGAATAGATTTTTAAAGGAGTATCTTGATTAATTTTTAGTGGTTTTCATTAATGATATCTTGGTATACTCCAAAAGCTACAATGATCATGAAAATCACTTTCACATTATTTTAAAGACTCTTAGAAGACATGAATTATATGGGAAGTTTAGAAAGTGTGAATTCTGGCTTCAATAGATTTCTTTTCTTGGACATATTTTCTCTAAGGATGAAATATCTGTTGATCCTTATAAGAGCAAGGCAATCCAAGAATGGCCAGCACCGATGAGTATAACTGAGGTATGCAGTTTTATTGGTTTAGCAGGATATTATCGGTGTTTCGACTATAATTTTGCCTGATTGTCTAACCCATTAACCAAGAACACACGTAAAGGGGTTAAATTTGTTTGAAAAAAGAGTGTGAAGAATGTTTTGAAGAACTAAAGAGAAGATTAGTCAATTCTCCGATTTTGACTCTACCATCAGGGAATGATGGGTTTTTATTTATAGTGATGCATTGAAGAAAGGACATGGTTGTGTCCTTATGAAGAATAATAGAGTTATTGCCTATGCATCACGATAGATGAAAATTCATGAACAAAACTATCCTACTCATGATCTTGGGTTAACTACTGTAATATCTGATTTGAAGATATGGAGACATTATCTCTATGGTGAAAAATGTGAGATATATACTGATCAAAATAGTTTGAAGTATGTTTTATCACAGGAATAACTCGACATGAGGAAAAGGTGATGGCTTGAAATACTCAAGGATTATTATTGCATGATACACTACCACCCGGGGAAGGAAAATATGGTGGAAGATGATTTGAGTAGAAACGATCATGGAGTTTTGAACAAGATGAGAGTTGGAAGGGATCATATTTTCATGGATCTAGTAAAGATGGATATGGGAATAACCATGGAAGGTGAAACATCAATTATTTTTCAAATGGTTTCCAAACCATCTTTACTAGAAAGGATAAAAAGTTCTTAGGATGATGCTGAGGAGTTTCAAAAGAATATTAAAGCTGTGAATGATGGGAGATTGAGTGACTTCGTATATGAATATGGAATTTTGAAATTTGGGAAGAGACTTTGTGTTCCCGATATACCTGATCTAAAAAGGGAATTGTTGGATGATGCTCATAGTTCCAATTTATCCATACATCCTGGTAGCACTAATATGTATAGAGATTTGAAGGAAAAGTTTTGGCGGGACAACATGAAGAGGGAGATTTCTGATTTTGTGTCAAGATGTATGGTTTGTCAAAAAGTGAAAGATGGAAGGCAAAAACTTGGAGGAGTATTGAAACCTCTTCCCATAGCTTAGTGGAAATGGGATAATATCACAATGGACTTTGTCATGGGACTACCAAAGACTCCTAGAAGGAACGATGAAATATGGGTCATTATTGATCGTCTTACCAAGTCAGCACATTTTCTTGCTATAAGAGAAGATTTACCACTTAAACGATTGTCAATAGAATATATTAATGAAGTTGTTATAATTCATGGAGTACCACTATTGATTTTTTCTGATCATGATCCACATTTTACATGAAGATTCTGGAAAATCCTTCAGAAATCCCTAGATAATAAACTCTGTTTGAGCACTGCTTACCACCCCCAAATTAATGGACAATCAGAACGAACTATTCAAACCTTAGAATACATGTTGAGATCATGATCACTTGACTTTAAAGGTATGTGGGATCAATATTTACCTATGGTAGAATTTTTATATAACAATAGCTTCCATTCAAGTATTCAGATGGCACCATATGAAGTGTTATGCGAAAAGAGATGTCGCACACCAACATGTTGGAATGATGTTGGTGAAAGCAAACTCATTGGCCCAGAACTGGTGGAGGAAATGATGGAAAAGGTGAAGGTAATCCAAAACCACATCAAAGCAGCTCAAAGTAGGAATAAGAGCTATACTGATAACTGAAGGAAGGATTTGGAATTTCAGGTAGGAGATCATGTTTTCTTGAATGTATCTCCATGGAAGGGTGTTATAAGTTTCGGTAAGAAGGTAAAATTTGGTCCTAGGTACATCGAACCTTTCAAAATTCTAGAATGAATTGTGTCTGTAGCTTATCATTTGACAATGCTGCCAAATCTCTCCCAAGTTCACGATGTGTTCCACGTATCACTGTTGAGAAAATACATGCCTGACCCAACGAATGTACTCACCTATGAAGAAGTAGAATTGGAACCTGATCTGTCTTATTGCGAAGAGCCCATCAGGATTCTTGATACCAGAGAACAAGTGTTGAGAAACCAGATGAATCGTTAAGTAAAATTTTTATGGAGAAACCATAAGATGGAAGGGGAAACATGGGAACCCGAGGAACATATGATGAAGAACCACCAGAGTCTTTTTATGCATTAATATTCTAGAAATTTCGAAGATGAAATTATTTGAAGGATGAGAGAATGTAACACCCCAAGCTTCCACAATACACATTTTTTGAATAATACAATAGCATGTGTTGTACGTAACTTTGAGTTCTAACACACACCACAACCAATCAAACTAGCCGTTATGAATAGTAATACCCACTTTTTGAAATTTTATACATTTTATCTTTCAAAATGGACTTCATTTTTGGATTTGGAATATCAAAATTAGATTAGGGTGAAGTTTTGGTACTTTTCTGATAACTTTCAAATTTTGATGAATAGTGAAAATTATTAAATTTAAATTAAAAATAAATTTTTAATAGAAATAATTAATAGTGATAAATTATGCATTTGAGTGGTTTTAAAGTATAATTAGATTATATTTTTACCATTTAATCCAATGTTGGCCATTGGACATAATTTCACACTTAAACTGGACAATAGCAAGTGTCAATCTTTTGATAGTTATTATTTTTTAAAAACACGCTTTTTTTTGACAATGGGAATTAATTTTAAATTAATTTCTGCCACTTCTGTGTTTTGAATTTAGAAAAACTGATTCCATATTTAGAATCAGGAGGTTCAAATTATGTAAATAGGAAACTTTTTTTTAGACATTTTGAATAATTACTTCGGTAAATATTTTATTTACCATGGTTAAAGGGTAAATCTGGTAAATAAGGGTAAACAAAATAATATTATAATAATATTAAATTACCCTAAAACGTGTCCTAAACCTATTGGATGATACATTTCTGACCATGAGCATCTTTGGGTATATTTTGGGACCCCATGGAGCCAGTTGTAAGTGATAATGACATTTTATATTAATGAAGTTAAAGTAAATACAAAAATGACATAAGCATATATCTTTTAGTAAACTTTTTTTCACATAATGTTATACATGTTATCTATTCAACTATAAATATTAATTATAAATCTAAAAATATTTAATACATAATCGAATTTTATTTATAATTTTTATATATTGAATAATTAAATTTATTTATGACACAATGATGATACAATATTTTCCTCATTAATGAAATAATGAAATAGTTGGTATTATAAATGTTAAAATAAATATATTTTGAAAGTTTTGATTCCATAAAAGAATTTTATTGGTTAATATGACATGTTAGGATTGATTAAATGAATTTTTTTCTAATTAATAAAGTTTCTAAGATGTTAACAAAAATAAATTATTAAATAGTGTCAAAATTTAAATAAAGGAGTTTTTAAAAAAAATATTATATTATTAATTGATATAAAATTCCTAAAAATCTAAGGTTTGACCAAAGGACTTATATAATGATTGGTGTATCATTAATGAACCACTTGGGGTTCTATTGGAAGTATTTAGTAAATTTATTAACCATATAATATAAAAATACAAAGAGACATGGTAAATGTCAAACTATTTAACTAAGAGTTAAATCTAAAAGATAAAGTTAATATAGTGACCCAAACCTATCTAAAACCTATTGGTTGAGTGTTTTTTGACCCATAACCACCTTATCTGTTAAATAATCCATTTTTTAGACATTAGAAACTGAAAATGATTTTATTATAAAATAATATTTCTATCTTTTCCTAAGGTGCCCCTCACCCCTCTTATAAAAGGGAACTACCCCTTCTCTTTAATTCACATGATCAAAGCCATTTGGTTCAGCCAATATCTGCCCAAGTATCCTCTCAAATTCCATCAATTAATCCTAGAGGCCTTCTTTTAGTCATAAATACAACTTAAGGATCCCTTTTGATCAAATCAAAAGGAAGAACCCGAAGAAGAGGTAATAATTTCACCACCCTCTTCCAAGTTCTTTTCTTCTTCCACTTCTTCTTTATTTATTATTTGAATTAAAAAATAATAACTCTAGTATCATATATATACTATGATGTTATTATAAATATGTTATAGCCATATTCATTATTCTATCCATCCTTTGAATGACATGTCACCATACGTGCGTACGTACGACTTACCGTCTCCACGTCGTGGTGTAATTGTTATTCAATACATTATTACTTGAATGGGTATAATAATGATGTGTAATTCATGTAAATAATAAATATAACATGATAATGATTCTGTATATATGATATACCATACAATTATATATTATTTTAATATCAAAAGAATTATATTGTCGCTTGTGCGTACGTACAGATTACCGTCTCCATGAACGCGATAAGATTTATTCCCCATCGTATCCATTCAAGACTAATTTTCGTATGATGATTAAAAATAATGTTTAAAAACTTGATATCATTCTGGATATGAATAATATACTTCCCATCCATAACAAATATGACTCACATAACAAATAATATAAAGGAAAAAAAATCCGTTAACACCCAAAACGACAATAATACTAAGATATTATTAATAAAGCAATGTTAAAAGATCATATTTGATATCATATTAATGTGTACGATTATTGTATAATTTAATAACAATTATTTCACCAATATACATGAGGTTAACCTATCCTCTACCAAGGAAAACTACAAGGTAGGGGTTAATTCTACAATCTCTTCATTATCCGAGGTTGTTTATACGTAATTATCTACTGGGACCTCTTTATCATCCACATACATGTTTCTTAAAAATGTATTTCAAAATATTTTTACTATTTACTAGACAATGGGTTAAAGTCATTTATACCCTTATTTGTTTTGAAAGGAATCTTTCTGTCCTTTTCCAAACAAGGTACTTTTTTGACCTTTTTGAAAAATTTAAGTTAAGAATGTTTTTTAACTTATACAGTGGGTGCAGCTATTTTTCATTGTTATAACATCATAAAAGCTTCCCTTAGAAGCTTCTAATAATATTTTCAAAATAAAATTTTTCTTTATAATTTTTTGACTCTTAAATGATTTCAAAATAGAAAGAGATATTTCTCTAAAAAGGGTTTTGATTTCAACTATGTCAACATCCATTGATGGATCTTAAGTTCATTTGAAGTTGATTTATTATGATACAAAACATCCATATTGTATTGAATGTTTTGTGATATTTTTGACTGTGGATGTGCTATTTTTATACCATTCATGGTTTATGGTTAAATTATTGACATTTCGTATGCTAGTTTTAATATGAATGTTTATTATATGTTTAAACATTTTCATATGAGGATTGTTTTGGACTTAGTAAGTGATGGGTGGAGCCCGCTATAGCCCCTTGATGCATCGGTAGGTCTCATGATACAACTAGACGTGGAATTGGACAAGGCCATTCCCAATTTGATATATGGTTTTGGCAAAGACCTTAATCATTTTTAGATGTCTTGGACGAGGCCTTGACAAAATGTTTCAAAATGTCCAGTATTATACATTCCCTCATTTTGAAAATAATATTGATGGTTCATGAGGTCATTCGACTAGTATAATTCCCATGATTATGTTTTATTATGGCATTATTTACTCAACTCATATTCCTACCATAAAAGTATTCATGTTTATTATTGGTAAAGGCATGTGGTTTCAATTATTCACCATGCTTAATATTTATGTCATTTTCCACTGTATTAATTACCTTTAATGAGCATTTGAGCTCACCCCTTTCTTATGTTTCATTTTCCCAGGATATAAAGAAGTTAGTTATGAGTGACTTGTAGGCATAATCTAGAAGGCTTGGATGTTTCTAATGAAATATATTCATGTTGTATTTCTTTTCAAGATGTAAAGTTAAACTTATGTATGAATCTTGTTTTCAATAATACGAAACTGATCAGTCTTTCAATACATGATTTCCTTATGATCATTCCAATGTTTTGTAATAATTCACTGACTCTGGGTAACTGGGGTCAGGGCATTATAGTTGGTATCTTAGTAAGTTTATTACAAACCTTGGAAACTAGATTTAGATAAACTCTGATTAGAGCACATAGCCCTAAGATAGACTTTGAGGATTAGTATAGAAGAACTTCCTAGAATTTTGGTATTGTATATATTTTTTGAGTTTTCCAAAAATAAATCCCTGTCTAGATACGAGAAGGTAGAGGCGACTCTAGCACAGATGTACCTAGGGGTAAAACCCGAAAACACCGCTTTGAGCTAGACTCAAACATGAACTGTTGCACGACAATAGGCCTTGCTGCACTCTTGGTTACGACACTCCCAGGGGATATGCTTAGGATAATTATCATTTTCTTTATAAACCATTATGAACTGTTTATGAGTATATAATCCTCAAAGGAAACATTTTTTATGATTATGGATTATATCCATAAACTGTTGAATTTATGTTAAGTGTTTTACAAGTTTGGATTTATGTATTGCGATTCATAAACTAATCCAGTGTATGCCATTGTTTAGAAATGGTTCCTAGTGGAAGGAATGAAAACCATATCAATGAATGCACTCCATGTAAGGATTTCCCTCCGGTTCAATATAATTATAGTGGAACTGGTGATTCAAATGGTGCCGATCTGCTTATCACCATATTGGGACAACTCACTCAGGTTATGAATAATAACCTTACCTGTATGGATCACCCTGATCCACAGTATGGAGGATCAATGTCAGATCTCTTTATGAAGAAACAACCACTGACATTCAATGGGAGTTCAAATCCATTAGTGGCTGAGCAATGGATAAATTTTTTAGAGAAAATATTCCATGCTTTGGGGAGTAGCGAAAAGGAAAAAATTGTTATGGAAGTTTACCGCCTCACTGGAGATGCTGATCAATAATGGCCATTGATTAAAAACACAATGGATGAAAAGGAAGTATCAAATATGGAATAAAGGGAGTTTAAAGAAATTTTCTTAGAAAAATACTTTCATCATGACCATCGAGTGGATATGGAAAGACAATTTCCGAGCCTGAGGAAAAAGGAGGGTGAGAATTTTGCAAAGTATGAAGCTAACTTTACAAGGTTAGTGAAGCATGTATTAGATTATATACGTAACCCATGAAGTAATATTGATCGTTTCTTTCATGTGTTAAAACCATTTCTCCATCAAACATTAGTATCACAATCCTTCTCATCATATGAAGATATTATCTCGTGTGCTATCAAGACAGAAAAGGAATTCTCTTAGTCTTATGACTTTAAATCAAAGAAAAAGAAGAAGAGAGCTAATGAAAAATTTGGGAAACGAAATAAGTAAACAGGGAAGAAGGGAAGAATTGAATTTCCACCCTATGATAATTGTATAAGGAAACACACTAGTTCCTATCTAAAAGGAAAAGGAGTATGCTACAAATTTAGACAGAAAGGCCATATTACTAGTGATTTTAAGGGAAATAAAGATGATCCCAATGTTCAATGCTACAATTATAGGGAGATGGGGAATTATGAAAATTAATATCCTAATAGTTAAGTAAACTTACCTTAGAAAATGCCAAGGGATCAAGGACAAGCTTATGTGATCACTACTGCTGAGGTTGAAGCTCCAAAGGATGTAGTGGAAGGTAATTTAATGGTTTCCTCAAGTTTAGAAAATGATTTATTTGATTTTAGATCATCTCATTGTTTCATATCTTCCCAGTTTTCTAAGAAAATTAGATATTTATAATTTTATTTAACAAGGTAGTTGTCAGTCAAAAATCATAAGGGAAGTATCATTGCAACAAAGTTTTGTGAATCGGTCCCCATTAGAGCACATAAATGTTCTTTATCTGCTGATCTCATTGTTATACTCATGATTTAATTTTATATAATCCTTGGTATGGATTGGATTTCGAACAATGATGTGAAAATTTATTATAAGAAGAAGGAGGTTATGATTTTTTATGATGATGATAAAGAACACCTTATCTTTAGAGCAGAATCGTCACCACCTGATTCTTATCTAGATCTGCCCCCAGTTGCTCAACTAAATTCAATTATTAGGGAGGAAGAGAATGACATAACTGTGGGTGAGGAAATTAATGTTCAAATAGAGGTTGTACCTATTGTTAATGAATATGTTGATGTGTTTCCTAAAGATTTACCTGGACATCCTCCAGAACTAGAAATTGAGTTTTCTATTGATTTAATTATTGGATCAAGGCCCAATCGAAGACCCCTTATAGAATGGCCACTATAGAATTATTGGAACTAAATAAACAACTAGAGTAATTTAGTAATAAGGGATTTATTCACCCTTGTGTTTCTCAATGGGGTTCCCTTGTCCTTTTTGTTAAGAAAAATATGGATCTATGAGGTTATGTATTGACTACAGGGAGATCAATGCTATAACAATAAAGAACAAGTATCCCCTTCCTCGCATTGATGATTTAATCGACTAACTTCATATAGATCAATAATTTTCAAAGATATACCTTCGATCTGAATATCATCAGTTGACTGTGGATGTGCTATTTTTATACCATTCATGGTTTATGGTTAAAGTATTGATTTTTCATATGCTAGTTTTTATACGAATGTTTTTGATATGTTTAAGACTTTTCATATGAGGAATGTATTTGACTTATTAAGTGATGGGTGGAGCCCGATAGAGCTCCTCGATGAATCGGTAGGTCTCATGAGACAACTAGAATTGGAATTCGCCAAGGCCTTTCCCAATTTGATATATGGTTTTGGTCGAGGTCTTAATCATTTTTAGACATCTTAGCTGAAGCATTGAAAAAATGTTTCAAAATTTCCAAGAATTATAAATTACCTCATTATGAAAATAATATATATGGTTCATGTGGTCATTCGACTAGTATAAAACCCATGATTATGTTTTATTATGGAATTATTTACTCATCTCATATTCCTTCCATAAAAGTATTCATGTTTATTTTTGGTAAAGGCATGTGGTTTCAATTATTCACCATGCTTAATATTTATGTCATTTTCCACTGTATTGCTTACCCTTACTGAGTGTTTGAGCTCACCCTTTCTTATGTTTCATTTTCATAGGATATGAAGAAGTTAGTTTTGAGTGACTTTCAAGCATAATCTAGGAGGCTTGGATGTTTCTAATGAAATATATTCATGTTGTATTTCAATTCAAGATGTAAAGTTGAAATTATGTTTGAATCTTGTTTCCAATAATACTAAACTGATCGGTCTTTCGAGGCATGATTTCCTTGTGATCATGCCAATGTTATGTAATAATGCGCCGACTCTGGGTAACTGGGGTTGGGGCGTTACAGTGGACACTATGTTTATTAACCATGTGAGTGAGGCATAATTATGAGACATAAACCATGAGGTGGTACCTAGCCAGTTATCTTGATGAGATTCCCTTGGTTCATACCTAAGGGGTGGGGAGAAAATCATATTTTTCGCTAAGATCGATGGAGCATCTAGTCACACTGCATGAGGTGGTGGTGATGGTGTTTCACACTTCCCCTTAGATATAAGTCCAGGTTGATGAGTATATTATGGGTTCATCTATGGTGGTTTTGGAGGGATGACATGACAATGGTATATATGAAGGGGTTTATTTATATGGTGATTGGGTTTTCGTTTATGGTCTGATGTCACGATGTCATCAATATGGTTGTAGGTTGACTCCCTAAGTCATCAAGCATCCATGACATTAGGATACAAAGTTATGTTTTCAGTCTGGTGCATTTTTATGTTCATAAGATCATCAGATTTAATGGGGTTAATTAATTATGCTCTCTGAATTTGATGTGGGGATGATGAAATAGTTATGGAGGAGCCTACGAGAGGATTTCAAGGAAAAGTTATGTAGAAAGGTGTTTCACACCCAAGAAGATGAGAATGACGAGTGGGATATCATGGTTTTGGAGTATATTCTAAGAGCATAAGTGTGTGGGATATTTCCCATAGTAGGGATTGTGGCAGAACAAGAGAGAAAGATGTGAGCACAAAGTCCCCATCATCCCATGTAGGCTGCAATTTTCAGGATGAAATTTTTTGATGTAGTGTAGAATGTATATAGTTTTGTTTTAGCCTTTATGAAGTTGGAATATGGCTATTAATATTTCCAAAGCTAGGAGATTAGTCAGTGTAGAATTACACATCCTAGAGAGCCTTTGTGCGATGATAGTAATATTATATTATCATTCATATATATAATTTTAAATAATTTGGAATAAACATGATAGGAGGATTAGAGTGGATCTCATAGACAATGGTTGTGTTCAGATAATGATTTTTTACCCTAGAAATGACAAAAAGCATTCCAATGTTTGGTGACTAGTTAGAGGAGACCATTATTAGATTGTTAAATGGAGGATTATAAAATTAATGAAATTAATTTAACAGACCTACCCCTCCCCCATTATTACCCATGGTAGCTAGATGAAGTGAGAACTTCTCCCTTGAGGTATTGGATGGACCATGGAGTAAACATGGTGAGGTGGTTCCACCAGATATCATTTATGACACTAGTCATCACCGAATTGATGTGCATCAACTTCCAAGAATTGTCTTAGACCAATATATTTGGTTATATTCTAGGAGGAATGATGATTTATGATCTTTACATACTAATCACCTTATATGTGTTGTTTTAATATTTTTTATTCCTAAGACAACTACTAGGGACACCGTGGGGGTCGATCTGGTGGGTATTTGGAAAAATATTTGGTTTTGGGTGGATTGCATGGATTTCATATTCTTAAATCCTGATAACATTAATTAAAGTGAGGGAGAAATTCTTTGTTTTATTCCCATTTAGATAATATTATCTTTGAGGATTATATTCTATTTAATGGGGTTCCATGCTATGTCATGGGCCTTGGCCTTATAGATGAGTAAATGGGTAGGAATGTTAATTTAAGAGACATTATTGTGTTGTAGTACACTGGTATAGGACTCTAGAATGGGCCAGAGGACATGGGCATATAACTTAGGTTCTAGGACACGTCATGTACGATGGGTACATGGCATGTTTTTTTGAAATTCTATCTATTACATGTGGGAGATAACATAGAAAAGGCCCGTGTTTGGCGAGTCACACCATTTATATCATGTATGTGCCATATAATCTAACATTTCCACCCAAGATATGAAGGAGAGGACACAGTCCGGTGTCTATATGGGGTGACATGCCATGTAGAAACCATTACACAACATGTACATTCTTAAAGTATTCAGGCTTATGTATCACCATCATCAATACTCAAATTTAGGCCCATGATTTTCCTATGCTGAGATGTTCCCTATAAAGAATGTGATATTATCCATTGTAGTAATGTGAAAGGAATGAAATGGAATTATTAATTAATTAAACCACACCAATAGTTTTTTCCCATTAGTAGTGATCATGGTAGATCACTATAGAGATTTCTAGGTCAGTAGAATTCCCCATCACACATGGTTGTAGGTCCCCTAGATTCATTAGGCTAGTAGAGTGGTTCTCCCATGTTACTAAGGAAATGTTCCTCTATCCATGGAAGTGATATGATGTGTAGAATATTGAGAATGATACTCCATCCATCTTGTTGTATCGATGTTGGATATTGTGTTGGTTTTCAGAAAGACACTATGACTAAAACTCCCATATCACAACAGGGTGAAGGTTTCCCTTACCCTTTAGACCTATAAAGGAATAACTAAACCACTATGAGTTTGGTTCCTATAACCATTGAGCGATTACACTGAGATTGATACCATCCCATCACATTCAGGTGTTGGTCCCCCATAGCTTTTGTACTGTTGGAGTTTGTGTCCAAGAAACAACTAATTTGTACTTTATTCATTAATAAATACCTTATTACATCTTGATTATTCTTCAGTGTGACAATGCATGTGATAATGTCCCAAGGATAGCTATTTCACTAAATGATCATAGCAGATCCCTTCTATGATGATAACCCAAAGTGCCATAACACTATTCTTAAATATATGTTCTATGGCTGTATGATGTTATTTGAGGGATACAAATAATACAGGCCATTAGGGGTGTGGACTCATAAAAGTTTGAGTCACCTTCTCATGGTGTGCGCCCTTGGTAATATCCAGGAGGATATTATGAAAATGAGACCCACAAGTAGGAAATCAACATTTCATAGTGTCATTGGATGTTCCTATCTGTGGACGTGTGTATTCGTCCTTAGACTTTAAGATTATTGTTAATGGGTATTACAACTCGTGCACTTAGATGTATTGACAAAAACTATGATAACACCCTGTTCGAAATGAGGTATGATATGTTGAGTGCGTCACGAGTAATACTGCATTAATAGATAATGTGAGAAAGGATTTATCCCTTCTATTCCATAATAGAAATAGATATCTCAGACCCTTTTAGGAATTGATATATCCCAAATACATCCATGGACATAGTGAGGAATGTGCAAGTTCAATTCGAGAATGTTAAAGAAAGAATAATTGAGCACATGGGTTGATGGTACTAGCATGAAACCTGCTTGATTTTAGTTATCAAGACAAAGGGATTACATTACATGGTAAGAATTCATAGGAGGTGACACATCATTATGGAATTAACTTCTTTCTCTATGGGTGCCATGGAATGTTACAAGATTCTAACCCTGGACATTAGGTAGGCTCCACATAATGCCACTGAGAAAGAGGCATAGAGGGTTACACACTAAGTAAGTCCAAGTATCTCAGTTAAATATTAATTTAACAAGTTGAATAAAGATTATTCCCGATTGTGGTTTAATAATTATTAAAGGATGTCTTCTTCCATTTATTTCAACACTTTTTATTCGAGAGAATATATTTTGGGTGAAATAATATATTTATTATAAAGTAATGGAGTAATATTTATTTGAGAAATAAATATCCATTATTCAAGGTCTAATAAATGTGGTGGAGGAAATAAAGAAAATGGAAAAATGAAAGTACACACCATGTATACTAATATACACACCATGCAATTTTTCTAGGGATTTTTGAGAAATAATATTATTTATTTAATTAAATAATATTAGGTGTATTTCACTGGGTGCATGTCAAGTAATAATAATAGTCAACTATTATTATTAGACATGGGGTCTTACTAAGAATTAAATAAAACGAATAAATGCTTTTGGATAATTAATTCATTTTATTATTCAAGTAATTAAAATACCAATTATATAATTCTCATTAGCCTATCCATTTTTGGTGGTTGTGAACAACAGATCTAGAGAAATATCTCAATCCAAGATAGAATTATTTTCTTCCAAGAACGCTCTCAAGCTACGAGAGAGATCCTCCTCCACCGGATCAAGGAGATCACTTTGAAAGCAGCTCCCAAGGCTATCGAAGGTGGAAATCACAAGTGAATAATATTACACTCTAGAACCCCGAGATACCTTCGACGACATCTAGATATATATAGAGAACGCATGGATCACCACTAGATGAATTCAACAATTTGATTCTATGGCGCAATAACGGATCACATTATATCATGACCGGAAACATCAACAGAGATAAAATTCTATCAAGGTAATTCTTGTATTTTAAATAAATTAATTATAACCAACATATGATGATCCTCTCTATGGTTCCAGGATTCCTTCCTTCCTTTTGTACTTCGTTATATTCTAAAGATCTTACATTTTATTATCATGATGGATCTCGGATTGATCGCTGTTAACTGAAAAATTAAAGTTGGGTACACCCACCAACAGACTTCAACCGTGCCCAGAAACTACAAGTGGTATTAGAGGGGTAATATCATTGATTATAATCATTTAGTTTTTCATTGGTGATTTACTCATTCAATAATTTAGTTTTTTCAATTCAAGTTAATCGTTTTATAAATCTAAATCTCGAGATCTATTACTCCTCTTTCATTTCTCATTCACCTTATAGAAATGATTACTTCTTTTAATTTTGATTAAAAAGAAATAGAGGATCTCATCTAGAGGTGCCAAAGCTTCCTATACATATAACACCAAAACACACATCATGTATTCAGCAGTACACACCGTGTAGTATAAGTTCCATGCACTGGGATAGTGTGCCAAACCAGGTCGTGTCATTAGATTCTTTCTAATCCTATAATACTCTTTGTGTTGACCAGGAATAGGTGGAACACAGTTTATAGATTACACACCATGTGGCCCACTGAACATGATGTGTAGTCCCCTTGGGTTAGGGTTGGATCGTGTACCCCATACATGACTTGCCCAACTAGAAACCGTGTAACGTGAATACTACGCGGCATGTGTCCCACTGAACACGCCATGTACTCTGATGATTTCTCAAGTACATCTACATGCCATTTCCTCAAGGGTGTGCTTAGGACTAATGGTGAACAAACTTACATGCCCTACAGTCAGAACTACACATTTTTTATGCATCCAAATTATGCAGATTTATTAAAATTTATTGTTATATTATTAAACCCTTGAGACGTGTACCAAAGTGCAGGTGTAAAGCTGAGGCGTAACACATGATAGGTCTTTTATATATATGTGTTTAATTTATCAGATTCATAATGTTCATTTCTACTCATTGGGTAGTTATGAATCATAATTCACCGGGTTTCCTCCAAGGTACCAGTTACATAGGAAGATAATTTTAAATGAACTCATTTGTTTAAAATTATGATGGATGAGAATCTCATGGAAATTCAGAAAAGGGTTTAACATAAAATGAATGATTAATTAAAGGTAATTAATTTATTCAAGCATGATTTATCTTAAAAAATAATGATTAAAGAATTGAATTAGAGTTTTATTTATATATAAATATCATTGCATGTATATATGATCATGATCTAGACCAAGACCATTGTATGAGATTGGTTTCCTTTTAATTTATTTATTTAAATTAAATTTGTTTTCCTAAGATCCTTCTCCTCATTAATATGTAGGGCCTACGTGCCTAAAGATTATTTTATGTAAAACCCTGTTTTACCCCTCACCCACGAGTGAGATAAAAGCATATGTAATGGATGGAACTCCCAAGATAGTGGAGGAAACTCAAGTTAGGAGCCAAGGTGAATGCAATCCAAGTAGATACAAAGGTGGATAGGTGGAAAGCTATAAACACGAACCCAAAAGGTTCAAGGTGTTTCTCCCCTAGGTTTTGGGTTATTTTGTCACCTACTAGATAATCTAACCAATAGAACAAGCTCACAATAACACCATTTATTTTATTTCTATCATTTACATGGTTTTTTTATTGTGGTTGTGTTGTCATGATCACACAATTAATGAATTAAACAAGAAATAAATAAGGAACTAAAATAATACTGACTTATGTGTAAATATTATCTTAGACATGGTTAATCACTTAAGTATATCCCAATTAACATTAATAAGAATGTAATGAAAGATAATAAAATGACAATTTACATATAAGGATAAAATCCCTCAATGAAAATATTAAGTTGTTATAACCTTCCGCAATCTTTGTTAGAATTAAACCATAGTTCAAAGTGCTTGACCAACTCTAGTTGGGGTGCTTTTAATTATCGAGGAATTATAATTCAAGGTTTTGGGTTGACATAACTTGGTTCACATCAAGGGTTGACTGCCACAAGATGACTTGGTGTGACCAAGAGGAAAAGTTTGAGGAAATGAAAAATAAAAGGATTTCATGATTGGGGAGTCCACTCAGTGGATCAAGGAGCTACGAGTTAATGCAGTTGGCATTTGGAATGCCTATATAAAACACTTTAAGTTTCTTGTAAAACCCTAGTTGGGGTAATAGGATGGGAAATATGGATCCTTTCAACTATAATATTCAGGCAACAGAATATTCTGAAATCAATGGTGAGGGCTATTGGATTTCAATAAAATAGTGGGAGACTAACAAGTATTAAATTATTTGTTTGTCTCAATTTTATCATGATAAAGTTCTAAAACTGTGATCATATTAATTTGTAGAAACGGAAAAAAATGACTTAAAAAATGTCATTTCTAACCATACTCTATAAGGAAAACTTTCTCCGCGGCACCAATTTCCACGAATGACCGAGGTGTTTTTGCGTCATCCTTCACCATGAGAGGAAATTGTACATGCTAGAGGAGACTATTACAGTTGTTCCTAGAAAAGAGGCCAATGATGAGGAACTATCTCTCTATATGAAGAATATAGATGATGCTATAGATGTCCAATGTTTCATGCTATCGTTCATGTATAATGATCTCTTAAAACAACATGAAAACATGGATGCCTATAGCATGATGTCTCACCTTAAGGATCTATAGTAAGATAAGGAGATACAGGAGAGACATGAGATCTCCAAATATTTTTTTACAATTAAGCTTAGAGAGTATGCACCAGTTGGGCCTCATGTATTCAAGATTATTGGATATATTGAACACCTCGACATCTTAGAGATTAAGTTCCCAGATGAGTTGCATTCAGATCTCATCCTATCATCACTTCCCAAGACCTTCTTTAGAATTATTTTCAACAATAACATGAGTAACAATGAGAAGAGTCTATCTAAACATTTGTACTTAATTATATAGGTTGATAAGGACATGGGTTCTGACAGACCCACAATCCTTATGGTGAATAATAAAAGGAAGGAAAAGAAAAAGGGGTCAATGACTTATAAACGGTCGGAAGTCCCTAAGCACTATCTCTCTAAGAAGGGAAAGATCCAGAGCCAGGGAATGGAATGAGAGGTGATGTGTTTTTCATGTGGAAAGCTAGGCCACAGGAAGTAGAATTGCACAAAAAAGTGTGGGGATTCTAAAGGTGTGTTCATTTTCAAGTGTAATCTTTCCATTTCTATATGTTGGGTTTTAAAAATACCTTGTAGGGCTCACATCTATATCCAAATGTAGTAACCAAGTAAATTTAGAAAGACTGAAAGAGGATAGGTGGATCTTCGATCTGCCAATGGCACGGGGCTGGCTATATTATCCATTGGTGATTAATACTTCTCATTGTCATCTGGTATGAATTTGGGTTTACATAACTCTTTTTATGTTCCTAGTGTTAATAAAAACATAATTTATGTATCATGTTTGGATATGGATGGATTATTTTTCATGATTGTAAATAAGGGTTTCTTATTTTATAAAAACAACGTATGTTATGGTATAGCACATTTAAAAAATGATTTGTATGTATTAAATTACAAAAACCATGTGTTGGAAATCGATAACGAAACAAACTCACATGGCTCATACAACACCCAGCTGTAGAATCACCATCTTGGTCATGTAAATGAGAAGTGATTGACAAAGCTCTAACAAGATGGTTATTTAGAATCTACAGATCTTAAACAACTTGATTGATTTCATGCTTGTTTACAATGTAAAATGACCGAGATACTTTTCAGTGGATAGTGTGAAAGGGTCACCGATCTTATAGGATTGGTGCACACGGATGAGTGTGGACCATTTCCAGTAGAACATAGAGGTGGATATTCTTACATCATTACTTTTACTGATGATTTGAGTAGATATGGTTATATCTAATTAGTGAGGTATGAGTCAGAAGCCTTAGAGAAATTTAATGAATTCAACAATGAAGTGAAGAATCAGCTTGGTAAGATATAAACAAGCTATGATCGAATCAAGGAGGAGAATACCTAAACCAAGAGTTCATCGATCTTCTACGGGAGTCTGTGATCCTATCTCAACTCACCCTTACTTATACAACACAGTGGAATTGTGTTAGTGAAAGGAGGAACCCCACCTTGTTGTATATGGTGGGGTCTATGATGAGTCATTCAGATCTTCCATTATCCTTTTGGGTATATGCATTAAAATCTGCAGCATACACATTAAACTGAGAACCAACTAAGGAGGAAAATGGAATTCCCTCCAAATTATGGAATGGAAAGAAACCCATCATGTCACACACACATGTACGGGGATGCAAGGAATTTTTTAAGGGCTTTTCATGAAACAAAATAGCACCCCAGGGCATGGGGTATATCTTTATAGGATATCCTAAGGAAAAAAAAAGGATATTACCTATATAACCCTTCAGACAAGAAAGTGAATATTGCTAGAAAATCCATCTTTCTTGAGAGGGAGCACATCCATAAAAAGGATAGTGGGAGAAAGATTGAATTTGATGAAGTTGATACCCAATATATACATGAGTTGGTATAGGAACAAGTTCCCCATGTCCCTATGTAAAAGGTTCCAGAAACAAAAGTACTGTGTAGGAGCTCAAGAGAGGTAAGGGAACCATAGAGATTTGGTTTCTTAGTCACTAAGGATGGTGAATCATTATTTTTGGACAATTATTAACCTCTATAATACAAGGAAGTAGTATAAATATTAGAATCTACAAGATGGATATAAGCTATGAATCTTGAGATGGATTCCATGTATCAGAACCAAGTTTGAGTTCTAGTTGATGAGCCAGTTGATGTAAAGACTATTGGATGTAAATGGGTATGCAAGAGAAAATTGGACATGGAAGGTCTATTTAGAGCCTATAAATCAAGGAGAGTGTCAAAAGGATTTCGACAGCATCAAGGAATTGACTATGATGAAAACTTATCTCCAATTTCTATATTTAAATCCATAAGAATCATACTTTCCATAAAAGTTTACCATGATTATGAGATTTGGAAGATGGATGTCAAAATAACATTCCTTAATGAGAACCTTAAGGAAGATGTATATATGACATAACCAGAAGTGGTTTTGACACCAGGTGAAGACAAAAGGGGTTACAATTTGTAGAAATGTATTTATGGATTAAAGAAAGCATCCAGGTCATGGAACATTTGATTTGATGAATCCATAATGGAATTTGGTTTCATTAAGAACAAATGTGAGCCATGTGTTTATAATCCATTAAATGAGAATGTAGTCATTATCCAAGTAGTATATGTTTATGACACATTAATTATTGGAAATGATATACCGGTATTATAGTTAGTTAAAGAATGGTTGAACAAGTGTTTCTCCATAAAGAACTTAGGTTAAGCAGTCTATATTCTAGGGATCAAGATCATTCATGAAAGATCCAAGATGTTTCTTGGACTAAGTCAGGGTACATACATTGACCAGATACTAAAGATATTTAGTATGGAACAATCCAAGAGGGGATGTCACATGGCCAACATCTATCTAAGAAAATGTGTCCTCAAACACAACCAGAGAAAGATAGATTGAGTAAGATCCCATAAGATTCAGCTATAGGATCCATCATGTATTACATGTTATTTACCAAGCTTGATGTTGCCTATGCACTGAGCATGGTAGAAATACATCAAGAAGATACAGTAGAACATCATTAGACTTTTGATAAGACTATCTTTAAGTATCTGCAAATAACTAAGGATATGTTCCTGGTGTATGGAGGATATGGGGAGCTTTTCTTTAGAGGGTATGCTGATGTGAGTTTTCAGATAGATCAGAATAATCTAAAGTCACAATTTTGATATGTTTTCTAGCTCAATGGAGGATCTGTGAGATGGAAGAGTTCAAAGAAGCTGGTTGTCACCGATTCTACAGTAGAGTCTGAATATATAGCATCATCTGATGTATCCAAGGAATCCATTTGGATTGAGAACATTTTCAAGGAGCTTGATGTGGTTCCTAGCAGTAAATATCCAATCACATTGTATTGTGATAATAATGTAGATGTAGCTCTTGCACAAGAACCAAGGTCAAATCAATTGACAAAGCACATTCTCATAAAGTATCACTACTTGATGGATTTCTATCAAAGCAGTGAAGTTGTAGTGAGCATAGTGTCCACAGAAGAGAATGTGGTAGACCCTATGACCAAAGGCCTATCTTAGTAGAAAAATGAATATCATGTGAGAGTTAGCGGGTTAATGGTTGTTAGTAGTTGTATCTAGTCCAAGTGGGAGTCTGTTGGAGTTGGTGGCCTAGAAATAACTACTTTGTACTTTATTCCTTAAAAAATACCATATAACATCTTGATTGTTCTTCTTCTTGACAATTCATGTGATAATATCCTAAGGATATCTATTTCACTAAAGGTTCATAGCAGATCCCTGCTATGATGAGGACCCAGAAGTGCCATAAAACTATTCTTGAATATATGTTTTAAGTCTAGATGATGTTATTTGAGGGACACAAATAATATAGACCTCTGGGGTGGGGAATCATAAACCATTGAGGCACCTCCTCATGGTGTGTTCCCTTGGTAATATCTAGGAGGTTATTATGAGAATGAGACCCACCATTAGAAAATCCACATTTCATAGTGTCATTTGATGTTCCTATCTGTAGATGTGTGTATTGGTCCTTAGATATTAATATTATTTTTATTGGGTATTTCAACTCACACACTTAGATGTATTGATGAAAAATGTGATGACACACTGTTCATAGTGAGGTAGGATATGTTGGGTGTGTCATGAGTAATACTACATTAATAGATGATGTGAGAAAAGATTGGTCCCTTCTATTCCATAACGAAAGTAGATATCTTAGGCCATTTGATTGACTTGATATATCCTAAATAAATCCATGCCCATGGTGAGGAATGGGAGAGTTCGATTCTAGAAATTCAAAGAAAGAATAATCGAGCACATGGGTTGATGACACTAGTATGCAACCTGCTTGATTTGAGATATCGAGACAAAGGGATTACATTACACGGTAAGCATTCGTAGGAGGTGACATTTCATTGAGGTGTTAATTTCTTTCTCTATGGGTGACTTGGAATGTTTCTAGATTCTTACCTTAGACTTTAGGTAGGCTCTACCTAATGCCACTGAGAAAGAGGCCTAGAGGGTCACACACTAAGTGTGTCCAAGTATCTTAGTTAAATATTAATTTAACAAGTTGAATAAAGATTATTCCCGATTATAGATTAATAATTATTAAAGGATGTATGATTTAATTTATTTAGACAGTAGTTATTCGAGAGAATATATTGTGGGTGAAATAATATATTTATTAGGGAGTAATGAAGTTATATTTATTTAAGAAATAAATAGGTATTATTGAATGTCTAATAAATATGGTGGAGGAAATAAAGAATATGGAAAAACCAAAGTACACTCCATGTAATTTTTATAAGGATTTGTGAGAAATAATATTATTTATTTATTTAAATAATATTATGTTTAATTCTCTAGGATCATGTCAAGTAATAATTATAGTCAACAATTATTATTAGACATGGGGTCTTACTAAAAATTAAATGAAATGAATAAATGCTTTTGCGTAATTAATTTATTTTATTATTCTATGTAATTGAAATCACAATTATATACTTCCCATTAGCCTATCCATTTTTGGTGGTTTACACAACAGATCTAGAGAAAGATCTCTATCCAAGAGAGAATTATTTTCTTCCAAGGACACTCTCATGCTACAAGAGAGATCCTCCTCCACCAAATAAAGAAGAGCGTTTTGCAAGTGGCTCTCAAGGTGATCGAAGGACGACATCGCAAGTGAAGGATCTTCTATGATAGCACTTGGATATCCCTTCAGTGACATCTAGAGATACGTGGAGAATATGTGGATCAACGCTGGAGGAATCCTACACTTGGATTCTACAACACAATGACAGATCACATCGGATCGTGATCGGAAACATAAATGGAGTGATAATTGCCTCAAGGTAATTCTTATAATTTAATAAAATTAATTATAACAAACATATGTTGATCCTATCTATTTTTTTAGGGATTCCTTAATTTCTTTCATTCTTCATTATATTTTGAAGATCCAGTGTTTTATTATCATGATGGATCTCAGATTGATCGTTGTTAACAATAAAATTAATGTTGGGTACACCCACCAATGCACTTCTGCTGCGTCCAGAACCTAAACGTACAAGTAGAGAAAAAACGCCCATATACTCAAGTGTTGTTCCTTTATATACAGAGTTGTAATCGACCACATTCATTCTTTTGTAGTCTCAAGGTGTAGGCTCATACACTAGATACATTTGTAATGAAGTTATGAGTTTGTGATCCCTAAATGAGCTGTGGTGAGGTCCTATCTATAGGAGTTCTTTAGTGGTTTCATGTTATTTTTAGAAGTTAGTAGTCCCTATTCTATAGGATAGTGGTGTGGAGTCGGTAAATCATTCCCCCTCCCAACGATTCATGTGGTTCTTGTTATTGAGTTAGAGGTCCATCAACCCTGAGTGCAGGATTGTGGGGTGGGCCTCTCAATTAAGTATGTTATGAGATTATGGGTTGTGAAAGATAGTGGAGAAAAGACCTGTATTATTGGGAACCAGAGTTATACCTAGAGAGATGTAGTTCGACTAGTCATACAAAGTTAGGTTGAGGATATGGAGAACTCATTTTATTCTAATTTGGTTTTCATTGATAATATATTTATTGGTTGAGTAATCTGACACTTACATGTTTAGGTTATGCTATTGACATATTACGTGGTAGTATCCCCATTTATTTTGAGTATTTCAAGAACTTACTGGGAAAGTTTATACACACCCCTATACGGGATTTTCCTACACCTATTGTATATTTTGTAGATGTCAGGAATGTCAATAGTGATTATGGTGGTCCTAGATACGATGGAGCATAGTGGATCTTGGTGTTGACCATGGATAATGTTCACCTTGTATATTGAAGTTGGTAACTCTTCATTATCCTGTTATTTCATTTTTGAGTTTGGCTGTGAATAATTTGTAGTTGGTCATGTAGTTTTACTATTTTATTTTTTACTATGTTTTTTATTCTTTTTTTCTATATATTGTTACATTCATGGTTTATTATCTACATGCTTCATCATTATAATCCTCTATAATTGTCATGGATCTTTTGGTTGTGTATGGAACTATATTTAAGTTAAGGCCTCCCATTTGAATTATTCCTTCTCAGCACTTGTGACGAGACCCTAGCCTATTGGAGGTGGGCATTGGGTTGTGGCTATTTGGAATTCCTCTAGGCAGGTGTCCCATGACTAGTCTGTTCTTTACAAGAATCACCAAGTAATGTGTCATAAAAGAAGATTAAGTTGATTTCTTTTTCTAAAATTTTGTCCTAAATCAATAATCTAACAAATATAAAAAGAAATTATTAATTTAACTCCACGAAGGGTAAATAATTTCTTCTCAAGTTATTAATTGAATGTTTTAAATGTTGGGTGTATAGTCCTTATGAAAATAAATGTACAAGGGGAAAATCTCATGAATGTTACTAGAAATTCCATAAAAATATATATTTACAATACATAAATCCATTATAGTTGATTAATAGGAAACATCAAATGACATATAAAATCTATAGAACATTTCATAGCATATGTTTTGGCATTTTTGAATATGTTAATGATTCATATTATTTTTTTGGAAGGAAATAATAATGAATATGTTTAAAAGTAATGGTTAATGAATTATTAATAATAGTGGGTGATTATAATGTTTAGATATAATGGATATATGAGTCATTGTGTATTTAGGGATGATAATAATTTTGAAACAATAACTACTCTTTTGTTGATGGGAGTACATTGGGAGGAATAATTGTGTTTTGATAGATGTTTATGGAATATATACAACCTATGATTATCATGAAAAAAATTTATTTAGGGATGAATGATATCCTTATTTTTTTAAATATGTTTATAGGTATAGAAATCCTTTAGGGTTTATAAAATCATTAATTTTTTTAGCCTTTATGGGATATTATTTTATTCATTTTTAAAATGTATGGAATGGGATAACCTTTATGGTTAGTATATTTCATTAATATTTAATATAGGAAGGTTAATTTTAAAGATCATTATCATAATTATGTAAATTTTTTAAGGATTATATTAATATAGATTTAGAAAAGGAATATACAACAGGCCGGGTGACAACCCATCACATCTAGAATTCAATGAGGCATAAACGTACAACCTAAGGGAAATAATGGTGAATCAAAAACCATCAGCCTACATGATGTGACAATAATTATGACATTTTTACATTATTTAAATGAATCGAAGGAAATATTTTCGGTTAATTTTGAGAAAATATGTTTTTTATAAAAATAACCTTTGTATTGGAAATTGATTTGATAATTAATTGATTAATGTTACTTTGTATTAAGATCACTGCAATTATAGAGATCACTCTAGGATTTAGTTAAAACAATTAATATGATATTTAATTTAAGGACTAATGGTTTAATTATCTAACTAATTAATATATGATTTTTTTCTTTATTGTGGTTTATGTTATTTATATTAATATCTAGCTTATCTTGGATATTATGTGATTAGGGAAATTAATTTTTTTGTATGAGACAATAGGATTGATTGATGTTATTTGGAGATAAATGTTAATCCTAGAAGAATATTTGATCTAATGATTTTAATTTTTGGGTTTGAATCTTATTCTAGTATATTTTTGAGTAATTTTATGTATAGTAATTTATCAAAAATATATATGTTTAATTATAGTTATTAATGTTAATATTTGGAGATAAAAAGTAGTTTTTCTTTGTCTTGATGTTTATTAATTTTAAAAAATTATCATACCTTATTCTAAACGTTTTGGTTTATGTTAATGTCCAAATATAGGAGGAATATATTTGAAACTATTTTTTACGCTTTTATCTAGTATACATTTATTGAATTTATTTATGTATTAAAAATACATATTGAATACTCAACATTTTGAGAAAAAATGAATTTATGGTTCAAATTACTAAAGGATTAAATTCTTATTGACAAGTAAGTATATTACCATATGTTTATGCTATAGTTATTAAAACAATCTCACAACATTAGGAAAATAATTTTGAAACAATAATTATATCCATTTATTTTTTAGTGAGAAATCAATTAACTTATACCCATCCCAAATTTACTTATTTTTGATGGTTAAATTTCTCAAAAACATTTTCTCTGTCACTCTATTTCAATCCATGAGAGTTAGGGTTTTATTACATATCTAATTCTTCACTTCAAACATCTATTGTCCTACCTACAAACGTAATATGTGATATTCTAGATTATATTTTTACTTGCATTTTTTCACTTTTAAATATATTTTTTATTAACCATGTTTATGTTGTTGGATTTCAACATAGTTATTTTGAGAAGTCAAACCCTGGTTACTGAGCATGGGTTCAAATTCTAAGGAAGAAATCCATTAATGGGGGGATTTAATTTAATTTGGTTTTAATAGGAAAGACTATTTTCAATATTATACGTGATATAAAACACCAATCATTAAAAAAATTGACATATTTTTATTTAAATGTGACTATTATAAACTATCTATTAAATTATAATGTATGAATAAGATAAACTGATTTTCAAAATTAATTTATTGAATAATTCATAAAAAATTAAGCACTTAATTTTATTATTAATTTTTTTTTTCCAATTTTTTGGAGAGTATAATAAATAACTTCTTGAAATTTTATAAAATGTATTTGAAAAAAAATCAATATTAATTTTAATTTTACATGTAAAAAATATCTTCGGAATACTTTTCAACTATTTTTTTAAAATATTATATTTTCATTCAATAGTCGGAAATTCATATTTATTATAACTTTCATTTTCAGGATATTAAAATGTATCATTATGGTTTTAATAAGATATAAAATCAAATTAAGTACTATTTAGTTATATATAATTTAATTTATTCCAATTTAATTATCTTTATATTTTTTTGGTATAAGTACATTAATGGTCATAAAAGAACATATTTTCCATAAAAATATATTTTAATGCATATTGAAAGTTTACTTTTAAATTAAATTCTTCAAATTTTGTTATTTGAAATTCTAAAATTGAATTTTAATTTTATTATCAGGATATACAAATTTATTATATAATTCCATTTTAATTTTTTGTTAAAAATTAATACTTACTATAATAATTATTATAACCACTATAAGAGTATAATCAATTATTTAAGGGTTAAAAATTTAATGATAATGATAATCAAATGACCATAACACTTGCATCAATTTTATATTATCATTCAATTTCACCATTCTCATCCATGATTTGGTCATATTGAATATTCTATCCAGTTATATGAGATTATGACCTTTATAATATTTTATTTTACAATAATTCATAAATTTCACACTCTTGTTTTTAATAGTTATAATATTATTAATATGTGGATATATAGAGGATATGTTCAACTGTAAATATTAATTTCATATATAAAATATGTATCATCATAATGGATTTTTTTTAATTTTTTTTGAAGAAATAATTAATATGAATTCCTTCACAATGATGACATAACAAATAATAAATTAATTTAAAAATAGAATAAATAATATTAAAAATATTACGAGTAAAACAATATTAGATAAATAAAGTAATAAAATAATTTTTTGATATTAAACATACATGTTAAGGATGTATTAAAATTATTTTTTGATCATTACTTTTTTTAATGTTTTTATTAAATTAATATTAATGAAAATTTTTATCATTAATATTAAAGATATTTTAATATATATAATATGTTATTAAATGAAATAAAATTTATAGAAATAAAATATTTTTCCATGTGATTATGATATGGTTTATAATATCCACTATGGATCTTTTTTTTATATCTTCCATTTATATTTTTTATATTTATCTTTAAAGAGTAAATATCATTGTTCTCAATGTAAGATTTAAAATGGTCAAAGAGGGATTAAAAAAGATAGGGTTAGATATATTTTAAAAACATGTAATTTTTTTTAATTTATGATGTTATTTTGACCCATAATTATATTATATATTAAATAAATAAGTTTGAATCAAATATAAATTTGAAAGGTAATTATATTAATTTTTAATTTTGAGGAATTTCAAGAGTTCCCCTCCCTTCTCTTATAAAATGGTTCATATGATTCTGAATCATTCACACATGAAAAACTAGTTGATTTTTACAATCTATTAACCAATTTATTACTAGAATCATTACAAAAATTATAGAGGTATTTTTTAAAGGAATAACCCAATCCATGTATTCCTTATTTTTTTAATCAAAGGATTGATTCCAAAGAACATGTAATGTTTTTATCTAGATGCTTTAGTTTAGTTTCGTCTTCCACCTCCATAAAATACCATTAAAACTAGATAAAATAATAACACCAATATACCTCATATAATTTTATGTAATAATTTTAATGTAATAACCTATATTAATATCCTATTTAATCAAATGGGATATGATACCATCATTCATGTGTATCATGGACTACAACCTTACAAAACGTTGTAATTCATTTTCCATAAATGACTCTCAAGAATGGTAATAATGAAGGAATTAATATATATATATATATATATGTTATTAATGAAATATTTATCATTATTAATGAATAATATATCATTTATATTATTACCATTATAGTCACTAAAAATTGACTTCGTCGTTCTAGTGTGCATGTGGGCAACCACCTATATAAAGTAATGTGATTCATTTTTCATCACTATAATCACATGGATCATATATTTATGTATATTTACAGTAATAATTTAATATATATGATATTAATTTCATAACGTAATGATAAAATGATACTTTATTTCTCTCTATAAGGATTGTTTAAAAATTAAAATGTTACTCATGCATATATATGGCCTTCCATCTATATTATTGCAACATAGTTCACTTTTCTAATCCATATTTCATAATTAGTTTTAAAACTATAATTGATGTATAAAAATTATAATTATTTCGATATTATTATTCATGATATTGTTTATTAATTTCCACTTTTAATATTTTTTAACATACATACGTTATTTTGGATATATGAAACACATATTTTCAAAATAGTATATATGATCTAAAATGATTATGTAATGGTATATAAAATAGAAATAAGTGATATAAAAGGAAATATAAAAATTAAAATGGTTCTTATTAAATTATAAATTTAACATAAGTATTTTATTTAAGAGGAAAAATATATGTTATTAGTCAAACTCAATGACTGGGAAGTTATTTTTAAAATTATCATTTAGCGTTTCCTTTAAACCTCTATTTTTCTTTAATATATATATTATCTAAAATTATTTTAATTAAGTTTTATTAATATTATACCATCAAATTTTAAATTATTTTTTGTCAATTTTTTCACTTTTTATTTTTTTGGAAATATTTTTCCATTTTTCGAAAGATATACTTCATAAATTTTCTAATAAAAATACAGAATGGTTTTTTTCTTGACTTATATATCATGGGGAGATTTTACCTCAATCATGTTTTATTAACACATCTATGTATCTATTTATGTTTTCAATTTTCATTTCAATGATTATTGTTTCATTATTATGTGCATAGTTTTTTTTATACAAAACATGTTTTTTTATGAAAAAGGGTATATTGATACAAAAAAGTGTTTTGGTCATCGGTTTAAAACACTATTTTATGTTTTTATTCATGATATTTTCAATATACATTATTTATGATGGTATGAGCCCAATTATATATCATTGGGGAGCCTATTATTTCCGATAATATGTGATCTCTCAGATTGAGCTTCAAAACATTGGGTATTGACTATATTATGCAGAGAATTATATCGGACATAGGTCATTTGGTTATTTGAATTTTTAGTGCTTATTTTAAGGGTTATGTAAGGGTATGTTGATGATGATGTACCACATAACCAACATGAATATTCAATAATGGACTATCTATTTTTTTATAAATTTTTGATTTCAAAACATAATCAAAAAATCATTTGTTTTAAAACAATTATTATACTCTTTAGGGTTAAATGTTGTGTTTTAAGAATTTTTTTTTGATGAGATTTAATGTTTTTCACAAGATTAATGTTTTTCTTATTTTAATGTCCCTTATTAAATTTTTTTTTCTCCTCCCACATTTATAATAAAATTAAATTTTTTAAGGATGGGTAAGGTAAAATGAAAATCCAAGTCAAATTTCATGAAGAAATTTCATAAAAAGAAAACTTGTTTCATTTTAATGGTTTTATATTGTGGAAAAAAATGTATAGCAAGTAGAAGTTTCCACCATATAATTTTTTGGTTTTTTATGCAACATTTATTGCATAATTATCAAAAACTATAAAAATAAATTTCATATGGGAATGTATGAAATGGAATTCTATATTAGTGTGACTAGAATATGTAGTTTTTAAGGAAGGTCCTTAAAAACATGCCTTTTGAGGGGCCATGAAATTTAACAAATCCCCCAATCTTATGGGTAATTGAATAACAACATAAGGTGGAACTCTATTGTTTAATATAGGCATTTGACTATGTGTATAAAAACCTTGATGAAATTATGTAATTATTTATTTTATTTGTGGAATTGATTGATAAGTTCCTCACCTAAGAAAGATTTATTAGATTTAGGGTTATATAAATATACTGACATGATGAAATCCTTACGATCACTAATTTCATGGTGGGTAAATTATGATGGGTGTATTAATGTGGACCATGGTGACTAGATCTATTTTGTACACTAGTTGAAAACTCTATTAATATTCCATTCTAATGAATCCATAGGGTTCTATTCATCACCTTTTGTGTCTAGTGTGGTATCACGAGTCTATTCATCCCTAATAATATGAGTAGTTTATTTAAAAAAAATTTTATTCTCAAATTACCATATGATTGTAGGATCACCTTCATCAAGAGTTTAGTCATTAAAACAATGTGAAAATTATTCCAAACCAGTGGAAATTAGGTTAAAGTAAATAAATCCTCCAATTTTATAAGATTATACTTTCATAAAATGTATATATGTGACATGGATAAAAATTATTGAGGTGAATTGAGGTGTCTCTTTAGATGTGTATTTTTTTTGGTGGGATGGTGTATAATTTTCTATTTCATGTGGCGGTGACCATTCATTAATTTGACATCATGGAATCTAGTCCTTCATTAGGTGGGATTTTCTCATTATAAAGTCCAAGAATTTTTAAACATTGACATTATGTCATTTATTCAAAACATTTATTTGATTACAAAAACACATCCCCAAATACCATATTAGTTGAGTTAATTTGGAAACACTGAACACAAATGTCTATTTTGGTGTAAGGTAATCAATATTCCCCCCAAAGATCATTCCCTTTAGTACTCCTACATAAAAAATATCCTTATAACAAGGGGAAAGGAAGAATATGAAAAGGGTTATCTCACATTCTTAATAATGGTAAAAAATGAAGATATGTAAGCATAACAAGAACATAAGGGTATGAAAACATGAGAAAAACTTTTGATGATCATACCCTTCATATCAAAATAACAAATGCATATGTCATGGTATAAATATAGGAAGTCTATAAGACATGAATCATAAGGAAATAAAGAACATAAACCATAAAAGAATAAAATAGGAATAATACATAAATTGTGGAAGCCACATAAGAATATAAAAATGATTTCCATAGTAGTCAAGGTATTGCTGCTAAGGGAATCTTAGTAGTATGTGTTCCCTCCCCACACCTTCTTGGTATTCATGGTTCACTACCATGCCTATCTTGTTAGTCATGGTTCACTCCCATAACCATCATAGTATTCATGGTTCATTACTAATACCTTCTTAGTAGAAAAAGTCCTTTATATCTATCTCATGATATATAAATATTTACCTAATGAAATGGATTGATATATAGGTCCCACCCATTTTATAATGAAATCATACCTACATGTTCCATGTTAACATAAAAATTATTCACAACATAACCCAAAATATAAAAAGGGTGTCATAAACATGTAATATTATCCTAATAATTGGAAAATAAATAGGCTTAATAATCCATCCATCAATCCATTACCCATGAAGATAAGTAGTTTTCATAGACATATAACCTATAAAAGAGAAATATATTTTATTAACAAATAACCTAGGAAAGATAAACATGTTTCAAGAATTTAATTACATAAAAACATAATCCATTCAGAGATAGAAATTAAATGGGACCTTAGATTATATTCTTAATTAGTCATTATTGACACCAATAAATGACATCTTATATAGGAAATAATTTTGAAATATATTTTAAAAACATTTCTTGAGGAAAATATTCTTTATTCATTGAATTTTTTAAAACATAAATTTTTTTTGATAAACTTTTACTTTTCAAATAGCATTTATAATCTATAATGAAATATTAAAAAACCATAAATAATTTTTTTAAAACCATTTTCCCAGAATGTGAGCTTAATTTATATTTTAAAAATATATTATTATAATATGGTTTTTGAAGAAAACTTATTTTCAAAAGAAAACATAAATGAGATCGATTTTTTGTAATTTTTTCATTAGACAAATAAAAGATCAAAGAGTGGGTAAAATAATTCCAATACATAAAGAAATAATGAATAAATAGTGGAGGAGAAAATATATGAGTATTCTTGAGAGATGGATCAGATGATTTCATCATTGAAAGCACAATCATAAACAATATTGATAAACAATGATATTGTTTCAATAAAGTTTTAACACTTAGTATCATTAAATCATACAATCCATTTGAGAAAATAAAATCACATGGAGCCTAAAATATCATGAAAAATAATAATATTCATGATATAGCATGTCAATTGTAATAAAATACATGTTGTTATAAAAACATGGGTGTATAACAAAAGATGTGTCTCAAAGAAGAGAAATTGATATGAAATTACTTTAATAATTTAGTAACTTTTGAACCATATAACCCTAGAAATAAATATCATAAAATCAATATTTAAATACCCATAAATTTAATTTTAATATTTATATAATACATTCATGGTAAGTATATTAACCAAACAAAAGAAATGCATGGGGAATATGGCATGTATCACACATAAATAAATAGTGACATGAAATTACCTTACTTGAAGTCATGATTTTATCCACAAACATTACTACCTACTATGTGTTAAATATATGTTTATTATATATCTACGATAGAACCAAATTCAGATATTAGTTCCATATATTATTTACTTATTACTTAATATTACCTTCTTATTAACAATTCCTTGTTAATGTTATGTCTCGAGTAATAATCACGTTTTTTCATTCATGTTTTGACTTTTCATCCTTGACTATCATATATATATCATGATTTTATCATCTCTAAAATGATAATCATGAAATAAAAAGAATATAAACATTCATTATATATTTATTCATCATGATTCATAATAGTTGGAGATAGAAAATAAAATATGTCGTTCATGGAGACGGTAAGCCATATATAGGTATGAACATTGTTTTTATTTTCTTACCATGTTAAATCAAAAGAGATTATATGATATATTATTATTCCAAAATCATTTTTATGTCATATATAACATATATATTCATAAAATTCATCTTTTTACCATCCATGTGAAATATAGGAGAATAACAAATCACATAGCATCGTGGATATGGTATGCCATACGTACACATATGCAACATTATCATTTTCCCAAAATATTAGATGGTAAAAAGGTAGATATGATATTTTCATTTCAAAAAGAAAATTTTATAATAAATATAATATATAAATATTAAAACCATCATAATTCTCACTTATAAAAGAAAGAGATACAAAATTGATTGTATCGCTATGTGGGGACGGTAATCCATACGTTGACACACACAATACATTAATTTTCCATTTTATGAGAAAGGGGATGTATAATGGTGTTTTAATATTCAGAATAAAATTTAATAATTCTGATTATTTTGAATTTTTTATTTTATGATAAATATTATTGACTTAGATAAGGTATTGAAGAATAGAAAAATAGAATGATTGGTTATAGAAATTAACTCTTATTCAGAATAGTTCTATTAGATATCCTATAAAGGGATATAGAGATTGTCCAGTGGGTAGACCAGAAACTATAAAATGTTTATAAGGATGTTGAGAAGAGAAATTTTCATGGTTTGGTCCATCTAGATGACTCAATGTTATTTTTAAGAAGTGAGGGAGGAGGTTCACTTTTATAATTTAGGTGAGTGACACATTTAGAATTTATAAAAATATTAATTTATAATAAAATCATTCTCAATCAAAATAACTCAAAAATTACATTTATTCGAAGATAAGATGATATAATTATTTAAGAACATTAACAAATAAATTTAATATAGGTTTTTATGTATTTTAAAACTTATCTTTTTGATTAAAACTTAATTAACCTATATTAAATTTAACCAGGATAAAAAATATCTCAATGTTAAGAGATTGTAATTCTTATATATAAAAGGGAAATCAGACTCTAAATGGTAAATTTATGATATTTTTGACCATATATAATTCCATTTTATTTATTTAACTATTTTAATATTTTTAAATTATTTAATAAAATATAACATTCATAAAATATCTTTAATATAAAATTTTACAATATTTATTATATTTTTTTTAAAATATCATAAAAAATGATATCTTTTTAAAAAAATGACAAATCATCACTAACATGTAAAAGTCATCCAAAAAATTCGTTTATGACATTAATTTTATCTATTAATTTTTATTTTAATATTTTTAATATACTTTATTGTGTATTTATATTAATTATAAAATTACTGCATCATCATTATAGAATCCATTAGGGTATTTATTTATCACCTAGAAATTAAAAAAATAAAATGATTTAAAAAAATATTTTAATGATATTAATAGTCATATTTATCTTCTATATAAGATAATTTTAAAAATGATATTTTTATAGAAAATATTTGTATGAAATCATTAAATTTTATTTAAATAATATATAATAAATGTATTACTCTTATCCAAGTAGAATAAAAAAGTTTATAATTTTTTCCCATGGATTATTTTGGTAAAAACGCACTTCTCCAACAAAAACAAGACAACTATTAGGATAATTTTCTATTATTTATAATATTAGTTTTTACTCATAATTACCTGATTTATGATTTAATCTATTAATAAAAAATTACTAATGTTACTATTCATAATGCCCAGAAATAAAATAATCATATTTAAATAACTAGGTCCCACTAATTCTAAATATGGAAAACATTTTTCCAAATTCAAAATATTGAAGATACATTAATTAATTTAATACTAATATCATTGACATCATGAGAAAACGAGTTATTAATATTAAAACATGCAAAAGATTGAAATTTTTTTATATATAATTCAATGAAAAATTGATTATATTGAATTTTTTTTATTAAATTATAAAACATTAATCTACATATAAATTTAAAAAAATCTAAAATCTAATTTAACACTATAATTCATATATATGAGAAAGGTATTTTCAATTAAAAAATTCAGTATTTTTTACATTCCTTAAAACATAAAACTTATTTGAAAAATTCCAAAATTTCAAAGAAAGTAAATTTTTATATATGGATTTTAATGATGATGTTTATTTTTTCAAATGTAATTTTTAAAATAATCCAAAATTGTATTTGAAATGGATTCTCTATTAAAAGGAGATAAAATTACCCTTTTAAAAAATATAGGTTTTTTATATAAAATTGTGTTTGTTCCTATTTAATGATTATGAAATATATTGTATGAAGATAAATTTTTTTATTCAACATATGAAATATATATTTCATTAACATCATTCACTAATTATAACTAATTTAATTAATTAAGAAAAATAGACTTTGAGATAATAAAAGTAAAACTATTTCCTGTTATATATTTTCATTTATAGTTAATTTGTAGCCAATGAATTCATATTATAAAACCTACATTTTCATAATTTATTTAATACCATTTGAAAATTATTATTCAATGGCTATGTTATATCTTATTATATTAAATAATATTATTTTAATAAAATACTCTTGTTCGGTAAAAATCATTCTAGCATTTAATGAACGCTATTAAAAATAACTTAACATTGTGTATAACATGGGAAAAATATTGTATTTTGTATACCAAAATATAATCAAAGTGTTGTGTGTAGTGAAATATCAACATGGTGTTTTATATAATACAAGTCAAACATAATGTTTTTCATATAAAAAAAGCTACGTTCACTATTGTGTGAAATGAAAAATATAAAGAAATTTAAATTGAATCAAAAAATATATTTCACAAAATCTCCCAGTGATACATTCTACTCTTCTTAAACTTCATATCTCTCTAAAAATACTTCTAGGATATAAATGGATCAATAATTGAATTTTTCTTTCATAAAATTGAAATAATAAAAATGAATACTAACATTTCATTTTGATAAGGGACATTACAAAAATAATATATAACCAAAGTAACTAATTACTTGGTTTCCACATAGGAAAAAATAATTAGGAAGTGAAAACATTAGAATTGAATAGAAATCATATTGTCATGTTCTGATGTAGAGTTAATGTGAACTTGGTTAGAAGAATATTAACAGTCATAAAGCAGTAAATCTATAATGATCTATGTGATAGTTTGATTCATTGGAGAATAAGGTACTAGGATAACATTTTTTGGTTTTAAAATCATTTCCCTAGAGTTGAAAAAAATTTCATTATAATAATTACTTACATGATTTTAGGATAAATTCACCAATTTTTGTTCCTTGATCAATTTTTACTTCATATATTATTCCAAGAAATAAAGTTGAATTTTTCATTCTTAATGAGTTAATAGATCATGAAACCCATATAAAGAATGAAAGGTCATTCCATATATCTTTATGGAAAGAAAAATGATATAACATGTTATCAAATATGAATATATACAATTACGGGGAAATAATAAATCAATTTCACAATCATCATATAAAGATTAACTTTAACATTCCATAAACGGATAACATTAAAATTCTTTGGAAAGCTAAAAATAAAAAACATTAGATATTAATTTACGGAATCAGCTTAACATTTTTCTTCCATAAATTATCAGGAAGCTCCTGTTTTCCACATTCCAAACATGTTAAAACATTCATCAGGTATTCACTTTAAATATGCTAATAAATTGAATTACTACACATAATTATGGATAAAATTCATGTTTCCTTATTCCAGAGTTTTTTATATTATTTCTCAAATCAAAAAATGTTGTAGCCTTTGTCTATGATGGAAACACCACTTATCATCTTGTTCAGAATTAGTTATAAGGTAATTTGGTCCATCTAATTTACTTATTCATATCCAACATATCATTATCTTTACGTAAGAAACATATTAATGTTTATCGTCCCTTAGTCAAAATATTACCATACCATTAAATAAAATTTCTAGTCCATATGAAACATTTGACATAAACTTGTAAATATAGAGCGAAAAAATAAACTAAAGAATCCTTGCATATGTCGCCATTCATATAAGCTAATTATTAAATATACATACATTAAAACATCAATTATTCCACTTTATTCATAATCCATAATCATCCTACCTCATCATTTTTCCTATTACCATTTCCCTTTCAAATTTTATATGTAGTATCCCCATCAACAAGAATATAACAACTTATCATACCATCTTTTATATTATCTTGAGTATATTTCCACTTAGGACATCTATTTTCTTAATTAAAATTCATTCCACACATAAATAATTTAATCTCTGATGATATCATAGGGATGAAAATATTCCTATAAATTTTGTTAACTAAACCCCTCATTTTTTCCATTGAAGTTACTTGACTTATTTCCTTCTTTTCTATATTGAAAAAATATTCTTGTTTCTCTAAGACATCCACTTAGGTGATTATTTCCATATTCATTACAAAAAGGTAACCAAATTAATTTTCATCCATTGTCTCTATTATCTGAACTCTCAGCTAACGCCTTCGTTATCTTCTTTGATGAGCCTGTGATTCAGTTAAGGTATATTTTTTTAATCATGTTCCCTTAAAACTTGTTAGGATTGATCACAACATCCTTTTCTATAGTGATCATCACATTTGACTGCACATTAACAACTTGTCCATCACATTCAGCATTAACCTAGTTCCTTATGGTTCCTACCATTTACTATAACCAGAAATCATTGAGTAAGAAATGATTATCCATGTGAGGAACCACATAGTCATGAAAGCACACTTATATAATGTCTAAATTATTTCACCATCATAAATCTATGACAACTTTGGATTATACTATGTTTTTCATACCCAAATTCAATTTAAATACATCATGATGGTTCAAAAAGAGATTCTTAATTTCCAATGATTATACTATGGTAGTGTCAAACTAGGTGTGCAGCAAGGCCCTTTGTTATGTACTAGGTTACTCTATATTTAGGCTTAACACACCTTGTCAGAGCTATTATCCTTAGGTACATTTGTGCTAGAGCTGCATCCACTTTTAGTATCCAAACAAAGAGGTAATTCTAGGAAACCACTCACTCTATCATTTACCAAAATTCTAGGAATTTTTCCTAAACATTAACTAATTATTAATATTATCCTTAGATACATCCATAGATATATCTTTATAAATATCCATTGGGATCTCACTAATGTTTTCAAATCTTAGTTTTCAAAGGCTGACTAAACCTCTGATGTTATACAAACTATAGAAACCTAGAATATTCATAAATTTAAATTACACAATTTGTATGGATAATTTAATATATTACACAAGCACATACCAATTGAAAATATTAGTTTAGTTCCTCATAAATCATAGAACACAAACATCTATTATCACAGATGATCATCAATGTTTCCAAAAAAGATCATTTTCTTTAGTACCAATACTTAAAAACATTCAATATAACTTGGGGAATGGAAACATTCGAAAAGGGAGCACTCAGATTCTTTGTAAGGGTAAACAAGGAATATATATATGAATAATATAAATATAATGGTATGGAAACATAAACATAATATTTAAAGATCAAACCCTTCATATAAGGAAATCATATATATGAGTCATGGAATAATGATTGGTAGTTCATAAAACATGAATCATTAGTCAAAAAATAATACTTTCCATGAAAAATAACATAGGAATAAGACATGAAACTATGGAATATACATAAGAATATAAAAATTATGTCCATAGTAGTGAGGGAATCGCATCGATGGCCATGTTAGTATTATGGAATCACATCCCATACCATCTTTTCTGTCATGGTTCATTCCAATAACCATCTCAGTAGTCATGGTTCACTCCCATAACCATCTTTTTAGTCAAGGTAAACTCCAACTACTTTCTTAGAAAAATAATTCCTATATATCTATCTCATGATATATTAATATTTTCCTAATGCATTGGATGTATATATAGATATGTCCCATATCATAATGAAAACATACATACGTGTGTGAGGAGATTATAAACATTATTCAAAACATAACCCACAAAATGAAATGGGTATCATAAACATATAATATTATCATAACATATGGAAAAAAACCATCTTCATAATACATTCATTAAAGCATTACCCATTAAAATAAAAGGGTTTCATGGACATAAAACCTGTGAAAGAGAAACAAATTTCATAGATATATAAACCTTGAATGAGAAATGGGTTTCGTGAATGTAATTCAATCAAAACATAAAACATTTAGAGAAAAAACTAAATGGAACCTTGGATCATATTTTTAACAGTTCATTAGTGACATCAACAGATTCCATCATAGATGGGTAATAATTTTGATATATGTTTTAAAAATATTTCTCATGGAAAGTATTGTTTCTTCTTGGAAACTTTTTTTAAAGCATATTTTTTTTTGAAAAAAATTTCATTTTAAAATATATTTGAAAACAAGTAATGAAATATTAAAAAACTGTTAATAAATTTTATAATATTTTTCCCTTAATAATTTCATTAAAATAATATTTTAAAAACATTTTTTGATAATATGGTTTTTGAAGAAAATTGATTTTCGAACAAAAAGAGAAATGGGATAAAATTTTCTTAAAAGAATTTTATTAATTAAAAAAAGTATAAGACAATGGAAAAAATACTTCTAATACATGATGAAATAATGAAGAACCCTTGGAGGAGAAACTATATTAGTATTCATGATATATGGATCTTAAGATTTCATAAATGAAAGAATAATCATAAAAAAATCTTGATAAATGATGAGATTATTTCAATAAACATTTAACACATGGTAACATTGAATCATACTCCCCATGTAATAAAATGAAATTACATGTAGCCTAAAATATCATTAAAATTATGGATATTCATGACATAACATGTAATTTGGAATAATAGACACGTTGTTAAAGAACAAGTGTGCATAACGAAACATGTGTCTCAATGAAGGAAAATTGAAACTAAATTACTTTTCTGATTTGGTAACATTTAAACCACAAAAAACATGAAATAAATATCATAAAATACATATGTGAATAACCATAAATTTTATTACAAGAATCATATAATACATTCATGGGTAGTATATACACCAAAAAATAATTAAGTGGTGAATATGGAATGTATCTCACATAAATAAATGGTAAGAAGAAATTCCCTTACATTAAGTCTTGATTTCCTTCAAACACATTATAAAATATGTTATGCTAAATATATATGTTTATTTTAAATCTAGTACAAAACCACTTTACAAATTTTTAATACCATAAATGACTTGTGACTTAATATTAATCTCTTATTAACAATTCCTTGTTAATGTTATGCCTCAGGTAATAACCACTCTATTTTTTCATTCATGTTTTGACTTATTATCCTTGGTCCTCTTACATAGGTCATAATATTATCATCTATAGAATGATAATAAATAAATAATTAGAATATAAATATTCATTATATATGTAGTCTTGGTGATTCATAATAGTTGTAGATAGAAAATAAAATACACTAATTATGTTGAAGGTAAGCCATACGTATGTATGAACGTTGTTTTCATTTTCATTTATCATTAAATTAATGTAAATTATATGATATATTATTATTCTAGACTAATTTATATGTCATATATAACATAAATATTCACAAAAATAATCCTTATTATCATCTATGTGAAAAATAGGTGAATAACGAATCACATCGCATTATGGAGATGGTGAACCATACGTGAACACGAGCGATGTTTTCATATTCCAAACATATTAGATGGAGAAAATAGAGACATGATATTTTCCTTTTAGAAGTAAAATTATATAAAAAATATCATATATAAATACTAAACTCATCATAATTATCACTCATAAATAATGGAGATGAAAATTGAATTATATCGTTATGTGGAGATGGTAAGCCCTACGTACGCATTAGTGATACTTTAATTTTTCGTTTAATGGGAACGAGGTTGTATAATTCTGTTTTAATTATCATAATAAAATTTCATTGTCATGACCCATCCCTTGGGGCCCATGCCGTGACTACCTCAAGCCCACCTTCCATAGGCCAGGGGTTGGTGATTAGCACCAGAAAGGCATATCCCTTAAACGGGATGGCATTGCCTTTTTAACCTATACAGACACACAGTCCAAGAACACAAAAAAAGAAACCACATAGACTAGAATTCAATAAGATGCAACAATAATGTAAACTGCTATAGTAAAAGAGTGCTGAAAGTAAAATGGGTCCGAAATACAAGCCCAACTGTAAAAGTACAAGTACGACTGGAAGTACAATACAACTGAAAGAAAAAGGAAAACATCTACTGGGTGATCTTCCGAGGTTCCTACATGAAGGGTAGTTACAGATAGCCTCCTTATCACTCCACGTCTGTCAGTATCCTCTACGCCACATCATGTTGAATGGTCCACCTCTGTGCACCATCCAATCCTTGCTCCCTCAACATCGATCAACGTTTTACATTGTCTGCACCAGACACAACAATGTGTGTGCTAATCCCATGCAAGGGGTGAGTATAAAAATAATTAGTAGGGACCCCAAGACCCCTATAGGTCTCCTAGAGTTCTACGAAGGAAAAATCACAAATCAAGATGTCAACTCTACTTAGGTATATTCCTATACATATACCTAAGATATCAAGATAATCTCATCTTATACATGAGGGAAGGACACCACATAGGTAACACTACGAAGGTAGAAGTACCACATAGTTAACACCCCAAAGATAACACCATGAAGGTAACTCCATGAAGGTATAAGTACCACACAAGTAACACCACAAAGATAGAAGTACCACACATGTAACACCACAAAGACAATACAACAAAGGCATAAATACCACACATATAACACCACAAAGATAGAAGTACCACACAGGTAACACCACGAAGATAGAACTACCACACATGTAATACCACAAAGATGATACCACAAAGGTAGAAGTACCACATAGGTAACACTAAGAACCTTGAAGCACTACCCAGGAAACACCACAAAGATTGAAGTACGACACATGTAACACCACAAAGACGATACCACAAAGGTAGAAGTAACAAACAGGTAACCACACGAAGTTAGAAGTACCACATAGGTAACACCACTAAGATAGAAGTACCACACAGGTAACACCATGAAAATGATACCACAAAGGTAACACCACGAAGCTAGAAGTACCACACAGGTAACACCACAAAGATAAAAGTACCACATAGGTAACACAACGAATATTTAAGTACTAGATAGGTAACACCACAATGATTGAAGTAACACATAGGTAAAAGACTCATCTCATAATAGGGTATAACTTAAGTACAGAAGTACAGATGATTTGTCGTAAACTAGACCATCTTATTCTGTTAAGAAGCACTTCTGTTGACCCACATAGGATCGATAAGAAACTAACCCCAGCTGACCCACAGAGGATTGATAGGTAACTAACCCCCACTGACCCACATAGGATCTGACCCACACAGGATCGATATACACTGTCCCAAACAAGATCACTGATCATAGACCCACACAGGATCTGGCCCACAAAGTATCGATAGATGTTGACCCTCGTAAGATTGATGTTTTTTATTCACATTGCATCCTGCCACAGGTTTCCTCACACCTGGTGTGCTCTAGTTCCATATAATATTCCCCTAGAGATATTGGTCATACCTTGACATCCACTAAGCTCCACAAATGAGTATCCCAAAAGGCTTCTATGTCATAAGGGTTCTAACGCGATAGACGGTGCCTTGATCGGACGCCCGGTCTGTGAGATATAAGAGTTTTAGCTCCAAGGGCCTGATTGGATTTTAGTTCGATCCAACCAAGCCATGCTCCAAAATTCCCCAAAACTCAAGTGGAGTATACCAAAAGGGCCATCTCGATCCAAGGATCCCAACGCTGTAGAAGGTTCATGAAACAGACATTTGATTTTCAATATAGTCCCCTTTAAGTGTTTCTGGGGTCTGTTTGGGCCCGGGTCCGGCCCGACCCGACCTGACTCAGTTAGGGCTGGGTTGGGGGGACTTGGCTTGCTGGGCTGATGTATGCTCTAGACTTCTAGAGGGGAATTCCGCAAGGGTGACCCAACCAGAATTGGGCAGCCGAAAAGGGTGGCCCGACCATATTAGGGTGGCCTGCAAGGGGGCGGCCCGACTCGTGGGGGGTGGCGGCCTGGTCCGAGGCAGCGACCCAATGGGGGGTGGTCTGCATGGGCAGCGACCTGGTCTGAGGGCAGTGGACTACTTCGAGGGAAGTGGCCCACTTTGAGGGTGGAGGCTCGGTCCGAGGGCGACGAACCAGTGCAGGGGTAGCGTCCCGGTCCTAGGGTGGCGGCCCGATGTGACGGCAGTGGCCTGGGTCAAGGGAGGCCTCTCGGCTCGAGGGCGGTGGCCTGCTCTGAGGGTGTCCACCCAGTTTGGTCCGACACGAGGGGTGTAACACCTGGGTCAACCAAATTCATGAATAAACCCGAGGCTGTTTGATTGGTGAGGCTACGACACCGCGTGGGCACCGCGAAACCTACCAGAGGCGGGTTCGACCTCTGCTGTAGCTTCAGCCACGACTTCTGTTTATTGACGGTGCGGCGGTCGCACCACCTTACTTCCTATAGCCAGCCATCATGCCGGCCTCCTCCTCTGTTTGCCACTGCTGACGAGCCGCAACCTTCTTCTTGTGGCGTGCGTTGACATGCTTGTGGTCTTCTGAGGTGGTGCAAGGAAAGCAAGATAGTGTAGGGTTAGGGCTAGGATAGTTAGGCCTACAACCTCCATGTTAGTTCATAATATGATGGATATTAAGGGAGATCAATAAACATTTTTATTGAACAAAATATTAACCCCAAAAGATTCCTCGCAATAACCTCCCACAAAGACGAATGAATAGTGGGTCAACCCGTAAGTCGGTTGACCCGTGTTCTTCGTGTTATTCAAGAATGAAGAAGAGGAAAATCATTTGAATGAATAAATGAATTAAACCCCCTACCTATAAGAGAAATTTGCTGATGATGGTCGATGAAACCTCCTTCATCGTTGTCATCGGTTCGTGACTCGGTGGTGCTCATCATAGCTCGTTGGAACCAGTCTCATCCTCCAGATGGTTGGCATTGTTGTAATTTTCCTGGACTGCATCGCCTGGTGAAGTCGTGCCAACACCCCTCCTTGACCATTATATAAAAAGGATAGGAGAAGGAGTGTGCAACGCTCTGGGAATTAATGAGGTTCATTTAATTAATAAACCTCCCGAATTCCCAAAGGTGCAGTTACAGGAAAAGAAGAGTCAATCCATTTATTGTCTTGACACGTCGGTGGTCCCACCAGCACCATTCATCCATTGGAGGAAAGAGAGAAAATAAAATAACAAAAATTTTTATTTTATTAATATTTCAAAAGTCTAGAAAAATAACTTTTTTCACCCGACCTACTGTTGTCGAAGTTATGCCTCTCTTAAGTGAATCCCGGTGCTGTGGATTTAATTATGCCCTCATATTTTTAATCCAAGCAACGGTTCCAAATTTAGAAAACACCGCTCAAGCATTTACTGAACATACCTTAAAAAAGTTGAGAAAATAACTAACAGTCACCTTCAACCCGCGCCGGTTGAGGTTTTGATCTTACTAAGTGAAACACGCCCCAATTAACCCAATGGTACTCTCTGATTTCCAATCCAATTTACCGTTTAAAATTTATGGATTTTACAATAAAATAATTTTCCCTTAATTATTTTTTATGGAAAAAAACTAACATTCACTGGTGTTCCGCGACGACCAATGTTAGTATATTCTTAAATAGTTAATTACCTCAAAAGTTTAGCGGTGGTCTCATATTTTTAATCCGAGTTACCGTTCATGAGTTATAAGCATTTAAAAAAATATAATTTTATTTAATTATTTTATTTACAGTTATACCATTGTCGGGTTTTCTCACATGGGGCCCACAATGACTAAACTTAAGTCACTTATAGGGTAAACCTGCTATCTTGAGTGCGACGGTGCCCTCAGATTTCTAATCTGAGTAACCATTTAAGAGTTATTCAACTTTTTTATGAAAACTGATAACGCACGCTAATTAAATCTTAACAAAAATTTGATGGATCATTCCTGGCACTCCGGGCCTTGGAATCGTGTGCCGTCAGATTTTGTGGTCTCAAAATAATTCGATATAATTAAAAAAAAATTATATGGAATTTTTGGTAAATTATATTCCCCCCAACTTTGGGCTTTTCATTGTCGAAAGCCATAATATAGACTAAGGAAACAAATGGGGGTAATGAGAATGGATCTGAGCCTCCTGCACTCATGTGATCTCTTGGAGCTTCCCATGCTACCAGCGAATGCGCACCAGAGGTATTGACCACCCAAAAAGGACCCACTCTGGTGGATCCTCAATCTCTACTAGAACCTCCGTAAATTTCGACCCATTGTCTTTATCTAGCTCTCCATGGTCGATGCCTTGAAAAGGGTCAATCACGTATCTCTTCAATCAGGATATGTGTAATACATTGTGCACCCACTCCAACTATGGTGGTAGTGCCAAGTGGTATGCCACCTCACCAATCCTCCAAAATATCAGAAATTGTATGATAAACCTCTGTGATAACTTTCCGCCTCGACGAAATCTCTATAGTCCCTGTTGAATGGTGACTTGAAATAAAACATGGACCCCCTCCAAGAACTCCATAGGTCTCTGTCTCTTCTCGAAATAAGACTTCTATGATCTTTGTGCAGTATTTACTTGTTGACAAGTGAGACATCATGATACAAACTCTGCCACTGCTATCTTCATCCCTGGACACCAGTGCTGATGCCGAAGGTCCTGGTACATATTCACCACTCCTAAATGTACCACTAGAGGGAAAAAATGGAACTCCCTCAACACTTCCTCCTGTAGCACCACTGGTACCATTAAATATCCTCTGAAGAGGGTGACATGATACCCACCTTTAGAAAATCCATTAGGTGCCTGTCCTATGAATATCTAAGCACGTCGAGCCTCACAGCTAGTGTCCCCAAGCTGTGCCTCCCTGAATTGCTGATGGAGTGGGGGTGTGACTTTCATATACTGGAGGTATGTTGCTCCATCACTATCCATGAAGGATATCTACAATGCGGCTAGCTGCTCTGTCGTCTCACTCAGAAACTGCAGACCAGAACTCCTATTGAGTTCATATGCTTCTACGTTCCCCTTCCTAGGAGTATAGACTATCTCAAAGTCATAGTCCTGGAGGAACTCTAGCCATCATCTCTTTCTCATGTTTATGTCCTTCTGAGAGAAGATATACGTAAGACTCTTGTGATCAGAGTAAACTGTAAAACGTTCGCCCATCAAGTAGCGCCGCCACATCTTTACCTCAAAGACCACTACTGCTAACTCTAGTTCATGGGTATATAGTTTTACTTTTCAGTCTCTGTATATGCTCTTAAAAGCTCTACTGACACTTCTCTTTCCACAATAAAGGTTCCCCCTTTTTCGTCAAACCTAAAAAGGGTGCTGCATCCCTGGAAAAGTCAAGTACAAATCTCTAGTAGTACTTAGACAAAGAAGACGTCTCTCTCCATTTAGGGAGGTAATCTTGGAAATATATTTTGAAAAGATGCCCCCATGCTTTAGCACTCCTATTTGGAACTGAAAACCTAAAACTCTTGCTACCACGAGGGTAAAATTGGCCGACTCAAGAGTGATCGACTACACCTTCCTATGCATGAGTTTATCCTATGATGCATGGGTTTCCTTTTTCACCGACCAAGGAAAATACCATTCCAACATTGTAGGCAAACCACAACCTTTTTTCCTAATACAGTAAATCTGAGTATGAACTGTTGATGTCCAGTACATACAAAAACTAAAGTCGTAAGGCTTCTATGCTGCCACCAAGAGGTTCTAACCGAAACTCTCTCCTGAATCAGATCACACCGTCGGCGTTAGTGTGATTATCAAGCCTCCTCCCAAATGTATCTCTAGATGTGAGGGTTAAGTCAATAGCTTAACTGGAAACTCTAGGTCTTGGACAAGATTTGTGGAAGGAAGTAATGATTGGTACCTATTTCTTTTAATATGGAAACTAATATTATACACATACCGTTCATCAAATCATTCCTAGAGCCCTTGGGTCACACTCCTTGACTGTATGCAGCTACTCCCTTCCCCTGTCCTCCAGCTACCTGAGCCTAGTGGGGACCACAAAGGGGAGTGGTTGTAACATGTCATAGTATACACCACCTCATGCAGCTATCCGAGCTCAGCTTCCACGTCTGCAACCCCGTAGATTCATCAGTCCTTAGCAATTCTTCTTCCTGAAACATTTTTACATGCCCAAGTCTCTGAGACTGGTGCCAGTTTACTGATTTCCCACTACTAACATTCACCTGCTATATATTCTCAGTCATAGAACATTCAACAAAAAAGTTTCCATCTACCACCCTAACATAGGTAGGAATGCATAGAGGAATAGTGCTGGATCATACGTCCTTAAATACACTGTGTTCAGAAGTCTGAGCCCTGAAGCATTGATTGTATCAAATTCATCGAATACCAAGAAAGGTCAGTATGCCTCGATGAATACTCAGCTACCGACATGTCATTCTTCCAATTTCGTAGAAGCTCTAGAGAACTCTTAGCCACCTCCTCAAGCCAGTCCTTAGCCACCTGTGAGTCGGGATCCCCTTGGAACCTGAGGGGTATCTGATGCTGAAACTTATGTAAGGCAGTAAGCCAAAATGTGTCCTATACCGGTACTGCCAGTTGTAACTACTGACTAACAGGTGGGGGTGCTACTGGTACACCACTCGAAGGTGCCAACACAGGAAGAGGGCCCTACACTGGAGCCTCATCACTCAATGGGCCGTTATCTTGTACTCTTTTTGGAAACCTCAGTGGATGTCTTTGTGGCGGCATCCTGTTAAGGAACAGCTGAACCATGGTCCTTAAGTTATAAATAGTGAGCTGAATCCAAAGAAATCAAAAGAAAATATTTTAAAAATCACACACAATTAGTGTTTTCATGCGCTAATTTGGAAATCAGAATTCCGGGTCTTAGTGTATGGATACATCGGTCGCCACACCAAAACTGGACTCCCTGAATTAAAAACCACACTCATAACACATAACACTATTGCTTCAATGAAAAGATCAAAGTCATAGTTCCTCAGTAGAACCAAAATCCTCTGATACCACCTTTTCATGATCCATACCTCAGGTCCCGTTCCATGACTACCCTAAATCCCACCTTCCATTGGCCAAGGGATGGAAACTAGCATCGGAAAGGCGTATCCCTTAAATGAGAAGACATTGCATTTTTAACCTTTACAGACACACAGTCCATGAACACAACAAGAAGAAACCACAGATACTAGAATGCAATAATATGCAACCAAAAAGTAAACTACTGCAGTAAAAGAGTGCTGAAAGTAAAAAGGGGCACGAATACAAGCCCGACTGTAAAAGTACAAGTACGACTAGAAGTACAATACAACTGAAAGAAAAAGGAAAACAGCTACTGGGTCATCCTCTATGGTTCCTTCATGAAGGGTAGGTATAGATCACATCCTCAACACTCCACGCCCCTCAGTCTCCTCCACGTCACGTCACTCCAAATGGTCCAACTTTGTATACCGTCCAGTCTTAGCTCCCTCATCCTCAATCAACGCTATACGTCATCTGCAATAGACACAACAAGGTGTGGGGGAAGCCCATATAGGGGTGAGTATAACAACACTCAGTAGGGACCCCAGACCCCCGTAGGTCTCCTAGAGTTCCAGAAAGGAAAATCCACAAAGAAAGACATCAAATCTACTTAAGCATATTCCCATACATATACCTAAGTTAAAAACATATACTCATCTCATAAATGAGGGAAGGACACCACATAGGTACCACCACGAAGGTAGAAGTATCACACAGGTAACACCACAAAGATAACACCATGAAGGTAACTCCACAAAGGAAGAAGTACCACATAGGTAACACCACAAAGATAGAAGTACCACACAAGTAACATCACAATGACAATACCACAAAGGTAAAAGTACCACACATGTAACACCATGAAGACGATACCACAAAGGTACAATTACCACACAGGTAACACCATGAAGCTAGAAGTAACACAAAGGTAACACCATGAAGATAGAAGTACCACACAGGTAACACCGTGAAGACGATACCACAAAGGTAGAAGTACCACACAGGTAACACCACAAAGCTAGAAGTACCACACAGGTAACACCAAAAAGTTATAAGTACCACACATGTTACACCACAAAGATGATACTATAAAGGTAGAAGTACCACACAGGTAACACCACTAAGCTAGAAGTACCACATAGGTAACACCACAAAGATATAACTACCACATAGGTAACACCATGAAGATAGAAGTACCACATGGGTAACACCACAAATATTGAAGTACCACACATGTAAAAGACTCAGCTCACAATCGGGTATAACTTAAGTACCAAATTATAGATGATTAGTCATAAACTAGATCAACTTATTCTGTTAAGAAGCACTGCTGCTGAACCACACAGGATCGATAGGGAACTAACCCCGGCTGACCCACACAGGATCGATAGGTAACTAACCCCCGGTGATCCACACAGGATCTGACCCACACAATATTAGTATTCACTGACCCACACAAGATCACTGAGTGCTGACACACAGAGGATTTGACCCACACATGACCCAGTCGGACCGAACCGGCCCGACTCGGTCTAGGATGGGCTGGGGAGGACTTGGCCCATTGGGATAATGTCCGGTTCAACCCTGAAGAGGTGCGGCCTGCAAGTTCGGCTCATAAGGGGGGCATCTAGGCTTGAATATGACAACCCATAAGTGGGCGGCCCGACCGACATTGGGTAGCGACCCGATAGGGTGGTGGTCCGGTCCGAGGGGGCGGTCCGCATGGGCAGCGGCCTGGTCCGAGGGCGGTGGGAACTCTAAGGGTGGAAGAACACTCTGAGGGCAGAGACCTGGTCCAAGGGAGGCGGCCCACTGTGAGTGTGGCAGCCCGGTCTGAGGGTGGCAGCCTAGTCTGAGGGCGGTGGCCAGGCTCGGGTGTGGTGGCCTGCTCCGAGGGTGGCGGCCTGATTCTGTCTGATGCGGGGGGCAGGGGGGGGGGGGGGTAATCCACTGATCTTTTGGATTATCGAATGGCCATAAGGCCGTTCTTTTGGAAAGGAGGCGAAATCACGTGGGCACCGCTAAGTCGCCGCAGAACCTTCCGAAGGCGAGTTCGGCCTCCGTAGCAGCTTCGGCCGCAGCTTCTGTTCGTCGGCGGAGCGGTGGTCACACCACCTTTCTTCCCGCAGTAGGCCATCATGATAGTAACCTCATTCGTTTACCGCGAATGATGAGATTCGATCATCCTCTTGCGACATGCGTCGACGTGCTCGCGGTCTTTCAAGGTGGCGCAAGGAAAGCAAGATAGCAGAGGGTTCAGGTGGGTTCATTAGGCCCGCACCCTCTGCGTTAGCTCTTAATATGAAAGATATTAAGGGAGTTAAATAAATAGTTTTATTGAACACAATATTAACCAAAAAATATTCCCCGTAATAACATCCCACAAAGATGAATGAATATGGGGTCAACCCATTAGTTGGTTGACCAATGTTCTTTATGTTATTCAAGAATGGAGAAGAGGAAAATCATTTGAATGCATAAATGAATTAAACCCCCCACCTGGATGAGGCATCCAATGACGATGGTCAAAAAAACCTTCTTCATCATTGTTTTCAGTTCATTATGCGGTGGAACTCGTCACCGCTTGTTGGAACCAGTCTCGTCCTCCAGGTGGTTGGCATCACGGTACTTTTCCAGGGCTTCATCGCTTGGTGAAGCCCTCCCAACATCCCTCCCCGAGCTTTATATAAATAGGATAGGAGAAAGTGTGCAACACTTCAGGAAGTAATGAGGTCCATTTAATTAATGAACCTTTTGAATTCCCAATGGTGTAGTTATATGAAAAAAGATTCAAGCCATTTGTTGGCTTGACATGTCTCTGGTCCCGCCAGCGCCGTTCGTCCGTTGGAAGAAATAAAGAAAATAAAATTACAAAACATGTTTTTTTATTAATCTTTCAAAAGTCCATAAAAATAAATTTTTCTCCCGACCTATTGTGGTCTAAGTTATGCCTCCCTTAAATAAATCCCAGGGCTGCATATTCAAAGGTGGCCTTGGATTTTTTATCCGAGAAATGGTTCAAAATTTAGAAAACACCACTCTTGCATTTACTGAATGTACCCAAAAAAAGTTCAGAAAATTATTAACTGTCACCATCGACCCATGCCGGTCGAGGTTAGGCTCTGACTAAGTGAAACATATCCCAAAAAACCCAACTATACTATCATATTTTAAATCCGAGTTACCGTTTAAAATTTATAGATTTTACAATAAAATAATTGTCACTTAATTATTTTATTTACAACCAAAAACTAACTTTCACTGGTGGTTTGCACCGATCAATGTTAGTATCTTCCTAAAGAGAGAATACTCTCACAAGTTCAGTGGTGGTCTTGGATTTTTAATCTGAATTGATATTCGTGAGTTATAAGAATTTATAAAATAAAATAATTTTATTTAATTAGTTTATTTACGGTTATACCATTTTCTGGTTATCTCATAGGAGGCCCGCGCCGACTAAACTTAAGTCACGCCTAGGGTAAACCCACCATATTGAGTGCAATAGTTCACTCAGATTTCTAATCCGAGTAATCATTTAAGAGTTGTTCCACTTTTTTAGGAAATATGCTTACATGCACTAATTATAGCTTAACAGAACTTCAGTGAATCATTCCGGGAACTTTAGACCTCGGAATCACGCGCCGTCAGATTTCACGGTCTCAAAATAATTCCATATAATTAAAAACAAATTATACAGAATTTATAGGACATTAAATTAATAATATTTAGGATTCGGAATTTAATAGTTTATTATAAATATCATAGATTTAGAGAAGGTATTGAAGAGTAGAAAAATAGAATGATTAGTAAAGGCGATTACCTCTAGTTAGGAATGGTTACTTTGTATCTTCTATATAGGGATCTAGAGATAATACATAAGGAAGAATATAGCCTATAAAATTTGGATAGGGATATTAATAAGGGAATTGGTCAGGGTTTTTGCAAGCAATAAGTCTCATTGTGTTTTGAATAAGCGAGGGAGGAGGTTCAATTTTATAATTGAGGTGAGGGGAATATTTAGAACTTTTAAAAAGACTAATTTATAATAAAATCATTGTCAATCCAAATAACTAAAAAATTTCATTTATTATAATATAATATGATATAATGTTTTATTCTCGTCAACCAATAAATTTTATATATGTTTTGATGTATTTTAAACCATATCATTCTTATTAACCATTAATTAACCTAATTTTATTTTAAATATTCTACCAAAGATTTCAATGTTAGGGGAATGTTATTTTTACATATAAAGGGTCAATTGTACCATAAATCAATAATTTATTATATTTTAGACTATATATAATACCCTTTTCATTATTTAATATTTTTATGATTTTTAAATAATTTATTAAAATATTAATTTCATAAAATATATTTACTTTCATTTTTTGCACTCTTGATTAATTAAAATTTTAAAAATAAAAATTATATATTCTAACAAACAATAATAAATCATCTCTTACATGTCAAATCCATCCATAAAATGTTTTTATGACATTAATTATTTTGTGTTATTTTTTAATATCATGAATATCACTTATTTTGTAGTTTAATTAATTAAAAAAATAATACATCATCATTGTAGAATCCATTAAGGTATATATTTATTACCTAAAAATTAAAAATTAAATAAAATGATAAATAAAAACATTTTTTCATTCAAATGACTATTTATAGAATAATTTATATTTAGTATAATCCTATATTAAAAATGATATAGTTATTTAAGTTATTAGTTTGACATATCTAGCTTTTATTTAAATAAAATATAATAAATATCTTACTCTAATCCATATGGATTAATAAGATTATAATTTCTACCCATGGATTCTTTTGGTCAAAACCCAATAATACAATGAAAATTGGACAATTATTAGGGAAATTTTCTATTATTTAAAATATTAGTTGTTACCCTTAATCACCTAATTTACCTTTCACCTTGTTAATAAAAAATTACAACAACTACTATTCAAACTGTCAGAGAATAGAAGAATACTATTTAAATAATTGGGACCCACATATTAAAAATATGGAATTTATTTTAATAAATTAAAAAAATATTAGTTATATTAATTAATTTAATATTAACCCCTTTGACATAGAGAGAAACTCAGTTATTAAATTTTAAACATGAAAAAGGTTGAAAAGTTTCTAAATCAAAATTCAATGAACTAAATTGGATTAAATGAGAAAATATTAATTTAATAATACCTTTAAATGAATCAAAAATATTATTTAACACTATAATTTATATAGATGAAAAACTGTTTTCAATTAAAAATGTTAGTACTTTTTTACTATTCATCAAAACATTAACTTTATTTCAAAAATTCCAAAATTACAAAAAATTTAATATGTTTACATTTTACCAATGATATTTTTTCAAATATAGTATATAAAATCCTTAAAAATTGTATTTAAAAGGGATTCTCCATTAAAAGGTGATAAAATTGGCCTTTTGAGGAATATAGTTTATTTATATAAATTGGTGTTTTTTCTTATCTAATTACTATAAAATATATTGGATGAATGCCAAAAAAATGTTATTTGAATATATAAAATATATATCTCATAAATAAAATTCACTAACTGTAAATAAATTTAATTAATCAAGGAAACATGACTTTAGGGGAATAAAAGTAAAAATATTTCCATTAAAATTAATTGGTATATATTTTCCTTTATAATTAATCCGTAACCAATGAATTCATATTTTAAGCCAAATATTTTCATAAGTTAGTTAATACTATTCATAATTGCTATGTTAATGGCTAGGTTATATTTTATTATAATAAATAATAATATTTTAATAATATTCTTTTGTTCGGTAAAACATGGTCTTAGGTGTAATGAACACTTTCAAAATAACTAAAAATTTTGTGTAACATAAGACAAATATAGTGTTTTTATACCACAATCTAATCCAAGTGTTGTGTGTAGTGGAATGTTAACTTGGTGTTGCTTATAATTCAAGGAAAACATAGTGTTTTTATATTGAAGAATCTATTTTTACTATTGGGTAAAAAAATTATGAAAAAGATTAAATTAAATCAAAAATATATATTTTAAAAAATATATTGGTGTTATATTTTACTCCCCTTAAACTGAATTTCTCCCTTGAAATTATTCAAGGTTATCAATGTTTGAATTAATTTACTTTTATTTCATAGAACCCAAATTGTAAATATGGATAATAAAACATCATTTTGAAAATGAATGTTAGAAACCTAATGGTTACCTAAAGTAACTCATTACTGGGTTTCCACATAGGAAAAAAATAGGTGGGAAGTGAAAACATTGACCTAGAAGAGAAATATTTCTATCATTTTATGATGTAGAGTGATTGATAATATGGTTGGGAAAAAATTAACAATTACAAAGTAGTAAATATATAAGGATCTAAGGGGTCGTTTGATTCATAAAAAAATAAATAACTAGGATAACATTTTTGGTTTTAACATTATTTCTGTAGAGTTGAATACTTTTCATTAAAGATACACTTACTTGATTTTAGGAAAATTTCAACCATTGTTTTTCCTTGATCACTTTCCACTTCATCTCTTATTCCGTGAAAAGAAGTGGAATTTTTATTTCTAAAAGCATTATCAAATCATGATATCTATAAATTGAATGATAGGTCATTCCATATTTCTTTATAGTAAGAGAAAAGATAGAACAAGTTATCAAATATGCATAAATCCACCTATGGTGAGATAATAATTCAATCTTAATATAATCATCTTATGTTTATAATAAACATTCCATAAATAGATAACCTTACAAGTATTATAAATGATAAAAATCCAAAACATTAGAAGGATGTTTACCGAATCAACTTAAAATTTATCTTCAGTATATCATTGGGTTTCTCTAGGTTGTCACATTCCTAACATGTGAACAACTTCATCACATATTCTCTTGAAATATCTAAGGAACCTAAATTACCATGCATAATTATTTTGAAAATTTATTTTTCCTTATTCCATAGTTTTTTGAATATATTTCATTAGTCCAAAAATTCTATAACCATCATCATTGATATCATAACCCATTTTCAAAAAGTAAATAACTAGGTACAAGGTAATATAATAAATCTAATTTAATTATTATTATCTAATACCTCTTTATAATAACATAAGGAACATATTAAGGGTTATCTTCCCTTATTCAAAATGACACCTTTTGATTAAATCACTTTCCTTTTCCATCAGAAACATTCAATATAAACATATAAATATTGAGTAGAAAACATAAACTGACTAATCCTTGTATATTTCACCATTAATATAACATAATTATTAAATCCAAATACATTAAAACTTAGATTATTCCACTTCATTCTTAAGACATAAGAATTATACCTCATAAAATTACTTAATACATTTTTCCTTTCACTTTCATTTATAGTCTCATAATCATTAACAATAAAAACATTAGTCTTACCACCATTTTGATTCTCTCCAGGATATTTCCACTTCAAAAATAAATTTTTATAATGACCATTCATTCCAAACACAACGCATTTAACCTTTGATAATGTTTTTGGGAGGCCAATATTTCTTTCAATTTCGTTAATCAAACTCTTTTTTCCTCTAAAGTAACCTGCTTAGTGTCCATTTTTATTCGTATTCAAAACAATATATTTTTCCTCTAATACATTCACTTAGGTGATTCATTCCACATTTATGACACAAAGGAAACAAAATATTTTCCCTTATATGGTCCTTATTACTTGAAATATCAACGTACTTCTTCTTTCTCTTCTTTGATATGTTTGAGAGTTGTTTAAGGTACATGTTTTTAATCATGTTCTGCAAAAAATAATTAGGCATGATCACAACACCCTTCACTCTAGTGATAATCCCATTTGACTGCTCATCAGCCTATTTTCCATCACATTCACCATTAATCAGATTAATTCTTATTTCCACCATTTAATGTAACTAGAAATCATTTAGAATGAAATGATTAATCTTAGTGAGGAACAATATAATCATGAAAACCCACTTATATGATAACTAAATTATAACAACTTTCTTATTCGATGTCACCTTAGGTTGATCCTTACTTATTCATAGCCAACATCCATATAAATCTATTACCATGGTTTTTAAAGAGTTTGCTAATTTCTAATGAATATCCCATTGGAGTATCAAACTTGGTGTGTAGCAAGGCCCACTGTTGTGTACCCGGTTACACTCAATTTAGGCTTAATGCATTATGTTAGATCTGTTAACCATGGTTATCTTTGTTCCAGATCCACACCCACTTGAAGTATCCATATAGGGATGTAATGATAGGAAGCCACTGACACTATCCCTTACCAAAATTCTAGGACATTTTCCTAAACATTTAAAAATTCTTATAATTATCCTTATGTACATCCCTAGATATATCCTTAGAAACAACCCTAGGTATCTCACTAATTTCCTCACATCCTAGTATTCAAAGGATTACTCAACCTTTGCTCTTATACAAACTATAGAATCCCAGGTTTTTCATACATTGAATTTATATCATGTTTTTGAATAAATTCATAAATTACAAAATCACATGCCCTTAGACTATATTATTTTAGTTCATCTAGAAACTTGAAACAAAAACATCTTGTCTAGTGTAAGATCTTCAATTTTTTCTATAAAGGCCATTCCCTTTAGTACTGCGACTTAATATCATTCCTTATAACCTGGGTCAAAGAAAACACATGAAAAGTGCAAGGTTTTATTTTTATTAGGGGTAAATAATGAATATATGTAATCATAAAAAGAACATAAGGGTATGAAAACATGAGCATACTATTTGAATATCTTACCCTTCATATAAAATGATCATAAAAACGAGTAATTTTATAAAGATTGGTAGTTCATAAAAATGAATCATAATTTAAAAAGAACATAATCAATGAAAGAAAAACATATGAATAATACATGAAATTGTGGAAGATATATAAGAATATAATTTTTTTATAGTAATCAATTCATCGTAGACAAGGCCATGTTAATAGTATGGGTTTACTCCATATACCATCTTGGTAGTCATGGTTCACTCCCACTACCATTTTTATAATCACTCCCATAAACCTATTATTAGTTAAGGTTAACTCCCAATTACATCCTAGAGGACAAGGTCTTTTATGTATATTTAATGAGATATACATCATTACACAATGCATTTCAGGGAGATATAAGTCACACCAATCTCCTGATGAAATCATATATATGTTTTCCAAGAGATCATAATCATTATTCTTGATATAACCCATAAAATAAAATGGGTATCATAAAAATGTTATCTTATCCTAACCTGTGGAAAAGATACAGGTTTCAAAATTATTTAATCAAAGAGTAACTCATGAAAAAGTGGGCTTCAATGAAATATATCCTATTAAATAGAAAAAGATTTCATAAACATATAACCTATGATAGAGAAATGGTTTTCAAAAATGTTATTCCATCAAATCATAAACCATTCTTAGAAATAAATTTAATGGAACCCTGGATCATAATCTCAATATGAAATGAATAACACAAACAGATTCCAGCTTATATGGAAAATAATATTTAATTGTTTTTTAAAAATATTTCTTGAGGAAATTATCATTTATTCACTATAAATTATTTTAAGAAAAAAACCATTTTCGAAACATTTTCATTAGAAAATAAATTTAAAAAAACATAACAGAATATTTAAAAATATTAAAAAAGTTATGAAAACATTTTTCACTGAAAAATATATTAATATGACATTTAAAAATATTTTTTAAAAAACATTTCTTTTGAAAAAAATAGATTTTGAATTGAAAAGAGAAATTAGATTGAATTTTCTTAAAAACATTTTATTAATTACCCTAAGTACCAAAAAGAAGAAAAAAATTTACCAATAATTAAATAAATAATTTATAATAATATGAGACTAAAAATAATGATTATTATTGAGATATGGATCATATGATTTCATTAATGGAAGAAAAATAATAAATAATTTTGATAAACAATGAGATTGTTTCAATAAACACTTACAACTTGGTAACTCTGAATCATACACCAAATTTAAGAAAATGAAATTACATGGAGCCTAAAATATCATGAAAATTATGGATATTAATGACAAAACATTTGAATTGGAAGCATATAAACCTTGTAAATTAATATAGGTGCATAACAAAATATGTGTCTTAAAGAAGGTAAATTGAGACAAAATTACATTATCGATTTGGGAACTTTTGTACCATAAATACCATGGAATAAATGTCATAAAATGGATATATAAATAAAAATATATTTAAGTATAATAATTATATAATACATTATTACAAATTATATACACCATAAAAAAGAAATTAGTGGTGAATAAGGCATATATCTAACCGATATAAATAATGAGCAGAAATTGCCTTAACATAAGAATGGATTTCACTCACGTTGAGAAAAACGATATTTATAATAAATATAAGTTTATTATAAATCTACTATAGAACCATATTCATATATATAATATGATATATTCTTTACTTATGACTTTATATTACTTTCTTATTAACAATTCCACATTAATGTTATGCCTTGGCTAATAAACACTTTGTTTTTCCTTCATGTTTTGACTGCTTATCCTTGGTCATATTACATAGATCATGATTTCATCATATAAATAATGATAATAATGATATAAATATAATATAAATATTAATTATATATTTATTCTATGTGACTGATAATATTTGGATATAGAAATTAAAATACATCATTTATAGAGACGGTAGGTCATATGTATGCATTAACGTTATTTTCATTTTATTATTAAGATAAAAGAAAGGAAAATATATGATATGTTAATATTAATTAATAATTTTTATTTCATATTTAACATATATATTTATAAAATTAATCCTTATTACCATCCATGTGAAATATAGTTTAATAATGAATCATATATCATTATGAAAATGGTAACCCATACGCACACATGAGCAAAATTTTCATTTTTTCAAAATAAAAGACCATAAAAGGAATACATGATATTATAATTAAAGAAGTATAAATATATATCTAATATCATATATAAATGTTAAAACCATCATAATTCTCACTTAGAAGATATTGTGATGAAAAACTGAATTGTATGGCTTTCTGGAGATGGTAAGTAGTTCGTACACACAAGCAATAAATTCATTTTAAGTTTGATGGGAAATGGGTTTTATAATGGTGTGTTCGTAATAATAATAAAATTTAATAACATTCATTAAGATTAATTTATTATATATATCATATATTTATAAGAGTTATGGATGTGTTAAGAAAGAGATTGATCAATTAGAGTGATTAACTCTTCTTTGGAATGAATTCTTTAGATCTAAACTAAATAAATCTATAGTTTTTCTTTTCGGAAGAAAAAAACTATAGAATGGGGATATAGATATTGGTAAGGTAAATGTTCATGTTTTTGAAGAGCTATAAGGCTCAATGTGGTGTGACAAAGTGAGTGAGGAGGTTCCCTTTTATATTTGAGGTGAGGAGAACTTTCATAATTTCTCAAAATATAAATTTATTATAAACTAAATATCAATTAAAATGCCTCAAAAAATCTATTTAACAGAATATAATATGAAATATTGTTTTAAACGACTAAACCAATAAATTTTATAATGGTTTTTATTTAATTTTACTCATTATCTTTGTTTATTTACCCTTAGCTAACCTATTTGAACATTTAATTATACTAACGATGTTTTCAATGATAAGACAATTCAATTTTTACATATAATGTGTAAATTTGATTATAAACTCTCCATTTATGATATTTTAGACCTTATATCATTCCCATTTATATATTTAATAATTTTATGATTTTAAAACAATTTAATAAAATATTACTTTTATAAAATGTCAATAGTGTCAATTTTGCCACTATTGACTATTTGACTTTTTACAATTATCATAAAAACATGATATCATAGAACTAACTATATTAAATCATCCCTAAGATTTCAAAATCATCTGGAAAATTCTTTGTTGACAATCATTATATAAGATTAACTTTTTTTAAAAAAATTAATATAATTTATTTGGTCTTTCTAATAATTAAATGTTTACTACATCATCATTGTAGAAGCATTTAAGGAATTCATTTATACCCTAAAACTTATAAATAAATTAATATGATAAAAAAAATTATATATTTCAAATGTCTATTTATAGACAAATTTATATTCTTTATTACACTATATTAAAAATTATATATTTATTCAAAATATGAGTATGACATCGTTAAATTTATTTAAATAAAATATAATAAATGCATTACTCTCATATAAGTGGCTAAAAATGATTTAATTTTAATAAAAGGTTACTTTTGGTCAAAAACCACTCATTAAATGAAATTAGAAAATTTATAGGGTGATTTTTTTATTTGTTATATTAATTTTTCCATTAATTAAATGATTTACTATTTAACTAGTTAAAAAATCACTATCATTACTATTCATAATGCCCAAAAATAAAAAATATACTATTTCCACAATTTCGAACCTATGATTCCAAATATGAAATTCATTTTTCATAATTAAAAGAACATAAGTTTCAGTAATTAATTGAATATTAATCCCAATGAGGATATGATAAAATTAGTTATTAAAGTAAAAAAATGTAAAAGATTGAAACAATTATTTTATATAAATTCAATTTAAAATTGATGATAATAAACTAAATTTGATTAAATGATTAAAATATAATATAATAACACTTTAAAAGCAACTGAAAATTTAATTTAACATTTTAATCTATTTTGTTAAAAAATCTGTTTTCAATTAAAAAAATTAAATATTTTTTTATTACTCATCAAAACATGAAACATATTAGTGAAATAGAAAAATTTCAACCAAATAAATTTTTATATACCACCAATAAATAAGTATCTTATTTTATCTAATATAATATTATAAAGTATCAAAAATTGGTTTTATAATACGTTTGATATTAAAAGGTGATAAAATCACCCTTTTGAAAAATATAGTTTTTTTATACATAAAATTGGATTTGTTCATATCTTATGATGATAAAATATATTGGATGAATAAAAAAATATTTTCTGGAATATATAACATATAAATTTATTTAATATCATTCATTAATCAGAATAAATTAAATTTTTTATGACAAAACAACTTTGGGATAATGAAAGTAAAATTATTTACCTTAGAATATATTGGTATATATTTTAATTTATAATAAATTAGTTACTAATTATATAAGGGTAAATTCCATCTTTTTCTATTAATTTTTTTGATTTGGAGCAGTTGAGGTGTTCGGGTGAAGTTCTAGGAGATTCTGGTGGAAGATGGAGGTGTAGAAGAATTACTATAGGAAATATAATTATTTTAAATGTACTAAAGAATGTGGAAGTTGGTTTCAAGGCTTGAACAAGATTGATTCATGATGTGTAGTTATTTGGGGTTAAGTAATGAAAAGGTGACTGATTTTTAAACAGAACCTTGAATCCCAGGATTACATGATTTGAATTGTGATTACATGTCTTTTAATTCTCCGACGTTGTACAATTTTAAAGGTTTCAGCTGCTCAGGTTTTTCACAAACCCTATAGAAAATGGATCTTCACTCATCCCAAGAATCCTCAGACATTCTCATTCTGTGTTTGTAGATTCCTTCTAATGGGTAGGATCGTTAGCCTTCTGTCTTCGATCTGTGGTGACTTATCCTCTCATTCTCATATATTTCCTTTGGTTCTTCTTCAAGGTTTCACTCCGGTGGTATAGTTCGTTTTGGGTTATGGGTTTAGGTTATGCATTTATGGTATATAGGTGTGGTATAAGTTTGTCTCTAGTTCCTCATGGTGTGGTTATGGTTTTTGGGCATTCTTCTTTTCCCTGTGGTGCACAATGAGTCGTAAAAGCTTCCTTTGAATAAGATTTTACTCATACATCTTTATTGGGATTCATGTTGGAGGGTTTTAAATTTTTTATCTATGGATTATGGTTGTTCTAGATTAATCAATGATAATTAATATTTATAAATGAAATTTAATGCAGTACTGGGGTTTGATTTTTATGATTTTACATCTTTGATATTATATTCTGATATTTTGAATTGTATGGGCTTGATGTCTCATTGAAAACTGTGGTCATTAAAGTATTTTTTTACATGATATATGTTTTGAGATTGCTTATTTAATTATGATTTTTGTGATGTCACCCTAAAAATTAAAATTGGATAACCACTTATATTTGGTTACTAAATTTTTTACCTTGTCCTTATGATTTGTGTGATGAAAACCCTAAAATACAATGGAATCTGATAAAAGACCCCTTATAAATCTATAAAATAATCTTGATGTGTAGTGATGCGTTGTTGGGGAATGTTGGTATGATGGTTTTAGGGGCATTATTTTGGGGTGGAAGGGTGTGGTTATTTGGGATGACATGTTACGTTTGATATGTGGTCATGTTGTGTTAGTTGATCAAGAATTCATGTAATAAATAAATTATTGTTCAATAATGTTTGGGATGACTTTGGTTTGTTTTGTTAATGGAGTGGTAATGTTCAAATGATAATTAAAATATGGGTTGTGTGGTTAATTTGGTTGATGCAAAATAATGTAATAAATGTGATGATTAAATGAAATTTGTTAGAAATGTGAAATGAAGTTTTCTTCTATATGTGTGGTGCTATAGATTTAGAGGTGGAAGCAAAGGATACAATGTTGTGAGTTGGATGTTTGTTTCCGAACCCATATGATGGTCTTGATTTTTTGATAATATGTATATTTTTAGTTTCCTTTTTATTTCTATATGCCCCACCGATGTTGATCACTACATTTTGAACACCCTCATAGTCACACAAGGGGTGTATTTCCTAACATCTTGGTAGGAATATGGATTACTAGTCACCCGCTCTTACCAAATCCCACTTCCATGCGATGATGTACCATGATTCACTGGGAATGATATGTTGATATGTGGTATCACATATTTCTTTGAGATGAGTTTTTATTTGGTTCCTTAGGTGTCTTCGGTATGAGTTGTGGTGTGATTTCACAAGTGTCATCAGGATGATATGTGATGTGTTTTGAGGCCCAAGAGTGTGAAGGTGTGATGTGATTTGGTATTTTCAGATGTGGTTGGAGTTTCAGGATGTTTTCCTTTATGGAGTGATAATGGATAATCAGCATGAAAGTCCTATGGGGTACCCTACCATTGATGTGATTTACATTATATTATACTACTTGATGTGTGTTATTTTGTGAGCATGCCTTGGTGAGGTTGGGATGGTTAGTATGCCCGTTTAGGTTCAATTTAGTTCTAATGTTTTCTCACAGGTGAATTAGTATGTTTCTTTCACATGTGCATGGGAGAGTTCTGTTTTCCTACTCAGTATTCCAATATGGTTACCAGATATATATATAACTATATTCAGGTTTTTTGGAGGATTTCATAGATCGTGTTGGACCATACTAGATTAGATCCTTCATATTTTCTATGTTTCTTCTTTATCATTAAATTTGGGTATTTACTTTAGACAATTTTTTTCTATATCAGTTCTATTTCTACATTCATGTGGTATGTTTTGGGTTTCTATTTTATATCATGCCTTGGATTTATGTGGATGATTAATTCTATCACCCAATCTTGTATTATTATAAATAGTAATGCATCCTATATTGTTAGATTTGGACAAAATTTGTTCTAGTCACCAACCCAGGGACTACTAGAGACATGACTCAGGGGGAATTGTCACTCTACCATCCTTGCAATATTTTTTGTGGGAGGGAGTCATGATAGAGTGGTATTAGAGGGATGGTTGAGATATAGGATGGAGTTTTGAGTTAGGAACTATGAGGTTTGTATGGGATGGTATGTAAATAGTTCCAGTTGACCCTGGAATGCAACATAGTCTTGGGAGACCGACTACAAAACAAGATTTTATCTCCCCCCACCTGATCAATTTCACAGGCTCTGAGCTTATCGAATGACCAAGAGATATCGATGTTCTTTCATGGGATATACATAGAATAGGTACATTCACATCATAATGAATTTTTTTACTCTTTTAATTGGGTGGTTTTTGGAAGTATAAAATGGGTGAAATAAATAAAATTAATTAAAATAAATCTTAATAAAACTACATAAAACCACAGCATAGGAAATCTTTTTTTTTCATTCTTCTATGTATCTTTTTCATTGTTTATGTGTGGATTTAGAAGTTGAGGTTCATCAGGATTATCTAGTTGTTATCTATATGTTTGACTTGGTTAAAGAGGATGATTAGTGGTAGAGTACATTGAATGCTTTCCTATAAAAGGCATTGGGTAAGTATGAGGGAAGTGTTTCTGATTAGAAAATAGAGGGTTGGATAAATGATATTGGGTTCTTGTTCAATTTTATCCAGGGCCCCGATGGTGTATTGGGTCCCTTTTGAATTTAGTTAGATGTATAGAGCTGCACTTTATTCATCAATATAATATCTGTGAGAGAGGATGGTGCTCGACATTTTGGGGTTGACTTCCAGAAGGAGTTATGTGCATAGTTCCTTTTGTCAACCATGAAGGCAATTAAGAGGCCACAGAATCATTCCTATCATCATGGGATTATGTCTGTATTAGAGCATGGAATCTTATTTAAGGATCATCTTTGTGTTGTAACAAATCTTTTTCTAGATTATAAGCCTCATGTAAGGTATCTTGAGTGGGAACTCAGTATTCATATCCAGTACGTTGTAACACCTTTTACATTGATGATGTATATGGATGTTTAAAAAAAGATGGAGGTGATCAAATGAATTTAATCATGAGGATTTTTTTCCATGACAAGGGAACAAAAAAGGTTCCATGAGGGGAAGAATTGTCGGTGTAAAGTCTCAGGTTCCAAGACCTTTATGTTTTTGACCATCCAAAAGTTAACCTCAACTATAATGCCATTCCTTAAACATTACATAATCTTGAGTTAAGTCAAGAATTTACATTCATTTACACTGAGGATCTTTTAAAGTTTAGAGTTTTAGAGAAATAGGACATATCTATTATATAACATCACAAATACTTTAAATTAGAAAATTTTACACGCTACCCATTTTTTTATAATGTAAAGAATTTTAATAAACATGATTTTTTATGATAAAATTATTCATAACATGAATCTTTCCATATTAAATTCACTTAACCATCCTTATACCCTATGGAAAAAATTTCAAAAATATGGGATGAGCACAAAAAGCGCAGAAATGGATATAAATAAGGAATAAAACTATTAGACCTTAAAAATTTTAAACTCTTGAAAACATTTTCAAAAAATAAATCTTTTCCCCCATAAAAAATATTTTCTTTAGCTTACCTCATGAAATCATATGATTCCTAAAAAACTTTTTAGTAATCATAAATCATAAAGGTAACTTGTAGAATCTAGGTCATAATTACATTATATCTTTCACATCTACATAAGGTTTAACTTTCATGGGTATGATTGGAATATCCATCATAGTGTATTCCCTAAATCAATTAGCCAAAAACATATTGTCTATATCCATCTCATTACCAAATGATTTGTAGTCCTATAATGAGTACACTCTCCCTTAGTTTATCACAGAACCACCTGTATACATTTGAAATTCCCATGAACCATAACATAATCATAATACATTAACAAGAATAAAGGAAATATAAATTTCCACAATGAAATAAAAAGATATCATTTCAAGATATTGAAATAATGATTCTCTTCTTAAAACCATTTTCAACACCAAAATACATGATAAGGGAATTTGTATTTATTTTCATTTCAAAAACATTAAGGCTTATAGAGGAATCAAAATATCAAATAATGGTCATGATGGTGGAAAAGTTGTTGTCTCTATGTACATTTAAAAAAATTAATTTTGTTGATTAGTACATTAATACGTAGAAAAAGATACATTTTGAAAACATTTGAATGAAATTATAATGTCAAAGGAGTAAATTATAGACCAAATAAAATAAGGTGGTGTATATTATCGAAATATTCTTGAATGAATGGAGATTGAGACAGAGTCCCTAAACTCGAGTCCGAATTGTCTCATTGGTTCTTTATCTTCTTAAATAATAATCATAGATTAATTTATTCATTCTATATAACCATATTAATGTTTATTATTCCCTTTATATCACTTATTTCCATGTTATAATAATTACATAATTATTTAAGTTTGTATTAAGAATTTTTTTCGATATTCGATACTTGAGGTGAAAATAAACTTTTTTTGATGTAAATCATCCATGTGGTGATAAGTAAATTATCTCCAAAATAATATTAATGAAATAATAATAATGTTTATACATAAATTATACTTTTAAATCAAACCATTTATTTTTGGTATGAAAAATGAACAACGTTATAATCATGGAGATGGTAGGTCATATGTACGCATGAGTAACGTCTTCATTTTTCATTCATAATTACGGAACTAAAGTAATTATTATTTTATCTTTCAAGACATTTTATTATATAATTAACATAATTTTTATATTTTTAATATACTTATATATATTATACATGTTATGTGGTGAATAAAAACAATTCACATCTCTTCGTGGTGGTGATAGTTCACACGTATGCATGAATGAAGTTATCATTTCTATGTGAATGGAAAATAGAAACATAATTTATATATTACTCACTTATAATGATAAATATTTCATTAAAATCATATAAAACATTAATTTGATCATTATGAGTAGTCTTGAGATATGATAATGAAAAAAATATATTAGTTCATGAGGCTGTAGTTCACCATACAAACAAATGAAATGTTCAGTTTCTTTTGATGAATTTGAATATGGATTGGGGTGATGATATTGACATTATAACAAGTTAGTATATTTAGGATACAATATTTATTATTTCATCATGGACGATGACTATTTAAATTATGTGGAAGAAGAAATAAAATTTAAAACACTTAAATAAAAACATTTTCATTCCTCCAGATGATCACATTTATTTACCCCTTAACACCTTTATGAATTGTGTTATGACTAAAATAAGGCCTTATTAATGTGGGGAGGGATTCTAGGAAGGTATTGTTTCAGAGTTTAGTTAGACCAAAAATGTTTTGGATGTGCAAGTAATAGAGAAGAATGGGTGCTGTTCTATAAGAGATGGGAGGGTGCAAGAGCCTCAGCCCAGTTGGTGAGGACTCAGCAAGTGAATCCAAGAGACTTGAGCTCAAAACTGGGTGGAGACATAATTTCCGAGTACTATAGCATTATTTTAGTAGGAATTGTATCATGACCTATAGTAGGTACTATAGAAGGAACTATTTAGTACTGTAGCAGCCAGAACTATTCATCCATTTGGGTTTTCGGGCCACCGGTTTGGGCCTCGTGTCTTTCAAGGCATTCAGGCTAGTAAGCCTTTCAGGCCACCTAAAGGCCTTTAAGCCACCTCAAGGCCTCTGGGCCATCACACAGCCTTCTCTACACCTCAAGGCCTATGGGGCACCTCAAGGTATTTGTGCGACATGAAACTGGGCTGAATGACTAGGAAGACTCTACAAGGAGTAGACTCTAGATAGGGATTCAGAGTAGGCACATTCACCAGAGCAGAAGCTTAAGAGGATTTTTCAAAAAGATAGGGTATGGAATTTTCCATTTGGAACAACCTTTGCTTGCACAAGATTTATAACTGAACTATCCATGCGAAGATGGAGAGAAATCATCACAACGAAGAATCTAGGGAGGTGTAATTCCATGTCGTTATAACATATATATTTCGTAATACCTATAAGTCATGTAATATCTATGCCTATGGTTCTGGTAAGATTTATCCCTCATCCCTTGAAAGGGGGTTATCAAAAATAAATAAAATGAAGTCATTCGGGCTATTAAGGTTATAGGAGATGGAAGGGGCACCCTTGGAATTATTAAAATTATTAAATTAATATAAATTCAATTTACACTCCAAATGGGTCTAAGTTGATTTAGATTGAATATAGGATAAGGAGGAGTCAAAATATAATCATCCAATGAGAATTAGACAAGTTTTGAATTTTTTTTAATCCTTATCATTTTCTTTTATCCTTTCTAACTATTACCATTTTATAAAGTAATTTATACTTTGAGAGTTAAAATAATTACCAAATCATTCAAAATGACTAATGAATGAGTTATTAATGGAATTTTTAGATTTATGTCATCTTTTTTGTCAAATACTGGATTTTTATAACTTTAATATAATTTAATTAGATATATTCTAATTTATGTTATGAATTATGTCAATTTTAACACTATACATTAAATAAATTTTTTTATAAATCATAACAACTTGATTCCATAGAGAAAACTACAATAACTCAATATTAACATGTCATAGTAATCCATAAAATTTTTATATGACATAAAATTTTATAATTATATTTATTTTTGTATTATTAAAATAATTTATTTGATTATTTCTTTAATAAATCAATTACTACATCATCATTGTGTCACTATTAAATTTAATAATTTATTTGCCAAAAAATATAAATAAATTACCCTGATTTAGGAAATATTTTTTATATTTCTATGGAATATTAATAGTCAAAGATATGACATATATATCCCCATATATAAATTATCTTATTATGGGGGGACATATTTATGATGTATTTTCCATAACATTAAATTAAATGTCTTAAATGTCATAATCATACACAAGTGGCTTCCAAAGGTCACAATTTTAGCACAAGGATTTTCATGGTCAATAATAACTCATCCAATTATATTTTTATAAGTTTTAGTGTAATTTAATAATGTTATAATGCAAATTTCATGTTTAATTACACTATTTACCTACATCCGTAGTAAATAAAATACTAATGTTACAATTCATCAAACTTTATTTTGATCATATTAGACTACATTTTTAATTATAATTACAACCATGTATTTCAATTTTTCAAAATTTATTTCACATTAGTGGTTAAATTAACTCTAAAACTAGTCCCGTTGACCGAATAAGAACACATATTTTTCAATTAAAATGTTCAAATGTTCACATTGTTTTTCTATTTAATTTTAATTTGAAAAAGAATCCAATGAACTAAATTAGATTAACTGATAAAAAATCATATAATTATTTTATAAAAACATGTAAAAGTATAATAAAACAATAAAAATAATTTAAAGGAAATGTAATTTTTGAATTAAAATGATGTATTTTTCACTATTTATTAAAAACTGAGTTTTTTCAAAAAAATACCAAAAATTCATCCAAAGTAAATTTTGATGTCCTGAATATAAAGAATAATATTATTTTTTTAAATATAACATATAAATTAATAAAAAAAATAAATTTAATAAGTTTTCTCTATAAAAGGCAATAAAACAACCTTTTAAAAATATTAGATCTTTTTATGCTTAAAATTGGATTTATTCTTATTTTAAGTCAAATCATTTTTGGAATAAAGTAAAAAACATTTAATAAACATGTGTAAACATAATATATTTATTTATGTTCATTACCTTAAATAAAATTACTAGGCGGTCACTATTATTTAAAATAATAATATTAATATCATATTATTTTTTGGTATAACTTAGAATTGTGTGAAACATAAGATTTAGAACAAATGCATTGTTTTGTGTCGGGTATTATATCAGAAATATAGTCCCATTTATAGTAAAATTAATATTAAATTCATAAATATTAATATATATGAAAAATTATTAGTCTATATTTACCTGGATGTTACATCCTCCCCCTTTTGGAAGTTCCATCCTTAGAATTTTATTTACTTATCAAATAAGTTGGGTTATTTCTCCCTCATGGAATTTTAACATTTCCATGTTGCTTCTTCAACCATATGAATTTTTCCATATTACCTTAACCAAATGAATCACCTTATTCGACTACACCTTTTTTTTGTTGTCGAGAATCTGGATGGGCTGTTACTCATAAGAAAGATTCTCTTCCAACTGAACTACTTCTAGACTCAAAACTTGAGATGGATTCAGAATATAAATTATTATCATTGAAACATGAAATAAATTGTTTACCTAGAATAAACTTAGAGGCGAATCCACTATTTCGGAAACTAATCCAACATTGTCAAGGACTTCATAGGGTCCAATGAACTATGGACTCATCTTCCCTTTCCTACCAACACACATCACACTTCTCCACGAATAAACATCGAGAAATACATGATAACCTACCTCAAAGAAAATATCTATCCTCTAGTTATCCACATAATTTTCATTCTTGCTCTAAGATGTCCTCATGTGTCTTTGAATCAACAAATTTTTTGTAACAATCTCTTCTACCATATTTGGTCCCATCATCTTCCTTTCTCTAACATAATCCAAAAAATCTAGAGTTTAGTACCACCTTCCATATAATTACTCAAATTGTGTCATATTTATACTATAATGAAAAATGTTATTATAAGAAAACTGAAACAAATAATTTTATTGATCCAAACTTCCCTAGTAATCCATTGAATAAACACGTAACCTAATTAGGTATGAAATGTAGTACTAAAATTTAATTTAGTTCCCAACAACTTCTGAAGTCCTTTCCAAAATATAGAAGTGAACATGGGATCTCGATCATATATAATAGAGATATGAACACCATGTAACCTAACTATCTCATTAAGATACAACTTATAAGGTTGATCTAGATACAATATATCTTTAATAGAAAGAAAATGAACATATTTAGTCAATCTATCACCAATAACCCAAATGGAATTGTTACCACAAGATGTATTTGTTAATACCACTAAAAAATCCATTAATATAGTTTAAAATACCCACCTATAGTACTAGAAATGGATTAATAATCCCATTTAGAAACTATCCATCTTCTTTAACATGCTGAAAATTCAATCACTTCACAGTAAAGTTAGCAATATCTATTTTTATTTTATCATAGTATTAATACTCCTAAAGGACTCTGTATATCATAAAACTACCATGATGAGTGGAAAATTGAGAACTATGAGCTTCACATAACAACTATTTATTCAACTATAAATCACAAGGAACATATAATATCTTCCTAAATCTCAAGAAAAAATCATTATCAATATTAATTTAGGAAAAAAACCTTTTTTCAAGCAATTATACATTTTTCTAAAATTCATTGTCTTTTTTGTGTGCTCCCTTAATTTTGTCTAATAGGGATGATTGAAATGAAACCTCAAACAAAATAGAGTAATTTCCTGCACTTAAAACTTATGAGGAAAATTTACTCAAATAATTAACCAAATGATCGTATTCCAAACATAACATGGTTAATATTGCAATACACTTTCAACACAAAGAATCGGCTAAACTATTTTAATTTATAGGATGGTAATTAATCGTGAAATCATAATACTTGATTAGTACTAACCATTATATTTTTCTAATGTTTAATTAATTCTATGTGAATGTATATTTCAAAATTTTGTGGTTAGTATGCATTTCATATTTTACTACACACAGATGATACCTACAAATATTTAAATAAAAAACAACAACTTCTAATTCCAAGTCATGTGTTGTGTAAATAGCTCACATTTTTTCAGTTGACATGAAGAATAATCAATTACATGATCATTATACATTAGTATATAACCAATTAATTTAAATGAATCATCACTGTAGATAACAATTTCACCATTTCTGGAAGGTATTTCCAAAACATGATCATTCACTAATCTCATTTTCTATTCTTGGAAGCAGTCATCACATTGTTTTATCCAGAAGTGCTTAAAACCATTTCGAGTTAACATAGTCTGTGACTAGATAACCATGAAAATATTTTCAACAAACCGGTTGTAATAGACTCTTAAACTCATCAGAATATGAATATTAGTTATACTAATGGGTATTTTCTATGTTTTAACAACTTTCATTTTAGCAGGATCAACAGTTATTTCATATTTAGAAACAATGTGACCAACAAAACTAATTTTTTGAAACCAAAATTCACTCTTACTTAAAATACAATGAAATTTATTTTCTTTTAAGGTTAAAAAAATAACCCTTAAATGACTTTCATGCTCCACATTATATTTAGAATATACAAAAATTTCATCAATAAATAGAACAAAAAACATATAAAAATATCATGGAATATTTTATTCATATGATCCATGAATATTGTATGTGCATTTGTTAATATAAATCATATAACTACAAATTAATAATTTTTATATCTAATATGAGACATATTACTCACATTACCATTTTCCTATACTTTCAACTGATGGTACCCCAACCTCATGTCAACCTTCAAAAAATAATATGCTCCCTGGAATTGATCAAACAAATCATCGATATGATGAAAATGATACTTTTTTCATAACAATGATGTTAATTAAGGCTCTATAGTAAATGAAAAGTCTCATTGAACCATAATTATTTTTAACAAAAAATATAGAATCACCTCATGGTGATGTAATAGATCAAATGAAATGATTTTCTAATGAATAATGTAATTTATTCTTCAACTCTAAATGCTCAATTTGGGACATTAAATATGGGTGTTTTGAAATCAGATTATTATCAAAAACTATGTAAATAGTAAATTCAACTTCTTGTTGGTTATAATACCAGGTAACTGATAAATAAAAACATCAAGATACTCATTTAGCACTAGAACATCATTAATCTAAACTGTTCCATTTCTTTCAAAAATATATATAATGTAACATTTATTTCAATCTTTTAATAGTTTCTCCACTTCCTAATATGTTATAAATGGTATGTATTCATTATTGTACAAAAAATAAAAGTCAATCTAAAAAGAATAATATTTAGATCTACATTTAATCTTATCATGGTAAATAGATAGCCAATCTATACCAAGAATAACATCAAACCATACAAGTGAAAAAAAATGTTTGTAAGAAAATTATTTCCATATATAAGGATAAAAAAATTCATATAATTTTTTTTTCCTCATCATTTCACATGGTTTTTTCACTATAAGTTCTAGATTCTTTTCATGAGTTGGAATTTCATATTTAGCAGAAAAGTTCTCAGAAATGAAAGGATGTGTAGAACCTAAATCAAACAACACAATGTAATAATATAAACAAACAAACAATGTACCTGATACCACATCATTTGATGTCCCATCATCTATGGAAGTTTTTGAAAAGTATTTCACCACACCTTTCTGATTGTTTCATGGGTGCATGCCATCATTTTAATTCAAAATCAAAAAGTAGTTTTCATAATTACCTATTTCGTTACATTTAAAACATTTAACAGTCTATAAATCATATTTTTTTTAACAATACCTTGACTATTTTCTGTGTAGTTATGAGTCTTATTCCCCATTTTACCACATCATATGCACTTATCCGAATTCAAAAGGCATTCTCTAGTGTGTTTTTAACATAATTTTCCCAAACTATACATATAATTGTCTTACCATATGACTTTTTTTGAGGAATTTTCCCTTTTCTTTCCACCTTGACCTCTTATTATGATGTTTTTAAAATAACACATGACCATTGTTAAACTCCATTTCCACTTTCTCTTCACATCGAAAAAGTTTTTTATAACTATTGTACTCAAGAGAATCCAACATCCATAGATACTTTAGATTTAATCCTGAGTAAAAACTATTGATTTATCTATCTTGATATTGGATGAAATTTGGAGTGAACCATACCACTTGAGTGAATTTTTCATCATATTATGCAACTAAATCCTTATCTTGACTCAATTATGTGAATTGTTTTTCAATCCTATGTCAAAATGCCATAGGAAAATATTTATCATGAAATATATTTTTCAATTCATCCCACTCAATAACATTAATATCCTCACTATCCTTGATATTATTAACCATCAACCACCACTGATTGGATTCACCTTCAAAATGGTTAACAACAAGACTAAACTTTTTATTTTTGAACACCCCATGATATCAAAAATCTTTTCTAGGGATTCAATCAACCCTTTAGCTAGAACATGGTCAGATGATCCTCTGGGTCATGGGGGATGTTGACTCATGAAATGCTCCACTGCTAACATGATCCCCTGTGGTTGATTGGGATAATCTCATGGATAGATAACACTTCCATTTATAACCTAATTCAACTATTCCATAACTGTAGAAAACTATTCAGTTCCGATTCCAACCATCTTATTTTTATGAATTTGGAATTTTTTCCCTCGATATTTCATCCATGCACATCTTCCATGCATCCTATTACAAAAACCATTATGAAAAAACATATCATAGATGAATAATCAAGGTTTTCTTCAAATTATATATCATTTCAATATTATAATTAAGTAAAAAATAATTTATAGATATTCTATTAATAATATCCTTACCCCTAATGTTATCTAAACTGAACTCTGATACCGAATTTAATGCCCTATGCATAAAAATTACATAATATTGAGTTATTTCAATAATTTAAATTCATTCACATGGAGGATCATTTCATGTTTATTGTTTTATCGAATTAGGCCACAACTATTACATAAAATCGCAAATATTACATGGTATAGAAGTCTACATGCTATCCATTTGTTTCTTAATCTAAAATTTTTTAAAATAAAAAATGAATTTATTTTCATGACAAAACTATTCATAATAATCATCTTATCTTATTCCTTTCTATTAAACACCCTTATACCCTATATAAAATATTTTAAAAACCTCGTATGAGCACAAATAGCTTAGTAAGGGATATAAATAAGGATTGCAACTGATAGTCCAATAAAATTTTTAACATATGAAAATATTTACACAAAATCATACATTTCACCCATAAAACATAAGTTCCTTAACATAACTCATGAAATAATAAGATTCCTAAAAAACTTCTTAGCAATCAAAAATCATAAATAAAACTTCTGAAATCTAGGTCATACATACATTTTAGCTTCCACAGCTAAATAGGGAGTAACCTTGATGGTTACTTTTGGAATACCCATCAAAGTATATTACTTAAATGTCTTATAAGGTAACTTATTGTTTAAAATTTTATCTTTACCTAATGTATTGGAGAGATATTGGGGGCTCACCCACCCTTGGTTTATCATGGAACTACCTATATACATAATAAATTCTCAAGAACCATAACAAAATCATAACTCATTAACAAGCATAAAGGAAAAATAATATTTCCTAATTGAAATAACATGATATCATTTAAATATATTGACACAATCAATCCCTTATCAAATCCATTATCAATAACAAAATACATTAAAACTGAATACTGTATTTATTTTACATTTAAAGACATTCAGTATAATAGAGGAATCCAAATATCAAATAATGGTAACGACAATGAAAATATAATTGTCACTACATACATTAGAAAAAACATTCATTATATTAGTTAGTTAAACACTAAATAGAAAAGGATTCATTTCAAAAACATTGAATGAAATTTAATGTCAAACATGTTAGTTATACACTTAATAAAATAAGGTGGGGAATATTATCAAAATACACCTCAATAAAAGAAGACTGATGTGAAGTCCCTTACATCGAGTCTGAATTCCCATATATGATATTTATATTCTAAAATAATAATCATTGGTTAATTTGTAATTTATTAAAATCCTTTTTTGTTTTTATTATTCAAATTATATCACCTATAACCATGCTATTATGATTACATGATTATTTATGTTCATATCAGACGTTTTGTCGATATTCGATACTTGAGTTGAAAACTAACTTGGCTTGATGATAATTATATAGGTGATCATAATTCCATTATCTCTCTAATAATATGTATGAAATAATAATCAATTTTATACACCAATTATACTTTTAAATCAAACCATTTATTTATGGTATAAAAAATGAACAATGTTATAATCATGGAGATGGTATTCCATACATACGCATTAGTAATATCTTATTTTTTAATTAATTATTATGGAAATAGGGTAATTATTATTTTAACTTTCTATAATGATCATAATTAAATTAAAATCATAATAATAATTTATATATAATTATATATATCAAACAATTTATGTGGTGAATAAAAATTATTCACATAGATTCATGGAGGTGATTGTTCACACGTATGCATGAACGATGTTATAATTTTCATGTACATAGAAATTAAGAAAATAACTGATTTATTATTCTATTATAATGATTAATATTTTATTATCATCATTTACAGACATTAATTCCATCATTATGACTAGTTTTGAGATAGAATAATGAAAAATGAACTATATAGGTTCTCAAGGCTGTAGTCTTCTGTACACACAAACAAAATGTTCATTTACCATTTGATGAAATTGGAGATTGATTTGGGTGTTGATAATAAAATAATAAAATATAATTTTATTTAGGTTATTAGAGTTATTATTTCATTATGGATGATGAAGATTTAATGTCAGTGGAAGAATAAATAAAATAGAAACACTTAAATAAAAGAAATTACCTTTCCTTCAGACGATCACTTTTCTTAACACCTTAACACCTCTAAAAAGGGTGTTATACCTTAAATAAGACCTCATGAATGTGGGTTAGGATTTTGGGAAGGTTTTTGGGTATATATTGGCCGAACCAAAAAGGATTTTTAGGTTTGGATAATAGATATTAATGGGTGTCTTTTAGAGGAGAAAGGATGGGAGCCCTTGGAATTATTAAACATATTAAATTAATATTAATTTAATTTCGATTATAAATGGTTAAATTTTGATTTAATTAAAATATATGATGATTAGGGGAGGTAAAATAATCATCCAATGAGAATTATTCATGTTTTAAATTATATTTAATCCTTATCATTTTGTTTTAACCATTTTAACTCCTAGAGTTTTATAAGGTAATTTACAGTTTGAGAAATATTTACTAAATCACGGTAACTAATCCATGAATGGGTCATTAATGACTTTTTTAGATTTATATCAACATTTTGATCAAATATTTTACTTTTATAAATTTTATATCATTTAAGTTTTTATTTTATAATTTAAGTTATGAATTATGTCAAATTTGACTATATTTAATCAATGACTTTTTAAAAAAAAATCATAAAAACAGGATTCCATAGAAAAAAATCTAGATTAATTCAATAAAAACAAATCATAGTCATCCATTTTTTTTGGATTGAATAAAAAATGTAATTTTATATTTATTTTAATATTATAAATATAATTTATTTAATTCTTTCGTTAATAAAACAATTTTTACATCATCGTTGTGTCACTATTTTATTTAATTATTTATTTCCAAAAAATTATAAATAAATTCCCATGGTGTAGGTAATAATTTTACCATTATATGAAATATTCATAGTTTAATATATCACTTATAAAACCACATATTTATATTTTTTTATTAAAAAGTGACATATTTGTGATATATTTGACTTTACATTAAATTAAATGTTATAAATGCAATAATCACTCCCATGTGGCATCCAAAGCCAATGTTTTGTCCTAAGGATGGTCATGGTTAATAATAACTCATAAAATAAGATTAGTATAAGTGTTAGGGTAATTTTATATTTTTATAATATTAATTTTACCTTTAATTTAAATATTTACCTTTAATCATGTGAAATAACATACAAATTATGCTTGGTGGAATTATAGTAGATAACATAAATGCTCTTATTTGGGTGAGCTATACATAGAATCATCTTATTATTTCCACAAAATTGTGGAATTATAGTATATAAAATAAATGTTCTTATTTGGTTTTTATGTCCTACATCCCTTTGTTATACCTGTATTATGCATGGTGGACTTAAACCAACACTCACCGTAACCATTAATAATTCTTTCCCAATTTTCACATAACAATTTAGAAAAAAAAATCTATTATTTTCAATGGATAATAATTTTACAGGATAATTTAACTATATATAGTCATATATATCAATTATTCTTTATTTCCCCCTTAATCTTTGTAATCAATATTTTCTAGTAGTTGAATTTTTTTTCAAATGGAATATAGAGTTGTTTTTGAATTTTCCTCAACGTAATAAATATCTAATTTGACATGGTTTTTTATATCTAGTGAAATTATGTTCTATTAAAATATGTTCAAGTATCCTATTTTAAATTTCTTTATCTAGACACCTTGAGAGGAATTCTTCCCTTTACATATTTCACCTACATTAAAAAAAGAGGTGGTTTTCTCTAAATGTTTTTTCACTCATCTATTTCTATCAAATTATCATGAAGTATTAAAGGTATCATGATTATTTAATAATTATTCTTCAAAATATTGTGTTACCTATTTATTTATTATATAAAAAAATAAATTTTTCTATTATTTCACATTCTTCATTATAATATATTGGGAAAAGTTTGATGTAAGCGTTTCATTGTCCATTCTAGTAGTAGATCTTATTTAAAATATATACAATTATTTCACATAATTTTTTTACATGTTTTTAATTTTCACTACCTACTCAAGAATCATTAAAATTTAAGTGTACTTCTGATATTAGTGTCACCTAGCATTATCTTTAAATTCAAAATTTAAATTCATTATATTTTCCTCATGAAACGTAATCACCAATATCAAGGAATGGAAATGTTCCTCTACACATTTTAACTTGATCTGAAATAGGGTATTCATAAATTCATCATTACCTCTATGAATACAGTTTTCTAACCAGATATTTTCTAGAAGAACAACAATTAACAACACATTTTAAAATAATTATCTATATTCATATGAGTGAGCTTTTAATTATAGTGTTTCACTGATTAATCCTTAGTCCTAATGTGATTTTGGATGGTATCACACATATATAAATCCCAAATATTTGAATCACACATTTTACACTCATTCTATAGTATTTTTTCATTTATCATTTTTGTTTTATTAGTCAATAGGGAGTTCATAACAAAAATGGCATCTTTTGATGCATTAAAAACATCCAAAAACAATACATGTTTTATCATGCACAAAACAATCCCCAGAAACTCTTATAAAATAATAGAGAATCATTATTTAAAAAGATATACATATTCTTCCTTTACATTAACTATTTTTTGATGGTTTTAAATTTCAATCTATTCACGGTCAAAGAAACCTCAGTTTCTTTACATTCCAAATCCATCTATGATTTTACTTCTATTAGACACATTAAAAATTAATGAATTTTTATAATTAAATTAGTTGATAAATTTTTCATGTAATTCATCATTTATGTGTAAGAAACATCAATAATAGCAATGAATTCATTCTTTTAAAATAATAAACAATTTTCTTCCTTTAGATGGTTTCTAACTTACGTCTTTTAAATCTCTCCACCTACATTAACTTCGAGGAGTTGACAATCCTATATTAATTGATTGTATGATGATAAAATCAACTAATTATGGGCATAAATCTTATTATATTATTTTAATATAATTATAAAACATCTATTTTTCTTAAAACATGGAATATATTCCATTTTTTTTAAATTTTTTAGAACTTTATAATCATTTATATGATGCATTTTTTTCTCTCATTTATATTGTGTATAATTTATTTCAGGAACATTTGAAAATTTCAATTTCATGTAAACTATGAAATAAATTTGAAATAACACCATATATATTAATTCAAAAAGAACCAATTTTCATATAAAAATTTGATCCTTAGTACACCATTAAATCATACATAGAGATTGGGTGAATCATGGTGAATAACTTTGATAGATTTAGCTCAATTTTATTTTTCACAGCAATTATACTGATTGATCTTTTTTTATTGGTTAAGATATATTGATCATTCATTATATTTAATAAACATTTAATATAAAATATAATATAAATAATTAATATAAAAAATAGCATATTTTTTGTCCTTAATTTGAGAAAATTTCTATTTTCTAAGTTAAGTTATTTTTTTGACATTAAGATATTAAACGAGTAAAAAAGTTAACTATTAAATATTTTGTGGGAATTTATAAACTATAGAAATAATTTTTATCCCTCACATGAGTACTTTTATATAGTCATTCCTTATACTAGTTCTTACCAATTTACAAAGGTGCACCAATCATGAACTTGTATTCGACTAGCATTTGATCTTCTATTAGAAGGACATGCATTTCAATATGTACCTATTTCGAGTAACATAATTAGTGATCCATAATTATTGAAATAAATTGATTGATACTTTCTTATAGAGTGAATGGATTTATCCTGAATAACATATTTATGGAATTATATATTCAAATAATTTTGTGTACTTTCTAAAAACAGTATGTTCCAGTTCTCTCAAAACATCACACCAAATAAACATTTAGTGAATGTTGGTTTTAAAATCCAGTGCCTAAACTATTATAAATTTCTCTGCTTCTCCTAATAATCATCTACAACCCTCACTTGAATATGGTTTATCATTAAAATTTTAAAACATCCAAGGATAAATGTGTGGAACATGTAATATTTAATTAAAAACTATAATAAATCCATACACTTCAGCTAAAAAACTTCAGTGAATCAGAATTCAATAATATTTGACTCCAAAAATCCATATAAAAAATAACCCTTAAATTAGATAAAATTAAGGTTTTTATTAAAAAATGGTATTGTATGGGGTTGTTTAATGGTTCAATGAGGTAGAATGTGATGACGTTCTAGTCTATTCCCATAAAAAACTATAATGGTCCAGTTGTAAAGAACCTAGACTCAAATAAGTGTACAATTCCACAATCATATCCTTTACATATAATATTATTAGGTTCCTTGTTACCCTCAAAGAAATAATTCACAATCACTATATCAAGATGTAGAGTTATCCCAAAAAATGATTATATTAGAAATATTGTAGTTAAATATTTAAGGTTTACAAATATTTTTACCCATATCGATTAATCATATATAATTTTGGATTATTGTATGTTATCCCTTTAATTAAATTTTCCTAAAATTATAGACCATATCATGAAAACCCATTTATGTTTTTTTACAATTTTAACATGAATAATAGCATCGGTACATCAAATTTGAAATGAAAATGTTTAGTTGATGTCCCAAAACTTCTTCGGGAGCTCCCAATTCCAGACACAGTACATAGAATTACATTGTTACACCTTTGATTCAACTTAAATAAATTATTTTATCCCTTATTTTTTTCAATAAATTGTAGAATGACCTCATGGATTTCTATTTCCAATCTCAATTCCACATATATTTTTTCAATCTTTTAATTACATCCCTATTTATTTGAAATAATATTCCTCCAACATCTGATGCATTCATCATAGATGAATATTTAATTTGAATAATACTTTTATTTATAAGAAAATCATCATCCTGACTATTAATTTTTGATATTTATACATTTTATTTTATCCAATTTCATTATTAATCTTGACTGTATGGACATATAATTACTCATTTATCACTTATTTAACATTCATATGATTAATCTATTTCACTTATTTTAATATTAACTTCCTAGTACATTAGAAATAATAAAATTTATTTTAAATTACAATAAATTTTATGTTCTATTGGAATAAAATGGATCACAATTATTTCTTAATTTTTTATTCTAATCCTATGAATGAAATGTAAAACCACTTTTGAAAAAAACATGTAATAATTAATGATAGCTCAAGATTGTCTAATTAATATTAATATTAGACTATTGATTATCTTCCATCATATTAACATCGATGTATCCCCATGTTATACATATTCAATAGGGGTATTTTATCTAACGACACTACATGATTTGTCTAATTATATTATCTTTAATCCCCTCTTGACTGGTTTATTAATTTCTGCATTAAAAATTAATTGGATTATACTATTTAATAACATTTGTACTTTTATTTATATTAATGAAAATTCAGACAATTTTTATATGTGTGTGGATTCTCTTAGTAAGATTTATCTCTATGCGTTCCTCTATTATTCACCAAAAACATTTCCTCTAATTTGTTTCCTTACATTCATTGAGTGGTAATTTATGTATTCCATTACATACCATGCATCAAAATATGGTCAAAGAAAATTATTTTAATGTTTTAAATCTTCTATTTTAACAAATAACCAGAGTATGATATTATAGTAATCCTATATCTAGAACACATGCAGAGAACTTCACATTTAACCTACTCATAGAATTTGTCACAAACTATTGAAAATATTTAAAATATACCACCACCATCATCTTTTGGGTACATAAATATGAAATTTATTATTTATTATAAAATCATATTAAAAATAATAATTAATGATATGTCCAACCCATATTTACAATATATTCAACGTGTATTAAATATCATTCTTCCATGAACATGAGTGATCTTCCTTTATCAGTTTTATTTCCACTTTAACAAATCATAATTTCAATCACACATATTTAAATCACAATGTGAGGGAGGATAACACTTAATATTTACAATCATCTCCCTTTGTATTCCATTCAACTAAATTTAGTTTTTGATTTCCATGAAAGATTGACCAAATAACACATATCAATGAATTAATCCAAGAAACTACCATGACTTAATCTATGTGAACTATGATCGGTGTAAAAAAACAAGAGTGGTCAAATTATACCCCAAATATAATCATAAATTAATAATATGATACATGTTCTGTGAATTGTTTCATTTTTATTTCAATTTTAATTGATTTATCAAATAATCACTTTCAACTATCAAAATAAAAAGATTAAAAAAATTCAAGATAAAAGTGTAAGGTTACTTCAATTTTTTTTAGACGATTAACAAAATATCATGAAATAATAAATATCCACATTTTGAATTAATAATAATTTAGTAAAATATAATGGGAAAGTATATTAACAGAACATTTGATTTGAAATTAACTTATTTTTCTATATTTTCCAAATACATGACAACACCTCCATCATATGGAGCATCATCCAATAAAAATAATCAATTCATTAATTCGCCATAATGTTAGTATCCAATAACATTGATCCTTATATATATTTATTTTTTCTCATAAATACTCCATAATTATTCATCTTGATATTTTTTGGCTTATATAATACATCATTTGTCTTATGATGTTACAACGTAAAACATTATTTTGTATTTTCTTTAAATAATTATTATGGTAATAGATTATTCTACATGAAAATATAAACTAAAAAATATGTGATATATTATATTATTATTATTATGGAATTATTTGATGAATGAAAACTCTTGTATATAAAAATATTATAATCAATTAGAAATTGATAAATTTTTTGACAAAGAACCCTTAATATTAAAATGAGAATTTTTTAATTTATGATTTTTTTTAAAATTTTATTTTCAATTAAAATATAAATTAAAAAATATTAGAATATTAATTTTCCAAAATATTTTTTTTTAATTCATTACGAATAATTTTGTGTTATATTATTTTTTGGAATTTTTTTTGTTATAATTAATTATTAGTTAATAGTTAATAATATGTTATTAATATCAAATGTAAATTTTATGACATTATGATTATAAAATTAAGATAGAGTTGTGAATATATCCTTTTATTTGTTGATATATGTAATTAATTAGTATGAAAATAAATTTTAATAAAATACTACAGTGAATTTAGAAATTGTGTGATTAAAATATTAAATATTGAAGTAATATTCTCAATTAAAGCTTATTTTTTCATTTTTATAATTTTTTGGGTCATTATGGTTTTCCTTTTCTTTTAAAGCCATAAAAATTTATTTTCTTTGGAAGAAATATATCATTAAAAAAAATTTAATAGACAATGTTACCATTCACATAATTCTTATTGATAAAAATAAACTTTTTTAAAATAATTATTTTTTGTAACAAAATATTTAATATTAAAGTTATATTTTCATACAAATACATATTTTTGATAATAAAATGGATTCTATAGTTATAATTTTTTTAATAAGAACTATTTTATTTTATGTCGTTAAATGAAAATTACCTAAACAAAATTTAGTTAGCAAAGTAAAGATAAAAATGGAAAAAGTTAAAATTATAAGACTAAGGGACTTCAAAACATGATTAAAATGTTTAGGAAACATAATATTAGTTATATTATTAACATTATATCCTTCACTCTATTATTTATATTTTATTATCTTTTTCACACAAAAATCAGGTCCCACTTTTATATATAGTTGAAATAATTAATTATAATTCAATTATAATCCCTTATATGATATGACTCCCACCACCACTTCATGGCCACCATAAAAATTCCGTTTCCTCTTGAAAATTTTCATAAACCAACCATGATTACCAAACTAACTATAACCTGATTTAGTACTAAATAATTATGTTAGGTGTTTTGAATTCTTGTAGAATATCAATATGCACTTGGGCATAAGAAACCTCAATTGGGAATTATTTTTCTAGGATAGAACATAGTCATTTGAAAAATAATAAATGATTTGTTTATATACTAATAAAAATTAACAATTTTAAAGAGATAATCGGTATACAAAACAACTTTTTAAAAACCACAATGATAAACTGAAGTAAAAAATACAACAAAAAACTGTAATACCATGTGAAAATTAGTCATATGAGGACTCACATTCCATTCTAATTAGAAAACCCACTACCACTCTATAACAACTTTCCTTTACCTAGACAATAACAATGAATATCTACATTTACCAAATATTGGATTCTGCATGGGAGTAAAACAATTTGAGTGGGAACTCACAAACTTTTTCAATAGAGTAATTTGTAAAAAATCTAAAAATAATCATGTAAAAATAGATATATAATGGAATATAATTGTTTAATTTTATATAAGAGACATTTAAAATCAACTGTATTTATATTTTTAAAACACCCCAATAAAATTATTATTAATCTTTTTCATAAACAACCAAATTCACACATAAATTATAATATAAGGTAAAATTTTCTCTTAGACCGACATCAATTATTTTTCTTTGTGGATCCTCATACAAATCAATGTGATTGATAGGACAACCAGTGTGAACATTTTTCTCAAAGAAAATGTCTAGTGGGTTAATTTTTACTCTCATGAGTGGATTGTTTCCATTACATTAGATACCTTATGAACACATTTACCTAGTAAAAATGGTCTAGTTGGAAGGCCCTCAAACATGATGATGTCTCCTTACGACATTGTTAATCACAAGGTATTTTAATATATAATGATATTTCAAAAATCATTTTTTTAATTTAAATTATATAAAACATCATTTTATAAAATTTAGTTCAAAACACCAAAGGGGAATTCCATTTCAGTAATAACATACCAAGACCACCATATTTCATAATCATTCCTTTAAAAAAAATTCCAAAATCAATTTTCAATATAAAACCATTTATAATTTTTCTTACCATTCAAAAACCAATTTCAAAGAGTATGAAATAATTGTTATTAAAATATATCCAATTGACAAATCCTCATAGTTTTATAGAAATGGAATTCCAACATCTGAATGGGATTGAAATGATACGATGATCTAGGTTTACAAAAAGTCAACTAGAAAAACTAAAAAAAACTCAAAAAAGAGTCTCTAATTCATCAATTCTAGAACATTGAGGGGGAGAAAAAACAATTTCCATAATTATTTCCAAATAACACATATAGAATAATGTAGATCTAGATAAAAAAAATCCCAATTCCATATTTTATCAATAAGACACCCAATTAGATGAATTAACAACCCATAGTCCTACTATCAACAACACCTCTATGATGATCTATTCAAGGAGAGGTGGTCAGATGTAAAAGATCATTTTAAAATATATATATCATATATCTACAATCAATTACACTAATATAAGGTTATATTCAATGATAGGGAAAATATAAAATAACATCTTAGGATGATATATAATGAGTATATTTTTTTGAAAAACAAGATCTAACACCCAAATATTTATCAAAATAGATCCATTTGATGCAAGGAATCAAAAAAATCTGGTGTTAATGTATTGTGTAAATAATACTCTAATTAAAATTATTATTTTTTAATATGAAAATACTATAGTTTATTATACTATTGATATTACATTAAGTGAGTTTCAGGAAATTAATATTTGTTGAAATATTTATTCAATAATAATATTACAAGTCCCTGATCTGTGGAGAATATTGATTAATGTGTTTAGAATGTATTTTTACGTAATTTAGAAACACTATTCATACACTACATGTGTAAGAATATAATAAGGAATAAACCCTATTTTTGGAACATCACATATGAATCATCAACCCAACAATGTTAGCAAAGTATCGATAAAATCCCCTATGTTTGGATTGAACCATACCTTTGGGAAAAAAGAATTTTTAGATCATCAACCATACATTAAGAATCAATCCTAAATTTGATGAATAAAACATATGGTACATCAACCATACATTTGTATTCAACCCTACATTGTAAACCATTCATGGTATTTTGTTGTAACATGAAGTAATCTAAAATTTTAATATTCAGCATTGACGATTTAAATCCATAATTTTATCTGAGATTTATGCAATAGTCTTAATGGAAGTAAAGGCCCGATCAATGATATTTTATGAATGATTCAATGGATCATTATGATCGATTCAAAGAGTAGTATTCAATTGGTCATATCAGTACTACTTGTAACCAGTGTTATGATTCTCTAGAATTATTTTAATTTTAATATTTATGATCTATTAGGTGACAATATTTGATCTGATCCACATTAAGAAAAGTTATATATTCTATATAAATGATCATATAATTTTGTGTACAATACATTCACTATAAAACTGAATAATTATGAATATATTTATATAGAAATAATGAAACAAAATAATGAAAATATATTTTTTATAAATGAGATTCACTTTCAAGATATATATTTCTACCTCGTTATCTTGTAACTTCTTCAGAATATCTATTCCTATTCATATTAAAGATCATTTTCAACCACGATCTCTTTATAGATATTATTAATTGATGAATTTCAAATATTAAGAATATTATTTGCACTATTTCAGTTTATTCTACAATTGAAAAGTTCAACATGTACCATTCAACAAATCAATAACTTCAGATTTATTATATTTTCAACTTCTCACACTCAGTCATTGTTAATTGTCAACTTCTTGTACTAGGATGTTGAGAAGTTTGTTCCTTGTAAACGAACCAAATGAAAATGTTTATCCTTTTTGTAATGGTTTCAACTGTCTGTACACATTTTTTTATTTGAAGGTCTTGTGGGAAGAGGACAATGTCTAATGAAAATCACCAACCCATAGTGAGAGCCTTAGTGGAGTGAACTAGGGGATATTTGTTCCTTGAACCACTATAAAAATTTCTAGGTTCTTTTTTACTATTTATTTTTAGCTCATATCACTTATAGAATAGATGTTTTCATATCTTATTAAATAGAAAATTGAGTTAAATTCCATAATCTATAAAGATTTTTTAAAATAAACAATATAACCCCACTTGTGTATCATTTTATTATTATTACCTAACAAAATATATAAGAAGATTCTATTTTATAGAGATCCAATTCCACTTGGAGAAGAATGAATAAAATTGGAATGGATTTTGGAATTAAAATAAATATTCTTATTAATTTATTCAAATTCCTTGGACATTTCTCATGGATTAATAAACAATGTTCCAATCATGTGCCCATTTCTAGTATACTTGAGAAACCACATCGTTATCTGAATTTTGTTTTAAAAAAATTGCATGAACCATGATAAATTCATCTATGTAACGTTTCATAGATTGTGGAGGATTTTACACTTTTTGATATAACCATTTTCATAATAGTATATCCTCATCTAGAACACCAACACTTGGTTAACAACTTCATAGTAAGAACCACATATTTTTTCTATAACAAGAAAGCAACCATACATAATATTATAAATCACTATAATCCTAAAGAAATCACCACTAAAAATATAAGAAATAATGAATGATAATTTTTTAAAAAAATGGGATGTAATTACATGAATGTAACAAAAATTTGTGATATTCTGCCAAACCATATATCTTTATGCAATTAAAAATCTATGTCAATGAACATAATTAAATAAATCGATGATTCCTCTACTCTCTCAGCATGAACTCTAGCTCCCATGTAACATGTATGTCTTGAAAAAACATCCATAGAACTCAAACAAATGTTATATATATCTCACATATGACCTTCAACTTAGAATAATAAATACATAATAGATACTTAGTAAAATACATATCTGAGTCTATATTGAGGTCATCCCATTTCAAAACATGAGACATGTTTGGTTGATAATTTTAGAATTGGGTAACATGAAAAACCTCATGGATCAACCAAAAATAAGGTGGTAAGTTGTTGATATACACCAACACTCCGATACATTCAATAACATTAAAGAAAATACTACATATCTAGGAGTGATCATCATTTGAATTCCAAGACATTAGTGACCAAATTAGGGAATGTTATTCTTGAACTCCTTGTCAATGACTAATGAATATAGTAGAAAATGAAGATGATCTACACAATACTATTACTTTGATTGAATAATTAATATTTAAATATGATTAATATGGGCCTTATTATTTTTTTCTGAAAAAATAATGGGTCCTATAAGGGAAGATACTACAACTATAGACCACTAAAGAGGTGAATTACATGGTTTAATAAATAATTACTGAAAATTTTATATCATGGTTGATGGTTGGTAACTGTTATTATAATAAATATCATCTGGACCCAGGTGGAAATATAAAATTCCTATGATCATTAAAGAATAAGAACAATGATTATCATCAAAAATTTATTTAGAAATTTATATCTTGTCATCCATTTGCAGATGATATGAAATTTGCACTATGAAATATGTGCCTATTACATCTCAGATGACCTTTTAAAACCTTTTTCTAATATGAGGATTCTTATCTCTATAAATGGGTAGATGAAATAAAAAAATATTATGATCTATCAAACATAAAAAGTTCCAAAATATGTTGGTTTTATGAATTAGTATGAAATGAGAATACAAGATCAACAGATTGATCATCACCCAAAGGTTTTTATTACCTTGGAATGTTCGAGGTAAATATAAAATGAAATATAATAAAATATAATTCAATACCTACGATGAATCTAGAAGATGAAGAATCTTGTGATATTTTTTTATATCTCAAACGTAATTTTTTATCATATGTAAAATTAGGATACAATGTTTTCTATATCTTGTTTTATATTAGGCCACCAGATTGGTGTCTCATTTCATAGAAAAACATTATGATTCTTAGAGTGAAAGTTTGTAATGAATCATTATGAAATGATATATTGTAGTGTATTATAGATCACATTAGTTTTTACCTCATGATCCTATAAATAACATATATATTAATCTAATGATTATCAATTACATGAACTTATTGTCAACCAATGTGAATGTCAAACATGTTGTTATCCTTGAAGTGTGCAATTTATTTTAAGGGAATTATCTGAAAACAATGTTTTTGGTATGTTTTTTTACTTTTATAATTGAGTGATTTTCCCAGTTTCATGTTGAATTTTATAAAATGGTATCATAATAATTCTTTATCTTTTCTTGATCTATATTGGTTTATTTTATAAATTATATTTATCAAAGACATAGTGGGATCTTATATGGTATGGTTTTCTCACACTCGGAAAACCCCATTGGGTGTATATGGGCCAATTTTGTACTAGTTTAAGTAATTAAATGCTTCCATAGGGTGGTAGTGGTATTTATCAATACAAGGGTGTGGGATTCTAGTGGTGAATACATGTATCATGGAGCCTATAATTTTTTTTATAAATTGTATCTTGGTTTGTTTTTAGGATTTTTTGTACACATGTTTTGTATTTATCCAATCCTATTTACATTGAATAATAATATAGGAATACTAAAATTTCATTTATTTATGTAATATTTTTTATTTTTTATCATGAAAAAAGAAATACAAAAGAAATTTAAGGATTCTTAGATGCCTGTCACTAGTTGTTGGGGATTAAGAACGCCCTTTAAACTATTTTCAGACTAACACAGGTTAGGGTTTTATGTTTAATCCATGATAGATCATTATAATAGTTTACCATTTTTATTCCCCTGGAATAATCTTCATTTTACATGATCCACTTTTCACATTATATTTACCTATGAGTTCATTTTCCAAGGTGTCCTCTAATGGAAATCCCTAGACATCATGATGAGTATTTTTTTCTATATTTTATAATAATTCCTCCATTATGATATATAATTATTTCATTCTAATATAATTTCATTAATATTGTTTTAATAATTAAATTTATTATTAAATGTAAATAAACATAAACCACATTGAAACTTTTCCATTTAGAAAATTAAAAATTCCAATCATGAGAATGTTGACTACCACATACAAAATGTGGTGTATCTAATTTTTCATAGAGTTTCATACTTTGTTAATATAATAAATCAAAATATAATTCACCATGTTAAACATATCCACCCAATATAATTATTTTTAATGAATTAATTTATTATTGTAAAATAAACAACATTCATAACCATACACATCCATTAATTGTGGTATAATCATATATGGGATTCAATACCCACCTACTTGAACAAATATATAAATTAATATAATTCATAAATATGAGAACTTAATTACTAATAATATATCATATAAATATTTAAATTATGATTTTTTATTATTTTGACAATGGAACCCTTAATAATAATCTGATTCTATTAGGAAAAAGTGTCGATTATTTAAAAATCAATGAATCATGAATATTGCTCATTTCATATTTAAATACCATGAAAAAAATCCCATATAATAAAATATAACAATATAAATAATTTTATACAACCATTTCAAATAATTTATATGACCAATTAATTATAATCAATGTGAAAATAATTTTTAACCACACTACTATTATAAAAATAGTTTAAATCGATCATGATTTCTCACACCTAATATTAAAAATATATAATAACTAAAAAATATTCATGTAGTGAATAATTTTAAATTATTATTATAAATGATTATAGATGTGGATATTATTCCCAATATAGGTGATGAATATATTTATTAATACAAGATATTCTTGTTTCTTTGCTAAAATTCAAAATTATAGTACGGGGTTATTCTTCTCTAATTTTATGTCTTATGAAGTATTCCTCATTCGAAACAATGTTTTTTTGATACAGCGTTATTACTATAAAATGAATATATTATTACATATTCATTTAATTCATTGGGATTGAATTTATATATGATGTTTTCTCTTTAAATGTGTTTAATTTCTAAATATAACAATATTAAAAGGGTTTTTGTTATCTCATCACACAAAATTGTGTTATTAATATTCTTTTCAAAATTCATTATTCAATGATAAATTTACCCCATAATATGTTTTCATTTCATTCACATTATCTTCCTAAATAAATTAAAATTTTAATTCAATTCAAATATTTTAACATTATAATATGTCTATAAAACAATTACATCATTTTTGAGAATAAATCATATCCTCTTCAATGTATGGATACCCACATTTTTCATATTTTCCTTTCCCAACAATGATCTCTTTTATAATTGGATTCATAATTATGTGTTATCTCATGTTACCCTTGTATTACCATTACAATAATTTTAAAATAAAGTTTTCTTCCTGTTTTTATGTTATTTTATTTTCATAATGATATTTCTTAATGTTATAAAACAATCTTCCTTCATTTGAAAATAAAAGGTTTATCTTCAACTCCTGACTCCTGATGAAAGTTATTTCATTTAATATATATTATATTTATGTTTCCTCTTAAATTTAAAATTTTCAAATGTTTTCACATCATATTTTTTATTCCATAATGATAATTTCAAATCAATATTATGATACTTCATTCAAAATATTGATTTTTAAAATACATTCTTTTATTATTATAAAACATGAATTTTCCAAAAAAATAATTTTAAGATGACTCATAAAATCATCATTTATTCCAAAATTAAAATTAAATATCTAAAAAAACTCTTATGATTTTACAAATATATCAAAAATTATCATTGAATAAATTATTTCCTTCAAAATTATTTTTTAGGAACAACCATCTAAATATACTTATGAAATAATATTGCGGGGTTATTAGATTTTTGGTATTAACAATTTACAATATTGAAGAAATTTGTTTTGATACCATATAGAGTTGTTTAGAACTACTTTTTTCCTCTGGTATTTTATTCTATTAAAAGTGAATGATTTTATTTCAAATGTTTTAAAAAACCAATTTTATTTCCATGTGTTATTTATGATGTGAATAGTAAATGATTTTTATGTGCCATATGTTAGTGTGAATCAATTATGGATGGGGTCCAATATAAATATCCAATTAAATGTCAAATGTTTATATCTCGTGATACATGTATAAACATGAGGAATTTTGCTACATATAAACATTGGTCTAGGTGTGCGACTCATGAAGGTGATATTTCCTAATATCAATTGTTTTGATACAATTCCTAAATTTTCTAATTATAAATGATATATAGAATATTATGGATACATTCATATGTTTTAAACTATCTTACTAAATTATTTTTTATCTATGAATTTATGGGTAAAATATTCTTATGTATGATGACTATGAGAATGTACTTTTCTTAAGATCAATGATGATAATTGATTGTACTCAATAATATTTAGATATACTGAACATATGTTCTCAAGAATTTATTATATTAAGGTTTCCTCATGTTATAAAGATATGAAACATATAAACTTTCTATAATAGTATATTTTATAGATAATTAGAGATAGATGTTGGAGTCGTGATATAGATTAAGCAATTCCATATATATTAGAAAAAATGTTCATTAGTTGAAGAATAAATGAGTTATGTTAGTTAATGATTTCTCATAATACTAAAAATCAATAAATTTTAAAACATCATGGGAGTTTTTTTTAATTCAATGTTATAATTATTTCATGTAATTTTGATACAATCACATTTATCGGGAGTTATACATAAACTCATTGGTATTCTAGTGGCTTATAAATTCTCTAGAATCACTAGGTTCGACATTACCCCCCTAAGATGGTGAACTATATCTTTCATCACCACCATGGATGAAAAGATGAAGGATAATAGGGTTTTTCCACATTTTGATATTTTCCTTAGTAGTGGATAACATAAGATATATAGTATGATTTTCCACAATACATAATTCTAGTATCCCCTAGATTTCATTGAATTTATATTTCTTTTAAATTAAATATTTTGAGAACAAATAACGGAATAAGGTGGTTTTACATTATCCAGTAGTTAGTGAAACACAGATTATTTTGTTTTTTATTCATGGAAACAACCTATATAGAAGAAAAACTTATTGTTCACTTTCTCATTTGAAATTCAAATAACAAATATTCATGGGAAGTATCAACTTCTTCCATTTAAATTTACATTTTATTTTATATAGATATTTTTTTTCACAACATCTATGATGTAGAATTGACCCTCATTTTTCTATTATAAAACCCGTTATATAATAATTTTTTCTAGATATTTTGTCAAAAAAAATTCATAACATATTTTTCTTTCTATTTCATTTAGTTTTTTTCATCAAACATTGTTAATAAATATCCATTAATATTCATATTGAAAATATTCTCAGGTTTGGGTATGATTTTCATAAACTTCATTGGATTATTCTTAAAATTTATAAATTATCCACAATAAATATTTTATTTTGATAAATTAATCTTCCATGTTATGTTTTTCTGATCATCAACTACATCATCATAGAAATCTCCATCTATTCAAATATTTTTTTCTTTATCATATTTTTTAACATTATTGATTGTTTTTTCTTATGTTAAATTGAAAATTTAAATAATGTTAATGACAATCCATAAAATGTATTATCCCACAATGATGTAATCTTGGTTTTTTGGTGTGAAATATTTCATTAAAACATTCTTATGTATACTTTTTTAGATAACATCTTATTTATTTTAAAATTATGGTAGACATTGAGTATATATTCTCTTAATTCTTATATTGATATCATAGATTTTTTCAATTATATATATATGTATATATTTTTTTAGCTAGATGTAAACTATAATTTACCATTACCATAACCCTTTACACAAAATTTTTATATATAAAATTTGAAGATATTCAAATCTATAGGGTACCAAATAAATCTCCACCTTCCTTGCTCTCTAGTTTTACATACATAAATATCTATATTATTCAATATTTATCCCTCTTAAAGTTGGACTTGTTAAATATATAGTAGTTGATATGTATTTACAATAACAACTATATTAATTAATGTATACTATTATACTCCTGAGATAACTAATTATCAATTTTCTTTTTCTATTTACTTTAATTTTTGTTGTGGGAAGGTCATTCCTGTGTCATGATTTTTTCTTTTTATCTTCCATAAAACATGAGTGAAGTTCTATTATAAAATAAATTTATCCACATTAGAAAGTGGTTATGATTTCAATTTTTTTACCCATATGTGAATATTACTACATCCTTTACTTTTCAAGGTATTAGACATAGTGGATAATTATTAATTAAAAAATAGGGTAAAAATTTTATTCATTATATAACATGAAATATTCCAATGATTTAATATTATTCCTAATAAAAATTAGGAATTATATAAAGTGATATTTAATGATGAATTCATGTAAAGGACCATTGCGAGATGCCTTCCACAATTATCAGAACTGATCCACTATTGACCAGAATGTCATCCCCGATCCTAATGAGATGGAGTCTAGCACTTGAGAATAAAAAAAAGAAGCTAGTGACTTAAAAAAACATAAACAAATCCAATGAACCAAGGTACATGACAAGTAACAAAAATGGAAAACAAAAAAAATGAACTATTTCATCATGTTATCTATGTTAAATATACTATTTAATACCCAAAAAATATTAATATTATATTGGAATACTCATCGTTGTTCCTTGAAATTTCATACATAAACTGAAAACTGAAGGACTTTGAACTAATGAAGAGGTTTGCAAGGTGAGAGAAAAAAGTACTCAGTAGGATCCCACCTTGGTTTTCAATATTAGGTCTTAAAAAATCAAAATATAATCAATCTAATAGAAAAAATCCATGATTATATATAAATATGTTTTTTATGAAAATAGGGCTTATAATTCCACTTTTTATTTAGTTCAAAAATAAGTAAACTAAAATAGTTTGAACGAATTATTTCTACAACAATATCACATTTATAAAAAAATAGAAAAACAAAATCCGTACATAACAAATCCAATGAACCATTGAAAAAACAAACCAAGAATTATTAATAGTATATTTAGATATTTCACTCATACATCAATATGCCTAATATGCTCTAGAAGTCATGGGGCCCTATGCATCATTGTCTAAGGAACACAAGGACACCCTGTAGTTTTAACCCTGTAACCATGTCAGTCAGAACCTAGAGAAAAATTATTTTATATCTATTAGTATATGAACACCCAAAAAAGTTCATTCCCATATATTATGAAAGGGGATTTTTACTACTAAACCTTCCTCACAAGTACCCAAGGCTCCCAAGTGCTATATTTAGAATCATTTTTAAGAGATTATAGATTTCAAAATATAATATATAACCCCATTTTCCATCAAAACATCTTTCCAAAAAAATATTTAATTTCTTTTATCCATAATATTAAAACCACTATTAATTTACCAAAAAAGGGGAGACATAATTTCATAAAAAACGTTCATGTAGAAAAATAATTAAATCATTCTAATTTATTTATAAAAACAATTAGTAAATAAATAGAATACTAGGATAATGTAATATAGTCATAGAGAGAGAAACACCAGGGTAAAATAATTGTTATAGACAACATGAAAAAGTTTCCACTCACAAGGAGGAATTTAGAACAATGAATAGAGGCCATAACATTGATTGCCACATTAGAGAAGTGATTTAATAATAATAATTGTAAGTAGGGTGGATATATCAATGCATACATCAGGGAACAAACATGCCACACTAAAACAAATAGAATGGTTGTCCCTTAGATGATGATAAGAAAATGGATATAAATGAACAAAACCAACCACACTAGAAAAAGAGAAACTAAATGAAGGAACTCGGAAGAGTGGAGATCACATAAAATCACCTAGATGGGAGGTAGGTTTTGAAAAATACATATTCCTCCCAATGAATTTGTATTCAATTGTGTGGTAAATAAAAAAACTGGCATTGTGGGGTTTATGTTCTATATCAAATAAATAAGGGGAAAATTACTTATATATTTTTCCTTTATAAATAATTTTCAGCTCATGTAAATTTATCCTTTAAGACACATTTAAAGTGTAAGACTTGTATTTATAGAATTTTAAATATTTATCCCTAATACCTTTTTAAAACTTCTTCCCATTGAATGAATTATTTCATAAAATTAATATTCATCACATTGAATTTTCCAATTGGAGAAACCTAGACAATGTTTTGCAGAAACTCCCACAATATCTCATATTCCCTTTGACTTAATAAAGAACCATAAAAAAAATATTTCAAATTTTTATTGATGATATTAAAATCTCCCCACTCTATGAAACATGGTATGTAATAATTCACGTAGAAGAATAATTTTTAGAAATGTGGGGTGGTGAGATTCCCTTCACCAATGATTTGTGTAGCCGTGTATCATGAGAAACCAATATATGTCACCATGACACTCAGACCAATGGAATATAGTTCAAATGAATTTCATTAACCCTAGTATAAATGATCTCCACTGGTTTCTCCATGATAGAATTATTATGATCTAAATAAATATACTCCCAAATCATAACATGATAAGTCTTAAGATTTTATTTCCAAAGGTGACGTACATGGAATAAATTATGGTCACTCATCCACTATTCTAATAATGAAAACCTATGAGAATCCTTCTTGTGAAATTTAGTGACCTCAAACATTCCAACATATTTCATAACTTGAATTCCCTTTTTCATAGGTCGTTGGTGACCCTATTGAGGAGAAAATCTCATGAAAACATAGTGAAAAATGGGAAACTCTAAATGATGACATCAATAATCCATTTAAGATTTATGTGGGATTAGATATATATCCATGTGTTGACATATATCCTAAACCCTCACATGCATCACCTAAATAAGGATTAGTCCCACTAGAGAGGCATCACCCACTTCTTACAAAAAAAATATGCGATCTTCACAAAAGACCATACAAGGACTCAAATGGATCAATTTTTATTTATAATTTTAAATTTCATTCATAAAAAAACTCATCTAGACCCAAGTAGATATCCCAAAATTTAATAAATTCCATGATATAGGAACGATGCATATTGACCATGATTTGAAAATAATACTCCATCTTACCTTCCTTATTTGGTTGATAAGATATACTCAAGATTACCAAAGTCCCCATACACTCATAGATACATTCATAGAATAAATTAAAAAAATATAAGACCCCTTTTCATGAAATTAGAAGTTGAAACCCCATGTCACCTCATAGTATCATTTATATAATACTTATCAAAATCTTCATCATTGGCGGTGTTCGGGATTAGAATGAAAATAGATTATTAAATCATCCAATAAATTACCACCATGAAAGAATGATTTCCTTGGGGAATATATTAAAATTTTATAAATTTTCCCATGAACACCTTATCCAATTTCAGAATCGGTACCAGAAATGAATGAAAGAGACCATAAGGCTTCAAGTGATTTTACTTTACTTGGTGTAAGAGTGAGACACAAAATCAGTAAATTGATGCATCATATTCGTCTAATAGAAATTCCATCCCATATAATAATACATCATAAATTTAGAAAGATGAATGGCCCATAAAGTACGATGAAAATCATGAAAGATTTAATTCCTCATAGATGAATGGAAAAATTGATCCCCAAAGTGGAGAATGTGATCATAAGGGATTGACCAACCAAAAATGGTTCTACTACTTATGGTTTTTGTGATTCCTCTAAATATATAATTGTGCTACTAAATCGAGAGTACATACTCATGGTGATATTATGATAATGAAGCACAATTTATAAATATAAATAATCCATCCCATTATGTATCCAAATGAAACTGAGTGAAAATCCTCAATATATTACTCTCCTCTTAAATTTTTTAATATCTATTGTTTGACCTATCAGACTAAGATAATCTATGATGACATTCCTCTTACCTAGGGTGTATGTGATGTCGAAGAAAAAAACATAGAGGTATTCCACCCCACCTATCTATAGTATTCATATCCTTATAAGAAAAGAAATAGGCCATAATTTTATGATCACAAATGAGATTTTATCCTCTCCACACAAACATATTGTTTCCCACATTTATGAAAATTAAAAAAATTAGTCATATCTACATCATTAGTGTGTTAGTTTTTCTCATGTGGAAGAATTTGTTGAGAACTATAGGACACAATGTGATTTTAATGCATTATAACACAACCTAGGCTAGAAAAAGAATCATAATAATTTATACCATTAATCTTCCATGGGGTATTGTTCATTATAGTATGGTTGCCATATTTTGGAATTTATAACATGAATCAAACAAACCTGTTACTATAGTATATGCATATCTGGGGTTGAACCCATGGAGACAATATGGGATACAATAATAAATAAATAATGAAGACCTAAAATAATTGTGTTATAAAAAAATTGAATCTAATCTATTAAGTATATGGTTATTGAAGAATGTAGAATACGGAAATTGGAAAAGTTTTTTTGGTAGCATTGAATCCAAGTTCATGGGAAAACAATGTATGAAATAATTTACAAACAAAAATGCATCCCTTGGAATTAGGTCTTAGTGAGTACAATGTTCTTGGTATTCCATATCCATTATAAAACCACATTTTCTAATGGGAATATAATTCATAATTAAATTAATGGTTAACCATAAAACTTATTTAAGCATAGGTAATGAACTATCCAAATGTTAATGGAGGAATAAAAAACAAAAGAAATGAAATTAAAAAAAAATATTCAATAAATTCAAGAAATGTTCCTTCTTAATGAAATAATGAATTCGAATATAGTTCCTCAACCTCTTTATAATGATCATACAAAAGGAATCATTGGAGATATTGAAATTAATAAAAAATCAGGATTACCAACATGAACTTAAATTGAAAAAAATATAGATACCACCATCCTCATTAATTATGTTCACCACAAAAGAAAGAAATATCCCCCAATTCTATCCATTAGGAGGTTAGAAAAAGTGTTAAAAATCGTTAGGCAGCAACAATAGCACTGTGAACTCATGCCTTCATCAGGTTTCATTTACTCCTCTTTATATACCTTTCTTTATGTAGTGTCGGAAGAGTTGTAGAACTAGGATTTTATATGAAAAATTATTATGATAGTGCATTTATGGTTCAATATTTCAATGGGTTCATGACATGTAAGGATTACACGACCTGCAATGTGCAGCAAGATTAATTTCCCAGAAATGCATAAAAAATTGATCTCCTAATAATGTATTAAATTAAAAAATATGTATCAAATAGTCCAACAACAGGAATGATTAATCACTTAAATATAGATATCAAAGCTTTAAATCACCCAAATATTTGTTAATAGAATACACTTATCACCTATACACCTTATCTCGCTTTTTTTAGATTGGAATAATAGATAAAGTTTAAAGCCATTTCAATTCATAAAAAGAAGTCTAAAATTTTATATCCTAAGAGGAAATCACCCCTTTCTTGGTAAAAGAAGTAAACAATGATTTGTGCATTATGTAATCCATTAAAATAGGAAATAGTAACCATCTTGGTCTAGGAATATATATATCTTGAAGATTTTTTTTGTTTTCCCATGAAAACACAGCGTTCACCTACTCAAGATAAAAAAATTCAACTAAAAAATCACATTCACATAGAAATTATTTCATGTGTCCTCAAGATATATTTCATATTCAGTCCATAATGTTAGTGACTTCAAAATATTTATAAATTGAGATTCATATGGTATTCATACTCACATTTAGATATTGGATAATCATGGATATCATCTATAAAAACCATAATAAATCTGTCATGATACTAATGAAATTTCCTATTCAACAAATCGATAAAAATATATGAGAATTATCCATATAAAAGGAATCCTAATAAATTCATAATAGCCAAAAATACATCTAAATGTAGTCTTTAGAAAATCAGAAATTAAAACCTAGATATATCCCAATCGAAAAATGATTTTAAGAAACCAGTTTTCCCCCACTAATTGACCAACCAAGACATCCACAAGAGATTATGGGTATGTATTTTTACACATCACCCAATTCATCCTATGATTGTTCACAGACACATGAAGTGAACTATCGACCTTCTTGTAAAAGATGACATGGGTTCACCACATTAAAATTATAGGTTTTAAAAAACCTCTATCTATCAAATTCTTCAATAGGATCTTCAGATCCTTAAGCCCTATTAGGGACATGTGATGTGAGGGTTAGAAATTGAGCTTCATACCTGACAATAGATCAAATGTGAAATTTACCAAAATATCTAGAGGAATGTTGGATAATTCTTCTAGAAAGATAATAGGGATTTCCCTAACATAGAATTGAAGATCACCAAAAGAGGGAACATCATCAGGATCAACTGTAACCGAAGAAAAAAAAAATTCTATTCTCTATGATTGGATATCCAAGAGGACCAGAGCATGGGTCCCACTCTCCAAAAAACAAAATATAGCCCCCATTTATTTCAGTGAATGAGACTCACTAATGATAAAAACTTAATATTCATAGGTTGGATAATAAAATAATTTATCTAGATGTTAATATAATAAAAAATATATTGAGAACCAAGAACACCATAGCCATCTATATATTAGTTATCGATAGAGTATAATAAAAACATTGAAGCTGCTTCTATTTCATCTTTCTTTGAGGATTATCTATCTCCGTAATAAAGGAAATTATCTCTATTTTATGTTAGTGAATATTAAAAACAATATTATATAAACAGGTGGGGGAAAATTATTTCAAATAATGTAGTGGGTATAGAACATTAAAAAATTACACCTCTCACAATTTGTAGTACAACATTATCCCAAATTTGATACATTTTTGTTTCACAAAGCTTATACACCCCTGAGGACTTTGGATAAAGACCTATAAACTATCAGTCATTTAAAATCTATATAGGAATCCTTTGAGTAGAAGACCCCTAACCATAATGCAGAGTAGACACTGAATTTTTGAACCTTTAAAGATGGCCAGGATGGACACATGTACTACATATCATCACATTTATAAGTCATATATGCCTATTTTTCCCTTCTATTCCACACTGGTAGAGTGTTATGGGAATAATAATGTTTTTTAAAAATGGTGATGAGGAATCTGGTTTATGAGATCTACCTTCACCACCCCATAAATTTTTAACCCTTATTCTCTTATTCCCCTTCACACCATTGAAACTACCCAATAGAAGATGAGAAAAACTGGAAGTTATAATCACTCCCACTATGTTAATATCTATCATCATTTATATGTCTACCATTTTAATATAGTGGCATTTGTCAAAATATAAACATGTGATTGGATATAATATTTCAATCTTGAAAGATTTTTCTATGATCACATCTAATCATTTAGAACCACCTTTACGTTAAAGTTATCTAGTTCTAAAAAAAAACTGTTCACTCCAACACGGAGATTTGTCCCTCATATAATGAGAGGAACACTTGTGAATTTTCCATCACTAGAGACTCTGGGAATTACTGTTGAAATAAAGGAATCATAAAACCATTCAAAATAATGTATGGACTCCATTTTTCCAGTAAAATGGAACCCCACTACTATATTTTGGGACATTCGAGTATAAACATAACTATATTTAATATAAAATCCTCATCTCTCTCCATGAAGTAAAATAATTTATTAATAATTTACCACTAGTACTCCATATAATAAGGATAATTCTTACTACTAATTGATGGAGACTTATCTCATAAGAAATTTTGAGCTTTATCTCTATATCCTCCACATCCAGGATATGCCTTAATATTTTTGTTCTACACTCAAGTACATTCTAATCCATAGGAATAACTCCTATAACGATGACCTTAAAAAAATTATAATCTATATGAGGATTTATTAGATGAGTATTCAATACCTTCTAATATGGAAATATCTTATAAAAGCATGATGGTATGTTAATACACACAAGAAAGATAAGAAAATTATTATTCATATTATAATCTCATTTCATCCTAAAACAAATTAGATAACACTAAGATTAAGACCACAAATAATTAGAAGAAATAGAAATCCTAATGTCCCATCACATCTTAGGGATCATGAAAGAAATATTTGTCTAGTCACTCACCATAACAAACCTCTCATATCCCAAAATTCTTCTCACCCACCTAGAATCTACATATAATTGATAATATTTATTATGTGATACCAATTTTTAGGAATAGACCTAGGAGACCTTATACTGGTTTTCATATTGTCTAACTACTTATCTGAAGAGAGTTCATGAATCCCACTAGGCGGTGATGATCACATGGGAATAAGAAACAAAAAATGGGTGACATTCCTACGAACCCGAAACTAGATACATAGAATATATATATATATATATATATATATAAAATAAAAGTAGATGAAAAAATAAGAATGAAATATTCCATAAATAACGAAATCCAATGGAAGAGAGAAAACTCAAAAGAAGATAAAGAAAACAAGATAAAAGTCCACTAACCAAGAAAATAATGATCAAAAAAATATACTAGTCAATTAGATATGTGGAAAATGACCTACTATCTCTTAACCAACTACGTAGAATCATATGACATGATCCTTGCTACCTCACATTGATGTATTTTCTTTTTCTAACATCAAAAGATAGTATAAGGTCTAAACACCATAGAAGGTGTGTGCATGGTGTGAAATACAAATTCATAGTAGGATCCCCCAGGTGTTCCATATCATATCTATATTAAATAACCCCAATACAATTTCTTTTCATAAAATAATACATGATAATAAGTAAATATGATTTATATATGACACCTAATAAACAATTCCCCTTTTCTTTAGTTTTCAATGAATCTAAGTAAAAAAATAAAATAATAATTTTCACAATAAGTTCACATTTATTCAAAATAAGAAAATCAGAAACCAAAAGTAAAACTCCAAATCACTATCAGTAAAACACAACAATGATAACATATAACATCCCTCTTTTCCTCATTAACTGGAAAAGGTGGGAGGACATTACTTGTCCTTAAGTGAGATCCACAAGGTGATAAAGGCTATCAATAAATTCCAAGGGAATCATTAACAAATTATGGATGCTTTTTTCCATTGAAAACTTAACAAACAAACTAAACATCCCATCTAAAAATACCACCATATAATGCATGAAAACAATATAAAACAACTCAAAATAAAAACATTGATATCAAAAATAAACTCTAAGAAATGTACCATAACAGAAGACTACAATATCAATGTACAAAATGGAATGAAAAATATATAAAAAAACTCCTAAGACAAACTCCAAGCTCCAATAATGATCTGATCTCGAACTCCACCAAATAAAATAAGTATCATGAAGTACTGCTAATAATGTGTGAAAATTTACCTTTTCTAATGTCGTGATAAAATATTTCTGCAAATGAACCAATATTCCAATGCAGGGGTGAGTAATAAAACTTAGTAGGTTTTCCACAAATGACTTCCCCACTCATTCCACTGTGATAAAACATGTTATCACATTTATATAAAATAGTTTGTATAAAAAAATTATAAAAATTATTAACAATTTCTATAGAGAAATATTTTTCTCAAAAAAATACAATTTCAAAGGAAATAAAAAAAATAATTTTATGAAACAATTACATAAATTACATTTGGAATATCCCATTACAATAAAACAATCCACACAGCTAAACTTCCATGATTCATTATGATAGATCCATACTCCTGAAAGAATTCTAATTAATCTACCAATTCATCACCTAGTAATTAAATACCATGTTCCATTTCACCTTATCCCCAAGAAGAAGGTCATTTTTCAACCAATCCCCATAATTTAATATGAACACACAATACGATGTATTCCCAAAAAACACGCCATTATGATCACTCTAATACCATTTAAAAGAAAAAAATAATTTCATAGAAACAAATTTTATATTGAAAACCATTCCAAAAAACCATTTTCCATGAATCAAAAATGAAACTATTTTAATATCAACATTTTAAAACCATTTATTAAATTACTTGTACCAAAATTCTATAATTCCATAAAAATTAACAAGCCACCACTAAAGTGGATTTATACCATGCACTATAAAACAATTTCAAAATAAATTTAAATAAATTTAAATAAATTTAAATAAATTTAAATAAATTTAAACAATCTGAAACTAAGCATTCATGTTCTAAAAATGGGACTTGAGAGTGAATCCAACTACAAAATAAATTCTGAAAAAATGATAAACATCACAAAAAAAATATTTGAAACTTGGTAGAATCATCAAACCCCCAACCTAGATCTCATACATAATAACAAATAGTGAAAAATATAAGAGTATTTGGAATAAAGTACATTTTATCTATCTATATAAGAAATGGATCTAAGAAACCATGAGATAAGGAGAATTAGATCTAAGAAAAACCACAAAGAACAATAATAAATGATGACTTTCCATGAGAAATCAACTTTAATACACTAAAAGAAGCTATCGGATCACCTCAGGAATTATGGGAGAAGCCTTGAGTACCTTTAAGTGGAGTAAATTTCATGTTAGGGATGTATTTTGGAAAAAGGAATAAAACATAAAATCAATAAAAATCATTTTTTTAATACTTCTTTTAAACTCTGCACGGTTAGTCACATGGTTAGTAAAATTGTGCACTAACTATGCACCAGCTAATGCCTCAAGGGGGACCCTCACACAGTTGGCTGACATGATTTCAAAACCATCCACCAATAATCCCAAATCCCACTATCTCAAGTATCATGGTTTCTACTAAGAGGCCACATGGTTTGTAAAATCCATGCTCCGTCCTGTTTACCTTCCCCTTAGACTCTATCACATAGTGAACAATTTCTTATAGGTGTTTCCTGGCTTCCCCAAACATTCTACCTCATGTTCACCCATAGAAAAGCCCAAAAAACATTCAAAATTTATTTCAAACCCTCCAATAATTTTACCAAACACATTATATACTTAAATACCATAAGATAAATATTAATTACATGTAACTGGGGGTGATAAATAACATATGGTGACTATTTCTTGGTCATTACTACATTGACATGACTTGTGGGAACTAAAAGTTTTGAGATTCCCTTAATAAATGTTTATTTAATAGAAGAACACCCTATAATGTGAACCCACTTACCATGTAAATAATTTCATAGATCCCATTTCATATTAGTCTAGAAATAGAATAAAACCATTGAAATTGATCTCCATTATGTTATCAGAATATGATTAATACTACTGTAGCTTCTAACTATGTATCCATGGAACTCCTGTGTTACATTTAAATTAAATTAAAATGGATTAAAAATTTCACAATAAAATAAAAAAACACATTATTTATCATATAATCTGTTCGATCATATATCATAATTCATTTCATAATTCTTTGAATACGAAAATTCATTTACCAATACAATGGGAAAATGATCTTTTCTGAAAACATCATTTACACACAAAAATAAAATTTCATGCTAATTAATTTATAAAACCATTTAATATATTAATTTCATTCATGGTTAAATAATTATAGGTTTATGGATTAATGATCTAATTCTAAGTCATGGTAGACATGACCTAAAATGGGATCCACAAATTATGGGGAATTTATAAAAAAATAGAGGTTTGGGAATTGATTCAAATATTTTAGAATCAATTACATAAGAAAAATGGTCAGCGGTGAAGATAGATAAAAACACACCCCAGGGAATCTATAAATCGAACCACAACCAACACAAGAATTTTACCCCAGAAGAAAATCTCAAGATCAATCAAGAGGAAGACATTGGAGATCAAGCACCAAAGGAATTATGATGACCAATGATCACTCAAATTCTTATATAAGTGTGGTGGGAATTTTGGTACAAGGCATCATTAGTAATATAGAGGGAGTCATATGTGTGGTGAATAAAACAAATAGTAAAATAGGGGTTTATTACATAAATTAGATATTTATAGTATAAATTCCCCATATTTGATGTACCATCAGAAAACACAACACCTCAGGATAATTTAACCCAAGAAACACTTTTATGGAATAAAAAAACATTTTATGGACTATAAGGATTTATCCTCCAAATCAGTTTTCATGGATTGTTCCAAATGATATATTTATATTTTAAATTATATATTTATTATTTAATAGTGTCATGTAAGATACAAATATCCTAGGTTCTATAGAAACTCCCCTAAAATATCTTACACCCTCCAAACCTGAAAAATAAACCACGATTGCCTCAAATAGTATTTAAATCATTATTAAGGATTTTACAATTACAATATTAGATATTATCTTTGATTAATGTAAATATTAAATTTTAGTGAATTCTATGTTTTTTAATATTTCAAAATGATGAGAAGAATTTAATTTAATATTTTCTTATAATCTTCATTACACCTCACAATATCTTGGAAGCCGTCATTTAACTTCTACAGCTTTTCCTCAAGAAACAAACACACCCAATTCAGTAAATGATCATTCTAATTTTGTAATTTTCTTTGATCTTTATTAAGTGATTTTTAATGCCAACAATTTTAGTGTGAGTTTTCTCTAGTGAATGGATAATTATACTAAGAACATAAAAAATGACAACATTTTCACAAAAATTCCTATACAAAGCATCCTCTATTTGTGTGATAGTTTCCTCATAGGGTGACACTAATTTATCATTATTTTCAATGTGTTTTTTGTGAAGGATTTATAAATATATACCCTCATAATATTTTAATAATGTTTTTGTCATTCAGAAATGATTTTATGGGATCTCATATAAATCCTTTTTTTTACTTTCAACTAATAGTTCATGACATCAATTTTAGTTTTTAATATTTAGGTACCATCTGATTAGTCTTTTTATGTTATATATTCCTCATATACTATCATTTTTACCAACTATTTAATGAGAAAGAATCATTAATTTACATATTTGAATGATTATTCGTTTTCATTAACCTATTCTATTATGTTTGTAACTATTTTTCACTTCACTTCCAATGAATAAATTTTCATTATGTTCAATTATCATATGTTATTTTCCATTTAATAGACCATTAATAAACGAATATAGGTTTTTTAAAATTAATTTAGGGTCATTCATCTTATAATCCATGATTTGAAAGATTAAATTCACAATAAATTCAATTAATTTATCTTAATAAATATAATAACATTATTCATCAAGGGTTTTTTTATAAAATTATTTTTAATAGTCTCTTGACTCACATTAACATCATGTATTTATGGATTTTACATTGAATAATTAATAGAGAATATGTTTCCCTAATTCTATTTTTATTTCACCTTTTAGTTTCGTATATTACTTCATGAAACCATTATTTATTTACCAATTATAATATATTCATTTACATTAACTTAGTATTACCATTATGAACTTTTGGATGATGAATTTTAGATCCATCATTAACTTCTATAGGAATTATTTTTAAAACATTCCAAAATCATAAACAAAATATAATAATGAGATCAATATGGAATATAAAATTATAGATCTAATTAGAGTGATCCTATACTATAATAATACTTTTGTATCATAGATATTCCTTTACTCACCTAGAGATAGGGTGATTCATGGGTGGATAAAGTAGTCTAATTATGTTTATAAAAAAAATTCCTCCTATATATTGAATTAATTTCTTCTTTTCATTAATAAAGTATTGATATTTTATTATTCTCCCTCACAAACCATTCCCATATACAATGTATACAATGAATGAAATAAATATCACACATATATTTTAATAAGTTTTGGAAACAATATAGGAATCCAACTCCTTTATAAATTCATTAAATAGAAGTATATATAGATTATACATTTGTAATGTTATTATCAATTAAGAGTGGTGTGGGAAGGGGGTAAAACATAAAAAACTTGTTTAAAACTCAAACTCTTATTTCCACATAATCTATCTTTTTATTATCTCCCCCCCAGATTTAAATGATACACCGAAACATGAATAGGTCACCAATTATAACTTGGATATTTTTTAAACCGATATCCATATTAGTTTATCTCGTCTTCAGGAAACATTACACTTGATATATAATTTCATCACATAAATATCTTATACATCTACAGGTTAATATTTGACATTGGTTTCAATATCCTCCTTTGTGTCTTCCAAAATCCAAATATCTCCCTAAAATATCAATGAGTTATAAATTTTTATCTTCTCAAATCATTAACTGTGATGTAATTATAATAAATGTTGGTTAGAAAATCATGGTATTAATATATTTTTTTCTTTCAAAGATTTCTACAAAAAATTTTTCATGCATCACTGAAATGGTTCCTGCATTTTATATAAGTATTCATCTTATAATATATTTGAGTAACATGGTGGATTGAATTTGAAACTATTTTTAACTCAAAGACTTTAGTCGACTACATTCAAGGATTATGAATATATCAGAGTTTGATTTCATTATATCCTCTATGGAACATGATTTTAACTGACCATAAAAACATTCCTCAAGTTACTATATAAACTAGAAACTTATATTTATATAATTTTCACTTAAAAACTTTAACTCATCATCTACACAACATGTGGGATTTAAAAATGATCTTTCGAAGTCACTTCACTTTATCTAGTGCTCTTATATACATAAAATCAGTAAGAGTATTTGTATTAATCAATTAATCATTACAATCTCAATATTATTATGTATTTGGAATGTTAAACCACAATAGTTTTACATTTAAGAATTCAATATTAATAATTTTCTATCTTAAATTTTTTAGTCAGTGGCTTGCATCACCCTTGTATTAATAGATCATTATCTAGAATATGATGATTTCCACATTTCTATATCTATACATTGCCTCATAATTTTCCCTTTAACATCTTTGATACATGGATCTGCAATTTTTCCTTATGAATTATTTTCCAATAACTAAATTCATCACCAATTCCAATAATAGGAACTTTTTGTGGTATATCATCCTCTAATTCAGCTTTTGATGAGTTCACATAATGAACAACATTTATTAGAATCTTTTAGAGCCTTTTGAATCATATTTCCTTATTATATTTTTTATAGATATGACATTAAGAAGTATTTTCTTGGATCATAGTAGATTAGTTAATTTTTTATGTTCACTTGATGAATGAATAATAAAATATAATTTTTCATAATTATAATTTATTTCTAGTTATATCATTTTTTTAACATTCTCTATAGATTCCACTTCTAGATATCCTTAATATTATTCAATTCAGTGTGTCATACATTACTATTTCTTCAACATGTTTAGTTTTAACTTCGCTAAACTTAATTACTATTCCATATTCTTGAAAATGACTCAATTATTTTGGATATGTTCAACTTAAAATTTTTGGGGATCAGTAGTTGATACTTTTACAATTAAAAAAGGAGTCTTTTTATTATAATACTCATAATATATAATTTCTCAAAAATATATGTTGTAACGTTATATCAACTTTTTTTATTCAAGATTAACTCAATTATTCAATCTCCTCATCTATCAACATTACCATCCAAGTATCCCCCCTTAAATCTCACTTATGGATGCTTCGTCAATCTCCACTTAACATGTTTTTTAGATAGTACTGTTATCCATAATAAGTACATTCCATTCACACAAACAATATTTCACTAATCATAAAATTTATGTGGTTATATCTAGATATAATTATCCCCATATATTACTACACTATCACTTATCAAAATTACCTTTATGTTACATCCTTACATCCTATGAAATAATTATTACAACATCAAGTATATCCTTAGTGTCATTGTACGATAGTAAAATATTATTATACCATGATCTAGATTCCTATAATCACACCATTAATAGTTTGTACATTCGGTGGTATTATATCTAGAACACCCATCAGCAAATAAAACTTCATCTTACTCATTTTTATTTCCACAAATTATTGAAAACAAATACAACACATCATCATAATCATCATCATCACTATATATAAAATACATATAAAACAGAAATATAATATTAATAAAAAACATCAATATTGATCTAAAATAGGTGATTAATGATATTAAATTATTATTAAGGATGCTAGAACATGTTTGACCAAGAATGAATCCCTTTAATAGGGTTTAGACCCAATATAAATTCAATGATAAAATTCATGTTTTGAACAATGTTTTTCTTAAATATGATATACTAACATCCCCACTAAATTATGTAATTAATTATCATGTTTTAGAAATAATATTTAGATTTATTTTTTATGATTCCACTATCATATTATTTTCCTTAATTTAATACAATAACCCTATGTATTTTATAGACTCAATTCTTGTTTTTTTTATAAGATTATAATTTATATTTGGGGAAATAAGATTTTTTTCTTAGTTTTATATTTCTTTTATTTGTTTTATTATTCCCAAAAATATTATATTTCTTGAATTTATTCAATTCCAATCTACTACTTACTTCTATTTCATGTCCATATAATTTCATTGACATATTTTTCTCTACATATTTTAACAAATTATATTTATTATCTTATGTTCACTTAATATTTTACATTCTCTATATTGAAAATAATGGCTTATAACTCTTAACTAGTGTGGATGATAAATAAAAACAACCAAAAAATTATGATAAGTAAGGTAATTTTATTTTATTTTTCATATTTTGTGGATTAGAAACAACATTTATTTAATTTAACATCACTCAATTTCAATTTATTATAATTATTTAATTTTTTAAAACCAAATTTCCAAATTAATTAAATTTTCACCTCTCAAAAATGATTTTTTGATTGTAAGTTGAGAAAAAATTATAAACCCCTTATAAAGTAATTGACAAAGTTATTTATTGTGGGATTTTTTATCCCCATATATTTATGATATATCACATAGATAGTTACAATTCCAAAATTATCCCTTTAAATTCCCTTTTGATACACTACATGTCGATGATTGATTTGTTTATCCAGCAATCTAATTATTAACAATGTTTTTTTCTGAAAACTATTAAAAGTTTGATATAGCCCAATATATTTCCATTTTTGATTTATTGATTCCATATAAGATTTATTCCACGTTTCAAACATATATATATGTATTATCATTATTTGATGTTTGGGGTCCTATATTGTTTCCCATTAAATTGTTTAATGTTTTTTATTTATTGAGATTATGATAAAATGTGTGTACTTGTTTGATTTTTTTAAAAAAATAAAATTTTGAATGATTTCATTTACTAACAATATATTAATAGGTCAGATTTAGTTGACTCACTTTTTTATACATCTTAATGATTTGGGTTTTCTCACAATGTTATGATTTTAATTATTTATTCTTTTTCCATGTTTCTATGTTATTCCACATGCCAATATTTGTAATAATATATGTTTGTTAGTGTATCATGTGTTAAAATTAATATGTCATCCTATATATAAGACTCATTGAGGACATTTATCCTTAATTAAGTCCATATTTGTTTATCAATTATTATTCCAATGTTCATATTTTTCTCACATGATTATGATGAATAACATTTATGACTAGTTGATATGTTTTATTTTAAATTATAGAGAAGTTAATCTTATTCATCGATATGTTTCTACGTTATCATTGGAATTAATTATAGTATCACATTAAAAAATAAGTTATGTGTGGATTATTTTATTGGATAGGTTGATAAAAATAATACATAATACAATATTTACCTCGAAAATTAACAAATACAAAAATTCATGGGGTTCTAGGATTCTTTATTAATTTTTGATATTTTATGTTTGAATCATTCAATTATTGTAAAACATATTCTTATTACGGTTATGCCATCATAGTTTTTTTTAGAGTGGGTTTAGTAAAATTTGTGGATTAGGATAATATGTATAAGATAACCGAACATAAATCCACATATGATTGAACAAAATTATAAAAGGGAAAAATAATGATTACCTATATTGAAAACCATGAGTTATAAATTTCATGGGGATATTCACTTATGATATTATTTTATACTACAACTTATTTACCATTTTTGGGTTTAAACATGATTTGAAATAAAATTCTCCAATTGATTTTATGATAGGTAAAATTTGTTATTGAATTAATATAATTTTACCAAATAAATGTATCCATTTCTATCATTTAATAGAAATTAGACTATTTATGCATAACTTCAATAGTTAGATATTTCAATATTATCCCATTCACCTAGTTATTATATTATTACACCTAAGGTATTTAAATATTTGTTGACTGAGATTTTTGGGAATATGATTCCTTAAAACCTATTTCTTTATCTAGTGGTAGAATATGATATGATACTAAAAATGGATTGGATATCCCTATATATTGAAGATACATATTTCATTGATAATAAGATTTTAATTTCATATTAAATTCCATAACAACATAAAATATCAATGAAATAATGGCGATGGATACCATTTGGATGGAAATTCATCAAAATGGCTCTTGGTGAGTAGTAATTTATGATACATACCTAAAATTAGAAGGGTGTAAAAAATAATTGAATAAATGAAAATAATTAGACATGATATATATATATATATATATATATAATCCCAAATAAATTGTATTTATTTTTTACAAAATGAGTGATTGATTATCCAATGCAAATCATAATAGGATCAATGACAATATAAAAGAGGACATATTAAATGGAACACAATGAATTCAAAAAATTAAATTAGAAACATCAATAGAAAACAAGAAAGGTGTTTTCTAGACCTAGGTTATTCCCCATAGGGTGGAAAAATCTGATATATAAATAAAAAAGATGGATTAATGAGCATATAAATTAGTTATCATGAACATATGAAAATCATGATCAAGATAAAATATATATCTATATGTATTGAAGATCAGTTTTGTAAACTTTGAAGGGAAAAATACTCCATAAAGGTGGATCATCCAATTGGATAAAATCATTTTTTTTGAGAGATATGATATATCCTGCGAAACATTTTCCACAAAATATAGAATCTATGAATTCTATTTGGAACCAATTTGTAATAAAACATTATCCAAAATTCAATATAGATATAATGAATAGAATAACTAGATTATCAAGTAAAAAATTTTAGTTATAATTAATGATAAAATAATTCATTGTATGAGTATTGAAGAGTCTATAGAATATTTAATTTTTTTTCTATAGTCTATAAAAAAATTATAAATTATATTATAATTTTAGAATGTGTGGATTTTTAATAAAAAAGTTTAGTATTAAGTCTCATGTGATTATGATTCAAGTTATATGATAGGATCTAATAAAAATATTGGTAATTTATGAATGGAATAGATAGAACACAATGATAAAGATATATTAATTTCATGTATTATCTTGATACCATTAAAACTTTCAAAAAAACTTCTTATGATTTTTATATCATTTAACTATATTAATATAAATGGGGGAATATTCCTTTGGATAGAAGAATGTGAATCAACATCATGGAATTTAAGAAGTGGTTGGTGAATATAGTTATTGTTATACATTATTGGATTTTAGTTTTTATTATATCGTGATTATTAATGAAATTTATTGAGTTTAATACATTTAATAAATGGAAATGTCATATCTTATGTCTCATGTAAAATAAACCCACCTTGGATGAATTATCATACTCATGATCTTGATCAAGTGGGACTCATTAATGTATTAATTATTTAGAATAATTAATAGTATTGTGGAAAATTATATATATATATATATAAAGATAAGAAATTATTATGTTACATATTCATATATAAATATTTAAAATTGTTTCAAAGAAGATAGTTTGAATTTATCATGAACTATAAATTTTCAATAAATTAAAATCATGGAAATTCAATCATTGGGGATACTATTATGAGAAATAAGGTCTTGATGCCTTATTCTTAACAATGACTTAATGACATTTAGTACTTATGGATTTTTAATTATTTTCTAGTAAATCATAAAGGAATGGATGGAGTCCCACTATTCCAGAAATATTTCACCACCATCCTCTAATGATCCATGAGTTATAGAAATATAATAAAAATATATATATGAATGTATCATATTTTATATTACTCAATGATAATGTATAAGGGGTTATAATATTTTTTTCTTGGATATGTATCCCATCCATTCTAGTTCATAAGAATAATCATTTAGAAAATACACATCACCCATCATTATTTATTCTCCTCAGAATCACAGTGATGTATATGTATTTCATATTGAACTTTTTTGAGGGACAAAAAGACAAGTTAGACTGAAGAATATATATCAAGACTCTTTATATTCCAATAAATGAAGGCTAAATATTATAAATAAAACTGTTTGATGAATCTATTAACAATAATAGTGTGTATATGGAATAACATCATTATGGATTACATTATCTATCTTCAAAATATTTCTAATGAATATTATAAATGTCATGGTAATGGGAGATCAACCAAATTTTTTGGAACACATAATTTTTATTTAAGAGGATTTTTTACAAAAAAACAAGAAAAGATACATTTAGAGAATGTGATAAGTATTTATAGTGTATAACATAAAATTTTAACTTACCTAGATCTCATGTTCAAATAAATAGTTCAGAGGGATCATCAATAAGATTTTGATATATAGAAAATCAATAACAAAGTGTATCAACCACATACTTGTCGAAAATAAGAATGAATTATTATACCATTGGATAATAAGTTAAGATCTTTTTCAATAGATATCACTTGATTTTTTGATTAACAATTTCCCAAATCAATTTATTAAAAAATAGATGTTTCAAATATAGTATAAAAATGAAAAAAACAATGTTCTATAAATAATGAGATTTATATTATGTATATTCATGGATTAAGTAAGATGATTGAAGCTTCTATGACCTAATATTATTAAAGAAAAAATAATAATGGATCAAATCAATAAACAATATATGTATAAATAACAAAAAATATAGAAGAAATATATAGAAAATCATTCAATATAAATTATTAGTAAAGATGGTGATAATGTATTCTGTAATATATCCCCTCATAATATGGTTAATATATATGTATATAATGTAATTTTTATCCCTAAATGTATTTATCACATCAGGATAATTGATATTTTAGGGATTGTAACGTATTTATTAGAACTTTTTTCATACCTATCATAGGTTCCTGATATGTACCATATATCTATATTAAAGAATTACATACTAAATATATCATATATACAAACACATTTTTTTAAATAGTATCATAACCTCTCTTATGTGGAACAACCCATAGAGAACATATATCAATGAGATAGTGTGCTCTAAAATAAGAAAACCATCATTCATAGGAAATGAGCTTAACAATTACAAACTTTATTTTCATTATCCTAGAATTCATATTCTTCAGTTCCAAAATATAATTTTGTTTTAGAGTTTTATATATTTTAGTCTTAATAGTCATATATAAAAGCCATTAAATACAAGGGGGATACTTTTAATAAGTATCAATTTTCCTTGAAAATATAAAAATATTGAAATAAAACATGCTTTTTTATTAAAATTCATTACTAAATTCTACAAGGATTTATATTTTCCCATAAATATCCTTAAACCTTATGATTTTTTTTAAAAATCATTTATGAGAATAAAATTCTTAGTACAGATCATAGATTAAATAAAGAAACAATTGGCCCATGAATACATATAGAATCAATAATTCCAAAAATAAACCTTGAGTTTAAAATAAAGTAGTTTTTTATGTATGAAATAATAAGATCTCTCAATAAATGTTCAAATAACATTTCACTAGAAATATTTATGGAAAAAAACTCATAACTTATTCTTTTAATATTTAAAAATCACATGAAATTCGTTTCACAAAGAGATACTGTTTAGTACTACATATGAGATAACCGTCATAGTCATAAATTGATTAAAAATCATAAATAATCATATAAGACTTTCATATATAACATGAAAACATCCCCTTATATTATCCATCACAAATATCCATTTATTAATCACCACATTTAATCTTGGAAGAAACATCATATTATATTCTCATTATTTCTTCATAGAAACCTAATAAGTTAACTCCATATTATATTTAGAATAACCAAATTCTTGGAATCCATGTACAATGTATTAGAATATTATAACTGACAAACTTATCTATAGTTTATAATAGAACCATCAAAATTCCTAAATCATTTTAATGAACCATAACATGATATATAAATATTTCATAATAATTTTTTTGGGGGAAATAACATTTCCACTTTAAAATAACATATCTAAATTTTTTATCAATATAATGAAATTTAAATTTCTTGAAAATATCCTAGAAAATAGGTAAATTGAGATTCAAATAATATAATAGTTATTATGGAGAGAAAATATACTCCTTTAATATAATTAAAATAACATTCTTTCTATACCTTTGTCATAAAATTCACCATGTACATTATTTGTTAAAAAACAAAAAGATTCCATTCAACCTATTTTCTATGTAGAAAAAATGGATAAAATAATGATAAAAAATATATTAATATTAAAAGTCTTTTTTAAAACATTTTTTAAAAAAATGAATATATATATGAGGAATTTATTTTCAAGGGAATCTTTAAAATATTATTTTTAAACAAAGTTCCATACATTGAGTCTGGCTCATCTCATACATTTGTTATCTTCTTAAATAATAAAGGAATAATTATTTAATTTAATAAGTATCATTTATGTCACGAACCGCCCCCCAGGGCCTGCATTATGACAACCCCATGCCCACCTTCCATTAGACAGGGGCTGTCGACTAACACCAAAGACATAATTCCCTAAAACTGGGAAGGCATTGCCTTTATAAATCGTAAACACACACAACCAGAGTAAAAGAAGAAGTAAACACTGAGTAAAAGCTACATAACAAGTGTACTGAAAGTAAAGGGGGGATAGAATACAAGCCCAATAGTAAAGTACAAGGAAAGTACTAACAGGTAAAACTAAAAAGACAAACAACTAATAGGGGTCTAGCAGCTCTTTGATCATCCACCATGGATCCTACTTGAAGGGTAGGTACAGATAGCCTCCTCATTTATCCATGTCCATCCGACTCCTCCGGGTACTGACTTGTCGTGAGGTCCACCTCCGAGTACCATCCAGTCCTCGTACACTCCACCTCGGTCAGCGCTATCCGTCGTCTGCAACCAACACAACGAGGTGTGGGCATAGCCCGTTAAGGGGTGAGTATAATGATACTCAGTAGGGACCCCGAGACCCTCAAGGTATCCAAAAATCCAACAAGGATAAACCACAAAGTATGATTTAAACGGATAACCATTACTTAGGTATATGCCCATATATATACCTAATTTATCGAGTAACCCATCTCAATCATGTGGAAAACACAAAGGTCATTGTCTCAGCTCAAACCAAGATTTTCATTAACAAAACCACAGCTGCTGGAGAACTCCTCCTCTATCGAGTAGAGTGGTCCTGTCACGACTCTGATGCACTACTCACTAGCCATAGACTACTAAGGTACTCCTCTTGTCAAGTACTATGGGAAAACTATGTGAAACAGAGATGGTTCCCACCTGGGGTCTTCCACCTCACACAGTAGCGCTCCCCCTAATAGCTTATAGAGGTAATCCCCCTATCGAGTAACTCGAGTCTTCTGCCTTACACAGTAGCGCCCCTCTGCCATGGGTATACCTCCTCACACAGTATCTCTCCCCACTGGGCTAGTCGAGTCACTCTGAATCAAATCGGTCAAGTAGTCATCAGGTCTCATCTAGATACTAGGTCTCCATACTCTGCTCGATCGTCTCCAGGAGGGTCCACTCCACGAGCTACAAGCCAATACTCCAAGTGTCATTAAGTACCATGAAGAAGTATCTGAAGGGTCCACCACGTCGTAAGGGTATCAAAGCAATAGACGGCGTGTCAATCGGACGTCCAGTCTGTTAGTTATTAGCATTTTAGTCCCGGGGGCCTGTTTGTATTCGTGTACGAACCAAACTGACCGTTACTCTACTATACCCCGAACTCCAGTGGGGTATACTCAAAGGGACGACTATGCTTCAAGAATACCAGCACCACTGATGGTTCGTCAAAAGGACATCCAGTGCCAAAGATATAGCCTAAGAAATTAAAGGAAATGGTATAGGCCCGGGTCTGGTCTAACCCAGTCGGACCGACTCGGCCTAACTCAGTCTGGGCCAACGTGGTCTGGGTTGACCCAAAATAACTTGATGGGTCTGACCCAGCCTGTGGGGTAGTTCAATCTGCTTAGTTCGGCCCAGTCCACTGGGCCTGGCCCATATGACTACGTGGATAATTCGGGACAAAGTCGCCACATGGGAAACTCAGCTTGAAGGCCAGTGGCAAGTTCGGACGACACCGTGAGGGTCATGGCTCAGCCCGAGAGGCAGATGGTAGGCCACGCGGGGCTCCAGAAGACCTTGGTTATGCCGGGAAGGGTGCATGGCACCGGGCAGGGCGGCCTGGGAAAGGGGGTGCCGGGAAGGTCACTGGGGGGGGGGGGGTGCCGGGCAGGCGGCCTGGGTGCCGGGGGGCATCGGGTAGGTGGCCTGGGTTCCGGGCAGGGTGCTAGGGGGGTGGGGGGCATTGGGTAGGCGGCTTGTGCACTGGGTAGGGCGAGGAGAACGCCTGCAGTGTGCTGGGTGCACGGGCAGGGTTCCGACGGGCCGAGCAGGCCGCGGTTTCATCCGGGGCGTGCGTCGGGATGCGCACAGGTAGGCTGGTCAGGCATAGTGCGGCCAGTGGCATGGTTTGCGGAGGCCTCGGGTTGCGCAACCTTTATTCTACGTCTTCATCACCGTCGACTCATTGCCATGCTGTCGTTACTTCACCGTCAACTCAAGGTTCCGAAACCACAAAGGTTGCAGAGGGGTCGTGCCGTGTTCATTCGGCCCAAACCCTCCACATTAGAACGATAGCAAGCATCTCATAAAGTTGATTCAACATGAGAGGATAAAGCGTTAAACATCATAGAAAACACCGCTACCTTTTTAATTGTCGGGAATTCATTCGTCGTGGGGGAAGACAATGTTATCGTCATTAGCCATACGCTTCCACTTCCGAGCTCATCCGTCGGTCCGCTGATGACGAAGAGGAAGTAAGAGGGGTCGTTGAAGAGATCCCACGTTGGAAGGGGGTTTCGAGGAAGAAGCTTCCTCGCTGGAGTCTTCGCGTTCTTCGTTAGCTTGTTCTAATCTCCCAAGATTTCCACTAAAGAGCGAATAAACGTGCACAAATAATAGATTTTAATCTATTATGCCCGTTGATGTGAATTAATTATGTGGGCCCCACTTAATTAAGTTCATGTCATTGGAACAATTATACTAAATTCAAAAAGAGAGGAGAGGCTCCACCAAATTAATTACAGGAGAGGTTTGCATATTAAATTTGTGGAGTTTCGAGGGGGTTAGAGGCCCAGGTGGTCCCCACCTAATTAAACATGAAGAGGGTCCATGGGGTTTCCTTTATTTAATTGGGGGGTTTTGAGGAGGTTCTATCCTCCAACATTAAGAGGGGAGTTAGAGACCAAGAGGATCTCCATCATAAATGATGGAGAGTTGAGAGGTTTCCTACTTTCCCATTTAAATGGGGGGTTAAGCCCCGTGTGGACCCCACATCATAACCTCTCGTGGGAGGTTATCCTACTTGGGTGGTCCCCACCTCAATTATCCTCCCATGGGAGGTTAGGGTGTGGCGGTCCCACCACCAAATCCCATGTGGAGTTTTTAACCATCATTACCACATGGCGTGGGTTCAACAAAAATAAAATAAGTTTTCACTTATTTTATTTTTTTAATCCACGTGAAACCCAAAAAAGCAACTCGCATACCCGATCATCCGCCTTCAGGGTGAAAGTATTCCTAAGCAAAAACTGGCAATGTGAGTTCAACAGTGCACTCATATTTTAATTCCAAGCACCAATTCAAAAGTTATAAAATCTCACTCGTACATTTATTGAACGTACCCGAACAAAACTTCAGAAATTGATTCTGGGAACACAGGGCTTCAGAATCAAGAACCGTCAGAAAATACGAAATCAAAAAATTCCCATGTATTTAAAAAATATTTTACATGGAATTATGGGCCTTTACATTCTCCCCACCTCATAGCTTTACATCCCTGTAAAATACAACTCATACTAAGGGAAAAAAGGGGGTACTGAGTATGCATCTGAGCCTCCCACACCCATGTGCTCTCCTAGAGGTTCCCGTACTATCAGAAAATTCACACTAGAGGAATCGACCGTCCACGCAGAACCTAATCCTATCAATCCTCAATATCTATCAGAACCTCGGTGAAAGTTGCCTCGTCATCGATGTACGGCTCCCCATGGTCGATGATGTGGGAAGGGTCATGCACGTATCTCCTCAGCTAGGATACATGGAAGATGTCGTGCACCCGGTGCAACTGAGGTGGAAGAGATAGGTGGTAAGGCACCTCACCTACTATACTGAGAACCTGGAAAGGTCCGATGAATCTTAGAGATAGCTTGCCGCCTCGGCCAAATCTCCATAGTCCTTGTCGAGGTGAGACCCGTAAGAAGACATGGTTTCCATACTCAAACTCTAGAGGTCTCTATATCTTATCATCATAAGACTTTTCCCTACTCTGTGTAGTCTTCATCCACTCCTGGATGATCTGCACCTTCTCCGTGGTAGCTCATACCATCTCTGGTCCTACTAGTGCTGACTCCCCTGGGTCTGTCTAGCATAGTGGCGATCTGCAATGTCAGCCATACAAGGCCTTAAAAGGTGCCATGACTATGGTGGAGTAATTGATATTTTTTTAGGCAAACTACATCAATGGAAAGTGGTCCTCCCAGCTACGACTGAAGTCGAGGACACAAGCACGAAGCATGTAATTGAGGGTCTCGATGGTACTCTCTCTGCCCATCAGTCTGAGGATGGAAGGCGGTGCTCAAGCAAAGCTGTGTCCCGAAAGCTTCCTGCAACCCCTTCCATAGCCAAGAAGTGAAGTGTGTGTCACGGTCGGAGACAATAGAAGAAGGTACTCCTTGAAAATGCACTATCTCCTGCACATAAAGGCATCCCATGCTCTCAAATGAGCCCTTCTCTCTGATTGGTAGGAAGTGGGTCAACTTAGTGAGTTGGTCGACGATCACCCATATCGAGTCGTGAACCCTAGATGTACGTGGGAGACCCATCATGAAGTCCATTGATATCCCATACCACTTCCACTCCAATACCTCTAAGTTCTAAACCAAGCCTGCTGGTACCTGGTGCTCTGCCTTCACTTGGTGATATGTGAGGCACCATGAGACAAACTATGCTACCACCTTCTTCATACCTGGCCTGCAATGCTATCATCGAAGGTCCTAGTGCATCTTCACCACTAATAGATGTACCGCTAGAGGGGAAGTGTGGAACTCCCTCAATACCTCCTCCTAAAGAGAAACTGGTACCATTATACGTCATCTGAAGAGGATGACGTGCTCCCCACCTTCAGAAAATACATCAGGTGCCTGCCCTGTGGATATCTGACCACGTCACGTCTCACAGTCTACATCCCCAAGCTGCGCCTCCCTGACTCCCTTAAGAAGTGGGGTAGTGAATGTAAGAGACTTTAGATAGGCTGCTCCATCCCTGTCTACAAAGGATATCTGCAACGCGGATAACTACTCTGCCACCTCTCCTAGAAGTTGAATGCCTAATCTCCTGCTGAGCACATCTGCTACTTCATTCCCCTTCCCAAGAATATAGACTATCTCAAAGTCATAGTCCTGGAGGAACTCAAGCCACCACCATTGTCTCAGGTTCAGGTCTTTTTGAGAGAAGATATACCTGAGACTCTCGTGATCAGAGTACATGGTAAAACATTCTCCCATAAGATAGTTCCACCACATCTTCAGGGCAAAGACCACGGATGATAACTCCAGTTCATGGGTAGTGTAGTTCTGCTCATTCCGTTTTAGCTGCCGAGAACTATATGTTATCACTGCTCGCTCCTACATCAGGTCATACCTGAGTCTGGTCCCTGATGCGTCACAATATACTATGTACCCTATGCCTTCTTCTAGAAGCCTCAAGATGGGGGAACTAGTCAGCCTTTGCCTCTGCTCCTAAAAGCTCTGCTGGCTTCTCTCCAACCACACAAAGGGTTTCCCCTTCTTCGTCAAGGCTGAAAGTGGTGCTGCAACTCTAGGGAAGTCTTGAATGAATATCCAGTAGTAGCTAGCCAAATCCAGAAAACTCCGTAACTCTATCACACTCCTGGGTGGCTCCCACGCAAGTACCGCCTCGATCTTTGCTAGATCCACTACAACTCTATCCTCTGAGATGATGTGTCCCAAAATGTGAACCTCTCAAATCCAAAACTGGAACTTCAAGAGAATATCATAAAGCTGGTGCTCTCGAAGTGTGTCCAGTACTACCTGCAAATGGTAGGCATGCTCATCCTCAGAAGTCAAGTAGATCTGTATGTAAGCGATGAATACTACGACAAAGCAATCGAGATATGGTTGGAAGATCCTATTAATGAGACTCATGAACACTACTGGATCAATGGTTATGCCGAAGGGCATAAACAAGAACTTGTAGTGGCCGTACTAACACCTGAAGGCTGTCTTCTGCACATCCTCATCTCTAACTCTGAGCTAGTGATAGCCTGATCTGAGGACTATCTTCAAGAACCATCGTGCTCCATTGAGATGATCAAAGAGGTCGTCAATCCTCGGCAGTGGGTACATGTTCTTAATAGTCACCTGGTTCAGGCGATGGTAGTTGACACAGAGCCTCAAGCTCCCATCTACCTTCTTGGTGAACAGAATCAGGGACGCCCAAGGAGAAACACCTGGCCTGATGAATCTTTTTACCTGCAAGTCCTCCAGCTATACCCGCAGCTCGCGAAGCTCAGCAGGATCCATCTGATATGCTGCAGTATATATCGGTGCCGTCCCAAGGTACAGGTCAATGTAGAAGTCCAACTCTCTGTGTGGAGGTAGTCCTGGAACATCGTCAGGGAAAACATCTGATTACTAGTCCAGCACTACAGGATAAGTCAGACTCTCTACATCAACTGCTCTGAGGGTAAGGCAAGCCAACTGGTGGGTGATCGGCTGCACCCTCCTCTGAGTAAGTTAGTCCTACACTGCAAAGGTTCCCTTCTCACTAGTATAGGTAAACCTAGTCCCATCCGTGCAGAAACACATCACTTTTTTCTTAATACATCCAATCTGACCATGGACTGTATATTACAAGTCCATACCGAAGATGATGTTGTAAGGACTCAATGCCACTACTAGGAGATCCCATCCGAAGATCTCACCTCCTAGAGTAATATCTCACTACCAGCACCATTGCGTGATCATCAAATCAGTTCCCATAGGTGTCTCTTTTCATAAGGATTGAACTAACATCTCCTTCAGAATCTCCAAGCTCTGAATGAGGGAAGTGGAAATAAAAGAGTGACTAGAACCTATGTCTATAAGAACTACATATAAGGAGGAGTAGACATAGATCATACCTTGAATTATCTCTAGAGTGCTATTATCATAGGACTCAGTTGCCTGAAGCTGTGCTCTACCCTGTCCACCCGCTCCCTGTGGTCAGGGTGGATCTCCTGGTGGTGGTGGTGGCAACACCTCGTAACATTGTCCCCTGCCAGCTGTACAAAAAACTCCTCTTCCACTTCCACCTCTGCCCTGCAGAATGCCTTGATTGAAACTCTGCCTCTGCCTAGGAGGTCCTTCAATTGACTGCTGATCATCCATGCTGTGGGTTGGACTGTCACGAGCCATGTGACCCTATCCGCCGCATGAGTAACACTGCCAGATAGGTCTGGCCCTGTCTCCACTCTGGGAACCCCGCACTACCGATCCTGAGTTGTGCAGTCGACCACCTGTAGGTCTGGTCCTCTTGGAATTCTGCATCATCTGTCTACTACCAGCTGCAGAAGACTCCGCTGCATGTCGGCTAGTAGTGGGTCATGCTGCTGGAGACTGCTCAGCGAGGAAACTCTCCATTAGGAGGGCTCGCTCCAACACCCCCATCTGCGTCAAGATGCTGTGGGAGATAACTGAAGATCTGATCTTTCACCTGAGTCCCTACTCAATGGTATGGTCCCTGAAGAATGGGTCCCGTACTATATAAGTGGAGTAGCATGAGAGGTCAGTGAACCTCACTAAGTACCGCACCACCGTTATGGTACCCTGCTGTAGATGTAGTATCTCTTATATCTGCACCGCTCGAAGGGTGGTTGGTACAAACTCCATCTAGAACGGGCTCTCAAAGCCTTCCTATAGAAGTGACACATCATCATGCATCTGGAGAATCAGGCTCCACCATCTGCCTATTACTGCCTGAAGGAGGCTAGCAGTAAGGATAACCGTACTTTTTGATGGTGTCCCTACTAGCCTGAAGACTCTCACCATAGCCTCCAGCCAATCCTCAGCATCCTGTGGGTCCATCTTTACCTAGAACCTGGGTGTCCTCTAGCACTAGAACTCATATAACACGCTCAAGAGGCATGCATCATCTACTGTTGGTGCTGGTTGCATCACTGTCCCAATGGGGAGTAGTACCGCTGATGCCTCCACTGGTTCCTCAACTGAAAGAGAGCCGTGTACTGAGGCCTCATCACTCGGCAGGCTGTTAGTACGTACTACTCACGGGGCTCTAGCTGGTCGTCCATGGGTAGGCATCCTGAAAGAAACAAATGCAACAAGGTCAAAAGACTATACCTGGTGAGATGACCTGGTTTGAGCTAACTTAAAGAAAACTTTTGAAAACACACACACAATAAGTGTTTTCACGCACTGAGTCAGAAATCAGAAGTTAGGGTCCTATTGTATGGATACGTCGGCCGCCTAGACCAACACTGGACTCCCTGAACTAAAAACCACACTAAGTACCCTTAACATTATTACTTCATAGAAAAGAAAATATCAGATTCATTAGTTTTGCGGTAGAACCAATGTCCTCTGATACCAATTTTTCATGACCCATCCCCCAGGGCCAGCATCATGACTACCCCAAGCACGCCTTCTATAGGCCAGGGGTTGGAGACTAGCACCAAAGGTGTAATTCCCTAAAACTGGTAAGGCATTTCCTTTATAAATCATAAACACACACAAATAGTGTAAAAGCGTAAGAAAACACTAAGTAAAATATGTATAGTGAGTGTACTGAAAGTTAAGGGGGGCCAGAATACAAGCCCCACAGTAAAGTTCAAGGAAAGGACAAACAGGTACAACTAAAAAGAAAAACAGCTGAAAGGTGTCTAGAAGCTCTTAGATCATTCACCACGGATCCTACCTGAAGGGTAGGTACATATATCCTCCTCAGTGCTCCATGTCTGTCCGACACCTCCGGGTACCGACTTATCTTGAGGACCTCCGCCGGGTACCGTCTAGTCCTCGTACACTTCACCTCGGTCAGCACTATCCATCGTCTACATCTAACATAATGAGGTACGGGCAAAGACCATGCAGGGGTGAGTAAAACGATACTCAGTAGGGACCCCGAGACCCTCAAGGTCTCAAAAAATCTAACAAGGATAAACCAAAAATTATGATTTTAACGGATAAACATTACTTAGGTATATGCCCATACATATAGCTTAGTTATCGAGTAACCCATCTCAATCATGAGGAAAACACAAAGGTCATGGACACAGCTCAAACCATGATTTTCATTAAAGAAACCACAACTGCTAGAGAAGTCCTCCTCTGTCAAGTATAGTTGTCATGTCGCAACTCTGAGGCGCTACTCACTAACCTTAGACTGCTGAGATACTCCTCTTGTTGAGTACCGTGGGACAACAACCTCACATAGAGATGCTTCCCACCTGGGGTCTTCTGCCTCACATAGTAGTGCTCCTCCACCATGGGTATGCCACCTTAAATAGTAGAACTCCCCACTGGGCTATTTGAGTCACTCCAAATCAATTCAGTCAAGCAGTCTTTAGGTCTCAGCCAGCTACTAGGTCTCCGTACTCTGCTCGCTCGTCTCTGAGAGGGTCCACTACATGAGCTACAAGATGATACTCCCAGTGTCACCAAGTCCCACAAAGAAGTATCTCAAGGGTATTCCATGTCATAAGGGTATCAATCCAATAGACATCGCGTCAATCAGACACCCGATCTGTTAGTTATTAGCATTTTTGTCCAGGGGGCCCAGTTGGATTCGTGTATGAACCAACCTGACCGTGACTCAACTATACCCTGAACTCCATTGGTGTACAATCAAAGGGACGACTATGCTCCAAGAATATTGGCGCTGTTGACGGTTTTCAAACGGACATCCTGTGCCACAGATATGGCCCAAGAATGTAAAGGAAATGGTATGGGCCAGGTCCGGTCTGACCCAGTCAGACCATCTCGGCCCAACCTAGTCTGGGTCAACCTGGTCTGGGTTGACCTGGACTAAGTTGCTGGCCCTGACCTGGCCTGTTGGGCGGTTCAGTCTGCTCAGTTCAGCCCAGTCCCCTGGGCCCGGCCCAGCGGACTGCGTGAACAATTCGGGCCGAAGTCTCCACGTGGGCGACTCGGCCCAAAGGCTAGTGGCAGGTTCGGATGGCGCTGCAAGGGTCGCAGCTCGGGTGGCTCGGCCTGAGAGGCCTACGGCATGCCGTGCAGGGCGCGGGTAGGCCGCGGTTATGCTGGGAAGGGCGCCGAACTCCAGGGCACGCAGGAAGGGTGCCAGGACACGCCAGGCAGTGCGGCCCGGCGCAGGGGCACCAGGCATGGCTCCGAGGGGGGTGGGGGGTGGGGCAGGCGGCCTGGGTGCTGGGAAAGGCACTGGGGGGGGGGGGGATGAGAAGGCGTCCTTGGCACCGAGCAGGGTGCGGGGCTCACCAACAGCGCACAGGGTGCAGGCAGGCTGGGTAGGCCGCGGTTTCAGTCAGGGCATGCGCTGGACAGTGCGTAGTTAGGCTGGTCAGGCGCCGCCCGGCCGGCAGCACGGTTCATGAAGGCCGTAGGTATCGCTACCTTTATTCGCCATCTTTTTTGCCATCACCTCATTGCCATGCTGTTGTTACTTCACCGTCAACTCAATGTTCTGAACCAAAAAAGGTTACAGAGGGGTCGGGCCAGGTTTGTTCGGCCTAAAACCTCCATGTTAGAATGATAGCAAGAGACTCATGAAGTTTATTCAATGTGAGAGGAAAAAGAGTTAAACAACATAGAAGACACCCCTACCTTTTTAATTGTCGGGTGTTCGTTCATCGCGAGGGAAGACAATGTTGTCATCGTTCGCCATACGCTTCCACTTCTGAGCTCGTGTGTCAGTCTGTTGACGACGAAGAGGAAGGAAGAAGGGTCATCGAAGAGATCCCACGTCAGAAGGGAGGGGGGGGGGGGGGTTCTAAGGAAGAATCTGAGGAAGAAGCGTCATCGCCGGCGTCTTTGCGTTCTTCGTTGGAGGATTTTAATCTCCCATTCTTTCCACTAAATAGTGAATAAACGTGCTAAAATATTTGGTTTTTAATCTATTATGCCTGTTGACATAAATTAATTATGTGGGCCCCACTTAATTAAGTTCATGTCATTGTCACAATTATTCGAAATTCAAAAAGAGAGAATATGGTCCACCAATTTAATTTAAAGAGAGGTTGTCATATTAAATTTGGGGAGTTTCGAGGGGGTTAGAGACCCGGGTGGTCCCCACATAATTAAACCTGAAGAGGGTCAATAAGGTTTCCTTCAATTAATTGGGGGTTTTGAGGAGGTTTTATCCCCCTCCATTAACAGGGGAGTTAGAGACCAAGAGGCTATCCACCATTAATGAGGGATATTTGAGAGGTTTTCTCCCTTCCCATTTAAATGGGGGGTTAAGCCCCATGTGGACCGCACATCATAACCTCTCGTGGGAGGTTATGCTGCTCGGGTGGTCCCCACCCCAATTATCCTCCCATGGGAGGTTAGGATGTGGCGATCCCACCACCAACTCCTATGTGGATCTTTTAACCAACATTACCACATGGCATGGGTTCAAAAAAAATAAAATAAGTTGTCACTTATTTTATTTTATTAATCCACGTGAAACCCAAAAAACAAATTCTCATACCTGATCATCCGCCGTCGGGGAGAAAGTCTTCATAAGCGAAAACCGAAGTTGCGAGTTCAACAGTACCCTCAGATTTCAATTTTGAGCACCCATTCAAAAGTTATAAAAACTTTCCCGTATGTTTACTAAACATAACCGAACAAAACTTCAGAAACTGATTCCGGGCACACCGGACCTCAGAATCAAGCGCTGTAAAAAACTACGGACTCGTAAAATTCCCATGTATTTAAAAAAAACTATAAATGGAATTATGGGTTTTTACAATTTCCAATATTATCATTCCATTTAATTTATATCTTAACATGATATATTTAAATATTTAATTACATAAATTTACATCAAATGTTGTGACGTCAGATGTTTTTTACGATATTTATTTCATATGTCCTAAATGGATTCGTTAAGCCACCAATGTTAAAAATGGTCCACATATAATTATTTTTATAATAATAAATATGAAATAACTATAATTTTATACCTAAATGATACTTTGAAATTTAATTGTTAAATTTGATAATGAAAAATTTAGAAAATTATAATGATGACGATGACAAATTGTATGTACAAAAGACTAACATTTCTATATTTCAATTCTCATTATAGAAAGAAGATAAGTATTATTATAGATTTTTATATTGATCATAATGTCATAAAATAAAAAATTGTTTAATTAAATATACTTATATTTTTTTCCAAGTTACGTGGTGATAATAAATGAATCACATCGCTTCGTGTAAGTGGTTGTCTACACAAATGCATGAACGCCATTATCATTTTCAGTGAATTGAATGGAAAAAAATTAAATGATATATTATATCATAATATAGATAATTAATTCATTTGGATAATATATAAAAATTAATTCCATAATTATAACCATTATTGAGATTTGGTGATGGAAATCACAATATATTGATTCGCGAGGCTGTAGTCCTCCTAACACCCGAACTATGAATTCATTTCCCATTTAATGGTGGTAGGAAATGGATGTAGGTTATTCAATTATCATAATAAAATTTCCGTATATGTTGGATAAAATTGATTCTATTTTAGTATGTATGAAAAATATTTCAATGATGTAGATGAATAAAAAAAATGAAACACACAGTTGAAAACTAGACCTCTTCTTTAGAAAACCACAATTTCTTAACATTTTAAAACCTCTAATATTAGTATTCTACCTTAAAAACACTATTATAAAAATATTATAATTATATGAAATGATTTTGTTTTTTCATGGGAAAAAAGGTTCTAATGTGTGATGAATTGGGAAATATATGTTCCATTTTATAACTGAGGGTCATGCCGCACAATGATGTTTCCAAAATCATAAATAAATATAAATTAATATTCAATTACAAAGAGATCATAACAAATTTATTTATTATATAAGATGATTAAAGATCTAAAAACTCACTTATAAAAAAATAATTCAAATTTTTTCAATAATTTTACCCTTATTATTTTCTAACCCCTGTTTAACCTCATTCACACTTACCAAGGAAACAATGATTTTTTACATATTAATGATCAATATAGTAATTATAAATAGAATAAAGGCCCATAAAAAGATAATAGAATATATAATAAACCATATCATAGTAAATTAGATGAATATTATATTTTTATTAACTTGATATCATTTATTAATATATTCTTTTTTATAAAATATAAATAATATAAATTTTCTGAATTATTCATTACATTGACATTAAAAATAACATGTGACCAAATTCAATTTAGGAAAATTATTTTATAATATCCCAACATATAATTTGAATATATAAATTTTTAGCACATTAATTCTATAATATTATAATACTTTTAATATCATATATCTAGCTTTCAATTAGTTAATTAGCTATAGTGCCTTTATTATGCAAGATTTTATGTTAATAATTGATTCACTAAAAATTAATTATAAATTATCCTGAATTACAAAAATATTTTATATTTATATATAATATTTTTCATTAAACACATCCTCCAGTTTAAAAAATGTTAAAAATATTAATGTTTTTAAAAAATATAGTTTAAAATTTTTTATTTCATTAAATAAAATATTATAAACATCATGAAAGACATCCAATTTCAAAAATACATGTACATATATTTGAAATATGGATGACTATAAACTTTTTGTATTCATATAATAATATTTATACATGTTTTAGTGTCATTTTATAAAATTTATCAAATAATTTTGAACCATTAATTAAATGATTAACCCTTTACCGCGATAACACAAATTGAAAAGTTTACTATTAAAATTATCCAAAACCATTTAGAGAATATTTAATAAATTTGGAAATATTGATTAATAATATAGAATCCGTTTTTCAAAATCCAAATACACAAGATTATTATTATTAAATTTTAAATTTATCGAAAAAATGAAATGTAAAACAATTTTTGAAAAAAATGATTGTTTATTTAGAAAATGTGTTTATTCTAAATTAAAGAATTAATTTCATTTGAAAGACTATAATTGTAATAATTATAATAATCATTATTTAATGAAATTGTAAAAAAATAATTTTTTATTATTATGAATAATTTAAATGGAAATAATTCTTTTGATAAAAAATACTTTCACTATTCATTGAAAAACCAAAAATTTAATGTAATTATAAAACATTCCATCTATGTTAATGTAAATATAATTAATTAAGAATTAAAATTCATTTTTTCAAATAAATTTTCTAAAATTTACAAAAATTTATCATAATATTCTATCCTAAAAATAAATAAACACCGTATTAAAAATACATTTTAGAATAAAATGACTTCTCTAAAAAAATAGTGCTTATTCATAAAGATTTAATTATTAAATTAGATATGACTATTACCATTATAAATTTTATAATGTGTTTATTACTATTCAATAATTTTGATTTAAAGGTTATGGTATAATGGTCATTTTTAAATAATATTGTTCATCTAACATCAGTGTTGTCTATATTGCACGCTATAAAACATAGTCATTATATTTAAAAATATCAAGTTATTACATATTCTCCCATTTAAAAAATTGCATCCTCAAAACATTGAATCGGTCTATGTAACTAGGGATTGACTTTTCAAAAAAAAAAAATACAAATTCCACACCATTGTATGGGTCAATAAAACATCCACATAAAAGAGAGAATGGGGTGTATAAATGACTTATAGAATAAAACAAAACATGTTTCTATATTGGAAAAAATTGGTGGGAAGTGAAATAATATATATATAAGTCAAAAATAACACAATAGGAATGATATAGAGGGATGGATAATATGGTCATGAGAATGTTAACCATAACAAAACCATAAATATTTGATGGGGTAAAAGGACATTGATTTCTCATTATTAAAAGTACAATGATAATTTTTTTATTTTAAAATACATTTACAAATGTTAAGGAAATATTTTACTTCCAAGAATAAAAACATATATAAATATACTTACATGATAAGTAAAATTTCAACCTTTAATAAATTACCACTACAATATCATCTTTTTACCTAAAAGATAAGTACTTGGGTTTAATTTTACATGCTTTAGGAACTAGAATCAAATTATATAGATAAATAATTACAAAGATGAATAATACACTTCTTCTTATATCTTGAGAAATTAACCAAAAAATTTCTTAGTATCTATTTTTTCCCAAAATGAATAAACCTTCAAATGAATAAAACCACATTAATATCCAAAATTCTACATTAATTACCAAAAGTTGACTTAGTTCGTTTGATAAATAAGTTTCCTTAATTTTAATTAAAAATAATAAAGTCTATAATTAAAAATCAAAAATTAGAATGATTTGATCACATGGTATTATGGGATAAATTTATCATTTATCTCCAATGAAAATCTATTACAATTAAGATACCTTAAAAAAATAGAATTTCCCTAATCAAAAAATCACCAAGATATGATAATCACTTCTATAAATAACCCAATTCAACATAAATTCATTATAAAATCATAGATGATTCAGAAATAAAATTATTCATTTATTTCTCAAATTTAATACCATAGTTTTCTATTTAACTTAATCCTATATCCGATAGTGCTCTAATAAAGTAATGTGAACTTCATCTAAAATATCATTAATCACTTAATAAACAAATAAAGTTCCAATCCCATAGTTATGTATTTGATAAAAAATCTATTTCCATGAGGAAAATAACCATTACATTATATGTTATTTAAATTATTGAAAACAATATCATTCTAACTAAGATATCAAGTAGTCTAGTGGTCCGTGATTTACCCTTGTCACCCTTCAGTTGTATGTTTAAGCATCACAACTTTGCCTCACATGATAGATATTTTCCAAGAATACAAGTTGTTCTTTTACTAAAATGATATTAATATATGCCTATTAACTTTCCAATAATTATGATAACTATCAAAAATAGTTACATTAATATATTCAATATTAATGAATGTTTTTAACCATAAAGGATATCAAATACCTATCATTTTCCATCAAAAATAATGTCAAAACACATAATTTCATGAAAATAAAAATTATATAAATTTTAATGCATATAAATACCTTCAAACGTATTTCTTAAATGTTAAATTCCAAAGTTCATCATGAAACCTTCTTCAGATGTTAATTTTATTGGTTAAATCTACCTCAAACATTTATCTAAATTCAATAAATATATCCCAAAAACTATCGTATTTACACTATAATACTTTCCAATTGTATTAATTCCATATAAAATATTTTTTTAATTTTGAAAAAAACTATTCTATTAAATATTATTTATGTTTTTCATTATTCCTAAGATATTTAGAATATATCAGTATATCAGTGATAAACATTTTCTTCACTCAACGTACTTTTTAAATCTTTAACCACAATTTGTTTTCCTATTTATTTATAAATTACTTATATAAATATAATATATGAAATATATCCTTATGATTTTTTAATATCAACCCTAAAGTGTTTATACATTTTTGACAAGAAAATAATTAACTTCCTAAATCCTAATATTTGTTACTACTATTATACTATTGATATCTACTTTATCTAAAAATAAAAAAATTTCCATGTCCTTGATGTTTTTTATCTTTTTATATGAGATGGATAAATTAATATTTTTAAATAAAATAATCAATACCCCATGAACCATATAATGTTTTTAGAATTGAAAATTAATTAGATAAATCAAATTTTTTTTCCATGTTATTTGGATGTTCATATAGATTTTAAAATCATTTCAATAAGCTATTACCTGATAGTGAGGAATAATTAATATAGGTGAGATAATAAGGTTATGTGAGATAATTTCACTTTCAGTTTGTTTAGTTATATTAAATATGTACAGAATCAAATCATTAAAACATAAAATTAATTGTACCATGAAAATTAAAATGATCTTTTTCAAGAAAATACCTTAAAAAAACTGCATAATAAATTAACATTACAATCCTTTATACCTATGTTAATTACCCTTACAAACAAAATATAAATAAATACCAATAATCACATCAAAATCCATCAAATATAATCCCAAAAATGGTATCCATGAATTTTAACTTATAATCAACATTAAACATGAAAACCCATAATGTTATCTATAACTCTTAAGAAAACCACATGTGAAAACATCCAAATCTCCAATGTTGCCTAAACCTATATTTGATAGAAATTGAAAGGTCATAGAGATAAAAATTAAATAATCAGGTGTTATTAGATAAGAATTAAATTAATTTTATTCCCAAATATATTTCATGTTTATAGTTCTAGAAAATTATTTCACAATTTGTATATAAAAAACATTTAATTTACATGGTTTACACTTCAACTAAGTATCCATTTTTTCCACAACATAAAACCTTTGAAATAAATCATGTTTTTTATAAAAATTATTCGTGAATATCTTATAGTATTCTCCATTTCCATCAATATTCCGTAAAACTACAAAATAAAATTTAAAAACATTGGATGTGTACAAAAACATTAATAAAGAACATAAAAAAACAAAGAAACTACTCACCCATTAATAGATATAAAAATATTTCATTTTAAAAATAAATATTATGAATAAAATAAAACCTTCTCTTACCCAAAATATAATATTCTTAAACCAAAACATTAAACAAAACATTTAATTATAAATATTTATGAAAAAGTTAATCTCATAAAGGATTAATTTAAAATCATATTATCACATTAAATTTTTTAAAAAATTAAAACTTTTCATCCTTACATTTATAATATGAATCATGGTTATAACTGGAGTAACCATCCCAACTACTGTTGTATAGACTTAACAATTAACCTTTGAACATTACCATAGAGTAACCAACATAAGTACTCATGGATTAAATATCATTACTAATCATGGAATAACTATCGTAGTAAATTCTAATTCTATATTAAGATAATCTTAAAAAGTTAAATCTGTCCTATTTTTGGAATAAACATATGATAAAAATCTATAAAACATTTATCAGGGGGATATCTTAAAACCATAAAAAATTATTTTATAAAAGAATCAACCATCATCATAAAATGTTTCAATGAAATGTAACATGATATGTAAAATCATCCATTAAAAAACATTTCTCTGTAAAGTAACATTTCCAATGTAAAATCACCTATTTAAAAATATTCAAATTCATAATGGGTAAACTTTTAAATTAAAATAAGCTTGTAATCATATAATAGAACAATAAATTCAATGATTAGTCATGATTGAAGGAAAATCCATAAATTTAGTATATGTTAAAAACCAATCCCTCTTTTATTTTATAGAAATTTTTACAAAGTACCTCATTTGGATAATGAAAAATAGATATATTTCAAACCCTAATATAAATATTCAAACATGGGTAAAAAAACGTGAAAAATGTTTGAATATTATTAAAAACCCAATTTAGAACATTTTTATTAAATATGTATATCGAAGAAATATGGTGTTTTATGGTAAAATTTTAAATAATGATTTTTAAATTAAAGTCCCTTACCATGACTCTGTCTAATCACATAGGTTCGTTATCTTCAAAAATTATAAATTTAGGATTAATAATTACATGATTAGTTAAAATTTTAACATTTATTACTTATTTTATTTTAACTCTTACGATACTATATATAAATATTTTCTTAATTAAATCCCTATTGGATGTTTTTTTGTTCTATGTCATGATGATATTCATTTAATAAGTCAAAAAATGGATTCTATAAGTTGAAAATGATAAAAAATGTCAGCATTAAATCATCTATAGAATTATAATATGGAAATAATTAAAAAATTTATACATAAAATATATTTTTATATTCAAATATTTAATTTAGTTGTGAAAAAACAAACTACGTTATAATAATAGAGATTGTTTGTTGAATGTATGAATGAGCAACATTTCCATTTTTCAACGATGATTATGAAGTGAAGGTAAGTATTATTATATAGTTTAAAAATGATATTAATATTATAAATATCATATTTATTCATCAAACATAATTTTATATATATTATCCATGTCATGTGGTGATGTAAAATAAATCACTTCGCTTCAAGGAGGTGGTTTTCCACACGTACTAACAAATAATGTTATCATTTTTCAATGAATATAATAGTAATAAATTAAATGATATATTATCATTTAAAAATTAAATATATTTAATGAATATAAAATATAATAATTAATTACATCATTGAAATAGTCTTGTAAGATATTGATGGAAAATGAATTATATTGGTTCATGAGGTGGTAGTTCACCATACACAGGATTGATGAATTCTAGTCCAATATGATAGAGAGGGGAGATGGATATAGTTTATTACATCAACATAATATAATATCATTATATGGATTATATTATTGTTATTATTGTATCATAGTTAAATAATCCTTGAAAGTGGTGGAAGATTAAACAAAAAAAAACATAGAGTTGAAAGATATACCTCTTTATTGAAAATCAACATCTTTATAACACCTTATAACATCCAAGATTTGTATTATATCCATAAAAAAATCTTTAGAATGAGAGTTTGGATTCATAATAAGTATTTTTGTTGGGTATTGGATGAACAAATCATTTCAAATTTTGAAAGATTAAGAAGAAGAGGTTCCCTTTTATAATATATAGGAGGGTTACTCTTGAATTTTAAAAAATGTTAAATTAAAATAAATTATCATTCAATAAAATTTGGTTTAAAACTGATTAATTTTGAAAATATGATTATTATGTGTCTAAATCATATCATAAAATTAAAAATATACATGTTTCTATCACATTTACCCCTTATCTTTTGGCTGTAACCCCTCGTTAAGCCCTCACAAAGATACCGTGGATCCAAGGATTTTTAAATTTTTAGGCTTAATATAGTTATTAGAAATGGAAAAAAAATGACAAATTGAACCTAAATCTTATAATAAAACATATACCAAAAATGTTACTAAATAAATTATTTTTTAAAAAGATATTAATATTTAATAAAATATATTATTTATTATAAAATATTAATATTTTCATTTTTTATAACTATTATTTACATTGAATTTAATAATACCATGCAAAAATGTATACTATGGAGCAATTATTTTAACACATATCCTAAATTTCACAGTATTATTTAAAATTATTTTATCACAATAATTACAAAAAAAGATTATTATTTTAATATTTTTTCATATTATTTATTTTATTTTTTAATTATTAAATAAATATTATGTTATTGTTGTGAAAGAATTTATGTTTATTATTTAGTCAAAAGAAATTATAATTAACATACCATGATGAATGTAATACTATAATATTTCAAAATAATAATAATAATAAAAAATATCCTCTACTTAACCCCATGTTAATAATATTATTGCTATCAGAATCCTGATTGTGACAATTTTGTCAATTCATTAAATTAGTTCATATGAGGTGATAATGTAAAAAATGGATATAAACAGTCATATATTCATTATTAATATGATTCTATAAGATTTATATTCATCAAATAATTTTTTTCATATAACAGGTCTATTTCATTACCTTTATCATATAACTTTTAACCCTTAATTACCTGATTCACACTTTATTATGGTAACAAAAAATGGCTATGTTTACTATTCATCTTTATGTAAATTAAAAGGGAACTGTTTACTAAATTTTGACCACAAAATTGAAAATATGGAATAAAATTTTCAATATTCAAAACACCAAAATGGTTGAATTTAATTTCAAATTAATATGTAAAAACAAAACAAAATATACCTTTTAAAAAAAATGTCCTTTTAAGAATAGGGTTTTTATAATAAATTAAAGTATAAAATTATCTTAAAAAACTATAATTAGATTACTATTAAACAAAATTAAATAATGAATATTGAAATATAATTTAATATATAGTTTTATTTTATACATATTTCAAAGTAAAAATAATTTATAATAAAAATCAGTATGTTTTACTATTCATTAAAGAATAAAAAATTTCAAATAAATCTTAAAAATTTATCCTAGGATAATATTGAAATGTTTACTTAAAAAATGAAATTATTTTTTTCATAAAAATTTTCTAATATACCAAAAATGTAGTTATTTTATTCACTCATAAAAATAAAGAAACCCATTTTTGAAGAAAACATATTTTGGAATAATAAAATGAATTTACTTAAAATTGAGTACATATTTAAAAACTAATAACTAAAACCATATAAATGAGTAGGTCCATTATAAATTTCATAATACGATAAATAATATCCATCCACATTAATTTGAAATTTATTTTATAATTCCCTTATTTACATAAAATTGTTTCATTATGAACGATGTTGAATATCATATACACTATCAGACATATTTCTTCCTTTTAAAAATATTTGGATATTACAAACATTATTAATATAATATGATGATTTCAAATGATTAAGTAATATATATAATAAATGAAATATAAAAAAAATCCCTCATTTTTATGTAGAAAATAAATTTTTAGGGTGAAATTACTTTAAATGGTTTTGAACGTAACACCTAATTTTCTATGTAATTTTCCATTAAAAAAATATTATTTTTAATTTTATGTTTGATTGAAAAATTTAAAATAAAAAACTCCATGAAAAATTTTATTGGTGAAAAATATTTAGTTACAAGATATAAATTAATTCATTATTAGAAAAAACATGAAATAACAAAAGGAAATTTAAATGTTTAACAAGAATGAAGTGTTGTAGGAGGCATTGTAGGAGGTACTGTTAGGTACTATAGAAACCAGAACTATTCATCATTTTGCTTTTTCGGGCCACCGATTTGGGACTCGAGACTTCCAAGAAATTCAGGCCACCCAAGGATTTCATGCCAATAAGGCTTTCAGTGTACCAAAAGCCCTTTGGTCCACCTCAAATTCTGTTTAATTATAATACATAATTTATAATGAGAAGACTCCAGATGGGGATTTAGAGTAGGTGCATTCACCAGATTAGAAGTTAAGTGGATTTTTAGAAAGAGAGGGTATTGAATTTTTATTGGGACTAGCCTGTACTTGAACATGAAGCTAAGACAAATAATCTATGCAAATGTGGAGAGCTAACATCCTGATGAAGAAGCTGGGGATGAGAAGTTCCATGTAGTTATAGTCTTTATATTTCCTAAGACCTATAGTTCATGTAATCTCTAAGCCTATGATCCTTGTAAGGGTTCCCCCTCATCCCTTGAAAGGGGTTATAAAGAAACCAATAAAAAGGAAGGCCTTCGTTCTATTCATGCATTTAATGAAAAGGCCTTGAAAAAAATACCATCATAGTTTATAATAAAGATTAAAATCCTAGTAGAATTTACTAAGATAAGTAAATGAATTATATGTCTAATAGACCTGTTCAGTGGGAGTTATATGGTTTATATGAATTATTTTATTTATGTATTTCTAGATATATATAAGAATGAAATAGAATCGTCATGTTATATAACATTTGGGATTATATAGTTATAAGGATTATATTGTTTTTGGGATTATATAGTCATTGGAATTATTTAGATAATGATACCATTATTAAGCATATGAATAATTCATGTGATCTATTATAGGTTGAAATTAATAAAAATATGGCAATTATAATATAGACATTGGCAAGGAATGTATAAATAAAAAAACACAGAATTATATCTGTGAAGAAAATAGATGAAATAGATTTTTTTAGAATACTACAATTATGGTCTAATGTTACTATGTTAGTAAAATATGTAAAATAAAAAATATTTTCCTTTGTCACAAACCATGTTGAATATCAATAATTTTTGGATTGGGGATAATTGTCTAGATAATAGGTTCATGTTTTAGGAAATCACTATGAGATCCATTCATATTAAATCACCACCCATGACTAAAAATATAAATAATCTTAGAATCTAATATTATACAAGGGCCTTGAGGATATTTTTATGTGTATATTAGGATAAAATAAAAAAGTATTTTTTAATGTAATATGGATTATATTTTAATTATTATTTATATTATATATATTATAAATTGAAATATAATTTAATATTTATGAATATATTTAATTAAATAATAGAATATTTACATAATATTTATTTATAAATGTAAAAAACTTATTATTAATTAGTAACTAATTTTTAATACAATAGGAATAAATATTTTCTTTTTAAAATAACTTTTTTGCAATAATTATTCTATTTATATATGTATTGTATTTTTTGAATTATTTAAAAAAATTAATACTATTTAACAATGATATTAATGAAATATTTTTATAACATACATAATAAAATAAACTAAATTTAATATAGAGAATTTTACTCTGAAATTAATAATACTAAAGTATTTTTGAGCATAAAAGAAAATTTTTCTAATACATGTCATTGTGCATATTACATTTTTTATATTAACTTTTTTTTTGAAATTTAGAATGATAATAAAAAATAAATTATATTATATTTTGAAATACAATGATAAAAAAATTTATATTCAATTTTATTTTTATACATATAAATATGTTAATGTGGGTAAGGTTTTTTTCTCAAAAAATAAAAAAGGTTTATTTTCCTAGAATTGTTTTTATTTATGTTGTGTAATTTTTACATAAATATATTAAATTGATATATGTTAATTTATTAATCTATATTAATTATTTAATTCATCAAAAATAGATCATTACTGAATTAGATTATTAATTTAGATAAAATAATAATAAGAAAAGTTACAGTTTAATGTCATTTTTGTACAAAAACTATATTTTATATCTTTTGTTTTGATTTAAAATACAAATTATGTAAATATGTAACTTTAAATAGACCACATTAGGTAAAAAATTCAGAATCACCAAGTAAATTTTTTGAAATAAGGGTTATCTCATATATTTCATAAGAAAATATTGAAAATGTTATGTAACTAAATAATGTTAAATTGTGTAAAAATTGAAAACATGAGGTGGTAAATTTTTTTTTACAATTAAAATGATATTAACTCATTATATATGAAATTCATAGGTATAGGAGTTAATCTTAGTCATAACTCCACAATTATCATAACTAAATCTCATGGATCTGAGGGGATTCCTTGTTTATCCTTCAACAAACTAATGTATTCATGATATGTACCTCATTGTAACAATAATGTTATCTCTACAAACTATTATAAACAAATTATATTCATCTTCACTATTTAATACATACTATTAAATCCTCCAGTAATTTACACTCTCATATTTAGTATCTTCTACTCTCAATAGATTTAGATCAAATGGGATTTGGCAGACCTGACACCATACCCGAATCATCCTTCCACAATGATCAAATATAAATCCCAATCCCCAGAGTCTACAAACTAATTAATGGGAATCATGAAAATACTCTCATGTATGAAATCACACTATGATAAATATATAAAATTTTTGGGTAATATTATGAGAATTTTGCATGAGTTATCTAGGATTTTGGAATTCATTCATAATAAATATGAGTATTCAAATAAATAATGAATAAATATATAGAATAAAGAAATAAAAATAAGTAGATAAATTTCAATTTAAAGTCAAATAAAATATATATAATTGATTGAAAAATGGAAAAGATGAAAACTATTCACCAAGATAATTTTTCTGATACATCATGCAAAAATAAAATGGAACTTAAACTACTCCATCAAAACAACCACAGGACGTAGAATCACACATCAAAAACACAATGTCTATTGAAAACCCCTAATGAGAATCCATATAATAGAAATAATACTAGTCACTTGATAAGAAAACATGAAATCTATACATAATGACTATGATATGTGTATATTCATTGTGTTAACCAAACATTCCTAAATTTTTTTCACTAATGTGTTTATTTATTTCCATTAATATAAAAAACAAAATATTTTACATTAAATATAATTTTTCAAATTTTATTTACTTGAGAATGAATAGTCCTAAAAAATATGATTATTAATAATTTTCATTCAGAAAAAATTACAATATTTTTATGAATAAATATTTCATATCTATATAGAAACCATAGTTTGAGTCCAACACCTATTTAATGTTTTACATTAAAGTATCTTTTAGAATAAGGTAATAAGTACTTAAAATTTAAATAAAAAACCAAAAAATTTCTCTTTACTTTCCCAATGAAATTTATTTTCCTTATTTTGTAAAATCCATTATTTTGAACCATTTATTTAATATATTTTAAATTGAAGAATTATTATAAAATTTAATAAAAAGAATCCATCACCAATATATTTTAATTAAATTATGTAGAAGAAAAACAACCAAGTTATTGTTCCATTCAATTGATGGATTGGGTTAAAACAAGATATATCCATCAGGATCCCCAAAATTATATTAATAATGATCTATAAATGATGGAAAAATTACTATAACTTGAGTAATATAAACAAAACTAGTCACACATACCCTTGGATGGCATATAAGTACCATTATATCTTAGTTGTCATGTACAATATATATGTGACCATAATAAATACTATATTAATAAATGAATTCATGAAAATATTATGCCGTAATACAACACAAGATCATTTGGGTTTATTCTCTTATAAAATTATTCAAAAACAACAATTAACAAAACCCTTTATATTTTCAACTAATAGAAAATTTACCTACTATATTTGAAACTTATAAATCCATAACTTCTGTAGCCCTTTGGGTCTTAGGAAAGACTTAGCCAAACCTTGAAATTTCTCTTTTGAGGTATGGGATGATTAAGGGAATATGATGTTGAAAAAATGATTTTCTCTGAAAATAGGATACACACATAGTTAAGTTGCATGATATGTTTAATCAGGTCATAACCATGCAGTATACATCTATAAGGATCTAATGGTATTTTTCACAGTTTGAGCATTGTTAACAAAACTGTGTAATATTCCATGTGAATTTTTTTCGGTGTTTGGTTCTTATTTAGGGGTGTCCAAAGGATTGAATATAGCTTTTTAAAATCATGTGAACCTCCAGGGAAAAATCTACATCCCTGGAAATAATGGAAAGTAGGGGTTCATGATTAAGGTACATAGTTAGTTTAACCCTATGAATTTTCCTTGGAAACCTTGCAACCCCATATATATTCATGAATATATAGATTTAAACATTTTTCCATTGGCCATTTTAAAGCCTAATAACCCCTAATAACACATTTGATACTTAAAACTCCTTCTCCAAGGCTTTTGAGGACTCTCCCCATGGATTATATATGGAATTAATTCCTTATCAATAGACTATATTGAGTTATTTTATAGTTTTGATACTATTTCCATACTTCTATGTTTATCTACACTTAATATCTTCCCATATAAACTTGATAGAACCAAATGTTTTTGAGATTCTTGATCCAATAGTTTTGTTGTAAGATTTTATTTTTTTACTTATGGAACTACGATCATGAAGACCAAATAAAATCTTCCTCAGTATCTATTTTATTGGGTGATTTATTCTACCAATATTTGGAGGTAAGTGTTTCTATACAAATGGTTTATTCCCATAATTTATATTTTCCCATTTAATAGAATATTTTTTATTCATTCAATTGATTAACTTTTGGGATTAAATAGATTTCATGGGATGATTCCTATTTTAATGTGGGTATTCTTTTAAAATATTTTACAGAACAAATGTTTTATTAAATGAGTTAATGGTTGTTTTGATTCAAAAATGGGTTTTTAAACACCCATGAAATTGGGGTGTCTTTGAAATTTTTTTAAAAAATTTGATCATGTTTTTGAAAATTATCTTTACAAACATGGAATATTGGATCATTTATTAAGTTGGGAAATAGAAATAGGGAACTACAGTTTGTGCAGCACCACTAGGGGTTCCTTTTGTGATATCAACCGACTATTAATGTACTTGATATAAGTGAGTACCAACTAAATTTTTAGTCACATTTATCTCTATTATGTATTCCTATATATTAGGTACCAAGAGACAATTATTTTTCATTTACAGTTTATTTATCACATGATATATTTTATCATGTATTGATTCTCACAATTTTTAACATCAGGATATATCACAAGTCTTTTTATTATGGATTAATTCATGTTTATGTTTTCACATTATTAACCTATAATATTTGGATATACCTACCTATTTTAAGCACATATAACATTTATATTCCAATTTTTTGATTATGAATGTATTTTATGAAAACTAAAGGAAAATTATTTACAAATGGGTTTGGATTTATTATTATTATTTGTAATAATAATATTATTTTAAAAGATAAAACTAATTTATTAATAATATTATTCCACATATAGACTTTGTTGTGTTATCTTATTGGGATTTGTGCTCAAAACCTACATTTTCTATTAGGTTATCATATACGATGTTTTTTATGAAAATGGTTAATTTAAGGGAATCATATATCATGTTTACATATCTTTTTGTTATTTACTTCATAGTGGGATGAATTTTAGTTGATAGTTGGTCATATTCCTACTTCTTGTTCTTGTTTAGTAAAAATTTATGGTTTAGTTGGGTTTTCTTAGATTTTATGGACCATGGGTATATATTTTTATTTATATTTTTAACCAGGTTGTATGTATTGTTTTGTTTTGTATAATACTCTTTCCATTATCCTTATGCACCTCACCATAGTGATGGGAAGGCTCAGGTGGCTTATCTAGGAGACTCAAGATAGTTTATTATAGAATGGTATCATAGGGATTCTTATCTTGAAGTGTGTCAAAACCTCCATTTTTTGGTTATCTATCTCGGTTTGAATGAATATTGGACCATAAAAATTTGGTTATTAAGTGATGTGGGGTTTCTATCATGCTAACTTCCATATCTGATCTCGAGATAGCATGGGTGGTCAATTTTTTTCCATGATTGAGACTTGGAGTCCCATTTCATTTGAATGAACTGGAATTAGAGTTCCCAAAAATTTTAATTTTTCTCTATAATGTGTTATTTTTTATTTTTATAATTCTTGGTGTTTTGAAAAATGAAAACAAATTCATGATGTTGTTCTCTGATTTTGGAACATTCCCTAAAAATAATTGGTCATTGTATCATGCTTAATAGAAAATGTCTCTGGTAATAGTTCATCTAAATCCAAAAGTGGAAATTACTAGATAATATCCAATGGATAATCCTCTAGATGACCATTATTTGGTTGTAGTTATAATTTATACAATTTAGACTCCATGTCATGTGGGAGTTTTTAACCTAAGACCAGAATTGGATCTCCACAATGAATTAACTATAAAATATGTATCCACATCATGTGTTGATAAATGAATCCATGAATATGAGGTGTGTCTTTAGATAACATATATGATCTTTATGTTTTGGAATATTCATTTGTAATCTAAAGTGGGGTTTTTCTACTTACATTCTCTAGGGACCATGAAGAAGATGGCATGACACTCTTGTGTAAGATATGATTCATGAGGATCTTACATTAAATTATTTAAAGAAAATATTCAATCATTTATTTTACCCTGAGATGTTACATGCAGTGATGTCCTAGAGGTTTTGGAACATGGATCATGGGGAGTTCAATTTTCTGGGGCATTCAACCCACTTTTCTATGTTGGTGCATCTTGAACTAGAGCTTGTCACTAATGATTACCTAAAGTCTCAAATGTTGTAGTTAGGAATGAGGTCGAATATTCTATTGTTGTTGATTCTCATGTAACTTTCAAAATCCATGGAGGTAGTCAACAAACAATCCTTGACTAAAATAGACATAACTAGAAATACATGTTTATCTTTGCTTGGTGAAGTTTTTATCTTTGATGTGTCTTTAATCCATAAAGCGAAGCGCATGGGTGGTCAATTTTCCTCAAGAATAATTTTAGGAGATTCATCAAGAAATCTATTGTTTTTATTTTTTCATTGTTAAAGGAATGGTCATTTCAATATTAACTTTACAAATTCTCCTAATAATTTTCATTCTTACAGATTATCATGACATTTGAAGCATTTTTGTTAATGGGTATCCCTGATATGTAAGGAATGATCCACTATCATCGAGGGTTTCTATGTTCATACTGATGATTTCAAACACTACTGGAATCCAGACCTTTCCCAACGCTTCTATACCGACGGTTGTAAAAACCATTGGTATAGACCACATTTCCCAACGGTTTGGCCAAACCGTTGGGAAAGCCCACTAATGGTATGGCTTTCCCAACGGTATGGCCAAACTGTTGGGAAATGTCCATGGATTTCCCAATGGTTTGGCCAAACCGTTGGGAAATGTCCCTTGGGTATGGATTTCCCAACGGTTTGGACAAACCATTAGGAAAAGTCCACCACTTTTCCCAATGGTTTGGCCAAACCCTTGGGAAAGGGTGGCCACCTATCTTTCCCAACGGTTTTGAGAACCGTTGGGATAGGTTTTATGAGTGCATTGGCTGAATATTGTCAAATAAATCAATATATAAATTACATATAAATATAAATATATATATTTATCCCAATATATTCACAAAGGATACTCTAGGATAGTGGTAAATTCATTGATTTATAACGTGGAGGTTGTGGGTTCAAACCTCTAAATGAACTCATTTTTATATATTTACCTTTCCCAACAGTTTACTCAAACCGTTGGGAAAGACCTAGGGAATTGTTTTCCAATGGTTCAAGGAGAACCGTTGGTAAAACTTATGCCAACTGTTGGCCAAACCATTGACATAGGTTAATTTTACTACCCTATACCAACGGTTCTTTGTAAACCGTTGGGATAACGTTTCCCAATAGCTTACTTCCCTATGGTTTTAAAAAACGTTGGTATACCATATACCAACGGTTCTACAGGCTTTCCCAATAGTTCAGAACCATTGGGAAAGACTCAATTTCCAGTAGTGAAAGGTGGTAAGTCTAATCCTTAGTCTATGTGGTATTTTAATGTGTCTAATACAAGACATATTTATGTAGTAGAGAAATTTCTAGAAGAATTTAAATTATTGTCATCAATAGTTAGAGGTATGGTGCTTAATTATTCATCTATGTTGATAACTATGATTTATATAGGTGATACTCATTATTTTATATCATCATTTTTAGTTAGCAGGTTTGATTTATGTTTGTCAGTTATTCCTTAATTGATGGATTTTTTCACACCTTTTGAAAAGAGGAGTGAACAATGTTCATGCGTTACACATGTTGGGTGAGGAAAGCCAACCAAGAGGTGCAGTTGGACTTCATAGTGCACTACGTTGACATCATAATCCTGAAACATGTCATGGATTGAATGATTATAGTTATGGTCCATATATACTATTATATTCATTGGTTTTAGATCTTATGTAATAGTGGTTTCAGTCATGTTTTTTGGGGTGAGGTGGACTCTATATAGGAAAATGTGAGGTCTTTTGTTATTTATAATGGGTAATCTAAAAAAAATTAAGATTTTTTATTTATTGTTTTGACCCTTTATTGGGTATTCATCTTCATTCAGTGGTGTGAGCATATACTGAGGTAATTTTAGATGGATTTAACAAGTTACTTCCATAGATAGTGGTAAAGTATATTATAGATACATTACCTGGTACAATTGCCATTTCTATACTATCTTATAAAGAGTACCTGTTATGTTGGTGGAACATAATATTCAGCTTGAGGATCTATAGGATAAGGGCTTTATTCATCATAGCATTTCACTACGAGCTTTGACTTTACTAATTTTGAATAATGTGAATAGGATTCCCATAAATTGAATGGATTATTGAAAGATTAATTAGGGGAATATTAATAGAAAATATCATTATCCTATGATTGATATTCTCTTTGACCATTAGATAGGGACACATTGGTTTTCAATGATTGACCTTTGGTTAGGGTACCACTAGATGAGAGTCCTAGAAGATAATAAAACAAAGGAATCATTAAAGAGCTAGTTTGGGAATTCTAAGATTCTACCTATTCAATTAAATATCACTAATTATCATGAATTATTTATGGCTTTGAAAAACAAAATATTTCATTAGTTCATGGACTTAATTGTTCTTGTGTTCCTAGATGATATTTTGGTGCACTCCATGTCAAATGAGGAAAATATATACTTTTTGGATATCAGTATTAAAACATTTTTAATAATTACAAATGTGAGTATTGAATCTTGGAAGTGATATTTCTAGGACATGTCATATCAATTAGGGTCATCTCATTGGATCATAAAAATATATTAGCTATTATGGACTATAAGGAGTCTAGAAATGTGTTTGAGATCTTGATCTTCTTAGGTTTGGTTGGTTAATAGAGATGGGTTATTCAATATTTCTCCAATATCTCACCTCTAAATATATATTTAACCCATAAGGGTAAAATGTCTCAATGGAATGAAAAATAATAGATATATTTGGAAAAGATGATGTTTTGTTTGACTTTATCACTAGTTTTGATCTATGCATAACCATGTTTCGGTTATGATTTTTTTCAATGATGCTTCGAATGTTGGTTTTTTTGTGTCTTGATAGAGGGAAATCATGTGGGGTTATATTTCCCTCTTTAATTACTCCCTCATGGGAATAATTACCATACCCATGATATTGTGTTTAAATAAATTATTCAAACACTTGTATCATGGATTACCTATCTTAATGGGGAGTAGTTTATTTTAAATTTGGTTCCCATTATCTTGAAATATATTTCTACTCATATGGATCAAAACTTAGGATGAAGATACTGGGTGGAGTATCTTAATATTTTTATTTTGAAATCACATTCATTCCTGGGAATGTGAATGTAGTTTTCAATATGCTAAGAAGAAAGTTTCCAAAAACCAATCATGAAGGATTCAGTTGAGTAGGGGTATTTGATAAGATTCTTTTTGGAAATTAGCTTATGAGTGGAATAGGTTGGTGGACATGTGTTCTTGGATTCGATGAATCCTGAATCATCTTTTGAAGAGAGAGTTCAGATCAAGAATGTAATAGAGTCTAAGTTGTAATTCATATATACAATACTTTATGGTGTTGAGACCTTCGGTGAGCATTGACTGTATCTTAGTGGAGCTCTGTGCCTCCGTAACTTGTATGTTTTTTCGATTTACTTGAGGAATGAATTAATGGATAGTGGACACTATTATAGTTTTTCTATACAACTAGGGGATATGAAGACATATCACAACTTCAAGCATTTGTATTTCTAGATAGGGTTGAGATTGTCAATTATAGATTTTTTATTTTTGTGCCTCACTTTTCAAAAGATTAATGTAGAACACTATATATCTATTGGTTCAGTGAAAACTTTACCCATTATGGTATTGATGTGGGTTGATATATACATGAAATTTATCATTTTTTTCATTGGAATAATAGTGGGAATGATGTTATTTTAGAGATAATTTATCATCTAATAGAATTAGATCATTTCGTAAATATTCTATAGATGATGATGATAGAAAATAATGGAGAATTGTACTTCTGAGATATTGTGAGACTTCCTGTGGTTACCCCTACAATTGTTTCTAATAGCGACCAGATGATAAAATCTATGGGTTCCCATGTGAAATGGAGCACAACATATCATCCACTTATAGAGGGATATACAAATAGCTCTATCTAGGTTTAATAAGATATTCCTTGGTCTTATGTTCTTGATTTTGGGGGGTCTTGAGAAAACCATTTTTCTTTTATTAAATTTTCCAATAATAATAACCATTAGGATTTGATAGGGATGACTCCCTTTAAAGTGTTGTATGGGAAACCATATAAATTACCCTTATTCTAGGAAGAGTTATGATGATGGTCCATTTTGGGGACAAGACTCATTAAAGAGATGATAGAAAAGTTTTAGTTTATTCCAATGAGTTTTTACAAATGAAAGAGTAATCATAAATCTTATGCATACTGATATCCTAATTCCTTTAGATATTGAGTTAGGTGTTTGTAATTTTGACATATGTTCACCTATCTTAGGAACATATACTATTGGGTATGTTGACACTGTGAATTTTTATCCCCTTTGAGATCATTGATAAACTTGTAAAGGCGGCATATTGATTGGACTTACTGCCTTTCATCAAAATGAATCATGACATATTTAATATTTTCTAAATAAGGTTGTATCACCCATATCATTCCCATCTCATTGAATGGGGATATATTGTTCATGATCTTGATAAAAAATATGTTAACTAGTTCATATTATGGTTCACTAGGATATGGTACCATGCGGTAAAATGGTTCCCTTGGTCTGTGTATTTCATTAGTGAATATTAGATATCCATAAGATGTGGGAGAGAAAATCATTGATGAGGAAGCAGTAACCTGATATATTTGAGGGTATTGTATTCTATGGATATTTTGGGGAAATAAAGTACATTTGGGGTGGGGAGAACTATGATTCCCTTTAGGTCAGAGTTATAACTTAGTTGATCCTTAGGCTTTCTCATTGGAGTTTTAGGATGATTTGGGTGATCAAAGGTTGAAAATAAGGGTTTTTGAAGAAAATAGTCTTGGAGCATGGTTAAGGTACACAATTTTTTTAACCATGTTGTAACCATGTTTTATGAATATATAATATTCTAGTGTACTTTTTCATGTTTTGAGAATTGTTAGTCAAATTGAGATACATGCTCTATGAACCGTGCATTGTATTAAGTTTTTTTAAAGGCCTTAAAAATGTTTGTAGCATCATTTTCCCACAACAGTGTGTCCCTATAGTTCAAATGTTTCACCAAAAAATTAATATATAGAAGGTTTTCATTATTAAGGGTCAATGTTAGTTTAGTCATTAGGCCCTCCCCAGTAAACTATGAGATTCCCTTTGATCTCTTAAAATTTTGGATTTTACCTTTTTTACATTTGTTTTTTAAAGTATAATCACAAAATAATATCACATTGGATGTTTATAATCCTCCACCATCACTTTGGAGGACACTCCACTTGGATTATCTGTGGAATTAATTTATTCTTGATAGATCATCTTGTGGCATGTCAATTTTTTTAGTTTCCCATCTCTTGGTTGATCTGCACTTTATCTCTTATCCTCTCATCATGTTGAAACCCAATTTGTTATTATTCTAGACATAATTGTTTTTATGGATTATTAACAATATGTAATAGGTATCTTGGATTGAGATGACATGATCTACACTTCCATAGTCAAGATTTTCAAGGGAGATTTGTTCTACCTCTAGTTGGATGTAGGTGTTTCTATAGAAATGGTTAATTTTAAGAATTCCATATCATTAATGTAAAAATACTTTGGGTTAATGATTTAATTGAATTTATTTTTTCATTTCAAGGGATTTCATTAAAATATTTACATTTTGAAACTGGTTATTCATCAATATAGGTGGTTTCAATCCCTGTGGTTGATTAATTTCAAGAATGATAGTTTCAATTCAGAAATGTGTTTTCAAACATTTAAGTGGATTTTATGGGATTTGAATTTTTTTATAAAATTTTATCATTGTTTTGAAATGGATTTTCGTAAACATTGTAAATCAAGAACCTTTGGTGCATCTTGAAATTGGCATAGGGAACCATAGTTTGTGTGCCACCCTAAGGGGTTAATTTTTTTATATCGACATTCTATGGAAGGAATTGATATCAATTGGTACCAATAAATATGTGGTCATGTATCATTTATGACAATTATATATTTTCATCAGATGTGGCCCAATATGAAGTTATTTTCATTTATAGTACATTTATCACATGAGGGATTATTTCATGGCTAGTTTCTCACATGTTTTAACATGAGGTAATATAACGTGGATTTGCATGAGGGATTATATCATGGATATGTTTTTGGTACATTATTTATGGTGTGTGGATATAAATTATTAATTTACCACTTATACATTTTTTATTCCTAGTTTGGTAAATATGAAAGGATTTAATGAATAATAATAGAAAATGATTTAAAAATGGGGTTGGATTTATTAAAATTATTTTTAAAATTATTTTTTGAATACTAAAAATAATTCATTATGGATATTAGATCTTGTGTTGAATATATGGTGGTATCCTACTAGGATTTGTGATAATACCATATTATTTACATTAGGGAGTTATAGATGTAATTTTAGAAGACTTATATAAAGGGTAGAAAGTTTTGTGGAATTTCAGATTAACTTTTTATTATTTTCTTCATAGAATGATGGTTTCGAGGTAATGGATGGTCACAAATATGTTTAATTAATTTTTTCATACATTTGGCATAGAAAATTTGGATTTAATTTTATGGATCATAGATGTATCTTTTTTCATCCACATTTGTTTCTGGTTAAAATTATTATTTTTATGATACTTGTTCTATTATCCTATTACACCTCACTATTGTAAAGGGACTGATCATGTGGCTTGTCTATCTAACATAGGTTGGTTCTATACATTATAGGTCTTAAAAATATCCCACAAATATTACAAACAAGATTTTATTCAAGACAGATCGTAATTCATAATTTCTCAATAAAATATGGGAACTGGAAATTAATAAATGGGGTGAGGGTATATTCTTAGTAAGTGAAAAATTAGAGATAAAAAAGTAGTAGTTAGGTTTAATAATGATACATTAAAAAATACCCAATAAATAAGAGATCATAAATGATGTTATAATTCTTAGAATAACATATTAAATGAATAAAAATATTTACGAAAATAATTAATAACCATAATAGAGTAACTCATAATATAATCATAAGAAAAATAATAAGACACTATAATAAACAAGGTATTGTATCATATACCTAAATTTAATACACCATAGAAATATGAAAAAACCATAATCATAGATAAAAATATTATAGTAGAGTAAAATTATCCACCTCATTCCAGTAGAATTGTTGTGAAAACATCATTACCTAATTCCCATAGTGGAGGAGGAATCAATAAATAATTCCAATAGGGGAGCTAGGATCACTATATGATTTCCACAATAGAGAAATAATCAATACCTAATTCAAATAATTTAGTAGGAATCACTTACTTAATCCCATAATAGATAATTCACCACTACATGAATTCAAAATAAAATAAGGATTAATTACATAATTCCCATATTAGAGAAAGAATTACATACTTAAATCCCATGAATATCACATGAGATTAAAATCAATAAAAAATGATTTGGAGGATGATATATGACCCCTCCCAACATCATCCATTCCTATGTGTTCATCAAGAATGCAATGATTATATACATATTAAAGAAACTACAAAACATAAATTTATTTAATATCATATTTCAAAACACTCACACTTCCATCACTAATCCTAACATGATAAATATAGGGAAAATAAATATATATCAAAATATATTAATTAAAAATATTATTAAATACCCATAAATTAAGATGGTGAGGTATAATGTGTGTAAAATATATAGATAAAGGTTATTAAATTAATGTAAAAAATTTAAATAATCAATCAACGTATCTATTCTAGGTGAACACCCCTCATTCAATGAAATGAAAAATATATTACAGATAAATAAAAGGAATTGGAAGAAAAATTATGAATATTGGGGGTGGTTAATAATATAGTGAAAATTTAGTGATAGATCCCTCTTTAAAAATAGATGAAAAATCTATTGGACATCTAGAGAAGAATATAAATTGTAAAAAATAATGAATATCCTTGATCAATAAAAAGGCATATCAATGGATGTCAGTTTAGTTGAAATAATTTTTTGTAGAAATATTAAAAAAATATTTTGAAATGGAAAATAGACATGGATATTTGGAAAAAATGATAGAAATATTCTATAAAAAATGGAGAAAGTTATTTTAAATTTTAAAACAATTAATTTATATAAATTATGTTTTATATAAATGAAAATAATTGTGTAAATACGTGTTCATATAGAAAACGTAGAAAAGGTCAAAATTTTAATTTTTTTGAAAACAACCCATAAAAAACATTACAATTTGACTATTTTTTAATATTGGTAATACAATTGTAAAGGATGTTTATATATTATTTATATATATATAATGTTATTTGAAAAATAATCTAGTGAATATAGACATAGAATTAAGTTTGTTCCCAACTGAGATATGGGGTAGATTTCACTTAAAATAAAAACATGACATAACATATGAGTATGTGGGAAATGAAATGTTATGGTAATATGTTAAATTAATTGAAGGAACATTTTTAGGAAATTTATAAATAATTAAAATTCCCCATATATATTTTCCATCAAAAAAATTGATTTTATATTAAGATTGGAAATGATACCCTTTTAGTTTCAGTGATATTTAAATTTGAACCCTTGATGGGGAAAGGGACTTAAATTGATTTTTATTGATATAAAAGAATAATAGTTCATTATAGAATATAATAAATATGATAGATACACACTATATAATATTATCTTTGTTTATAGTAAGTTGTGTGTCTTTAGAAATTGGAATTGAGACCATGTAACCCATTCAAGTTACATAATCAATGAGGTAAGAGTTAAGTGATAATTGGTTTATAAAAATTTATTGTAAAAGAAAAAAATAAATGTATGAAAATATATTTAATATAAAAATTAGTCTTAATTAATCCTAATTTTATTTATTGGGTTCTATAAGAATATATATAACCCATTGAATAAATATTTTGTTACGAGATATAGTTACAACTATTTTATTTTTTGATTGAAAATAACAGTAGATTAGGAACATGGGAAAAAATTTTGATATCATTAAAAATACAATAAAATCATTGATAAAAAAATAAATTCTTAATTGGAAACATCATTGCAAAGAAAACATGGTTTATAATAATAAATATGTCTCTAGGGGTGAAAATTGATATATCAAACCCTTTATTTGTTTATTATTAGTTATAAAAAAATTGTAACATATTAACTAATAAAATTTAGTTTATTAGTTAAATTTTTTATAATAATAATTCTTTGATATTTTATTCAATACTATTTATTTAATATCAAATTCAATTTATTTATTATAAACTTTTTAAACATGTTTGTGGGAAAATTAAATCGTATTCGGTTTATTGTAGTAAATCTAGCTATAGAAGATGATTTTTAAATATTAGATAAATAATGACTATATCATCAGAAAAATTATAGAAAATCAATTTTTTATTATTAAATTACAATAATATTCGTATTTATTTTCCTATAGGAAATAATAATATTGTTTTATAACATAATTCAAGTTGGTTATTAAACCTACCCAAAAACAACCAAAATATATCTGGATGGGTGACTGTAGTTAAGGAAGGGTAAAAAATAATATAATATAATAATAATGATGTAATTTATATTTTTTTATTTATATTCATATTATATGAGTTTTGGATAAATAAAAATATTAATAGGAAAAAAGAATAGTGTTATTTCATGGAGGCGATGGTATAAACCATGCATGGTTAACATTATTTTCTTTTTCAAAGGGTATAAAAATGAATAAATAATGGTTTTAAAATTATTATAAAAACATATCATTATATTAATTATTATTAGTTAATATATTATGATTATTTCAGTAAGATTAGATGATAATGAATATAAAATTAACGTAAGGAATAAATGATATTCACTTTGGTACCTTAAACATTCTCATGAATGTATCCTCAGATATAAAATGAGGAGGATAAATTTTTTGGACTGGATATTTATGATCATGATAGAGTCATATATATAAAAAACAATGGAATAGATTGAGGACGGAATTTTTAGTAATAAGTGCTGCATAAAGGGGTGGAATTATCCCTTTTATAAGTGATGAAAGAGTATATTTTTTCAATACCCTTTACTTATCAATGATATGATTACACTATTAAATGTTCAATAAATCGAAAACGAAAAAATAAATTGTGGAGGGATTTTGCGTTCCAAAAACCTTAGCTTTTTATTTACATAAATTTTTAATCATTTAGAACATCATTTGATCTTTTATTTTCTTCATTGCCTTTTTCCCAATGTAACTTGTTATAACACCACTTAATTATATTTTAATAATTATTTTAAAAAAACAATATTACCAAATTATGGTGTGATGAATGTGAATATATTATCTCATTAATTTAATTTATTTTAGAATTAAGGTAAATTTAAATTATAAATTAATATATTTCTTTACATCTAATCATTTTTTCAGAAATATGTTGTTTTCGTAGATAAATTTTTCTTTATTTTATTTAGTATTAATATTTAGATGAATTCCTAATATTTTAATAAAATAAATGATTAAAAATTATAGCAAACTAACTTTTTATATGATATTAATTTATTTTTTTAGATAAAATACTAAATTATAAAAAAAAATTCTTTGAAAATAACAGTTTTACAGAGTAAAATTTGAATTAGGATTCTAAAACTCTACAAATAGGGTTTATAAATAATTTTTTTTAATTAATGTTGATTTTTTTTCAAATTAATATTATTATGTTATTGAATATAGTTTAATCGACATTTAATTATATATTCGTATTATGATAATGTTAAAAATTGATGGTTTTAGAAATAAAGGTAATTTTCAACTATTCACATGAAACATTAGTTTTAAAAAATAACAATAACTCTTACAAGGAAAATATTTTTATTCTAAACAAAAAATAATGCTTATTAGAAAATGTAATTTTTTTAAATTTTGCTAATTTAACGATTAATTAAACACATAACTATATAATGAAATCCTTTTTCATAAGAAAATAAAATTTTAAAATATTCACATTTTTACTCTTATTTATTAATGATTACTAATAACATTAGAATTAAATTTTTATTTATGTAATTATATGTTATTGATAATATAAATTGTTTTATAGAATTATACGTGTAAAAATATATTTTTTTGAACAATTACATTTTAAATAATAAATCATATTTATTACTTATTTAGAAAAAAATAATTTAATTTTCATTGATTCCTTTATATTTATATGACCATTATTTTCATTTCAAATTATATTTCATAATTTAGTTATTTCTATTTTTACCCACAAACTCTATGAATAAATTTTAACTATTATATGTTGTTTCACAATTTATTTTGGTTCATTGCATCATTAAAAAATGGATCTCACATAATATTTATTTAATGAGAATATTAAGTGATATCTCAGGTCAATACAGCTACCACATAAATAACATTTTCCTTATCAATTTAAAAACTATTAAAACACGTGTAATTTCCATATACATGCACTAATTAACCATACTATGGTATTTTTTATTGATTGATTTAGGATATGAAGTGAGTATTCACTATAAAAAAATCAATAAAACCCTTTGTAAAAGTGGCAATGAATTCCTAATAGAATTCAGATGGATTAAAAATAGATAAATCCATATAATGTAGCATACCCCAACCTTGATGAACATTTAGAAAAAATTATTATTCTACAAACATTTTTTATCAATAACTCAATATCTAATATTTTGGGAAAACATACATGATATGAGATATCAAAAAATATATTGACTAAAATACCCACCACATGATAAGTATCACTATCCATTTTAATTAAACATGGTTCATATAATTTTACTTATTCTCATAAACTAGGAATTTTAAGGTATTGATTTTTATTATAATACCTTTCATTATTGTTGTTGTTCACATAGATCACAAATTAATCATATCTCTCACATAAAATTTCTAGACGATAAGTAGGAAAAGAAATAATTTTACCCAGATCATTAACATAACTCTTCCTTTATCCTCATCATATTTTTTATCAATCCCTAAATTTTCCACAAATAGACCATGATCTAGTTCTTTTAAGGAATTCCCATAGCCCCCTTCCTCCCAAAACATTAACATGACTAAGATTTTATCATCATTTTATGAACATCTTAATCAAATGAACACCCATGAGACTTTATATCTATCCTCTTTGGAGTAATTTTAAACTCAAGAAAGTACTTATTGTAAATGATATTCATCGATATCTCATTCAGAATAATCATATGATTTTGAACTACAAATATTATACAATTTGAAATTTTGTTATTAAAATCTCCACCTTTTCTATAGAATTCATTATTAACATGAATCGATTAGGCTTAGACCCTTACTAAAAACAATATTATTTTACATTATTGGTGAAAACGAAAATGTATTTATTCTAAGACTATTAAATGCCATTTTAAATATAAAAATTTCTTTTTCTTCAAAATTTTAAAATTTAATTTCAGTTCAACCTCATTTGTTATCAAATTAATATATGACTCATTATAAATAGTTCTATCATATCCTTTAAATTAATTTCTATAAATTATAAATCCATTGTGTTGGTATGTGGAGGAAATTTTATTGACCATTGTTTACATTAGGTGATTTTTATCCATGTGTGTATTCTTAGGACCAATTATCATTTACTATAATGAAGAATTAGTCAATTTTCAACTAGTATATCAAGATGATTACCCCAATGTACATATGTTCTATAGCTGTATCCAATTTATATTATTAATATATTTGAGTTATTTCTTATGGAATGACACATTTTATACTTTACTAATACATTTACATGTTTTATTATACTTATATTTATCTCCTAGAATAGTCTTTAAGGTATTCAATAATGTACTCTTATAATAATCCATAAAATAATCAACATTACCTTAGTTAAGCTAAATGGTTATCAATAACATTGATATTATGATCAACCATAAAAAATCCTCATTTTATTGCATTCCAAACTCTTTTATTATCCATATTAATTAGAATAATTATCAAAAAATTTATTTTATCACTTCTATGATACAAATTAAAGTATACCATAAAACTTATCATCTAATTACATAATATATATGAAATATTTCTTAACAATAAATAAAAAATAATTTTTTTTCTTTATATTTTTAGAAAATTAAAAAAACATTTAATAAAAAAACTTTTTTGTTTTTAGACAATTTAATATTTTCAACAATTTATAAAGAAAAAAAATTCATAACAAGTCCTAAAAATCTCACAGATATTCTCCACCAAAGATATAGATATATTCACATCTAGTGTAATATTTTTCTTTATTTCCATGAGAAATAAAAATCAATAAAAACAAATGACCTTAGATACTCAGTGAGAGTAAATATAAGAGATATTAAAGATAAGAATATGGGAATAATTGGGATAAAAATAAACTTATATTGAACATAGTTTAAGTCATAAATCATAGATTCAAGAATCATATAAGAAGACCTGAATCAAAATAGTAGGGAACAATAGTTAATGAACATATGTTACAAGAGAATAACATACTCAAAGAAGAAATCATAAGACAATGTCACAAAAAGGAAATGTGGAAATTCAAAAAAAAATGAATGGAATATTAATATTATAGAACAACTATAAAAATAGATTAACATTTCATAATGGGGATTCATTAAAATCTTATTCCAATAATATATTAGATTATAAATAAATAAAAGATTGATATATTGGAGAAGGAATAACCAAAACATTTCTTGAACAGAGAAATTAATAATAACTAATTCCCATTATGGATAATGAATCACTTTATTATTATGATAATGGAGTGGGAATCACTATCAGGAATCGATACTGGAGTTGTAATAACTACCTTATTTCCATTGTCTATAATATTATTATACCTCACTCCCATAGTCAAGTTATCATTATATACTCAATTCATATAAATATCTTATGAAATTTAAATACATAACCAAAATAATTAGGGGGGATATATGAACCTAATTGTCATAATCCTATTATATAAGTATTACTCCAAATTATTATTTTATAATAATATATAGAATCCATGAAAAGGAGATGGTTTTCATAAAATTTTCTAAAAAATTCATAATTGATTCAATAATTATTAAATTAAAATCTTATAGAGAATAAATGGGTATTTAACAATATTATAAATCATTCTAGGTGAGTACCTTTCACTTAAAATGATAAGTTATATGTAGTATATACTATATAGATAAAATGTATATGGTTTAGAAAAAAATTCCCACTAATCAATGAATTATTGAATATTGGTAGAAACCATACAATCAATGAAATATGAAATAGGTTATTCATGTAATAAAGGCATTTGATGAAAATTATTCCTATTTATAGTGGTTGGTTATGAAATAGAAAGGTAGTAATTAATAATTCATTTTTTGGGAAGAAAAATAAAAAATAAGTAAGGGAAAAAAATTAGATGGTAGCATTCAGTGAATATCCATGTTCCGGAAATAATTATTTCAATTAAAATGGTTTTACATGAAACCAATTTTTTTGACTGGTATAAAAAATTACTTTCAATATAAGAAACACCTATGAATTTTTTTTAATTTTTTTAAATATATTTTATAAATTAATTATAATGATATTATATTCTATAAAACCATTAATGAATATGAATTATGATAAATTGAAAAGGCAATGAAAAAATAATGAAGTGTTTACATAGAAAACATTTATAAGAGTTACTTTTTATACTTTGATGAAAATGAACGACATAGAAAATGATGAAAAAATTTAATAATACTCTTATAATGTTTGGTATTATATTATTATCTTAATAAATTATTTAGTAATATGTATGAACATTTGATAAATAATTCAATGAATAGATATAAGTGAAATGAGAGGTTCCTTAGTTAGAAGAAGATATGGGTTTCGTTTCACTTACATTAATCCCTTTAGAAAAAATATAACTCAATTAAAAACAATATTTTTATGTATATGTAAAAATATTGAAACCCCATTGAAATTTATTAAGGGTTTTAGAAAGTAAAAGAATACTCGAGATGAATTATCTTTCAAAACAATCCAAATTTGTAAATAAGATTGACTGTGAAACACATACAATTTGATAAAACATTAAATAAAACTCATTATTGGAGAGTGAAAATGAATCAAAATTTCAATCCCATTATAAAAGGATAATATGTTATATTATATAACCTCTAGGGTGTGTATAGAATATATAAATTAAAATTAGTGCAGAATAAGATTCTAGTCTCAAGCAATATGAATTCACACCATGTTACCATTTCATTTTACATAATCATCGAGGTATGAATAATTTAACAATGACGTTATAAAAAATAGTAAAATCATATACAATATTGAATAAATATGAAAAAAATTAGTCACTTTTTTTAAAAAATAAAATTCATAATAATAACTTTTATTAATAAATCTTGAAACAGAATAGAAGAAAATTGGTTAACAAAAAACCCTTACATCTGTTCAAATTATTTTGTCAAAATGGAAAGGGAGATAAAACATGGTCTAAAAAATTCCATATATCATGAAATATGTTATAATAAATAAAAAATTACCAATGGAGTAGTATATATACCATTATAATGAAAATATTGTGTATAAAAATAAACATGTCACTAGGGGAGAGAATTGATAACTAAAACCCTTTTCTTGATCTTGATTTTTTCCCATACTCCTAACATCCAAATTATTAAAAGTAATATTATTAGTGACAATGTTAGTATCCTCATTATCCTATATTTAATTTAATATTTTCAATTTATTATAAAAATATACTTATTTATATCATAATTATTGTTTATGTTTGTACAAAAATTGATTTATATTTCAACTTATTTCAGTAAATCTGTTGATGAAAGACAATATAATAAGAATAAGATTAAAACTAAATTAAACCTTTATATAAATAATTATTCACTAGTTTCTTATTTACTTATAATAACATTAATATCGATGTTCCTAAGGTTTTCAATGATACTCTTTGATAACATTATTCAAGTATGTTTTAAAATATACATAAAAAATAAGCATGCAATATCATGTTGAATGATTATGTTTATGGATGTCTATAATATTATTATTATATAACAATAATGATACAGTTCATATTTTGTTTAATTTTTTAAAGAATATTTTATGTGTTTTGGATAATAAAATAGAATCAGAATAGAAAATGGAAACAATTACTTCAAATATTTTTAAATAGGAACAAGGTATTGTTAAATGTATTTTATTTTTCAAAGTGGATGTAATGAAATAAAAAATGGAAATACATTAATTTAGTAACATATCAAAATATTTTTGATATATAGTTCATTATATTACTATGGATTAGGTATGTTTGTATGGGAAGGACTGAGGTAAAAAAAATTACGGAGTAAGTAACACTTAAATTAGAACCTTGAAATTTGTCTTAAATGATTTCTTGTAAGTCATTAGTAGAGTATAAGTAGTTGAGATTAGAGGATTAAGAAAATGGTATGTCTTATATGATGAGAATTTTTTGTGAGTTTTAATAAATAATATAATGGATTTTTTTGAATGAAGGGATCAAAGTGTCCTATTTTATAAGTGAATAAAATAATAAATTAGTTAATACCCCTTATTTTTCACTAATATTATTACACTATTCAAGAGACTAAGAATCCAAATGTTCTAAATAATGAATTTATGGTTTATATTGGTTTAATAAAACCTCCAAACACATGTTTTAAACATTTTTTGTGTAATTTTTCTTATATTTTCCCTTTAACCATTATTTTCCTTCCCCGTTTTAACTAGATCTTACCAATGTAATTTCTGTTTTCCTAAAAATATAAAAAAATAGTATAAATTGTTTTTATGATTAAATAAAATTTAATCTACACTTAACCAAAGTAAATATCTTTTAAATATAAAAATAACTTTTAAATTTAATAAATTAAAATATAGAAAAAACTATCATGTAGAAAAATGTGGTCATTTTAATTTACTCCTAGAAATATTATTTAGTATTTATTATAAATTTAATGATTTATAATTTATTTAATTATATGATGAAAAGTTATATTAAATTAAATTGTGTTAATTAATTAATTTAAATTACTAGTCATAAATTAATCTGTATTGCTAAAACATTTTAAAAATAATAGTTCTTTTAATTTTTGTTGTCATTAACTATAATCTAAATGATCATAATTATAATAAAAATAATGGAATTGACCATGTTACATAATATGATCATATAGATATAAAGTATGAAATAAAGTTTCTTAGAATTGAATACTATTAGTGTTGACAAAATAATTTTTAATATAGAAAAATAAATCATTTTTGAGTAAAATGTCTCTTAAGTTTCTACAACTATTTATATTGGTTTGATAAATAAAAACTAGTAATTTTAAATGATCCATTTTAGTTAAAATATATTTTAATTTTACTATATGGATTGAGAAAGAGTTATTTGAAGATTTTATTGTGATAATTTCATAAAAATGACAGTTTTCCCAATCTGGGTAATTTTTCATTATTCACCAAAAATGTAATTATATTTTCAAAAAAATAAAATGTTCAACTAATGATAATATTATTATTATCAATTATAAAATGAATCCATTTATTTAATTTAAGTACTAATGTTTTCTAATATAAAATTAAAATAAAAAATCAAATATATAATAAATTATTTTTCATAGGATAGTAGCATTTTAAAATACTAGCGGTTCTTATTTAGATTTCTTATGAATTTATAATTAAATTTTTATTAATATAAATTTCATATTAATATATTTTATCAATAAAACTTTTTGTTTCATAGAATAAAACCCAAAAATATAAAATTTTCATAATAGATAAATTTTAATCAAGTAATAATTCATGTTACTTTTTTAGTGATAGTAGTTGAATTTTCATCAATGAGTTATTATTATTAATTAACACACATTTATTTACACATATATTTCATAATCATGAATAATATAATTTTGAAGAAAACATATATATTATAATATTTATATATGGTTTCATGGTATGCCTTGTTTCTTTATTTCATGTAGAACATACTATTAACATATAATTAATTTTAAGAAAAATAATTAATCAAATTTTGTGATGTTACAGAACTATAAAAAACCTATATCTATCCCAGTGTGTGAAGATATTTTAAACACTTAATCATCTTGGGAGTGGTCAATATCTATAGTGATTGAAAGCCTATCTAGAGAATAATCACCTCTATTGGTTAAATATATCTTGATGTCACACATAGTCTCTTTGTCTTCCTATGATATTAAAAATAAAGATGTGGGAAAAAAATGTGATAATGAAAAAAACTAAAATTTTTAAAAAAAATTAAAAAATATTATGTCACATCCAAAAAATTGACATGAGAAAATATATTTTTACATTCATTGAGATTCATCAATAATAAACAACAAAAAACATTCACCTTTGGTCTATATTCCCTATTCAACTTATCATAAATGTCACATCATAAAACTGATGGAAATTATAATTAATAAAAAACTCTTTTTACCAATGTTCTGGGTGGTCCCTTAAAAAAGGATAATATTTGAAATCACTATATATATAATCCTGTTTACACATTCATTGTAATCATGTTTTTCCAAATTTTCTTTTTAAAAGAATTCATTTCTAATTAAAATGACATTAAATCATTATAAGAAATAAAAGATTAAAAATTGAATTTCCACAAACACCCCACTTTTCAATAACAAAATGATTTTAATAAAACTGAAAAAATAAACTACATTTAAACATACTCTTTAGACCTTAAATACATGTAAAAAAACACTCAAGAATATTATATTTATTTCTAGTGAAAATTCAATGGTAAGTGTTATAATAATTTGGAATCCAATTCAAATAAAACTCATGAAAAACATATATAAATAATTTGGAGGAATGTAAAAAATTTAATTTCATATAATTTGATATAAAGTAACCTCAAAAAACATTCTATCCTCCTTTACAATGAACATTATCCCAATACATCTCCCTCAATTATAAATTAAAAACTGATAAATAAGGTAATCCACATAGATGATAAACAAAAATAACTATGATCAGAATATAACCAAATAATAGTAGGTTTTCATAAATAAATTATGTTCTACGTGAGGGATATAGAAATAAAGATATGTTAAGAGGAAGTGTAACATTGTGATTAAATAATTACAAAGGGAAGAGCATTGTATGTGAAATTAATATTTGATAAGGGGAATTTTTGAATTTCATGTTTTTAGGAAACTAAGTATTACTCAATATTTGTTAACATAGTTTGGACCCAACCATGTTATTCTTATGAAGATAGCCCTCACATTGAAACAAATGTGAAAAAATACTCAATGTGTTATGGTAGCTGTATTGAGCCTTAGTATATAAGTGATACTTAGTTTATGAATAATTTTTTGTTATATTATATTATATAGTTTTATACAGATCCTACACATAGTGAAAATAAGCACACTTTATTTCACTATTTTTAATAGTATAATTTTTTACAATCTAAACCCATGAAAATTATAAACATTACAAATGATTAAAAAAGGCATAATAAAAATATAGATTTGGAAAACTTGGTTACTTCCAATATTCTAAAACAACCCCCACCACCCAATCAATAATAAAGATATAAAATAGAATATTTTTAAACCATTATTAAATAATAAAAATTAAAATATATAACCATTTGAGGAATTTTAATTTAATGTATGTTTATAGAATTAGGGGTTATTTATTGGGGGTAATGTAACTATTGGAAGATTAATGTGGTCATTGGATTACTAATGTTATCATGGGAATATTAACATCACCCTTATGAATAATAAAATGATGCTTTGGAATAATATTTTGATATCAAATGAATAATATGAAATATAAATAATATTATTAAAAACTAATTTAAGAAAATAAAAATTTTATAATTCCATAAAATAAATATAAAAAATAAAAAATTAATGAAGATAAAATCTCATTTTTAATAAGTTTCTTGTTAATGTATTTTATAAAAATAATTATTATATATATTAAAAAATAAAAGAACCTATCTTGGAATTTTATTTTTATAAAATAAATTTTATTTTTAGAATCAGCATTAAAATATTTTCCAAGGCTCAGTTTTTGATATTTTTCATAAGCACATCATTTTTACACGAATAGTAAAAAAATATTTTCAAGAACTTCAAGTTTATAAACTAATGATAATGAAATAATTATATAATAAATTTCAAGTTATTTATCTTAGTCTAGAATAAATCTTATAATTAATATGGTTCTTTTAAAAATAATAACAAAAAATTTATCATTCCTAGTTTAAATTCAAACTAATATAATTAAAATATGAATATATCTCATTTATACTTTCCATTATAATAAACTAATATATATGGTTTATAAATAATCCTAATAACCTCAATACATTTTATTTTATTGATGTATTATTAATATCATAAGAATTATAATATTTAATGGTTTACCATGTATTAGATAATTTATTCAATATTTTAAACTGAAGATACCCATATCCCCAAGTCTAAGAAACACCTCACCCTCCCTTGGAAAACCAGATAATATCCACTTATTAATCAAAATGATCTACCAAAATTACATCTCTTAATCCCTGTAGAATCATTTGAGACTTTGGGGGGGGGGAATCCAACACTATTTCATAAAAATTTCAAGAATTATATAAAATAAACTGCCTCAAGATTAAGGTAATGCCATTTAGTCATTTTATTTTTGTATTATTTAAAAAACATAAATTACCCTTTTATTTTATAATAAAAGCAATTAGAATTTTTTTAAATAGGAATTAAATAGGAACTTTATAATGTTAATATCCTCAAAACACTATTTTAAATATAATCACATAATATATATCCTGGATAATCACATTAGAAATGGTCCTGTTAACTATTGGATAACCACCAATGAGGATGATTCCAATTCATTTCATATCAAAACCATTATTTCTATTTGTAATAAATTATATGTAATATACAAATAATTTATTAAATATAATCTATGACCATGGAATTTTTTACTTTTTAATAAATGCCCTTGAGAAAATGGGGAATTCAAAACAAATAATTATCTTTTTATGGAAAATGTAATATCAAAACATTTCACCATTAAAAAAAGGAATTAAGGAATATAATCCAATGATAATAATTTATATATAGTAAATAAGATTATATAATTCACTTTTTTTTTCATTTTTAGGAATCTTATGATTATTTTTCAAGAGGTGGAAAAGTGAGGAAATATAGAGGGATTATCTTACCCAAATATTTTTTGTATTATATACTACATCACAATATTTTTAGTTGGATTATTACACTATTAACCTTAATATTATTTTTCAATAGTATTCACTATCTCTTTTTGGGAATATATGTGTTTTTACTAGTAATTGTTTTTCCTCATGCATATATAAATATTTTTTAAAATTTAATTAATTTCACAAACATCCCCCTCACTATTCTTGAATTGTTTTTTCTACAAATAATAATCATGATGATTTATATCAAAAATTGATTTCCCCTATTAATTATGGAACCTAAAAGGATATTCATGATTTTGTTATTTATGAAACCATTTTAAAGCTCATTCCATTTTATTGATCTATATCAGAGATGTAATTGATTTTCATTCATTGCATGATTATGGTCATTTATGATTTGATTAGTGTGGCTAGAATGATATTTACCTATAATGAATTTGGTAATGTGATATATCTCGTGAGACTATATTCGTTATACTTGAATATGTTTCTATCTATGTTTAGATGTTTCATGTTATGATTTATGAAAATATATTATGCATTAACATGATTTTATATTTGGTCACTAGAATGTGTTTTATTTGGAAAACTATGATACAATATTTATATATTATATATATTATTATATCCATTTATTTATCAATGGATTCCATAATGATTATAATGATCATCCTAAACTTATGATATATTAATATTTTTTCTGCTCACCCATGTACAATTGATTGATGTCTATTATTCCTCCCATTACACATCTTTCTAGCCACTAAATTCTCTAATGTATATAATTATATGGTTACATGTACTATGGTGGGAATGATGACATATTTTAATATAATTATGATGTAATAAATATTATTTAAATTTTATTATGTAAAAGTGATTTATGATGCTAGTTTTACTAGGAAACAAAACATTTGGTTCCTGGATTGTATCAATAAAATATCATTTATCAATGAAATTATGTATTCATCCAATAAATAATATTTTGTCCACTATAGTTTGTATTAGAGAACAATTTAATAAGTTTGATAATTAATATTATAAATCATTTATAAAAACTGTAATGATATGTGTATGTATTTTTAAACATCATATGTTTTTTAAAATTAAATGAGTGTGTGGTTTTCATGAAATGAAATCCATATCTAGATATTATAATTTTATGTGGAAATAAAACTTTATTTTATAGGGATAATTTCCTAGAAAAGTGTAGATTATGGTATGGGTCAATCATCCCCTGTTTCATAATAATTTGGATTTCCATCACACTTTTTTTAACACTCCTATAGGATATTATTCAATAAATCATAACATCTATACAAATCATTATGATATATATATAACATAAGTAATTATTACACTACAAACATAGAAAATTATTTGTGTACATGATCCTTGAAGAATCATTTACAGAATTGTTTTTACACAGGGATCACATAAGATATTTAATTATAATGAACTTGTGAATAATGATAAATTATATATTCGTTTTTAATTATCTTTAAGAAAATGAATTTTACATTAGAAGAATATGGGAATTGGGATAAAATAGGTAGAAAACACATGTGATAAGGAATTTAATGATCATCTAAATGACATCCCCAATTCCATTGGTGGTGGAGTTGAAAACATGATGGTGATTCATAACATGTTGTCTTAAGCTATTAATAATATCTTGAACCATGTGTAACATCTTCATTCACACAATTCATAACGTTTCAAAGAGTACATTATATATTATTTACCATGAATTTTTAGTAGATATTAGTATCCACTTTTGGAATAATAGTTTTGTAAGTCAATGGATAAGTTTTTGAAGTGATTTACTATTATGAGAAGGAGAATTTTACCATGTCCATCTATCAATTATATGATGTGGGTGATCAATTGTGTAAGATTATAAAGAATACAAATTTGAATGAATTAATCAAACATGAATACTATTAAAATATTTTTACTATTAGGTATTTCCACTGAAATCATTGAATAAATATATGGAATGATTTCATAGAGCCTCTGAAAAATGAAGGAGAATCTTTTGTGTTTTAAAAAATAAATTTCACTAGGATTTCATGATAAAATAGGTATTTTTTATTGAAAATTATTGGAACATAAATATGTTATTTACTATTGTAAAATCAAAAATACAAATGGTTTTAGAAATTTGGTACATTTGTAGTTAAGAAAAAGTAAGTCGATGTGATGTTGAAGTAGAGATGGAGTTTGAAGAACGATCCCATTTTTTAGAGAAAAAAATTAGAATGATATTGTTTCAAGAATGAATATCAAATGAATAAGTAATAATTAGGATAAAAACTCCCACATTTAAAAAAATATTGATGAATATTTAGGGGAATTACATCAATGTGATAAGGAAATGATTCAAGTATAGTATATAAGGTAAATAAAATCATCAATGTTGACATTAAATGAATAAGATTTCCAAAATGATGGAGGGTTTTTATGAGAATACTAATGAACCACTCATGATACAATTTATAAATTATAAAAGTAAAGGTCACAAATAAATATAATTCACTAAATGATGGGTCATAAATTGTAATCATAATTAAAAAACCAATAAAAAAGGAGAACTAGAAATCTAATTTCATGATGATCATAGTGGATGAATAAAAAAATTAATCAGTAAAAGATATACTTCCTGTTGACATAAGAATTGTAGATGTTTTATTTAATTCTGGTTCATCAAATTTATTTATAACCAACATGTTCACTATGAATATATAATCAAGACACCAATTTAATTTAAGTAGATATATTTGTATTAATAAATTATTTTCTTATCAATGGTACCCAAGTGTAGAAATCTTCTAAAGTTTGTGTTTTTGGGTTGATTATTATATAAAATCATGTAATCCTCCCCTTAGTGTAATGTGATGTTATACATGTAATGGATTGGATATTGTTATATAGATATCACATTAGCATGTAAGAAAAGTAAATCTATTTTTATATTCTAAAACAACCCATTATACCCTAAAAATTCAACTAACATCATAAATCTAATTTTAATAATCCATCAATGAGTTGAGTGTTGATACATAGTGAAGAATCATACATTTACCAAAGAGTTGAGTTGAAGGAAAGTATAATCCTTAAGTAAATTACAATATTAAGGAATATAATGATGTATTAACAAAAAAATTACTTAGAATTCACAAAAATAATGAGGTAAATTTATTAATAGAGATTATACATGGAGACACTCCAATCCTCAAATCTCTTTACTGGATATAATAAATTGAATATGAGGATTTAATAATGTTAATAAAGGATAATTTGGAAAAATAGTTTGTATGACCTAGTTTATCCCCTTGGTGTGTGATGATTCCCTTTTTTAAGAAAATGTATTTGTTAATGTGTTCTTGAATCTATTACAAGAATCTCACCATGATCCATAAAATAACTATTTTCTCTTTCCATGGATTGATGTGTTTATCTATCAACTTTGTAGATCATAGTAATTCTCAGATGTGGAACATCATTTTAGATATTTTCAATTGATGGTAATGAAGGATTGTATTTATAAAATAATCTAAAATAGAATATATTGGCACTATTTCATAGTGGTTTTTATTATACTTATGAAAGCACAAAAAATACTCATGTATTTTATAAATAGAGTTTTTATAACTTCAATGAAAATTTTATTGTATTTTTTATCGATGGAATTTTAATTTACTCCATTATAACAGGGGAATATGAAAATTATTTAAAAATTGTCCATGAAACATTATGAATGGTGAAAATATATAATGAATTTAGCATGTGAGTATTATGGATATATCTAGTCACATTCATCGTGAACATGACCATTAGTGGGGTAATTTATATAGAATAGTCAAATATAAATGAAATTAACGAATTTTTTAGACTCTCAGGTTTCATGAGAAGCCATTTTTTTCCTGTATTATATAGGAACTACTGATGAATTATTATAATATTATAATGATTTTATTCCTCTATAGCTATATTAACAAGGAATTGGGTCATGTTTGTATAGATGGAATAATGTGAGGAAATCATTATGAAATAAAAGAATAGGATAATCACTTTGTTTTTACTAAAAATGAATAAATAAAATAACATTTTCTATTATACATTATGCTTCAAATGAGGTCTTAGGTTATTTAATAATGATGAATGGCCATGTGAGATGCCACTTCTCATGGCGGTTAGAGATATATGAGAAAATACATATATAATGATATAAAGTTTTTATATGTTAACTTTAATATGTTCATTTGGAAATACTAACCTCTACGGAGAGAAGTGTGACATTTATATGGTTGATAATAGTCTAATGTATTTATTCACACCAAAATTGCTAAAAATGTATCAATGATGATAGGTATATCTAATCAAGGACTATGATTTCTTTGTTCACTACTATCCTCAAATGTAGAATATGGTATTAGGTTCTCATATCTATAGTGGAAAATCTACTCTATCAATATGAGGATTGAGAAAGACACATTGATCATATATATGCAATGATTGGATATACAAATCATAATAGAAATGAATACATCATAACTTGTCCACAGGATTTCCAAAACGTCTACTCTATAGAATATCGTTAAATAACAAAAGGATTATCTAGAGATTCTTATAAATATTTAATCAGTAATATAGGTATACTATCATGAATTCAACATTGTTAAAAATATATCCATTCTATTTAGAAATACAGATTTCATGCCTTTAACACCTCATATAATGAAATATTTATTTATTAATTCACATAACTCAACTTTCCCCATTTATCCTCAAATTAGAAAAATATATTACGACCATCAAGAGAACTGTCATGACCCATCCCCCAAGGTCGGTATCGTGACTACCCCAAGCCCGCCTTCCATAGGCCAGGGGCTAGTGAATAGCATCAAAGGCGTAATTCCCTAAAACTAAGAAGGCATTGAATTTATAAATCATAAACATACACAACTAGAGTACAAGTAGAATCAAAATCTAAGTAAAATCTGTATAGCAAGAGTACTGAAAGTAAAGGGGGGCCAGAATACAAGCCGAACGGTAAAGTACAAATAAAACTGAAAATAAGTACAACTGAAAAAGAGACAAATAGCTGAAAGGTGAAAGAAGCTCTTGGATCGTCCTCTAGGTTTCCTACCTGAAGGTTAGGTACAGATGGCCTCCTTAGCACTCCACGTCTATCAGACTCCACCATGTACAGATATGTCATAAGGTCCTCCTCCAGGTACCGTCCAGTCCTCGTACACTCCACCTTAGTTAGCACTGTCCGTCGTTGGCATCCAATACAACGAGGTGCGGGCATAGCCTGTGTAGGGGTGAGTATAACGATACTCAGCAGGGACCTTGAGACCCTCAAGGTCTCACAAAATCCAACAAGGATAAACCAAAAAGTATGATTCCAACGGATAACCAATACATAAGTATATGTCCATACATATACTTAAGTTATCAAGTAACCATCTCAATCATGAGAAAAACACAAAGGTCATTGACTCAGCTCAAACCAAGATTTTCATTATCGAAACCATGATTACTGGAGAACTCCTCCTCTATCGAGTACAGTGGCCCTGTTGCGAAACCGAGACACTTCTCACTAACCATGGACTACTGAGGTACTCCTTCTATCGAGTACTGCGGGTCTCTTGTCAACTACCAGGCGCTCCGTCCACGGTGGGTCTGCTGCCAAATACCGAGCGCTCCACCTAATAGCCTACAGAGGTACTCCTCCTATAGAGTACCATGGGTCTGCTGCCAACTACTAGGCACACCATCCACCATGGGTCTGCCGCCAAATACTGGGCGCTCCATCCACTGGGCTAATCGAATCACTCAGAGTTGAATCGGTCAAGCATTCATTCGGTCAACAGCTATTAGGTCTCTGCACTCTGACTGCTAGTCACCAGAAGGATCTGATCCATGAGCTTCGGGTCGATACTACAAGTGTCACAAAGTCTCATGAAGAAGTATCTCAATGGATTTCCACGTCATAGGGGTCTCAACACAACATACATCACATCAATCGGATGCCTAATCAGTGAGTTATTAGCATTTTAGTCCCCGGGGCCCGATTGGATTCATTTATGAACCAACCTGACCATGACTCAACTATACCCCAAACTCCAGTGGGGTATACTCAAAGGGATGACTATTCTCCAAGAATACGGGTGCCGCTGACTGTTCGTCAAATGAAGGTCTGGTGCCAAAGATATGGCCCAATAAGGTAATGGGTCAGTAATGGGCCCGGGTCCGGTCCAACTTGGTCAGACCGACTTGACCCAAACCGTTCTGGGTCGACCCGGTCAGACTCGCTGGGTCTGACCCGGCCCATTGGGAGGGTCGGCCCGCTATGTTTTGACCCAATCCACTAGGCCCGAACCAGCAGACCGTGAGGGCGGTTCGGCCCAGTAGCCACCATGAAGGCAGCTCGGTAACTCGTCCCGAGAGACTGGGGCAGTTCGGCAAGCGACACCGTGGGGGACGCCGTGGGTTGGCGCGGGAGGTCGGTGGCTGGGAGGCCAGCAGGTAAGCCGTGCGGGGCGCGGGCAGGCCGACTAGTCATAGGGCAGGGCGTGAGAGCACCGAACGGGGTGCCAGGCCACCGAGCAGCGCGCCAGGGCAGCGCGCTGGGTTGTGGGCAGTGCACCGGGGTGCCAGAAAGGCTGCCGGGAGGGCTCGGGCAGGCCGCCAGTAGGGCGCGGGGGCGCCGAGTATCCGCCGGTAGGGCGTGGGGGCGCCAGGCAGGCCGCCGGCGGGGTGCGTGGGCATCGGGTAGGCCCCCAGTGTGGTGCGGGGGCCCCAAGAAGGCCGCTAGTGGGGCGCAAGGGTGCCGGCCAGTGCACCGGCGGGGTGCGAGGGCACCAGGCAGCGCGCCGGCGGGGCGCGGGGGCACCGAGCAGCACGCCGGGGGTTGTGGGGCAGCACACCGGCGGGGCGCGGGGCGTCGTGCCGGCGGGGCGCGGGTCAGCGCGTTGGCGGGGCACGGGGGTGCCGGGCAGTGCTCGAGCAGGGCGCGGGCAGTGCACCACTGGGGCGCGGGCAGCGCACTGGGGTGCCGTGGGGGTGGTGCGGTTCGCGGAGGCCGCGGGTCGTGTGGCCCTTGTTCGCCGTCTTCGTCGTCGTTGCCTCTTTTCCAAGATGACAACATCAAATAAGAACAAACAAGGTGAGGGTCGGAAAGTGTTCGTGCGGCCCGATCCCTCCTCGTTATGGTGATAGAAATTGGCGATTCTCCTACGATAACTTTGTTCGACGAGGAATGAGGTTTAAATTCAAATATAAAATAACACAAAACTCCCTAACATGTTTCATGATTGATTGTTGGTGAAGTCACAAGAAAAGGGGGACGTCAATTCATTGTCGTCGGGAAAGAAAAAGACGAGGATGGTGTTGTCGGTGTTCTTCAAGGACAGATCTCTCTCCGTTGTTTCGGTTGAAGAACGAAAAAGAAGTTCATTGACGTTCTTCATGTTCTTCGCATTCTTCGTTGGAAGAACGGTTCTCCATTGAGAGGTTTTTCCAATAATCTCACAGGAAGTGAAATGCCAACCCCAAATAAAATAATAGTCTGCCTATTATTTTAAGTGGTTTCATGTAATTCAAAAGCGTGAATTAATAACCCGACTCCACCCAATTAAAAAAAATGTGTTGGCATATTAATTGGGGAGTTGGAAAAAATTCAAAAGATTTAAAAAGTTGATTAATTAAATGAGAAAACCCTACAAATTAATGAGAGTGGTGAGGCTCAAATAATTAATGGGGGAAAGGTGAAGAGGCTCTCCCTCATTAACGAGGGAGATTTGAGAGGTTGAGGTCTAATCCCATTAATGAGGGGTCGGGTGACCTCATGTGGTCCCCACCACATTTAACATCACATAGGAGGTTGGGTTTGGGTAGGCCCCACCACTAGAACCTCTCATGGGAGGTTAGGGTGTGGCGGTCCCACCACCAACTCCCATGTAGTGGTTCCAACTACCCGCACTCACATGGCGGCTGAAATAAAATAAAGTGTGAGTACACTTTATCTTATTATTTTTTATGAAAAGATAAAAAATAACTTTTATTACCGACCACCCCCCATCGAGGTGAAAGTCTTCTTAATCAAAAATCGGCGCTACGAGTTCAATGGTGCCCTCAAATTTCCATCATGATCCCCGGTCCAAAATTTATAAAAACCCACTCATACATTTTCTGAACATACATGAACAAAAATTCAGAAAATGATTCCGGAAACACTGGGCCTCAAAATCAAGTGCCGTCAGAAACTACAGACTCATGAAATTCCCATGATTTTAAAAAGAAATTTCATAGGAATTAAGGGTCTTTACATTCTCTCCTCCTTAGGGATTTACATCCTCATAAGCAACAACTTGAACTAAGGGGAAAAAAGGGGCCACTGAGCATGAATCTGAGCCCCCCTCTCCCATGTGCTCTCCTAGGGGTTCCCGTGCTGCCAGCAAATGTGTACTAGAGGTATCGATCATCTATATAGGACCCGCTCCCATTGATCCTCAATCTTCACTGGAACCTCTATGAAAGATGCCCTGTCATCGATGTCTGTCTCCCCATGGTCGATGATGTGGGATGGGTCGTGCACGTATCTCCTCAGCTGAGATATGTGGAAGATGTCGTGCACCCTATGCATCTGAGGTGGAAGTTCCAGGCGGTATGCCACCTCACCTACTCTACTAAGGACTTGTCAAGGTTGGATGAACAACGGAGATAACTTCCCACCTCGGCCAAATCTCCATATACCTCGTCGAGGTGAGACCTGTAGGAAAACGTGGTCGCTGTCCTCGAACTCCAAAGGTCTCTGTCTCCTATCAACACATGACATTTTCCTACTCTGTGCAATCTTCATCTGCTCCTGGATGATCTTCAACTTCTCCATGGTAGCCCGTACCGTCTCTGGTCCCACTAGTGCGGACTCTCCTGGGTCTATCCAGCATAGTGGCGATCTGTAAGGTCGTCCGTACAAAGCCTCAAAAGGTTCCATACCGCTGGTGGAGTGATAGCTATTGTTATAGGAAAACTCCACCAAAGGTAAGTGGTCTGCCCAGCTGTGACTGAAGTCAAGAACACATGCACAGTGCTTGTCCTTGAGGGTCTGAATGCTCCTCTTGGTCTGACCATCCATATGAGGATGGAAGGTGGTGCTCAAGCGAAGCTGTGTCCCAAAAGCCTCCTGAAACCCCTTACATAGCCGGGAACTGAAGCTTGCGTCAGAGTCGGAGATAATAGAAGATGGTACTCCATGAAAATGCACTATCTCTTATACATAGATGCATCCTAATCTCTCAACTGATCCATGCTCTCTGATCGGTAGGAAGTGGGCAAACTTGGTGAGACGGTCGACGATCACACATATTGAATCGTAACCCCTAGATGTATGTGGAAGACCCATCACGAAGTCCATGGATATCCCATCCCACTTCCACTTTGGGACCTCTAAAGGCTGGACCAAGCCTGCTGGTACCCGGTGCTCCGCCTTCACTTGCTGACAAGTGAGGCATCGAGAGACAAACTTTGCTACAAACTTCATTATACCTAGCCACCAATGCTATCTTCGAAGGTCCTGGTACATCTTTGCCACTCATGGATGTACCACTAGAGTGGAAGTATGAAACTCTCTCAACAATTACTCCTGAAGTGTGACTGGTACCATGGTACGTCCTCTGAAGAGGATGACATACTCCCCACCATCAGAAAATTCATAAGGTGCCTGCCCTGTGGATATCTGAGTACGTCGCGTTTCACAGTCAGCGTCCCCATGATGTGCCTTTATAAATCACTAAAGAAGTGGGGGAGTGACTATAAGAGACCGTAGATAGGCCGCTCCATCCCTATCCACATAGGATATCTGTAAAGCAGCCAGCTGCTCTGTCACCTCTCCAAGTAGTTGTATGCCAGTCCTCCTGCTGATCGCATCTGCAATAATGTTCCCCTTTCCAGGAGTATAGACTATCTCAAAGTCATAGACCTGGAGGAACTCAAGACATCACCGCTGTCTTAGGTTTAGGATTTTTTGATAGAAGATATACTTGAGTCTCTTATGATCATAGTACATGATAAAAAATTCGCCCATCAGATAGTGCCGCCACATCTTCAAGGAGAAGACCACTACTACTAACTCCAGGTGTTGGGTAGTATAGTTATGCTCATGTTGTCTTATCTCTAGAAGGACATATGTGATCATTGCTCTCTCCTGCATTAGAACACACCCGAGTCCATTCCCTGATGCATCGCAGTAGACTACGTACCCTATTCCTTCCTCTGGAAGCCTCAAGATGGGGGGCACTAGTCAGCCTCTACCTCAACTCCTAAAAGATATGCTGTCATATCTTTGACTACACGAAGGGTTTCCTATTCTTTATCATGGATGAATGTGGTGATGAGACTCTCAAGAAGTCTGGAACTAATCTCTGATAGTATCTAGCCAAGCCCAAGAAACCCCGTACCTCCGTCACACTCCTGGATGGCTCCCAAGAAACTACCACCTCGATCTTCGCTGAATCCACTGAAACTCCAACCTCTGAGATGACTTGTCCCAAATAGTGAACCTCTCGAATCCAAAACTGGCACTTCAAGAGATTACCATAAGGATGGTGCTCTCAGAGTGTGTCTAGTACTACATGAAAATTGTAGGAATGCTTCTCCTCAGTAGTCGAGTAGATCAGTATGTCGTCGATGAAGACTACGACAATGCGATCGAGGTAAGGCTGAAAGATCCTTTTCATGGGACTCATGAACACAATTGGTGCATTTGTTGCACCAAAGGTCATAACCAAGAACTCGTAGTGGACATAATGACACTTGAAATCCACCTTCTGAACATCCTCATCTCGAACTCTGAGCTGGTGATAGCCTAATCTGAGGTCTATCTTTGAGAACCATCGTGCTCCCTTGTTCTGATCAAAGAGGTCATCAATCCTCGAGAGTGGGTACTTATTCATCATGGTAACCTGGTTCAGGTTACGATAGTCGACACAGAGCCCCAAGCTCCCATCTGCCTTCTTGGTGAACAAAATCGGGGCTACCCAGGGAGAAACACTAGGCCAGATGAATCCCTTCCCCTGAAAGTCTTCCAATTGTACCTGCAACTCACGAAGATCAGTGAGAGCCATCCGATATGATGGAGTAGATATCGATTCCCTGCTGGGGTATAGGGCAATGTAGAATTCCACCTCTCTGCGAGGAGGTAGTACTGGAACATCTTCAGGGAAAACATCTGCCTACTAGTCCACCACTATAGGATAAGACGAACTCTCCACATCAACTGCTCCAAGGGTAAGACAAGACAACTGGTGAGTGATCGGATGGAACCTCCTTCGAGTAAGTCCGTCCTGCGTTGCAAAGGTTCCCTTCTCGCCGGTGAAGGTGAACCTGGTCCCATTCGTGCGGACACACAAAACTATGCGCCAAATATAGTCGATATGAGCATGGACTGTAGATAACTATTCCATACCCAAGATGACTTCGTAAGGCCTCGACACTGCTACTAGGAGATCCCATCCGAAGCTCTCACCTACTAGAGTAAGCTCGCAATGCTGGAACCAGTGAGTAATCATCAAATCCAATCCCGTATAATTCTCGAGCCATAAGGATTGAACCAACGTCTCCTTTAGAATCTCCTAGCTCTGAACGAGAGAAGTGGCAATGAAAGAGTGACTGGAACCTGTGTCTATAAGAACAACAGCTAAGGTGGAATAGTCCCATATCTTACCTCGAATAATCTTTGGAGCACGGTGATCATAGGCCTCAGCTGCCTGAAGCTATGATTTTCCCTATCCACCCACTCCCTGTGGTTGGGGTGGACCTCCGGGTGGTGGTGGAAGTAGTACCTCGTAACGTCATCCACCGCAAGCTTCACGGCCAGCTCCTCTGCTACGTCAGCCCGTGCCCTGGGACCACCTCAATCATACCTCTACCTCTACCTGGGAGGTCCCTCAACTTACTACTGATTTTCAGGATGGTGGGTCGGACAGTCACGAACCATGTGACCAAGCCCACCGCATGAGTAACACTGTCCACTCCTGGAATGACTAGCTCTGTCTCCACTCTGGGTGCCCCACACAACCGATCCTAAGTCATGCAGTCGACCACCTATGGGTCCAGTCCTCTTGGACCTCTGCATCATCTGTCTACTTCCAACTGTAGAAGACTCCGTTGTATGTTAGCTAGTGGTGGGTCTCGCTGCTGGAGACTGGTCATCAAGAAAACACTCCACTAGGAGGGCTCACTCCAACACTCCTGCCTATATCAGGATGCTATGGGAGATAAATGAAGCTCTAATCTCTTTCTTGAGTCCCTGATCAAAGGTCTTTGCCCTAAATAACAGGTCCCATACCATATCGATGGAGTAGCACGAGAGGTTTGTGAACCTCGCTGAGTATTAAGCTACACTCATGCCGCCTTGCTGCAGATGAAGTAGCTCCTATATCTGCACCGCTCGAAGGGTGGCTGGTACAAAATTTGCCCTGAACAGGCTCTCGAAGTCTACCCATAGAAGTGTTTTCCTCGTCATGCATCTGGAGCATCAGGCTCCACTATCTGCCTGCTACTGCCTAAAGGGGGCTGGCAGCAAGGATCACCATGATGTCGGCTGTGTCCCTACCATTCCAAATACTCTCACCACAACCACCAGCCAATCCTCAGCTACTTGCGGGTCCATTTCTCCCCAGATACTGGGTGGCCTCTTTCACTGGAACTCATACAACGTGATCAAACGATGTTCATCGTCTACTACTGGGGTTGGTGGCATCGGTGGACCAATGGGATGTAGTACCAATGGTGCCTCCACTAGTGCCTCAACTAAAAGAGGGCCCTGTACTGAGGCCTCATCGCTCGGCGGGCTGTCAGTACATAAAACTCTCTGGGATCTAGCTGGTCGTCTGTGGGGAGGAATCCTACAAGAAATAGATGCGACATGGTCAAAAGACTAAACCTTGTGAGCTGACCTGGTTTGATCTGACTTAAAGAAAACTATTGAAAACACAAACGCAATTATTGTTTTCGTTCTTTGAGTCAAAAATCAGAAGTCAGGGTCCTGGTGTATGGATGTGTCAGCTGCCCGTAGCAACACTGGACTCCCTAAACTGAAAACCACAATTAGTACCCTTAAAATTATTGATTTATAGAATAGAAATATCAGAGTCCTATGTTCCGCGGTAGAACCGATGCCCACTGATAAAAATTTTTCATGACCCGTACCCCAGGGCTCATATCGTGACAACCACAAGCCCTCCTTCCTTAGGCTAGGGGTTGGCGACTAGCACCAAAGGCGTAATTCCCTAAAATTGGGAAGGCATTGCCTTTATATATCGTAAACACATAGAACCAGAGTACAAGTGGAAGCAAACACTATGTAAAAACTGTATAGAAAGAGTACTGAAAGTAAAGGGGGCCAGAATAAAAGCCCAATAGTAAAGTAAAAATACAACTAAAAACAAGTACAACTGAAAAAGGGACAAATAGCTGAAAGGTGAAAGCAGCTCATGGACCGTCTTCTATGGTTCCTACCTGAAGTGTAGGTATAGATGTCCTCCTCATCACTCCACATCCGTCAGAAACCAAAGTGTACTGATACGTTGTAAGGTCCTCCACTGGGTACCGTCCAGTCCTCATACACTCCACCTCGGTCAGCACTATCCGTCATCTGCATCCAAAATAATGAGGTGCGGGCATACCCTGTACAGGGGTGAGTATAAAGATACTTAGTAGGGACCCCAAGACCCTCAAGGTCTCACAAAATCCAACAAGGATAAACCAAAAAGTATGATTTCAACGGATAACCATTACTTAGGTATATGCCCATACATATAACTAAGTTATCAAGTAACCCATCTCAATCTTGAGGAAAACACAAAGGTCATTGAGTCAGATCAATCCGGGATTTTCATTATCGAATCCATGACTGATGGAGAACTCCTCCTCTTTCGAGTACAGTGGCCCTGTCGTGAAACTGTGGCACTTATCACTAACCTTGGACTACTGAGGTACTCCTCCTGTCGAGTACTGTGGGTCTGCTGCCAACTACCAGGTGCTCCATCCGCTGTGGGTCTGCCACCAAATACCGGGCACTACCCCTAATAGCCTATAGAGGTACTCCTCCTATCGAGTACTGCGGGTCTGCTACCAACTACCAGGTGCTCCGTCCACCGTGGGTCTGCTGCCAAATACTAGGCGCTCCGTCCAATGGGCTAATTGAATCTATCGGAGTCAAATTGGTCAAGCATTCGTTAGGTCTACAACTACTAGGTCTCTGCACTCTGACTACTCATCGCCGGATGGATCCGCTCCACGAGCTATTGGTTGATACTCCAAGTGTCACAAAGCCTCATGAAGAAGTATCTCAAAGGACCACCATGTCATAGGGGTCTCAACACAATAGATGGTGCGTCAATCGGAGGCCCGGTCTATGAGTTATTAGAATTTTAGACCCGGGGCCCAGTTGGATTTGTGTACGAACCAACCTGAGCATGACTCAACTATACCCCAAACTCCAGTGGGTTATACTCAAAGGTATAGCTATGCTCCAAGAATAATGACACTGCCGACGGTTCGTCAAATGGATGTCCGGTGCCAAAGTTTTGGCCCAAGAAGATAGTGGGTCAGTAAAGGTCCTGGGTCCGGTCCGACTTGGTCGGAACGACCTAGCCCAACCCAGTCTGGGCTGACCTGGTTTAGGTTGACATGGTTAGACTCACTAGGTCTGATCCGACCCAATGGGTGGGTCAGCCTGCTATGTTTTGACTCTGTCCACTGGGCCCGACCAAGCGGACCATGAGGGCGGTTTGACCCGGTAGTTTCCACCCAGGTGGCTCGATCACTCAGCCCGGGAGACCGGGCCGATTCGGCCAGCGACACCGCGGGGGACGCGGTAGGTCGGATCGGGAGGCCGATGGCTGGGAGGCCAGTATGCATGCCGTACAGGGCTCGTGCAGGCCAACTAGTCAACGGGCAGGCCGCGGGTGCACCAGCTAGGGCATCGGGGCACCGAGTAGTGCCCCTGGGTAGCACGCTGGGGCATAGGTAGTGCTCTGGGGTGCCGGGAAGGCTTCCAGCAGGGCGAGGGGGCACCGGGAAAGCCACCTGAGTGGTGCGGGGGCACCGAGTAGGCCACCAGCGGGGCGTGGTGGCGCGGGGGCACCGGGCAGGCCATCGGCAGGGCACGACGGCACTGGGCAGGCCGCCAGCGGGGAGCGAGTGCACCAGGTAGGACCCGATGGGGGCAGGGGTGTTGGGAAGTGCGCTAGTGGTGCACGAGCAGCGCGCCGGGGTGCCGCGGGGGAGACACGGTTTGCAGAGGCCACGAGTAGTGCAACCCTTGTTTGCTGTCTTTGTCACCGTCGCCTCTTTTCCATTCTGTCATCATCAAACAAGAACAAATTAGGGGAGGGTCAGACTGTGTTCGTGCATCCCGAGCCCTCCTCATTACGGTGATAGAAATTGGCGATTCTCATACCGTAACTTTGTTTGATGAAGAATGAGGATTAAATTCAAATATAAAATAACACAAAACTCCCTACCTTGGATGAAAATTTATTATTGATGATGTCGCGGGAAAAGGGGGATGTCAATTCGTTGATGTTGGGAAAGAAGAAGCCGATGGTGGTTTCACCGACATTCTTCAAGGATGGCACTCCCTACTTTGTTCAGGTTGATGAAGGAAGAAAAAGTTCTTCAACATTCATCGCGTTCTTTGTTGGAAGAACGGTTCTCCATTGAGATATTTTTCCAACAATCTCACAGGAAGAGAAATTACAATCCCAAATAAAAAAATAGTCTGCCTATTATTTTATGTGTTGGGATGTAATTTAAAAGGGTGAATTAATAACCCGTATCCACCCAATTAAAACACGTTCGGCGGCATATATATTAGGGAGTTGGAAAAAATTTAAAAGATTTCAAAAGTTGATTAATTAAATGAAACAACCCTATAAATTAATGAGGGTGGTGAGGCTAAAATAATTAATGGGGGAAAGGTGAAGAGGCTCTCCCTCATTAATGAGGGAGAGTTGAGAGGCTAAGGTCTCCTCCCATTAATGAGGGGTTGGGTGGCCTCGTGTGGTCCCCACCACATTTATCTCACATGGGAGGTTGGGTTTGGGTAGGCCCCACCACCATAACCTCTCATGGGAGGTTAGGGTGTGGCGGTCCCACCACCAACTCCCAAGTGGAGGTTCGAACTACCCGCACTCACATGGCGGCTAGAATAAAATGAAGTTTTGCTACACTTTATTTTATTATTCTTTATAAAAAGCCAAAAACTAACTTTTATTCCCGACCATCCTTCAATGAGGTGAAAGTCTACTTAAGCAAAAAACAGTGCTGTGAGTTCAACGGTGCCCTCAGATTTACATTTCAAGCACTGGATCAAAAGTTATAAAAACTCGCTCGTACGTTTACTGAACGTACCCAAACAAAACTTTAGAAAATGATTTCAGACACATCGGGCCTCGTAATAAAGTGCCGTTAGAAACTGCAGACTCGTAAAATTCCCATGTATTTAAAAAGAATCATGGGAATTTAGGGTCTTTACAAGAACATATAGTGGGGAAAGTTAATGATAGAGATCAAAGACATCACATCAACGTACTTGGTATGTTAGTAAGTTAGTAAAGAGTGACATATGTCAAATATGATCTTATACCCATTTCAAATAACTATATGGAAATAGGAGAACATATACAAGGAATTCTTTAAAGGGATCCTAGAGAAAACCCAATTCTAAATTATGATATGGGTTGTGGTGGATTAATTCACTAAAATTCATACTTCATCATTATTAAGGGTGATTTCTCAATTGAGAAACATTCCATGATATACATAAATAATGATGTGAGTCTCCATAGGGAATCAATATATATATTTCCCTGATAATAATCCAATATTCTTATAAAAATTCTAATGATGTACTCAACATTTTATTGTTACTAAGTTGAATTGTTGTAACATACCAACCTGGTTTCTACAAAATGATTCCCTAAGATGGTTGTTTACATGATCTCAAGAATGACTCCCTATATGACATATGATTCTGACTTATACAAGGGGTGAAATATAGAAATCATGGGGAGATTATACCATCATTATCAAAAGAACACTATAGAATAATTAATAAAAAATAACCAAATGTTAATAACAAAAAACCATTAAAATATGAGTATCAAATGATGGGAAAAATAGGAATCTAATATCCAAATTTAAATAGTAGATATGTCATGATAAATACATGTTTTGTGTTAATATGAAAAACCCAAAATAAACAAATACACTGAAAACTCCCATGTGGGTCCTGACACTAGGTTTGATTCCTTCATCCAAGCACTATCACAACTTTACCATCTACCATAGGGCTATTTCCTATAACCATTCTATAAAATATGATGAATATTCATGTACCAATCAAGAATCCTGAGTATGGTGTGAGTACAACATTGTAGGCCAACAAAAATGGTGTCTAAAATAATATCCAAAAAATAACAGTTTATGCAACTAAATAAAGAATAAATTAATGTTAATAAATTTAAAATTTATAACATTTCATTATTATTTAATTAACTACATAATTTCATGGGTTCATGAAGACACCCAACCCATGAATGCATGATTTTTCCAACACGGAAGTGAGAAATATCCCTATAGGATATCACTTAACACATAGAGAATCAAAAGTCATTAAAAAATGGTATTTATTTTCTTATTTAATTTCAATTCATATCATGTCCATTTGGAACCATAGACCAATTCCATTATCATGTGTATATAACATCAGGTCTATCACCCTATGGGTATTTCAGGCATCAGTTTGTGTCCTACACTACTAGGGTGTTTTGAATATCAGTCCTTGTACCATTAAATAATAATTTCTTGTATGTGTTTGGGTCTAGAATGTCGTGGCTATCACCCCATTTGTATTTGAAGAATTAGTTTGTTTCCTACACACCATTTCTCAACAATTCAAATTTATCACAAATCCCAAAATCAATAATGCAAATCAACAATAACCACTATATCAAATTTTGATATCATGGTTTACCATTTAAAATATAAATTCATTCACAAATAATTACATAGATCACATTGAATAATATGATAAATTAACCGTTAATACTTATATGAATATTTAATCAAATCTCATTGGCTCTTCAATGATATAAAAAACATCCCTCTATTACAATTATCAACCAATTCAACATCACATCAATTATATAATCACACAATCCCATTAAACCATCAATTTCATGAAAAAATCAACCAATTTAAATTTCCCCAACCTTAACCCAATTAATTGTCACATGGTAGTACAATTTAAAAAAAATTCAATCTTCATTGAAATTTCTCAATCATGTAAACTTCAATTTTAAAATTACATAAACAAAATTATATCATGACTATCAGATTTTCAATTTAAACAATGTACCTCAATATCATTGATAGACGCTCGCCAATGGAAAGTCCCAAAATTAAATAGAAATGTTCTATTGCACAATAAAGAATGAGATCGAGATATAAAACCTTTTTCCACTATTTAATGGATTAGATCCATGAAAATATATATCTAAACCATAAAAAATGGAGGAAGTAATCCCTTTAAAAGATAAGAGAAATATGGGAGAGTGAGAGGAATCCAATTACTATGAAAATCTCATACTAGGAGAGGTGCATTTACACAATCTTCTCATTTATTCCTAAAGAACAGAGTTCAAAAGTAATTGAAATCTATCCAAGAAACTATAAAATTGAATGAAAAATTGTAAGGTTTAATTAAGTTTGAATTATGGATAAAACTGAGAGGTTTGGCATTTGAAAAATCAATTTTTAGGGGATTAATTTCATCATCTATAGTTTCTGGGGATGGGGAGAATTGATTGATCTAACCATGCACCTCCTCTTAGGGGTCACATGATTATTACTATGATGGAACACAGTTTGATAAACCTTGAATCAACTATGAAACCCCTTTTATCTTGGGTTGCATGATTTGTTTTCACTATGTTGCATTGTTTTTGAAAACAATGCTCCAAACGTGAACTACACAAGACATATCCAAAAATCATCAATTTCAACCAAAAACTATACATGGTAAAAGGGCAGAAATATATACTCAGAATAAGAAAAAAGAGTACCTGGAAATGTGGTCTACAAATCTCTTTAAAAAGCTTAGGATATTATAATATTCTTACCCTATAACATCTTGTCCTAAAACTACACTACCTATAATCTCTATGAGTTAAAAGAAAAAAATATTCAGTCACTAAGTTTTCATATCCACTTACCTCTCACATTTTTCCTCTGAAAAAATCCATGTTTCCTCAATACATGAACCATCAGTATGATATTTCTATACAACCCTATCTCATTGCGATACACAACACGTATCAAATGATATTTAAAGGATGCTTCTGTATTAAGCTCAACATCATCCTTGTTGATCACATGATATGGGTTAGGTTGATATTGTCGAAGTTGTGACACCTGAATAACATCATGAATAGATCCATACATCTATAGAAGATCTAACTGGTTTGCCACTTTTCGGAATATCTCTATAACACCAAATGGTCTAAAAAACTTTGGCATCATCTTTCCCTACCTCTAAATCCTACAGCGAGCCAAACTTGGAATCACAATAATGAGCACCCATACACCCACATCAAACTCAAGGGATCATCAGATTCTATCAAAATATGACTTCTGCCTACTCTGAGTGGTATCCTTACAATTATGAATTTTTTGGAATTTCTCTGATTCCTCTAGTAGGATAATCGTTCCCAATAGTTCTTAGTGACCCACCTTTATCCATCATTGAGAATATATACATGGCCAACTATAAAAAGACTCAGACAGTTCCATTTGTATAGTTTCCTTGTGACTTTTGTTATGGTTGAACTCTACTAATTCTAGTTTCTTCTCACACGTATAACCAATTTTTAGGACATACACATAGAACATATGATCAATAACCTATATTTTAGATTCTGACAACCCAGATGTCTTTGTGTGTAATTCTATACTATAAAAAATATATGTACCATGTGAATTATGTAATTCCATCTAGAAGCGCAATGTAAAATGCAAATAATTTTCTAAAGAAAATACTCTGTGGAAGCCCAAGTAGATGGAGTATCCCTTAAACATAAAATTCTCCCAATAGATTCAATTTTAATATCTCATTTATAGGAATGAAATTTTATATTTTAATTAGTTGATCCATAACCACCAAATTGAATCATTATTTGATGTAATTTTCTAGATACCCCCCACAAAATCCATTGAAACATCATCCCATGTAAATTATGGAATGGGAAATTACTATAGAATAACAAAGGTTCATTGATTATTGGATTTCACCTATTTAGAGGCATAATATAATTTAAAAAACCCTAAAATCTAATTTCTCATGCATAAATTCCAATTCTATCGATGTAGGTCAGGATATCATTTAGTAAAACCCTAGTTCACTTCACACTTTGTGGTATGAAACTCACACATATACTCTTTAAGCATACCCTATGCCAAAATGACCTGATTTCTCACATGGATGATATCATCCTCTTCTATGGTCCATTTCGATGGTGATTCCCTACCTTTATGGATTTACCTCAAGGCCACACACTCTATATCATGATATTAAATACCTATAATTTAGATAAAAACTATAGACTAAACTACTATTGATTTGCGGATCATGTGCTCCGGGAACTCCTTGACTAAAATATGCATCTCAGCTAGTAGGTTGATCACCTTCCACTCTAAGAAAGACTCCCAAACTGCCCAATTCGATGTTTTTTCTTAAAGAGGCAGCAACACTATTTCCCTTTCTGGGAACATATGTCTGATCAAAATCAAATGACTGCAAACACTAAATTGTTATCTACTATTCTTGATTCATGTCTAGCTATGAAAATATATAATTTAATCTATTTTTATCATTAAACACCATAAACATTTCTCCAAAAATTTAATGCTTCCAAAACATGAAATCATAATTAATCACATCATACATAGGGTCCTATGTAGGGTATCTTGGTTCATGTGGCCTCAAATTACATGACCCCTAGACTATAACACAATCTCTTAGAATCAATACTACTCCATGACCAATCCTAGAAGCATCATAAAACACCATATACTCATCACTATGATTGATTTGGATCAGGATTGGTAAAATTATCAAATTATTATTTATGTCCTAGATGGTATTCTCACATTCTCTAGAACATTAAAACATTATTAAATTCATGGTCCAGCCAAAAAGGGGTTCTTAAACGTAGTAAAATTCTTGGATGAACATATGATTATATCCCAATAAACTAATAAAACTATGGTTATCAAAAACATTCTAGGGCTGCTCCTGAGAATCCACTACCTACACATTCTATGGGACTACCATCACAACTTTCTCTAGGATTACATGAACTATGAAATATACCTGATAAATCGAGAATTGAAAATTATTTGGCATAGCATATATCCTCTTCTTTCTCAACATAGTCAGGAAAATGTTAAGATGTTGGGAAAGACAATCAAGAGTCTTGGAGTACACCACAATTTCTACCATAGACACTACCATAAAATGATCCCAGTATAGCTAGATGATTCTATTCATTGTGGCCATAAATAGTGTCAGTGCATTTATCATCAAAGATAACATTGCAAAAAACTTATAAAGGCCAAAACTTCTTTGAAAATTTATCTGTAGTATATCAGATGAAAAAAATCTCCACTGATGATTCCCTAATTTTATGAAATTCAATGAAAATAAATAAGCTCCCTTTAATTCAACATAGAGATTTTCAATTTGTGCAAGAGAAAAAATATTTTTTCACATTTCACTGATTCAACATCCTATATTAAACACATAAGAACAATATCAGGTCAACCTTATTTAAAAAAAAATTAGAGAATCCCAGTGAAATGTACTCAAATGGATAAAAACCAAATTTATTTACACTTCTTATTGAATCTTGAGCTCTTGAATCAGTCTTGGTTCCACTCTATAAGGAAGAATGGAATCTAGATTATCCCCATGAATGAACTCAAATTTTAACTCCACATCTCCCTCAAGTGGTATCCCTAAAAATTACATAAGAAGAAATTCATGGAACCTATACACTATGGGTTGAAATACAACATTCTTTATAACCCCATCATCTTGAAACATAATTGAAACCCAGGTTTTGAACTCCCCCAATTGCTGATGAACTAGCCCTAAACAAACCACCTAGATATCACATTATCAAAGATGAATATAATTATCAACCCCAATAGACGTAAGTGTCATTATCCTATAGTAACAATATACGTGGGATCAATTTTCTACTATGTTATCCAAACCCAATATTTATTCAAAACCTGAAATATTTAGAATTTAATGATCCCATTTGAAATCATACTCCCAAACATCGAGAGAATACCCCTTCCACAAATAGATGTCTCTTGGACAAAATCCCAATGCTTTATCAATCATCATAACCCTACTTAGGAATTATACTATCATACTCTATCCATACACAAGTTGTGAAAATTTAAAATATTGAAAATCACCATTATCAAATAAGTAACTAGTTAGAGTAGAAGATACAAGAATCGTACCTCTAAATGTTTATAGTCCATTTTTTATATCCTTAAGTACAGGATGAACTATATGAAAATGTATTTTACCTCTTCCCATGTGATGTTGTATTATCCCTATGAGATTTAACTCTATAATGATACATGGGATCATTCCAACAAGAACCTCAACCATATCCTCAACTTTCACAACCAGTAACACTCAAACTGATTTAATGATATTGGGTTGAAGACCCACTTCCATCACTCTGATTCTATATGGGTCCTCCATAATTTCACAAATCTTTTGGGTTCGAAAAAAATCATTGTGACATCCCATTCTTCCACAAGCTCATCACACTACTGATGGTTGGGGAAAATGCATACAAAGGTCACCCATCATACCACACATGTGTCATATAACTCAGGTATGATCACGAGTAACAAGTACATCCCCATGGCCCCTCTTCTTTCCATTAAACTTTTAAATATTATCATATTAGTTATTCATACTCTTTGAAATGATAACTTTTTATTTTCTATCATAAACAACCTTTCCTCCAATTTAATCCTCTATAATATTCCCATTAGATATGATAGATTGATCCAATACATCAGTCAACTTATTTAACCAAAAGATGTTTACCACGAACTTAATATCATGTTTAATACCATCATAATAACCTCTTGTAATATATGTATCATCCCCTACTAGTTACCGAGAAACATTATTTATATTGGTAATGTGACCAACATCCATCATGGATATAATACCATGGGTCAACCTTATAAACTCAGATACCGTATCATGTCTCAGATTCTTAAGATGATAGTGCTCTAGGAAATTATCTCAAAATTCCTTCTATACTATTTTTCACTACTATCAGTCCTGTGACGAGATGTAAAACCACTACTTTTTTAGTATTTCAATCATATAGGATTCCATATATACTCATTTCTCATCCGGAGTCATTAGTGGCCAGGAATCATATGGATAGACTCAATCTAGAACCCAGCTACCTTAGGTCCACCCTCACCGATGAAAGTTAAAGGGTACTACAATGGAAACTCTCATGTAATGTCTATCATACAATTCCCAACCCTTCATGGGAATCTTTCCAAAAACTCCCTTCAGTGATCAATTTTCTCAAGGAACTTATCTTCAGATTCCTTTCCCAAAACTATCGTATCCTCATCTTCTTCTATTGGAGGCACATTTTTATTCATGCCCTCTAATAATTCAACCAATAAGTTTCATTATGGAGGCATATGTATACAATTCAATCAAATGTATTATGACACATAGAAAAATATTAATATATTTAATAATAGGGATTTTAATAAATCCACAACAATTCAACACCCTTCCAGCCACATGGTCAAAACTGGGTAACTAAAACTACACTTAACCATTCTACATCAGAGTCTTTGTTAATAAAGGGTATTCATATTCTCATAATATAGTATGTCATTAGACACACAATTATTCAAATATTACATCATTTACAACTTCCAATCCCATATTAGGTACCATTTTTAGTTCAATTACCCAATAAAGGAAAACAATTCAATTTCAATAACTTAACAAAGACCTTTTTACCCATATGTGCAAAAAACTTTTGCAGGTAACAATAATTCATTAGTGACTGGAATGATTCATACTCTCAATTCATATCACTTAAAGAGTCAAATATTATAAAATCTCAAAAATAATAATCACATAACAAAAAATGTGAATCAATCAAGGTGTAATAACATACATCTATAAAAATGAACATCTATAACAATTATACCACATTGGGTACTTGGTTTCCCCCCATTGTGTGTATAACTACTCCCATGAACTGGCTCATGTCGAAGGGATGAATATTCTTAGTCTCTTTTTTATCAATACCATATAGTAATACAAAATAATAGAATAGAAAATATCTTTAATAAAATATTTTAATGTCTCGACTGATGTTCCACGCACCGGTCCCCGAGTCGATCAGTTATATGACCTCTACCGCACCTCCTCGTACTCCAGAGGATACCTACTAGAATCAAGGGTTAAATATAGATACTACGGGGATAATATATCCTCTTTATCAAACCATCACTACTACAGAAGTATTAAAAAATAACAATATGATAATAATAAGAAAATATGAAAATACCATTATCGCATGATGACCAAAACATGAATACAATATCCAAAAATAAAAAGTAGAGATGTTATTCCAAATATGAGTAATGTGTAAATATTAAAATTTATAAATAAATAAAGACATCGACAACACCCAAGAGGAACCCGAATCCAAGTCCAATTGCCACATCCAAGTTCCTCCCCAACCCAACCACCTAACATAAGGCTCTTAATCTCATCATTTCCCACAATGATAATATCTATTTGGGTAACAATTTGGAATCTCGAGTAAGGTGTGTGTACAACTCCGTAGGCCACTATTAATAGCATATATGACAATATCCATTTAATAATAGTGTGTGTAGTTGTTTAAAGAATAAATTGAAATTCATAATGTAGATTGTTATCAAATTTCATTATTATGTAATTAAATATATAATTTAACAAGTTAACAATGAAACCCAAGCCATAAATACATGATTCATCCAATGCAGGATTCTAATTTATCAATAAGGGATATCACATATCAAATAGACAATCATAATTAATTATCACATTGTCTTTAATTATTTATTTAATTTAAATTCATATTACAGCCATTTGGGATGACTGTATAGGCATATCTCAATAACATAGAATGTCATATCTAGTAGTTCATAGGAATTTTCACCATCAGTCCGTGTCCAACACCCCCAGAGTATTTGAAGATTCATTCCATGTCCCCTAAAATAATTCTCACATGCATGAATTTGGGTCTAGAATGTCATGAAAATAAACCTGACCATATTTGGAGCATCATTTTCTATCCCAAACCCCATTTCTCAACCATTACCCTTTTTCAAAAATTTCACATTCAAAAAGTATTATCAAAATTAAGCCTCTTATAAGCATTTCATATCATGTTATGAAATTTCAACAATCAAATCATTTATAGTTCGTTACATGAATCCTATGATGTTATATGAATGATTCAACATTAAACCATCTATCAATTTGTAATCAAAACTCATTAAATCATAAATGATATTCCAAATATCCCAAAATTATTATTATTATCCTATTCAACATTAAATCAATTAATAAATTACATTATCCCATTATCCCATCAATTTCATGATCACAAATCAAAATATTTAAATTACCCCAAGATTAACAGAATTCATTACAACATGGAAATTCAATTTAGCCATTTCATTGTACTCCCATGGGAGCACACTAGTGATTACATCATATGGTGGTATTTCGGAAGGTCTCAGTTTTGAGCCTCCCTAAATGAGAATAATTACGATTTTTCATGTGTTTCACCTCCATTGACCAATGTAACAAAAAATTTGTCATTTTAATATCTAATGAAATTTCCCAATCATAGAAATTTCAATTTCACAATTACATAGATGTAATTAAATCAAGACTATTGGATTTGAAATTATTTCTACATAAATTAATATTGATGACATTTTCTCACCAATAGAAAATCCCCAAATAGAAGTAGAATGATCAATTTAAAAATGAAGAACGAGATATTGATCCAAAAAAAGATCCAAGACAAAAAAATTAGATCCATGACAACCTCGATCTAAAACACCCCCAATGTAGTAAATATAACCTTTAAAATATGGAATAAATATGGAATAGAGGGATGAAACAAATAGAGAAGATAATATCTTACCTGGAGAGGTGAAAATTATTAAATCCAACCACCGATTCATCAATAATTTTTAGGGCCTTTGAATCTTTCCATGATATTACAAAATTAAAGGAATTATGTTAGGATTTATTGTGGTCAAATCAAAAATAAATTGGGGGGGGGGGTATGGTTTTTTAAAATAAATTTTGGTGGATTAATTTATGAGGGTATGGTTTCCTTGGGTGGGGCAATGAGTTTTACCTAACGTCACACCTAACTATTTCCCCCTCCCAGTGGGATCATTAATTCTATGATGATAGCACATTATTTGAAAAACATTTCCCCATCCATGAAATACCCCTCACTATAGTTTTTACTGATTTTATGGGGAGTGGAACATGGTTTGGGAAACCCGTATTCCAAACTACACTACCAAAAACATCTAAAAAATTCCCTATTTTCATAAAAAACATCCCAAGTAAATATAAAGAGAAGATATACTCAATACTTGGTAATATATTACCCAAAAATAAGCTCATGAAATATCTAAAAAAGTTTGGAATAATTCAATTTCAGTACAACCTATCACCCCCAAACTGATGGCTAATATTATATCACCACTAAAAGCATGAGGATATGTTTTGTTCCGACTCATTGTAATTTAAATGATTATGGGGTAAACATCTACCATTATTCTAGTTCTCATACAATATAAACATCCACTCAATTATTAAAATTACTCTATATGAAGTTCCATATGGGATGAAATGTACAATTTCATCATGTAGGTATGGATTTGGTGAATTTAAGCTATTGGAACATGATATCATATAAGAGTTGACAGAAACACATTAATTGTCATGAACCGTCCTTGAGGCCCGTGCTGTGACTACCCCAAGCCTGTCTTCCATAGTCCAGGGGTTGGTGACTAGCACCAAAGGCATAAATCCCTAAGCGAGGAAGGTATTTCATTTATAAAAGTAAACAAAAACAACATAGTATGCAATTGAAGTAAGTACTAAGTAAAACTGAGTACAATAGTAAGTGCTAAAAAGTAAATGGGCCAGTATATAAACCCAACTATAAAGTACAATACAACTGAAAATCTAAAAAAACTGCAGTAAAGTAAAATAGAAACCACTGAGTCGTTCTCCGAGAATCCCACCTAAAGGGTGGGTACAGATGGCCTCCTCAGCACCTCGGGTCCGGCCGTCCACTGCGTCTATGTCTCGCCAAGTGGTCCACCTCTGGGTACCATCCATATCCACAAGCCTCCACCTCCTTTAGTGTTGTCCATCGTCTGTATCCAACACAACATAGTGTGGGCATAACCCATGCAGGGGTGAGTATACGATACTCAGTAGGGACCCCAAGACCCTCAAAGGACTCCCAGAATCCACAAAATATAAACAACAGAAGAAAGATACAATCATGAAGTATCAACCAACTCTACTTAGGTATATTCCCATACATATACCTATGTTATCAATCACAGTTCGACTCCAAATCTTGAGCCCAAGCATAACCCAGTCCACACACTAAATCAAGTAAATCACATCGAGGATAATGATTGAAAGTCAAGACTCAGCTCACACAGGTATACATTTTTCGTAAATCGATAGAGATGATCCGGTGTAAACACTGATTCATCTAAGTTGTCGGACCCACGTAGGATACAAGACCAACTAAGTCATCGATCCCACAGAGGATTCTAGTATAGTTGTCATTGCTGCTGAATCCATAGAGGATTACAGTACAGTTTTAATCGCTGCCGAACCCTTGGAGGATTCCAGTATAGTTGTCGTCACTGCTAAAACCACGGAGGATTCAAGTACAGTCGTCATCGCAGTCGCAGCCAGCTCTAGGGTTCCAGCACACAACACGCTCGATTACGAGAGGGTCCGCTCCCCGATACTAGGGGGTCGATACATAAACTATCACAATGTCCAAAGATGATGTATCCTGAAGCTTCGTCTCGTCAAAAGGAACCCAACGCGACAGACGACACGTCAATCAGACGCCCTGTCTGAGAGTTATTGGCTATTCTGGTCCAGGGGTCTGGTTGGAATTATGCTTGTTTCCAACCTGGCCATTTTCCATATTCATCCAAAACTCAGTTAGATTATCGAAAAAGGACCGCATCGTCGCAAGGGTCCTAGTGCCATGCATTGCACATCAAACAGACGCATGTTCTTAATGTTATTCATGTTTTAGTGAAACGGGTCTGGCCCGTCAAGCCCAGTGGGCTGGCGGGTCAGCCCGACCAGGTTTGTTGGGTCCGACCTGACAGAGGGGTCGGCCCAGCTCGGTGGGGGTGAGGCACGACCGGGCGCGGCGCGGAGCGGCCCGGACGGCCAAGCGGTGCGGGGGGAGCGCGACCCCCCCCGCTTTCCCGAACCGGTGGCGCAGAGCGGTGCCACCCTCATATCCGACCGGCCGAAGCTGGCCGGTCTTCCCAGAATGAGCGGCCCGCATGGGCAGGCCACTATCCTCCCACGCGGCACCTGCAGGTGCCGCGGCCTTCTCCAACATGGCCGGCTGACGAACTGGCCAGTTCGCCCAACGAAGAGGCCAACGGAGCGTGGGCCACGGTCTCCCACAACACTGTGCTGTGGGGCACCGCGGTTCCACCTGCTCGGCTGACTACAACCGACTAGTTCTTCTTCGAAAAAGTGGCTCGTGATTATGGGCCGCGGTTCTTTCGCATGCAGCCAGCGCACTGCCGCCGCCTTCGACCACCGCCGTCTTCGTTCTCCGCTGCCTTCATTCGGCATCGCCTCCCGTTGCCGCTGCCAAAATATTCATGAATTATCAGGGGGACATCGAGCCATGTTCGTTCGGCCCGCACCCTTCACATTAGGCGATATCAATTGGCCGAAGAAATATTAATAATTCCCCAAGAATGGGATATAATTTCATTCACTTAAAATTATATCAAACCCCCTACCTTGATAATTGACGTCGCACATCGTTGAGTCGCGGAAGATGAGCGTCGTGGTAGTCGAGCGTCGCAGAAGACGACGTCATGGAGAACGGTGCCGTCCCGTCAACATTGGAAGTCGTTGTCATAGAAGACGTTCCTAGTGAGCGGTGTCTTCTACCTTGATACGAAGAAGAAGAAAGGATGAAGGAGTTCCTCACAAGCATCGCCTCACATTCTTTCCTCGGTTGTCGAGAGAATATCGTTCCTCATGTTTTTTGTTGGTGAGGGATGAAGCTCTCCTCCAATTATCCAAAGGTTCCACCACCAAATATTTGCCCAGCCAATATTTTAAAAAGGCTTCCCCAAATAAAATAGAATTACCATACAATTAAAAACAATTCAAAAGAATTGTTTACCCATAAATTAATTAATGAAGTCATTAATTAATTGTGTTAGCATACTTAAAAAGAGGGAGGTGGAAAGTTTAAAAATTCAAAAAGAGAGGAGTGGTCAAATTAAATGAAGGGGAGTTAATGGGGGTTTAAAGGATGTTTAAAGGTTAGGGACTCGTGTGGGCCCCAAATCATATTATCCTCTCATGGGAGGTTAAGTGGGTGTGGGCCCCACCTCTTACTTCCCCTTGTAGGAAATAACCACCAAAGATAAATCAAATTTTGTATAAAAATTTTATTTAATTTTTTATAAATCCACAAAAATTAACTTCTCCACCTGAGAAAATGCAACTGCGGAAAAGGTTCCCTTAAGTGAATATCGGTGCTGCGAGTTCATCAGTGCCCTCAAATTTTAATTCTAATCATTGGTTCAAATAATAAAAAAACCCACACATACATTTACTTAACGTACCCAAAAAAAACATTAGAAATTGATTCCGGGCACACCGGGCCGTGAAATCAGGCTCCGTCAGATACCGCAGACTTGTAAAATTCCAAAGTATTTAAGAAAAATATTTTTTTGAGATTTTCAGGTCTTTACATTAATCCATACTACAACATATTAATGATTATACAATATGGAAAAAGTAATATTTTAAGAATCAATTAAAGGACATTTTGTTTTATGTCATGAGAAATATTTTCTTTTAAATATCAAAATGGAAGAGTGTTATGATATTTTGAATGAAATTGAATTTTAGTCATACTCGTTTTTCCCTCTTTGAGATCCTTTATCATATAAGAGTAGTGAAATGATAACTAGAACTTAAAAAAATATGGATCATGTTCATTATGTGTGATACTAATATCTTAAAAGAATATACATACAAGATCCCTCACATTTACTAAATCCATATATGGTATAAAAAGGCCATGATATCTCTTATGAGGAGGAAATGATGGAGATGGAAAACCATTAAGACAATTTTATATAAAAAAAGACAACTCACCTCATAAAAATTCTATTACAAAATCATAAATACGAGGAGGTGATAGAGGAATTGTGATAAATAAGGAAACAAAAGTACCCTCATTTATTATCAATCAAGAATATGAGTTGAAATTTCCATGATTAAATTAAAAAATTGATGATGAATGAAATTAACCAAATATTGTAAGTGAAATTTATTTCCCAAATAAACTTTTCTTTATTATAAATTATGTAGTATTATATAAATAAGACATGAATAGAAAAAAAATTATTTTATTAATAAATATTGTTACCAGAATCAGAAATTAAACCTATAAAAATTCCAAACATTACAATGGGTAAAAATAGAAAATATGAAACATAGAATGGGAGAAATTGGATACTTCTAGTCTTATATAATCATCACCACTATAAGTAAAAATATAGAAATGAAATGAAATATGACTAAAAAATTTGCATCATATAAAATGGAAATATAGAACTATTGGGAAGAAATGTATTGTAATTTTAATGACCGAATAAAGGATTTTTATAAGAGGAAGTTTGACCATTTTAAATGTAATGTGACCTTTTAAATAGATATTTGACCATTATAATAGTAACATAAAAATTTGGAATAGTGAACTAACTCTTAATAAAAGTAATTTGACTGATAAATAATAAAATATATTGTAAATGTTATTCATCGTGACTACTCTATGAAAGAATTAATATTATTATTCCATAAGAAAATATCAAGATAAAAGAACTAAATAAAAATATAAATACATTATAAATTACCTATAATTTAATATATTTAGTAAAAAACATAAATTTGGATTATAAAAAATACAATTACCTTTAATAGAAAATTATAATGAAAAAGTTAATGTCAATTTTTTAGCTATAAATTAAATCTTTTTCGAGGGATAATTTTTTATAATTATTTTGAGAAGCTTATATTTTTAAATGAATACTTTAAATAGTAATGACAAAATATAGTTTGTTTTGATATATTATTATGATTTAATAATGAATTCTAAGAAATAATTTTTATTATTTTAGGAAAAAATTATCAAATAATATCAATGCACTATTTAAAATCGGTAAACACAATTCTGAAAACTAAAATTTATTTCCCAATATCTAAATTCATAATTTGTATTTTAAAATTAAAATACATCACTTTTACCACATGTAATTTTATTAAATTGGTTATTTATATTTATAAAGGGGTTTAAATTCCTAATCACTTTTTATTTTATTTATATACAATTAATAGTGTGAATAATATCAATATTGGACGTTTTACCTTGTATATAATAATTTAATTAATATTATATACCTAAAATAACCATCCTTTAATTATTAAATTTCCCTCACCCATCCCTTTGAAAACAATTTAACTTCCCCTCACTAAATCCATATCTATACCCAAATACCCACACATATTCCCCTTATCATCCTTCATGGAATTCTTCAGTAACAATACTCCATGCATTCAAGATGTTCATAGCCATTGAAAAGTATCATCTTCAAGAATTATGCATTGTCATTTAATCACTCTGTTACAATTTTCTATTCTAATTTCATAACCACAATTTATTTTTTCATCAAATCAATCTAAAAAAAGTAAACACTATGTTTTAATAACCTCGATAAAGTTAAATTCAAATAAAAAGGTTATTTAAAAATAATGATATAATATATATATTATAGAACATCTTTGGACAATGTCCTTTTAACTATCAGTTAACCATCAATGAGGAAATTTGATAATTCATTACATATCATCACTGTTATAGATGATTATAATAAATTATATAATATATATATGTGTGTAATTAAATATATTTTGATCTCCTAGAATTAGTTTTACATCATTATAAATATCTATTAAAAATATAACTTACTCGAAATAGAATGAAAAAATTTTCATGGAAATATTATTTCAAAGCATTTCAATATTATCCAATGGAAAGAAGGAAATTTATAAAATGATTATAATTCAAGAAGAGTGAAAAAACTATCAATATTTAATTCTAGTTCCAAATTTATGTAAACCTATTATTATTATGAAAGAGGAATAAAAGTGGTAAAAATATTTATTTAGTGTGAGGGAATTATTGAACCCAACTCTATCAATTAAGTTTTTTTGTTTTATATGATTAATTTAAGTAGGTCTATTCCTATAATATTTTTTTAATATTTATCATAAAAATATTCCTTTCTATTTACTACGATATAAATTTAACAAACTCTAAAAAAATCCTAACCATTCAGAATGCTATTTTGAAAATTATTTAATTTTAGAAACATTGCATTTAATCCTCTTGAGTGGTTCTATCTCAACTCATAAATGATGAATACTTATGTGAAAATATGACTTCCTTTATTCATTGTAGAAAATTGATGTTTTTTCATTAATGTATTGTTTAAGAAACCATTATTAAACCCACTAATTTCAATGGGCTCATTCAAAACTATGATTGTTTTATGTTCTATATCTGAAGTTAGATTATGAGAAATTATGATATGACAGTTGGGAAAAGAATTATATATAACTTTAATACGATTATTAATGTGATATATCTTAAAATATTATATTTATTATTAATGAAAATTATGATAAATTAATGCTCAAAATAACTTTATAACTTATACACTTTTTTTATGTATGAACATGATGTTATCTTTGTTCACAACTCTTAGTGTTTTAAGCACTGTGTTTACATGTTTCATTATTATTATTATGCCGCAATTCACGACTTAGTCAAATAATTACTTCATAATTTTTTTATGATCCATTTCTTTGGATATTATTATTTTGATAATTCTCAACCATTTAATATTTATTTGTATCACTTTTCCCTACACTTAATGGGATTTTTCAACACCATTATTTAACGAAAACCCCCACGTGATTACACATACTTAGTTTATCATGATATATTTTGTGAGGATAAATATAAAATTTCATTTTGTTTAAATTTTATTATGTACAAGTCATGTATGATCCTAATTTTCTTAAAGATACAAATAATTTGGATCTTATATTATGTTGATGTTATGATGTTTTTCTAAAAAATAATGTAATTTTCATTTATGGAATGTATGGTTCAATATAGTAGTAACATGATTTCCATAAAACCATTCACACTAACTAATCCACATGAGACATTTTCAATTTTTTCAAATTTTAAACCAAACTCCATATATTTTAGAATAACCATAAAGAATATAAATAATCAAATAAACTAAAAGAAGGCATGTGAGTGTCATAATTCTTTCCAACATTCGACATTATTCCCCCATAAATACATTTAATAAAGTACAATGAGTTATTTAACAATTATACCTAAGAGATGGGAGGTTGGGGAATGTATTATAGATGTATCCTTTGAAATAAAATATAAATCATACGACCATCACTAAAAATACAATGAAAATTCATCGAGAGACAATAAGGGACCTTTAACATAGGCCATATCACTAGATAACTACTCAATAGATCTAATAAAATGGGGATTTATAAAAGGTATACCTACTATTTAAAATGAATATGTTAAGTTGGAACAATCGATAAACATACCCAAAAACAAATAACTATCAAATATCCATATTCCCACTATTAATGAAAAAAGAAAATAATATTACATTGACAATAGTGGAAAATAATGATACTTAGATCAAATAACCTCAAGAGAGAAAAAATGGATTAAAAGAAATACGCAAAACCATGTAACAAAATCAACACATACTAAATAATCACAAGACAAACCCAAAATTACAAAGATGAATTTGTATAGAAAAAACCTATTTGTATCATGTAGTCATGAAACACCATAGAGAGTAATTCGGGTCTAAAATCACCAAAAACCATACCATAGAGACTATAAAATATAAAATCTATCAAAGTATAAACCAAATCTAACTAGGAATTATCCGCTCATTTACAATACACTATAAAAATAACCAAATATTCCATATAATCGATCCATCAATCAACATTAATCCATGGTACGCACCATGAAAAAAACCACAAGTAATAATAATCCTAAATTAGTCACTACTAATTAACATGAAATAAAATCAAACCCTAGAGGATACACTAAAATTAGGTCTCCTCAAAACTATAAACACATTAATCTCCTCAATCCAAAATTACAAAAATACACCATCACATAAATTCGGATCATGATAAAATTAATACCTCCATATCTCTATAAGAATCTAATAATAATGTTCAAATTTGGAATCCCAATAATTAAATAAAAAAATACTATTGTCATACCCAAAATGAACTCTCAAGAATTATTTTGATCCTTAGGCTATATTGATCTATGATAAAGCTACAATGAAATAATTTTCCTAAATAAGATTCCATGTCTCAGTGGAACTCATTGGCATAGAACAATAGAAACATACATTATATCCATTGTTGGAGAATATAAAACTTCAATTATAGGAACAATAATGAAACAAGTTAATTTCCCCAAATATTCACCAAAAGATATTAGTTTCATATCTTTTATGAAATCTTTTTAAATGAATATGTTACACAAATAGAAACAAGAATCATACTAAAAGACACTTTCAAAAATAAAAAATGAAGTAATTCAAGAAATTTAAGTCACATATCATTTAATTAAACATTATAAATCATAATGAATCATGCAACATTTTCTAGAAACACACATAATTTGGAAAAAATATATCATCCTTAAAAAATACATGTTTTTTAAATGTCACAATTCCCTAATGGAATTCCAAAACTTATTTCCCATTATTAAACCCCACTAATTCTATATGAAAATATGAAAGACACACATGTCATTTCAAACCCCCAAAAAATTTCTACAATTCATTTAAATAATAAAAGACATAAAAAAATTCTAGATATCTAATTCCATTTTCCAATAAGGACAATGGAAACATTTAAATTCTGTTAATTGATTTCCATGTAATTCCACATACAACATATAGAAATAATTCCCAAATATCCAAAACAATTATGATCAAATCCATGAAGATTTGAATCTAAAATATAAAAAACAGTAAATAACCCCTATAATTGGGAATCAGTTAGGTAGAGTATAAATTTCATTACAAGACAGGATGCCAGACCATTCATTAAATGGAAACTTTCTTTGTGGAAACACATGGATGTCACACAACAATTCCAAATATTATACAAATATCATGAATTTGGTAACAAATCACATAAACTAATTTGAACCTTATTTATTTTAGTACTTTCTATGTCACTAAAAAGATATCCACATAAATTATTAGAGAATGAACTAGGGATGATGTAATGATGTACTTTATTTCTCCCTAATTAAACAAATAATATTCATTATAATAATATAAAAAGATAATACATTAAAAATAATTTCTCACCTAGAATTGGTAACAGTACAACATTAATCAACATGCATTATATTACAGGACCTCTCAATTAGTGGTTTTCTCTATATTAATTTTCATATTTTAATCATGGGACCTACTAATAATGTGTATCAAAAAATTTATTCTAACCACCCTATTCCATCACTACAGATCATAACATGGTGCAATGCATAAAAATTTTGACTATATAGGATGTTTTGAAATGACTTATCCTAAATAGAGGTAATTTTTCCACACAGATTACAATATATATTCATAAAATAATTACATTTGTGTCTATTACATTAACATGAAAACAAATCTAGTATCTAGAAAAGAGTTTATGAATATCCATATTCCGAGAAAACGGATTGATAAAGATAAAACTGAGTCCCTGTAGTATTAAATCAAGACTAATAAGAAAACATATAAAATAGATATATATAATGCTGCATTATATAATCCAAGAGACACCCCTATTACAAGGATCATGTTATATACAATTTACATTAATAACCTCATCCTTGATTGAATATAATATGTATAAAGAAAATTTGAAAAGATTGACATCACATTAGAAGTTATGATGCACTACCTTGTCAAAATTCTATACCATAGCCTATTCAACAAGGTAGAGACCCTAAATATAATGGACATGAAACATATACTAGATACTAAACTGGATCTCAATAAAAACTTCCTAGAAAATATTAATTATATACTCTTCCAATGAATACATAAAGATTTTGGAATGAAACTTGTACAAAAATAGATAAATTTTCATCTCCAATTAAGTTATAACATCCTCATGACTTGTGAGGAAGAAAACCCACCACTATGGTGTGTATCCAAAAAAACATGAAGAAATTTAGTGGATTGTAGTACTCCATATAATCAGAAATTAAAATTTAAAATTTTAAACCTCGTCTAACTAAGACTTGATATCCAAATATGATATGTAACCATAATTATTGTTTAATCTCTTGTGGAATATTCATCTAATAAATATTATCATAAATCCCTACAATACAATTATCTATCAGAACAAATTTATAAAAATTCTCTATATAATCAAAATGAGGATGTTGTAATGGAACCATACAAAAAAATTGGGAAAAAACTCGGACTAACTAAACCTATAATATGAAATAATTATGATTTATTATAAAATTTTAATCCTAATTTACAACATTAATACACATTAATCTGGGTTAAAAATATCATTTCATTATTCAAATCTATGTCTATTTACTACAAAATGTATCACTTCACATAATACATTTAGTAATCATAATTACCCTGATTTTGGGCCCATGTGGATATAAAATCTCAAATTAATTTTTTCTTACCTTTCCTATACCATATTCTATAAGATTCCATAGGAACTTCCATCAAGATATCCTTATAAATTGTAACATTTCTTATAAACATTATAGTATTAAGAAAATAATATACAAATGAATGAAATTTCACACAATGTAGAAAAATTGAAAATAAAAAAAAATTAGGAAGCCACCATGAATTCAATTTTCATATGAATGTACACTATATAGTAGTAATTCATAGCTTAATATGTTAAAATCTCTTATAAATTTATGAATTATATATTTATTTATATAGGGTGAGAATATTTTTAAAATTAGAATGATCCTATTAGAAAGCTATTATGAAAATAGAAAACATTTATGTTATATATAATGTATATTAACATAAACAGACACACTATATAAATCATTCAGACTATATCCATACCTCACCATTCCTTTCTCACTATGTAATATATATAAGTAGGAATTATAAAATCAGAATCATATTTATATGTGAACGGTCACACAAAAAATCTTCAACACTAATCATGTTACAGTAAATGAAAATTACATACATCATCATTCTCTCACCCACTATAAAAGTCATTCCAAAAATGAGTGGTAACATTTCACAACTATGTCTACAATATAAAAAATGTATACAATTACATCCCTTATACTATAGAATATACCTTATAAAATTGTATCACATTAATAAGTGCACAAATTCCTATATACACTATGATCATAATCCTTCATATCTCATTTATACAAGTATTTAATAACTGAGAGTAATTACATCCATTATGATTACATGCTATATAAATTTCAACCATCATATACCAATTATTTTTCATAACATATTGTTTTATTTGTTTCTCATGGTAGATAAGCCACACATAACCAAAAATTAATCTTGTAGTCTAACCCCAAAATGTATAAATCCCCCTATTTAACAAAGTAAATATATAATCACATTTATTAGTGATACCTATATGTCATTCTTCTCCCATCAATCCATTTCATTGAGAGGTATCATCTCATATCCATATGAGGCATTCAACAGTATCTTACCTCCCCGATCAATTATCCCAGTACATTTTAATTTATAATGCCCAAAATATTAATCCATATAACTATTGTGTTATTAAATATAACAATATGAAATGAAATATATATCATTAATCATTATTATTCATCATATCAATATTAATTTTAAAATGTGTTTTAAGGTGATCCATTGGAAACATGTATAATTAAAAAAATTACTTGATAAAAAAGGAAAACATGATTAGGTCCAAAAAATATAAAATATCTCATATATGAATATCTAAAAACCTTTTCTATATCTTATAAATTATCATCATTAGAAATATCAGCTAGATTACCCAAGGAAACTCATATGTTATTCAATGCATCAGACATTGTTATAGTAACTTTCTCTCACTATGAGATATTGCAGCAATAAGAATAACTCAAGATACATTGAATCTTATTTTTGTATCAATATATATATATATATATATATATATAAATTTTAATTTCAAATATATAGTCTTACAATTTGTGGATCTCTAAAAATATTATCTCAATGTTTTAGCCTAATTGATATTTACCTAAGATATCTACCATTATATCACATAAATCAGAATCTGTCATATTAAATGTTTGTAAACCAAGGAGGAAGTTTAATATAATCATTTTAATATCAAATATAAAAATAAATCAGTCTTCAACCCCATGTAATAAGTATTTATTATTCTCCATGAGGTCGACTAATCTTGTGAGGAGTTTCTAGACGTCACTGCTCAAAAGTGGATGAATATTGCTCATAGATATTTATTATACAAGTATCAAAACCATATAGGTTATGTTACCATTAACATAATCATATAAAAACAAAAATTTAATAAGGAAGAGACCACTATATATCCTTGAAAACCATAAAGTTATTACTATGTGTCATTATAGATCATGGAATACCTCCCATGTTCATAAACAACAACAGTTGGTCATCACAATACTAGGACTATATCCCTAAACCTATCATTTTCCTTAAATAATTTATATATAAGGAATATATTTATCAAAAATAGTTAAGATAAATCCAATGGTAACTACTAAACATTTCTATGAAAGTAAATCACTAGCCATGTTTATATAAATCCTTATCTATAAAGGTAATAATTGATAATCTCACTATTAACTTATTTAATAAATGGTTTTGTTAACCATAATATGGGTTATGTGATAACCCCATCTTAAAAAATATTTTATTTTCCATAAAAGGGTCACCATTGGTACTTAATGAAATTCTATGTTTCTGAATAACTACTGGGTCCAAGACTCTATCAGTACCTATTGTACCTCTCATGTCTTATGATTATATATAATAGAAAAAAATAACATAGAAACAAATTTTCTCTATCCAAATCATATCATATATAAAATATTATATGAAATACATGAATTATAATATAACCAAAAAAAGAAGACATATACCGAAGCCGTCAAATTAATGTTGCATAACAATGCACTTATTCTGGAAAATTGGTCATCACCCACTTGAGATCACTAAGACTGAATGAATTTTTTAAAACCACACTAAATGGTGCATTGAATTTACAGAAAAATTTATCATCTTTAAAAGACTAAAATTAAAAAATATATACTAAATATTACAATGTAATAAACATAACATTACTAGTGGTGAAGATTGCATTTTTCAAAAAATCATCATATATACTAAATTAACACCACTTATATCATATTAAAAAAATTTATATCTCTATGATTGTACTATATATTTTTTATATTCGAAATATTTGTTTTTATTAAAATACAAAAAATTAATAATTTATATATTATATATAAATCAACATAATTGATATAAATTTTGTAAAACTCATCCAATATTCCTATGATTCAAAACAATGAGAAAAGGGGATAAAAAAATTCATGATGTACACCTAAAAATCATATCATAAAAAATTATCTTATATTACATTTATCATAGTAAACATAATCCTTACTTTAGGATCCATTTTATAAATATATATTGAATATATACTATCACAAAAATATAAATAAACAACATTTTGTTATCCTCTATTGGTTTCTTCAATCAACTATATATTAATGTCTCGCCAATATGATCCGATTCCTATGAAATATAATTAAGTAATATTCCAAATCTATAAATCAAACTAAATATAAAAATTAAAAATATTTAGTATGACTCATAAGTAGAGAATGAAACTATTCCATAAAGATCACCCTTTGGATAATCCTTCAATTCAATATCTATTTGACGGGGAGACAAAGGGGATGAATGAGGTAGAAACAAGGGGTGAAATCAATTTTTTTCTTGGTCAACCTAAATTCTCCAATTGAAAAACTATCACTAGTCATCAAGAATTCATTTCTAAATACAATAGTGTACTAAAGGATTTATTTAATAATTTCTATGATTGATAAGTTATTTCTACAATCATATCCTCAAGAAAAGGATAATGAATATGACGTTTTTATTATATTATGATATTCATGATATTATTTTCATGATATTATATTGTCTCATCATATATTTAGTTATTTTATTATGAATGATCTACTACTAATATACATTATTAATGGGGGATAAATGATAATAATTCTCATTTAATATTTTCTTCAACACAAGCTATCATTTAAATGTCATTGTAAATATTGTATTGGTTAATGTGTTTTAATGAATTCATACAAAGGATATATGAATAAGTTGAGAAATTAACAAATGATTTTTACCAGATGATTTATTTATTAAATATATAATAGAGTTTTTTCATGAATATAAAAAAAACAACCATATAATGATAGTATACATGTATACTTACATGAAACTCCCTAAACATGTGTTCTCGTCTTTTTTTCCCTTGTCACATTGAGTTACTAACAAAATATGTATAAAAGAAGAATATACCATGTGCGAATAGTTATTCAAGTACATCCTTTGGTTATACATATGAATAGTGGTTTTCCTTCGTAACCCTTTAGTGATCTTTATCAACCACATAACATAGAGATAATTATATAGTTGACTCATCATCAGTGTAAGGTAAACATGGTTTCCCATTGTTCATAATTTATTGAATGTAATTATTATTTTTCCAACACATTTTGATCATGGGAATATTTTCTCTAAATATCATTCATTTCCATGATTATGTTTTAATTTAGGAAAAAATTCCATAATTATGTTTTGATGTGTTGGAATAGACAAAAAATTAATCCAATACATGATGGTCCCAGTAAGAATCCTTGTTCATTTTGACAATTAAAAATTTTATTATGGTATACCATGTAATCTACATAGCTAATACCAAGAAAAAGTTATTGGATTGAATTGATACTTTAGTACAATGATCAATAATTCATTTATTATGTTTTACAATATATCATATGTCAATTAAGAATAGTATATGGTCAGTATGACTGAATGTTTGGGCTTTCATATTAAAAATGTAATTTTACTCTAAACCATCCTTCACATTGAAAAAAAAATGAAAAAACAGGCTCATATTTTCCTCAATACTTTTTTAAAAAATAGAAAATAATTTTTATCATGTAGAAATATACTATTAATAAATCTTAAATACAATGTGTCTAGTACGACTCAAAATGCATGTTTTAAAAAAAATCTTTTATTTTTAAAATGGACATCTCATTCTAAAAATTAAATAAATGATTATAATTTTATAAAAAATAGTAAAAAAATACACAAATAAGTTTCACATGTAGGGATTTATCACAAAATAATACAACACAAATGTAGATGGTATGAATAAAATAGTATACATTCACATTAAAAAAGTTTTATTTTATACAAAAAAACCTGTCACATGACCAATATCGAGTAAAAGATCATGATTTTTCTTGATAATTTATGAAAATGATACATATTTTATTTGATATGCATAATATTTTACAAAACATCTATATGAAACATTATGTGTTTTGTAGGACTCAATGTACAGGTTCACATGAGTTTTATTTAATAAAAAGTGATGTAACATGAGAAAAACAAAGAAACACAATATTGAATTGGGAAATGAGAGCCTTCTTAGAAGTGATATTTTCACAAGGCATTACTTATTACAATGGGATATTTATGATTCTTTACACAAAATGTTTCACCACACTATTCTAATTCATCACCCCAAGAGTGAAATTCTCATTTTAATGGAGTGTGTGAGGGTTAAGGATTTAAATACTAAAAAGGGTACATGCAGAATTCTACCTCAAAATATCAATCTATCTTAAGAAACATTCTTCACCAATTTAACATTTGAACTATCTTTCACTCAATTTTAATGATATGTGTGTCATTAAATTCATTTATGTCTTATAATAATACCATCAAATTCCATACATGGATTAAATATTAATGACCCAAATAGTAAATAAATGTCCAATCTATCAAATCCATCCCATATATGCATTAATTCATATTTTGATCCCTCAAATATGTGATCAATATGTTATGGCCTAATAGAGAGTATTATGTTATTAATATTAAAATAAAAATTCAAATAAAAATTCATCACAAAGAAACTTTTATTACAAAATTAATAAGGGAAATTTTAATGGGTAAAATATTAATTTTCATGATCAAAAAATATATTTTAATTATATATTTTGATAAAACTCAATTTTGTGAAATTATATCGAATAATATCAATTGAATATTCCATAAAAACAAGTCATATTAACTCCCCCCATAGTTACCCTTTTTTGCTTCAATGAAAAGAAACCCATGTCATGTAATCTAAAAAATTATGGATACTAAATTTTCCCAAAACAAAATGGGTATATTATTAGGGAATGAATCACCAAAAAAATTTCAATCTAAAAAAATTATTAATTCAGTGTCTCATAAATCATATTAAAACATAAAAAATTGTGTTCAATGAAACTAATCATGTAGAAACATTTCATGAATAAACTATTTCAAAACTTCTTCTTTGGTATGTGTGTGATATTCATTTTAATCTTATATATCGAACCTTCATCCATTATATTCTAGTAATGAAATAGTTTTTGTTTAATGATTATTTTACCCTAGATATTTTCCACATCCTTTGTAATAAAAATCCAAAATACACTCATTTAAGACTTATCAAAAGTAAAAAACACAAATTCTTTATATATATATCCTAACAAATTGTTCATTTTATCTATATGATGTATATTGTTTTTAAAATTTATTTTTTATTTTTTATTTTTTAGGGTGTACAATAGTCAGATTTCAAGTGCACCCACATCATGAGATACTGTAAGGGTCTCTGAGATCTCATTTGTAGTATCACAAGATGATATTATATTAAATTCATCATCTCTTAAGGAATAATATAAACAATTCATATATTTATAGTAATATTCATATACTACCATAGTTGACTTATCTAGGACACTCTAAAACTTGAGTATTTTCATATATTTCTATAATTATAGTCCATATATAAAATTCCATAATTTATAAATTAATTTTTATTTTAATATTCTATTAAGCATAATTTATTCCATTAAAGTAATTATTTCTACTTGTGGAAGTTCCATCTTTTATCTAACTAACCATAATGATATAAATTTAGAAAAAAATTTAGTATCTTTAAATATAAATGTATTATAGTAAAAAGTTATTTTTCGAACTCCTCTGTTAGAATTTTTTGGTCATAGTGTAAAACACATGTATGGGGTGAATTTAGTTTTCAATGAAATTTCTATTCAAAAGAAGTTTTAAATACAAATCCCCCAAAATAGTAATAATTCTTAGTTAAGAAAAATAGGATAAATATATAAAATTTTCATTTTAGAAATTTCTTAAAAACATTATATTATCTATATGAAAATATTTTTTTAAAAGTATATATTTTCAAAACAAGTATACATGAATCATAAAGAGTTTTTTAAAGCTCCAGTTTAAGTTAACTACCAGAGTTGAGTTATTTTTTAATTTTAAAATACATTAAAATGGTTTTGACTAAAACAACAGAAAAATGACAAGGAGTAAATTAGTTACAATATATGTTGCACAATATAATTTAACAAGTTTTTCAGTCTCAAATCTCAATTTAATCCCCACTAATAAGAAACCACCTACTTCCATGATGTTTATTACTAAATATATCGATCCACCTCCAGGATCATGTTTTTTAAACAAAATCTATCATGACTATCTAGGAACAGATCCACTTCCAGACTTATAGATGGTATAAAACAAAAATGAAGGCCAGACAGGACCTCTTCCATATCTTTTCATTGGAATACAATTGAAAATAGTTGAGAGAGTATCATTGACTCCCTAGTTCATAATTAGAGGACATGTTTTAAAAATATACAGATAAAAAACACTTCTTGAATGTAAAGACTAAATAGAATGATAATGAGTTTAGAGATGATGAAATATAGTTTTTCTCAATCCAATTAGTTTTAATTGTTTTGATGTCCTATGATTTATCATTATAAGGAGATCTAAAAACTGACACATGATTTTCATTAATACATGAAGTGGTATATGGTTTTTAAAAGCAACAGATTATGGTATGTGAATGTACATGGGGCTTCTACAAACAAGTACCTCTTACTACATTTTGTATCTATATATGAGAGTAAATTATTTAGTGTTCATTCATGAACCACCAAGTCACGTGTGTGTCTTCAAACACAAGGATGGTTTTTATGAATTTATAGTTATCCGGGTCCAATTATCCTTTGAACGATAATAGGAAGCCAAAAATGAAGTAAATTGGTTAACGCCACTCTCAACCATGAATACACTCTCTTAATTATCCCAATTATAATAAATAAGTACTATGATATATCTACTCTAGTCCTAGTCAACCCATAAAATCATCCACCATCACATCCATTACAGGATCATTGGATTATAATATCATCCCCCATCGAGAAATAAACCACACTAGGTTTAATATAAAATCACATCAAATGATCTTTTATATATCACATAAATTCAATAAAAAATCCATCAAAATTTATTAATAGAGAATATAAGTCAAGAACTATAAATCATTCTACCAATCTTCTATCATTTCTAGGATATTAACATAAAAAATATTTATTGTTGTAAGCATCATTTTACAATACCATTTATTATGGACTATTTATTATTCCCATGTTTAGAAAGAAAGAATATAAATCAAATAGTGGATAATTATTTATAATTAAATGAAAAAAATCTCAAAAAATATATTTATACAAAATATAATTGTCTAATATTATAAAGTAAAAGAAATGATTCATGATTCACATCTCTAAAAAACCCAAGTTGACCTAGAATTGGTTACTTGAGTTAGTCCACGACCAACCCTAATTGTTGTTCCCAATCATCCCAGGATGGAATCCATTATTTGTAATCATATATACTCATTTGGGAAAAATTTAGACCGAGATAAAAAAATAAAAAAATTTAGGGAATTGTTGGTAGAAGAATAGAAATAAAAATGGAACATTGCTTCTTTTGATCTCAAGGGTCACCTCCAACCAAATAACTAAATTTTTTCAATGGGAAATCTAGAATTAAGAGTACATAAATCTATAAATGGTAAATAATGTTGATGTGAGAACCATAATTCTCATAATAGATGATAGGGATAATAACACACTATTCCCTACCGTTAATATGAAATCTATTTCAATATATTTTAAAAAATGATAAATAAAAATAATGTTTTGTATTCTTTTCAAAAATACTCAACAAACAACGATTTTAATAGTTAAACCACTGTAAATTACATTTCCCAAACAACTTCCATGTCATGAAAAATCCCATTCAATAAATTCCATTAAATGATAATCATGGCTAGAATTGGTATTTTAATTTGGAATTCAAGGAAGGGATTTCATGTTATAAAATAATAGAAAATAGAGGAATGTTTCTTAGATTTAAAATAGGTTACATGGGATTTAATGTGATAGTAGAGACAAACTAGGAAAAGGAAATAATATTACCCTATAGTCAATATCTACTAGTATTGATTATCCAGAAACACATCCCTATAACTTGGAGACACCATCCTTAGCTCGACTAAGGGGAACGTCCCAAAATAAGTGAGTTTATATACTCATGGCCACTATTGAGTTTGTAATCTTGAATACTATAGAAAGTGTACTACAGACCCCCACCTAACTACCTAGTTATAAAAAATAAAATTAAAATGAAAGAGATTTTATCATGTTATATTATATATATAACTTTATTTACGCAAAAAACAATCCATATTCCGACTTCCAAACTCCCACTGTAGGTGAAACACCATTTGAAGTTGCACAAAACCATGGAAAAACCTCTTCACTGAGAATATAATAGAAACCACACATTTACAAAAAAGATCACATTTCCAAATAAAATAGGGGTTTCATTTTTATAAAACATGTCAGAGGTCCAATAGGCCCTCATCATCTTATGAAAAAAGATTCCATTCCAAAACAAGGATAAATACATATTCTTAGTATGAAGAACCCATATAGATTTATAGGTAAACATATTAAACAAAATAAAAATCATCCCAAGATGGAAAATAAATTTTCAAAGAATATTTATATCAAATATTACTAAAAATACACTTTTTGATAACTCAAGTAGTCAAATAATTCAAATTAAATAGTCGAAAAAAGAGAACCTAATTCAAAAAACATTATATTGAGGATGGAATTCAAGAACTGCTTCAAACATACCTTCACATACACCTTCACACACAAATATATACCCTTTGTCCCAATGTAAATATTCCATTCACAATGAGGGAATATATAAAAAGAAGATATAAATATATAGAAATGTATATATTTATGCATACCCATGCATATATGTCTATGTTTCCTTCCACATCAGTGGTCCAAATCTATCCCAATGAGGTGCAAGGTAATGTATATAAATAATAAGAAACTAAATATGACAAAAACCCAAATAAAAAATTGAGGTAGATAAAAAAAAGAATAAAATTTACCCAAAACTAATGGCATACTTGTTTCTGACAACCACTGATGCTAAAACTGGACTTAATCACTGTTTATGAATCTTAGATATAAAAAAACCATAATAGAACCCATAAAATGAGTTGGGGTTCTTATATGGAATGAAAACATCATAGAAGAATAATGAAAAATAGTAATATGAGGAAAACGAGTAGGAGGAGTGGAGGAATGACTTATTAAAGATGGTTTATTATTCATTTCGGAAGAAAAATGGTAAAGGGGAGTTGGATTGAGGAGTAAGGGTCATGTGTCAGTGTCTTCTAGATGATGAGTGACATGTAACATAGAGAGGAAAGGGGGAGGGGAATGGGTCACATGACATGATAGGTGATGAGTGAAGGATGTGTGTATAAGAAAAATAATAAAAACAAAATAATAATAATAATAATAATAATAATAATAATAATAATAATAATAATAATAAAAACAAAAAAAATATTATTAATAAAACTTTTATTGTTAATTTTTTTTTATTTTTTAACTATTAGACACATATCCAAATTTGGTTACACGGTTGGGAAAACCTTGCACCAACTGTGCACCCCAAAAGAAACTCACATGGGTAGGTCTCATGGTTTTAAAAGCCCTGATCCACACATGTGATTTGAATCTATTAATAAAATATGTACAGGCTCTCTTGAGATGCACACAGTTTAAACTAATGTCGCACCAACCATGCCCCAATTATAAACCCCCAAAATTTTAAAATTTAAACCAATATGGGAACAGACCTCAAAATCAAAGAATACAATAATTGAATGCTTAAAAATAATTAATATTTCTTGGTTGGGTTGTGACAAATCTCCCTATCAAGACACGTTATTCCTACCAAAAGTCCCAAATATTCATTTGATCAGGACATTAGATGAACAAAAACCACTGCACAATACATGATTCCTAAATCCGAGAGACTTAGTGTAATGACCCTAGATTTTACTAATAAAAATTTATTTAGATATAATTAAATTTTTCATTATATAAAACATATTCACTTCTTTAGTTTTATCTTTTTGGATTTTAAAATACCATTAAGAATTGTCATTTTTGAAAATATATCCATTAAACAGTGATCACATGATTTGTATAAATAAAAGCTTTAACAAATCCAATTTACTCTATCAATCTTAAGGACACGTTTAGTAGAATATCCCCATATGAAGCCCATTTGTTTTAGCTCCCGAAGGTGGTAGCATCCCTGGGCTTCGCTCTAGACCAAGACCAAGCTGAGCGTCAACATGTTAAGCTTGAACAGAATTGCCTATAGGAGAAGTGGAAGTTAATAGAGATTACCACCCGAGCGATGTTATCAGAGCTGCCCTAAGAGCCTGTCACCATCACACACCTTACCCTTATATCATATGTGGGTGTTATAAGGGGTCATGTAAAGTGACACTAGCACTATGATTATGTGCATTATTTTTTTACTTTGTAAATGGGTTTTAAAGAACAAATAGTATTTTTAGTTAATTTTAAATTAAAATATATATTATTATGAATTAATGATGTTTGAATTAAATAATATTTTAATAAAATATTATTACTAAATTACTTTTTATTAAATGCAAATGATCTTATAATTTTTATTCAATTGTAATTTTTATTAAGGTTTGAAAGTTGTTTTTTGTCAAAACCCATGAATTTTAAATAATTGTCAGTTTTTTTAAAAGTGAAAATTCCCATATTTATAAAATTATTTAGATAAAATTATTATTATTTTTGGATTTAGGAAATTAAAATTATCTAATGGTGATTTTTCCATAATATTCTAAGAGAGTCGATCTTTCGGGTAAAATTTAAATACCGTTTAAATATATAATGTGTTTTATGATATCATAATGACCCAATAGTGATGTAATAAAATACTATAAAAGAGATATTCGGATAATATATGTTTTAACTTTAAAATGTTTTTATTTTAGATATTTTTATTTACATTACAATGCCTTAGTAGACCCTCAAAGACTTATAAAATTTATTAACATATTAAAATGATTTTCTTGAGAATGTTAATCACCTCCACATAATAAATCCTAATATTTTAATAATTTAGGAAATTGGACTTATAAAATAATATTTTCTACTTCCCTTTAGAGAAAACCATGGGAAAAAAACATTTAATGGTCTGTGGTTTTGAATATTTAATTACATATATTCTAAAACCTATGTTTGTGAAATATTAAAGAATTACCCTCTAATTTCATATATAAAACCACCCACGCTCCAACTTCTCATCAATAAAAATCCTTGTATAACATCCCTACTCTTGCCTCCTCTCTCTAGAATCCTCCCTAGGCACCCCAAGCTCTCGATAAGCCCCTCCTCAGGCTGTTGAAGGCACACACTCAAGTAAGGGACCTTCAATTTCCTTCCTTATTTATGTTCACATTTCTTTTTATTGTTATGCCCATTTAGTTTCAATTAATAATGTCAGGGTATTATTTTTAACCTCCCTTAAATTTCATCATTATGTTTTAATGATGATATAAACTTTTCTATCTAATTAATGCATCTCATGTACACATGTTATCATGCCGCAATTCCATAAGGGATTTGTCTCTCCTTATTTACATTCCAACAATTATTTTATATTATGAATATAAATTCCATTACATATGTTGGTATATTTTGTTACATGACCCCCTTTACTGTTCATTTAATGTATAAATGACTTGATACCCCTTTCTCTTTAATCAACCCATTTTACAATTTCTATTTTCCATCGTTATGATGCCAATGTTACTCCAAAATTAACCATCCCCGAATCATCATGTAAGTGAATACCATACCCATTTCTTTATCAAGGGTATTCACCATTATGCACATCTACTTGTTTATTAAGGACTTATATTTATGTATTATACATATCTTATTCATGGAATAAATTTTAATATTTAATGAATCTTTATTGTATGATCTATGTGGCACACTTATGCATGAAATGAAATGATTAAGAAGGGTACACCCTAATAGAGCTCCAAAGCCTTGGGTAAAGAATAGTGTCCTGATACATCATGTTCAATGAGTGTTGAATCATGATAATTCATGTTCAATGAGGGTTTACTCATGATAATTTATTTTAAATGAGGGTTTACTCATTCTCAATGTGCAATGAGACTTATCTCATGTTAAAATCATGTTAAATGTTGTTGTCACATCTCCAAGATAAGATAATCATTCTATATCATGCCTTTATGTTCATGTTTCTCTTATTCTACATTGATATTAAAATTTCCTAAAAAGAATTATTTTCTTCATGTTATGACATGTATACTATTTTACCAAGCTTTATATCCCACCCTTTTCTTATGTATGTCCTCTTTTTATCCCATGCAATGCTATGTACGAAGGAGTGTTGTGGTGATGTAAAATAAGTTTACCAAAAAGATGTTGTATTTTATGTCTTAAGTGGTCAAGAAATGTTACTAATTTCCCCATAAACTATACCTCTAGATCCTCAAAGTTGTCTTAAGTGAATGTTTATGTAATAAATCATGTTAAAGTGTGTAATAAAGTGCAGGGTTGTCATAGTTGGTATTAGAGGATATGTTTAGTTATTTTTGGGATTAGGAGTTTTAAACCCTAGTGAAAACATTAGGGATAAGAATAAGTATAATAAAGACGTACCAAAATTTTGATGAGTCTAGAGTATGTGTCTTATCATGAAAATAAATCCCTATTTGAATACGAACAAGTAGAGGTGGCTCTAGAATAGATGTATCTAGGGGTAAAACCTAAAAACACTACATTAAGATAGACTCAAAAGGAAACGGTGCATGAAAACGGGCCTTTATCCACTCTTGGTTTGACACTCATAAGGGATATGCTTTGGTAAATTTTTATGTAACAACCCAAGATTCCACGGTATGTTTCCCTTTAAATAATTCAATATCTTGCATTGTACGCAACTTCGAGATTCTAACACACAACGACCAATAAAACTTGCAGTTATGACTAGTAATACCCACATTTTGAAATTTTTTAAACTTTATTTTTCAAAATGGACTTCATTTTTGAATTTTGAATTTATAAATTAGCTAAGGGTGAATTTTTGGTATTTTTCTAAAAACATTCATATGTTGATGAATAGTGAAAACACCACATTATTGGTTAAAACTGAATTTTTATTTAAAAATTTATTTATTTTATTTAAATTTATTTTTTGGTCAAAATAGATACATAATACCTATATAATTTCAATTTAATTCATTGGAGTCATTTTATAATAAGTTTAGAGATATAAAATTTTATTGAACTTTTTACCATCTTTTACCCTACTCCTAGAAGCATTTGCAAATTTGCATACAACATAATTTTTCTGCTTATGTGGGTAGAATTTAGAAAATCCGAGAGACATGGTTAATATTAGTAAATAAAATGTGGTTCAATAATATGAAAATATTTTTTGGTGAATGTAACATTTGACTTTGACTTTCCACGATAAAATGTAAATAGGGTAATTAAGGGTAAAAATGATATCTTAGTTACCCTAACACATGTCTTAATTCTATTAGATAAGTATAATTAGACCAGAAAAAACCTTTGCAATAAAATATGACCCCATTTTTTCCACTTTGATTTGATAAGACATGTATTATTATTTTTATTTAAAGAAGAGTTAAAAGAGTTAAATTCAATGTTTAATAACTAAACCATTTTTAATATAGGGTTACACATAATACAAATTTGAATATAAAAATTAATTTAAAATATATAAATATTTCCAACATAATGGTATTTCATTTAAAATATTTAGACATTAAATAAGGTAATTTATTTATGACATAATGATAATGCAGTAATTACCTTATTAATGAAATATTAAAATAATTGATATTATAAATATCCAAATAAATGTATATTGGGACTTCTGATGAATTCCAATAATTTTATAGGTTATTATTACATGTTAGGATTTATTAAATAAATTATATTCAAAGTGATATAGTTTTAATGGCTTTTAAAAAAAATGAAATACTAAACTGTGTCAAAATTTACATAATTGAGTTTGTAAAACAAATACTATATTATTAATTGATATAATATTCATAAAAATATAAGGTTTGGAAAAAAGACATAGATAAGGTTATATATATGAATAATGAACCATTTTGGGTTCTCTTGGTAGTTTATAGTAAGTTTATTAACCATATAATATTAAAATACAAAGATACATGGTAAATGTCAAACTATTAAACTAAGAGTTAAATCTAAAATATAATGTTAATATGGTGAACTAAACCTGTATAAAACCTATTGGTTGAGATGTTTTCGAACCATAGCCACCTTATTCTCTAAATAAATTATTTTGGATCCATTAAAAACAAAAAAATAATTTATTATAAAATAATATTTCAATATTTTCCTAAAGTGACCGTCTTCTCTAAAAATCACACCTCCAAAGCCATATATATAGGCCAAACTCTACCCAAATATCCACCCAACTTTCCTAACTTCATCCTAGAGGCCTTCCTTTGGTCATAAAGCCAACCTAAGGAGCCCTTTTTATCAAATAAAAATGAAGAACCTGAAGAAGAGGTAAATATTTCATCATCTCTTTCAAGTTCTTTTTTTCTTCCACTTCATATTTGTTTATTGTTTCAATAACAAAATAATAAATACATTACCTTCTACATACTATGATGTTATTATAAATATGGAAAACCCATATTCATTATTCTATCCATTCTATAAAATGAAAAAGTCACCATACATGCGTACGTACGGCTTACCGTCTCCACATCGTTGTGTAGTTTGTTATTCAAAAACTTCATACTATTTCTCTATCAATATAATGATATAATCGCTCGTGCGTACGTATGGATTACCATCTCCACGAATGTGATGATATTAATTTCTCTATTGTAACCATTTAAGAATAATTTTCATTTGATGACTAAAAATAATTATTATGAACATAATATCATTCTTTATATGAATCAAATATATATTGTCCATAAGAAACATGGCTTACATAACCAAGAATATAAAGGAAAATGAACCAGTTAACACCTAAAATGATGATACTACTGAAATATTATAAACAAAGAAATATTAGAGTATCATATATGATATCATATTTATGTAAATATTTCTTGTATGATTTAATAAAAATTATTTAACTATTATACAGGAGGTTAACATAACCTCAACCAAGGAAAAGTACAAGGTAAGGGTTTATTTCACAATATCTTTATTATCCAAGGATTTTTTTACATAAGTATCTACCGGGACCTCTTTATTATAAAAATACATGTTTTCTTAATAATATATTTCAAAACATTTTTACTATTTACAAGACTATGATTTAAATTCATTTATACACTTATTTGACCTTATATTTTTTGAAAAGAATCTTTCCCTCATTTTCCAAACAAGGTATTTTATGACCTTTTCGATAAAATTAAGGTAAGATTGTTTTTAACTTATACAACGAGTGCAGCTATTTTCTGCCGTTACAACATAATCCAATCTTCCCTAAAATTATTATAAGAATATTTTCAAAATAAATGTTTTCTTTTATAATTATGTGACTCTTAAATGGTTTGAAAATATAAAGATTTATTTCTTTCAAATAGTTTTCATTTAATCTATGTCAATATCCTTTAATGGATTTTAAACTTGTGTGAAGTTGATTTATTATGATACAAATCTTCCATATTTTATTAAAGGTTTTGTGATATGTTTTACTATGGATGTGTTATTTTTATACCATTCATGGTTTATGGTAAAATTATTGATTTTGTGTATGCTACTTTTAATATGAATGTTTACGTTTTGTTTCAACCTTTCTATATGAGAAATGCATTAAACTTTGTGTGTGATGGGTGGAGACCACTATATCTCCTAGGTGCATCGGTAGGTCTCATGAGACAATTAGATGTGGAATTGGTTGAGGCCTCTTCCTATTTGATATATGGTTTTGGCTGAGGCCTAAATCATTTTTAGATGTCTTGGTCATGGCCTTGAAAATATGAGTCAGAATGTCCAACATTATACATTCCCTCATTATGAAAATAATAGTGATGGTCCATGTGGTTATTCGACTAGTAGAATACACATGACAATGTTTTATTTGGGAATTATTTACTCATCTAATATTCATTCCATAAAGTGTTCATGTTTATTATTTTTAAAGGCATACGTTTTTAATTATTCACCATGCCTAATGTTTATGTTATCTTCTGCTATATTGCTTACCCATACCGAGCATTTGAGCTCACCCCTTTTTTATGATTCATTTTCCCAGGATGTGAAGAAGTCTGTTACTAGTGTCTGGCAGGCATAATCTTGGAGGATTGGAAGTTTCTAATGGAATAAATTTGTGTGGTATTTCTTTTCAAGTTGTAATGTTGAACTTATGTATGTATCTTGTCACCGATAATACTAAACTAATCATTCATTCAGGACATGATTCCTTATATCATGCCAATGTTATGTAATAAATCTCTGACTCTAGGTAACTGGGGTCGGGGAATTACCGTTGGTATGAGAGGAAGTTTAGTATAAACCTTGGAAACTAGATTTAGAAAAACTCTAATTAGAGAAAATTACCCATAGATAGTGTTTGGGGATTAGTATAGAATAAATTCCTAGAATTTTGGTACTATATAGATTTTGTGAGCCTTCCAGGTAATACATCCCTGTCTAGATATGAGCAGGTAGAGGCGGCTCTCACACAGATGTAACAAGGGGTAAAACCCAAAAATACCACTTTGAGTTGGACTCGAACGAGAACTGGTCCATGATAATGGGAATTGCTGCACTCTTGGTTATGACACTCAAGGGGGATATGCTTAGGATAATTCTCATTTTATTTTCAAACCATTATGAATGATTTATGAGTATATACCTTCTCAAGGAAAACATTTTTATTATTATAGATTATATCCATAAACTGTTCAATTTAGGATAGGTGTTTTACAAGGTCAAAATTATGTATTGCGATTCATAAACTAATATATTGTGTGACATTATTTAGATATGGCACATAGTGGAAGGAATGGAAATAGTATCAATGTACGTAATCCATGTAGGTATTTCCCTCCTACTCAAGATAATTATAGTGAATCTAGTGATGCAACTGGTGCTGATCAGCTTATCACCATACTGGGACAACTCACTCAGGTTATGAATAATAACCTTACCCATAATAGAGCACCTTGATCCACAATGTGGAGGGTCAATTTTAGAACACATCATGGGGTAACAACCACCAACATTCAATGTGAGTATAAATTCGTTAGTAGCAAATCAATGGAAAAGTTTCTTAGAGAAAATATTTCAAGCTTTGGAAAGTAGTGAAAGAGAAAAAAATTCTTGGTAGTTTATCACCTCATGGGAGATGCAGATCAATAGTGGCCATTGATTCAAAACACAAAGGAAAATGAAGAAGTAACAAACCTGGAATGGAGGGAGTTTAAATATATTTTCTTAGAGAAATACATTCCTCGTGACCATCAAGCAGATATGGAAAGACAATTTATGATTATGAGGCAAAGGGCGGGTGGGAATGTCGCAAAGTATGAGACTAACTTTACAATCTTAGAAAGGCATGCTGTAGATTATATACATAACCCAGGAATAAATATTGATAGTTTCTTTGATGGGTTAAAACCATTTATCTATCAAGCATTAGTCTCACAATCCATCTCATCATAAGAAGATTTTGTCTCATGTGCTATCAAGATAGAAAAGGAATCTCTAAGTCTTATGACTTTAAAGAAAAGCAAGAGAAGAATAGATTTTCTGAACAATCTGGGAAAGGAAATAAGGAAATAGGGAAGAAGGGAATAGTTGAATGTCCACCCCATGATAATTGTGCAATGAAGCACCCTAGTTCCTGTATAAAAGGAAAAGGTTTATGCTACAAATGTGGACCTAAATTCCATCTTGTGAGTGATTGTAAGGGGAAGAAAAAAGATACCAAGGTTGAATGCTACAATTTCTGGGAGATGGGACATTATGAGAATGAATGACCTAAGATTTAGGGAAACTATCCTCAGAAAAGGAAAAGGGATTAATGCCAAGCTTATGTGATCACTACTACTAAGTTTAAAGCTACAAAAGATGTGGTGGCAGGTAATTTAGTGGTTTCGTTAGGATTAGCCAATGATTTATTTGATTCTAGATCATTGCATTGTTTCATATCTTCCTAGTTTGATATGAAAATGAAATATTTCCAATTCTATTTAACAAGGGACTTTTTAGTCAAAACTAATAATGGAAGTATCATTGCAACAATGTTTTGTGAATCAGTCCCCATTAAGGCATATAAATTATATTTATCTGCTGATTTAATCATCATTCCCCAGATTGAATTTGATATAATCCTCGGTATGTATTGGCTTTTAGACCCTGAAGTGAAAATATATAGTACGAAGAAGGATGTTACAATTCTTGATGATGATAAGGAGTACCTTATCTTTAGAGTAGAAAAATCACAATCTGAATCATATCTAGATCCACACCCAGTAGCTCTATTAAATTCAATTATTGGGGAGGATTAGAATTAAATAATTATGGTTGAGGAAAATAATGTTCTAATAGAGGACGTACCTATTGTGAAAGAATAGGTTGATGTGTTTCTAGAGGATTTACCTGTACATCCTCCACAATGAGAAATTGAGTTTTCCATTGATTTAATTCTTGGTTCAAGGCCCATGTCGAAGACCCCTTATAGAATGGCCATTTTGGAATTAGTGGAACTAAAGAAACAATTAGAGGAATGAAGTAATAAGGGATTTATTCACCCTTGAGTTTATCCATGGGGAGCCCCTGTCCTTTTTGTTAAAGAAGAAAGATGAATCAATGAGGTTGTGCATTGACTATAGGGTGTAACACCCTGACCAGAGTTACCCAGAGTCAGTGCATTATTACATAACATTAGAATGATCACCATAAATATTAAGTCTCGAAAGACCGATTAGTTTAGTAGCCTTGGAAACACTAGATATATTCATAATGTTTACATTACATCATAAAATGAAAACTACAACTATATAGTCTCTATAGTCCACACTCATATCCCCACATACTATCCCAGCAGGTCATTCATAAATTACTTTTTCACATCCTGGGAAAAATAAAACATTGAAATAAGATTTTATCAAGGACTTGTACCAAGACACTAGTTTGAATAATCACATGTAATATCAATAACCACTTTCATAAGGATGGAATGCAAAATGCCAGACTGTCATAACCACATAGCTAGGGCCTCGTGCCAAGACTAAAAATAAGATTTTGTCAAGGACTTGTGCCAAGACACTAGTTTGTCTCATGAGACCTACAGATGCATCGAGGAGCTATAGCGGGCTCCACCCTTCACATATTAAGTCCAATGCATTCCTAATATGAACAGGTTTAAACATAACATAAACATTCGTATTAAAACTAGAATACAAAATGTCAATACTTTCTCCATAAACTATGAATGGTATAAAAATAACACATCCATAGTCAAACAAATCACAAAACCTTCAATACAATATGGAAGTTTTTTATCATAATAAATCAACTTCCAATAAGCTTAAAATCAATCAAAGGATGTTGACAAAGATGAAATAAAAACTCCTTTTAGAGAAATATCTCTTCCTATTTTGAAATTATTTAAGAGTCACATAATTATAAAATAAAACATTTACTTTGAATATTTTCTTATAAGCTTGTAAGGGAAGCTTCGAAGATTTTATAACGGCAGAAAATAGCCTCACCCGCCGTACAAGTTAAAAAAACATTCTTACCTTAATTCTGTCGAAAAGGTTAAAAAACACCTTGATTGGAAAACTATGGAAAGAATCCTTTATAAACCTCTTATAAAAAATCAAACAAGGGTATAAAGGAATTTAACCCAAATTCTTGTAAATAGTAAAAATGTTTTGAAATACATTTTTAAGAAACATGGTTGTGGATGATAAAGAAATCTCAGTAGATTATTACGTATAAACAACCTCGGATAATGACGAGATTGCGATATAAACCCTTACCTTCTTTATTATATGGTATGTTAACCTCCTGTATAATAGTTAAAACATTGTTATTAAATTATAAAGGAACCATATACACAATTATGATATCATATATGATCTTTTAACATTGATTTGTTAATAATATCTTAGTATTATTGTCATTTCGGGTGTTACCTTACTCATTATGTTTTGTTACATAAGCCATGTTTGTTATGGATCAGTTTTATCTTATTCATATATAGAATGATATTAATTCCTTAAACATTATTATTAATCATCAAATGAGAATTAGACTTGAATGGATATGATGGAGAATGAATCTCATCGCGTTCGTGGAGACGGTAGTCCATACGTATGCACGAGCGACAATATCATTATTTTGATATTAAAATAATATTTAATTTGATAGTATATCATATATACAGAATCATTATTTTGTTAAATTTTTTATTTACATGAATTACACCTCATTATTATACCCATCTTAATAATAATGTTTTGAATAATAATTACACCACGACGTGGAGATGGTAAGCCGTACGTATGCACGTATGGCGACATGTCATTAAAAGGATGGATAGAATACTGAAATATGGTTGTACATTGTTTATAATAACATCAATGTATATATAATATACTGTATTTATTATTTTATAATGGTAATAACAAAGAAATAAGAAGTGGAATAAGAAAGGAACTTGAAAAAGGGTGGTGAAATCATTACCTCTTCTTCAGGTTCTTCCTTTTGATTTTATCAAAAGGGCTCCTTAGGTTGGATTTATAACTAAAGCAAGGCCTCTAAGATGAAGTTAGGGAAGTTTAGAGAGTATTTGGGTAGGGTTTGGCTGAACAAAAAGGCTTTGAAGGAGTGAATTAATGATATGGGGGAGTGCCCTTTTATAAGAGGGGTGAGGGGAACCTTTGGAAAAGCTAGAAATATTATTTTATAATAAATACATATTCATCTTATAATGGCTCCAAAGTGGATTATTTAAAGGTAATGGTCGGTATAGGTGGAAAACCACTCAACCAATTGGATTTAGATAGGTGTGGGTTACAATATTAACCTTATCATTAAGTATTGACTCTTAGTTAATTAGTTTTACTTTTACAATGTCTCTTTGTATTTTTATATTATATGGGTAATAAACATACTATTTACATCCAAGAGACCCACAAGTGATCTATTAATGACACACCTATCATGATATAAGACTCTTGGCCAAACCTTAGATTTTTAGGAATTTAATATCAATTAATAATATAATATTTGTTTTAAAAACTCTTTTATGTCAATTTTGACACTATTCAATAATTGATTTTTCTAAAAAATCAAAACAGAATGATTAATTCAGAAAAAGTTAATTAAATAAATCCTAACATGTCATATTAACCTAAAAAATTATTGGTATTTATAAAATGTCTCAAATTACATTTATTTGGGTATTGATAATATCAATTATTCTAATTTTTCATTAATTAGGTAATTACTACATCACCATTGTGTCAAAAATATATTAAATAATTTAATGTATAAAAAATATAAATAAAATAGAATTATGTAATAAATCGTTTTATCTTTCTAATGAATATTTATAGTCGAAAATACAACATATATAACCCTATGTAATTTTTTGTTCTAAAAGATATATGCTTATGTCATTTTTGTATTTATTTTAACTTAATGAAAATAATGTGTCTCTATCACCTACAAGTGGCTCCATGGGTTCTTAAAATCGACCCAAAGATGAACATGGTCGGAAATGTATCCACCAATAACGTTAGGACTATTTTTAGGGTAATTTAGTATTTCTATAATATTATTTATTAACCCTTATTTACCGGTTTAACCCTTTAACCATGGAAAATAAAATTTTTACCGAAGTAATTATTCAAAATGTCTAAAAATAAAAGTTAACTATTTAAACAATTTGGAAATCCTGATTCCAAATATGTAATCCATTTTTCCAAATTCAAAACACATAAGTGGTAGAAATTAATTTAAAAATAATTCCCATTGTCAAAACAAAAAGCGTGTTTTTAACAAATAATAACTATCAAAAGATTGACACTTGCTCATGTCCAGTTTAAATGTGAAATTATTTACAATGACCAAAATTAGATTAAATGGTAAAAATATATTCTAAATATACTTTAAAACCACTCAAATTCATATTTTATCACTATTAATTATTTCTATTAAAAAAGTTGTTTTTAATTAAAATTTAGTAATTTTCACTATTCATCAAAAATTGAAAGTTTTCAGAAACATACCAAAATTTCACACTAGGGTAATTTCGATATTATGAATCCAAAAATGAAGTCCATTTTTAATGATAAAATTTGTAAAATTTCAAAAAGTAGGTATTACTATTCATAACATCTAGTTTGATTGGTTGTGGTGTGTGTTAGAACTTGAAGTTGCATACAACACACACTATTGAATTATTGAAAGGGAAGCATACCATGGAAGCTTGGGGTGTTAAATTCTCCTCTCCTTTAAATAATTTCATCCTAAAAATTTCTAGAATGCTACCACATGAAAAGACTCGGGTGGTTCTTCATCATAAGTTCCTCGGGTTCCCACGTTGCCTCTTCCATTTTATGGTTTCTCCATAAAACATTTACCAGATGATTCGTCTGGTGTCTCAACACTTGTTCTCTCGTATCAAGAATCTTGATGGGTCTTTGTAATAAGACATATCAAGTTCCAGTTCTAATTCTTCATAGGTGAGTACATGTGTTGGGTCAGGCATGTATTTTCTCGACAGTGATACATGGAACACATTGTTATCTTTGGAGAGACTTGACGGCATTTCCAAACGGTAAGCTATAGCCCCAATTAGTTCTATAATTTTGAAAGGTCCAATGTACCTGGGACTCAATTTACCCTTCTTACCAAAATGTATAACTCCCTTCGATGGAGATACCTTCAGAAAAACATGATCACTGACTTGAAATTCCAAATCCTTCCTTTGATTATTGGCATAACTCTTCTGCCTACTTTGAGCAGCTTTGATATGGTTTTGGATTACCTTCACCTTTTCCATCGTTTCCTCCAACAGTTCTGGGACTGCAAGTTTTCTTTCACCAACGTCATCCCAACAGGTTGGTGTGTGACATCTCTTTTCGTATAACGCTTTATATGGTGCCATCTGAATACTCGAATGGAAGCTATTGTTATTATAAAATTCTACCAGAGGTAAATATTGATCCCACATACCCTGAAAGTCAAGTGAGCATGATCTCAATATGTCTTATAAAGTTTGAATAGTGCATTCTGATTTTCCATCTGTTTGAGGGTGGTAGGTAGTGCTCAAATGAGGTTCAGTATCCAAGGCTTTCAGAAGAATTTTCCAGAATCTTGATGCAAAATGGGGATCACGATAAGAAACAATCGATATGGGTACTCCATGAAGTCTCAAAACTTCATTAATATATAGTATTGCTAGCCATTCAAGTGGTAAATCTTCCCTTATAGCAAGAAAATGTGCTGACTTGGTAAGATGATAAAAAATGACCCATATTGCATCATTCTTTCTAGGAGTCTTTGGTATCCCCATGACGAAGTCCATCATAATTTTGTCCCATTTCCACTCTGGTATGGGAAGAGGTTGCATGACTCCTCTAGGTTGTTGCCTTCCATCTTTCACTTGTTGACAAACCATACATCTTGAAACAAAATCAACAATCTCCCTCTTCGTTTTGTCCCACCAAAAATCTTCCATCAAGTCTCTATACATTTTGGTGCTCCCAGGGTGTATAGAGAAATTGGAACAATTAGCATCATCCAAAAATTCCCTATTTAGATCAGGTATATTGGGAACTCAATGTCTCTTCCCAATTTTAAAAATTCCATCTTCATACCCAAATTCATTCAATCTCCCATTATTCATAGCTTTAATCTTATTTTGAAACTCTTCATCATTGGTCTGAGAACTCTTTATCCTTTTTAGTAAAGATGGTTTGGCAAACATTTGAAAAAGTATTGATGTTTCACCTTCCATGGTAATTCCCCTATCCATCTTCACTAGATCCATGAATATAGGATCCCTTTCAATTCTCATCATGTTCAAAACACCATGATCTTTTATGCTCAAATAATCTGCCACCTTATTTGCCTTCCCCAAGTGGTAGTGTATCATGAAATCATAATACTTGAGTAGTTCAAACCATCACCTTTACCTCATGTTGAGTTCTTTTTTGAGAAAATATACTTCAAACTCTTGTGATCAGTATAAATCTCACATTTTTCACCAAAGAGGTAGTGCCTCTATATCTTCAAAGGAAAGATCACAGGTGATAACTCGAGATCATGAGTTGGATAGTTTTTCTCATGAATTTTCAACTGTCGTAATGCATAGGCAATAACCCTATCATTCTTTATAAGGAAACAACCTAGTCCTTTCTTCGATACATCACTATAAATAACGAACCCATCATTCCCTGATGGTAGAGTCAATATAGGAGCATTGACTAATATTCTCTTCAGTTCTTCGAAACATTCTTCAAACTCTTTTGTCCAAACAAATTTAACCCCCTTACGTGTGATATTTGTTAATGGGTTAGCCAACTGGGAAAAATTCTGGATGAGACTTCGATAATAACCAGCTAAACCAGTAAAACTACGTACCTCAGTTATACTTGTCAGTGCAGGCCATTCATGGATTGCCTTGGTCTTAGAAGGATCAATAGAGATTCCATCTTTAGAGACAATATGGCCAAGAAAATAAATCTCCTAAAGCCAGAATTCACACTTGCTAAACATCCCATATAATTCATGTCTTCTCAGAGTCTTCATAATAATTCACAAGTGATTTTCATGATCTTCATAGCTTTTGGAGTATAAAAAGATATCATCAACAAATACCACCACAAATTCATTTAGATATTCCAAGAAAACTCTATTCATTAGATCCATGAATACAAAGGGTGCATTATTCAGCCCAAAAGGCATTACCGTAAACTCGTAATGCCCGTACCTGGTTCGAAATGCTATCTTCAGAGTGTCCTCCTTCTTCACACACAACTGATGTTATCCAGACTGAAGGTCAATCTTTGAAAAGTATTGAACTCCATGCATTTGGTCAAATAAATCATCAATACAAGGTAGGGGATACTTGTTCTTTATTGTTATAGCATTAATCTCCCTGTAGTCGATACATAACCTCATAGATCCATCTTTCTTTTTAACAAAAAGAACAGGGGCTCCCCAAGGAGAAACACTTGGGTGAATAAATCCCTTATTACTCAATTACTCTATTTTTATCTTTAGTTCAAGTAATTCCGCAGTGGCCATTCTATAAGGGGTCTTCGATATAGGCCTTGATCCAGGAATTAAATCAATGGAAAACCCAACTTCTCGTTCTGGAGGATTTCTAGGTAAATCTTCCAGAAACACATCTATATATTCTTTCACAATAGGTACATACTCTATTAGAACATTCCTTTCCTCACCCACAGTCATTTCATTCTCTTCCTCCACAATAATTGAATTTAGATGAGCTACTGGGGGTGGATCTAGATATGAATTAGGTGGTGACGATTCTGCTCTAAAGATAAGGTGTTCCTTATCATCATCATCAAAAATTGTAACCTCCTTTTTACAATAAATCTTCACATCATAGTCTGAAAGACAATACATACTGGGGATTATATCAAACTCAATCATAGGTATGACGATGAGATCAGCGGATAAAGAACATTTATGTGCTTTAATGGGGACTGATTCACAAAACTACATTGTAATGATACTTCCCTTAGGAGTTTTAATTGAAAACTCCCTTGTTAAATTAAATTGGAAATATCTAATTTTCTTAGAAAACTGGGAAGATATGAAACAATGCGACGATCCAGAATCAAATAATGCATTTGCTAAACTTGAGGAAACCATTAAATTACCTGTCACCACGTATTTCGAAGCTTCTACCTTAGTAGTAGTGATAGAATAATCTTGGACTTGTTCCCTTGGACATTTCTGAGGTAAGTTCCCATGACTCTTAGGAAATTCATTTTCATAATTTCCCATCTCCCTACAATTGTTGCATTGGACATCGGTAGCTTCCTTCTTCCCCTTACAATCACGTTCTTGGTGGCCTTTTTCACCACTCTTGTAACAGACTCCCATTGCTTTTAATTATGTGCTGGGGTGTTTCTTCCCACATTTACTGTAGGATGGATATTCAAACTTTCCCTTATTCCCTTTATTTCCATTTTTAGATTGATCAGTAGATCTCTTCTTCTCTTTCTTATCTTTAAAGTCATAAGACATAGAAAATTCCTTTTCTGTTTTGATAGCACATGAGACAATGTCTTCGTACGATGGGAAGGATTGTAAGACTAATTCTCGACGAAGAAATGGTTTTAAGCCATCAATGAAATGATCAATATTACTTCTTGGGTTACGTATATTATCTCTGGCATACTTTTCTAAACATCTAATGTTAGCCTCATACTTTGCGACATTCTCATCCTCCTTTTGTCTCAGACTCAGAAATTGCCTTTCCATATCTTATCGATGGTCATGAGGAAAGTATTTTTCTAAAAATAGATATTTGAAATCCCTCCATTATATATTTGATACTTCATCAACTTCCTTCATGTTTTGTATCAATGACCACCATTGATCAACATCTCCAGTGAGGCGATAAACTGCCATGACATCTTTTTCCCTTTCACTACTCCCCAAGGCATGGAATATTTTCTCTAAGGAATTTATCCATCGCTCAGATACTAAGGGATTTGTACTCCCATTGAATGATGGTGGTTGTTGCCTCATGAAGCGATCTAACATTGATCCTCCACGCTGCGGATCAGGGTGCTCCATATGGGTAAGGTTATTATTCATAACCTGAGTGAGTTGTCCCAGTATGGTGATTAGTTGATCAACACCGATTGCATCACCAGCTCCACTATAATTTTATTGAGCATGAGGGAGATCCCTACATGGAGTGCGTTCATTGATATGGTTTCCATTTTTCCACTAGGTTCCATTTCTAAACAATGGCATAAACTAGATCAGTTTATGAATCAAAATACATAATTCCATACTTTTAAAACACTTAACATAAATTGAACTATTTATGGATATAATCCATAATAATAAAAATGTTTTCTTTGAGGAAGTATATACTCATAAACCCTTCATAATTATTTGTAAAGAAAATGAGAGTTATCCTAAGCATAACCCCTGGGAGTGTCGTAACCAAGAGTGCAATAAGACTCGTTGTCGTGCACCAGTTCCCATTCGAGTCTAGCTCAAAGCAGTGTTTTCGGGATTTACCCCTAGGTACATATGTGCTAGATCCGCCTCTACCTGCTTGTATCCAGACATGGATGTATTTCATGAAAAACTCCCAAAATCTCTACAATACCAAAATTCTAGGAAGTTCTTCTATACTAATCCTCAAAGTCCATCTTAGGTCTATGTGCTCTAATCAGAGTTTATCTAAATCTAGATTCCAAGGTTTGTACTAAACTTCTTCTGATACCAACTGTAATGCCCCGACCCCAGTTACCCAGAGTCGGTGCATTATTACATAACATTGGAATGATCACAAGAAAGATCAAGTCTTGAAAGACCGATTAGTTTAGTAGAATTTGAAACACTAGATATATTCATAAAGTTTACATTACATCATAAAATGAAAACTACAACAATATAGTCTCCATATTCCACACTCATATCCCCACATACTATCCCAGCAGGTCATTCATAAATTACTTCTTCACATCCTGGAAAAAATAAAACATTGAAAGGGGTGAGCTCAAATGACCAGTAAGGATAACAATATAGTGGAAACTTTCATAAATAAGAATAAACATTTAAGTCAATGTATAACTAAAACAAAAGAATTTTAAACTTGAACTTCAACATAATATGGCAGAAATAAAATGAAATAATTCCATTTACTTATTCACATGGATATTCTACTAATCAAATAATCACATGCAATATCAATAACCACTTTCATAATGATGGAATGCATAATGCCATACTATCATAACCATATACCCAAGGCCTCGTGCCAAGACTACAAATAAGATTTTGTCAAAGGCTTGTGCCAAGACACTAGTTTGTCTCATGAGACCTACCGATGCATCGATGAGCTATAGCGGGCTCCACCCGTCACATATTAAGTCCAATGCATTCCTCATATAAAGAGGTTTAAACATAACATAAACATTTGTATTAAAAATTGCATATGAAATGTCATTACTTTCTCCTTAAGCTATGAATGGTATAAAAATAACACATCCACAGTCAAAAAATCACAAAACCTTCAATACAATATGGATGTTTTGTATCATAATAAATCAACTTCAAATAAGCATAAAATCCTTCAAAGGATGTTGACATAGATGAAATCAAAACTCTTTTTAGAGAAATATCTCTTCCTATTTTTAAATAATTTAAGTGTCACATAATTATAAAATAAAACATTTACTTTGAAAATTTTCTTATATGCTTGTAAGGGAAGCTACTAATATTTTATAACGGTAGAAAATAGCCGCAGCCACCGTATAAGTTAAAAAACATTCTTACCTTAATCTTATCAAAAAGGTTAAAAACACCTTATTTAGAAAACGACAGAAATATTCCTTTATAAACCTCTTATAAAAAATCAAACAAGGGTATAAATGAATTTAACCCACATTCTTGTAAATATTAAAAATGTTTTGAAATACATTTTTAAGAAACATGGATGTGGATGATTAAGATATCCCAATAGATTATTACATATAAACAACCTCGGATAATGAAGAGATTGTGAAGTAAACCCCTACCTTGTACTTTTCCTTAGTCAATGGTATGTTAACCACCTTTATAATAGATAAAAAATTGTTATTAAATTATACAAGAACCATATACATAATTATGATATTATATATGATTTTTTAACATTGATTTGTTAATAATATCTTAGTATTATTATCATTTCGGGTGTTAACTTACTAATTATGTTTTATTACATAAGCCATGTTTGTTATGGATAGGATGTATTTTATTCATATCCAGAATGATATTATGTCCTTAAACATTATTATTAATCATAAAATGATAATTAGTCATGAATGGATACAATGGAGAATGAATCTCACCGCGTTCGTGGAGACAGTAGTCCGTACGTACGCACGAGCCGCAATATCATTCTTTTGATTTTAAAATAATATTTAATTGGATGGTATATCATATATACAGAATCATTATCATGTTATATTTATTATTTACATGAATTACACATCATTATTATACCCATCCAAATAATAATGTTTTGAATAACAACTACACCACGACATGGAGACCGTAAGCCGTACGTACGCACGTATGGTGACATGTCATTCAAAGGATGGATAGAATACTGAAATTTGGTTGTACCAAGTTCATAATTACATCAAAGTATATATAATATACTGGAGTTATTATTTTATAATGGTAACAACAAAGAAAGAAGAAGTGGAAGAAGAAAGGAACTTGAAAAAGGGTGGTGAAATCATTACCTCTTCTTCAGGTTCTTCCTTTTGATTTGATCAAAAGGGCTCCGTAGGATGGCTTTCTGACTAAAGGAAAGACTCTAGGATTACTTGAGGGTATTTTAGAGATTATATTTGTAGGTTTTGGTGGAATAAAAAAGCTTTTATAGTGTGAATTAATGAGAAGGGGGAGTTCCCTTTTATAAGAGGGGTGAGGGGCACCTTTGGAAAAGCTAGAAATAATATTTTATAATAAATTCATATTCGATTTCTAATGGCTCCAAAGTAGATTATATAAAGTTTAATGTGGGGATAGGTTGACAAACAGTCAACCAATAGGATTTAGATAGGTTTGTCTTACTATATTAACCATATCTTTAAGTATTAACTCTTAGTTAATTAGTTTCACTTTTACTATGTCTCGTTGTATTTTTATATTATATGGGTAATAAAAATACTATATACATCCAAGAGACTTTAAAGTGGTCCATTAATGATACAAATATCATGATATAAGACTCTTGGGAGAACCTTAGATTTTTAGGAATTTAATATCAATTAATAATATAATATTTGTTTTAAATACTCCTTTATGTCAATTTTGACACTATTCAATAATTGATTTTTGTAAAAAATCAGAAAAAAATTATTAATTCTAAAAAAGTTATTTCAATCAATCCTAACATTTCATATTAAAATATAAAATTATTTTTATTTATAAAAAGTCTCAAATTACATTTATTTGGGTATTTATAATATCAATTATTCTAATTTTTCATTAATTAGGTAATTACTACATCACGATTGTGTCATAAATAAATTTAATAATTAAATGTCTGAAAATTATAAATAAAATACCATTATATAGGAAATATTTTTATATTTCTAATTAATATTTATAGTCGAAAATACAACATATATAACCCTATGTAAAGTTTTTTTCTTCTAAACGATATATGCTTATGTCATTTTTGTATTTATTTTAACTTAATTAAAAGAAAGTGTCCATATCACCAACAAGTGGCTCCATGTGGTCCCAGAATCGACCCAAAGATTCCCATGGTTGGACATGTATCCACCAATAATGTTAGTAAATGTTTTAGGGTAATTTAGTATTGTTATAATATTATTTTTTATCTATTAGTTACCTGATTTACCCTTTAACCATGGTAAATAAAATTTTTACCGAAGTAATTATTCAAAATGTCTAAAAATAAAAGTTACCTATTTAAACAATTTGGAAATCCTGATTCCAAATATGGAATACATTTTTACAAATTCAAAACACATAAGTGGTAGAAATTAATTTAAAATTAATTCCCGTTGTTAAAACAAAAAATGTGTTTTTAAGAGATAATAACTATCAAAAGATTGACACTTGTTCATGTCCATTTTAATTGTGAAATTATGTCCAATGACCAACATTGTATTAAATGGTAAAAATATATTATAAATATACTTTAAAACCACTCAAAATAATAATTTATCTCTATTAATTATTTCTATAAAAAAAGTTTTTTTTAATTAAAATCTAGTAATTTTCACTATTCCTCAAAAATTGAAAGTTTTCAGAAAAATACCAAAACTTCACCCTAAGATAATTTAGATATTCCAAATCCAAAAATGAAGTCCATTTTGAAAGATAAAATTTGAAAAATTTGAAAATGTATGTATTACTATTCATAACGGCTAGTTTGATTGGTTGTGGTGTGTGTTAGAACTCGAAGTTGCGTACAACACATGCTATTCCATTATTCAAAGGGAAGTGTACCATGGAAGAATGGGGTAATACATAGGGATATCAATGATATAACAATAAATAAAAAGTATCCCATACCTCGCATTGATGATTTATTCGACCAACTTCCACGAGCTCAAAATGTTTCAAAAATTTACCTTTGATATGGATATCATCAATTTTGTCTGAAGAAGGAAGACATTATGAAAATAGAATTTCAAAAATGGTATGGGCATTATGAGTTTACAGTAATGCCTTTTGTATTGACTAATTCACCCTATGTCTTCATAAATCTAATGAATAGAGTTTTCAAGGAATATGTTCATCAGTTTTTAGTGGTATTTATTGATGATATCTTGGTATACTCTAAAATCTAAAAAGATCATGGAAATCACTTGAGCATTATTCAAAACACTCTTAGAAGAAGTTAATAAAATGGGATGTTTATCAAGTGTGAATTTCGGCTTCTGAAGATTTATTTTCTTAGCCACATTATCTCTTATTATAGAATCTCTGTTGATCCGTCAAATACCATGGAAATCCAAGAATGGCCAGCACTGATGAGTATAACTAATGTTGGAAGTTTTATTTTTTAGCAATTTATTATCAATCTTTCATCCAGAATTTTTCTAGGTTGGCTAACCCATTATCCAAGCACACACATAAAGGGGTTAAATTTTTTTGAACAAAAGACTGTGAAGAATATTTTGAAGAAATGAATAGAAGATTAGTTAATGCTCATATATTGACTCTACCATTGGGGAATGACGGTTTTGTTATTTATATTGATGATTTAAAGAAATGAATTGTTTTTTTACTTATGAATAATGATAGAGTTATTTCCTATGAATCACAACAACTAAAAATTCTTGATCAAAACTGTCCTACTCAAGATCTATAGTTAGCAGCTATACTATTTTCTCTGAAAATACTGAGACACTATCTCTATGGTGAAAATTGTGAGATTTATACTAATCACAAGAGTTTGGAGTATATTTCATCATAGAAATAGCTCAAAATTATTAAAAGATGATGTATTTAAATACTCAAGGATTATGATTTCACTATACACTACTACCCGGGGAAGGGAAATATGGTGGCAGATGCTTTGAGTAGAAAGGACCATGGAGTGTTGAATAAGATGAAAGTTGAAAGGGATCCTATTTTCATAGATCTAGTAAATATGGATATGGGAATAACCATGGAAGGTGAAACATCAATAGATTTTCAAATTCTTTCCAAACCTTATTTACTAGAAAGGATAAAGAGTTCTTAGACTAATGTTGAAGAGTTTCAAAAGAAGATTAAAGCTATAAATGATGGGAGATTGAGTGACTTTGTTTATGAAGATGAAATTTTGAAATTTGGGAAGATAATTTGTGTTCCAGATATACCTGATCTAAAAAGGGAATTTTTGGATGATGCTTATAGCTCCAATTTATCTATGCACCCAAGTAGTAGTAAGATGTATAGAGAATTGAAGGAACATTTTCGGTGGGACAACATGATGAGGGATATTCTTGATTTTGTGTCAATATGTATTGTTTTTCAACAAGTGAAAGCTAGAAGGAAATATCCTGGAGGATTATTGCAACCTCTTCCCATACCTTATTGAAAATGGGAAGATATTACAATTGAATTTTTCATGGGACTACCAAAGACTCCTATAAGGAATGATGGAATATGGGTCATTGTTGATCATCTTACTAAGTCAGAACATTTTCTTACTATATGTGAAGATTTACCACTTGAAAATTTATCAAGACTATATATTAATGAAGTTTTAAGACATCATGGAGTACCTCTATCGATTGTTTCTGATCATTATCCCCATTTTACATTAGGATTCTGGATAATTCTTTAGAAATCCCAGGAAATTTAAATTTGTTTGAGCACTACAAACCACCCTCAAACTGATGGAAAATCAGAATGGACTATAAAAACCATTGAAGAAATGTTGAGATGTTTATCACTTTACTTTCAAGGCATGCAAGATCAATATTTACCTTTGGTAGAATTTTCCTACAACAATATCATCCACTTAAGTATTCAGATGTCACTATATGAAGAGTTATATGGAAAGAGATGTTGCACACCAAATTTTTGGGATGTTGTTGGGGAAAGAAAACTAATATAACCAGAACTTGTTGAGGAAATAATGGAAAAAGAGAAGATTATCCAAACCCCCATCCAAGTAGCCCAATGTAGGCAAAAGATCTATGCCAATAACTGAAGGAAGGATTAGGAATTTCAAGTATGATAACATGTTTTCCTGAATGGATCTCCATGGAAGGGTGTTATATGTTTCGATAAGAAGGATAAATTGAGTCCCAATTACATCAGACCTTTTAAAATTCTATAATGAATTGGGGTTGTATCGTACCATTTGGAAATGCCTCTAAGTCACTCCAAATTCATGATGTGCTCCATGTATCACTATTGAGAAAATACATGCCTGACCCAACGCTTGTACCCTTATATGAGGAAATTGAACAAGTACCTGATCTATCTTATTTTGAAGACCCTATAAAAATTCTTGATACCAGGCAACAAGTGCTGAGAAACTAGATGACTCATCTGGTAGAAGTTCTATGGAGAAACCATAAGATGAAAGAGGCAACGTGGGAATCAGAGGAAATTTTGATGAAGAACCACCCAAATCTCTTTGTGCGGTAGTATTCTAGAAATTTCAAGGTCAAAATTATTTGATGGATGAAAGAATGTAACACCCCAAGCTTCCACAATATGTTTCCCTTTGAATAATGCAATATCATATATTGTACGCAACTTCGAGATTCTAACACACCACGACCAATCAAACTAGCCGTTATGAATAGTAATACCATCTTTTTGAAATTTTATAAATTTTATTTTTCAAAAAAAGACTTCATTTTTGAATTCGGAGAATCGAAATTATCTTAGGGTGAATTTTTGGTATTTTTTGGAAAACTTTCAATTTTTGATGAATAGTTAAAAACACTGCATTATTGGTTAAAATCGACTTTTTTATTTAAATAATTATTTATTTTATTTAAATTTGTTTTAGTTCAAAATATATAAATAATTCCTATTTAAGTTCAATGTAATTCATTGGAGACATTTTATAATAAGTTTAGATATATAAAAATTGTATTTAACTTTTTACCATCTTTTACCCACCTCCTAGGAGCATTTGAAATTTTTTATAAAACATAATTTTACCACTTCTGTGAGTTGAATTTCAAAAATAATATAGACATGGTTAATATTAGAAAGTAAAATGGGGTTCAATAAGATGAAAATAATTTATGGGGAATAGTAACTTTTGACTTTTATTTACCACGGTTAAAAGTTAATATGGTAATAAGGGTAAAAATGATATCATAATTACCCTAACACAAGTCCTAATTCTATTGGATAAGCATAAATCAACCAAAAACAACCTTATGAATAAAATATGACCCCTTTGTTCCACTTGGATTAGATTATGACATTTATTATTATTTTATTTAAATAAGAGTTAAAAGAGTTAAATTCAATTCATAATAACTAAACCATTTTAATATCGGGTTATACATAGAATAAATTCAACTATAAATATTAATTATAAATATAAAACGATTTCCTACATAATGGTATTTTATTTAAAATTTTTAGACATTATATAGTTTAATTTATTTAGGAGACAATGATGATGATGTAATTACCTTATTAATGAAATATTAAAATAATTGATATTATAAATATCCAAATAAATGTAAATTGAGACTTTTGATGAATTAAACATATTTTCTAGGTTAATATGAAATGGTAGGGTTAGTTAAGTAAATTTTATTCAAAGTGATAATGTTTTAATGGCTTTCAAAAAAATCAAATACAAAAATAATAAACACAATACCTTCTACATAATGTGATGTTTTTATAAATATGGTACAACCATATTTGTTATTCTATCCATCCTATAAAATGACAAAGTCACCATACGTGGGTACATACGACGTACTGTCTCCACGTCGTGGTGTAGATTGTTATTCAAACACTTCATTCTTTGGATGGGTATAATAATTATTATAACTAATGTAAATAATAAATATAACATGTTAATGATTATGTATATATAATATACCATCCAATTATATGCGATTTCACCATAAAGATAATTATATTGTCACTCATGCGTATATATGGATTACTGTCTCTACAAACTCAATGAGATTAATTTCGCCATCATAACCATTAAAGAAAAAATTTCATTTGATAACTAAAAATAATCTTCATAAACATAATACAATTCTGTATATGAATCAAATATATCCTATACATAACAAACATGGCTTACGTAACCAGTATATAATGGAAAAAGAATCAGTTAACACCTAAAACGATGATACTACTGAAATATTATTAACAAATAAATATTAGAGGATCATATATGATATCATATTTATTTAAATATTTTTTGTATAATTTAATAACAATGATTTAACAATTATACAGGAGGTTAACATACCATCAACCAAGGAAATGTATAGGGAAAGGGTTAATTTCACAATCTCTTTATTATCCGAGGTTGTTTTTACTTAAGTATCTACTGGGACCTCTTTATCATCAACATACTTGTTTTCTTAAAAATGTATTTAGAATTTTTTTACTATTTACTAGACTATGGGTTAAAGTAATTTATACCCTTATTTGACCTTATATGTTTTGATAGGAATCTTTTTGTTGATTTCCAAACAAGGTACTTTATGACATTTTCGACAAAATTAAGGTAACAATGTTTTTTATCATAGATGGCAGGTGTGGCTATTTTTTGCTGTTATAACATCATCAAAGCTTCCCTTAAATGATTATAAGAATATTTTCAAAATAAATGTTTTCTTTTATAATTATGTGACTCTAAAATGGTTTCAAAATAGAAATAGTTATTTATTTTAAATATTTTTAATTTCATCTATGTCAACATACTTTGATGGATTTTAAATTTGTTTGAAATTGATTTATTGTGATACAAATCTTCTATATCGTATTGATGGTTTTGTGATATTTTTGCCTTTGGATGTATTATTTTTATACCATTCCTGGTTTATGGTTAAAGTATTGACATTTCATATTCTAGTTTTAATACAAATGTTTATGTTATGTTTCAAAATTTTCATATGGGGAATGTATTGGACTTAGTGTGTGATGGGTGGAGCCCGCTATAGCTCCTTGGTGCATCGGTAGGACTCATTAGACAATTAGACATGGAATTGGTAGAGGCCATTCCCAATTTGATATATGATTTTTCTTGAGGACTAAATCTTTTTTAAATGTCTTGGATGAGGCCTTGACAAGATGTTTTTTTCATGACCTGACCCATACCAGGGCTCGAATCGCAACTACCCCAAGCCCGCCTCCTTAGGCCAGGGGCTGGCGACTAGCACCGAAGGCACAAAAAACATGGGGAGGCCTTTTCCTAAGAACCTGCACACACACACACATAGATAACTCAATGCAAAAGTGCAGAGAAAAAAAAGAAAGGTTCCACACTATTATAAAAAGGGAACCAAACAAAAGTGAATCGATCTCTAATAGTAAAAGAAATGTAAAGCTGAAAGGGAAAGGGGAAAAATACACACCCAACTAGAAAAATGCCACAACCTGGCAACAAGTGAAAAAGTAAACCATCTGGAAGAGTCCAACTCATGAATCCCAAGCTACGACCACTGCACACGGTCCAAGCACCTCGTATCCCAAAGCTCCTCTGATGTCACGATCAACCTTTCCATCATCTTCAATGGCAGGCCAAATGCAGGAAAATCCAAAGTAGGGGTGAGTATAAAAATACTAAGTAGTATTCCCTGAAGGCTCAAGGGAGAATAAATAGAGGTACTGAAGAGGAGAGCAGTAAGAGATAACAAGGTACAACAAGAGTGAACAAAAAGAGTATAGCTCCTCCCAATAATAGAAATGATCGTTCAAAGAAACCCAAATGAAAGAATAAGGTGATCTTCATCTCACAGCTCACACCAGGTATTTGCCTATACATATACATAGGGAAACCAGATATACTTGTAACTTAGACCCGTAGTCTAGATACGTGTTACACATTTACATACCCATGCTAGGGATCCATTTTGAAGATTCCACAAAGCAAGTGATAAGGAGAACACACTCTTAGGTCTGAAGAGAGAGGTACGAAGTACTCGATCTGGGAGAACACAGTCCACAAGTACTTGGGAATATGATGCTCAGATGAGGATCACAACCAATAGCCATAGGGTGATTCCAACAACTCAGTCTAAACTAATCCTCTAAGTAGAGGATCAGCGCCCGGGTAAAGTAGGTCACGTTGATACCAAGAACTCTACTTAGGGTTCTAGGAATGAATAGAGGATCCGGATCTAAATCTCATAGAGGGTATTCCAAAAACTCTATTCAAGAAGTCCTGCTGAAGGGATCATAGTCTTGTATGTTGGAAATGATACCAGAATCATTCAAGGGAATGACCAAGGGCACGAACCCTAAGAAATATAGTCCAAGTAACAGAAGACAAAAGTATCAGGACATGTAAATCAGGTTACACGGTGTGTAGTAAGATTACCCTCCATGTTCCTTGACTCTGGGTACTGCCCGTGTAGAACACCCCGGGTCTTAATCCAGGTGTGTAAAAGTAGACTACATGGCATGTAGAAGGATCACTTGTCATGTCAAAGTATTTGGGGCCTGCTCCGTGTATACTATCCATGTGCTCGTACACAGTCTCAAACCATGTACTCCAACCCGTGTTGTCAGTACACAGGGTGACCCATGCAACCAGCATGGTCTGGCCATGTGGTAGAGTAAAACTCCAAGGATAGGAAAACCATCTCAGAGGTAAACTAACCCACACTCATGAGGTAGGGAGTCCCGTCTCTACCAGAGTAGAGGAGTAAGAAATACCCACACCTTGAGTCATCAAGGGAATAGCCATCTAAAAAACACCCTAGCTCTGCTCCTCAGGTTATCGGTCATACCTCAACTGCAACGAAGTTTCAAAAGGGAGAAACCTAGAGGACCGCCATGTCATATGGGTTCCAACATGACAGACGATGCATCAATCAAACACCCAGTCTGTATGTTATAGGCGATTTATTACCGAGGGCTCGGTTGGATTCATGCTTGATCCAACCCGGTCGTACTTCAAACGACACCGGTTAACCAAACCGGTCACACCATTGCGATCCTTATGAAAAAACACACGAGTTGGACTACCCATTGGTCCAAAACAGATAGCCGGTGAAGAAGTTGCATTTCACGGTAACAAGAGCGAACCGGGCCTCGTGGGGCTTGCACCTAGACCTCGACTTAAATATCCATAACTGTTCATGGGACATTTTTCTTAATTTTAGGGTCACAAGGTCACAAAAGGTTTGTTGTTTTGACACTGCATGAGAGAGATATGTGAGATACAAGATCCCATAATAATAATAACAATATTATTATTATGTGTTTTGTGGACCCGAGCCACGAACAAGAATTTTGTATCCGACATTAGAAATGAATCGACGGTATTAAAGACAGGGTCATGTCGCCGCTGACGGCGAGTCAATAGGACATCACACGCATGAGTTGTAGCCGGTCAAAGATTTAATAATAATATTAAATATATTATTTTCTGAGAACTTTGGGTACCCGATCTAAGAACCCGAAAAAGATATAAAATATTGGACTCATAAATTCCATCTTGATGTCAGGGTCTCACTTCCACTGATGGTTCTTGAAGCTGATGTCACATGAAGAAGTTGTAGAAAAAAAGGTGTTTTATCCACAAAATTAATAATAACAATATTTTATTATTATTATCAATTACCTTTTATTTTTCATTATTTTTTTCTTAACTCCGAAATCAATCAATGATTTGGAGCCCCCTTCATGCGTGATGGAAACATTCACCTCTCCCTTAATTCTTCTTCTTTTGATTTTATTTTCCAAAACATTCTCTCTCCAATCAAAATTCCTCTCATGATTTTTGTTCTCCCAATTGGCATCCCCAATCACCTGGCCTCCTTCCACACGGCCAAAACTGCCACCCCCTTTAGCTATCTGCACCGCCGTGCCTCCATCCCACCATTCCCCTGCCCCTCAAGCTAGACACATCGCCTAAAGCTGCCTCGACCTGCCCTGCTCGACCCACGTAGCACCGAGCCGGTAATCACACCGCCACATCGCCCCTTCCACGAGATGTCGCATATCCATTCTAAGTCTGAAAATTGTGACGACCGCAGATTTTTTATCCTCAGGTCGAGACCTCCACATTCGTATGCCGCGCTCCACATGACATTGACTTTTTAATGCACTTAATTTTTTTGTGATGAAGAACAGGCAATGAACGCGTGGAGAATGAAATTGAAAAGGGCATGGTTTGTGTGCGGATCGATAGTCATGTTTGGTTTGGCCATAGTTTTTGAGGATCAATAACATGTGGAACTAATAAAAAGATATTCATCATACTTTGATATTTTCAAGAAAAACAATAAGAGATTGATTCAACCCATGGTTTTTCGATCTGTGAATTAATTTATTTAATTCACATTCGTCCTGAAAATTCAATTAGGGTAAGGAATCCAAAAATATAAATCCAACCTTAGGTTTGGATCGATCGTTGGTATAAGGCCCCAGCCTTAAAAATTACTTAATCTTGAGATATTACAAGATTACACATTGAGGATCTTTTCAGGTTTAGAGTTTTAGAGAATTAGATCATAAATCATGCATTAAATTCCACATTTAAACAAAGTGGTTACATAAAAGATAGTATTAATTTTTTTCCATCAACAGAAACATATTTAAAACAAAACATGGAATCTTTGATGACACTTCTTTGACCCTATCATCACATCACGTACCTTTCCCTTGACCTGTGAAAAACATTTCAAAAACATGGGATGATCATAAAAAGCTCAGTAAGGGATATAAAAGTACAAATTGAAAACATTAGTCCATGTATGAAATCATACATTACTCATAAAACATATACATTTTAACATAGCTCATCGAATCATGAATAAATCATAGAAATCATAAGACATAAAGGTATCTTGAGGCATTCATAACATTCTTACGTAGGGAGTAACCCTCTTGGTTACGTTTGGAATACCCATCACAGTATATTCCCAAAATCTCTTTGTATAAACCTTAAGGTTTAACTCCTTCGTGTTACCCAATGCATTGGAGAGATATATTGGGCTCACCCGCCCTTAGTTTATCACGAAACCACCCGTCTTCATAACAATTCCCAAGAACCATAACATAATCATATCACATAAAACAAGCATAAAGAAAACATAACATTTCCAAATTTAAATCACAAGATATCAATAGAACACATTGATATAATAAAAACATTATGAAAACCATTCTCAATACCAAAAATAAAAAAAAGTAAAACATGGTATTTATTTTCCATTAAAAGAAGTTATGGCTTGTAGAGGAAGCCGAAACTCAAATAATGGTCACGGTGGGGGAGATTTCGTTGCCACCGCATACGTATGACAAATAAAAACATTCCCTATTGTCGTTTAGTAAACTCTTCGTATAAAAAAGATTCCTTTTTAATAAACGTTAATGTAAAATGGGTTTATACACCATATAAAAGAAGGCTGTGTATAAAAAAAATATGCCTCAATGAAAGTTGATTGAGACGAAGTCCCATACCTCGTATCTGACTTGACTCGATCGTTCTTTAATCTCCTAAATAATAAACTTGAGTTAATTTCTACTTTTTTATGAACATTTTTCAAGTTCATTATTCCTTTTATATCACTTATTACCATGTTATGGACACTATGTAATTATTTAAGTTAATAATGGTCGTTTTGTCGATCATTGCTACTTGAGTGAAAAATAAACTCTCTATAATTACAAGTTTGTTCATGGGGTAAAATATCCATTATATCCAGAATTATATTCATTATTTAGATATCATATATATCATATATATCCATTATATACATTCATTTATAATATTACATAACATTTAGAGGTAAGAAATGAAATGCACCGTTCATGGAGACGGTAAGCCATACGTACGCATGAACGCTACTTCCATTTCTATTTCATATTTAATGGAATTAAAACATAATGATACATAATAGTATTATAATTCCAGTATGGTATCATATATAATATCATTAAATCCATTCTTTATACATACCACATATGTTATTAACTAATCAAATCACTTTGAGGGGGTGGTAGTCCGCACTACCTAAAATGAAGATATCGCGTTTACCCATAATGGAAACCATAAAGGTATACCATAAATGAAAAATACAGAAGATTAAGGAAAACATAAACATATCATATATCATATATAAATATAGTGAAATCTTAATGGCCACCTTTGATGGTGTTAAAATAATATTGAACAAGCATCGTTTCGTGAGGCATAAATTCACCATCCACAGAAATAATATGTTCTTTAACCATTAGATGTAGGTGTGTGTAAGTGTAGCTATAATAATTCTTATAACAACATCCTATTATATTTAAGATAATTGAGTTGTTACAAAATATATAAATAAAAAGAGTTTAGGGGGTTGGAGAAGCAAAATAAAACAAAAGAACACAAGTGAATACATTACCTTAAAATCGGGTAACTCCCTTTGGTTTGAACCAAAAGGGTTTCTTGAAGATCTTCCTACCTATGGTAAGGCCTCTAGGATGAGGAGAGGGATGTGGAGAGAAACAATTATCAGAGATTGGCCGAGCCAAAGGATTGAGAGTTGTGGGTAAGGAGGTAGAGGTGAGGGCCTTTTATAAGAGGAGAGGAGGGGCACTCTTGGAAAGGTATAGAATGTTACGTTATTTTCAAATGAGTTTCTGATTTTAAATGTCCCAAGTTGATGTATTTCTAGGATAAGGTGATAAGAGTTCTAAATCCACCCATAAAATAGGTTTTTGACATGTGTAGGTCTTATTATTTACATTATTGTTTCATTTTATTTAAATAATTAAATAATGAGGTAATCGCTACATCATCATGATGTCATATATAATTTAATTTATTTAATTTCTACAAATTATAAAAAATACTATGATATAGGTAATCTTTTTAGATTTCCAATAACAATTTATATTCAAAACTCTGACTTGTATAACCCCATGTAAAAATTGTTTTAGTAAAACAATACATGTTTGTGTCATTTTTAATTTTACTTTAAATAATAGGCATTAATGTCATTATCTTACCCAAGTGGCTCCATGGGGTCCCAAAAATCGACCCATGGATTTTATTGGTCGGCCATGACCCATAAAATAGGGTTAGGAAAAGTTTAATGATATTTTCATTTTATTATAATATCATTTTTACCTTAAATCACACTAGTTACCTTTAATCGTGATTAATAAAACATAAAAGTTACTTTTCATCAAAAATTACTTTCATCCCATTGAACCAAACTTTACTTAATAATGAAAATAATTTATATTGGATTTTTTAAATTCAAATCATAGAAGTGGTAAAGTTTCATTTAAACAAAAAATCAGTTTTTGTAACTACCACTATGTGTTTTCACAATTCATCAAAAATTAAGGTTTTTCAGAAAACCACCAAAAATTCACCCTAAGATATATTTGATATTAAGAATTTAAAAATGATGTCTATTTTATCAAATTCATAACATAGATGCTGTATTAATTAATTTTATAATTAAATCCCATTGTCAAATCAAATAGTGTGTTTTTAAGAAACAATATCTATCAAAAGATTGACACTCGTTTATGTCCAATATCAAAGTGATATTAATTACAATGACCACCATTGGATTAAGTGGTAAAAATATATTCTAATTTAACTTTAAAACCAATCAAAAATATAATCTAAATATATAAATAAATTATATTAAAAAGTGGGTTTGAATTAAAATACAACACTTTTCACTATTCATTAAAAAATGAACATTATCAGAAAATACCAGAAATTTATCCAAAGTAAATTTCAATGTCCCAATCATATAGAATAAGATTATTTTGAAAAATATATCTTATAAAATTTTCAAAATAAAGATTTAAAAATGGTTCGCCATCAAATGGCGGTAAAACAATCTTTTAAAAATATTAGAGTAATCCATGCTTAAGATTTCATTTATTCTCATTTTAAGCCTCTAAAATACTATATAATTCATAAATAGATATAGATAAGAATATCTATTATTCGTTAATTACTCGAGATGTTACAGTTGGTGAAGATTTCGTTCATCAAAATCCGTTCGCCTTTGACGAGGATCACATTTTAACAATGATGAGAAGAAGATGTCACGTTCATCCTTCTTCGATTCTCTTGGATCCGAGGCTTCATTGTTCTTCGTTCGTCATTCATCAATGGGGAGAGGAGGAGAGGAGAGAAAGGGAGGGTTTACCATCATTGGAAAAAATGAATTATGAGGCCAACCCCTCTAAACAAAGAATTTATAACCTCTCACTAGGTTAAAAGAAATATATTAAATAACTAAATAAACAATTATTTAATTATTTAATTATTTTCCCATGATGGTGAATATGTCAAACACCTGATGCAGACAAAGGTTATACCTTTCATAGGGTAAAACCTATTTTCCGAGCTCATCAGTGGCCTCAGATGTTTAACCTGAGTCCCATTTCTAGAGATATTCAGGTTTGAGATATTAAATGAATAAATTAATAATTCAATTTATCCATTTAATACATCGTCAATAGAGAGGGGTCCGAACATCCCACACCGACTTATTTTATGTTGCTCACTGTGTTCTGGATTGATCCGTGGTCTCAGATTTTTGATCCAATCAACCATTTAAGAGATATTCCTTTTTCTTTAGTAAACCACGTGTGTGTAATATAAAAACACTTAACAGTTTTTTATAAAATTAATTCCAGGCACATCGGGCCTCAGATTTGCATGCCGTCTCAGCTCCCAGCTCTGAAATATTCTTAGAAATATTTCAATGTCTTATCAGGCCAAAAACTAGGCCTCTACATTATTACCCCCTTCATGTTTTCTTACATGAAAAGCAAAACCAGGGAAAGCACTCGGGATACCGAGCCCACACTTTGCTCTCCCGCTCCTAGGGAAGCCTGTGTGTTTCTGTGCAACCAAAGAATATGGACCAAAGGGTTGTCCCAACCTCATAAGGATTTCTTGAGTTGATGATGTTTGTAGGAACACACACATATCTCCTTAATTACGACATGTGTAAGGTGTCGTATACCCAATCCAACTATTTGGGATAAGGCAAGGTGATGTGTAACATTTCCATCTCCTTCCATAGTCATAAACGACTTGATAGAACTTGGGGGAAAGTTTTCCTCCACGACCAAACCTCTACAACCCATGTCATAGTTGGAATCACTGTTTTTCACTAGAATAGGTTCTCATGATTCCCTCCTTCAGAATATATATATGGTGAAACACCTAAGGATATCTGGTCACATAGGATCTCCTAGTCGATGAATCGCAACCAAGACTCTCTTACACGCTCGAGATGTGAAAGATTCAACACCGTTGACTGAAGAAAAGTTTTACCCTCCTATTCCACCAGGGTCAAGTACAAGGAAGTTAACTTCTCTGAAACTTCCTGCACCAGGTGAGTCTGGGACTTCCTGCACCTCTCGCTAAGGGAGTCTGCTACATAACCACACCTTGATTTCACAAGTCTGCAAGATTCTTCAACTATGCTTTCGCTTCACTGCTTGGGTCCCAAATTATCATGTGCATGTGACTGATCTTGAGAAGACCTCCAGTGTTATGATCTCTTTTTTTGGCGTCTGCTAGCTGTAGTAGATGTCTCAGCTCTATTGCGCTCACTATCACAACTAGCCGTATGGAATGGAAGAAAGATTTCTACCACCAGTGCCTACTATTGCACCTCGACATAGGTGGGGATTTAAAAGGGAACTATGATAGCATAGATCTCTTTAAAGAGTCCCCGATCAAACATCTATTCTCAAAAACTACCATTATAGACCAACGAACCACCGTCTCTAGCCAATCGTCTACTGTTCAAGGGTATGGCTTACTGCGGAACTTAAGCCATCTCCGGCGCTGGAACTCGTGAAGTGTGCCAAACCTGTGCATGTCCTCATCCAAATCTGTTGGGGTAGTATTCTTCTCAACAGGTAGGGGTACTGCTACCTACCCACCTGGAGAAAGGGGCTCACATGATGGGTCCTGAACAGATCTCTCGTCGCTCACAAAATCATCTCCACAAATCGTAGCAAGTATCCAGGATGGATGTCATTGCAGAGACATCCTGAATGTTATCAAGTAGTTCCGTAGTCGGATGAGCATATATATATATATATCAACAACGATGGGGAGTTGACTCGAGAAGGACAGTCAATTAATCAATCTTATATGATGCATGTACCATTGTTCCCTGCAACAGGTATCTCAAGGTGCCGAGTCGACAAGTGGGTAATCAGGGTCCTGGTGAATGGATACATCGGCCGCCCACGCCATCACTAGACTCCTTGGCCTGAGAGCTTCTCTCAAGGCACATTGACACTGTTGCCCTAAACCCAACCATGACCATTTTAGGGAAACATCCGAACAACGTCTCAATGGTCGAACCACCACTGATACCACTATACCAGGACCCGACCCATACCAGGGCTCTAACTGCAACTACCCCAAGCCTGCCTCCTTAGGCCAGGGGCTGGCGACTAGCTCCGAAGGCACAACAAACTCGGGTAGGCCTTTGCCTAAGAACCATTACACACACACGTATCTAACTCAATGAAAAAGTGGAGAGAAAAATAAGAAAGCAAGTTTTCACACTATTATAAAAATGGAACCAAAAAAAACTGAATCGACCTCTAATAGTACAAGTACATGAAAAGTAAAGATGAAAGGGAAAGGGTAAAAAATAAACACCCAACTAGAAAAATGCCACTACCTAACAACATGTGAAAAAGTAAAATAGCTGCAAGAGTCCCACTCCTGAATCCCAAGCTACGATCACTGCATGCTGTCCAAGCACACCATATCCCGAAGCTCCTCTGATGTCACGATCAACCTATCCATCGTCTGCAAGGGCATGCCAAATGCAGGCAAATCCCAAGCAGGGGTGAGTATAAAAATAATCAGTAGGATTCCCTGAAGTCTCAAGGGAGTAGCAATAGAGGTACTAAAGTGGAGATAAATAAGAGAGAACAAGGTACAACAAGAGTGAACAAAAGGAGTACATCTCCACCCTATAATAGATATGATCACTCAACGAAACCCAAATGAAAGTGTAAGGGGATCTTCATATCATAGCTCATACAAGGTATATTCCCATACATATCCCCAGGGCAACCAGATATACTAATAACTCAAACCCGTAGTCTAGTGACATGTTACACAACTACATCCCCATGCTATGGATCCAGTTCGAAGATTCCACAAAGCACACAACAAGGAGAAAAAACTACTAGGTCTGAAGAGAGAGATACGAAGTAATCGTTCTAGGAGAACACACACCACAAGTACATGAGAATATGATGCTTAGATGAGGATCACAACCAATATCCATGGGGTGATTCCAACAACTCAGTCTGAACTAATCCGCTAATCAGAGGATCGGTGCCCAGGTAAAGTAGGTCACGTCGTTACCAAGAACTCTACTTAGGGTTCTAGTAATGAAAATAGGATCCGGCTCTATGTCTCATAGATAGGATTCAAACAACACTATTCAAGAAGTCTTGCTGAAGGGATCATACTACTGTATGTAGAAAATGATACCATAAATCTTCAGGGGAAAGTACAAGGGCATGAACCCTAAGAAATCTAGTCCAAGTCATGGAAGACAAAAGGATCAGGCCATGTAAAACAGGTTACACAGTGTGTTGTAGGGTTACCCGCCGTGTTCCTTGACTTCGGGTACTGCCCATGTAGAACAGGCCTTGTCTTAATCTTGGTGTGTAAAACTAGACTACATGGCATGTAGAAGGATCAATTTTCTTGTCAAAGTATTTGAGGCCCGCTCTGTATATGCTGGCCATGTGCTCGTACACGGTCTCAACCCATGTACTCCAACCCGTTTAATTGGTAAACAAGGTAACCCATGAAACCAGCCTGGTCTGGCCATGTGGTAGAGTATGGACTCCAAGGATAGGAAAACCCTCTTAGAGGAAAATGAACCCACACTCATGAGGTGGGGAGTCCCGTCTCTACCAGAGCAGAGGAGTAAGAAATACCCGCGCCTTGAGTCGTCAAGGGAGTATCCATATAAGAAACACCCTAGCTCTGCTCCTCAGGTTATCGGTCATACATCAACCACCACAAAGTTTCACAAGGGAGCAACCCAGTGGACCACCATGTCATAAGGGTTCCAACATGACAGAGGGTGCGTCCATCAGATGCTCGGTCTGTAAGTTATAGGCATTTTATTACCGAAGGCCCTGTTATATTCATGATCGATCCAACCTGGTCATACTTCAAATGGCACCGGTTGACCAAACTGGTCACACCATTGCGATGCTTACAAAAAAACACACGAGATGGACTACCCATTGGTCCAAAATAGATAGCCGGTGAAAATGTTGCATTTCACCACAACAAGCCTGAACCGGGCCTCGTGGGGCCCACGCCTTGACCTCGACATAAATATACAAAAATGGTCTTGAAACATTTGTCTCAATTCCAGGGTCACAATGTCACAGATGTTTCTTTATTCCGACACCGCATGACAGAGATATGTCAGATACAAGATCCCGTAATAATAATAACATTATTATTATTAGGTGTTTCGTGGACGCAAGCCACCAACCAGAATTTTGTATCCAAAATTAGACTTGAATTGACCTTCTTAGAGACAGGGTCACATCGCCACTGACGGTGAGTCAATCAGACATCACACGCACGAGTTATAGCAGGTTGAAGATTTAATGATAATATTAAATCTATTATTTTCCAAGCGCTTCAGGTACCCGATGCTAAAACTCGAAAAAGATATCCAATATTGGCCTCATAAATTCCATTTCTATGTCAGGGTTGCACTACCGCTGATGGTTCTTGAAACTGATTTTGCATGAAGAAGTTTCAGAAAAAAAGGTGCTTTATCCACAAAATTAATAATAACAATATTTTATTGTTATTATTAATTATCTTTTATTTTTCATTATTTTTTTCTTAACTCCCAAATCAATCAAAGATTTGGATCCCCCTTCATGTTAGCTGGAAACATTCGTCTCTCCCTTAATTCTTCTTCTTTTTTTATTTCTTTTTATTTTATTTTCCAAAACATTCTCTCTCCAATCTAAATTCTTCTCACGATTTTTATTCTCCCAATTGGCACCCCCAATCACCTGGCCTCCTTCCACATGGCCGGAACCTCAACCCCCTTTGGCTACCCGCACCGCTGCACCTCTATCCAACCATACCGCTGCCCCTCAAGCTAGATGCACCGCCTAAAGCTGCCTCGGCCTGCCCTGCTCGACCCACGCACCGCCGGGCTGGTAATCACACCGCCACGTCGCCCCTTCCACGGGATGTCGCATCTCCATTCTAAGTCTAAAAATTGTGATGACAGTAGAGTTGTGATCCTCGGGTCGAGAACTCCAAGTCTATATGCCATTCTCAACATGACATTGAGTTTTTAATGAGCTTATTTATTTTGCGATGAAGAACACGCAATGAACACGCGGAGAATGAAATTGAAAAGGGCATGGTTTGTGTGTGGATCGATGGCCATGTTTGGTTTGGCCATCATTTTTGAGAATTAGTGACATGTGGAATTAACAAAAAGATATTCATCATACTTCCATATTTTCAAGAAAAACAACAAGATATTGATTCAACCCATGGTTTTTCGATCCGCGAATTAATTCATTTAATTCCCGTTCATAATGAAAATTCAATTGGGGCAAGGAATCCAAAAAGATAAATCCTACCTTAGGTTTGGATCGATCGTTGGTGAAGATCACATTCATCAAAATCTATTCACCATTGACGAGGATCACATTTTCACAATGATGAGAAGAAGATGATTCATTCATTGTTCTTCAATTTTCTTGGATCCGAGGCTTCATTGTTCTTCGTTCGTCATTCATCAACGGGGAGAGGAGGAGGGGAGAGGAATGGAGGGTTTAACATCGTTGGCCAAAATGAATAATGAGGCTAACCCCCTCTCAACAAAGAATTTATAACCTCTCACTAGGTTAAAAGAAATAAATTAAATAACTAAATAAAAAATTATTTAATTATTTAATTATTTTTTCGTGGTGGCGGATATGTCAAACACCTAATGCAAACAAAGGTTATACCTTTCATAGGGTAAAACCTACATTTCGAGCTCATCGGTGGCCTTAGATTTTTCATTTGAGTCCATGTTCTAGAGATATTCAGGTTTGAGATATTAAATGAATAAATTAATAATTTAATTTTTCCATATAATACATCGTCAACAGCAAGGGGTCCGAACACCCCGCACCAACTTATTTTATGTCACTCCTAGGGGAAACACTGCGTTCTGGAGACAACTGTGGTCTCAGATTTCTGATCCGATCAACCATTGAAGAGATATACCATTTTTTTATTTAACCACACATGTGTAATATAAAAACACATAACATTTTTTTTATAAAATTAATTTCGGGCACACCGGGCCTCAGAATTGCATGACGTCTCAGCACCCAGCTAAGGAAATATTCTTGGAAATATTTCAAAGTCTTATTAGGCCAAAAACCAGGTCTCTACCATTTCATAATGTTCATAATTATACATTCCCTTATTATGAAAATAATAATGATTGTTCATGTGGTTATTGGACTATTAGAATACCCATGACTATGTTTTATTATGGTATTATTTACTCATCTCATATTCCTTTAATAAAGTTTTCATGTTTATTATTTTTAAAGTCATGTGTTTTTAATTATTCACCATGCATATGGTTTTTGTTATCTTTCTCTATATTTCTTACCCTTACTGAGAATTTGAGCTCACCCCTTTTGTTATGTTCCATTTTACCAGGATATGAAGAAGTTAGTTGTAACTGACTTGAATGCATAATATAGGTGGCTTGGATGATTGTAATGGAATAAATTAGTGTTGTATTTATTTTCAATTAGTTATGTCAAACTTATGTATGTATCTTGTTTCCAATAAACCAAAACTAAGTGGTCTTTCCTATCATGCCAATGTTTTGTAATAAAGCACCGACTTTGGGTAACTGGGGTCCAGGCATTATATTTTATTCTTAGTATGAAAAGTTATTAAGGGAATAGAAAAATTCCCCTATGAATACATATTGGGAAGTACATCTTGGATAAAATATATTGAAGCCTATAAATTCATAAGTTACGAAAATAAATGTAATTTATAAGTTATATCATTTTTTCAATGGATTTCACTTTATGTGATACCCATAACAATATTTTTATTCCAGACAATGGCCAGTAATTGGAAAACTTGGGCTAACATCTGATGTGAAGATCAATGTGATGACTGCTCTATGGAGATACCCAATCTGATGGGAGCCAGAATTGTAAACCTTTTCATAGTAATCTCTTAGTTAACTGAAATTTTGAATAGAAACATGGGTCAAGAGGAATGTACAATGCCCCCTTAGAATGAAAATTCCACAATTGTGAGGTTCACAAGACAAAGGCCTCCTACTTTTAATGGATCATATGATCCCTCAATCACTGACCAATAGATCAACTCAATTGAGATGATCTTGTCCATCCTTCAATTTTATGAACAAGAAAAGGTTCATCTGGATTCTTATCATATAAAGGGTGAAGCTAATAAATGGTGGACATTGATAAGAAGTACAAAGCTTGAGAAAGAGATTGAGCACTAGAGTGGAAGCATTTCCAGAAAAACAATTTCGATAAATATTTTCATCGCACCCTATGACATAAGATGGGAAGTGAGTTCCTTGAAATTAAGAAAAAATATGACCAATCCATCAGAGTGTAGAAAGAAAAAATTCACAAGACTTATACTATACGCCTCCAGATATTCCATTACCCTTAAATGCAAGGTTGACCACTTCATTGGTGGGATATAACTAAGTCTACGGAAATTACTAGTAATCTGTGACTTTGATAGCTATGGGGAAATTGTCCGATGTGCCTTCAAATTTGAAATGGATATTGGAAAATCTATGGGGTATCATGGGGATAAGAAGTAGAAAGTGGAGTTTAATTCTGGCGGTATGATGGTTAAATCAAATGGTTCTATGAAATTTCATCACCCCACTTGCCAAAGGTGCAGAAAGAATCACCCTTGAAATTTATTGGAGGGGAAGAGGAAATGATTTATGTGTGGAAGAGAAGGGAATATAGATATTAATTTCCAATAAAAAAACCCATTACTAGAACAGAGGAGAGGAACACTCAGTTCAACCCTCAAAACATTGTTCATTACATCAACCACAAAAAACCAGGGCACTTTTCAAACCAAATCCCTAAGACAATGATTTTCTGAGGCCGCCAACAACCTCCAAGGCAGAAATGATGATCTTTTTCTGCCACTACCACTGAGGAGAACCCCAACAATGAGGTGGTGAAAATTACGATAGTTATTCACTAAATAATGATGAATGTAAATAATTTTATATTTGTACACATTCTATTATCTCCCAATAGATTAGTAGAAAAATCCCAACACGACCAAAAATCATGGAAGTAGAGATATCAGTGAGAAAAAAATGGGGAAATTATTTCATCCCAGGAATATAACTCCTCCCCTATCATAATTTGTGGATTCAACTTTTTATAGAACCTCATCATACTCCCTATAGTGGAATTTGATGCAATTCTTGGAATGGGATGGATTTACCTGCATAGATTAAACATAAATTACTATAGGAAGGAAGTCACTCACTATATGGTGAATCAACCACTAATTATGTGAAAGTGAATGGAGGAGGATAAATCTTCATTATCACCATCATCTCAAGCATGGATATTACAGCCCTAGGAGCATGTGTATCTTGCTCAGATGATGGAACCTACAAAAGCAACCATCCTTGAAGACATGCCTATTGTGAGGGAATTCACTGATGTGTTTCCTAAAGAATTACCTAGTTTTACTCCAAGAATGGATGCTGAAATCTTAATTTATTCTATAACTAGGGGTTTTCCAATATCCAACACTCCGTATAGAATCATTTTGGTGGACCTTGGGGAGCTAAAGAAATAATTGTTGGAGAATCTAAAAAAAATGGTTTATATACCCATGTGCCTCACCATGGGGTGCATTAGTCCTCTTTGTTAATTAGAAGGATGGGTCTATATAGGTTTAAATTCATTATCGAGATCTCAACAAAATCATGATAAAGAACAAGTAACCTCTACCAAGAATTGATGAATTGTTTGACTAGTAATGTGGAACACAATTCTTATACAAGGTGGATATGTGGTTGGGATATTACCATGTAATGGTGAAGAAAGAGGATATCCCCAAGGCTTCTTTTCGTACAAGTTACGAGCACTATGAATTCATAGTAATTCCTTTCCGATGCAATAATGATACAAAAATATTCATGGAAAAGATGAATAGAGTATTTACAAATTTCCATGAAATATTTGAGGTAATATTTATAGACGATATTCTAATATACTCCAAAATGATGGAGGATCTTAAAGATAATCAATTCACTATACTAGAGACCTTTCAAAAGGGGAACCTCTATGAAATATAAAACATGTGTGAGTTATATTTAAAGGAGGTCTCATTCTTGGGTCATGTCATCCCTAGAAATGGGATATCTATGGATCCCTCCAAGATACATGAAATTTAGGGATGGCCAAGGCCAGGATCTATGATGGATATTCATATCTTCCTCAGGTTAGAGGGATATTATCAATGATTTGTGAGAAATTGCTCATTATTGTCAAACACTCTTACAAAGATAACTCGGAAGGGAGTCAACTTTTCTTTTAGTGATGAATTCCTAGATAGCTTCATGGAGATGAAAAGGTGGCTTATCACAGCCCAAATGGCCCAAAGGCCTCTTTTTTATTGATTTTATGATAACACCCCTTTCAAGGGATGAGGGGGAACCCTTACAAGTCCCGTAGGTGTTTAAGTGATTAAATTGCCCATAGTCTTGAGAGAAATTACATGACTTGAAGGACTTATGGAATTCAACGAGGCTATAACTATAAGGAACATCCCCTTCCCAGTATCTGCATCATTTTGGTAGCTCTCCCCCATCGAATGACCATCCAGATTAGCATCTCATGCAAGCACAAGCTAGTCCCGATGACATAGCCATACCCTCTCATTATTTCCCAACCCATTTGGTTCTAGTCTGGTGAGTGTGCCTGCTGTGAATCCTCCTAGGGGCTCCTCCTTTTTTTGTAGAGTCTATCTTGGGAAACTGTATTTGGCTCAAAGGACTTGATGTGGCCCAAAAGCCTTAAAGATGGCTTGGAAGCCCTAATGACCCAAAAGCCTAGGTGGCCCGAAGTCCTTTAGAACTCCAAGCCCAAACCAGTGGCCCAAGGTGAGTAGTCCCTGGCTACTATAGTACCTGCTACTATCACTTCTACAGTAACTACTACATTACCCATACAATGCCTGCTACAATACATGCTATAGTTCTTGTTATAGTTCCTTCTACAGTACTTCTATAGAACCCCCTAGAAAACATTCCTTCACCAGGTTTCAAACCTGGGTCTTGTGGATGCACTTAAGGATTTCTCACCAATTGGGCTGTGGCACATGTGGGTAGCTTATCACTACGCCCGTGCTCACACTACCCACAAGTGGAGAACATTTTATTGTATTTAGTGATGCTTTCAAGAAGGGAATGGGGTATGCGTTGATGAAAATTGACAATGTCATTTCCTATGATTCAAAGAAATTGAATGTTCATGAGTAAAACTATCCAACACATGACCTGGAGTTGGATGTAGTAATCATCATATTAAAGATTTAGCAGCATTACCTCTTTGGGGTTTTGTGTGAAATATATATGGACTAGAAAATCGTCATGTATATATTCACATAGAATGAGTTGAACATGCACCAATGAAGATTGTTTGAGCTGATCAATGACTATGATTGATAAATCCATTACCACCTTGGGAAAGCGAACAAGGTGGAAGATGCTCTAAGAAGAGAGGACCCAATGATTCTATAATTCATGACAATAAAAAGGAGTAAATATTCTTTTATTTGATAAAGATGGACATGGGATTCATAAATAATGGAACATTATAAATCCCTTCACCAATGATTGATCAACTATCTCTTTTTTAACGGTTAAAATATGTTCAAAAGGATGATGTGGGAATTTAGAAGAATATTGAATCTATCAAAAAATGGAAATCCTCACTGTTCATTGTTAATGAAGAAAGGATTGTGAGATTTGGGACAATAATATGTGTTCCATAAATTCCAAAGTTATTGAATGAAGTTTTGTATGATGCACATAGTTCAAATTTATCCATTCACCTAGGAAAAACAATGATGTGTTGAGACCTCTGAGAGAATTATTGGTGGGATAACATGAACAATGAGATTACTGAGTATAAATCATAATATTTGGCATGTTATCAAGTGTAGGTTGGGAGGATGATGTATAATGGGATGATGAAACCATTACCCATACCAACATGGAAATGGTAGAATATCACCACTGAGTTTGATACCCATCTTCTAAAGACATCCAAAGTCAACAATACTATTTGGGTTGTTGTGGATCATATTACAAAGACTACTCACTTCATTTCAATTCAAAAGGATTTCTCCTCAGATCAACTGGAACAGATATACATCCTAGAAGTTGTATGGTTGTATGGAGTTCCACTATCCATTATATCCAACCAAGATCAAAGATTCACCTCTATGTTCTAGAATAGTCTCTAACATTCTCTAAATACGAAGATGAACATTAGTATGAATTATCATCCTCAAAATTATAGCCAATATGATCAGGCTATCTAAACACTTGAGGGCATGTTGAGATAATTCTCAATGGACATCAAAGGAGGATGTGATCAACATTTTCCTCTAGTTTAGTACTCTTATAATAACAGTTTCTACTCAAGCATCCAAAGGGCTCTTTGTGAATCCATTTATGGGAAGAGGTGTAGAACACTGACATGTAGGGATGAAGTTGGGGAGAGAAAACTCCTAGGTCCAGATATGGTTGAATAAATTGTGAAGAAGGTTAAGACCGTCCAACAACACATTAAAGATGCTCAGATTCGACAAAAGAACTGTGATGATAATTTTAGACAAGACCTAGAGTTTTTTGTTGGAGACATGGTATTCAACCACATATCATCATGGAAGAGCATCATGATATTTTGGAAGAAGGTAAATCATATTCCCAATTACAACAGACCTTATGAGATCCTTGATCCCATTGGAGCACTGGCCTATTGACTTGCACTCCCATCGAACATGTCACAAGTACATGATTTATTCCATGTATCACTCTTGAGGAAGTACATACATGGCCCATTGCATGTACTCAATCCATATGTGGTAGCATTGCAGAATGACTTCTCCTCTGAAGGGAAGTCGGTTATGATCTCAGATCATAAGGAAAAAGTTCTATGAAATAAGATAATTCCCCTCGTCAAGGTGTTTTGGTGAAACCACAAGATTGAAGAATAAATATGAGAATCATAGGAAGTGATGATGTAGAGTTTCCCTCATATATTTTAGTATGGGAAAAGGAAATTTTGAGGGTGAAATTTCTTAATCGTGGATGATTATAACAACCCAAAATTTTATTAATGAAAATTCTTGTTGATCTAATTAAATGTATTATTATGTAAAATGGTTACATAAAACATATGTACTTCCTTTTTTTATGTTTTTGGATTTTAAAATAGAATTGATAATTGTTAACATTGCTATTATAGAATTTGTATAGTTATTACATGATTAGTAAAAATATAGGGCTTTAAAAAATACAATTAACTCTATCAAAGGATGAGATAACTTAATCTAGTAGAATTTCTCAATACAAAGACCATTTTTCTAGGCTCTATATGGAGGTAGAATCACTGGGCTTCACACTAGACCAACCCCAAGCTGATAATCAACATGATAAGCTTGAACATGATCGCCTACAGAAGTAGTAGAAGTTAATAAATATTACCACCCGAGCAATGTTATTTAAGCCACCCTAAGAGTCTGTCACCATCAAAAACCATACCCTTAGGTCTTATTTAGGTTTTATAAGGGGTTATGTAACTATATCTTATCACTTTGATTATTTTCATCATTTTTTACATTGTAAATGGGTTTTTAATGCACAAATATATTTTTAGTTAGTATTCAATTATGAAATCTATTTTTATGAATTAATGGATTTTTGAGTTAAATAATAGTTTAACATAATATTACTACTATAAATATTTTTATTAAATATAATGTTTCATATAATTTTTAAACAATTGTAATTTTTTTAAGGTTTGAAAGCTGTTTTGGTCAAAACCCATGAATTTTCAATAAATGTATGTTTTTATTTAAAAGTGAAAATTTAGATATTTAAAAAATTATTTAGATAAAATGAATATTATTTTTGGATTCAGGATGTCTAAATTATATAATGGTGAATTTTTTTATAATTTTCCAAGACAGTCAAATTTTTGGTTAAAAATTAAATACCATTTTAAAATATAATGTATTTTATGAAATCATAATGACACAATAGTGATGTAATAAAATACTAAAAAAGGGATATTCAGCCAATATATGTTTTACCTTTAAAATAATTGGATTTTAGATTTGTTTGATTAATTTTACAATGCCTTAGTGGACCCTCCAAGACTTATAAAATATTTTAATATTTTAAAATCATTTCCTAGAGACCGGGACTCCCTTCCAAATAAGCAAGCCTAATATTTTAATATGTCCCTCCACTATCCTTATATAATATTTTTTTCATCTCCCCTTATGAAAAAACCATGGGGAAAAAACCATGGAATGGTTTGTGGTTTTGAATATTCAATTTTATAGATTAAAAAACCTTTGTTTTTGCAATATTAATGAATTCGCAACTCATTTCCAAAATAAACCAACCCATGCTCCCACTTTTATTCTCTAAAAATCCTTGGATTATGTACCTACTCTACACTACTCTGTCTCGAATCCTCCCAAGGCTCCCCAAGCTCTCATGGAGTCCCTCCTTAATCTCTTGAAGTCACACACTCAAGCATGGGATCCTCACATTCCTTCCTTATTTATGTCTATGTTTCCTTATATTGTTATTCCCTTTTATTTTCAATAAAAATTTTTTGTGTATGATTCATCACCTCCCCTATACTACCCTCCTTATGTTTCAATGATTATATATCACTTTCTATTTCATTAATACCTCCCATGTACACCCATTCCAATGCTGAAATTCCACAAGGGATTTCTCTCTCCTCATTTATATTCAAGAAATTATTTTATATTATGCATCTAAATTAAATTACATATATTGGTATATAATGTTCCATGACCCCCAAAAATTTCCATATCATGTATAAATGATGAGAGACCCCTTTCTCTCTCATTAACCCATTATACAATTTTTATTTGACGTCGTTATGCTGCCGAAGTTACACCATAATTTCTCAGGCCAAAATCACCATGTAAGTGAATACCATTTACATTTATCTATCATGGGTATTCACCATTATTACCATTTTACATTTTAATTGAGGAATACATTTATTTATTCCATGTCTCTTATTTGTGGAATAAATTATGATGTTTAATGAATCCATGTTGTATGATCTATGTGGAACACTTATGCAAGAAATGAAATGATTAAGAAGAGTGTGCCCTGATAACACTCTAATTATTTAGGTAATGAATATTATAATGATATGTCAGGTTAAATTATGGTTTACTCATGCTAATTCATGTGTAATGAGGGTTTACTCATGCTCCATGTGCAATGAGCATTGGATCATGCTAATATCGAGTTAAGTAGGATTGCCACCACTCCTCATGGTATGTTTTGTTTTCCCCTATTGTGCTAATCGGAATTATTACCCTATTATAGACCTCAAAGGAGTGACCATAGGGTTTGTTGACAATGGGGGAGAAACTGTCAATGATCAAGGGGTAGAAAATGTGAATATTCAAGGGGGATAAAGTGTGTCTTTTATGAGAGAAAATTTATAATTTTAAGAAAAAGGGAGAAGCTGATAGTTGGAGAAACAAAATAGGGGGATCAATAAAATAGGGGGAGAGTATTAAATCTGGAAAGGCCAGAAGTGATCAATCAAAGCAGATATATCATGATAGCTGATGTTCATGATGTAATTAGTCCATTGGTATCAGTTTAGTGTCAGCAATCCGTGTTACAATTGAAGTGATTATTTGATGGAATTATCATACTACTCTTGTTTCTCATGCAGATCTTTGGTCATGTGGGTGTATATTATGTGTTGAGTAAATTTTTTATCTCCATCTGAATCGATAGTGGTGAATGGTTTCTAAAGAGTTAACGAGGTATCATTTTATGAAAGAGTTTTCCAAAAACCAAATGGGGATATTATTGGGAAAAATTACCTTATGGAATCAATGATGCATTTTTGGGTTGTTTTTTTATGACAAAGTGGGCCTTGATGTTTTGTTTGACGACATGTAGTGTTTTTAAGTTCAATTTTTTCAAAAAGGGTGTGTCCATAGTTATTATTTGGGTTCAAGATATTTTATTGCAAATCCATGATTGAAAAAAGAACTTTGACATAGGTGCATGAGAATGTAGAGTGGTGCATGAAATATAAGAATGAAGTTTTTCGCACAAGAGGTGTTTTGATATTAGGAGCTTGAAAATTGGAAAAGGTATGAGGTGTGTGAACCCATAAAACTAAGATAGTATTGGGATTGAACTTTGACTACTAAGATGATTTGGTGAGTGAACCCATAACACTAAGATGGCATTGGCAGTGAGTCCTAACTACTATGGAAATCATTTCATATGTTTACATGTATACTAAAATTTCAATTCTTATGTTTTTTTTATTATTTTATTGATTATTTTCATGATTCCCTTATGATTTATGACTTATTAGTTTCCAATAATTATTCAATAATTCATGTATGTGATATTTTATACGCATGGTATGACCTTATAATGTTAAGATCATGATATCATACCCTTATGCTCATGTTATGCTTACATATCATCCCTTGATTACCCTTACTGAGAATCTGAGATAAAAACATTGTTATAATTTCTTTCCTCATGATGTGAAGAAATGTTTTATGTTGGATTACTAGTGGGAAAGATCATTAATGGAGATTTTGATGATATTTAGCTACAATGAAAGAATATATTTCCAAATTTTCAAAGAACCTAATATATTATGGTCCTCGAGAATTTACTTTTGTAATGTGATGAATATTTATCTAAAATGAATTAACATCTATGTATGTTAATCAGTAATCTCTATATAATTATTCTTATAAATTTGTTTGAAATTTACAAGTGATGACCCATGAATATTTCTTTAGGAAACCATAGACTATAGATGAAAAATAATGGTTTTGAAGAAATTTGGGAATTTTCATTCAACTTTAGCACCCCAATCCTCTTAAGATCACATTCATGGACTTTATGATGGAATACCAATTGAAAATGTATTTTGAATCCCATTTACCAGTCTAAACCACATAAGGGCCATTAATGGTAAATATTCATTCCCTTGTTCATCTGACAATATTTATCCTATATAGTGAATGTACAAAAGGATACAGAGTTGTTCCATCTCTGGAAAGGGAATTCAATAATTTTAGATGAACATAAGAATATTTACATTTTAGTATTTAATATCCTAGAATATTCCAAATAAAAATACATAGATTCTTAATTCATTGAAAATGACCTCCAACTAGACATCTTTAATGTAGTGGCATCATTTCTTGAAATTTACATAGAAGAACTGAGGAATTGAGTTCAAATCGAGCCTGGTTTCACCAATGATCTTGAGATGGTCATTGTATTGTATATCCATAAAAATAGTGGCGGTCATTCCATTATATTGAAATTTATGGGAGTGGTGTTAGCCCATATAGGCATTGATATAAAATTTTTGTCTTGTTTCTTCTCACAAAAATTGTTCAGGAGAAAGTTATGGGTGTGCCATCAGTATAAAAATATGGGGTAAAAGAGGCCATCATGTTAGGAAGCACCAAATAATTTTCATATATGTGGACACATGGAAAATCATCAATGATTTTTATAGGGTGTTTTTAGTAAGTGGTGTGGATCTAAATCCACCCCTTAAAGGAAACCCATATCCCATTTGATGAAGCATAGTGCTGATATGGAGTCTTTAAGATTTTATTTTTTTTTAAATATTTCCTTGTTTTGGGACATTGTGAATTGTGGTGTGGTATATAATTGGGAATGGGGGAAAATGACATATATCTTTTTCAACGTCTTTTTCTTATTGGACGGGTTTTGATTTTAAAATTATAAATCTTCTATTTATGGAAAATCCACGTTTCTTTTTTTCCTCCAAATAATCATATCACTATTTTGACATTTTAAATTGTGATCATGCACCCATTTGAGGTTCGCAATATTAAATAGGGTTTTTCATTGTTGGGGTGGCCACCCACAGTGATCTCATATTGAACCTATCTCTCTAGTCCATGTTTTTTTCTTTTTAGGAATTTTCAATTATAGTTGACTGTGTTACTATTTTATTCCTCACATCCCAAAAACAACCATATTATTTTGGTTGGATTGTAAAACAGACCATCTGACAAATATTCATAGATACCCCAAACACACCATGGTGGGTAACCTTCTTGTTTTCTATGTTATGTGTTGGGGTGTTCCATGTATTTAGATTTTGTTTGGAACTTTTTGTCTCTTCTATTATGTGTTTTGTTATATGGTTAATGTTATTTAGTATTTCTTATTTTATATTCCAGGGTATATTAATTGAATATAATATTACCTATGTAGTCTATTTTGTAGCTCCATGTTTTAAAGGAAGGGTGAATATGATCTCTTAGTATAACAATCGTGCTCTTTATTAAACACATTAAATTTACTTATTAAGGAAACATGCACTTAAGTCAACTCTGATCATCAAGAGGTCTACTGTCTTGGGATATTGAGAACATTAATTGAAAACTTAAGACATTAAATAAAACATCATTATGGAAAAATTCTTTTGCATGACCTCAACATTCCTTCCTACTAAGAATTGTATGGGATAACCTGATGTCATATATAAGAAAGGGAGAGCTATAAAGCCTAGTAAAGGAGTAAATAGGCATAACATGAAGAAAAAATACATGTTAGGAAATATGAATATCAATGGGTCATAAGAGAAAAAGGAACATAAAAGAATGATATAGCATGATTATTATAACATGGAGATGTGGCAACAACATCTACACATTTTCAACTTCGGGGAGTTGACTGAACTCCCAGAGCCAGTCGATTCCTCTGAAACAATTCATTAGGTATGGCCATTATCATAATTTCCCCTACCTATAGTTCTGTAGGCACATAATTCAACATCAAAAAACCTTGCTCCACCTTCTCATTTATAAAATGATATTTTATTTCTATGTGATTACTCTTTGAGGGATGGACTGGATTTTTTCTATGATTAATAGCACTCGAATTATCACACTGGAATCTAATCGAAGACTTCACTTCAACTCCTATATCATCAAGCTTCTTATTCATCCATAGTAACTATGTGCATGCTTGAGTGGACACAATATATTTAGCTTCTATAGTGCCCAATAAAATGAAATATTGCTTCTTTCTTATCCAAGATATACATAATCCACCATGATTGAAAGCACCCCTGACATTGATTTACTATCATCTTCTGAACTAGCCTAATCTGCATCTGTATATCCCAATAACTCTGGCTAAGATTTTTCATTATACTTCAAACAAAAATCTATAGTTCCTTTGATATACTGATGTATTATTTTCACTATGATCATATGGATTTCCTTGGTATTGCATTGATATCACACTTCTACGCATGTAGAAAATACAATGTCAGGCCTTGTTGTGGTCAAGTACAACAAACATCCAATAATTTTCATGTATTTGGTGATGTTAACTACCTTTCCCTCATTATATTTGGAATGTTTCATCTGGGTGGCAACCAGATTCTTCATATCCTTGGAATTTTCCATTACAAATTTTCTTAGAACATCCTTAGAATATTTTTATTGAGAAATTGAAGTACCATTCCTTTTTTATGTCACCTGTAAACCAAAGAAAAATTTAATCTCACCCATCATTGTCATTTCAAAATCATTTTTCATCAATTAAGAAAAGTTTCTGAATTATTCTTCATCTGATCCACCAAATATTACGTCATCAACATAAACCAGAACCATTATCCTTTTATTAATATCATTGTTGCAATATAGATTATAATTAACTCCACCACACTGAAAGACTAGATTTTTCAAATACTAATCAATCCTCGAGTAATATGCTCTTAGTTCTTGTTTCAACACATAAATTTCATTCTTCAGTAGTCACAATTTGTTCTTATATTCATGGATTATAAAACCATCTGAATTCTCAATATAATATTCCTCCTCTAAAACCCCATTCAAAGATACAAACTTGACATCCATCTGGAACACATTGAAATTTTATTTCACTATAATGGATCTGAATAATCTTATTGTCTCCAACCATTAATTGGGGGAAAATGATTCATCAACACCAATACCCCCTATCTGGGAGTATCCTTTGCACACTCATCATGATTTTTCTCAAATATTTGTACCTTATACAGTCACCTTGTTGTGAAAGTCCCATTTAGTCCCAATGACATTTTTATCTTCTGGCCTCAAAACTATATCCCAAGAATGATTCTTCTCAATCTGGTCTAGCTCTTCATTCATCACCTAGACCTAGTTTTCATCTTCAGCGGAATCAGCAAAACATTTAGGTTCAACTAGAGATATGAGAGATATCTGCTGTAGTGACTTCATTCTTCTTGTCTGAGATAACACTGTAAGATTTCCAATTTATATTCTTTCTATCGATTTCATCTCAACTCATTGGCATCATTTCAGATAATGGCTTGACATACTCTTGTTCATCATCCGTATCTTCTTCTAAGTTAGCATCTTCTACTTCTGTTCCCACTTTGTTACTTTCCTCTTCATCACTTTCATCAAGAACTTGTTCACTGTGCTGTTAAATATTATCATAACTTCCCAAAACAGTGACATCATTGCTCTCAACTACTTTTCCCAATATCTTGGTAATGAATTTTTATTCATTTCTTTTTCTTGAGTATCCAAGGAATATCCCTTTATCTCCACATGACTCAAATTTCCTATGTTTTTCTTTGTTGAGAATAAAGTGAAGGTTCCGGGCGCAGAGGAAGCGTGTGGGTGGATTTTCCCACTTGGCTTTTTGTCATTAGCAATGATCAATCTGAGATCAATACGACGATAAATGCCAGTATCCACGGATCAAATCACAGAAAAAGACAAAGAAGATGGTTTGTCCTGGAACCACAAACAAGGATCGTTACAGGTTGATTATAATTAATTTAATTAATTATAAAGAAATACCTTTTGGGTGTTCTTTCTTCATTGATGTTATCGATCACATTGTTGATGTGATCCGTCGTTGCGTCGCAGAAGCCAAGTGTAGACTAACTCTAGCAGAGATCCACACATGTACCTCGTATCTCTGGATGTCGCCAAAGGATTCTCTGGGTGCTAGCGTGGAGAAGCCTTTGCTTGAGTTGTCTGCCTTAGATCGTCTTGATCCGATGGAAGAGGATCTCTCTCGGTCTTGAGAGAATTCATTGAGGAAGAGGTTCTTTCGGCCTTGAAAGAATTCTCCAGAGATGTTGTGCACAATGATTCTCTTGTGTGTCAGAAAAGTGTTGGGGTTGTGAGGATATTTATAACCAGGTGTGTGGGGTTATAGAGTTATGACAATAAATAAACGCGTTACACGTTTTATTTATTTCATTAAATATTTATTTAAAACCCCATGTCGAATAAATAATTCCTTGACATGCACCCACGCTGATTATAATAAATATCATTTAAAATAATATTATATCCTCAAAATACCGACTGGAAGAACTACACGGCGTGTAATAATAAATACACGACGTGTACTTTTTTTTCATTGAAAACTACACGGCATGTACATTAAATGTACACGTCATGTATATCTTGTTTTCATTTATTCATTTCCTTTCCAAAATAAAACTACACGGTGTGTAATAATAAAACATGGCGTGTACTTGTTTTATTTTATTTTTCCTCCATCATTAAAAACAACTTAGGCTTCCCTGAATAATTATTAAACCACGTATGAGAATAATCTTTATTCAACTTGAGATAATTGGATACACTTACTGTGTGACCCTCTAGGCCTCTTTCTCGTTGGCATTAGGAAGGCTTGCCTATAGTCCAAGATTACTATCTAGCAACGGGTCAAGGCACCCAAGAGAAAGAAGTTGACTCCGCATTGACGTATCACCTCATACGAACGCTTACTGTGTAATATAATCCCTCTATCTCGATATCTCGTCATGCAGGTTTCATGGCAGTGTCATAAACCTATATACTGGATATGTCGTTTTTGACTAAATGAAATAAACTCGTCGTTTACACCATGGCCATGGAATTTAATGTGACAGTTCTATTTCAATCAAAGGGCCGAGATATCAACTTCCATAAATGGAAGGGACAAATCCTTCCTCGACTTATCCATTAACAACATGTCACTTGTGACGCACCCAACGTACCCTACTTCCCACCAACTGTCTGCGTGACAGTTTTCGTTAGTAAATCTAAGTGCGTGAGTCATGAAATGTGTTAATGATAATATTCCAGTCTAAGGACCATTACACACGCTCGTAGATAGCAATATCCGATGACACCAAGACATGCAGAATTACTATTGGCGGGTCTGTTCTCATAATTTCCCATCTTGGAGATTACCAAGTGCGAACTCCATGAGAGAGAGTCTCGTCTTCTTACGAGTACTCGCACATGACGGTCTGTATACTATGTGTCCTATCATAGTATGTCATCCAACCATAGAAATTTATTTAAGAATATTGTTATAGCATTTCAAGGTTCTCATCATAGCGGGGATCTGCTATGACCTTATTAATGCAACAAATATTCCAGGACATTATTATATTATAGTCATGAAGAATAATGAACAATATATAATAAGTGAACATTTATATAATCAATGTACAAAACAGTTGGTTCTGAGGACACCAACCCTAACAAACTCCCACTTGGACTAGAGACAACTGCCTACAACTTTTATTCCGCTAGAACTCACATGATAATCATTTTTTTGCTGAGTCAAGGCTTTAGTAAATGGGTCCACCAAGTTGTCTTCCGTGGAAATACTTCTCACTGCAACTTCACCTCTTTGAGAAAAATCCCTCACGAGATGATACTTCCGAAGTATGTGCTTTGTCCGCTGATGTGACCATGGCTCTTTTTCAAGTGCCACCGCTGTAGTACTATCACAATATAGTGTGATATGATATTTACTGTTCGGTACAACATCCAGCTCTTGGACGAAGCTTCGCATCCATACTGCTTCTTTAGCTGCCTCAGAAGCTGCGATATACTCAGACTCCACTGTAGAATCTGCCACCACACTTTGTTTTGAGCTCTTCCAGCTCACTGCACCTCCATTAAAACAGAATATGTATCCAGTCTGCGACTTCATGTCATCTTGATCAGTGTAGAAAATAGCATCTACATGTCCTCTGATGACTAGTTCCTCATCTCCTCCATAATCCAGGAACATATCCTTAGTACGCCTCACATACTTAAGGATAGTCTTGACTGCCATCCAATGGTGGTCTCCTAGATCATTTTGATATCTTCCTACAACACTTAATGCGTAAGCAACATTTAGCCTCGTACATAGCATAGCATACATGACTGACCCAATCGCGGATGCGTATGGGATCCTTGACATTCTCTTTCTTTCCCCATGTGTCTGAGGACACATTTTCATGGAAAGATGAATGCCATGTGACACTGGAAACAATCCACTCTTGGACTGTTCCATTATGAATCTCTTCAGTATCTTGTCAATGTATATACTTTGACTCATGCCCATCATTCTCTTGGATCTATCATGATGGATCTTGATCCCAAGAATATATTCCCCCTCGCCCAATTCTTTCACGGAGAAGCATTTATGTAACCATGCCTTAACTGACTGTAAGACAGGTACTTCGTTTCCAATTAGCAATATGTCATCAACATATACTATTAGGAAAATGACTTCACTTCCACTAAACCTTTTGTAGACACAAGGCTCACATTCGTTCTTAACAAAGCCAAATTCTGTAACATCTTCATCAAAATGAATGTTCCATGACCTTGATGCTTGCTTTAATCCATAAATGGATTTCTGCAACTTGCATACCTTTTTGGCATCCTTTGGAGTCACAAAACCTTCAGGTTGTGTCATGTAGACATCTTACTAGAGGTTCCCGTTAAGGAAAGCTGTTTTGACAACCATTTTACAAATTTCATAGTCATGGTATGTAGCAATGGCCAATAGGATTCTGATGGACTTCAACATTGCAACCGGTGAAAAGGTTTCATCATAGTCAATTCATTGATGCTGTCTAAAACCTTTTGTAACCAGTCGTGCCTGGTAGGTGCTGACTTGCCCCTCCATGTCTAGTTTCTTCTTGAATACCCATTTATTACCAATAAGCTTTACATCAACTGGAGGATCTACCAAAATACAGACTTGGTTTTGGTACATGGAATCCATTTCAGAATTCATGGCTTCTTGCCACTTGGCAACGTCTGTGACTTCAACTGCTTCCTTGTAGTTAAGAGGATCATCATTGTCAACCAATAATGAGTCACCATCCTCAGTGACAAGAAAACCATATCGTTCTGGTTCTCTCACCTCTCTCATGCTCCTACGCAGTTCTTGTGTCACTGGAACAGATTTTTCTTCCACGGGGCTTTGTGGAATCTGTTCTTGTACCAACTCATGTGTATCTTGAGCCTCGACTTCATTGAAGTCTATCTCGCTCCCACTATCTCTTTTGGAGATGTGCTCCCTCTCAAGGAATATGGCGTGTCTTTCCACTGTAACCTTTTTGTCTGAGGGGTTGTATAGGTAATATCCCTTTGTTTCCTTGGGATATCCTATAAAGATAAACTTTGTGCCTCGGGGTGCATGTTTGTTACCTGCAGAGCCCTTAACAAATGCTTCACTACCCCACACATGTAAATTCGATAACATGGATTTGCGTCCACTCCATAACTCGTATGGAATACCATTTATCGATTTAGTTGGTTCTTGGTTTAGTATGTGTTCTGTTGTTTGTAATGCATATCCCCAAAAGGATAATGGAAGACTCGCATGACTCATCATTGATCTCACCATGTCCAACAGGGTGCGGTTCCTCCTTTCACTTACACCATTCCACTGCGGTGTGTAAGGAGGAGTGAGTTGAGATAGAATACCAAACTCCCATAAGAAATAATTGAAGCCTTGATTAAGATATTCTCCTCCTCTGTCTAAGAGGAGTTTCATAATCTTCTTACCATGATGGTTCTCAACTTCATTCTTGTATTCTTTGAACCGATCAAAAGAATCTGACTTATACCTCATTAAATAGATATATCCATATCTACTAAAATCATTAGTAAAAGTTATGAAGTACGAGAACCCACCCCTTGCTTCAACTGGAAATGGTCCACACACATCTGTGTGAAATAATTCTAGAAGATCTTTAGCTCTTTCACCTTTCCCACTAAATGGGGCTTTGGTCATTTTGGCTTGTAGACACGCATGACATACACCAAGTGGTTTTAGTTCGAAAGAATCTAAATATCCATCTTGATGTAATTTTGTCAAACGTTTCTCATTGACATGACCTATCCATTGATACCAATGTTGGGTGTGGTATGATTCATGTGAATTAACATTGTTATTAACTGCGATTACTTGGTTTTTGTAGTCTAACACATAAAGGCCTTTATATAAATGTGCCCTACCAAAACAAATGCTATCTTTATTAAAATAGAAACATCCACTTCAAAACTTGAAGTTGAATCCATCAGTATCTAATCTGGATACTGAAATAATTTTTTTGGTTACAGAGGGTACATAATAACATCCTTTCAAAACCAAGACCATCCCGATAGGCAATGTGAGGTGGTAGTCCCCGACAGCTACAACAACAAGTCTGGCTCCGTTGGCTACTCATAGATCTACCTCCCCTCGATCAATCTTCCTGAATCTACTTGGTTCCTGTATTTGGATACAGATGTGAGCACCACAAGCAGTATCTAATACCCAATTAGTAGAAACAGATAGATTGAATTCGATAACAAACGCACCTGAAGCTTCCCCTTTCTTCCTTGGATGGGTGCAGTTTTTCTTCCAGTGGCCCTTCTTGCCACATGCGAAACAAACAGCATCCTGTTCCTTTGCCTCCCCTTTGATCTTCCTTTTCTTGGAAGGCCTTGAAGAAGCTTTGGGCTTAAAGCTCTTTTCCTTCCCCTTCCTTTTATTCACCATGAGGACAGAGGGCTTTTCACGCTTCATGTCATTGTCCACTTGGTGAATAAGGATAAGAAGATCAGACAAAGACTTCTCAATGTTGATCATGTTGAAGTTCACAATAAAGTTTGAGAAGCTCTGGGGGAGTGATGCAAGAATGAGATCGCTGCCCAGTTATTCGGGGAGTTTAAACCCAAGAACCTCCAAGAACTCAATGTAGCCAATGATCTTGAATACATGAGGCCCGACTGGGGCACCCTCTCCAAGATTGCTCTGAAATAGAGCCTTGGAGATCCCAAACCTTTCCTGTCTTGATCTCTCCTGGTATAGACCACGGAGGTTCTCGAGCATGCTATAGGTATCCATGTCTTCATGAGACTTCATGAGCTCACTAGACATAGATGAAAACATCAAACATTGAATGTCCAGAGAGTCATTCAAATGTTGATCATAGACTAAAAAATCTTCATCACTTGCCCCAGGGGCAGGGGAATCAGGAAGTGAGGACTCCAGCACGTAAAAATTTCGTTCATGGCGTAGGACAACCTGAAGGTGCCTAAACCATTCTTGAAAGTTACTGCTAGTAATGATGTTGTCTTTATCCAGAATTGATCGCAGAGAAAAAGTGGTTGATGAGTTTTTCGTCTTGATTATACAATTTAAAAGAGCAGATTTATTAGTACTTTGTTGATTACATTTTTATGAGAAATAATAAATTTTATTAATTCTCCCTCTATTTTATCAAGTCCCAATGGCCCTCACCACTGAACTCGGAATTTCCAGTTGCGTTGACATTCTAGTGGAAAGGATCCTTATTTCCCTTCGCATAACTGCAACAAGGGTTGGTCAAGCTATTTGAAGGTTTTTAGGTAGGAATGTCTTTGCCAACTATGAGCTTACAGATCCTTGATCTGTTGAGTGGACTCCCCAATCCTGAAATCCTAACTTGGATTTCCTCAACTCTTGCCTCCAATATTACATCATGTCTAGCAAGGGCTACTTCTCTTGATGTAATATGGTTAAGTCAACCCGAAACCTTTCATAAGGGCTTCCTTTATAAAAGTAAGTGTCCCAACAAGGGTTGGTCAAACAAATAGTTTTATTGAGTCTTGCCCTTAATCAAGTTATGGAAGGCTTGGTCTGACTTAATATGGTATTTGAGGGATTTTATTCTTTATGCATATTTTTGCATTATCACATGCTTGTTAATATTAAGTGATTCTTTCTTAAGTGATTAACCATGTTCCGATAATGTTTACGCATAGTCCGGTTTTTATTTTATTCCATCTTTTCATGATTGTTCATTTTATTAATTATGTGATCACGACAACACATACATAATAAATAAACCATGCAATCAGAAAAAAATAAAATAAGATGGCATGATCCTGAGATTCTATTTGGTTAGATTATCTTGAGGTTTTGATAAGCTAACAATAACCTAGGGAAAACACCTTGAACCAGATGGTTCGTGCTTTGCAGCTCCCACCTGTCCACCTTTGAATTTTCTTGTGTCAGTTTCGCCTCGGCTTCGAGATTTGAATCGTATCCTCTGGCTTGAGAGATCCTCCATTTCATGGGTTTACATTAAAGAAACCATGGGCACGCAGGCCCTACATTTTATTAAAGAAGGCTCGTAGGCCAACAAATTTAAATTAATTAAATTTAAATGAAATCATACACATACAAAGGGTATTTGTTCTAGATCATGATCATCCATAGTATGCAACGAAATTTACGCATATTTAGAATTCAAATTTTTTTAATCGTTCTTTTATTTAAGATAAGACGCGCTCGAATTCAATTAATTATGATCTTATAATTAATCAATTCTTTATCTTAAATTCCTTTCATAATTTCCTTGAGATTATTCTCATCCATATTCATTGTACGGGTCTTTGTATATTGGAGGAAACCTGCTGAAATTCCATTTCTGGAAAGTACACGGCCTGTAGTTTATAATTACACGGCGTGTATTTTCTTTTCACCATTTATCCAAAGTAAACACACCTGGGCTTTGGCGTGTTTTCTGTACTTTAGAAATTTTAGAGTACACGACGTGTAGATGAATCATACATGGCCTGTACTTCCTTGTTACGCGGTAACCGGCCTAGAAATCCCGTGTATGCAGTACGCGTCTTATCTTTGTATACGGTTTCACCTGGGTCAGAACAGACTACACAGCGTGTTGTTCCAACATACACATCGTGTATTCCAGTTTCCACGGGCCATTCTATTCTGGTCAACACGATGTGATTAAAACTTAGGCATAATCAATTCACACGGTGTGGTTTGGCAGAACAGTGCCGGTTCGTTGAACCTAAGTACACGACGTGTAGTTTTAATTACACACCATGTAATCCCGTGTTATACAGACAGAAATAGCGGCTCCTCCAGATGAGTTCCTCATTTTTATTTTAATCAAAATTAAAATTAAAAGGTCGTTTTTGTGATATGAATCGAGAAACAATGGAGGAAGAATAGATCTCGTTAATTCAGATTTATAGAACGATTTATTTTGAATTGAATCAAATATGAATGCGTAAATTATCAACGAAAATTAAATAAATATAATCAACATTGCAACCTTGCTCTGATACCATTTTAAGGTTCCGAGCGCAGCGGGAGCGCGTGGGTGGATGTTCCCACTTGGCTTTTTGTCATTAGCAATGATCAATCCAGGATCAATACGACGATAAACACCAGTCTCCACGGATCGAATTACAGAAAAGGAAAAAGAAGATGGTTTGTCCCGAAACCACAGACAAGGATCATTACAGGTTGATTATAATTAATTTAATTAATTATAAAGAAATACCTTTTGGGTGTTCTTTCTTCGTTGATGTTATCGATCATGTTGTTGATGTAATCCTTCGTTGTGTCACAGAAGACAAGTGTAGACTCCCTCTAGCGGTGATCCACACGTGTACCTCGTATCTCTGGACGGCGCCAAAGGATTCTCCGGGTGCTAGGCTGGAGAAGCCTTTTCTTGCGTTGTCCTCCTTAGATCGTCTTGATCCGATGGAAGAGGATCTCCCTCTTTCTTGAGAGAGTTCGTAGAGGAAGAGGTTCTTTCGGCCTTGAAATAATTCTCCAGAGATATTGTGCACAACGATTCTCTTGTGTGTCGGAAAAGTGTTTGGGTTGTGAGGATATTTATAATCGGGTGTGTGGGGTTATAGAGTTATGACAATAAATAAATGCGTTATGCATTTTATTTATTTCATTAACTCTTTATTTAAAACCCCATGTCGAATAAATAATTCCTTGACATGCGCCCACACTGATTATAATAAATATCATTTAAAACAATATTATATCCTCAAAATCACGACTGGAAAAACTACACGGTGTGTAATAATAAATACACGGCGTGTACTTTTTTTCATTGAAAACTACATGGTGTGTATATCTTGTTTTCATTTCTTCATTTCCTTTCCAAAATAAAACTACACAGCGTGTAATAATAAAACACGGCATGTACTTGTTTTATTTTATTTTTACTCCATCATTAAAAACAACTTAGGCTTCCTTGAATAATTATAAAACCACATACGGTAATAATCTTTATTCAACTTGAGATACTTGGATACACTTAGTGTGTGACCCTCTAGGCCTCTTTCGTTTTGGAATTAGGCAGGCTTGCCTAAAGTCTAAGATTACTATCTAGCAACGGGTCAAGGCAGCCAAGAGAAAGAAGTTGACACCGCATTGACGTATCAAATCATACGAATGCTTACTGTGTAATCTAATCCATTTGTCTCGATATCTCATCAAGCCAGTTTCATGGAAGTGTCATAAACCTATATGCTTGATATGTCGTTCTTTGACTACCTGAAATAAACTCGTCGTTTACACCATGGCCATGGAATTTAATGTGACAGTTCTATTTCAATCAAAGGGCCAAGATATCAACTTCCATAAATGGAAGGGACAAATACTTCCATGACTTATCCATTAACAACATGTAACTCATGACACACCCAACATACCCTACTTCCCGCCAACTGTTTGCGTGATGGTTTTCGTCAGTAAATCTAAGTTCGCGAGTCATGACATGTGTTAATGATAATCTTCCAGTCTAAGGACCATTACACAAGCTCACAGATAGCAATATCCGATGACACCAAGACATGCGGAATTACTACTGGCGGGTCTGTTCTCATAATTTCCCATCTTTGAGATTACCAAGTGCGAACTCCATGAGAGAGAGTCTCATCTTCTTACGAGTACTCGCACATGACGGTTTGTATACTATGTGTCCTATCATAGTATGTAATCCAACCACAGAACTTTATTTAAGAATATTGTTATAGCATTTCAAGGTTCTCATCATAGAGGGGATCTTCTATGACCTTATTAATGCAACAAATATTCCAGGACATTATTATATTATAGTCATGCAGAACAATGAACAATATATAATAAGTGAACATTTATGTAATCAAAGTACAAAATAGTTGGTTATGAGGACACCAAACCTAACATGAAGCACTTACTTCCAATGATTCAAAATTATTTCACCATTGGCCTGTTTCCATACCATATATCATATGGAGTCGTTCCTTCCTTCAGACAAAACAAAGTCCAATTATAAATTTATTCCAATGTCAATATTGCTTCCCTCCAAAATTTCTCTAGTATATATTTTTCTATAAGCATTGTTCTGGACATGTTGTTGATGATCCAATTTATCCTTTCAACCACTCCATTTTGTTGGGGTGTTCTTTCTAAATAAACATGATTCCTTATCTTGTGTTTCTCGTGATAGTATTTCACCTGATTGTTTTTGAATTCTATGACATTGTCAGCATGAAACCTCATTATTTTCTACGCAAGCATGCTTTCAGATTCCCTTCAAAACTTTTTAATGAAACTGAACACATAGGACTTATGGGAAATGTAAAATACCCATGCCATTATAGTATAATCATCAACTAATTAAACTTAATATCTCTTTCCTTCAATGGATCTTTGTGAGATAGGTCCACAAACATCAACATGCACTAATTCGAGGACTTCTATTGACTTCATTTCCTTTTCCGTGTACAACTTTATGATGATCTTCCCCTATTGACAAGAATCTTTGGTATGTGTATGATCACATGATATCTTGGGAAGATATATAGCTACATCACACTTTATCTGATCTTCCAAGGATGGTTGGCATTGATGACCAAGTTGTTTATTCCATAACTTGTTTTCCTCTTCTCTGGATAAAAAGCAAATATCATCATCATCACTTACAAGGTAAAGACATCCATTTGTCATTTTACCTTGTATAATCATTGCACCATATATTCCGTTGATTACAAACATATTCTAAGTTAACCTAATAGAATTCCCTAAGTCACACAGTTGACTGAAATTTTGAAAATTATGTCTGAGACCTTATATTACTAAGAAATCAGCATGTCTTATTTCATTGCCCCCAAACATGGCCTTTCCTGAGCCAATAAAATTTAGGCCTTCATTGATTAAAATATTGAAAAATCTTTATTTTCAATATTTTATACCTATTAGAGGATTCTTATTACCTGTCATGTGAGATGTGTAGCTTCATTCCATGATTTATACACCATAACAGTCTGATGCTTTAAATGAAATTTCTGCAACCATTCCCTTCTCATCTCTCTTCTTCTTGGTACATGTTTTTTGCTTCATACTCAGAATAGATTGGAAATCATGATCTTCCTTGAAGTATGATAGACCAGCTTTATCCTGTAGATCTGCAAATTGATTTTGTGTTTTCAGCTCATTTGTTGATTCTCTGATTTTCTACTTGCAACTGCTCAGTTTCTATTTGGTAACATTCCTCTACATGATTGATGTACAATATATATCCATGTGTCCAAATATTACACACCAAAAAAATTGTCCCTCAAAATATGTTCTATAATATTGCGCTCTATTAGGCTTCCACTATTTCTCTTGTTCTCTTTGACATCTATTTTTTATGGAGCGTACATATTTTGAATGTCTAATCTTTACACAACAATAAAACCTGATGTAGGGTGCATTCCTACATGTCACGTATGCACTTCTAAAATCCCCTTGAGTTCTATGAATATTCTAATTTTTCTTTGTACTTAAATAAATCTTTATTTTTGGAGTGGGTGATTACTCTTCGACTTTAACATTCATTGTTTTCTGTTTTTGGTCAAGACCCACATTAGCCTTATCATCTGAACACAATTGTTGCTTCTTTTCTATTTGGCTATTATGCCCCCATTTAACATTTCTGTCTTTTGAATTATTTTCTTTGATAGTATCATACTAGGAGTCAAGAGTTTTTTCTGATACTTTTACACTTCATCATAGACCGAAAACTTCTACTTCAACTTCTTCAATATACTTGATGTTATCTTTCATCGTTTTATTCAAGCCATCAATTTCCATTTTTTGTTCTGTGACCTTGATATTATGTTCATCAAACTTTACTAATCTCTCTATACTAGAGGACTTATGTTTTTCAATTTCCTTTACCAGCTCAGAATTCTCTTCTTCCTTTTTTTTCATATAGTGTTTGGAATCATGAACAAATTTGTTGGATTTCTTCATATTTTCTCTCTAAACAACTATCTCATCAAGGGCTACTTCTAATTCAACTTCCATATCAAAACATCCTTCAACTTATTCTTCTTCTTCATCAGCGTTAATTCCATCCTTTTTTTGAGAACTCCTAACAACTACCACCTCCATGATCTTTCTAATTATCTATCTCTGCAAACTCTTCATCATTAGACTCATCTAAACTATCACATTTTAATGAAATGAGATTCTATTTCTAAATGAAATTTATATTGAACTATTTATTTACCTTAACATAGTTTGAATGGTAATTTCAACCTCATCCTCATCATCTTCTCTGAACTTCCTGGGGCACCTTGCCACAAGATGTCAAATCTTTCCACATTGAAAATATTCTAGTAGAAGTTTCCCTTTGAACATTCCTTTTACCCCTATTGGTTTGATGAAAGAAATGAAATTACATCATATGTAATCTTCCTAATAATATTCAATGGTGGGATTCTTCATGGCCTTGAATGCAACCTCTTTAGATTTCCCTTTTTCCATAACATCGTTATCACCATGTACCAATTCATATGCAACAAGGGTGCTCTGGAGGTTATCTAATGTCATCTTCTTCGAGTCATTATCTTCTAAAACTGAAACTTTTAGATTGGACTAAGGTGAAATTTTCATCAATATGTGTTTTAAAATATTTATGTCTTCAATTAATTCTCCATGACCTCACACATCTTCCACAAAGATATTTACCCTGCAAAAGAATGTAATAAAAGACTCATTTTGGTTTATTCTCATATCTTCATACATGTTCCACATAACATTCATCATTTTCTCTATGACCTTTGTATCTCCTCCATATATTTTCAATAGCTTTTCTAACATTTCATGTGATGTTTTGCATGAAATAACCTTCTTATATAAAGAATTGAATGAGGCTCCTATTAAAAAATTGATTCCCTTTGCATCAGCGTCCAATTCTCTTCGTTCAGCTTCCGATAAGGCACCACTATTAATATATGTAGTTATAACATGATTTGCTACTGTAGACACATCCATTACCAAATATCAGGAGTGGTGTTGCATCTGATTGTTCCATAGCTAAAATTTTTTCCCATCGAATATTGGAATACCTTTATGATTAGTAACAAAAATTTGAGAGAGAATTAATGCTATCAACCTTGCCCTCTAATGCCAATTTTTAGGTCCACTAGGTTAGATACCCTAAATTGGGGGGGGGGGGAATCCGGGTATGAATGATTAAAACAATTTCCCCTATTGATCATGTTTTGTTGACAGAAAAAACAATATTCTCCCTACTTCCCATTGCATAGTATGAACTAATCATAAATCAATCACATGGAACATCAATTTTACTTTATTCACCATCAGTAGGATACGTACAAGGAGAATACACCGACGATGTGCTAATGTACCAAATACACTATAAGTGCACTGATGTTTACAATGTTTAGAGTGGACTCACTATCCCTCTTGGTTTATAACCAATCACAATTTGAAAACTCACTGCTCTAAGTATTAAAGTGTTCTCACTCCTTCAGAAGATCCATTCAATGTTTATAGACCTGTAGGTCTCTTCAATTGAATGAATACCTGTATCCTCAACTGTACATAGATTATATATTAAGGTTAACTTTCATTCACAAATGAATACTACTTTACCACATAATTGAACTGGGAAACCTCATAATTTACGCGTAGCCCTTACTGCTCCTTGTTTTCATAATTACCTTGCCTTTCATGAAAAATATCTCTTTTTGAATGCAATACCAACTCCACTTTTCATGCAGCCTCAAAAATTCCGTGCAACCTTCATTTTTCTCACAATGTTAACTTTTACGTGAAACATCATTTTTTTCATGCAAGACCAATTTTTTTGCATGAATCCCTTTACATATTTTTTATGTGCATCAGAGCTCAGATCTTCTCAAAGTGTTGAGAAGATTTGAATGAGGGGGTCACCTCATATTTATAGGAAAACTCAAACCCTATGAGAAAAACACTTCATGAGAATGTAATACTCTTCAAGCACAAAAAAAATCTTCCATGCAACACTATATTTCTTACACTGCTCCATTATTCCACGCACCTCATGAATTTTACAATTTTTGAGCTCCTGATCTTGAAACACCACTTTCATAGAAAATGAAATTCTTCTATTTTGCACACCACCCTTTCATTTCATGCACCTTCCTTTTCTAAAAATAATCTCTCCATTTTCGGATGATTTATCCCAATAATTTGGAAAACATTGTAAAATGGCACCACCTGGTATCAGATCATTTTTGTACCCCCTCCAGATCGCCAATTCCTTTGTTGAGGTTCTTCTATCAATCATGAATTGTCAACAAAATCTCCTAAAACTGAAAAATCACAAGGTATGCCCACTTTTTCAACAAAATGAACATAGAAACCCAAATTTTCAACATAAAAACATCGAGGACCTCTTTGTTAACAAACACAACAAACCTAGAAATGTTTAAATGACACATTGTGAAATTTTTTCCCAACAATTATTTTTAATTGATTTCACTAATTATTTTGGTAAAAAAGTATTATGATCATAAAATAAGTTAAAAATTATTATTATTCCAAATGTGAAATTTATTTTTCCAAATTCTATGAACATAAGAGGTAGAAATTAATTTAAAATTTATCCCATCGATGTGATGAAATGAATGGGTTTTCAAATTTAAAATGTTCAGAATTTTGATATGTTTTTATATCTAATTATAATGTGAAATTGATTCAAATGAACTATATTATATTAATATTTTTATTATTTATCTAAATATACTTTTAAAATAATCAAATATATAATTTAAGTATATAAAAAAATAAAATGAAAACTCATTTTTCAATTATAATTTTTGTTTTTTAACCATTTACCAAAAAATAAAACTTCTCAAAAAAGTAAAAGAAATTTATCCATAGAATATTTTTAAATTAATATTTTAAAAATGTATTTTTTCCAAATTTAAATTAAAAATTTTCAAGAAATAAGATTAAAAAATTCTTCCGATGGAAGGCAATAAAAAAACCTCTTATAAAAATACATCCTATTAAACATAAAATTGGATTTATTTTTATCTCTATTCAAAAAAATGAATAAGATGAATTTTTAACACATGATTGAAAATATAATATATAAATCTCATTAAAATAATTAAAGAAAATTGGTTTCATTAATTTTTTGAGATTAAAGAAGTTTGTGCATATAAAATATCAAGATTTTAATAAATATCTTTTCTAGGTCATAAACACCATTAAATATATATTTGAAAATAATTAAGGAAAAATATATAATTCACGATTCATATAGAATAATTATTCAATTCCCATACATATACACTTCATTCATCTATCTATATTCTTAAATAATTACTTAGGATTCATGATATTATTTCATAATTCCACTTTTCAAGATTATGGAATATAAATCAAGAGTTTCATCAACCTAATCCTTTTATATAAATAATACTCTTAGAACATACCAAAACTTTCACATGTCCTTGGTAGTCTCAAAATCATAAATAGTATAACCATTATTTCCTCTTAGGAAAAAGTCATTAAAAACTCCCATACATTCCACACCTAATAAATTCAATGTTATCCCAGTTTTTTCTACTTCCATCCATTTTCTAGAATGGTAAATCATAGTGTGAAAAAAAACAATCATAGAATAAAACCACATTGTCATGAAAATAACTTATAGGATATCTAAATCATGACACATTGGTCTTATCCTAGGTGAAATCCTAATAAAATTCCATAGAAATATCTCTAGGTATATTAGTAAAGTTTTATTATCCTAGTTCACAAGGTTTGAATAAACCATTCCATTGATTCCGACTATAATGACCCAGTATTTAAATACATGGATATTAAATCATGTTAGATGAATATTTTTAACATTAAAAATGTACTTGCCTATGGACTATAATAGTTTATTGTCTTTCAGAACATGGTAATATAATCATCTATCCTGGTGAATGATCATTATCATCAACGTTAAATATCTCCACCTTTATTAAACCTATATAAAAACCCACATCACAACATGGGTAATGGAGACATAAGAGAGGGACGATATCATATTATCAATAAGGGAAAACAAGGGTGATATGTAATCATAAAATTAACATAAGGGTATGAGAACATGATCATAATACTAGATGATCATACCCTTCATATCAAGTATTATAAACACAATTCATTGGAAAAATTAGTATTACATAAGGCATGAATCATCAGAGTTTCAATAAGATAATCCATGAAATCATAGCATAGGCATAATATATAAAATTTTGATAGACACATAAGCATAATAAATGATTTACATAGTAGTAAAGTCCCAATGTCGATGCCATCTAAGTAATATGGATTCAGTTCCCAAACTATCATAGTAGTCATGATTCATACCAAATACCATCTTATTAGTCTGGGTTCACTCCCCAAACCATTATAGTAGTCATGTGTCACTCCTAATACCATCATAGTAGTATGGGTTCAGTCCACCATCCACATTAGTAGTCAAGGTTCAATCCCTAGACAATCTTAGGAGTTTGGGTTTACTCCCCAAAACATATTAGTATTTTAAGTTTTCTCCCATGGTCTTCTTAGTATTATGGTTTCAATCCCCAAACCATCTCAGTAGATATGGTTCACTCTCAAGACCATTATAGTTTTAGGAGTTCAACAAACACAACATCCTAGTAATCAAGGATTACTTCCCTGACCATCCTAGTGGAAAGAGTCCTCTACTAAACCAGGTACATTTCACATAACATCCATGTATATATTTTGAGATAAAATCAATACCCAATGAATTTTAGAGATATATTTTTCTCACCATCACATCATGAAATATTATATATGTGTTATATATGATAATGATTCATTCATCATATCCTAACACATAAAAAGCTATGTGTTTTGTAAACATTATAACATAACCCATGAAATAAAATGGGTATAAAAAAATTTCAACCTCAAATAACCAATAGAAACAAGATATGATTCATAATAATTTCATCAAATCATAACCTATGAAGAGAAATAGGTTTCAAAATAATTTTACACATGGATGAGAAATGCATGTCAAAAACATCATTCCATCAAATCATTAACCATTCAAGAATAGATATTAAAGGAATTCATGGATCACATTCCCATTAAGAAATAGGTTGCACAAAATTATGTCATCATAGATGGGAAATTTTTTAAATATATTTTAAAAAAAATTCCAATATGAAAATATCATTTCTTCTTTGAAGAATTTTTTTAAAATTATATAGAATTTAGAATTTTTTTTATTGATAATAAACTTGAATACATATAAAAAACCATTGAAAAACATTTTAGAAACTTATTAAAAATTAAATAATTTTTCAAAATCATTTTCATTAAAAATGGGATTTAAATACCATTGAAAACAATTTTGATTTTTTTTAACAAAAAATAGTTTTTTTAATAAAACTAATTCGCAAATGAAGAGATAAATAAAGTCGCGTTTTCTTAAAAAAATTCCCAACATATACAGGGTACCAACGATTGGGAACTAGTATCAATACATTAATATATCATGAATTACGAAATGATAATATATTTCATGAGAAATGATTAGAGATGGATCACAATATTTCACCAACAAATGAATAATCAAATACAATCCTTTTAAATGATGAGACTATATAAATTAACTATTTCCACATTGGTAACATTGAATCATAATCCCAATGATATAGAAACATTACATGAAGCATAAAAAATAATTAAAATATGGGTATTCATGATAAAAAATTTCCAATGGAAGTATATACCCCACATAAAATAATATAGGCTTAAAGAATGACATGTCTCAAAGAAATAAATTTGAGGAAAAACTACATTACTGATATAGAAAAATTTGAATTATAAACCCCATGAAAGAGAGATAATAAATGGAAATGTAAATAACCATTAATATAAGGATATTAATAAAAGAGTATATTCATGGCTATTATATACAAGACACCCAAAAAAATTGGTGAATATAACATAAGGCTCACAAAAATTAAAGTGAGGGAAGAAATCCCCTTACTACATGAATAAAATTTCAACCATGATACCCTTGAAATAATAACATCAATTGAAAATTTCAATGTAATTAAATAAATTATATTCAAGATATACTATTTTATAGTTATTTATATAAACTACATCACACGAACAAGTGGTGAATATAGCATATATCTCACAGAAATAAAAGTTAGATAAGAAAACCCTTACCTTAAGTGTTAACATTCATCATATATGTTCAATCCTCCTATATAATAAACATATGTTTTTTGTACATAAACCACAGTATGATATTAATTATTTCATATATCCTATATAATTCTATTATGACATTATATTAACCATTTATTTGTAATTACATGTTAATGTTACATTTTGGGTAATAACCGCTTTGTTTTTTTGTAGATGTTTTGACTTATCATTGTTTTTTCTCACACATACATCCTGATTTATATATTTTAATAATGTAAATAATTATGTAAATAACATATATATATAAATATATTCATTATATATGTATTTATTATAATCTATAAAATATATAAATAGGAAATGGAATACACCGTTTATGGAGACGGAAGGCTGTACGTACGTAAGAACATTGCCTCCATTCTATTATTTTATTTAAAGAAAGTATAATATATATATATATATATATGAATATATAATAAAAAAATTATAATTTTTTACTCCATATAAAACACATCTTATTATTATTTCTATATTTAATACATATAATGTAATGTGTGAATAAATCACATAAGATTGAGGAAGAGGTAGTCTACACATCCTCATACAAAGTTATCATATTCCCAAAAAATATAAAGAATGATGATATGTTTTATATAAAAATTATTGAAATGTAAATAAATCGAAAATATCATATATTTAATAAAAAATGAAATTCCTTCATTATACCTATCCCTGAGAGGTGCTAATGAAGATAGAATGACATCAGTTCATGAAGAGGTTTCCCACTGTACATAGGAATGATGATTGCGTATCCCATTGGATTGATGTTTGCAAAGGTTAATGCAGTGAACATAATATACAAAAAATTTCAAAATAGTGAATATATCAAGGTGATTATATAATCATGATATATGATAAATTGAATTTTTATGTAAAGAAATAAATAAAAGTGCTCATTATGGAACATTACCTCGTCCATGGGTAACTCCTTTTGGATTGCACCAATGGGACTCCATGGTTTGATTTTATACAAATGTGAGGAAGATAAGTTTAGAAAAGATAATTTGGGAGATAATTTTGGATGGTTTTTATGATCCAAAAGGCTTGAGAGGTGTGATTAATGGGGAGAGTTGTGGCCTTTTATATGATGGGGAAATGACACAATTAGCAATTTTTAAAAGAATTGTGTGTTCCCCATGTTTTTACCAACCAAGAGAGTTAAATTCTAAAAAATAAGTAAAAAAGTAAAAAGGTATAATTTTTTCTATCCAATGGTTATTGTAAAAGTATACGTTCATTTTCAGGCATAATATTCTATGTATGGTCATTAATTAATCCCATTATTACCTTCGTCACAATAAATATTTTCAATTAATTACATTAATATATATTGTAAGGAAAAAATTTGACCATAATATAAATTATAAATTATTTTGATTCAATATATGGAATCCATTTTTCCAAATTTGGAAAACATATTTAGAATAAAATAATTTTGAATTTATCCCGAAGATGGGATAATACAACATATTTTAAAGGTAAAAATGATCAAATATTTGAAATATTTTCATATCACGTATAAATGTATAATTGATTCTATTAGACTAAATAATATAAATAGACATATAGATGAAATAAATAAAATTTAATAATAATCTGAAATATTATTTAATTATATAAATAAATTAGACAAAAAATGGAGTTTTCAAATAATTTTTTTTGTTCTATCCATATATTAAAAAATTAAAATTATCAAAAAAGTACAAACAAATTTATGCAAATAATATTTTATATAATGAATTTTAAAAATATTTTTATTTTATCATCAAATAATTATAAAATTTTCAAAGATTAGATTTAAAACATGTCTTCCATTTAAAAGCGGTAAAACATTCTTTAAGAAAAATATATCCTTATATGCATAAAATTGAGTTTATTCTTATCGATTCTCTTCAAAATTCATATGATGAATGTTAAATATTGGATTGAATGTATATTATACAAATTAAATTAGAAATAATTCATCAAAATTTCTTTTTTTACATTATTTAGATTACACATGTTTGTTCAAGAAAAATTGTTTTTCAAAAAATAATTTGTTTATTATTGAATAGTTAATTTTTTCACATAAAATTATTTATTTACCCAAGATTTACATTTAAAAACATTATGAAAAAATATTTTTAAAATATTTTTAATCCTTTTTTATACCCACCATACCAACAACATGTTGATAACTATAATAATAATTAAATAATAATAAATATTTTGTATTATAGTTCGGTAAAACCTGGTCATTGTTGTAATGTAAACCATTAAAGGAATTGGGATTTTTTTACCTTAAACTAATATTATCACTTAATATAATGAAAGCTAATATAAGTGATTCAAATAGTGAAAGAATAAATTTGTATTATGTATAAAGAAATCATTTCTTTTTGTAACCTGAAATGAAATCCATGAATGAAATTTAATTTATTTTGAGAAAATTAATTCCCAAAAAACTCTGTGATTTACACAGGACCACTAGGATGCAAATGAAGAATGAGATAAAATGATGTGTAAAGTCTTAATCAACCTCAATGAAGAAGTGGATGATCCAACCACATATCACTATACAATTCATTAGTTCTTAGTTTGGTATATTAAAAAAAATAGAATCAAGATATCCCCAAAATAAAAACTCTATGTCTCAAAGGTAAATAATTAAATCAATCTCAATTCACTAATCCAAATTAAATTTTAATAAAAAATATTCTTAAAATAAAATTTGAAAATGAAAAATTAAATTTCAACCAACCCTCTTCTATCCAATGTTTAAATCATTCTTTTGAAAAAACCTCTAGAAAACTAGAATAAACTAGAGATATTAGTAATTTACCAATGTTATCCTATTAATCCTCATAGACAGATATATACATATATCAACATGAATCCCCATATTCACCCATACGTGAATACGAATGTTTTTATACACATGAATTCCAATATATGGGTGTTATTAAAGAATACTAATTGTCAAATCACTTTCAAAATAATTCTTTAATATATCTTATTTTTTTAAACCATATTTTTTCATCAAAGAATATCATTTTCAAATTCTCAACTTTTTTTTAATTTTTTTTGAGACATTCCAAAACCAAAAAATAAATTTCCTTCCATTTTCAACATAATTCATGTTTCATTTTTAAATAATTGAGAGCATTAATTTAAGAAATCTAGTTTTTGAAAAACCAAATATCATTTAAAACCTAGTAGAAAGACAATAAAACCATCTCATACTCACACAAATATTATGTAAAACAAAATAAAAAACGCAATATGTAATAATATCAAAATAATAGAAAAATATCATCTACAAATGTCTTGGTTACCTATTTTTTTAACTATACCCCATTCGTGTGATCACATTTTATGTCAAAATAGGTAGTTTAAAGGTATTCACATGGTTTTTAGATCATTCAAAAGAACTATAGAACATTTATGTCAATCTTAAATTCTAATAAAAAATTTGGAGTTTCTAAAAAAAGTCCACTAAATAAAAAAACCAATCTTAAATTCCCCAAAAAATAAATACCCTTGAAAAAAACCACGAAGCAAGCTCAGATATTTAGTTTCAATCATCCAGGACCACCATAGAAGTTAATGTGTCCAAATGAATTGGTGGTGAGAAATAACATACCCATTATAGAACCCTTGGATTCTAAAAGTATGAGCTCCAAACTACCAATCATCCCGAAAATACTAGGGATAAATGTTATGATGCCATTTTTTAAGAACTAACCTAGGTTAAACATGAACCAGTCACCTATGTCGATTTTATGTAAGGCCCTAGAGGCATTCCCAATTTTCATGGGATAGAAACTATTATCATTCATCATTAATACTAAATTGGTAATGATTTATCCCATATATGAGAAAAAAAGAAAAAAGTACTAAAAAAGAAAAAAATTGTAAGATACCTCAATGTGACGTCATGTGTCACCTCTAACCAAATAACCACATTCACTCCATGACAGATCTGACACTGAGGGAACAAAAAACAGAAAATTATACCAAAGGTTGGAATGAGAAGAGATATTATCATTATAGATTACATGGGTAAAAAATTCCCTATTACATACCATTAATGTGGAATAGATTTCATTCTAATTTGGAATTATGATATATGAAATAATGTTTTACCATTCCATTAAACAATAGGCCTTAAACATATTTTTTTTAATAAAAAGACAATTTCAGTTACATTTTGAAAATAGTTTCCAAAGCATGAATGAAATTAAATAAACTTCATTAAGTTACAGTCAATGATAAAATATGAATTTTAACATAGAATGAAAATAATGGGTGAAATATTATAAATATACTAAGTAGAGGAATGTATCCTACATGTAAAACATGTGTCATGGGATCTCTTGTGGGGTTCATGATATCCTAGGATAGAGCTATAAAAATATCTTATACTCAATATCTACTGGTACCAATTGTCCACAACCACAACATTGACATTCTTCAACACCCCCACTAGTTTGATTGAGGGGCACATCACAAAATTTTTTAGGATATCTACATTGGAACACAAGATATTATTTAATCAAAACTAGTGAAACATGTATAACTATAGCTCCCACCAAACTACAAATGGCTACCCATAAAAATTAAAATATAGATGAGCTTTATTAATGTATCAGATACAAATATATACACACACACACACACACACACACACATGTATTTATACAAAATACAATATGTATTCTCTACCGAATAATCCAACCTTAAGAAATTCCTCTTTTTAACTCAATAAAAAAAGTAAAAAGCCTCTTAATTATGAATATAATTCAAATCACACATTTATCACACACACCACATTTCAAAATTTTTGGTGTGTTAATTAAGAGGGGTTTTTAATTTGTATAAAACATGTCAAAGTTCCAATCAGGCCACATATTTTTATTAAAACACATTCTGTTCGGAAAAAATGTTAAAAAAATATTCATAATAAGAAGAAGTGATGTGGAAGATTACGTAATAATTGTTAAAAAGGAAAACTATTTCCATGTGGAAAACATATATTTCATTTTTATATCATAAATAAAACACAATATTTTATCTCTAAAGAAATAAAAGAATAAAAATTAAATGGTGGGACATTGGGAACCTACCTCAAAACATTCTATTTAGATGTTGACAACCTGAAGCTTCTTCACACATACACACATATATAAGAGTAAAATTCTTATATATACATCTTGACCCAATGTACATATTCCCCTCTCTTTGAGGGAATATTTATAAATATTATATTTATATATTCTTACTCTTGAATACATGTTAATGTCCCTATTAACAATTATGGTCCCAAGATATCATAAATAAGTCTAAGCTATAATATAAAATTATTACAAATTGAAAACATACAAATACCCTAATGATAATTGAGAAAATAAAAATAAAAATTGAAGATACATTATCTGGAACTGATTTCAAACTCACTTCCTGCAAACACATAGGCTAGAAATGATCTTAATTAGGGATCACAAACACTCATCATAACAAAATATGGGAAAAAATAAAACCAGAAAAATTAGTTAGGTTTTAGGAAAAATGTGATGACCACTAGGAAGAAAAAGTGATAGAATTATACGGGGAAATGGAGGAGGATGGGATAATTTAATCCTTCTTAAAGATTATTAAACACCAATTTATGAAGACAAAAAATAAAGGGAATCCTTACTAAGGGATAAGGGTCACAAATTTGGGATTTCTGATCAGGAATGTTGCATGACAATGGTATGGAAGGGGGAGTGGGTCTTGAAAAAATATGTATAATGGTGGAAACTGGAGGTAAGAAAAATAATAATAAAAATATTCATATTATAAAAAATAAAAACATCATTATTATTATTCTTATTTTAAATTTTTTAATAGTTTGACACTTAATAAGGTTTGGACAAACATTTAGACACACCATGTGCCAACCATGTTCCCCAAACTAGTCCACAGAAGAAACTCCAACATGCATGCAACATGGTTTAACAAACCTTGCGATGTTCTATGCAAATAAACTCTATCAAAAACTATAGATGTGATGAGATGGGTTCCAAAAAGTTTCTACTAACTTTTTATCAATCATGTGACTATGATAAAAACAAAATGTTTTAAAAATTATACCTATACAGACATGAAAATTAATTAAAAGACTAAAAATAATTAAATAATAAAAATAATTATTCTTTCATTCTCTGGGTTTGATAAGTATATTTTTTGTTTACACTGTATATTTTATCATTCATCTAAAAGATAATCTGAAAATCATTGAAGTAAGTAAAAAATAAATGATATCAATTATATTTTTATCAAATTTGATCTAATTGTAAAAAATATAATATTAATCTATTTCAAAGAGGAATTATAATATTCACCCAATTCTATTATTCATTGTCATATTTTTATTACATTCATTACATTTCTTATTTTTATTTTTTCATGTCTATTTACAACGAGGTGTTAAATGATCAATGAATCTAGAGTACACAATATCTGAAGAATTAAAATTATCAGCCAATATGGAACGAAGAATAATCACATGGAATATCTATATTCAATAAAATATTACCTATTTAAATTTAATCACTAAAATTTTAGTCATTTAATTTATTAAATAAAATATCATCCAATTTCCCTTAATGATAATGGATATTAATCCCAAACATAAACATAAAAAAGAGTATTCATGGATTCATTACTTGAATAGAAGCTTGAAAAACTCTGCACAAAAGTATAAAATTTTAGGAGATGATACAAAAACTAAAACACTGAATGGATACTTATTGAATAATAAAAACACCAAAATAATTTTTTTATTGGAAAATGATTTTAGGATATATTTGATTATATATGGTACCATGGGTCTATTTAGTTGGATAATATGTATTTGAAGACCCCCAAGATGAATGTGGAAAACTAAATATTCATAATCTAATAAGAAATTAGATTCCTATTTTATAAAATAAAATATGAGATAAAATTTATTGATGATGTGGTTTAAGGATATCCACGCCACTCCCCTTCTATGGTAGGTAGAGAACTGAACATGAAATTATAGAGTAAATATAACATTTGTTCCCTAAATAATTAAACTCATTGAATTTATCAACCACAATGACACTCTGGTGCCAAAAAATATAGTGGGCCCCTTCTACCATTTAAAAAATAGCAGGGATTAACACTTAGGTTGATAAAAATTAACTAGTTTCTGGAACACCATGACTTGGTTCCTTGATTACTGATATTGGGCCTATTCTTTCCTCATCATATTCATAGTGTATCAATGACTTGATCATGACCCACCATGTCAACCAATATGGATGGTCATCTCCAAATTTCTAAAAGAGAGGCTCTTTGAGGACCATTCCCTACACTAGGGTTTTTCCTCATTCTGTTGTACTGGGACTCCACTTGAGCAACACACCATGCACTATTCCAATAACCCTATTTTTCCATACAAAATGTTTATCACCATAAGTTTTTTATACCATTGGTGAATCTATAATCCCAAAAAACCATTCATCAATTCCATGTGCACAAAATAGTATTCCCCCTAAACATCAAATGAAATACTACTAGATTATCATGAATGTAGAGTAGAAACAACAAAAACCATGGTATAAATAGGACATAGTGAACCCCTTAGAGGAAAAACGCACCCATTTTTTTCTAGATCACCTCCATACCCCACTCTTGACCCCAAATATTTCTAAAAATTAGAGTGGATTGTTTTGATGGATCAATCACATTCATAAAAGGGAAGGGAATAATTTGTATTTCATTTCTTTTTTATTTTATTTTGTTAATTATATGAGATAATAATTTTATTTATAAATTTTTTAAAACAAACAATTTAAATTATTGTTTCAATAACAGATAATTACTAATGATTATTTAACTAAAATGGTGGAATTTAGTGTGATGATGTAACTATTTTGATTTAGCAGTTTCTATTTTCTTATGTGTACAACTAATAATGAATGGTATTGATAAAATGAGATATTATGGGGGACATAAATAAAGTATAACGTGCACAGAAAATTTTTTGGAGAAATGAATTTGGGTTAAAATAATAGCAATATGTTATTATGTGATTTACTATAATTAAAGTATGATTAATAATAATTATTTAGGATTAATATATTTAAGATATCATGAATTGTAAGTTATAGAAATTTTAAAACACATGGTGTTTTTAGAGGTTAATTCTCTTTTATTTATATAATATATATCTAAAAAAATAAGAAAGAACAAATAAATGATTTTTCATACATTAAAATAAAATTATAATTATTCAATATAAATAATATAATTTAGTCATTAAAATAGTGGGTATAAATTGATGTAACCACAATTTTAAATATACACATTAATCGAATATAAGTCACTATTATCATTAATGAATTGATGAGATTTAATTAGCACACCTAAACATCTAATAATTTTATTTTATGCGTAAAAATATACTTTTTCATTTACATTATTTTTTAATATAAATTATTTTCTATTTCAATAATCAATATATATTATTGATAAATGATGATAAATTATATATTTCATATAAATATTAGTTTGAAAATAATTTAATTAGTAATTGAATGGAAAATAGAATTACAATTTATAGAATATAAGTATTAGTCTTCCTATAAAAATTATATTCATTATATTCAATAATTATATTTCAAAAAACAGAATTTAAATTATTTAAATATAAATACTATTTAATAACCATTATTTTCGAGTTCATCATATACAAATAATAAAATGATGATTTTTTTGTTTTTCTCATGGATCATTCATTGTGTAATGAATTGTAAAAAAATATAGATATTTACAAATAAATTGACCTTTATGATGTCATTAGGATATGAGTTCATATTAAAAAAAATTTAAAACAAATTTTCCATGTTATATTTGTATTAAAATAATAAAATTGAACAATTAAAATATTATTTTTGAATTTATAAATTCCGTTCTTATCATTTGGGAACTCCTGTAAAATGTTATTCCATTGTGATCTATTTTGGTATATTAATTTTATTTAAAAATCACATAGTGTATTTTAGTTTTGGATTTATTTAAATATACCAAAATTTTGTATGTAAAATAGTAAACCAATTCATTTAATAAATATAAAATTTGGGATTATTTATTCAAAAAATAATTTTTTTTGATAAAAATAAACATATTATGGAATCTGTTTTTAGAGATAATGGGAATTAATTATATAATTTTATTTTTTCGTGCTAGTAAATTTTATATTATAAAATATTATTTAAATACATGATGAAAATATAAAAATTATTTTACAATAAAATATTAATTTTTATTCATAGAAACTAGTATCCAATGTAATGAATATAGTTTCCCTAGAAAATGTAAAATAATATAAAAAAATTTTTACCAAGTGTGAACGATCTAAATCATTTAAAAATAGGTATCCAAATGAGTGGTTGATGTTTGGAAGCTATAAAAATTTTACCCTATTCATTATTATCCACATTGAATCTACATCCAATTTGAAACTTTTTCTATCATTATATAAAGTAGTAATATTTAAAAGACATCCATATTTTCCACTTATAATCAAAGACTTCCACCATTAATTCAAGTCTACAATAAAATTTATTTGATAAGATAAATATTAGCTCGTGATACATCAAAGATAATAATATTCAAAATCACTAATCATCTATCCTTTTTATTTTTTCCTAAATCCTTGATTTCCCATGAATATATCAAGAGAAAGAGTAATTGTTAAAGTAAATTTCAATAAAAAACTAATATTTTTCCTTAAGTTTTTTCCTTATCCGAACAACTCAAACAAATTAAAACATGATTACATAATTATAATATATATATATATACACATATAATAATACTATTTTTTGTATATTAACTAAAAATTATCCACCTTTTAACTTTTCCCATAGGAAGAAACATTAGACAAGTATAAGTTCAAACTACCACCTCAATGAAGAGTTGTGTTTTATAATACATTAATGGATTGAATGGATATATAAAAATTTATTTTAGGATATAAATTTTCATTTTAGATTATTATATTCCTAATAGATAAATTATTTTCAAACATTCTCTATTTATGTACAAAGATTAAAAATCATCCACACATATATGTATCCTACCAACTCTATGTCTGACGTCTTCCATTTAAAAACACCTTCATACATGAATGGTTATAAAAAATTTAAGTGTTATATATATATATGATATTGTGTAATATTGTATATAATGGTTATGGTTCAATTGGTATGAACTAAAAATTGAAAATAATTGTTAATTAATCATTTTTTATCTATATATTACAATAAACAAGATCGCTAAGGATCTCATTCTCCCAAACCATGCCCATATATCTCATTGAATTAACTTGGTGATGTATAAATCAATGAAAATAAATATTTATTTATATTTAACAATATCTAAATTATTAACATATTATTAGTAAATATTTTTTGATATTTCCATTTAGAAAATATGTGAATTAATCATAATTACAACATCCAATAGTAGAAATAACTGATAATAATGTAAAAATAAATATTAAATGCTTATAATATTTGATCAAAATGAGTTATAGATATAAATTATGTTCCTAACTGATTAATTCAAAATTTTATTTTTATTATACAACAGGATAGATATCATTTATGGGTTTTAAGAGTTAAGGTTAGTGTTCATATCTTGATTCCTCAAAACTGGTGATGTTTTCTTTTTATGAAACTATTATTCATTTTTTAGTTCAATTATTTCCCAATTGATTATCATTTTTTATCAACATATATATCATTTCATTTAATTTCATTTTCAATAAAAATTTATTTTCATTATTTGGTCCATTAGTTACCAAATTCATATGGCATTTTTCATCTCAGTATTCATTCTTTAAGACTTACTCCACAATCCCCACTTCTTTCTTTTATATTGATTACAATTGTAAAGGGATGTATTTTTATCATATTACTCCTAAAAAGAAGTAATATAAATAAATATTTATTTATATTTTATTTTTTATTCAATGATCACCATGTCTATTGGGGTTCTTTATCATAATTTCTACCTTTTGAGAGAAATTTCGTATTACCAAAAACAATTTATTTTACATGGTTCACATAGTGATATATAGGATTATAGTATAGTAGTTAAATATAATTTTAGTTAATCTAAAATTTTATTGTAATGTAAAAACATTTTTGAAGATATTTTTTTCAATTAAATTTATTTTTTTATATTTTGTGTAATATACAACACTGAGTTTAAACAAAATGTGACCTAATATTAAAATTTGATTATTTAATATTGTAGTTTTAACCAAAAAATAGTAATGAAGGATAATAATTTGATTTAATAAATTATGAAAATATTTGGTTTATACATGTATATAAAATTTTTTATTTACACAACAATTAATTAGAAGTAATAAATATAAACTATATAAAAATAAAAGGAATCCTTTTATTAAAAAATATTTTTATTAAAAAATTGTGTTCTACCTAAAAAAATTTTAAAAAATATTTTTTGAATGATTTTAATGAAACATATATTACATATTTTGTAATATGCTTAACATTCATATTATGTAATTTCTTGAGAAGAGATAAGAAATGTTCCTATAGTTTACTTAAAAGCTGTATTTTTAAAAAAAGTAACATTCTATATTTTTATGAACTTATTTTAAAATAAATTTTGAAAGTGTAATTAAATATATCTTGGAAAATAATTTCTATTTTCAAAATCCACATGTTAAAATTATCTTAGTTTGATTTTTTTGAATTATTGGACATGAATATATTTTTGATGAATATTGAAAATTATATGTATACGTAAAGAAATTTAATTTCTATTAATATTTTAAAACAAAAATTATATATAAAATTATAATTTTAATATAATAATTAGTATAAATATATATCAATTATTCCAATTTAGTTCATTGGAATCAATTTTATAATTAATATTTATATTATAACTTCTTAAACATTGGTATGTTTTCTCATTGAAAACCAACTTTTTTAGCACATCTACGTGATAAATATTATAATATATTTTCCACTTATGTGAAATAAATATTGAAAAAGGTGTATGATTTTCAGAATAATTGTAATTCATATTTTATAATAAGGTCAAATTATTTTTTTACCACAATAAATAGTAAAATAGAAAATATTATTTATAATGGTTAAGGTGAAAACTGGTTTACTATAGGTTAAACTAAAAAGGAATTGGTTACAATTTACCCAAATATTTTCCAACACCCATTTTATTTCCATAATTTAAACATATAATTTATATTATTAAAAATAGACCATTTTTTTCTCGTGGAATGTGGAAATCATGGTAGCACATTTTTCTTTTTCAAAATTACATATTTGGTACTCACCTCAATTTTAAAGGGCCACCCCTTCTATATATGTCATATGTTCATGTTAAAAAATTTATTAACTATGAATGTTTTTGACATCCAATATCTTTATTATTATAATATTTATTTTTATTAATTACTTTTGAAGATTAATTATTGACATTATTGTTATTTTTTTCATTTGTTGAGTGAATTGGGAATGAATATTTGTCCTAGGGGCCCTTAGTAACACATTTATTTATTGGTAAGTGTACAAATACAAAGTGTAATTACTATTCTATTTATTCTAGAAAAAATATTTAAGATCTTATGAATAAGGCATTGATGATAAGATTTATTATATATGGAATTATTTGTTTCTTCACTATGAAGTATGTTATCATTATCAAGGAAATTTATTATATTTTTTCATTGATATATATTTAATTTATGGGATTAGTTATATCGAATTATTTAATTTTCATTTATTCATTCAATATTATGCATGTCATTTTTACTCTATGATATCTCTTAATATATGATTTCACCTTATAAGAATTTGAGATCTCCCATATTATAATATCATTTAACCAAGTTACACCGAATATCATTATGTTTGATACATCTAGAATGGTATCCTGCATATAGAATTTATTACAGATAATGAAGACATATTTGGGATTTTGATGAATATTATATAGTTTTAAAGAAAAACTATTTTTATATAAGCATCAAATTTATTATTTAATATTTCATAAAAATATTCTACAACTCTAAACATAAAATTATTGTGGTGTTAAATAATATAAATATATATTCCTAATATTTTCATAATAACACATTTCATATATATTGATTTGAATTATGATACATAAAATATGTGTTCATTCCAGCCTGGTCCAAGGGTTTGGGTCTAGGGTAAGATAGTTTTTACTAATTAAAAGTTTTAAGTAACATTATGGGTTTATATGTGTACACGATAATGGTGTAGGAATAAGTTTGGGTTGATATTTGATTCTATATAGATGAAATTCCAATTATATTTTTAAAATATTAATATATTTTAGTAGTATACATGATTAACATAAATATTGATTGTTAGGTGATTTTATTTTTTTTGGATAACGATAAAATTAAACTATGGAAAATATATTGTATGAATTTATTTGTTATGGATATATTAGGATAAATAATATTTGAATGAGAAATTATATATTTAATTTTATAGTGGAAACCTTGTGAATGGATATAAATAAATTAAATAAACGTTAATTTTTAGTTATATAAACTGTTTGTTATTTCCTATTAATTAAATACATATTTGGGTATAAAAATTAGAGGTGATATCAATTACAGATTCACCTTGGGGTAGTAACTATGAAAATAATACATTGGTATTAGTTAAAACATCACCTAGTTCACAATAGAGTGGCCTAAATACAATTTTTTTAAACTCCTGAGAGATATGTATTTAATGATTCATATTATTTTTATAAACTATTATGTATAATTTAAAAATAATTTTATGACATAATATGTAACTATATCCATTAAATAACATGATTGGTAATGACTACTGATAACCTATAATAAAACATTGAGTTTCATATGTTATGTTTTTAATATAATTTATGGGGAACTTCTTCAATGTAACTAATTTTCATTTTTATAAATTTATAAATAAATTTATTTTAATACATAAAATTTAAATTATTTTGTTCAATGGATGATGCATACTGGATCCAAGATTACAACAGGAACTAGGGACCATATGGTTATTTTCATAAAAATTGATTGAAAATGATAGTATGTGATGTGATAAAATAATTTCATATCAATATCCAATAACAAAGACTTACGATTAACCTTTGGAATATATTAAAATTAAAAACACATCAAGTAAGATAAAAATTGAGTACCATGTATATTTATCTGATGATGAATAAATAGTAATGAAAATAAAATTTCTTATATGTTAGTTACGGTTAATGAAACACCTTGGAAAGTTTCTCAAAGTAAATAGTAGTTGTTTTATGTTTGGTTATGATGGTCATTAAGGGACCAAATGCAGATAAAAGGAGAAAATTTTCACAATCATAGTTGAGGAAAATTTTGTTCTTACAAAGGAATAAATGACAATTTGATGTTCTAAATTTAAATAGTTGGGATGTTATTTAAAAATATTCCATAGGACATGGAGACAAGGGAAAGCCTATGTAAGAAAAAATACTAAAGAATAACATGATAATTAAGTTACATATTTTCCTAACTATAGAGTTTTGGATATATTTTTAGAGATTGATTCTATGTTTATTGTATACCCGTGATGTTTTATTGATATTCTAAAACACTAACTAAATGAATGGATTTTTACATATTAGAGAAAACATCCATTTTTTTTTATTATATCCCAATATCAATGTTGTAGGACAGTGCCTCTTGAAAATATTATTATTAGTCATTTATATGAAATTTAGGTAACATTTTAATAATATTAGATATTTCAACGTTGATTCTATATTATGTATCCAAATTTGTGCATCAAATTTCATAGTCTGAATTAATATATTAGAATATATTAATTCATTTTTTTAATATGAACCCTTTATAAAGATTAACTAAATGCTTTTTTACTTATTTTAAATCATGATATGAAGTTATAAGCCTTACCCTAGTTAAATGGGTTTAATTATGAATTAATATTATATAAATTATTTTCAAAATATTTTAGATTCCTATATATAATTTCATTATCAAATAATTAGAAGAATTAACAAGATGAAATTCATTTAAGGGGATATAATATTTCACCCTAAGATTTTAAAAACCAATTAATCATTAAATAAGTATTGGTTATCATTAAAAAAATGGAAAAATTGATCCAAAAGGAACTGTGATACATTAATATAAAATTATAAGTAATTAATGTTACTTCATACGGAAAAACAGTCTTAGTGGCCATCAATGGAGATGATGTGTAGAAGGATTATTAATCCATAAGGGTATACTACATGGGAGTATTTTTTTAAAAAGGTGTACATGTGTTGTGTTCAGCACAAGAGATGATTCTATGATTCGAATACTAAATGTGGTAGAAAGAAACAATATGGAAAGGTAGGTGATCATATTATGGGGTCTTAAAAAAACAAATGGTGACCATAAAAGAATTATTTCGGTTATAATGATCTCAAGTTAGGATTCCTAGAGTTTTTTGATCCTTTTGTGTGACATATCTTGTCTTTCTATTTCATAAGTCATCAGTTCTCTTTTCATAAAACCTTAGGTGTGTCGAGATTTAATCATTTGAGGTTACATTTTATTAAAGTTTAGTATTATTTGGGTTATTTATCTTTCTTATGGTGATCAAAATTGTTCAACAATGATAGTTCATTAATTTCATAATATTTATTCTTCAGTTTTTCCCCATAGATAGAAAGTTCAACCCTAATACCATTACGTGATTAAATAATCATTCTTGAGAATTCTAGGAGTAGAAAAAATTATTGAGGGGAGCCGGTTACACAATAAACCTACTAGATCTTATTTTTTTTTTGAGACTCCATTATTTCTCTCTTACTGAGTGAATTTTCTTTGAAATTTTTAGTATTTGGGAGGTGAAGAGATTGTATCATAGTTTAGGCATAAAGATTTTAATAACCTCATTGAATGTATGCGATAAGAACTACTATTTTAATACATCCAAATGACATTGTTAGTCCCTAGTTTTTCTAATCGTGGATATTATTTTTGTGATGTTCACCCAGATCCCAGTATAGGGAACATGATTAGCACATGGTTTCAAAAATAATTTTCCAAAACATTAACAATACCCAAAATCATAAAAAATTAATTTTTTGATTATAATTTAAATTTTTAAAAGCAAAATCACTCCCCTCACCCAATAGTCATCCTTATTCCAGGAACCCTTTTCCGGGTTTTTTACATCTATGTCATTCAGTTATGTGTTTGTTGAAGGTTTATTTTGAGGCATCCATTGTAAAATATCATTCTTCACTTCATTTCCATTATTTTCAAATTAATCTCTAATAATAACTTTTTCTTGATACATATAGTTGTATCGAAGTAGATAATAACAATGGTTTAATTTTCTATTGGTTTCTTCATGACCTTATATATTTATTGTGACATTTTAAATGAATATTCAATCTGTTGTTTGAAAAAGAAACTATATTCATGGTAGGTGGTTGTTTTATAGATCTTTAATCATATAAATGTGATTTGATGAGGATTAAATACATGTTATAAATATTATATTTTGTATAATTTTTGGATTTATCTAAATGGATATTGTTCCATTTTTCATCAAATATGCATTTTATTTTCAATCAATTTTTAAAATATTATTCTTATTTTAAAATTTCCTGATTATTATTTATTGAATAAATTCATGGTCAACTCTATGAAATAAACAGTGAAACTATAATGTTTATTTTATATTTGGAATCATGTATCATGACTATGATTCATTTTAACATCTCATGTGTCTTAATAAAGAGTTTTAAACAAGATTTATAAATATAAAACCCCTTGAAACCTACCCCTCTAGGTCATAAAAAATGAATTTTTTTCGTATTATGGGTGACATAATTTCTGGTAAATGGGACTATGTTTTTTATAATTATTTTTGATGGAATTGGGGTTGTTTCTTTTTCCGGTGTATGAAGTAATGGTGTAATCTTTTGTAATTTATTGTATAAATAAGGATGCGTATTACATTTTGATCTCACCTATACATTATATTTTATTAAAAACATGGGATCCCAAAGTGAGAATACAATAATAGCCATGTTTTTCTATGACATGTAATGCATAGGTGAGGTCATTCAATAATACACATTAATAGTTTTCATATAATTATCAATAATTCACTCTCTAAAATCTGAAAACCTCATTAGATATAACCCAAATTAAATTAATAATAATTATATAACGCATAATCCTCTTTATTGTGTTTTTCCTCATCCATAAAACCCTTATTTTTGATAACATATTGGGGTATGTTTCAAGTAGTTTTATTTTTAGGTAGCCTTGTTAAGTGTTCCAATAAAGCCTCATTATAATTTCAAACAATGGTAAGTCAAAATATATTCTTCTTAATCTATACCACCATATATAATTTCACCCTCAGTTTCATTGAATCAACTATTAATTTATTAAAAAACATAGTAATAAATATTTTCCAAAATAAGACTCATATATTGAAAAAAGGAAATAAATTATACATTTTGACGACAAAATAAAAATAATTCTATTAAAAAATCCACTAATTATACATGTAATAATTGTATAGTATATAAAACATTCATTTAAATGACAACTAATCAGAATAATATAATTATAATGCTATGTAAGGGATAACCTACCTTGAATCTAGTTTCCTATACACTTCAAGACTTAGATCCAACTAAATAAATAAAAAATAACCCAATAAGACCGAGTGGAAAAAGGACTATAAAAAACTAATCCCGATTTGGTTTAATATAACCCTAGGTCATGAGAAAATTATAGGGTTTGAGGAAATGATAGAGAATATGATAAATGGATAAAGGAAGAAAAGAAAAAGATATCACCATAGAGATCCAAAATTAATACCTAAATAAAACAATGGAATAAATCCATATAAAGGGATAGATCCAAGGGGGTAGATCATAGAATGTTTCAGATAGAATTGAAGTACAGGGTGTGAAATTGGGGTCAATAATAAAAAAGGGTAAAATAGTGAAATTTAGTTTTTATTTGTTCTTGGAACTGTACAGTATTTTTCCACATAGTTTGGAATGATGTGTTCTTACTATATGCGCAATTCTAATATCATGAATCACAACACAATATTAGGCTACTTGGTTAGAAAAACCAATCACCGACCACATAAATTTCATGTATTAAAATTAGGTTTCATATCGTAATGTTTACCCACGGTTTGTTCTAACCATGTTCTAAATGATGAAACATTATCTCCAACTACCAAAAAATCCCAATATCAACTAAATTTCTCCTAGAATGAGAATAAAACAATATATATAAAAAAGATAATAGAGTTAATTATGATAAGACACACTAGTTCATGACCATGCTTTTCTTAGTTCCCTAGAGTTATATTTTTTACATGGGATTTTTTCCACTGGTGAGAATAGAAAGGGTAATTCCAAGTATCTAAGTAGTTTATTTTTTATCTAGTTCTCATAAGGTTTAGTAGTTTTAAAGATTAGTATTTGTTTTTCTTAGTACCTAATAGGTTCCCATGAAAAACGTTTTGTGGGGGTTATAAATTATTTTTCATTGAAACATTATTTTTTCAATTGGTTTATTATATTCAACTCTCCCATATCCATTATTTAAAAAGAGTTCTTATCAAAAGAGTTTTGGAAATTATATCACTATAACAAGATGTTTTTAATGTTATAAAAAGAGTTATTTTTTAAAAATTATCACATTAATAGTTTTAAAAATAAATTGAAAATGAATTTTTTTTTAACAATGTCATTCTATAATCGAATATACCTATCATTAATGGGTATTCTTGAATTGGTGGTGGAGAAAATATAGGCGATATAGTTCACACCTATCATCATTACAGGTTTCTCTAGTTCTGCTGAACTGAAATTGAATACCCATGTATTCCATCTCTGATTTTGGATGACAAGTAGTAAATAATATTCACATGGAACATGGATATAGAAGTTGAGGTTGTTTTATTTTGTTATATCTTTATGTCTTAATGGTGTCCACCATTCTGAATATCTTTTTATACTATGTAACTTGTTTCATTTATCATCACATTTATTTTTTAATTGATGTTATGTTGTTTTGTTTCTTTCGTGGGTTTAATAATTGTTATTCAAGATGTTTATTCATTTTGGTTTCGTTTGTTTACTTATATATTGTATCTAATTACTTTAGGGAACCAAACATCAAAATAATATAATAGTAATGCCTAATTTATAGTTGGTAACCACATATATTATGAACTTTCTTCCAAAATAAATTTATTCTCATCAGTTATATTTGGATAGCCTTAGATTTTATCACCACCTCATGGTTATCACTAATTTCCCTTATGGATTTCATGGGTAATCTATAGTTTCCGTTCTATTGGAGATATAAGTTAATTTTTTAACGTATTGAATCAATAAATCATAATCCCTTATTATTTACAATAATTTTTCCAACCTTAGGTTCTACTCTTTTTTTGTGAATATATATTTTAATCTTCTATAGGCAGTATATATTTTACATTTTTCCCATATATAATTTATTTCAAAATATTTAATGAAAAACCACCACTATAAGACCATGAACTGGTTTTGATAATTATTATGATAGGGATTCGATTTATGTAAAGCATATGTAATTAAATGACCATACTTCATCAAGAAATAACTACTCCCCTTCATTGAAGAATCAATGTGAATAAAAAAATCACCATTTGTAATTATAAAGGATAACACTGGAGAAGTAACTAATACTCATTTGAATTTTGGAAGACATTCATCACATTCATTTTTCTAGATGAATTTTTATCCTTTTCGAGTTAACATAGTTAACGGGATAGATAATGAAGAAAATGTTTTAGTTAACCATTCAAAAAATACCAAAAATACATTTAACCATTAAATATCAATTCCATTTATAGGTCATGGTCACCCTTTAACCACTTAATTATTATAAGGGTTGACTATGTTTCAATTTCAAGAAATAATATTTCTATATAGTGATATTTATTGTAACCAAAATTTAGAAATTATAAATTTCAAATAAAACTAATTTTCCTTTAATGTATTCAGAAAAAATATAAAAAAATTATCATTATTTTAATAATATTCATATTATACAAAAATAACATCAAAAAATAGAACAATAAATTTATCCAAATAGTCATGGAAAAAATGATTAATTATATACATAAATATAGAGGGTGTATTTGTGAATCTAAGAGACATAACTATAAATCCATAATGGAAATACATTATCCTAAATGAAGTCTTTAGAATGTACTCTTCCTCCAATATAGATGATGGTACCCATAACTGATATATATATTTAAAAAATAATGCACCCCTAGAGAAGATCAAATGATCCATTGATATGAGGCAAAATATATATGTTAATAATTTTAATATGATTCAGTGCTATATAATCAATGGAAAATATCATAGAACCATACGTAATTTCAATAAAAAATAGAATCAACCTAAGGGGATGTAAAAGGGGGATAAAATTCTTATCAAGAAAATATTATAATTTATTTTTCAATTCTAGAAACTTAATTTAACCCATTTGATAAAGAGAGCTCTAAATATTTCAATGTATCTTGATTTATGTCAATAGGAAATTCAACCTCTATATAATGAATAACATAATGAAAATCATCAAAAAAATAAATCCATATATTCATTTACAACTGAAACATCACTAGTTATAATGGTTTCCTTATATTTAATTATATGTGCTTGATAACATTCACTACCTTGTTTAATGAGTTTCCAGGATTCTTGATATGTTATAAAAGGAATGAGATCATTATTATAAAAAAAATTCAAACTCAATATAAGGATTTAATAAGAATTATTGAGATCTTTAATTTATCTTATATTGGTAAAATAAAAACCAATCCATACCCTAGATATCAATTAAGCTCTTCTAAGGGTATGATAACTATATTTTCCAAAAAAAAGCCTTTATATAAATAATGATATAATAATTAAAATAAATAATTATTTTTATAATACTCACACCAATAGTTTTTAGTAAATTTTTTCTTTAATTTACTAAGTTGATATTTCCAGTTAACTTGTAAATTGTTTAAAAATTAATGAATGTATTGAAACTGAATCAAATAAGAGGTTTTCATTCATAGAGAGAAAATGTAATATACTAGTCACAACTTTATTTCCTAACACAATGATAGAAAATGGAATTAAAAAAATAGATTATAATATATGTGGTTACTATAATTCATAACATTATATGGAAACACAATCACAAAATGAACCATCTCAGTAGAATTGAAAAAACTCATTACCAATATTTTAATATAACACCAAGAGAATTTACATTACATTTCCCTTAAAAAATAATTTGTTAAATAACATTATTCACATAAAACTCAGAATCAAAACAGACAATAGAAAATTTTATTAACATTATAATGTTTTAAATAACATGGTTGTTATAATGATAGATAAACATTGTATGTCATTGATTTTTAAGTCATGGACATTATTTTCATTATCGCTACATACCAAATATGGTTAATTTTTTGGAAAAAAATGAATTTTTTTCCCTAAAATTATATTTTTTTTGGTGATTAATTTTTTTAAAATTAAAATTATTATTTTATATGATTAATATAATGACAATAATGTTATTAATACTTGATAGAAAATAAGAATATGACTGGTTGGGATACTAAAAGTAAATTTTTCATATAAAACCATTTTTCATTTTAAATTTATTTTTTATTTAAAAGATAAATTATCTATTTTTCAAATATGAATAATTTTTTTTGTTTTTTGATTCATCATATCAATAGTATTTTAATATTATTTTTTATTTTTATGAAATATTTGGATTTTAGATGAATATGGGAAAAAGACATATTTTTCTGCAAACTGTCCCATTTATGATTTTATCATAATATATGATTGAATGATATGTTTTTGAAACATTTATATGTTGATGATATATATTTATATATAAAATAAATTATTTAGAATTACTATTTTTTTAATAAAATCTAAAAATATCATTTTGGAAGCATAAATAATATTTAATTCTAAAAGTAGTTATATTTTCTCATATTAAAATTTATATTTCCTTATATGTTGAAATTAAATATATAAAAATGGATATTATATTCTAGGTAAATATCATCTAATTATGTAATCAGGTTAAATTAAATTTTTGTAATAGGAGTATGATTAATAACATTAACGTTAATGACAATGGTAATTGAAAAACTGTTATTTTCAAATAATTGTTCTAAAAATATTTTATAATTTTATCTAATAAATTAAATTAATAAATTTTGAAATATGAATCGAATATTATTTCATAAAACATATATAATTATATTAATATAGATTTTGTAACTTCCTACGATTTCATAGTGTGTTATCTCTTTAAAGTAATTTAATAGTTTGTATTGCATGCAACACCTTCTTGGCTTGCGTTATATGCAAGATTGAGTTTCTACAAAACAACACATTTGTATTATAATTATATAAAACATATATTTATTTATCAATTAAATATTTTAATATGAATTGTAACAAATAAATTTTAAATTTTATTTATAATTTTTTTACAAATAAATCTTATTTATAATGAAATGTATATGTTTTGTTATAAAATATATATATTTAGGAAATCTATTTAAGTCCTTTTCTAAAAAATAATAAAATTTATTTTATAAACTCCTAAAAATTTAATTTTGTAAAATAGAATTTATTTTTGAAATTGGAATGTTAAAATTATCCTAGGTGAATTTTTTTCATTTCTCTGATAAAATTCAATTTTTGATGAATAGTGGAAAATACAACATAGTACATAAAAACCAACTTTTTCATTTAAAAAATTATTAATAATTAAAATTTATTATAAATTAATAATAGATACATAATACATATATTTGTTCAATGTGATTCAATTGAGTCATTTTATAATAAGATTCGATATATAAAATTTTATTGAAAATTTTAACGTCTTCTACCCACCTTCTTAGCACATTTGAAAATTTTCATAATATAAAATTTTACCACTTCTTTGAATTGAATTTCCAAAATCCAACTGACACAATTGTCATCAGTAATTAAAATGTGATTCAATAGGATAAAAATAATTTTTGGTTAATAGTAACTTTTGAATTTTATTGACCACATTTAAAAGTATATAGGGTAATAAAAAATAATATTATAATATTATATAATTACCCAAAAATATGTTCTAATTCTATTGGATAAGTATATTATGACCAAAATCAACTTTAGGATAAAAAATAATCATTTTTTATCCACTTGGATTAGATTAAGACATTTGTTATATTTCATTAAAGAAGTGTTAAAAGTGGTAATTTCAAATTTTATTAACTATTTTTTTTAATTTAGAGTTATACATAAGACAAATTAGACTATAAATATTCATTAGAAATATAGAAATATGGAATACATCATTGTATTTTATTTATAATATTTAGAAATTAAATAATTAAATTCTTTTATAACATAATGATGATGCATTAATTACCTTATTAATGTAAGACTGAAATAATTGATATTATAAATAGTATAATTAATGTAACTTCAATCTTTTGATGCCATCAATGAATTTTTTAGTTTAATATGAAATTTTAGAGTTGACTCAAGGAATTTTATTTGAAGTAATCAAGTAGTTATGACTTTCATAAAAACCAAATACTAAATAGTGTCAAAATTGACATTAGTGTGTATTTAAAGAAAATAATATTTTATTAAATGATAGATTTTTCTAAAATCTATGATTCAGACAAAGGTAATATATAATATTTGAAATCTAATTAATGAACCACTTGAGGTTTACTTGGCATTATATAGTTACTATATTATACATGTAGTAGAAAAATATAAGAAGACATGGTAAATGTTTAAATATTTAACTAAGAGATAAATCTAAAAGATAAGGTTAATATGGTGACCTAAAATTCTATGAAACTTATAGGGTAATAGGATTTAGACCCATAACCTCCTTATAGTAGAAATAAATCTTGTTGGGCCTATTTTTACCAGAAATTAAGTTTATAATAAAATAATATTTCAAGCTTTTCCTAAAGTGGCCCTCACCTCTCTTATAAAACTGTAATTACCTTTCTCTTAAATTCACACATCCCTAACAATTTGGATCAGACAAAACCTTATTAAATATCCTCACCAAAACCCTCGGTTTATTATAGAGGCTTTACATTTATCAAAAAGCCAACCTATGGATCCCTTTTGTTCAAATAAAAAAGGAAGCACCCGAATAAGAGGTAATTATTTCATCACCTCTATCAAAGTTATTTTCTTCTTCGACTTCCACTTTAATTTTTGTTTACAAAAAAATATAATATCTCCATTAACTTATACATATTGTGATGTTATTATAAATATGGTAAAGCCATATTCATTATTCTATCCATCCTATGAATGACAATGTCACCATATGTGTGTACGTATGGCTTACCATCTCCACGTCATAGTGTAGTTTGTTATTTGACATCTCATTATTTGGATGGGTATAATATTGAGTATAATTGATTTAAATAATAAATATGACATGTTAATTATTCTATTTATATAATATATCACCCCACTAAACACTGTTTCACCATCAATATAACGATTTTGTCTCTCGTGCGTACGTACGACTTACCATCTTCACGACGCAATGAGATTCATCTTCAACAATCATCACTGAAGAATTTTTGTAAAAATATATAAATTGATTAGGTATGATATATATGAAATAATATTTCTACATGAATAATATATATATATATATATGTAGATAAATAAATGTTGTTTTCTTACTTCCATACTATATGATAAGAAAATGGAGACAACGTTCATACATATGTACGGACTACCGTCTCAATGAAAAGTGTTACCATTTCATATATATATCTATTATATATATTTATATTTTGAATATATATGATATATAAATCATGTTTTATTGTATAGAAGTATATAAATCATGATGTATGTGATACTATCAAGATTAAATAGTTAAAACATGTACGATAATGAAGTCGATTATTACCAAAAATGATACATTAACATGACAATTATTACTAAATGTGTAGTATAAAGTCATAAATGAAACATATATGATGTCATAAATATGAATATGGTTCTGGTATAATTTAATAATGTACTATGGTCCTTATACAGGAGGTTAAATGTACACTCGACTAATGGAAAGTACAAGGTAAGGGTTTATTTCTTAATCACATTATTATCTGAGATTGTGTATGTGTAAGTATTTCAGGGACATATTTATCATCCATGTACATTTTCATAAAAATGTTTTCAAAGGGAATCTTTTACGTTTTATGTATGGTTAACTTTAACAAGATCATCATTTTAAATGTTTTAAAGATTTATTTTCTCTAAACCTATTTAATTAATGCCTATATTTTCAAAATAAATTTAAGGATTTATTTTTATAGACATTATTGTTTTAAAATGTTAATTAATTTTAGAAGTTTAAATGTGGTATGGGAAACTTTGATTCAAATATAAATTTTAAATGTATTCCTCTAGAAAATGTGTGACATTTAAATGATTTCATGTTAAAGTTATATTTCTCTCAAAGAGTTTTACTAATCATTTTCAACTATGTCAACAACCTTTACTGGATATTATTATTGATGGATGTTAATTTATTATAATACAATTTTATATATTTTACTGAATTAATTATGATATGTTTGACTGTGGATGTGTAATTTTTATACCATTCATTGTTTGTGGTTAAAGTATTAACATTTAATATGATAGTTTTAATATGAATGTTTATGTTATGTTTCACCCTTTTAATATGATGAATTCATTAGACATATTAACTGAAGGGTGGAGCTTGATTTATCCAATCGATGAATCAATTGGTCTCATGAGACAAACTAGTATCTTGACCCAAGTTATTAACAAAATATTTGTGAATGGTCTAGGAACAAGGCCTTTTCATAATATTTATTTTTCCCAGTATTTTGAATTCCCTCATTATGAAATTTGTTATTACATGTGATTATTTGACAAGTAGAATATCCATGTGCATGTTTATATGGTAATGGTTGATTTATTTTTACCATATTATTTTCAAATTTTATGTTTAAAAGGCTGTTGTTTTTATTATACATATTTCCTTAAAATTTTGTAGCATCTGCAGAATTATTATCAGAGCTCACCCTTTTCTTATGTTTCAGTTTCCCTGGATTCTATGAAGTGTATTATGATAGATATACGGGGATAAGCTGGGCAAATAATATCATTCTCAAAGGATCATTTATGATGTATTTTATGTTATAAGTTGTAATGTAACATTCATGTATGTAATCTATTTTCTAAGACTATTAAACCGATCGGTCCTTCAGGAATTGATCCCTTATAATCAAGATAATATATTAAAATAATGCACCGACTCTAGGATTTTGTGGTTAGGGAATTATAGTTGGTATCAGAGGATGTTTGTCAACAACTGTGGAAATAGATTTTTAAAACATAGATTACAGATCAGAACCCTATAATTAACTTTGAGGATAAGTATAGAAGAGCCCCCTAAAATTTTGGCAATGATCATGAAGAACCTAGGATTAAACCTAAGATGTTATAGATTGAAAATACCTTTACTTGATTATGTGGTTTTCTTCAGTGAGATTTTTTTATCACACTATTATTTCTAGTCTTAGTTAATGGATGAAATCAGAAGTAAATAGATTAAAATTTATTTTGATTTAATAAATGGTGATTTTGAGCAAAAAATTAGACAATAACTAGTGATAAATACATTGTGATTATTTCAAATCAATTATCACGATATTTGATTAACAATGTGAAATTTTATGACATTCCTAACTCATTACATAAGAGGAATATGAACGTTTATAAATGTTCTAATTTTATGAAACATTGAGGAATAATGATTTAGTTTCTTACATGTCAAGATGAAAGGGAGAAGAACCTTTAGGAATATATCGAATAGAGGGGACACTGTTATCTATATGGAAAAAGGGTCATAATGTGACCAATTGTTATGGATTTCAATGTCCTATCTGTGGAAATAATGGGAATTACCCAACACAATGCCTAAACATAAGAATCTACCTCTAAAATAAGGAAGAACCTATTCCATTCCAACCATTAAATTTTAAAGAATAATGTATTTATGTATTTGGATCAAATAATTATGAATAATAGAATTATATAAAGAGTATTCAGTTTATGTTTTTAACTAAGAATTTTCAAGAATATGTTGAATAGTAATAATGGATAAGAAAATTAATTTAAGGGTAAGGTTATATTTGGAGAAAATATGATTATGTTAAAGGTAACCCTTTTTTATTTTCTTTATGCTAAAATAATCATGTTTGGATAATGATATGATGGATTTGAATAAGAAAATTGGATGATTCTAGTTTCATGAGAACTATTTTTTGGTTTTTTGAAAAAAGGGTTATGTTATCATTGATGAAATGTACATATTTTTTGGACTTAAGGAATAATCCACTATGTTTTGTAACAAGGAAACATGCATGTTCTCGATAAGGATATCTAATAATTCAGGTTGTTACCATGACCCAAGGGAATACATGATGATGGTGTTCAGATGTTTGTAATGAGACAACAATGAACTGCCCTATGAGATATAGGAGATAAATGCTAAGCCAATTTGGTTCACCTCTTTCTAATTTTATATATTTTTTAGTTTTTGAATGAATGTAAGGTTATCCATTATTGGATTGTATAAGTTATACTCCAGTTGCTATTTGTTAGATTAATGTATTATCTCTCTATAGGTGGACTTATTTATATGTGATAACTTTTTCTAACACTTTTGGTTAGATACATAGTGTAACCTATCAATATATATATGGATCCCCAGATCTTCCAAGATTTTAGTAATGAAAAATTCAACTTCATTTCCTAGTGTAAAGGATGAAGTGAAAATAGATCCATGTAAAACCAAATGATGAGAGTATGAATATGATAGGTAATGAAATCCAGTATGTTTTCCTGAGTTCTATATTGATAGTAAATTAATCTCTCCTTGTCCAAAAATGTATTTGAAAAAAAATTTAATTCTAATGCCTTATGTTTTGTTGAACCGAGGATATTTTAAATCATCATAGATTTATAGCTTTAAGGCCCTTAATTTTCCATTTGTTGTTCAATTTTTTATGATTGATGACCTCAATCACTCCCTATAAATATTTATATTATCCCTCCAATTATGTGTCTATTATTTCAACCAATGTTCTCCTATTCAAAATGGTAATTTGGTGATGACTTTTTCATTTACCTTTCCCTCTTATTAATACTAAATTTCATTAACCCTATTTACAATGTGGATTTTCCACAAAGGTATTTTCTATTTTCAACCTTTTATTTTTGAAGAAAATTTTCAAATTTAGAGGTTGCAATTTATTCAAGGAGGGGACAATGTAACACTCCATGATTTTATAGTGTGTTATCTCTTTAAAGTAATTTAATATCTTATATTGTACACAGCACAAACTTGGCTTGCGTTATACACAAAAATGAGTTTCTGCAAAACAACACATTAGTATTATAAATATTAAAATGATATATTTACTTATCAATTAAATATTGTAACATGAATAGTAAAAAATAAATTTTAAATGTTATTTGTAATTTTTTATAAATAAATTCTATTTATAATGAAATGTATAAGTTTTCTTAAAATGGTTATAAATTTAGGAAAACTATTTACATCCTTTTGTATACAAAAATAAAATTAATTTTAGACCCGCCTAAAAATTGAATTTGGCAAAATAAAATTCATTTTTGAATTCATAATATCAAAATCCTAATATGGTTAATTTTTGGTATTTTTCTGAAAACATTCATTTTCTGATAAATAGTGGAAAATAATACATAGTACATAAAAACCAAAATTTTCATTTAAATAATTATTATTAATTAAAATTTATCATAAATTCAAAATAGATATATAATACATTAATTAGTTCAATAAAAGTCATTTGGGTCATTTTATAATAAGACTGGATATTTCAAATTTCATTGAACTTTTTAACATATTTTTCCCATCTTTTAGGCACAATTAAAAATTATCATAAAATGAATTTTACCGCTTCTGTGAATTGAATTTATAAAATATGGAAGACACGGTAGTCATCAGCAAGTAAAATTTGATTAAAAAATATGAAAATAGTTTTTGGTAAATAGTGTCTTTTGAATTTCATTTACCACAGGTAAGTTTAAGTAGGGTAAATAAAGGTTATAATTATATTATAATAATTTAAAATTTCCATAAAACATGGCCAAATTCTATTGTAAAAGTGTATTTAGATCAAAATCATCTTCAGTGAAAAATATTATCTTTTTTGATCCACAAGTATTAGAATAGGACATTTATTATATTTTATTATGAGAAGTGTAAAGAGTGTTAAATTCATATTTTTTATGTAAACCATTTTTTATATAGAGTTATAAATAAGATAAGTTCGATTATAAATATTAGTTATAAATATAAAAATATTTAATACCCAATGGTATTTCATTTATAATATTTACACATTAATTAATTATATTTATTTTTGACAAAATGATGATTCAATAGTTACCTTATTAATGAAAGATTAAAATAGATTATATTATAAATTTTACAATAAATATAAATTGAATCTTTTGATGCCATCCACGAATTTTATAGCTGAATTTTTCATGTATGGGTTGATTCAATGAATTTTGTTCTAATTAATCACGTTTTTATGACTTTCATAAAAACAAAATACTAAATAGTGTCAAAATTGGAATAAATGAGTTTTTTATAAACAATACCATTTTATTAAATGATATAATATTCCTAAAATATAAGATTCAGAAAAAAGAAAATACATAATGTTATATATTTCATCAATGAACCACTTGTTGTTATATTGGAATTTTATAGTAACTATATTAACAATGTAGTATAAAAATACAAGAAGACATGGTAAAAGATAAATCTTTTAACTAAGAGTTAAATCGAAATGATAAGGTTAATATGGTGACCAAAACATGTCTAAAAACAGTATTTTGATAGAATTTATACCCTTAACCACCTTATCCTTTAAATAAATAAATTTTTAGCTACTAGAAACCCAAAACAATTTTATAACAAAATAATATATCAAACTTTTCCTAAAGTGTCCCTCACCACTCTTATAATAAGGTACTTCCCCTTCTCTTAAATTAACACCTCCAATGCCATTTGGATAGATAAAACCCTTCCAAATTCTCCCCTCTAATACCATAAATTCATCTTAGAGGGCTTACGTTGATCAAAAATCCAGCCTATGGTGCCATTTTGGTCAAATCAATAGGAAACACTCGAAGAAGAAGTAATTATTTCATCACCACTTTCAAAGTTGTTTTCTTCTTCCACTTCATCTTTATTTTTTTCATACCAAAATAATAACTCTAGTACCTTATACATACTATGATGTTATTATAAACATGGTACAACAATATTCATTATTCTATCCCTCCTATGAATAACAAAGTCACCATACGTGCCTACGTACGGCTTACCATCTCCACGTCGTGGTGTAGTTTGTTATTAAACATTTCATTATTTTGATGGGTATAATAATGAGTATAATTGATGTAAATTATATATATAACATATTAATTATTATTTATATATAATATATAATTCCATTAAACTCCGTTTCACCATCAATAAAATGATATTGTCGCTCATACGTACATGCAACTTACTGTCTCAATGACGCTATGAGATTCATCTTTGACCATCATCAGTCAAGATTTTTTATAAATTTATTTATATTTATTTAGTATTATTTATTTGAAATAATATTTCTACTATAATAATGTATATTGATGTAAATAATTATTTTTTATTTACTTACTTCTATACTATACGATAAGAAAATGGAAACAATGTTCATGTGTATCTACAAACTACTATCTCCATGAATGATGTTTCCATTTCATATATCTATTTTTTATACATATTTATATTATGAATATATATGATATATAAATCATCTTTTATATTTTGGAAGTATGGAAATCATGATCTTTGTGATATGATCAAGAATAACAAGTTAAAATAAGTAAGATATAGAAAGCTATTATTACCCAAAATGATATTTTAACATGAAAATTATTTTTAAATATGTAGTATAAAGTCATAGATGAATCATATATGATATCATAAATATGAATATGGTTCTGGTATAATTTAAAAATATACTATGGTAATTATACACAAGGATAAACGTACTCTCAACTAAAGGAAAGTACAAGGTAAGGATTAATTCCATAATCTCATTATTATCCAAGATTGTTCATGCGTAAGTATTTCAAGAACATATTTATCATCCTTGTAAATGTTTCAGAAAAATGTATTAAAAAGGAATCTTTTATGTTTTATGGAATTTAAACATTAACTATATCATCATTTTATATGTTTTAAAGATTTATTTTTCTAAATCCATTTAATTAATGTATATATTTTTAAAATGATTTTAATGATTTATTTTTATGGACATTATTGTTTTAAAATGTTAATTCATTTCATAATTTTCATAGTGGTATGGGACACTATGATTCAAAAATATCTATTAAATGACTTCGTTTATAAATTGTGTGACTTTTTAAAGATTTCATGAAAATGGGATATTTCTCTCCAGGATTTTTACTGATCATTTTCAACTATGTCAACATCCATTACTGAATATTATTATTGATCAAGGGTAATTTATTATAATATAATATTATATATAGTTTTTAATGATTTATGATATGTTTGACTATGGATGTGTTATTTTAATACGATTAATGGTTTATGGTTAATGTTTTTACATTTCATATGACAGTTTTAATAGGAATTATTATGTTATGATTCACCCTTTTCATTTGAGGAATGCCTTGGACATAGTAACTACTGTGTGGGGAACACTATAGCCCCTAGATGCATCAATATGTATCATGAGACAAACTAGTGTTTTGGCCCGAGGCTATGAGAAAATACTTTTAAATAGTATTGGCACAAGTCGATGACATATTAGTTATTATGTCTGGCCTTTTGCATTCCCTCATTATGAAATTAGTTATTACATGTGATTATTTGACTAGTGGAATATCCATATGTGTGTTTATATGGTAATTTTTGACTTATTTTTACCCTATTTTGTTCAAGTATTATGTTTAAAAGGATGTGGTTTTTTATACTTCTTTCATTAAAAGTTTACAGCTTCGCCTAAATTATTTACCCCTATTGAGTATCTGAGCTTAAATACTTATTATATTTTATTTTCACTAGAGTTAAATAAGTGTATTATGATTGATATATAAGTTTAAGTTTTTGAATAATTTCATTCTCAAAGGATTATTTTTGCTGCGTCTTACGTTAGATAGTGTAATGTAACATTCATGTATGTAATCTATTTTCCAAGAACACTAAACGGATCATGCCATTGGGACTTGATTCTTTGAAATCATGCCAATGTATTAAAATAATGCACCGAATCCAAGCATTTGGGGTCAAGGAATTATAGATTTTATTCAAACCTTTGAAAAATAATATTAATAATAAATTTTTTTAAAACACTATTTTTTATAAAAAAATTGATTCCTATGTATAAATTGTTTTAATTTAAAATATAATTATATTTTCATTTTAAATTAAATTAGATGAATTTTTTATTAAATTTAGGTTCAGCCCACCCAAATTTGGTAATATGGTTTATTTTTTAATTAAAATAGAAAATAATTCATTTAAAACCAGTTTCCAAGGGAAGATGAAAATTAATAGGAAAATGTAAAAACCCTTGAAAAAATGAATTCCAACATGTAGAAACATGTGGGTAAATATTTAGTTGAGTTATTAACAAGCTAATATCACACCATAGAAATTTATTTATATCTTTTGGATTCTTAAACTAATATATATTCTACTTATAACATTGAACATTAAAAATGTATTCACAAAAGATTTCTTTTCTTTACTAATAAAGGAAATCACTTATACCCCTTCATGCCATGCCCATTACTGTAACACCCTAGGTAAATAAAGAATATGACATTTCATATTTATCCATACTTGTGAATAAAATATTTAAATAACTTTAAAGGGGACGCTATGCTCGATGGCATACCCAACATGCAACAACGAGTTTCTTGGGAATCTTACGTTGCACTCTAATAATAAAATAATATTATTTTAAATGGTAGTTAACATGTAGCCATTATAATGGCGGGAAATGGATATAAATAACTAAAATATGATTATATATGTTTTTTAATGTTTTTACATTTATCCAATAAAAGCTAAAGGCTTAAAATACAGAAAGAATTAAATTTTAGGTGTATATGCCCTAGTTTTCACTAAAGGTTCACTTATCGCCTTTTAATGGATAACTGTCATTAAATATAGTTTTGATCACTCTTATACATTCTTTTGGACCAAATAAAACTCTTATTAAGAATCTTGACATCAAATTTTACTTTGTGTAATTTTTTTGTATTTTCTGATAAAGTTCATTTTTTTAATGAATAGTGTAGAATGTTGTGTTTTAATTCAAAACCTCTTTTTAATCTAATTTATTTATAGGATTATATAATATTTTGAATTGGTTTTAAATTTAAATTAGAAAATATTTTTACCTTTAAATCCAATAGTGGTCATTGGAATTAATTTCACTTTGAAATCAGACTTAAACTAGTGTCAATCTTTTGATACTTATTGTTTTATAAAAACACGCTATTTGCTCTGACAGCGGGAATTAATTATTAAATTAATTAATGTGACTAATATATTTTTAATTTTGTAAAATAGACTTAATTTTTGAATTCGGAATATCAAATATAGCTTAGGGTGAATTTTTGGTAATTTTCTGAAAAACTTCAATTTTTGATGAATAGTGAAACCACTAAGTGGTACTTATAAAAACTGATTTTTCATTTAAATGAAAATTTGCCATAATTGTGTTTTGATTTTCAAAAATCTGACATACATGGTTTCCATTAATAAGTAAAATGTGTTTCAATGAGATTAAAATAATTTTTTGGTGAATAGTAACTTATTAAGTTTTTAATCGCGATTAGTGGTAATTAGTGTAGTTTAAGGTAAAAATGATATTATAAGAATGTGAAAACACCATGAAACTTGTCCTAAACCTATTGGGTGAGTCATGGCCGACCAAGACAAGCCATGGGCCAACTTGGGGACCCCATGGAGCCACTTTAGTTGGAAAATGACATTAAGATATTTTTATTTAATGTTAAAGTGAAAATGACACTAACATAAATTGTTTTACTAAAATAATTTTTAAGTGGGGTTATACAAGTCCCAATTTTGATTATAAATATTAATTGGAAAGCTAAAAAGATTTCCTACATCATAGTAATTTTTTGATAATTTTTAGACATTAAATAAATTAAATTAGGTATGACATAATAATGATGCAGCGATGACATCATTATTTGACCATTTAAATAAAATGGAAAGATAATGTAAAATATATGAACTACACATGTACAAAACTTATTGGATGAGTGGATTTCGAAGCCTTATCACCTTATTCAATAATTATATCAATGTGGGACCTTTTGAAACCGAAACACATTTTCAAATAAAGTAATATTTCTTTACTTTCCAAAAGTGCCCCTCCTCTCCTCTTATAAAAGGCTCCCACCTCTACCTCATGTAACACACTCCTCAAGCCTTTGGCTCGGCCAACCCCTGCCCATTTACTCTATCCAAATTCCTCTCCTCATCCTAGAGGATTCCCTTTGGGAAGAATCCTTTCAAAGGAAGCCTTTAGGATCAAATCAAAAGGAGTTACACTTTTAAAGGTAATTCTTTCTCTCGTGTTCATTTGTTTTATTTTGCTTCTCCAACCCCGTAAACTGTTTTTATTTTTTTTTGTAACAACACCAGTATCTTCAATATACTAGGATGTTGTTATAAGATTTATTCGAGCTACAATCTCACACAACTACATCAAATGGTTAAAGAACATACGGTTTCCGTGGATGGTGAAATTCTGCCTCCCGAAACGATGATTGTTCAATACTCATTTAACACCTTCAAAGGTGGCCATTATGATGTCACTATTTTTATATATGATATATAATATGTTTATGTTTTCCTTATGCTTCTGTATGTTTAATTTTTGTCTTACCTTTATGGCTTCCATTATGGGTATACGCGATATCTTCATTTAAGGAAGTGCGGACTACCGCCCCCTCAAAGTGATTTGATTCGTTAAATACCATATGTGGGATGCATAAAGGATGGAAATATGATATTATATATGATATTATACTGGAATTATAATATACCTTTATATCATTATTATTCCATTCTATAAAATACGAAATAGAAATGAAAGTAGCGTTCATGCGTACGTACGGCTTACCGTCTCCATGAACGGTGCATTTCATTTCTTACCTCTAAATGATTATGTAATTTTATAAATGCATGAATGTACTGGATATATATGACATATATGATATCTACATCATGAATACAATTCTGGATATAATAAACATTTGGCCACACGAACAACATGTAATTGTAAGAAGTCCACTTTCGACTTAAAGAACCAAATATCGACAAAACAAATATTATTAACTTAAATGATTAAATAATGTTTATGACATGGTAATAAGTGGTATAAAAGGAATAATGAACTTGAAAAAGGTTCTTAAGGAAGTATAAATTAACTCAAGTTTATTATTCAGGAGATTAAAGAACGATCGAGTCAAGTCGGACCCGAGGTAAGGGATCCTACACCTCTCTTTCTTTTTAAGTACACTCTTTTATGTCATTCCTTTTAAGCTCATCTTTCTTATGACTGGGATGTTATTTTATATTACTCCCACTTTACTTATTATGTTTATATGATGAGAGACCCTATTTCCTCTCATCAATCCTTTTTGGAAGTTTTGAGTGGCGCCGTTAGGCTGCCGAATTTTCGTAAGGGATTTTTCATCTCACTTTTATTCTCGTGAGATTTATGCTACATTTGCCACAAATTCCATTGAGTGGTGTATAAACTTCCCATTATTATACTCTTTGTGTAATATACTTTCGTTTATGAGTATTTACATCAATGATCTATTGTCATTCTTTCATGGGGTGTATGTTTTGAAAGATACCCAAGTCGGTAAGGGAACCTTTCACCCTCCTCTTTTTTAAAAGACTTCTTTTGTTGGGTCTTTTTAGTTTACATATTGTTATGTTGGGATATGTTCTCATATATCCTTATTGATGTAAATTTTATGTCCAAGTGATGAGATACAATTTTTATCTCTCATCAACTCATTTTGAAGTGATGCCGTTAGGCTGTCAAGGGAACTTTTTAACCGAATTTTGATTTCTTTGGGTTCAACTTGTAGTCATTGAATATGTCATCCATTGAATATGTGTGAATGAAATTTTATTGTTTTACACTTAATATCCACTTATATTGGGTGTATATATATTTGTCACACATATTTTTGAGATTTATTTGTCCTTAATTTAAGGATACCTTCTTTATAAGGGATTCCATCACATTTGACATTTCTATTGAGGGTTCATTGTTGTTATGCACCAATTCACTCTTATATGGTGTATATACTGTCCTTTGGAGTACTGTATCATGAATCCTTTTATTCTCATGATATTATAAAGTTCTGACTAAATGTTATTCCTCGATTATTGTATTCAAGTGTCTCTAATTTTGGTAAAACCCCTTTAACCAAAATATCGTTTTAAATGTTTTAATTATTTGTTCTTATTAATATCCATGTTTTCAGAATGGTTTTAAGGATTTATTTATATGGATATTAATGGTTTAAAATGTTAAAAGCTTCAAGGTGGTATGGGACACTTTGATTCAAAAATCTCTTTATTAAATGTTTTAAATGGTTTTGGAAATGGTTTCTTTTTGAATGGATTCATTATTTCAATATCCTAAAATGTTATATTGTGATTGAAATGTGGAAATATCATGTTTCCTTTATTCATGTTTATGTGATACGATTATGTTATGGTTCTTGGGCATTGTTATGAAGAACGGGTGGTTCCGTGATAAACTAAGGGCGGGTGATCCCGATATAGCTCTCCAATGCATTGGGTAACGCGAAGGAGTGAAACATTAAGGTTTCTCCAAAGAGATTTAGGGAATATACTGTGATGGGTATTCCAAACGTAACCAAGAGGGTTACTCCCTACGTAAGAATGTTGTGAATGCCTCAAGTTACCTTTATGTCTTATGTTTTCTATGATTTATTCATTGTTTGATGAGGTATGTAAAAGTGCCTTTGTTTTACGGGTAAAGTATGATTTCATTCTTATGTATATATGAACTCATGTTTCCTTTCCATATTTTTATATCCCTTACTGAGATTTTTATGCTCATCCCAAGTTTTTGAAATGTTTTTCACAGGTCAAGGGAAAGGTACATGATGTGATGATAGTGTCAAGGATGTTTCAAGAAAGAATCCGTGTTATATTTTAAATATGTTTCCGTTGATGGGAAGAATGAATACTGTCTTTTATGTAACCACTTTGTGTAAATGTGGAATGTAATGAAAGTTTCATGATCTAATTCTCTAAAACTCTAAACCTGAAAAGATCCTCAATGTGTAATCTTGTAATAACTCAAGATTAAGTAAAGTTTAAGGCTGGGGCCTTATAGTTGGTATCAAAGGCCGGTTTAGATAACTTTAGAGGTTAGGGTATTCTTTAATCATTAGTGACATTACCATAATGGTTAGGATTTCAGAAAGAGTACTAGTTTTAGATAAAGTGAATGAGTAAGTATATCTTAGTGTTTACCTTCCTCGTTAGTACGTCATGGTTTTGTTGATATACTCACACTGACCTTTTTGGTTTTAGTAAATGGCTGGATCTAGCAGGCACCAAAGTGACAATGGGTTTCAAGGAAACTGTGGTGGTTCTCTGATTAAGATACTGGATGAGATGGGGGATTCAATGAGGAATCTCATTGTTGTTCTAAACAAACTATCAAGGAGTCATGATCAACCACTTCAACCTTGGTGAGTTATCTAATGCATCATGTACGAGATGGCCAACTCGATGTGGAAATTTAGGTAATAATTATTAAGGTAACCATTAGGGTTTATATGATCCTTACTTTTGAGGTAATTATGGGTTATTATATGATATGATGGAAAATGAAGGGCATGAGATAAACTTGAGGTTAAAATATGTTATGATTATTCTTGAATATTTTATCTCATTTTGGGGAATGTTTTAAGAATTATATAGTTTTGGAAAAAGGACAACACACAGACTGTGTGACATCCCGTCACGTCGGACAAAGCTGCGGGAATCGAACCCACAACCAACGTGCGACTGGTATTTATTGCCTACCACTGGACTACGTGAAGTCCCTGGTTAGTTTGACCGATTCTTTTTAGTTATATGATTTTATGAATTAAGAGTAAGTTGATTTTGGAGGATATGTGATTAGGATAATTACTTTTCAATGTGAGACTTTAGGAGCAACTGATGTTGTTTGGAGAAAAATGTTACGATTTAACTTGGTAGACTATGTGACTAAATCCTTCAAATATTTGGGTTTCAATCTTAGTTTGGTTTACTTTGAAGAATTTTATGGGCAAATGGTCCTCGTTGAACTTTGGGTTTTGTTGGACAAATTTTGGAGATTAAGAATAGATTTTCTTTTTATAAAGGGTTATCCTTTTCTGGATTATCTGATCTTGTACTAGCCTTTTTGGTTTTGGTTTTGGTTAAAGACATGGTAAGTATATAGTTCTATTTTGTGGATTAGGTGATTCTCTAGATGTTGATTATAGTACTCTTAATGTGAACAAGTCTTCCTAAATACTCACCTTTTGGAGAAAATATGAGTTTGTGTAAGGAATCTAATAAAAGTTGAAAGTCAATATGATAAGTGATTATGTTTCCTTATGAATAAATTCCTCAATAAAAAGTATCTTAAAACAAAAATTTTGTCTATTAACTTTTCCTACTGGGGAATTGAATACCGTTTAACCCATCACAAGTTTGTGATTTTCTCGTCGTTAACTTTCTCCTAAACATGTTTTCTATCACTCTCCATCAGAACATGACCCTTTGTTTTTTCCTCCATGTCCATATTTTCATACTTGGAATCCTAGTATGGGTTAACTCGGGTGACCTTTGTACTTATCTCTCTTTATTTTAAAGTGTTTGTTTTACCGACTTTTGTTCCGATGTGGGACTTTCAAGGATGTTTCCAAGCGCAATTTTAAAATTGCGAGGACGCAATTCCCAAAAGGGGGGAAGGATGTAACAACCCAGGTAAATAAAGAATATGACATTTCATATTTATCCATATTTGTGAATAAAATATTTAAATAACTTTAAAGGGGACGCTATGCTCGATGGCATACCCAACACGCAACAACGAGTTTCTTGGGAATCTTACGTTGCACTCTAATAATAAAATAATATTATTTTAAATGGTAGTTAACATGTAGCCGTTATAATGGTGGGAATGGATATAAATAACTAAAATATGATTATATATGTTTTTTAATGTTTTTACATTTATCCAATAAAAGCTAAAGGCTTAAAATACGGAAAGAATTAAATTTTAGGTGTATATGCCCTAGTTTTCACTAAAGGTTCACTTATCACCTTTTAATGGATAAATTTAATTAAATATAGTTTTGATCACTCTTATACATTCTTTTGGACCAAATAAAACTCTTATTAAGAATCGGGACATCAAATTTTAGTTTGTGTAATTTTTTTGTATTTTCCGATAAAGTTCATTTTTTTAATGAATAGTGTAGAATGTTGTGTTTTAATTCAAAACCTCTTTTTAATCTAATTTATTTATAGGATTAGATAATATTTTGAATTGGTTTTAAAGTTAAATTAGAAAATATTTTTACCTTTAAATCCAATAGTGGTCATTGGAATTAATTTCACTTTGAAATCAGACTTAAACTAGTGTCAATCTTTTGATACTTATTGTTTTATAAAAACACGCTATTTGCTCTGACAGCGGGAATTAATTATTAAATTAATTAATGTGACTAATATATTTTGAATTTTGTAAAATAGACTTCATTTTTGAATTCGGAATATCAAATATATCTTAGGGTGAATTTTTGGTAATTTTCTGAAAAACTTCAATTTTTGATGAATAGTGAAACCACTAAGTGGTACTTATAAAAACTGATTTTTCATTTAAATTAAAATTTGCCATAATTGTGTTTTGATTTTCAAAAATCTGACATACATGGTTGTCATTAAGAAGTAAAATGTGGTTCAATGAGATTAAAATAATTTTTTGGTGAATAGTAACTTATTAAGTTTTTAATCGCGATTAGTGGTAATTAGTGTAGTTTAAGGTAAAAATGATATTATAAGAATGTGAAAACACCATGAAACTTGTCCTAAACCTTTTGGGTAAGTCATGGCCGACCAAGACAAGCCATGGGCCAACTTGGGGACCCCATGGAGCCACTTTAGTTGGAAAATGACATTAATATATTTTTATTTAATGTTAAAGTGAAAATGACACTAACATAAATTGTTTTACTAACATAATTTTTAAGTGGGGTTATACAAGTCCAAATTTTGATTATAAATAGTAATTGGAAAGCTAAAAAGATTTCCTACATAATAGTAATTTTTTTATAATTTTTAGACATTAAATAAATGAAATTATATATGACATAATAATGATGCAGCGATGACATCATTATTTGACGATTTAAATAAAATGGAAAGATAATGTAAAATATATGAACTACACATGTAAAAAACTTATTTGATGAGTGGATTTCAAAGCATTATCACCTTATCCAAGAATTATATCAATGTGGGACCTTTTGAAACCGAAACACATTTTCAAATAAAGTAATATTTCTTTACTTTCCAAAAGTGCCCCTCCTCTCCTCTTATAAAAGGCCCCCACCTCTACCTCATTTAACACACTCCTCAAGCCTTTGTCTCGGCCAACCCCTGCCCATTTACTCTATAAAAATTCCTCTCCTCATCCTAGAGGATTACCTTTGGGAATAATCCTTTCAAAGGAAGCCTTTAGGCTCAAATCAAAAGGAGTTACAATTTTAAAGGTAATTCTTTCTCTCATGTTCATTTGTTTTATTTTGCTTCTCCAACCCCCTAAACTCTTTTTTTTTGTAACAACACCAGTATCTTCAATATACTAGGATGTTGTTATAAGATTTATTCGAGCTACACTCTCACACAACTACATCAAATGGTTAAAGAACATACGGTTTCCGTGGATGGTGAAATTCTGCCTCCCGAAACGATGATTGTTCAATACTCATTTAACACCTTCAAAGGTTGCCATTATGATGTCACTATTTTTATATATGATATATAATATGTTTATGTTTTCCTTATGCTTCTGTATGTTTCATTTTTGTCTTACCTTTATGGCTTCCATTATGGGTATACGCGATATCTTCATTTAAGGAAGTGCGGACTACCGCCCCGTCAAAGTGATTTGATTCGTTAAATACCATATGTGGGATGTATAAAGGATGTAAATATTATATTATATATGATATTATACTGGAATTATAATATACCTTTATATAATTATTATTCCATTCTATAAAATACAAAATAGAAATGAAAGTAGCGTTCATGCGTACGTACGACTTATTGTCTCCATGAACGGTGCATTTCATTTCTTACCTCTAAATGATTATGTAATGTTATAAATGAATGCATTTACTAGATATATATGACATATATGATATCTACATCATGAATACAATTCTGGATATAATAAACATTTGGCCACACGAACAACATGTAATTGTAAGAAGTCCACTTTCGACTTAAGAACCAAATATCGACAAAACAAATATTATTAACTTAAATGATTACATAATGTTTATGACATGGTAATAAGTGGTATAAAAGGAATAATGAACTTGAAAAAGGTTCTTAAGGAAGTATAAATTAACTCAAGTTTATTATTGAGGAGATTAAAGAACGATCGAGTCAAGTCGGACCCGAGGTAAGGGATCCTACACCTCTCTTTCTTTTTAAGTACACTCTTTTATGTCATTCCTTTTAAGCTCATCTTTCTTATGACTGGGATGTTATTTTATATTACTCCCACGGTACTTTTTATGTTTATATGATGAGAGAGCCTATTTCCTCTCATCAATCCTTTTTGGAAGTTTTGAGTGGCGCCGTTAGGCTGCCGAATTTTCGTAAGGGAGTTTTCATCTCACTTTTATTCTCGTGAGATTTATGCTATATTTGCCACAAATTCCATTGAGTGGTGTATGTACTGACCATTATTCTACTATTTGTGTAATATACTTTAGTTTATGAGTATTTACATCAATGATCTATTGTCCTTCTTTCATGGTGTGTATGTTTTGAAAGATACCCAAGTCGGTAAGGGAACCTTTCACTCTCCTCTTTTTTAAAAGACTTCTTTTGTTGGGTATTTTAATTTACATATTTTTATGTTGGGATATGTTCTCATATATCCTTATTGATGTAAATTTTATGTCCACGTGATGAGATACACTTTTTATCTCTCATCAACTCATTTTGATGTGATGCCGTTAGGCTGTCAAGGGAACTTTTTAACCCAATTTCGATTTCTTTGGGTTCAACTTGTAGTCATTGAATATGTCATCCATTGAATATGTGTGAATGAACTTTTATTGTTTTACACTTAATATCCACTTATATTGGGTGTATATATATTTGTCACACATATTTTTGAGATTTATTTGTCCTTAATTTAAGGATACCTTCTTCATAAGGGATTCCATCACATTTGACATTTCTATTGAGGGTTCATTGTTGTTATGCACCAATTCACTCTTATATGGTGTATATACTGTCCTTTGGAGTACTGTATCATGAATCCTTTTATTCTCATGATATTATAAAGTTCTGACTAAATGTTATTCCTCGATTATTGTATTCAAGTGTCTCTAATTTTGGTAAAACCCCTTTAACCAAAATATCGTTTTAAATGTTTTAATTATTTGTTCTTATTAATATCCATGTTTTCAAAATGGTTTTAAGGATTTATTTATATGGATATTAATGGTTTAAAATGTTAAAATCTTCAAGGTGGTATGGGACACTTTGATTCAAAAATCTCTTTATTAAATGTTTTAAATGGTTTTGGAAATGGTTTCTTTTTGAATGGATTCATTATTTCAATATCCAAAAATGTTATATTGTGATTGAAATGTGGAAATATCATGTTTCCTTTATTCATGTTTATGTGATACGATTATGTTATGGTTCTTGGGCATTGTTATGAAGAACGGGTGGTTCCGTGATAAACTAAGGGAGGGTGAGCCCGATATAGCTCTCCAATGCATTGGGTAACGCGAAGGAGTGAAACATTAAGGTTTCTCCGAAGAGATTTAGGGAATATACTGTGATGGGTATTCCAAACGTAACCAAGAGGGTTACTCCCTACGTAAGAATGTTGTGAATGCCTCAAGTTACCTTTATGTCTTATGTTTTCTATGATTTATTCATGGTTTGATGAGGTATGTAAAAGTGCCTATGTTTTACGGGTAAAGTATGATTTCATTCTTATGTATATATGAACTCATGTTTCCTTTCCATATTTTTATATCCCTTACTGAGCTTTTTATGCTCATCCCAAGTTTTTGAAATGTTTTTCACAGGTCAAGGGAAAGGTACATGATTTGATGATAGTGTCAAGGATGTTTCAAGAAAGAATCCGTGTTATATTTTAAATATGTTTCCGTTGATGGGAATAATGAATACTGTCTTTTATGTAACCACTTTGTGTAAATGTGGAATGTAATGCAAGTTTCATGATCTAATTCTCTAAAACTCTAAACCTGAAAAGATCCTCAATGTGTAATCTTGTAATAACTCAAGATTAAGTAAGGTTTAAGGCTGGGGCCTTATAATTACTATGGAATCCATCCTAGAAATATACCATTTATTTCAACAAGAATATTATCTTATAATAACGATTCTCTAATTAACATTACATATAAAAATCCCAGTATTTAAATAATACTTTTATGAGATATATCAATGTACCAAAAGTGGTTTTTACTTTCTCCGTAACATTTCAGATTAAGATTTATCTTCAAAAACTACCCCAACAGTAATAGTAAAATTACATCAGTATAATTAGTATAATAATGTTTTATTATATTAATGAAAAAAACATTATTTACTCCATTTCATATATATATATGAACAATAGAACACTAACCATATGTTGTATAGAAGACTATCTATACAAATCATTGTTTTCTATTTTTCTGCTTGATTTCCGTTATTTATCAGAAAGACATAATATATTATAAAATAACATAAATATAATATCATTATCCTTCTATTATAATGATATTTTCTAATTTCTAAACCATACTCACCCATCAATATATAGTGTGTTAATTTATGGGTTGGATTGACAACCTACATCAATAATTTTAAAACACTATCATAGATGTATATAGAAACTAAAATAAAAAACATATAATAAGAGAATAAGAAATTAAATATTCATTTTTTCTATCCTTATTATTATATAACCTTGACCTTGATTCCACTTTAAATGGTTATCCATCCCAGTTGACTATAGGGACAAAGAAGCACCTTCCCATGCACTAAAGGGTGCCGACAAGCAGTGAGGGTGTAAAGAGGTGATAGTGGGGAGATTATACCCTAAAGAAGTGATAATAATGGTCTATATGTATATTAATATAGTAAAAATAAAAAAAATTGTATAAGTAAAAAAAAAAAATCATAGAGGATGCGTAAATACACATCAGTAGAATAATATATAAAAAATGAAAAAATAACACACCACTTATAGACAACAGATACAAAACAGATCATAACATTCAATATAAAACAGGGTCTCATGTGGATAACAATATAAGTACATAAATATAAATATAAATCATTCTAAGAAAATGTAAACTCTAGATGATTTAGAAACATACAAGGTATTTTCTATTGAGCCCATGAAAATTGAATAACATGATCACTAAGGTCCATCTCCCAGGCATGATCCTCTAATTTACTGTAGAGACATAATGTCTACAAATGTCCTGATGATTCTGTATAGGCTGGGATAATAATCTCAGTAAGCCACCAACAATGTATTACTATATTACATCCTAGATAAAAGAGGTTCATGATAAAATAGTAAAAAGAAATAAACTAAACATTTTATATAAAACACACATCCATTGTTCTCAGAATCCACAAGGAAGTGTTAACCTACCTTATCCATAACCAGTAAAATAATAATATCTTCCCCTAGTTATATATATGGAATACAATACATGTATTCATATATATAACTATAGTGGATATGATCCATGGAATTAATCCCATGGTATCCACTAATGAGTATCATACCAGGTGAAACTTCAAGTTCCACCTATATTCAATTAACTGACACCTTGCTCTATTAGTATCCTAACCAATGTATATACTGCATACCAATTAAATATGTACATGATCCCATATTTTTTAACTAAGAAATACCTACCAGACCTTATCCCATATTCATGATGAACAAAGATGTCTTCCCAGAAATATATAATAATAATCATCTTAGTAGTCGAAATAATGAGGTATGATGATATCCATTCTCCCAAGTCCCAAAACAACTTCCCCATGTATCCCAGAGATCCTAGCCCCCAACTGAGTTTATCATAATTATCAACCAATTTTAAGAACATGGGTTTTATTATAAAGAATTCATCCCATTTGTTTTGATTTATATTATAAAGTACGGCCTTATGTGAGTGCCCAACATGATCATGGGTGTTTTGGAGGTGTATGTGGTATTTTTGGATCCTAAAATAAGGATTTGGGATAATAATGGCATGGTTCATTGTAAATGAATACCATGCAGGGAAGGATGCATGGTTTTAAGAAATCATGAAGGGATGGACATAGTCGTGGCATATATTGAATGGTTAGGACATACCATGCGAAATCTTCCACATGGAAGTGCATCCATATTTATAGTTTTTGCAGGCTTTCATAGAGGATTGGTTCACGATCCCTACATGCTTTGTGAAACCATGCGGTTCCCATTTTCCTATAAGAACTGTGCATTTTTAGTGCATGGTTTGAAAAATCGTGTCCCTTAACCATGCATCCCCTGTATTTTATTTGAAATTTTTTGATTTCTTATTAAATTAAAAATTCTATATTAATACTAAATTTGGTTTTGTTTCAATAGACTGTGGAGGAGTGTTTGAGAATCTCACAAAGGAGTCTAACCTATTATTTGAGCCAAATTCTTTATCCAACCTCTGATTCGAGTAAAATTTGTCTCATTGGAACAAAATTAGTAATATCTACATTTTCGTCTGGCATTCTCTATTCTCTTGGATATTGATTGGGATATTTCAATTTAGTCTCATATGCACTAATTTGACAATATTTTTCTATTGTTCATATTTCACCAAAACTAAGTTCAATTAGGAAATGCTATTGGATGAGAACTCCACTACCAAGATATTGTGGGCGGCCTATAATTTTCTTTCAGATTTTGGTTCTTTTTAGATCTATTAGACATTACACAACCTGATGGACTTCCCAGTATTGAATCAATTTTGAATTGGTTACCTGAAATTGATGTAATAAATCCCATTAGGGATTTCCGTAGGATCTTTTACGATGAGTTCCAGAACCAAGGTCACTAATAGGGTGATACTAATGAAAAAACCATTTTTGAGGCTTTTATATCACCCAAGGGTTGTGTTTGGTGTTTTCCTTATTATAGTAATCTAATTATAAGTGGAATTAGTTGAATGTTATTATTAAAAGATAGTTTTCCTTACTTACGTGAGCCATTATATTGAACATGAATTAGTTTATTGTTTAGTATATCAAATGAGTTAGGTTAAATGTGATGTGTTAAATGGAATAGATAGTTTCAATGGAATGTGTATACCCATGGAAATTGTTATGTAGTAAATGGTGATAAGTGGTTGGGTATACCCATGTTATTATACTAAATGAGTGGGTTAACTATTTTATTATTTTAAATATAATAAATGATTGTATGGAAATGCTGATAAATGGGTGGGTATACGCATGCTAAATTTTTAATTGTGAATTATGATAAATGGGAGGGTATACAATGTTATATGATGGAATGTGAATGGATTACATGAGTGGGTATAATCATGCGTAATATGTTAAAATGGTATTATTGGATGGATGTTTGGATAGATTCCATGAACGGATCTTCGTGGATGATGAATTATGTACTGGATGCCTTAGGTTGATCATGAACCTTGGGTCATGACTTTGTAAGATGAATTGGGCTTCACTACCCCAAGATCCTACTTTCTTGGTATCACATTAAAATTTACTGGTAATACATCTTCCTAGGAATCCAAATAGTTCCTACACTGAATTTACATTGGGATTCTTTGAGGGCTTGATGAGGACGCCTTGGTCTTGACACCTTGGATCTGTCCCTTCTTTGTTCTGATACATTAGTTAATGTAGAAAGGCCATGGGAATGTAATTTTATCCTAGTATATGGAAAGGTAGTGGTGATTTGATATGTATGGGACTACATAGAGGTTGTGTTGTTAATTTATATCTCTTGTAGATTCCTTTTATAGGTGCTGCCACTTGTTTCATAGGGATCATCGAGGGGTTAGATAGTTTCAATTTGTTGGTAGTGGATGTGCCTTGGGTACTTGAAATTTTTTATTTCTTACCTACTTATTGTTTACCTTTATATCATGTTAAATTGATAAAAATATAATTGTTTATAAATCTGGTAGCTTTCCTAATATGATTTTGTCCCACCCTATTTGGGCCTCCATGGAGACCCAAACTTGTTATTCAGTTATAAATGATAATAGGGTAATGAAACCAAACATATGTTGCTGATCATTTCCTTGTAGGAGGGGATCAGGGGACCGTGATGAGGCTTTAGATGCTACTAGTACTCTTTGGTCTTTTTTTCCATTTTTGAGACTTTTATGGTAATGTGATTCCATGTACCAATATTGGTTTTTTACAGATACATATATCATCTATGTCATTTTATATGATCCATTTCTAATATTTTTATATCTTCACGATTTCTATAAATAGTTTTCTTGTTTTCCTACTTCCTTTATATATATGTTATCAAATTACATTGTGGTATACTCTAGTAATGAGGTTGTAGTGTCTCAACTAATACACCGAGTCCCTCAATGCTAGTCGGTAGCCTTTGACATCTGGGGAGATGCTTTTGTGACCATGTAGCCAACTAGGATCAAGGATCTATTGAGTGGCATCTAGGTCTGGGATGTTACAAAGTTTTATTATAGGAAATTTTCTGTTTTGAATTACTATTTAGTGATAACATATATAGGTAGGAAGGAAATGAATTTTTTAATAATTTTTGGTTGGGAGTAGTTTTTCCATGTATAATAAAATCCAAATTTCCTTTAATGGAATTGTTATTTTAAGGATTTTGACTATTACAATTGATTTAATTTAACCATTGGGTGACAAAATTGATTTATACTATTACTTTTTAGGTAATTGTGGATTCTATTTTAGTTGAAACCCAATGATATGAGGGTATTCCATATCATTAATCATATAAGAACATAATAAAAATCACATTCCATTCATTTTCAATGCCATTTAGGATGAATTACATAATGCATTGTGTTGTGATAGGTGCTTTGATAGCTATATCTATTTCTTTGGGAGATATTGTGTAGTGGATTGAGGAGTGATTCTGTCCTTCATTTCATAATATGTATGGACCCATATGGACTGGGAGATGACCTATAAATAGAATTAGATTATTAAATGTATTTTTTACGTATGGATTTAATGTGAACATGGTTTTCGGTTCATGAGGTTTTATGGGACCTCATGGATTTGAAATCTGTAAACTAGTGGTTAAACCCCATGAAAAACTGAATTATAAAATAAAATGTTAAATTAATGTGGATTCATGTGAAAATGAACTAGAAACATGAAGTAATGAACAATTACTTGACCAAGACCTAGAATTTGAGTTGGAAAGATGCAGTGATTCTAGTTGAGTTGTAGATGATTCTTTTTATAGTCTTGTAATTAAGAGTAGATTTTAGGGTATGAATTTTTTTCGGTGGGTTGTGACCTATCTTGTGCTTTTGATATGTGAGCTTTGAATGTGTTCTTTTATTAGGAATTTTTTAGTCATTATAGAAGCATGCCAGCACGACGACTTCAAGTAATACTCCATGAGGGATGTGGTGTTTCCCCTCTCAATGTTATGGGACATGGGCTACAAGAAGATTCCCATTTAGTGCTTGTTGTGGAACCAGTTACTATTCCAGACAAAGGTGATGAGGCATAGTTATTTGGGGATTCATTTCTCTATATACAGACATTCCATAGAGCACTATAACATGCCTTTTATATGTATAAGATGAAACGAGTGTTCCAATAGCAGCATCCTCCTATGTTTTTGGATTATTGTGTTCTATAGGCTATAGAGTTGTTACTTGAGATCATTTTATCTATATTCAGGAACATTGAGATGGCTCTATGGGGATTTTCATGGTCCACAAATATATCATATGTGTGGTAGTATAGAACTGGTGGTATGTGTTAAAACTGAATGGTTGGTTACGAGATATGGGTTGGGCTAATTTTCAATCCCACTTTTATGACTAATTTTACTCCAAGATTATATGAGATGAGTGGGCTAGTGAGTTCATTTTTCTAGAGTAGGGTGTGATGAAAATTATGGAATAATTGATGTACTTCACAGTGTTCTAGTGTTTTTATACTCATATCTTACGGATTATCTATCCAGAGAAAGATTCTTTATGTAAGCTCTTTGACATGTTACCAAATCTCAGGTCAACATGTTTATATTGACCACTATCACTGAGATAGTGAATCAGGAGATAACTACTGAGTGAAACCTAAGGGAATCTATGGTCACAAATTAGTAAAGTTCTATCTCTCAACCTAGTGGTTCAACATCTTCAAGAAGGAATCAGTCTTTTGAGGCTTCCTATGAGATGAGTACAAATTATGATATGAGTATTGATTCCTCTATATTATGTTATTTTTTTGGATGGTGAGTGCAAGGAAAGAATCCGTGTGACCATGATCCAGTTGAGTTTTGAGGTTGTGGCATGATGGGGAATATTCATTGCTTTTATAGGACCTTCACTTCAGCTATTAGGGGTAGGGGTTCATCTCTGACACTAGGTTCAAGTGTAGGTTCCTCACCTATTCGTGATGCAGGGAGCTTGAGGAGTGATGGAAAATTGTAATGAAGAAGTGGATTTAAAAAAATATTAAAGCAACTACTTGTTACATTGAGAAATGAGAGTAGACCTACTTTGGGAATTAAAGATGTGTCATAGGGTTTTGGTGCATGATAATTATTTTTGATACAACCTACCCCCAGGGAGCAGGGTTCCATACCGTCTTTTATGAGATGTACATTCCTTATAGCCTCCCCTATATCATCTTCTCTTTTTTATATATGTGCATCACATAGTTCATATAGGCACTAGTGTTAAACAAAATTTGGATTTTGGATTCATTTTCTAAGGGATATATTATGCTAGATATAGTTTTGGGAGTAATAAAAGAGAATTTTCACCATTGTAGGGAATTACCTGTCATGGTTGGTGGGTGTCACTTCATCTAGAATATGTATGTCCTCAAGATGACAGGGTTTAACGTGATACTCAAACTGGAATGGATAGTCACTTATCAAAAATATATTAACTTCTATAGCTGGAGGGTGTCTTTTAAAACACCATAGTGTACATTGAACAATCAAAAGGGTTAATGGTATTTCTAGTAGAGATGAGTTGGAACCAAGCAGTGTGGCTGGGTGGAATAATTGCCCATGTCTCTTTTTTGTATCGGGAAGATCATAAAATCATTCAATATGACTTTCCACCAGTGGTTGATCATTTTAGAGAAGTATTTCTCGATGAATTTTTTGTTTTACCTCCTGAGGGATATGTGCAGTTATCCATAGAGCTAGTTTTTGGAGCTAAACTAGTATCCATTCCTCCTAACATGATGGCTATGACAAAGTTGTAGGAGCTCAAGAGGTAGCTAGAGGACTTATAAGAGAATCAGTTCATTCATCCCAACACTTATCTATGGGGCATGCCAATTATTCTTGAAGAAATGGTGGATGGTACCCTTACGCAATGTGTAGATTAATGGAAGATGAACCAGATGACAGTTAAGAACAGATATCCCTTGTCAGGGGTGGGTGAACTAATTGATCACCTTCAAAGCGCCTGTGGGTTCTCAAAAATTGAGCTGAGATCAGGTTGTCACTAGTTTCATGTTAGAGCTACCAAAATACATCATATATCCATTCATAGCAGGTATGGTCTATATGAGTATCTAGTTATGTTGTTCAGCCTCAAAAATGTGCTAATGGTTTTCATTGATTTGATGAAACAAGTGTTCCATCCTTACATGGAAACTTTTGTGGTGGTTTTAGTGGATGATATATTGGTGTATTCTCACAATTGACATGACCATGAAAACATTGTTGAGGAAATTTTGAATTGACTTATAGATAATCAACAATATGATAATATCACAATGTGTGAATTTTGGATGGATCGGGTTCACATCCAGAGTCACATCATCTCAGAAACTGGAGTATTAGTGAACCCAATGAAGTTAAGGGCTATCGTTTCCTAGGAACAACCCATTAATTTTTTTAAATACATAAATTCTTGGGGATAGATGTTTAATTCCATTTTTATAAAAGAATTATAATGCAAACATGTGCCATTGATGGTCATGACTAAGAAGGGGGGAGAGTTTGTATGGTCATATTCTTCTGATAAAGCCTTTCAGAATAGGAAAGAGTGGTTCACATGAGCATTATTCCTGAAACTTCTAGTACAAGGAAAGAGGTAAACTATGTATTATGATGCATCATGTATCATCCTGGGAGCAGTGCAGATGTAAGGAGATAGAGTCGTAGCGTACCGGTCTCAGAACTAGAGGAAAAACGAGAGGAACAAACCGATGCACAATCTCTTGTTGGTTGTTTTTTATTTCTTTAGGATGTTGTCGACATTACATACAAGGAGAGAATTTTTTGGTGTACGCATACCATTAGAGCATCAAGTATATATTTTTATAGAGTGATCTGAACCTGAGGCAGTGAAGTTGGATAAAATACCTTCAGTTTTTTGACTTCGAGCATGTCTACACACCTGATAAAGGCAATGTAGTGGATGATTCATTGAGAAAGAGGACTCAGATATGAGTAGTGAAAAAGTCTAGTAGCAAGTGGAAGATTATGGATTTAATCTCTTAGATTAACATGTAGGTTCATGACATTCAATGGTGGACTTATCTATCATTCATAGTTGTGACCTCTACCATATTGGACTGAGTAAGGATAAGGAATCTATTAGATTTAAAGAGTCTTGTCCTATAGAAGAGTGTGGATAATAGAGGATCCACCTCCTGGTTGGGCTGTAGGAGAGTATGAGATCTTGTGTATCCATGTATGTGTTTGAGTTCAAGTGGTTATACATGAGGAGATGTTGCAGGAATTCCATGCCTTATCATGGTCAACAAATCTGATAGTAACCAAGATGTATTGTGACTTGCACTATCAATACTGGTGGTCAGTTAGGAAGCAAGAGGTAACCGGTTCTTTTTTGAGATGTTCTACCTATTAGTAAGATACATTGGAACATCAGCAACCAGCCTAACATTCACAGAAAATACCTATTCTGTAGTTGAAATGGGACGATGTCACCATGGATTTTGTGAAATAATTGCTGTGTTCACCTGGAGCTAACGCAGTTTTGTTGGGTTTTTTATATGATCATGATGAATGATCATTTCTTGTTAATTGGGGAGACCTTAAATGTTGATGAGTTGTGAAGGTTGTATGATCGTGATATTGTATGACTTCATGGTGTTCAGTGCACCATCATTTCATATAGGTACACGTTCTTTAAATCTTGTTTCTAGTAGATTTTTTAGAGGAAAATGGGTAAACAGGTGAATATATTCACAATATATAACCCTCATACTATTGGCCAGTGTGAGCATATGTTACATGTGCTAGAGTACAGATTTTGAGCGTGCATCCTGGATTTTGTGGGATCTTTGGAGAGACACATTCCCCTAGTTGAGTTCACCTATGATAATAGTAATTAATGGAATATTTAGAAAGAACCTTATGAGGATTTATACAATAGGAAATTTTTATCTTCCCTATACTGGTTAGAGGCCAATGAGGTTGCTTTACATGGACTGTGTCTCACATAAGAGAATTTTGAGCAAGTCTAGTTGATTTAGAGATGTATGGCTACTGCACAATCTCAAAATATGTAACGAAATGATCCCGATTGATGAACTATAGAGCTTGATATTGGAGATCAGGTTTCTTATATGTTTTACCAAGAATGTATAATAAGATAATATAGATATAAGTTATGCTTTCACTAGGATATGTCAGTCCTTTTGAGATTCTATTGAGTGTCAGATCAGTATCCTAACAATTTCAATTATCTTAGAGGCACTAATCCATGTATGATATCTTCCATGTTTCTCAACTGTACAATTATCATTCGGTCTCCTATCATGATTTTCGTCTCAAGGAGGATGAGGTTTAGATTGATGAATCCATTGAGAAGCATCTGATTCATATCACTGAAAAGATCTTGATGGTTCTCCTATCTCAGTCAGTTCCTCCAACATAGGTGATATGGAATCAAAAATATTAACTAAAATATACTTGGAAGATGTTGGTTGACATAGATGCTCAATGGCCATTTTTGTTCTCAGATGAATCATGAGCCCCCTACAGAGGAAAATTTGGGGTTGAATTACAATATGGGGATTGCAAGATCCTTGTATTTCATATGAGGTACAAATCCCTTTTTTTAGTTTAAATTCTTAAATATAGTCTTATGTGATTCCCCAACCTGATCCCATGTATTTTGGAGGTTTTTGGGATTGTTCTAATCATGAAAAAAGGTTTTGGGATGAAAATGGTTGAGTATATGGTTAATGTATACCGTACAGGGTGGGCTGTATAGTTTGACTAAACTCTGTGTGGTTGTACAATTGGTCATATAATCAACAATATTAGGCCAAATCATGCATAATGTGCCCCATTTTCTTCCATCCATGTCTTCCATTTTTTGAGACATTGAAAAATAATTGATTCATGGTCTCTACTTAATGTGTGAAACTCTGTGAGGAAACTATGTGGGTGACCCTTGAAAAATAGTAAATATTCATGGTTAGCACATGATTTTTCACCAAGAACCTAAACATTTAAACCCCTTTTTTTAGAATTTTATAATTATAAATTAAATTAAATATTATATATTAATCCTAAATTAGGTTTTGTCTCAATGGATAGTGAAAGAGGGGTTTTAAAGCTCTCAAAGGAGACTAACTTAGGATTTGAGCCACATTATTCACCTAACCTTTGATTCTAGTGTGGTTTGTATCATTATATCCACATCTTTAAGAACTTCATTCCTTTTTATCCATTCTCGATTCTTCTATCTATCAATTCCATGATATGGATTTTTACTTATATGCATTAATTTTTTTGTTGTTATTCCATTATTCGTATTTTTTCTCAACAAATTTTAATTATAAATCGATTCTGGATGATTACACTACTGCCATCCTAAGGTAGGTGGTCTATACTTTTATTTATGATTTTTGTTCTTTTTTGAGATATCGGTAGTTACTTCACCCAACAAACATTCTAGAAAAGCCCTAATTTTGAACGAGTTACCTATAATTGATGTCATAAAAACTATTAGTGAGTCTTATAGGATCTGATGTGATGTGTTGGTAACTTTTTCATGAACCAAGGTCACCCATGTGGTGAACCTTATGACAATTCCATGTTTATTCCATATGGACCACTGAAGGGGGTGTTTTGTGATTTCCTTGTAATAGGAGTCCCAGTATAAGTGGAATGGGTTGAATGGGTTGATTAAGAGATAGTTTTCCTCCATTTATTGATGAATTATAATGAAAATGAATTTATTAATTGTTTAATTGATCAAATGATTTTTTATATGTGCTGTATTAAATGGATTAGATGGATTAAATTGAATAGTTTGGTATACCAATGGATTATGTAAAACTATGCATAGTGATAAATTTGTAGGTATACCCATGTGAAACGTACCATTGAAATTTATGATAAGTGGTTGGGTACACAAATGTGATTTGATTAAACGAGGGGGTAAACTCTTTTAGTGTTTTGAATTGCATAAATTCTTATTAGGGATAAGTGATAACATGGTGGGTAAAAACATGGAAATTTTTTAATTGTGAATTATGATAAATGGGAGGGTATAAGGTGTTATATAATTGAATGTGAATAGATTTCATGGGAGGGTACACTGATGTGTAATATGTGAGAATGTTATGAATATATGTATGTTTGTATTTATTTCATCGACAACTATCCATGGATCATGAATGTGGTGCTAGATGCCTTGGTTTAGTTATTCCCCTTTGGCCAGGACTCTATAGGTTACCCTGGGCTTTTGTACCTATTTAATCTAAATTTCATGGACATGCATTGCACTTTTCTGGAATTAAATGCTCCTGAGACTCTAACCTGTGCCCATATTATGTTTCCAATGAGATTCTACCACGACTCTACGGGGATGAATTGGTCTTGACACCTTGGATACATACCTTGGGTGGTATGGTTCTTTATTATATACAGAATGATTAAGGTAATGTAATTTACCAATAGTATTCAACAAGGTTGTGGTGACTTGATACGTATGGGAGTAGGATGAGAATGTGTTTTTTATTTATATTTCTTGTATCTTCCTTGTATATGAGATGGAATTTGTTTTACATGAAGCCTTGAGGGGATAGAAAATTTATTCTTCTTATTAGTGGATGTACTTTGGGAACATCCCTTTTTTCAATTTATTACATTTTTACTATTTACCTTCTTAGCTTATTATATATCTTTCCATTGAATTGTATAGGATTATGGGTGGTTGTTTACTATGACGTTATCTCAGAACCTATTTGGGCTTCTTTGGGGACTGAAATAGATTATATGGTTGCATGTGATTATAGGGTAACATCCTCTAACATAGGTTTTCGATCATTTCCTTAGATAATGGGGGAATGGAACCAAGCTGATGCTTATGATGCTATTAGAATGTTTTGGTCCTTTTGTTATTTAGGACACCTATATTCAACAATGATTAGATGTAAAAATTTTGTAACTTCTCTAGATAAATTTATCATCTAAATCACTGAATATGCACCATATTTTTAAATTGTTTTATATTCCTAATTTGTATCAATTATCTGTTTGTTTTAAGGCTTCGTCTATTTGTTTTTCAATGACTACCATTGTGGTATACTCTGGTCATGAGGGCATAGTATCCCCACTAAGACACATAGGACCTCATTTTTAGTCACAACAATTGGAATTTGGGGGGATGTGCAAAAGTCCATGTATCCAACTGGGTCAGGGAACTTTTGAGTGGCCTTCTATTCGGGGATGTTACACTAATGATCAATCACCATCCATGTGATATTCTATGATGATCTCCCCATAGCATAACTAATGGTCAAAATCGTCATCTATTATATGTAGTTTATATGGTACTCCCCCATAATGAGTGGTCAGCACCACCTCATATGAGTCCTATATTTGTTAACATGACTCCAATGGTGCATCATCAAAAAAATGGAGGGTTAAATCAACAAAAAACCTATACCATATCATCCCAAAAGATATTCCCATGTGGCCATTTTACTAATCCCAATAGTAATCACCATCTCATGTACAAAGACCCAATCCCTCAGACTGGTGATCACATCTCCTAAGTCGGAAAACTATTTATACCCAAATTGTGATCTACATCACCAATGTATATCATGCCTTTCCAAACCTAAATAACATTTTATCCTCAATCATGGTGGTTAAAGAGAGCGCAATCCTCGATCCATTCCTATTATGTTCTCACAAAACCAAGAAATTCAATATAAGTAATTTATTTTAATTAATATCATACACCTAACCTAAACTTCATAAGTCAGTCCATGCCCATATCCTTGCTTGACCACAAATACTGTAGAAGTTTCATGAACGAAGAGGTCTCACATGATACTTTAAAAACATAAGTTTATGTATTAAATGTATTATGGTCTCACTCAATCGACCCACATGAATCCCATAGACTAAACCCTCAAACACTTAAAAAATATTTGTGATATCTATGAACCACATACATTTTATTAGAAGTCACTCACTCATCTGATATCCGCCTCAAACTCAATATAAATTAAAAGAAAATAATGCTTTAGACAAACTGAATTAAACTAGGGAAACTAATCTCACACGGATTTAGTCCTCTATATGGTGTGATAAACTAAATAAATAGGATATAGGATCTAATTCCACTGTGAGAAAACTTTTTAGCCACCAACATATTAATGAATGGAGTTTGGATTAATGATGAGGATTAAAGACTAGGTGGAAGAGAAATTTGAGGACCTCCTCAGTGCTGGTGGTGGAAAAGAATAAAAACAGTAGGAAATGAGGAAATAGAGACATCTGGGAAAATGTAATTTATCCATTTTATGTGACATTTATTTTTTGGCTGCACTGTTTTGATAATCATGCACATTTCATGCAGTGATCACTACATAAACACCAAAAACACATAGGGGTGTTCCAAACAATGTGAAAACCATGTAAATTCTATCCTATAAGAATTATATAGGTTCTCACATTGTCATTTATCTTAAATAGAATAGTTTTAAAATCCATGACCACTGTTGCATGTAGGCTACACTATTTCTTCTAGGAGGATGCATAGTTTGTCCAAACCATCCACCTCTTCCATGGGTTTCCTAAAACTGGGTATTCAATGCTCAAAACACTCAGAACCCATTTGAAACTCCAAGGAACTTATATAGAATTAAAACATATCTAATGTTCATGGTTTCATTATACTCTATAAATTTGGTTCAAATGCCCATAATGAAAATTATCTATCTCATCAAATGTATAAAGATAAAATTTTCTCAGAAAATTATTTGTTAAAAAAACTAGGATGTTATAATCTCCCCATATTCATATATATCATCCTTGATATATCATTATTTACCTAGATATGGTACAAAAAATACCAATATCAATTAAATCATCCTTGTCTACCCCTATTTCCATGTCATATGTTAACTCCCCACAAGGATCTCCCCACATTAGAAGTTACTTACTGAGTCAATTCACAGTCAAAAACATGCATCCTGACAGTCCACCGACTAACCCTATACTCAAAAGTCCTCCTAGGACATATTTTCACTGTTGAGACTCATTAGTTTCTAAAACAATGAATGTTTCATATCTGAGTCCAATAATATCATGTATCACATCAGATTCCCAAGGTACCTATGGAATACAAAACACCCATGTAATTCAACATATTAATAGATTACCATAATAAATCTCCGTTCCCTACACCAAATATAAAATGGACATCTAATCGATTCCAAGAAACATATAAACCTCATGTATAACCCTCATCACATCAACACCCATAACCAATCATGTTCCCAATTCACCCCATATATATATATAAACAAATATATATATATATATATATCACATCATAATTTTACTAACCTACAAATCTTCACCTGGTTTGTCTAAAAACCATTCTCATTCACAAAATACCTCAAAAAATTCCAAATCAAAAATAAAAGTAAAGACCAATAATACCATCGACATGACATAACTCAAACTGTGTTTATCTCCATACCCAACTCTAAACCTAGAAGCTCCATTGTGGGCACCTGGAATGAAGCCTCGATACCAGTCATGACCCCATCCCCACAAAGTGTACCCCTCCTGGGATGGCAATGTGGGAAGGGAGATAATGACCCCCTGAATCCCACCTCCAGAAGGGTCTGGGTTGGTGACTAGCACTGAGGGTATAATAAACACACAAATTGGAGGCATTACCCTCTAAGAGAACACATGCAGAAGAGAGAGAAAAGATAGACACCAATCAACTCCTAATCAGAAGTAAAATATAAAATAAACCCATGTTCATATATTAAATGTGAGGCAAAAGTACTACATCTCGAAGGAAAAACTACAAGAACCCAAAAGAAAGTAAAAACAACATCAATCACAAGCCCGAACAGCTCCTGAAACTCCAAGATAGTGGAAACCATCTTGATCTCTAACATGCTCCAAGTGACCTGAAAAACAGTTTATATATACACATGGGGTTAGTATAAAACTATACTCAGTATGATCTTCCCCGAATCCTCTCGTTAAAAAGTAACGAGAGCATGCTAAAGCGTAGTGAACAATAGGTGAAACTAAATCGTCACCTAAACAGGTATACTAAGTTCCCAACCTCACCATGGCTACTCTCACCAAGTAAAAAAACCAAGAATATATCATATAATAAATAATATCAAGGGTACCCCACTACTACTTCCCCACTGGTTTTCCACTTGCCCCAATGTCGCACGTCTTAATCATCTCTCTCCAAAAAGTCTTTCCAGTAGACAACTGGGTGAAGCACCACAATAAGCACCTCGTGCCCCACAAAGTCTTGACAGCAGACACCTGGGAGAAGCACCACACCATCCTCACAACCAAAACTAACCAGGTAGTTTTTGGGAGCCACCACAACTCGCATAACATGTATCATATGTTCGGTATTATACCTCAATCCATTACCTCCCATATAACATGTAAGGATCCGCAAGCCATCACAACCTATACCCGTTACACCTATAGTAGTCCATAGGATACTATATACAAAATATATGTGTGTGAATAACCACAATCCATTACATCCATCTACACACATATATGTGGAAAAAAATCCAATGTGCCTATCAGCACAAATAACTACCAAGAGAAGAGAGCGGGGCCAAAGACGGTAGTCATCCATTCATCCTCCCACCGGAATGTTGGGGAAAACACCCCCTAAGGCTCAGAATCCCCAGGGTGTCAGTTGCCCTTACTAACGGGGTGGAGTTACGTATTGAAACACAAAAATTATAGGATATATTATGTATCACAACCACACTATAGGAATTATCTAGTCTTAGACACAACTGCAGCTAACGTCTCTCAGACTCCGGGCTGCTACTTCTAAGACTATGAATCTTATATGCACACAACCATTTAAAGAGAATTATTAGATTACATCATTCCCTTTTCATTAGTTCCATTATATGTTAATTAATTCTTTAAACATTAATTAACCATGAACAATTCCACCTTAAAATTTCGTTAGCATGACACCCAAAGTCAACTGTTCCTTCAAAAATTACAACCTCATAATTATGTTCCTGCATCTCCATCCCCATGGGTTAACACCATTTATTCATATATTCATTACAGAATTACTTTCCTATATTCCCAGGAATTCTAGAAAAGCATTCTATGCTACCAAACACAAGGGGGCTCAACATGGTGAGTATATGTACTACCTATCGAGTCTTTGAAGTCTATAGAAAGAGCGTAGAGCCATTCAGACTTGAAAAGCTAAATACAGAAAGCACATGGCATACCCCACATGTCTTCACCTCTTTCGAGAAAAGGGTAAGCAAGACCAGCTACCTTGAGCCGTGGGGAAAAGTAAAGCAGATAAACAACCAAACAAAATTACCAAGAATCCAACAATCACATCCAATGCATTCCATAATCGCTGGTGTTGTCCCTAACACCCACATGTATAACCCGATGTATCTCGCCACTCTAGGCATCATCTGCTGCCACAACCAAAAGCCTCCATGCCCCCACATATCACAACAACCATCCAGGATCACATCATAGCACAAACATCATGAAAACAAACACCACATTTAATTGGGCTCTTGGCCCTTTAACAATCAAGTGGGTAACTTAGAACCCATTAATAAATTATCAAACAATCTGTTGTTTAATCCATATTGGGTTAACTGATTTATTATTCGTCGGTTCCAAATTCAGGAAACCTAACCAATAAGTTGTAAACAAATAAACATGCTTACTTCACTAATTTTATTAACACCTAATTACAAGTAGGACCAGATTTGTTTACATGCCTCTTTATCTTTAGAAAAACAATTATCAATTAATCACAATTTATGTTATTTACCAATATCCATCAAGAACGAACAACAATTCAAAGAAAGAATAGATATCAAACCATCTAGAAAAACATGAGGTAATAACATACGATTGATATCAATTTATTTATCTGTTTAAAATATTAATTATGTTAATTCCATTGTCATCCAGTGGGATTAAACTTGCTAACAATGTAGTTTCACATTAAAGAAAAGATAATCCCCAAATCCCCTTCCTCGAAGTGTTCTTGACGTTCTTTATCCACACAACTGGTCATGATCCTCCTCTCGCGCCAGCTGCATCCACTCGAGGATGCCATGGTACGACCATACCAGCCAGACCCAATGAAAACCCCATTATAAGTATAGAGAATACATGCTTTAATATGGGAGGAAGAAATAAGAGAAGATGATCCCAAAGGAATGACTATAAAACATACCTTATTTCGAGTATAGATTGATATAGCTCGGTTTCATCAAAACAGAGCCAAACTGATCCAAGGTGTAACGTTTGATTGTGAAACTCCTACAGGAAGGATTGAAAGGTTATAGCGTCTCATAGCCGAGAACAAAGAGGAAGAACAAGGAAGTTGTACATTTTGAAGATTTAATGGGGAGATGGTTTAAGATACTCTTAATTCCCCATTCAAAGAGTATCGCATTAACCCACGCGGTTTGACCGAGTAAAAACATATCGAGCCATAGGAATAATTATTATAGGATGTATGGTCTTTGAATCATCCATCTTAATTTCAGGGTTGCAACATCACATACGGTTCCCCATTCCAACACCGTATGAGGGAGATATGTTGGATTCAAGATCCCGTAATGATAAAAAATATAATATTATTGGGTGTTTTGTGGACCCGAGCCATGAACCAAAGTTTAATATTCTACATTAGACTTGAAATGATCGCATTAATGACAGGATCACATTTCCAATGATGAGAAGTCAATTGGACATCACACCCAGGAGTTATGGCGGGTCAAAGATTTAATAATAATATTAAATATATTATTTTCCGAGGGATTTGGGTACCTGATCCAAAAACCCGAAAAATACATCCATTATCAGAGTCATAAATTCCGTCTCAAAGTCAGGGTCGCATTGCCGCTGACGGTTCATAAAACTGAGGCCGCACAAAGAAGTTACGGTCGAAAAAGTGTTTTATCAACAAAAACAATAATATGATTTTTATATTAATTTTATTAATTGATTTATTTCAAATATGCAAAGTCATGAACCACCCTCTCTCCAATTTGGTGCGCCTCACTCCCTTTCACCTTAATTGATTTCCTTTTCTTTTTTTCTTTTATTACTTCCCCATTTAATTCTTACATTGTCACTCCAATCTGACTTTACCTTTCAATATTTCTTCTCCCACTCCACCAAATGTGGCACCTCCCCTTGGCCTTTACACTATGTCTATCATTCCCCATGTCTTTTCACACTTCAAAGTAATTATTAATAAAATTAATAATAAGAAAACCAATCATTAATGTTCTAATTTAAACCCATTAAATTATTTTACCATGGTTATTCTCATATTAAATTAAAACCACTCTATTTAATTAATAACACAATAAAATCCACCATTACCATTATTATTTAACAGTAATAAATCCTCATTTAATTTCATCCATGGGTCACCATCATTATCATTAAAAAACATTATTATTATTGACACCCATTATTATCTTATAATTACTCCTTCTCTCCCATTAATTAAATCCTTCTCCCATGAAACTCACATGGCATCTTCCTAACCCCAAATTTTCACAAATTAATGGACTAGAGACATCCGTGCCATTACTTTAGATACCTATCGAACCATTCTCGTCCCTGAGAATTCAAAACCAACCTAAAGAGGCAAAAAAAAAAGAAATGGGGTCCGAACAACCACCCATCGAGATACCTCTCAAAAGAGAGAAATCCACAAAAGAAACAAAAGAAATTCATAAATAAAACATGAAAGGTCTAAACACAAAGGGAACATCATTACATGAAAAGAGTTAAGCATGAAACAACTCTGGGTACTAAGTATATATCTATGAATTACATTCCCAGGTACTCTCCTCCATGCCCCCATGTCACCACAAGACACGAACAAAGGGGAAAGAACGCCTACACAACACCTTCTACTTGTGATCTTGGATATCCAAAGGTCACTCCTCAAAGGTTGCATCATCATCAACATTGATCTCTCCCTAATCGATAATGTGGAAATCAGCATAAAGATAACGATGGAGCTGTGATACATGGAAAACATCATGTATCCAACTCATTTGTGGGCGAAGTGCTACTCAATACGCCATAACTCCAACACGAGATAACACCTCAAAAGGCCCAAAAAACCGGGGAGAAAGCTTACTTCGATGACCAAACCTTTGCTGCCCATGACGGGGAGTCACCTTCAGAAACACATGATCCCCAGCATTAAACTCCAAGGGTCTCCTCCTTTGATTAGTATATGATTTCTGACGATTTTGTGTTGTCTTCATCCTCTCACGAATCACCTGAACCATATCTATTGTATTCTACACTAGTTCTGGTCTGAGAATTGCTGACTCTCCGACCCAAGTCCAGTACAACAGAGAATGTTAAGGCCAAACATACAAGGCTTCAAATGGTGCCATACCGATGGTGGAGTGAAAACTATTATTGTAAGAGAACTCCATCAAGGGTAAGTGCCTCATCCATGAACCTCCAAAATCAAGAACACAAGAGAGTTACATGTCTTCAGAGGTCTGGATGGTTCGCTCTGTTTGACCATCCATTTGAGGGTGAAAAGCAGTGCTAAGGAATAGTTGAGAACCAAAAGCCTATTGGAGACCTCTCCACACCCTAGAGGTAAAATAAAGATCTCAACTAGAAATGATCATCCTAGGGAATCCAGGAAGTCTCACCACCTCCTCTAGATACTATATCGATAAAACTTCAACTGAGCTTGACTCTTTGATCGCTATAAAGTGGGATGATTTTTTTAAACAATACACTACCACCCAAATAGCATCATGTGCTCCCAGAGCTCGAGGTAAACCTATAACAATGTCTATTGATATGTCCTCCCACTTCCACTGAGTAATCTTTAATGGGTAAAGAATACCACTAGGAACACAGTGTTGAGCCTTCACCTTCTTGTAGTCTAAACATCGAGACACAAACTCTGCAACCACACCCTTCAGACTAGGACAAAAAAACTGACTCCTCAAAGATCGGTACGTCTTTGTCACACCAGGATGTACTACTAAGGGAGAACTATGGAACTCTCAGATCACTGTCCTGCGCATCATCAAGGGAACAAAAATCCTTCCATGATACAACACTTGGTATTCTTCTTCCTCTGACCAACCATCTGGGGCCTCACCACAAACAACTCGGTCTCTCCAAACCTCCACCTCTAGATCTCCCAACTGGGACTCTTCCACCTTCTGCACCAGGGATGACTGTACCACCATCTAAAAAATTCAACCTATACCCCCAAATTCTCCCATATCAAGATGCAATGATGAAATTTCTTTCATTACTCTCCATGAATCACCAGATTCACACACAACATCACTACGTTACTTTCGGCTCAGAACATCAGCTAAAACACTCCCTTTTCAAGGTGTATATGATATTTTGATGTTGTATTCTTGTAAGAACTCCATCCACCAATGCTGTCGTAAGTTCAAGTCACTCTAAGAGAAAACATACCTCAAACTCTTATGATCAGTGAAAACCACAAAGCTCTCACCAATGAGATAATGTCTCCACAACTTCAGAGAAAACACCATGGATGCTAACTCAAGATCATGGGTGTCATAGTTGCGTTCATGGGGACACAACTATAGAGACCCATAAGAAACAACTGACCTCTGCTTCATGAGAATGTAGCATAACCCCAGATGTGAAACATCACATCAAACATCAAACTAGACTCCCTCTGCTGGAAAACCGAGGACTGGAGCACTTACTAACATCTCCTTTAGATACTCGAATGTTGCATAACACTGATCGGTCCATATGAATGCCTGATCCATCCTTTTAAAAGCTGTCAGAGGAGTCACAAATCATGAGAAATTGGCTATGAACCTTCTGTAGTTGCCCGTGAGACCAAGGAAATTTCACACCTCTATCCTTGTGTTGGGGGCTGCCCAAGAAACAACTGCTTCTACCTTCGATGGAACCACAAATACTCCCTGTTGGGATACAACATTCCCCAAGAAACAGACTTCTCGAGCCCAAAAATCAAACTTCGATAACTTCTAGTACAGATGATGTTGGCAAAGAACTCCCAAAAAAGCTCATAGATGCTCTTCATGCTCCTCTTCAGATGTGGATTACACAAGGACGTCATCGATGACGACTACCATGAATTTTTCCACGAACTCACGGAACACAGCATTCATCAATCCCATGAATACGGCTGGAGAATTTATCTCTCCAAATGGCATTTCAACGAACCCATAATGCCCATAACGACAATGGAAATAAGTCTTTGGAATATCCTCATCCTTCACACGCATCTGATGATATCCCAACCACAAGTCGATCTTTGAGATCCAACTTTCCCCCTTCAGTTGATCGAATAAATCATTAATTTGCAGAAGAGGATAGAAATTCTTTATTGTCACTTTTTTTAAGCGATGATTATCGACAAACAACTACATAATGCTTTCGGTCTTCTTCACGAACAAAACTGGGGCACCCCATGGTGACACACTTGGTCGAACAAAACCAAAATACAATAGAACATCATGCTGTATACATAGATCTCGTAACTTAGAAGGGGCCATCCTATGTGGAGACATAGAGATAGGAGATTCTCCTAGCTATATCTCGATCTCGAAATTGATCTCTCATCAAGGGGGTAATGCTACAACCTCTTCTGGAAAGACATCAGGGTACTCCTCTACAACCCTTGGAAATGCCAATTGATGAACCTCTGAAGTAATCATCATCAACTCAGCCATCATGGATGATAAGGACAGAATGTGCCTATGACCCATCTGAGGGTCTCTCTCACCAACAAACACCAATTGCTCTCCGTCCTCACCAATGAAAACGAGTTTTTTCCTGAAGTAATCCACGATAGCCTTCACTGAATACAACCAATCCATGCCGATGATGACATCATATGGTTGTATTTATAAAAATAGGAAATCTCCCCAAGAGCGGTGTTTCCCCAGAACTAGCTCACAGTCTCTACATACTTCAAACAAACAAGCTCGACCTCCAACTTGTGTAGTCAACGCAAAGGGCACTGGAAGCCTCTCTACCTCATGTCCCAAAGCATGGAAAAGTGTAGGTGACATGAAGGAGTGTGTTGCTCCTAAATCAAACAAGGAATACACCAAGGTATAAAACAAGAAATGGTTACCTTGAACGATGTCTGGCTCACCTGAAGATGGCAAAGCTAGAGCATGATGCTGACCACGTCCTCCTCCACAGCCTCTCTGACCCTGATAAAGACCACCACCATGGCCACGCTCTACTCTCTGAGGATGAGAACCATCATGGGGATGTCCTCTACCTGCCCCATTTACCTTCTACTAATCTAATGCTTATGCAACTGGCTGGTGCTGCCTCGGCTGGAACTGCCTCAACGGAGGAACTTGGAGCGTAGCGCCCGGTGCACGATGACCGCTCTAAAAGGTCGGGCACTCTCACTGCTGATGGCCATGACCACCACAAGAAAAACAAACACCTGAACCCTTGGCATAGTACTGAGAGTTGCTTCCTCTAGAGAAACGAGATGCGAATGGCTGGGACCTACCCCTGGCTGAATGGAAAATCTTTTTCCCTGAAAACCGGGAACCCTAGACCACAACTCTACTTCATGACGAATCATGTCGATTCCCCTCTCGTGATGATATAGTTCTGGACAAAGTCTTCTCGAAAACCTCTGCCCTCGCTAGTAACTCAAGATATGTTTTTAGCATAAATGGGATGACCTGGCACTAGATCTCTGGATGCAAAGCCTCCTCGAAATTCCTTGCCCTGGCCTCCTCATCTTGTAACAGGTCCGAAGTATATCGTAAAAGGTTTCTGAAACCGATTACAGACTCTCGAACACTGGAGATCCCTATTCGAAGGGTAAGAATATCCTGGCGACTGGATGACATCATAGTCAAAGAAAGAAACTAGACTCTAAACCTATCTCAGAACTCCTCCCATGAGATCACTAACTCCTCACGATCCCCAAGGAATAAGAACCACCACTACCTTGCTTCTCCATGTAGCATCGTCACAACCAAGGAAACCCAATGCTCCTTCCAAGAACAAATCAAACTGAAGCCGATCTCAACCTCCTCTAAACAGTCTTCCATGACTACATATAAAATGGATCCTTCATACTTCTACAGGCTCTGTCACAAAAACTATCAAAGTGTCTTTTACCAATTGTCGTCGTCAACCTCTACCCTGTGGCGATCTGCTGGAATAGCCTACTAGACATTTTCTGTGCAAAACTGTTGAGGACGTCAACCTAGAGCCATTCCTATCAAATAACAACCATTAGAGTTCCTAATCCAAGAATATGGAAGACTCAACATTAATTAATTTATTGTTTTCTTTTATTCATTTTAGGTTAACCTATCCCATGGTCTACCTATTCAAACACAACAACAAAGAATAATGATGCATGATCCTTCCCTAGGTCTCTACCCTGCAACTAGTATCACCTTGTTTTGTAGCCCTTGTAAACTTAAAGGTCCGTACATCAGATCATAGGGTCCCTAAATGCCTATGTCTCATCCGGTCTCTAGTGTTTACCTCACTTTCTAAACATGAATGACACTTTTTACCTACCAGCCCTTGTAACCTCACCTATGCCTAACTCCAAACTCCATCCTATCCCTCAACCAGATCTCTGATACCACTCTGTCATGATCCCCTCCCTACAAAGTGTACCCCTCTTGGGTCGAAAATGTGAGAAGGGAGATAATGAACCCCAAGTCCCACCTCTAGTAGGACACAGGTTGGTGACTAGCATTGAGTGTATAATAAACACACAAGTGGGAGGAATTACCCTTTAAGGGAACACATGCGGATGAGAGAGATAAGATAGACACCAATTAACTGCAACTCAGAACTGAAATATAAAAGAAACCCATGTTCATATATGAAATGTCAGGAAAAAGTACCACAAATCAATGGAAAAAACTACAAGAACCTAAAAGAATGTAAAAATACAGCAAACATAAGCCCGAACAGCTCCTGCAACTCCAAGCTAGTAGAAATCAGCTTGATCTCCAACCTGATCCAAGTGACTTGAAAAATAGTTTATATATATACATTGGGTGAGTATAACAATATAATTAGTAGGATCCTCCCCAAAGCCTCTCGTGCAATAGTTAAGAGATCATACTAAAGCACAGTGAACAACAAGTGAAACTATCTCATCACATAAATAGGTATACAAAGTTCCCAACTTCACCCTGGCTACTCTCACCAAGTAACACAGAAAAGAATATATCATATAATAAAGAATATCAAGGGTACACCACTACTACTTCCCCACTAGTTTTCTGCTTTTTCCCAATATCGCACATCCTATGCATCTCACTAAAAAAAGGCTTGCCCGCAGACATCTGGGCGAAGCACCACAATATGCACCTCGTGCTCCACAAAGTCTTTCCCACATACACTTGGGTGAAGCACCACACCTACTCTCAACCAAAAGTAACCAGGTAGTTTCTGGGAGCCACTACAGCCCGCATAACGTGTATCATATGTCTGGTATTATACCTCAAGCCATTATAGCCCATACACCGAGTAATGATCCTCAAGCCATCCCAACCGATACACGTTACACCTATAGTAGTCCATATGATACTATATCTATAATATATGTGTGTGAATAACAACAATCCATTACATCCATCTACACACATATATGGGGAATACTAACCAATGTGCCTATCCGTACAAGTAACTACCAAGAGAAGAGAGCGAGGCTAAAGGGGGAAGTCGGCCATTCATCCATTCACTGGAATGTTGGGGAAAACACCCCCCAGGGCTCAGAATCCCTGGGGTGTCAGTTTCCCTTACTGAAAGGGTGGACTATCGTATAAAAACACAAAAAGTACAGGATATATTATTTTTCACAACCACAATATGGGAATCACCTACTCTTAGACACAACTACAACTAACATCTCTTAGATTCTGGGCTACTACTTCTAAGACTATGTATCCTATATGCACACAACCATTTAAGGAGATTTATTAGATTACATCATTCCATTTATATCAGTTCCATTGTATGTTAATTAATTCTTTAAACATTAATTAACCATGAAAAATTCCACATTAAATTTTTTTAGCATCACACCCAAAGTCAACTGTTCCTTCAAAAATTACAACCTCATCATTATGTTCCTGCATCTCCATCCCCATGGGTTAACACCATTTATTCAAATATTCATTATTGAATTACTTTCCCATATTCCCAGGAACTCTAGAAAAGCATTCTATGTTACAAAACACAAGTGGGATCAACACAGTGAGTAGATATACTACCCTTCGAGTCTTTACTACCTATAGAAAGAGTGTAGAACCATTCCCCCTTGAAAAGATAAACATGGAAAGCATGTGGCATACCCTGCGTGTCTTTGCCTCTTTCGGGAGAAGGGTAAGCAAGACCAACTGCCTTCAGCAGAGGGGATAAGCAAAGTAGATAAACAACCAATTCAAATTAACAAGCTTCTAACAATCACATCCACTGCATTCCATCATCCCCGGTGTCCTCCCTGACACCCACATGCATAACCAGATGAATCTCGCCACTCAAGGCATCATCTGCTTCCACAACCAAAATCCTCTGTGCCCCCACATATCACAACAGCCATCCAGGGTCACATCACAACACAAAAAGCAGGAAAAAAACACCACATTTAATTGGTCTTTTTTCCCCTTAACAATCAAGAGGGTAACTCATAACCCTTTAAGGAATTATCAAACAATCAGTTCTTTGATCCATCTTTGGTTAACCAATTTATTATTCATTGGTTCCAAATTTGGGAAACCTATCCAGTATGTTATAAATAAATAAACATGCTTACTGCACAAATTTGATTAACATAGAATTAGAAATAAGACCCGATTTGTTTAGATGCCTTTTTATCTTTATCCATACAATTATCAAATAATCCCAATTTAAGTTCTTTACCAATTTCCATCAAGAACGAACAACAAATCAAAGCAATAATAGATATCACACTATCTAGAAAAACATGAGGCAATAACATATGATCAATATCAATTTATTTATATGGTTAATATATATATTATGTCAATTCCATTATCATCCAGTCGGATTAAACATTCTAACAATACATTTTCACGTAAAAGAAAAGAGAAGTAAAAAATCCCCTACATCTAAGAGTTCTTGATGTTCTTTATCCACACAACGGGTCACGATCCTCCTCTCACGCCAACTGCATCCACTGGAGGATGCCACGGTACGACCGTAGCAGCCAAACCCAAAGAAAACCCCATTATAAGCATCGAGATTACATGATTTAAAATGGGAGGAAGAAATAGGATATGCTGATCCCAAAGGAATGACTATAAAACATACATTATTTTGAGGATTGATCGATACAACTTGGTTGCATCAAAATAGAGTGAAACTAATCTAAGGATTAATGTTTTATTGTGAAACTCCTACTAGAAGTATTGAAAGGTTCTAGTGTCACATATCATAGAATAAAGAGGAAGAATAAGGGAGGATAATATCTTGTCCCTTTTGAAGATTTAATGGGGCGATGGTTTAAGATACGCTTAATTTCCCATTATAAGAGGATCGCATTAACCCACACAGTTTAACCGAGTAAAAACTTCCAGATCCATAGGAATAATTAATATAGAATGTATGGTCTTTGAATCATCTGTCTTAATTTCAGGGTTGCAATGTCATAGACGGTTTTCCATTCCAACACTGTATAAGGGAGATATATTGGATGAAATATCCCGTAATAATAATAATAATAATAATAATAACAACAATAATAATAATAATAATAATAATAATAATAATAATAATAATAATAATAATGGGTGTTTCATGGACCCAAACCATGAACCATAATTTAATATTCCACATTAGACTTGAATCTATCAAATTAATGATAGGATCACATTGCCACTGAATCAGACGTCGCACGCTTGAGTTATGGAGGGTAAAAGATTTAATAATAATATTAAATATATTATTTTCCTAGTGCTTCAGGTACCCGATCCAAAAAATTGAAAAAGACATCCAATATTGGACTCATAATTTCCATCTTGAAGTCAAGGTCGCACTGCTACAGACAGTTCGTAAAACCGATGTCGCACGAAGAAGTTACAGTCCAAAAATTATTTTATAAAAAAAATATGATTATTATATGATTATTTTTAATTAATTTATTTCAAATACCCAGAGTCATGCCCCACCCTCTCTCCAATTTGGTGCGCCTCAATCCCTTTCACCTTAATTTATTTCATTTTCTTTTTCTTTTATTACTTTCCCATTTAATTCTCACATTCTCTCTCCTATCTAACTTTTCCATTCAGGATTTCTTCTCCCACTCCACCAAAAGTGGAACCTCCCCTTGGCCTTTACTCAATTTCCATCATGCCCTATCTCTTTTCTCACTTCAAAGTTATTATTAATAAATTAATAATAATAACACCCATCATTAATGTTCAAATTTAAACCCATTAAATTAGTTCAACATGGTTATTCTTATATTAAATTAAAACCATTCTATTTAATTAATCACACAATTAAATCCACCATTACCATTATTATTTAATGGTAATAAATCCTCTTTCAAATTTCTACAATGGGTCACCATCATTATCATTAATAATCATTATTATTATTGACACCCATTATTATCTTATAATTACTCCTTCTCTCCCATCAATTAAATCCTTCTCCCATGAAACTCACATTGCATCTTCCTAACCCCAAATTTTCACAAAGTAATGGATTAGAGAGGTACATGACATTACAATACCTATGACCTAGACTCCCTACAAATTTGTACCAACCACTAGAAAATGACCCCACTACTGGGTCCTAGTATTTCTTCCATGACCTTCTCATTCTGTTTAATACCCACTACTAGCTCATGGAACCTATTCCATTCATATTTTATTTGAATAAGTCTGACCTGATCCCTAGATAATGGCTATCATATAATTCTTTCTACAGAACATATCGAGATTCCGGATCCTTCCAAATTTTATCACTTTGTTGGAATCTATTATCATAGAATACAGACATGTCCTGAATACTCGCATTGGAAGAAAATATTGAGGATACAATGTTGGGTGATATACCTAAATTTATGGCCTTATTACCCTTCCAAGAATCCTCATGATGCTTCTTTATTATAACTAAAACATCACAGGTTGACTCAGCTAATTAATTCACCCATCATGAATATGACCAATATATCAAGTTCCCTATGACTAACAATTCATAATTGAACGCCTCCTGATAGGAAATCATCATGAGGATAATGAGATGCTCATATATTAGATTATATAAGAAATCCTCAAAATAAAGAACCCTAAATATTTCATCACAAATAATAGTAGGTGAATATCATGATAGGTTAGTGAAGTTATTAGCATAGTCCTTGAGATAATCAACCCCCAACCGTAGATTCACAAACTACAGAGATCTATCATACCTCAACATCTCCGAAAATAAATACTTAAATAATCTAGCTTTAAAATAATTACATGATATTCCCTTGTGTCTTCTTAACAGTACATGTATATCCCACATGTGCCATTCTGGTCCATTGATCATGTACATCTCCATCTTCGCCTTTCAAAAAGATGTTGTATTGAGCAGATTAAAGAAGGTTTGAAATTACTTAATATAGTTATTTGAAACTTACTACCCACAATCACCCTTGAATATATTTAGGGTTGACAAATGTAATTAATGAGTCATGTATCACATAGATGGTTCATCTCCTTAATATCGCCTAGTGGTTCCCTATATAACACAAACCATGCTTTCCCTAAGCAGGTCATCTGGCCATTCCCTGAAGTCATGCAGGTATGACTTTCATGCCTATATTAGATCTTGTACCTATTCTTGTAAAAGTGACCCGTGATGATCCCAACCCTCTAGGGCCTCATCCCAAAATCTAGTGGCCTCATCCAATTAACTATCATGATACACCATATCATCGCCCTCATGATGCTCCACTAGAGACCATCTAGGTGTAATCTTACTGAATACCCATACAATGGTCAAAAAATCAATATATATATATATATATATCATAGATAAATAAATCTATAACATTGAGTGAAATCTTTCTACAATTAAACTCCCTATCTAACCCTATCTTAACACATTAATTCTCAAGTCCCCTTAACTACCCATATAAGGGTGAAGAATCACATGTAACCCAACATCATGACCCCCTTCATACAGATATCATATTCAGTCATCAAATATAATATATTATTTTTGGCTAGATGAGTATAATTCAACCAAAGAACCTATATAGGAAACACCATTTTTATTTTTAATCTAAACTATAGAAAATTCAACCCGATCCATCATCCTTACTTACCCTTTTAAGGGTCAGGGTCGTATATCACATTCATATACAAAGCATCTCACAAATATATTTTGGGAAACACAATCCTATGACAAATAATTTGAATTCCACAAAAATTAGATAAATTAGGAAAACACTATTTTTATTCTATTGTTGACACTTTAAAAAACTTAACCCACTATATCGTGTTCTCGATTCCCGATGAAAATCAAAAAAAACATATGGGACTATGTTCTTGCCATGAAGTGTAAAAAACCTCCCTTTATAAATAAATAAATGGTTGAAAATCCTTATAAAATATTACCATCAATTCCAAGTGAAACATTTGTTATAGAAATCAAATCAACTATTAAAATACACTAAAAAACATCAATTTCCCATCCCTAAAAACTGGTTCTATCCGTCATTACTGGGGCAATAGTCACCCAAAGATGAGCTCTCTACGTAGTTATGACTATCTCCAAGTACCCATTTACCATGTAAAAATTAGTAAGACCAATATTAAAATAAACATCATTCGATACAGTTAATATCCACAAAACACTACTTCAATATTTCAAAGAAAAAAAATATATTACACCATTTGTCATGCACTGATCTGGATTCCATTAAAAATTGTGCTCTGAGACGGTTTTCCACTAGGCCATAGGATCCCCACTCTATATAGAAATGGATACTGACTAATTGTGGGGGTGTAAATTTGTGACAGTAGGGAGTCTATGAATTCAAGTGGTGTTATTAATAATGGTTTATATTTATATACATAACTAAAGAAGACCATAACATAATGGGTGATTTAGATCCAAATCACAGTGAAAAACTAAATACATAAAAATTAAAAAATAAATAAATAAGGAAATAAGGAAAACATATTATATATAGTACACATGTTAATGGTTATACAAAGAAATAGATAACAATGCCTCATGTGGAAAACCATATCATTACATATATATAAATATAAATCATGTTGAGCAATGGTAAAATCTTGTTGATACAAGAACCTCCAAGGTCTATTTCCATCCATCCCATGAAAAAGGTATAACTGTGTCACTAAGGTCATTCCCCCAAGCCTGATACCCTACCTAATTTTAGAGACATAAAGTCTACACATGTTCTAATATTCCCATGTAGGGTATGAGAATAATCTCATTGGGGCACAACTGACATTTTCTTGTCTTAAGTACATAATAATACAAGATTATGATAAAATACCAAAAATAAGCAAATGAACTTTTTATATAAAACAAGATTCACTTGTTTTCAAAAGCCATAAGTATATGACCAACTTCTATAAAATTCACTTGTATTCTTTGAATATGATACCCTAGGTATATATATGCCATAAAACATGTTTTAGAATATATATATATATATAACTATAGTAGAAAGTATCCCTAGCCAAAATTCCAAGCCATCCCCTAATGAGTTTTATAACTAATGAACAATCACTTTCCACCTATAATCAAGTAACTCATAACTCATGCCATAAGTATCCTAATGAGAATCTATACTAAACACACATTCAATATTTACATTGTCCCTTAGACCACAAAATAGAAGTCATAGTCAGGTCAAATCATTATGTCCTAATTCATAACAATATATTCCCTCCAATATATAATCATCATTTTCATAACAGAAGAAATCATGAGGAATGGAGATAATCATTCTCACAGGTCCCATGTTAATGAACTAATGTATCTTAGTGAGCCTCACCCCTATCCAAAATCTCTACACAATCAACCAATGTTTCATTACAATCCATGTTGACTAATTTTTGAGAACCCCTAATAATAACTGAATGGCAATAATATCCCCAAAGAATCATAGTCCACAGGGCTATCCATGCAAAAATAGTGGTCAACACCACCTCATATAAGTCCTATCTAACTTCACATGACTCCAATTATGTGTCATCTAATAAATGGTGAGTATAAATCACCAGAAAAACACAGACATATGATATAGAACCTTATTAGCTTGTGATCATGTTTTTAATTCTGATTTTCATCACCATATAATGTTCTGAGAGAAAATTACTCAACCTAAAAAGCACATCGCCTCAATCTGATGACCGTGCCCCCAAACTTGTGATCAACATAAAACATGTTCCCAAATACATTTAAAACCCTATGATGTATGTTTCCAAAAACTTGGTGGTCAATATCACCACAATCAGTGGTCCATGACTTTCACATTTACACAAGACCCCCTAATTCAATATAAAAAAATTAACGTAATTTAAATCATATTTCCCACATAAACTACACCAAATTTTCAAAGAATCTTATCTAGATTGATCATTAATAGTGTAGATAGAGCCTGACCATAGCTGTATCACATGATATATTTGATGACATAAAAAAATAAATTATTTTATTATGGTCAGACTTAGTCGACCCATTGGGATCACAAAGAGTGCACCAATGGAGCACTCAAATATATTGGATAGTGTTAGGAACCACGTACCTAGAAATATTAGGTTTTTTCTCATCTAACATAGACCTCTAGATCCTATCAAATAAGAATAAAATGTAATTTTATAAGTGAACCTTGAAAATAGGTTAAATGAGCTTTCATGGATTTAGTGATCCTTAGGGTGAGATAAACTTAAAATAAAGGATAACGGATTAAATGCCATACTTAAAAAAATCCAAAGCATCAAATGGATTGAATATTAGAAAATGGATGGAAGATGAGTCTTAAATCCATATAGGAAGAGATAATTGGGAGATCCTCCATGCAAGCAGTAGAGAAGAAGTAAAATAGGAGGAAAAAAAGAAATAGTCCTCATGGGAATAATGGTTATTTCACCGTTTAAAGTTTCCTACACATTTTGACTAAATACCCACCAACAATGTAGTGCTCCCAGCATGAACATCATACATGCAAGGTCTAGGTACACAATTTTCCAAATAATTCACAAATCATATGAATTATCTGTATAAAAAACTATAGAGGTGATCACACAATTGTACGCACGAGCCAATATGGTATGATAAACCGTGTCAACTACTATAGGCATGAAGCATTATTTCTCCAATGAAGATTCTTGATTTTTCAAAACTATGTTCATATTCTAGTTACTTACTAAAACATGGTTTTGGGTCCCGAAATCTCCCATAACCATTTTTAAATACCTAAGGCACTATCCTAATCTTAACACTTATTTAAGAAAAGGCCCTCAGATAATAAAACTCTAGAAAGAAGGTTCTCAATCTCAACAAATATTGGCCCTCTTATCAAACATAGAAAGTCAAAATTTACATTTAAAATGGCCCATTCAATAATTGAGTATTTTATTGTAAAATTTTATATTTAAATTATTAAAAGAATTTCATATTTAATCACAAAAATAATCATAAAAAGATCACACCGATTCAATTTTCACACATACATAATTAAAAGATATATAATAAATTAATAGAATATAATAATAAATTATATATATTAAATAAAATATAAAAGAATAATGTTAACAATATGGTAAGTAATAAACATTGTTTTATTATTTATGATTTTAACTGGATGCACAACAAGAATCTTGAAAAAGGAAAGGGATTCCATCTCAATCAAAATTCATTAAAACGATCTTTGATATTACACATCAATAACCATTTATTTAGTGTAACTAAAATCTCATAGAAATATAGTATCCTTAATTATCATTGAATATTAAAAGTTAACATCAATTAATTTTCTCCCTTGTTATGGGATATAATTGATATCTTCCCAAAAATAATAATTGACATTCATAACTAAATCAACTTTGCTGAGTTAAATTGTGTCAAATTGAGTTTAGTCTTTAATTTTTATGGTATAAGATATTTTGAAAATTTCCAATTCACTTTTGATTTAAACCATTCTTATTCAAGAGTTTAATTTTATCCTGATCACTTTCCCTTCTTTTTTCATAACATCCCTTCCTACAATTTGTTTTTTATTTTAAATTAGAAACCAAATTTTGTGATATTTTATTTGAATTTTATATTTCCATAATGAAAATTAAAAAAAATAGATTTATTATCCTTTAAATATGTATTATTTCAACAATTATATTTTGAATACATAAATTAGGGTCTCCCGAACAACCCTTAACATTTTTGATTTACACAGTGTCTTTCATTTCCCACTTTTTATCTATATTATTATCATAAATTTATTCCTTATTAAAAAAATATTTTCCTTAAATATATACCAATTTTACTCTTCCATTATTCATTTGGGTTAGTATATGTTTTCATATCACATCAAAATTCCCACTTTTTTGTAAACTTGTCTTATGGGAACTTTATTGTTTCTTATTCCATGAAAAGTGGCACCACTATAAAAATGTTTTCTCCATTATTAGATTTTGAACATCATAAATATTTTATGTGAATTCAATATATTTAAATTCTTATCATAAGGTAAACTATTGGTGTTTTAGTTATTTAAATTATTCATTTCTCATATTGAAAAGATTCATTTATATATTTCATTTTTTTCTTACTTCTCCATGTTCCCCCACATGAATATTCCAATATTATAAATGAATTTTCAAGATCCATAGATCGTTATAAAAATAAAAAAACCCAAAATTATTTAATTTCTTATTATTTTTAGATTCTTTGTGACATATTATTCACTTATTCATTAAGTAGTTACTAGGAAACCCATTTCTTTATTTGGGATTTTCTCATGATTTTTGTTGAAATATGATTTTTTTTTTCTGATGTGGAAAAATTATTCACATACTTAATATGATGTTATAGGTGTTATCAGAATTAAATAAATATACACAACATTGGGTAAATATTTATATCTTTTGATATGTAGTGTATTATAATAGAGAGTGAACCCAAGCCAATATGAGATATTGTTCACTATATATTTAGGAATGGAGTATGAACCCATCCCACCTTGAGAATTTCTACACAAAATTTATAGGATAATGGATTAAACACAATACACCCAGGGAAATTTTACACACTATATATGGTAATGGTTAGTAAACCTATTACACCATGGGACTCTATCGACAATGATTTTATTGGTAGTTGTCTTTGTTTTATTCTTTTTCTGTCACATTCTTTGTTTTCCCACATATTTAGGATTTTTTGACCATTTGATGTCATTTACTTATCCCATAATTCTAGGATTATATTAAATTTTTATTTCAATGTACATGTATTTTCTTAATAGATTAAATTTCATTCCATCATACTTTATAGACTATTTTTGTTTACCCCATTTCCATTTATTAATACATTTCTCTCAGCTCATGTTTTCTTATATGATTTGAATCATACCCTTGATGAAATGCTGATATTTTTCTTACCTTACCAAGAATTTGATATCACCAATTTCATATATGTGTATTCTACAAATTATGTTGAATAGTTTAACATATGGGAAGCCTAAAAGGATTTAACTTTTCCTCTATTATAGATAACATTTAACATGTTTATTAACATAAATTACTTATGTAAAAAGTACTAAAATATTATACACCATTTATTGACGGGTTTGTTAGATTATTTTGAAATTTTTAATGTTTAAATAATATAAATCGTCTAAAATAATTACATGGTCAACTTGGGTCTCATTTGTTGGCATTAGAGTAGTGTTTATTAATTTTTATGGATTAATGTAGTTCTATTAGGAAAAATTAGAAGATACCATTAGTTAAAACCTTGGGATATGAATATGAAATAAATCAAAGTATATGTTACCATTTTGATGTTTTCATAATTAGATATTGTGTTATTCTATTTGAAATTAAATCATATATTGATACAAGTAATTGGAAGCCTCTATTTAAAAGAAGAACCTATGGGTAATCAACATGAAGAAAGATGATGAAGCACTGACTTAATCTTCATTTTAGTGAATGATGTGTTGTTAGAAAATGAACACCAATATAAACACTCCCAATGGATATGATTTTTTTTAATTACATTTTATTTATTCACAATTATAGAGAATTTATTGTTTCATATAATTAGGTTAAAGAGAACGTTAAAATAAAAATTAATGAAACCTTGATTGAATTTCGTTGAACTGAATGCTAATATGTTGGTTTTTAAGAGTAATATGTTTTAAGTAGAGTTTAATTAATATTATAAATATGTATTATATCATAATATTAATATTAATCACTCGTAATTAACCTTTTGGTTTTAGGAATAGAAGGAGAAAGGTATAAACAAGTTAATAATGAATGTGATTAGAAATTCAATAATTTTCTTATTTGGAAACCAAATATGATAGAAATAATTATAAAAAATGGTTCAGTTATTCCCAATCAATTGTCGTATCTTATGATTTAAAAACAAGTCATTATTAACATTAGAAATCACAAAAGAAGATAAGGATGGAGTCTCATGGATGTTTAGGCCTTAAAGGTGGTGAGTAAAAGAATTATACATTTACTTCATGTATAAAATATTGGAGGAGAAATGAAAGGGAATTTATCAAAGGAACTACATGACGTCTAATATGTTGTCAAAGAGGACATCTAGTAAAAAGTTTACAAGGAAAAAAATAATTTCCTCATAAACATGATGGATACAAATATTTTTCTTTCTTATGGATCCACTATCAATTTGATGTTTTATATGTGACGAATTTGTGAATTATATTGTCTAGTGCCCTAATATATGGGATTAAGAATAAAATTGACCATAATAACTAACTATACCATGTGATTAATGAACACCCAATGCAATGAATAATAATAAAGTGGTTAGTGATAGTATGATGTACTAGGTACCGGTATTCTTCAATTTTTATTTCCAAATGTCTTATGTCAAGTATGTCATTATTAACTATAAGATATTAATATAAATACACATGGTGGTAGAATTATTGTATCCAAGGGATATATATATTTATTATAAAATTTATGATTATGATTCATGAAATACTTTTTATCCATTTTTTAGATAATTTTAATGTCATATTTGGAATTTATTTTTCTCACAACATAGAAGAAATATTATTTTTGGGAAAAAAGAAATAACATTTGATATCAATATAATATAATCTATCAATGGTGGAATAATTATTAGGATATTTTATAGGGAAAATATATAATATGTATTTTGATATCAAATATTGATAGATACTTGGCTCCAAATGGTTAAAAAAACTCAATATTTGTATTAATCTTATTCAGATGAAAATGATATCTTCTCAAATTTGTAAGGTTGATAACTCAATAAAAATCATATCCTAATTCAAGTCCATATTTTATATTCCCTTATAAATTTCTATTTAAACATGACAATGATTATTTTTAGTATGTAATTTATTTAGGGAGGGATGAATATAACACCTCTGAATTTTAAATTTCATTTCCCTTAAATACCTAATGTGTTCAATAAATTCTAGCACTCACAAAAAAGAACAAAAAAACAATATATAATAAGAAATAATTTATATAATTTATATTAATTTGGATTTTATAATTTTAAATAACAACTTTATAAAATATATAAATAATTAAGGACTTTTATTTTTATCATGGATTTATAAATTTTAATATCACATTATGGTTAAAAACTTATTCTCATAGAAAATCATATTTTTATGTAATTTGTTTTAAGAAAAATAAAAATAAAATAATTAATATGAATAATATATATTTTTATTAAAATAATTTTCTACACTACTTTTATTATAAAGTGATTGAAAACTACAATAATAATTATAAATATTTGAATTGATATTTCTTACAAAAATAATTTGTGATTGTTAATTAATGTTTTAACTTTAATGAAAAATTATAAAATTATAGAAATTGAATTTTACAAAATTCAAACAGTTTTTCTGATTTATAATATCATTATTAACATAATTTTTTTTATTTTTTGATTTAATTGGTTGTTAGATGAATAGTTTAAAAATATTAATTTCACTAATTTTTATTATCTTTTATGAAATTATCATAATAAAATAATTTCTTAGATTCTTGTGAAACCATTTTAGATTTATATATAGATTATTACAAGTGAAATTAAACATTTAAAATTATTAGGTTGTTTTTATAAACCCCATCTATATATTTTTTGGAAATATAAGAATTATTTTATTCTAAACAAACTTTTTATTCTAAAATATTAAAAATTTATTTCTATTTTGTTTATAAATTAAATATATAAAACAGGATTTAATATTCTAGATCAATATCATTATATTATATAATATGATAAATCCAAATTTTGGGTATAAATATATAATAAATAAGATTAAAGTTTATGATAATGATAATTGTAAAATTATTATTTTCAATTAATTATATTATTTATATTGTGTAATTTTTATCTAATCTAATAAATTAACCTTTTAAATTTTATTAATATTATATAACTTTTAAATATAAATATTATTACATTAAAAATCATGTAATAGTTTACAAATGAAAAATAATATTAAGAAGACTAGATGGGTTAAGCACCATTTTTATGCACAAAACTATATATATATATATATATATTTTAAATTTTGATAAAAAATTTATCTTATTTAGAAACTTAGTTAGATGAAATGCATATTAATTTTAGTTTTAGGAAACCCAAATTTGGTAATAGTGGTTATCTTTTAGTAAAATGTACATTACTTATTTGAAAACGAGTTACCACGATAAAAAACACTAAAATTAAAAAATATAAGAATAAAAGACTTCTAAAAAGTTTAAAACATATGAAATAATAATTTTATGAGGTATTATCAACCCAATATTACTAAAAAAACAATAATTTTTAAATATTATTCTTTTAGACTTTAAATATTATATCGATATCATTGAAAAGTAATTTTATATTCCAAAAATTTTCATTTTCTTCGTATATGAAAGGGGACAACTGAACTTAATAATTTCATTTCCAATACATAAAATTAATTCCTAAGACTCTTCTTTTTTATAATCCAATAATTTTATATCTTTTTTATAAGGTTGTTATTTCAACTACTTATCCTAATATATTCATTTCCAAGGATACATTCAAAAGAATGACTATCTTAACAAAGTGAGTATTACATACTCCACAACTTTTATTGATAATACATTTCTTATAAATATACTCAAACTATAGTATTATAATGTCCTCAGTATCAGTAGTATACTGAATTATTACTATTTTAATGGAAAAAATTATATATACCTTTTTATATCCATGTAGATAAACTGTAGATAGTTAATCATAAGTTCTATACACTACATCCATCATAATGTATATGTTTTCATATTTTTTATTGATTTTTATTATCTATCCAAACTATAGAATATTTTGTTCACCAACATATAAAACCTATAAATAATATCATTATACTTATATTATAATAATATTATAAAATTCATAAACTATAGTCACGCATCGAGATAAAACATATTCATATTTGGTTGGTTTAAAAAATTACTTGAATAATGTTGTAAACCACTATATTTTCTGACTATGGGAACATAACTAGAAATTTTGTTCTATGTTAATAATTTTTTTTCCAGGAATGGCTATATTATATATATAAATTTTTATTAAAAAATAATCTTTATATTTTAAAAATAACAATAATAAAATGATTCCAATCTAGTTTTTATGAAAATATAAGAATAAAATATATTATAAATAAAAATAATATATTATTAAATGATCTATAATACGTTAAATATAGAATATTAAGATTTATAATACATTATCTAATAAACTTAATTTAATTATCTAGAATATTAGGCACATGCACAGAATGAATCTTGAACCAGGTATTGTTTTGATCACAATTACCCTTCATTGATGCATTATTTGAAATTTATAAAAAAATATAAATATATATTGTATATGTAAAATGACAATATTTTTTCATATATTTCTCTTTAGGAAGATTTTATTTCTTCTATAAATGGTGATACTCATAACCTCAACTCTAAAATAATCATAATAGAGTATATAATTACAAAATAACTGCTAAATTAGAAATATGAATAAGAATAACCAAATTTAAAAAACTCCATTTTTTTAGATAATTAACACCTTGATGAATAATTATGCAATTAGAATTATAGTGTCTATTTGCCCCAATTTTTTTTCCATCCAAAACGGATATTATTAATTTCTTGTGAGTAAATAATATAATTAGTATTCTCCACCTTAAGAAATTTAATTTGAGATAATGAAGTTAATTCTGGAATCAAAATTTTAAAACATATCTTGGATATAATTTTTAAGAATTTTAAAAATAGATTAAATTTTTTATGAATTGTAAAAAATACTAAATTTATTGAAAATTTGTTTTTTATAGAATTTACATATTTAATTTGTTTAATTATATTTTAATAAATAATATTAGCACATTTATATTATAAATAATCTGTATATGTACCTTTGAATTAATTTTATTTGGATTTTGGTATAAAACTATTTTATACTTAATAAAACACACTTTTCTTGAATAATGTTTTCCACCGCATTTTGTGAGTTTATATTAAATTTTTTTTTGCCACATTTAGAGATGAATTTGATAAAATGTATTCCATATTTGGAATTATCTTGTACAATTTATGTAATAAGTCTATTTTCAGTTTTTTGCTATGATGAATAGTAAAATTTGTAAAAAATAACAACGATGAAGGTTATAATTGTTTTATTTTGGTTTTAATAGAGATATAAGGGTGAAATTTACATTTAAACATTTCTAAATCTCATTAGTTGGATATATTTAGACCTCATCTTCTCCCATATTTGAAATTTATATTTATTTAGAGTCATTTTTATGGATTTTTAGTTTATTATGTTATATAATTTTAAGAAATTTCAAGAATGTACTCTCCCCCAATTATAAAATAACACCCATAATTTCTCTTATATTCACTAATTTGAGCCTTCAATATGAACAAAACCATGAAAAAAACTCTTCAAAAGATAAAAATCAAGTATTTTTCGGTAATTGAGTTCTTAAAATAATATTACATGTGTCCTTAATAAAGGTTCTAATGGAGGCCTTCCAAAGAAGTGGTAATCGTCTTACAAGACACCACTCAATTTATTTTCCCATCTAAAATCACAATATATATATAATAATAAAATTATTATCTTAAATATAGAAAAATATTAAAATTTTTATGTAACTAGCTCCTCTATTCAATCAAATGTTAATAGAAAATATATATCGTGCATACATATAGACCACCTCATCCACGTTGTGATAAAATTCATTTTCCATCATCATATTACAATGACGGTATTTTTTTCTGTTTTATTATAATTAAAAGATTTTTATGAAATAGTTATTCTAATGGAATTATAGTATTTTATTATCCATATTACCTTCCAATCCATTGGAAACCGATTATGCTTCTCGAGGGTATGTGCAGATTACCACCTCCACAAAGGGATGTTATTCTTTTTTCGATTCCACATTAAATGTATGGTAATAGGGATATATTAAAGGAATATTCGTGATATATATATGATATAATAATTATTCTACTAATATGAATTATTTATTAACTTTCTATCATTCCATCCATCAAAAAGAGAAGTCAGCATTCATGCATACATACATTTAACCATCTCCTTGAATGGTGTAAATCAATTTTTTTCTCTATCAATTATGTATGAATCCAAATATATATATATATATATAAAGTAATTTTATGCAAAAATTATTTAATTATTAAAAAAAATTATATAATTTAATCAAGATCAAATAATAAAGATTAGAACCACCAGACTAAACTCTCCTTAAAAATGAAATAGTCAACACACCCAAATGAAGTTTTTAATAAGTAATTATTAAGAAATATGTTTTGAAATGTTATTATTGGATCATATATGATATTATAATTATTATTTTATTCTATGATATAAGTATAATAAATTTTATTTTTTTATGATGGACGTTAAAGTTCTTTTAAATAAAGTCGAGATCGAGGTAAGGGTTTCTCATCTCACGTTTGTTTTCATGAGACATATGCTGTGTTCCCTACATGATTATTTCATGTTGTGTATATACTACCCATTTGATATTATATATTAGAAATACCATTATATTCATTCAGTATAATTTTAAATTGAATTTATTTCATTCATGGTGCTACAATTTAAGTGATACCAAAATAATATGTGATTTGGATTACACAATCATTGTCTATCTGGATTGTTTAAGATCATGTTTATAATGAAATAATTTAATAACCTATATGAAAATAATTTAATATAAATTATTATTCTATTGTTATTTCTATATAATAAATTTTTACCTTTCATTTTCATCTTTTTATAATATCAATAAAATGAATGAATTTGTTTATGAAAAAACAGATTCATTTATCTTTTCAGTTAAAATCAATTTTATTCTATATCCTTGTTTTCTAAAACGTTTTCAATATTTTGTTTACTAATTTCCAATGAAATTTTATTGTCATTTTTTCTAGTGTTATGATTTTTCAATAAATATTTTAATGTAATATTCTTTATATTATATAAATATGGTACTTTTTGATTTTGTACTGATAATGCGAATATAATAATTATTTTAACAAACATGGCATAAAAAAATTACACCACCTGAACAGATGATGATCTGAAGCATCGACTAAAAATTTCCTTGTTTATTTTGAAATAAATTTTTTCCATAATATATAGTAATTTTTTTATTTTAAAGTTGTGATTACAAAATATGATGGTTATTTTCATCATAAACTATTCTCGATTTATTTTAAAGGTTTTTTCTTCTAAGATAACATATTTTTATGTTACTTATGATTTAATAGGGACAAGATCAAATAATAATAACCACTTTAAAAATTATGAAATATTATAATGACATTGATTTATAGATATTTCTATGAAACCATTTTCTTTCTCATGGGTTCATTATGTTATGATGAAAACTTAGTGGCACTCATTTCTTTTCTATATGTTATTCAATGATGGAATAAAAAAATGTTTGGGAAACCCATTTTACATCTTGATATTATGAATCGATGAATGTTTTTTGATCTTATGAAACACCTATATATATTATTCTAATTATGTTACTGTTAGGCCTATAAATATATATATCCATCCAATGCATTACATATATATGGATATTTCATGAGGTAACAGGGACTATAATGAGAGTTAACCTAGTTCAATATGGGACTCCATCCAATGTGATCATCATGGGAGTGATCCTTCACAATGGATATGAAGTAATTGATAGTTTAACCGATCCACTATGATAGTCTTGGAAGTAATACTTGACCAGGGATAGAATTTTACATGTATATTTGTGTTCCATAAATTTAGATCTTAATTCAGTATCATGCTATTTGGGCTCATATTTTTTGATTCTTTTATTATTCAGTAAAAGAAAAAAAACCTATACCAACGGTTCAGAACTATTGGTATAGGTCTCCAAACCATGGGAAGGTTTAGCGTGGGGACAGGTCTATACCAACGGTTTTTGGAAAAGCATTGGTATAGGTCATATAAAAAACCTATACCTAGGGTTTCATAAAACTTTTGGTATAGGTATTTCAAAAAAATAAACCATGCTTGGTTTTGATCCCAGCACCTCCCGTTTATAATCCAACGACCAAACCACTAACTAACATGACTTTTGTGAATATAATTTCATAAATAAAAATATTTTTATTCATAATTATTTTAAATTTGGATTTATGTATTGTCATTTAAAGAAATATTCTATAAAAGAATGTCTGTACCTATACCAAAGGTTCTCAAAACTGTTGGTATAGACCTATACCAACCAATGATTTTATCCAAACCATTGTTATTTGTCAAAATTAGTGACTTATACCAATGGTTTGGAAAAATACTTTGGTATAGGGTCACTATATTGGACTTATACCCACTATTGTGTCCAAAATTTTTTTTATACATCCATATAAGTGTTCTATACCAATAGTTTTGGCCAAACTATTGGTATTGGTCCAAATTAGTGACCTATACCAACAGTTAGTCCTAAACCATTGGTATAGGTCCATATAAGTGACATTTACCAACCGTTTGGACAAAAACATTTTTATATATCCTATTTATACTAGTGTCATGTAATTCTATATACAATGAATTATTTTTTTGTTTAATATTATAATATAAGATATGTTTGGAACGTTTTTCAAATGTTTAGCTCTTATTGTGATACCCTAATTCTTATATTTTGATTTAGTGATCAATTATATTTCCCTTGTTCACCCTTATCGAGCATCTAAGCTAATTATTTATTACGTTTCATTTCCATTGGTTATGAATAATGTTTTTATGTTTGATATGTACTATAAGGGTGATTATTATGAGGAACTCGGTGGGAGATGACAAAGACCACTTATGAAAATGTAACTTATGTATCCATGTTTCCAAATACAATAAACCTATACAATTTTGGAATAGATTGTAATGTTATTTATTAAATATTGATCAAATAATATGTAATATTTATGTATGAAAATTATGGGACACTATTGTTTTAATAAATGATATTTTCAGTAACGTATGGAAACTAGAATTAAAGAAACTATATTGATAACTTTTATGATAAGCCAATTTCTTAGAGAATATCCAATGTCCTGGTAATGATGTGAGTGTGGTTTTATTTGAAATGTATCACAGTATGGATACTAATAGTGGATATGGTTTCATAAAATATTAATCTAGTGGTAATAACCCCAAAATGATTTGTTCAAGTATATCATTTCCATCATTATGGTGCCTAGTTAGTAACTCTTTACTTCTCCCACAATTCGAAAACCCCATAGGATATTCTTGGGTTAACTCACATTTTATTTATTAACCATTAATATTAATTATAATTTTTGATAACCGAGAATAACCTCGGTTAAAACTAATATGACATAGGTTAATGATACTGTGTCAATATTTATATATCATATGAATTACTCTCTATTATTTATCATTATAATAAATGACTAATGATGGCCATTATATCTTTTTTTTTGTTTTATAAAGAGATTGAATATATAATAGGGATTTTTAGGTGGTGAATAATATGCAAGAATATTGAATTATATTATTTTATCACAGTTATATGAATTGACTTATATTAGAAAAAGTCCCAATGAATGTTAATTCATATCTTCAATGATTAGATAATGAATTTTGTAGTGAAAACCCATAATGGTATAATGTTGGTATCTCATGTCCATTCATTTTATTGGATTAATAATTTTGCTAATTTTTTTGGTAAAAAACTAAAAATTATCCCTCTAAAGCAATTTCATTTGTTTCTTATGAATTTATTTTCATTATATAAATAAATCCATCATAAATTTCTGAAAAACAGAAGTCGCACATGATATTTTGAACCAAAAAATGACAATCTATCATTTTGATTATAGATATGAACATTATATGGATACTACATTCATTATATGTGTATTTATTCCCAATAAAAATCTGTGATCATCTCATATGGATGGGGAGAAACTGAACATTGTAGACATTTCTAGTATATGATATTTTGTTGATGTCTTTTTGGAAGAGTATTCTAGTATTCATCTGAATCATTATGTTCAGTTTTCAATAGACCTCATACATAGTATAGCACATATTTCTAAGACTCCGTAAAATATTGATTGTACTGAGTTTTAAGATTTTACGAATAAACACTGCGAGAATCATGATAAGTTTTTTATTTTTCCATGTGAATCATGGCTGTAATATCCTAAATTTTTAAAGATTATAACATCCTAATTGTTAATAATCTATATGTAATTTTATATGAAAATATAAATTTTATATAAAAATCACTTAATAAAGATTTAAAATGATATGATAATGGGATAGACTTTTTTTCTTCTTTGAATATTGAATGAAATATTTTTTTGATTTAGGAAATGAGTTATCATGATATTATGAGAATGTTAGAGCTTCGGCACAAATGAAATAAAAATAATAAGAAAATTATATTTCCCTTTCATTACTTATTTATAATAATGGAATACATCCTAATTGGTTCATCATATGAAAAATATGAGGCTACAAATAAGTTTGGGACGTAGTGGTTATCCTAGGCAGACTATAACATTTTTTATCATCATGTGTTTGGTGATATCATACATGAGGATAATTTATTTAATATTTTTATTATTTTTTTCCAAAAATAAATTATTAAATCCCAAACAGTTCTACATATGATAAATCTAAGACAACCATTAGTTGTGGGACATGGGGTGTACCCTTGGAAGGGAATAACATTTATATGCATCAGGTGTTTGGTATTTCCACTCATTATATTAAATTTTTAATAATTTTTATGTAACTAATTTAAATATTCATCTAAATATACTGTTAATTTATTTTCAACACATATTTTCCTCTAATGATAATTACTGGGGGGTTTTTGGAAGAATCGAATTAATGAATTTCTTACTCAATGAAAATTTTAAATAAAATAATATGATTATTATAAAGTCTCTAAATTTATTTTTTCTGTAAAATATCATAATAAATGTGTTTTTCATAATTAATAGATACATACACATTTAGGGAATTTATAAATATCTAAATCCTAACTTATACATCATTGGATATACTAATAATGTCTTAGAGACCTTGAAACTCATTTCCATGTGTTAACAAAACTATTTATCCATCCCTAGTGGGTTCTTCTATGAGTATGTGCACTACAAGTCCCATGTGTTGTGCATGATAATGATTAAGAGGGATCATTTATTTTGATTTAACTTTTCAATTATTTTTATTACCTCATAACAATTCATGAAAAACAATTTTGAAGAATAAAACAATAAATCCCATTATTTAAATATAATTTCAGTCTAATAAAAACCAGTTGAATTTAAATATTTAGATATGACCTAAAATTATCAAGGGATAATTCCAAAAACTTTTATAGATTGTTATTATTAAAATTATAAATGTTTAATTTATTATAATTAATAATATTATAACGATAAATAATTATCAAAAGATAAATATTTTGAAATATTATCATTGTCTAATTTATAAAAAATTATCAATTGTCATTTTTTAAATATTTTAAAATGATAATTATAAATAATTATGAAGTGATTAGTAATATAAACCTTAAATTTAATTTTGTGGAATTATCAAATATCATTATAAATATTTAAAAATTGAAAATTTTCATGAGTTTCCATGTATTTTTATTGATGTTTAATCATGAAAAATTATCAAAATTTAATTACACCAAATTATGAATGTAATATTTATAAAATAATTATATGGATATATTTGTGTTGGATTACCGAATAATGGTCATTAAATTATCAAAAGATGATTAAATTTATTATTGTTGATAATTATCAAGTATTATCTTAAGAAAATTAAAAAATGGTTAATTGTGAATACATGCATTGACTTAAACTAAATTACGAAAATTATCCAAGAGGGATAATTTAGGATTAAATTTTATAATTAAAATTATAATTTGAAAACTTTGCAAAATGAAAAAAATATCATCCTATGTGATAATTTAACTAGCATCTTGAATTTATCTAGAAATGATAAAATATAATTGCATTTGAAAATTTAAATAATAATTTTGAAATTATTGAGGAGAGATAAAATATTTTTACATGTGATATTTTTTCCATTTTTATATAAAATAATTGGTTTTAGTTCTAATAGACCTTTAAAAAAATTAAGCCTTTGACATTTTGACATTGATAATAATAAATCCTTGAAGAGGTGTTCTCAACTTTTAGGGTATCAACTCCCAATATCAAATCATATATATTGGTTTTTCTATTCCTTGACATAGGAAACTATGCGGTCGTAAGTTCCTTACCATTTTAGGGTCTTATTTAAACATGTTTGTAATCGAAATTTATTTGTTTGATTATTTTATATTATTCTGGACATGTGATCCCATGTGGGTGTGTGTATATCCCATGATAGGGTATGATTTTATTCCATGATATTGACGTGATACATGCATCCATGATGATGTTGATTCACATGTTGATTTTTATGATGATGATATATTTCTCAGGATGTGTGTTATAGATGTTATCATGTTAGAATTGTAATGTTTTTTGTTTGAAGGATTGGTATGTGTATACTTGATAGGGGTTCATCATGGTATGATTACTCCTTGTGGGGTGCACACATGATGTGTGATGATGACGATGGTGTGTCTTGATTACCTTGTAACCTAGGAGCTACATGATGCCTTGTGGATTATGAGTAGATGGGAGAAACATGGTCCCTTGTGGATAATATGTGTTATGTAATTCATTATATATTATAGGAAAGTTATAGATACTTATGTCCTTGTAGATTAAGAGTATTAATTGTTGTATTTTTTATTATTTTTTAGGTAGTTTTCACTTGATGACATGTGATTTGTTTGTGACTCTGTAGTATCCTTGTAAATGGTTTCAAAAAATCATTGACATATAGTACATTTCTAGAATGGATCCTAAGTATGTAAACTATGGATTCTTGGTGGCCTGGTTAGTGCACGACTGGTTAGTTTTTGACAGTGTTTTAACACACTACCTACAGATTTTTTATTATCATATCATAAACTTGTATAATTGATAACATCAAGTTCTAGAATCATAATTGGTTTCCTACTATGACATGTAATCACACCCTAATTTAGAATTTTAGTATTTTTGAATATTTTATGAGGGATCTGGAAAAGGGAAAGGTACGTTTGGTCAATAGTAAAGATGAGAATCATGGTTCTTGTGGTGGGTTTGGATAGGCACAAGTGGGAGGTGTTGTTTATCATTTTTTAATTATCTACTTTATTTACCCTAGATATACTTGATACTTTAGGGAGATTCTTTTATTTACATATAATTTATTTAATATTTAGCATTCTTAATGTTTAATCTATTTATTTAGCAAATAGTTTTATTTGATTAATGATTATTTGACATGATAATGAGGGTATAGTCTCCCCAGTGACAGACTCAGGCACTCACTACTTGTTGAAATCCTCTTTCATATGAGGATTCATTTTAATATATTATCAAATGTTATAATTTTTTTCCATATTTTAAGGAAATATTTGGTTTCAGTGCTATGAATCCTTAATGAAACATGAGGCTTTGAAATTTTAACCTGGATGATAATAAATACTCAAATAGTTGTTCCTGAATATTGAGGTTTCCATTCTAACTATAAAACCACATATAGTGGTTTACCCTTCCATTGCATCAAAAATGTTGAGGAAAGATGTTATATAACATTTGGGTCTTGTATACAAATTTTATGACTCATGATTTACTTTTTGACTTATTTTATATCATCCTTGACCTGTGGTAAAATGTGGGTTTTTTTGTATCCCATGGAGTGATAAAACTATTTTCAATGAGATTGTTGTGATAAATTTATTCCATGATGATGATGAGTCACATGTTGATGTATATGATGATTCTATATTTATCATGATGTGTTCCATGTTTGTTGTCATATTATGAATTTTTATGTATTATTTAGATGAGTGGTTTGTGCATACTTGATGTGTGTCTATAGGAGCCAAAATATGGGCCTTTTAAAAATTAGTAAAGAACACTAAAAACGAAGCAAAAGGGTAGGCATTAGGATGCATATTTTCAAATCCAAACAGCACCGTGGTTGGAACAATGATTTAGGTTTTCTCTACAAACTCTATAGAGAAAAAGATATAGTATCCACTATGACAGAAGCCTTTACGACTATCACAGAGGGAGTAAAAAAAGCCTCAGTGTGGCTGAGGGAATGACAGTTGACTCTATGACTCAGAGAAACATCACAAAATCATCCTCTAGTGGTAGATCACATGTTTCTTCATAGTGCACACTCATAACATCATGCCGCCCCTCACTTCCAATAAATATACAGCTTTCTCCTCTCCCCAAATCATCGACACCCTAACCTTTCACCTTCTAAATTATCAAATCGCGAAGCATTATTATCTATGGTAACCAATCCAGAAAACGAATCATCAATGGTAATTGAGATTTCTGAAACCTTTTCCCCTTTTTATCAAAATTTCACCCTGATTTAAGTGGGATTCCCTTCACGAATCCTATGGGTCATTCTAAAGGAAAGAGATCCCTATAGGTACTCAAGACATCATGAAGCTTAGGCTTCATGAACCACCCACCAAGAACATGTGAAATCTATGCATATGTTGGATCATTATGCTTCACGAAGCCATATCCTATGATAGTCCATGTGCTATGAAATCCATGTGATCTAAAAATCCCTCTTCTCTGTGAGACCTTGTTCTCTTCAAGCCCCCGATCTCTACGAAGTCCTTTATTCTATGAGCTCTTATGCTTCACAAGCCCATGACCTCTACATAGCCCAGTTCTCTGTGAGCCCCAATCCTTTGAGAGCGATCGAGGTTTTAAATGCACCACTCAATGAGGCCTATTTCTTCATCAACCCGTCTTCCATTCACCCCTAAAGGATTGTGCAAAGTTCTTTAAATGTCTATTGGGAGGTGTTTCTGGTTTTTTTTCTTCACCTCATGCTTATTCTCATAGGAAAACTAATGGCTATTTCTTCATCACAAAGGCAGACTAACATGGACCCTTCAATTTATCCCTCCATAACCCCATCTCTATATGGAATTAATGGTTCCTTCCCATCACTAAAGGTTAAGTTGAGCTAGTTATGTATGTCCCATGTGTGAGGTGTGAATCCTCATAATCTATGTTGTAGGATGTTAAACAACCAACCACCAACATCCTCAAAAAATGGAATTAAACTATGACCACCACATGAGTGATAGGTTTGAGATGCCAAGAAGGGGATGCTAATAATCTCCCTCTCACTCCACCTATCCCTTTGATCTTTGTCACCATGTTCATCTTGGGTAGACTCTACGTAATCCCTAACCAAACTTGATAGGGTTCTCCTTGTATGATGGCCCTATCCTCTTCGTACATCAGGACTTCCTTCTCTAGATTCCCTCCTTGAGTAAGTCCCAATCATCTTTTTATGGGACGATAACCATTTTTAATCCCCACTCCATTCCTTGAAGATGCACATTTTATGATGCAATAATCATGTATTTATTTCTTCTTGTTTCTCAAACCAAGAATGACTTCCATGGGCTTAGAAAAAGCATCGATAATGAAATCATCTATGGGACGCCTTAGTTTTTAAGCCCCATGATCATCATAACCAAACTATGTGTACATTTATCTTTTAAATTTTTGAGCATGGTATGTAGGAAGCCTCCCTAAGGTTCAAGACCATTACCCATCGGTCCCAAGCATTTTACTTCAGTTCACTGTCACCATGCATGATGTTAAATTGTAAGCCCCTTTTGTCCCACCTGACATTAAAATATATGCTTTCAGAAAACATGGGTGTTTATAAATTTCATATATATAGGGTATGTAGGAATCCTCCCTATGGTCCAACCCCAAACAATGGTAAACCATGGTATCCCCTTTGTTGGGGCCCATATCCTTGTTCCTCCCTTAGTTGTGTCAGATCAGTTCCCAGCAAGCTGACCATGCGTACTCCCAACACTTCACTGTAATCCACCAACAAAGAATACCCCTCTTGCAACATGATGATAAAATTGAATAATCCCAGAATGTATTTGGGTTTTTGTCCTTTTTGTACACCCCAATTCAATTCCGCCTCTTCCGAAACTACTTGGACATTGATCTTGGCCCTTTTTGAGAAGGGTACGGAGGAAGCCTATCTATGGTTCAATCACATTTCCCATTTCTCATCCTCATCTATCCATCAAGACTTTGTGTTTTGGGAATATTATGCCCTAGACTAGAGGTTGTAATTCCTTCGAGTCTCCATCCATGTGCTCCATTCTCAGGGGCCACCACCTTAGGTTTCCCATCAACCTATTCCATAACTATGTGTACATTTATTTTCTTCCATGGGGATACGTAGGAATCATCCCTAAGGTTCAATACCAAAACCATAATCTTCATCTTCACATCGGTCCCTATATCCATCTGGATTTCATCCAAGGTGCCACGTCATAGTGGAATCATGTCATTCATCCCAGTGCTCTTTGTAGCACCTAGGATGCTAACCATGCTTAAGTCCCAACAGGTTCTCTTGTTATTTTCCTTCGTGTACACCATGATTCCATGTCATAACCTCTCTAACTACATGAGATTCAATAACTTTTTTCTTGGTATGTAGGGAACATTCTTGAGGTTCAATCCCCGCCACTGGTAAACCTTGATGAACCCTTTGTGTGGACCTATCCTCTAATCTAATCCACTATTTTACATGTCAAGATCAACTTTCATGATGTGAAATATTCCACTTTGTGGTACATACCACCCTAGGACCACTCTTTTTGGGAGTTGTGATCAATCCATCCAGTAAAACATCAAGGTGATCCCTCCTAGGGATATACCCATATGATCTACTCTCATTAGTGTTCTGATTAGTCTGATCTGTCTCTTCAAGACGTTAATCTCATGGCATAACCCATGTTATACATTGGAATCCAAGGAAAACCATAGAGACATGCCTCTTGAAAAAGAAACCCCACATTAGACATGGGATGCCTATAGATTCCATGCCATTGAGAATCTATATCATAAGAGAAATAATTATAGGTGTAATAGTGTTTTAGTGTCTAGACACGCCAGTAATGCCCAACATTACTACTCCATTGATGGATGGTTACTTTCTGGACTTGACCCCATGGAAAGGAGAATCATACTAGGAAATTAATTTCGAAGAGAAATCCCAAGAAGTAGAGGAAAACATCCAATCATACCATTTAAATCAAGAGGAAAATGTATTTGAAGAGGTGATGGATTCCGACCACCATTAAGAAGATGGAATGTAGGGAAAAAATTAGTACATCCTCATAGATGATGTACACCCTAGGGAAATCATTGAAAATAGAAATGATGAACCCGACGTGAAGTTATTCTCCATAATAAGGGGATTAGTAGAATTTTGGGAATCAACATATATGCTTGTAACTAGATCCTGCTATCCAATGCCAAGTTCCATTTAGCAAATAGTTTTACTACAAATAATCTCACTAGGATTTTTGGTAGTTACTCATTGGACATCCCGATTTGCGATGTTGTTAGTGTGGATCTTTGTATCCATCACTAGAAGGAAGAATGATGCTAGGGCACTAGAAATATCTTCTTTTCTATCTGTACCGATGATTGAATCTTTCTTCATAGCTGGACCCATGATATAGCTACAAAAAACAAATCACCTCCCGCCAACAGACGTAGGGGAAGTGGAAATACAATTGAATAAATCCTACATGACTTCACCTCTTATGTGATAACTTCCACGATTACAGCCATTGGGAACCATGCCCCGACACACCATATCAATTTATTCAATATGATGTGATCAATACTTTATTATATGATATTAATAGTAGGGGGTTATCCTAATATGGGATAAGGTCCATCAAGACCTAGAGACCTCCATGCCCCGTCAATGCTACTGCCCGCAATGGCCTCCCAGGGAGCCGCTGATCCCCACTCTGACCTTCAACAACTTTAGGAGACTATTCGCAGAGCACACCCTCATGTACTGCTATTTGTTCAAAGAATGGATCCAAGTCTGAGTCGATAAAAACATAGTCAGATTTGTCCTTGCCCCGACACAAGAGGTGTGTGTGTTTATAAAGACAGATAGTTAAAAGATGGGTGAATTGAAGAAGATTTCTAATAGGATCCCTCAAAAGTATGAAAATTGGATTTCTCAGTATGAAATTTCAAGTGCCCATGGTGTTATCAATGCACACTTAAATCAGACCGAGTCACTAGAATTCTCTACACTATCTTAGACTACTACCTATACCTCACCATCTTAGCCTTCATCCTCTCAGGGGAGTAAGCATAGATGATGAAAGGGAAAACAAATCCCACTATATGTACCAAATACTTCCCATAAACATGGAGATTTAAGGCCTAAGAGATGGGTATTTCCCCTAGAGTCCACCCAATAATGGAGTATTTTTCAAGTGATTACTGGGAGTATGCCTAGTTTATTACCATCGAACAGGTAAACCCTTAAATGGTTCTAGATGACGAAGAATTCTAGGCAGACCCTCCCAACATCCCCAATTCACACCAACATCGATGAAAATGTGGGTATCTAATCATCAGATTTCCTTGGATAGTGATTCTAGCCAAGCTGTATATGCCACTGAGACCATAAATTAGGACCAGTGTAGAGCTCATCACACACATCCTTCTCATCTCATTTCATCATATTTCCATCCACTGCTATTTATACAACTTGATCAGGAAGAGCCACCATGATTTTTTATGATCACTCTTGTTCTATTTTGGATGGAACTCATTCATATAGCCATCATATAATAGTAACACTACATGGTTAGACTTGTGAGAAATGGGATATTCCCATGACCTATTAGAATCCACCAATTTGACTAAAAGCAGCGATCATACCACCTACTACTAAGTGACCCCCTGTCAACAGATGTGTACACCTGTCAAAAAATATTATTTCCTCAAGAATAATCCCCAAATTCTATCCCTAATTTTGATCCTCATGGCTCTCTATTTATTAGAAGATATGTGTGAGGCCCTCATAGAGGCTTTAAGAAGACCCTTCCATTTTAAATAGAGGTTGCATCTATAAAAGCCTTCCATGAAGAGGCAGTGGAACCAACAGTATAACAACCCATAATTACATACATGGTTATTACGTCAAAATTGAAGCATACTTATTACAACATACAAAAAAACCATGATAGGACTATATAGGTATAGTGTCTTTAGAAACTGGGAAACATAAACTACTGGTTCATAAATCATCTACACTATCTCCCATTTATTTCATCATATCTAGAGTCACTTTTGGAATATCCTAATTAATACCCTTCTTCCTGACCCGGGGAAAAGAAAACATACAAAAGGGTGTTCTCAAATGCTAAGTAAGGGTAAATAAAAGAAATATCCATCATATAGTATTCATAAGAACATAATATTTTGAAAATGTTTACCTAAAAAAAGATCATAATATCATAACATGGGATAAATAATAGTAGTGAAATGTAATCCCAATAATCATCACCTAAAACATGAAACTTTGTGGAATACACACATAATCATAGAAAATCATTTCATATTATTCAAGGCTCTTTTCCACGACCATCATAGCCGGCAAAGTCCATTACTGAACCGAGTTCAATCCTTATTTCAGTCCTGTATCATTGAACTAGATTAACATGCCATTCCAGCCATGTCCATCTCCTGAGATATAAATCTTTACCCAATTAATTGGAGGTAGATATAGGTTCCACCCATCTCATAATGGAACCATTCTTATGTGTGCTGCAAAATCATTAACCATACATCATATCATAACCCATGTAATAAAAATTGGGATTTATAAACATCATTCCATCATAACATAATCCATAAAAGGACTTCATTAAAATAATTCCATCATAACATAATAAAAATAAATTTAATACTAGGGATAGAAACAGAACCCTATTTTATCTTTGATGGAAAATAATTTTGATAAAACACTTGAACTACATTCTTGAGGAAAATATCCTTTCTACTTCAAAAACATTTTTCCTTTCATATCATGTCATAAAATTTTAAACTAAAAGAAGTTAATTAAAAATAAACTTGAAAACTTATAATGGAAGCTTCATCAAAATAATGTTCTCTGAAATCATAAAAATTCATTCATGTCGTATAAGTTATAAACCATTCTTCTCATACCTTGGCCGAAAAAAGTCAAAACGTATCTCGTACTGAAAATGACAAAAGATTTCATTCATATCTTTTAATAAAATTTACCAATAGGTAAAATTGGATTAAAAAAATTTAGGAGGATATACATAATATTAAATATTGAGGAAACAAGGATGTGGATCATAAATATTCCCCAGTAAATTCTGAAGTATAAACAATATTGGATAAAAATGAGATTGTGAGATCTTCCCTTAACTTAGCTCTGATTTGATTTGTATGTATCCGAACCTCCTGTATAATGATTTAAATAATTTCATTTACATATTATAGAATCATATTCATTGTTATGATATCATATATGGTCATATTCTTACCTTTTTATTAGTAATATTTCATTGCTACTTGTTATTTGGGTGTTCATTTCTTTATGTTCTTATGCATGTTTTGTCAAATAAATTCTTATTATTATTTTTAGGTTATAGATAATTCATTTATAGAAAGGTATTAGTGTAATATATATCATATTTATTCATTATATTCATTTATATAATCATTATTCAATGAAGATCATCTAGAACGAGTCACATCACATCGTGGAGATGGTGGGCCGTACGCACGCACGAGGGATGGTATCGTTCCCATGATCATGGAATAGTATTTAAGTGTATGTATAATATTTCATAATAAATATAACTTTAAAATAATCATATATAGTTATTATATACACCATTATACCCATCCAAGCAAGGTGGTGGTGGAAAACAGATTACACCACGGCGTGGAGACGGTATTCCATACGTACGCACGCGCAGTGATTTCGTTTTCTGTAGGATGGTTAGAAGGAGAAATATGGTTTATTTATATTTATAATAACATATCAGTATTTGAGTGATACTGATGTTATTACTTCATAATAATACAACTAAAGAAGAGTAAGTAAATGAAGAAATAAATTTGAAATAATCGGTAAAGCAGATTACCTCTTCTTCGATACGCCTCTTTGAATCCTCCTCTTAGGGCACTAAAAATTGGTCTTTGAAGAAGAAAAAGACCTCTATTATGTTTCTAGGGAAGTTTAGAATGGAAATGAGCTGGGTTTGACCAAGCTTGAAGGTTCAAAATAGTGTGAGGAGGAGAGGGAGGATGTTCCCTTTTATAATGGAGGAGAGGGGCACCTTAGGAAAACATTAAAATATTATTTTATAATAAAGACATATTCAGTTTATAATAGATAAAAATTGATTTATTTAGAAGATAAAGTGGGTATGGGTCGAAATACTCTCAGCCAATAGGTTTTAGAAATGTTTCAATTACTATTTTAACCTTATCATTTAGATTTAACTCTAAGTTAAATATTTTAACTTCTACCATGTCTTCTTGTTTTCTTACACTATATTGTTAATAAACTTACTTTAACAAGCCAAAAGAACCCCAAGTGGTTAATTATTAATATATATAACCTTATCTAAGTCATTTTTCTGAAACATAGGTTTTTAAGAATAGAATATTAATTAATAATATAATATTTAAAAAAAAATTATTTTATGTCAATTTTACCACTATTTGTTAAATGTTAAAAAAAATCAATAACAACCTGATTAGTGAGGAAAAAGTTAATTAAATCAATATTATCATGTCATATTAACCCATAAAATTTGTTTAATTCATAAAAAGTCTCAAATTACATTTATTTGTGTATTTATAAGATCAATTATGTTAATATTTCATAAATAAGGTAATTACTACATCATCATTTTGTCATAAATAAAATAAATTTTATAAGGTCTAAAAATTATAAATAAAATACCATTATGTAGGATAGCCTTTTATCTTTCTAATGAATATATATAGTCAAATTTATCTTATATATAACCCTACATTAGAAATTTTTTTATTTATTAAACTTTGATTTTAACTATTTTAACACTTCTTTAAATAAAATAATAATAAATGACCTAAACTAATCCAAGTGGACCTAAAGGGTAATAATTTATTCATATGGTTTTTATTGGTCGAATTACACTTATCAAATAGAATTAGGACTTGTGTGAGGGTAATAATAATAACATTTTTACCCTTAATTACCCTATTTACTTTTAACCGTGGTAAATAAAAGTAAAAAGTTACTATTCACCAAAAAATATTTTTATCTTATTGAACCACATTTCACTCATTGATATTAACCGTGTCTCTCGGATTTTCAAAATTCCACTCACAAAAGTGGTAAAATTACGTTTTATGTACATTTTGAAATTCTCCTAGGAAGTGGGTAAAAGATGGTGAAATGTTCAATAAAATTTTTATATATCAAAAAATATTATAAAATGACTCCAATGAATTACATTGAACATATATAGGTATTATGTATCAATTTTGTCCTAAAATAAATTTAAATAAAATAAATAATTATTTAAATAAAAATCAGTTTTTAAATAGTAACCTTGTGTTTTCACTATTAATCAAAAATTGAACGTTCTCAGAAAAATACCAGAATTTCACCCTAGGCTAATTTAGATACTCTGAATCCAAAAATGAAGACCATTTTGAAAGATAAAATTTATAAAATTTCAAAAAGTGGGTATTACTAATCATAATGGCTAGTTTATATAATATTTTAATAACATATATTTGTTTACTGAAACATGATATTGAGTACAACACACATTATCATGGATGGTTTCTCTTGCGTATAATGCAAGCCAAGCTAGTGATGTGTGTAATGAATGATTACTTTGATATTTTGTATAAAATAATACATAAAAAATATACTTCTCATAAAATATCAGGGTGTTACATTCTACCCCCCGTAAAATGAATTTCTCCCTCGAAATTCGTCAATTCGTAACAAACAGATGAGGATACCTCTCTCTCATCACATCCATAAGCTCCCATGTAGATTCTTCTAATTGGCGGTTCCTCCATAAAACTTTCAACAAGTGAGTGGTCTTGTTTCGTATAACTTTTTTGCTATGATCCAGAATCTCTATCGGTTGTTCTTCATAAGAAAGATCTTGCTCCATCAGTACAACTTCTGAGCTTAGTACATGTGAAGGATCGGGTATATACTTTCTGAGGAGATATACATGGAACACATCATGAACTTGAGAGAGATTTGGTGGTAGTTCCAGTCAGTAAGCTACATTCCCAGCACGATCCAGTATTTCGAGAGGACCAATATACCTGGGCTTAGATTTCCCTTCTTTCCAAATCTCATTACTCTCTTCCAATGAGATATTCGTAAGAACACTTTATCACCCACTTAAAACTCTAGGTCTTTTCTTCAGTTTTCAGCATAACTTTTTTGTCGACTCTGAGCTGATCTTATGTGTTTTTGAATAGATCTGACCTTTTCTGCCATCTCAACAACAAGATCAGGTCCTAATAGAATTCTTTCCCCAACTTCATCCCAACAAGTTGGATTCCAGCATTTATTTCCATAGAGAGATTCATAAAGATCCATATGAATACTGGTGTGAAATCTATTATTATAAGAAAATTCCACCAAAGGTAGGTGTTGATCCCAAAAACATTTGAAATCCATAGAGCAAGCTCTCAACATGTCTTCTAGAGTTTGAATTGTCCTCTGAGACTGACCTTCTATCTGAGGATGATAAGAAATTCTGAAACTCAACTCTATATCTATAGTATGCTGAAGAATTCACCAAAACATTGAGGTAATCCTCAGATCCTGATTAGATATAATGGAAAGTGGTGCTCCATGAAATCTTACCACTTCCTTTATATATATATATATCCTAGAAATCTAATCCAGAGAGAAATCATCTCTAATAGCAATGAAGTGTGCCAACTTCGTAAGACGATGAAATATGACCCAGATATCATTATTTCCTTTGGATGTTTTAGGATGTGTGGTGAAAAAGTCGATAGTGATGTTTTCCCATTTCCATTTGGGTATGGGTAATGGTTGTAACATCCCATTAGACTTCTGTCTCTCAGCTTTAACTTACTGACAAACCAAGCATCGAGAGTCATATTCGACAACATATCTTTTCATGCCATCCCACCAGAAGTACTCTTTCAGGTCCCCATTTATATTCATACTTCCAGGATGAATAGGTAATGAAGAACTATGAGCCTCATCCAGCAGTTCCTTCTTTAATTCTGGGATGGTAGGAACAAAAACCCGATTCCTGAACCATATTATCCCATCAAAATCATGGTTGAATTCCAAAACATTTCTCCCCTTCTTTTGTGACTCTACATCTTTTTTGGCCTCTTTAATCATCACATGTATAGATGGATGAACATTCATTTGAGAAAGATAAGATTTTCCCCCTTCCATTATAATCCCAAGATCCATCCTTTGTAAATCCATAAATATTGGATCTTCTTTGATCCTCGTCATGGATAAGCTAGCATAGTCTTTTTGACTTAATGCATCTGCCACCTTGTTTACTTTCCTAGGGTGATAATGAATTGAGCAGTCATAATCCTTAATTAGCTTCAACCATCTTATTTGGGGAATATTCAGCTCCTTTTGTGTGAAAATAAACTTTATAATTTTATGATCAGTATAAATATCACACTTTTCACCATAAAGATAATGCCTCCATATTTTTAATGCAAAGATTACCACGACTAACTCCAAATTGTGAGTTGGGTAATTTTGCTTATGGATTTTCAACTGTCGTGAAGCCTAAGCTATCAACATATCATTTTTCATGAGAAAACACCCCAGTCCCTTCTTGGATGCATCACTGTAGATCACAAACCTTTCTCCACTACACGGTAGTGTGAGCACAGGTTCAATATATAACCTTCGTTTTATGTCTTTGAAATTCTCTTCACACTCCTCTGTCCACGTGAACTTAACTCCTTTTCAAGTAAACCTGGTGAGTGGATTAGATAACCTTGAAAAATCATTCAAAAAAGGTCGATAAAATCCAACCAGACCACGAAAACATCCGATCTCAGTTACTGTCATTGGTCTCGACCATCTTTCAATAACCTCTATTTTTGCTGGATGAACATATATCCCCTCTTTTGAGATTATTTGACCCAAAAATGAATCTTTTTGAAGCCAAAATTCACACATGGTAAATTTGGCATAAAGATTCTCCTTTCTTAGGGTCTTTAATACAATTCTCAAGTGATCTTCATGTTCTTCCTTTCTCTTTGAATAGACAAGAATATAGTCTACAAAGACTACCACAAACTGATAAAGATAGTCTCTAAAGACTCTATTCATCAGATCCATGAAGATAGCAGGTGCATTAGTAAGACCAAATGGAATCACTATAAATTCATAGTGTCCATACCTTTTATGAAAATACGTCTTTGGTATTTCCTCCTTTTTGACCGTAAATTGATGATACCTTGAACAAAGACCAATCTTGGAAAAGTATTGAGCTATGCCTAGTTGGTCAAATAAGTCATCAATGCACGGGAGATGATATTTGTCCTTGATAGTGACCTTGTTAAGTTCTCGATAATCAATGCAGAGTCTCATTGATCCATCTTTCTTCTTAACAAGAAATACAGGTGCTCCCCAAGGTGACGCACTAGGGTATATGAATCCATTATCAAGATTCTCTTGGAGTTGATTCTTAAATTCCTACAACTCAATTGGGGCCATTCTATATAGTGTCTTTGAAATCGTCATAACACCCGGTATGAGTTCTATTGAAAACTCAACATCACGATTTGGTGGATGACCTGGAAATTCCTCTGGAAAGGCATCATCAAAATCTTTTATAATGGGAATATTCGTAATCACTTGTTTCAATCCAACCATTTGAGATAAATAACATTCATTTATTGCAATTAAGACCCATAAGATGGAAGAAATTTCAACTGGAAGGTTATATTCATCCTTCTATCGAAATATGATAGTAGATTGATCGGGAATATTAAATGTGATTTACCTTCTTTAGAAATTGATATGAGCTCCGTATAAAGATATCAAATTCATGCCAAGAATCACATCAAATTATACTATAGGAAGGATCACAAGATTTGAAGGGATCACTTTCCCACAAAATTCAATCAGAGAAGAATTGTAAGCTTTTGATGCAACTGTTGTGCCATTAGGGGTTGTCACATCTAACTCAATATCTAACTGCTGAGGTAATATGGAGATACCCTTAGAAAATTCTTTATAAATAAAACAGTGGGTTGATGCAGAATCAAATAAAACATTTGCTACTTTAGAGTGGATGGTATGTGTACCTTTCCCCACTTCATTATCATACTCCAAATTGCCGATAAAAATTGCATGTGACTTTCCTTTTTCTTTGGCATTAAGATTTTGTTGATGTCGATCATCATCAAAAACCCTTGGATTAGGGAATTGATTGGCATAATTCCCCATTTCCTTGCACTTGAAACATTGAAGTGTAGGAGGTGAATTGTGTGTATCCTTTTCTTTGTTCGCATAATTAGACATCTTTTTCCCATTATTTCGACATTCAACTACCCGATGACCTTCTTTTCCACACTTAAAACATTTACATGTCCCTTTAAGACAATTACCTCCATCTTTCTTTCCACACTTTGAGCATAAGGGAAAACTCATCTTCTTTTCAGTGTGGTCTTATGATTTTCTCTTTATTTCCATTTTCCTCTTCTTATCAAACCCATATGACTGATGGCTTACTATAATCTCCATCTCAGCCTTGAGAGCACATCAAAAAATTTCCTTGTAGCTATTGAAGTACCTTATGGATAACGGACTTAGAAGACTTGGTTTTAATATAGTAAAAAATCAATCAATCTTACTCTCAAGTTGGATAATAATTTCGGAAGCGTACCTTGCAAGTCTTGTAAAATTTCTTCATAGGTACCAACCGATTAATCCCCCTTATGCTTTAGTTTAAGAAACTCCTTATCCATCTTTTTTCGATGAATAAGGGGGAAGTACTTACTGAAAAATATGTTCCTGAACTCATCCCATTCCATGGACTCAATTTTATCCCTTTGCCTCGTATTCTTAATAAGATTCCTCCATTGATCAGCTTCACCTTCCAAATGATATACTGCTAAGATGACTTTAAAATGTTCAGAACATTGCATGACTGAAAATATCTTTTCATTGGTACTAATCTATTGTTCATCGACTAATGGATCAGAAGACCCGCTGAATGAAGGTGGATGCTTCCTTATGAAGGATTCAGCAGAATGTTGCTCCTTCCTTTGCTCGTTTTGAAGTCCTACATGATTCATACATTGAGAAATTTATATGAGCATGGATACAATATTTTTAATTCTAGCTCCCTTAATGTTTGGTTTCTGATGGGGACAATCATTGCATTTCCCGTCGCATTCAGCATTAACACGGTTCCTTCGGGTTCCATCCATTGACTAAAACCAAGAAGCATAGTGTGAGAAACACTAATCATAATAGGAAAACCACAAATCTAGAATAAAATTTCACACTTTAGTTATTATAATAGGTTTTTCATGGCAATTTATAAAACACTAATATTGTGTTCTATGATTAGACATATCCTTAGAGTTCTTACTAAGGATTTCACATCCTAGTTTCCAAAGTTTGACAATACCTTTCCTCTGATACAAACTATAAAGACCCATACTTTACATACATTTTCATTACTTTAGAATTGAAGAATACTTATTAAAACATATATCAAAACCATGATAGGACCGTATAGGTATTGTGTCTTTAGAAACTGGGAAATATAAACAACTGGTTCATAAATCATCTACATTGTCTCCTGTTTATTTCATTATATCTAAAGTCCCTTTTGGAATATCCTACTTAATACCCTTCTTCCTGACCTAGGGAGAAGAAAACATAAAAAAGGGAGAGCTCAAATTCTTATTAAGGGTAAACAGAAGAAATATCAATCATATCATATTCATAAAAACATAAGATTTTGAAAATTTTAACCTGCAAAAAGATAATAATATCATAACCTGGGATAAATCATAGTAGTGAAATGTGATCCCAATAATCATAACTTAAAAGATGAAACTTTGTGTCATACACACATAATTATAGAAAATCATTTCATATTAGTCAAGGCTCTATTCCAAGACCATCATAGCGGGAAAAGTCCATTACTGAACTGAGTTAACTCCTCGTTTCAGTCCTGTATCACTGAACCAGATTAACTTTCCGTTCCGGCCATGTCTATCTCATGAGATATAAATCCTTACGCAATTCATTATAGGGAGATATAGGTCCCACCCATCTCATAATTAAACCAATATTATGTGTGCCGCAAATTCATTAATCATACATCATAGAATAAGCAATATAATAAAAATCAGATTCATAAAAATCATGCCATCATAAAATAATCCATAAAAGGACTTCATAAAAATAATTCCATCATAAAATAATCAAATAAATTTAAAAATAGGGATAGAAATAGAACCCTATATTATCTTAGATGGAAAATAATTTTGATAAAACACTTGAACTCCATTCTTGAGGAAAATATCCTTTCTACTTCAAAAACATTTTTCTTTTCATAACATGTCATACAATTTTAAAGTAAAAGAAGTTAATTAAAAAGAAACTTGAAAACTTAAAATGGAATATTCATAGAAATAATTTTCTCTGAAATAATAAAAATCCACTCATGTTGTATAAGTTAAAAAAACATTCCTCTCATACTGTGGCCGGAAAAAGTAAAAAAGTATCTCGTACTGAAAAAGACAAAATATTCATGTCATATATTTTAATAAAATTCAAAAATAGGTAAAATTGGATTAAAATAAATTATAGTAGGATAGAAATAATATTACATATTTAGGAAACATGAATGTGGATGATAAATATGCCCTAGTAAATTCTGATGTATAAATAATCTTAGATAAAAATGAGATTGTGAGATCTTCCCTTACCTTAGTTACGATTTTCTTTGTACGTATCCAAACCTCTGGTATAATGATTTAAATAATGTCATTTAATTTTTAAATAATCTTATTCATTTTTATGATATCATATATGGTCATATTCTTATCTTTTTATTAGTAATATTTCACTGCTACTTGTTATTCGGGTGTTCATTGCTTTATGTTATTATACATGTTTTGTCAAATAAATTCTTATTATTCTTTTTAGGTTATAGATTACTCATTTACAGAATGGTATTAGTGTAATATATATCATATTTATTCATTCAATTCTTTTATATAATCATTATTCAAGAAGATCATGTAGAACGATTCGCATCACATCGTGGAGACGGTAGGCCGTACGTAAGCACGAGCGATGATATCATTTCCATGATCATGGAATTGTATTGAAGTGTATGTATACTATTTCAGAATGAATATCACTTAAAAATAATCATATATAGATATTCTTTACACCATTATACCCATCCAAGTAAGGTGGTGGTGGAAAATAGATTACATCACGACGTGGAGACGGTATTCCGTACGTACGCACACGCGGTGATTTCATTTTCCATAGGATGGATAGAAGGTGAAATATGGTTGTTTTATATTTATAATAACATATTAGTATATGAGTGATACTGATTTTATTACTTCATAATAATACAAATAAAGAAGAGGAAGTAGAAGAAGAAATAAATGTGAAAGAATCGGTAACAGATATTACATCTTCTTCGACACGACTCTTTTAAACCTCCTCTTAGGGCACTAAAAATTGGTCTTTGAAAAAGACAAGGACCTAAATTATGTTTCTAAGGAAGTTTATAAGTTAAATGGGTAGGTTTTGGCCAAGCATGAAGGCTCAAAATGGTGCGAGGAGGAGAGGGAGGAGGTGCCCTTTTATAATGGAGGAGATGGGGTCGTTAGGAAAAACATAAAATATTATTTTATAATAAAGTCATATTCGATTTATAATAGCTCCAAATTGATTTATTTCGTAGCTAAAGTGGGGATGGGTCACAATAATCTCAAAAAATTGGATTTAGACAGTTTTAGGTTAATATTTTAACCTTATCATTTAGATTTAACTCTAAGTTAAATATTTTATCTTTTACCATGTCTTCTTTTGTTATTATACTACATGGTTAATAAACTTATTATAACATGACAAAATAACCCCAAGAGGTTAATTATTAATATATATAACCTTATCTAAGTCATTTTTTCAAACCTTATATTTTTAGTAATATAATAACAATTAAAAATATAATATTTATTTTAAAAACTATTTTATTTCAATTTTGACACTATTTGGTAATTGATTTTTTGAAAAAATCATAACAGCATGATAAGTTATAAAAATTTAATTAAATCAATGATACCATGTCATATTAACCTAAAATATTTGTTTAATTCATAAAAAGTCTCAAATTACATTTATTTGTGTATTTATAATATCAATTATGTTAATATTTCATAAATATGGTAATTACTACATCATCATTGTGTCATAAATAAATTAAATTATTTAATGTATGAAAATTATAAATAAAATACAATTACATATGAAATAATTTTATCTTTCCAATGAATATTTATAGTCAAATTTATCTTATGTATAACCCTACATTAATTTCTTTTATTTATTAAACATTGATTTTAACTATTTTAACACTTCTTTAAATAAAAGAATAATAATTGTCCTAATCTAATCCAAGTCAGCCTAAAGAGTAATATTTTATTCCTAAGGTTGTATTCGGTCGAATTACACTTATCCAATAGAATTAGGACATGTGTTAGGGTAATAATAATATCATTTTTACCCTTAATTACCCTATTTACTTTTAACCGTTGAAAATAAAAGTAAAATGTTACTATTCACGAAATTTTTTTTATCTTATTGAACCACATTTTACTCCTTGATATTAAACATGTCTCTGGGATTCTTGAAATTTCACTCATAGAAGTGGTAAAATTACTTTTTATGTACATTTTCAAATTCTCTTAGGAGGTGGGTAAAAGACGGTGAAAAGCTCAATAAATTTTTTATATATCTAAAATTATTATAAAATGACTCCAATTAATTACATTGAACTTATATAGGTATTATGAGTCAATTTTGACCTAAAATAAATTTAAATAAAATAAATTATTATTTAAATAAAAAATCGGGTTTTAAATAGTAACCCAGTGTTTTCACTATTAATCAAAAATTGAAAGTTTTCAGAAAAATACCAAAATTTTACCCTAGGATAATTTAGATATTCTGAATCCAAAAATGAAGTCCATTTTGAATGATAAAATTTAAAAAATTTCAAAAAGTGGATATCAGTATTCATAAAGGCTAGTTTATATAATATTTTAATAACATATCTTTGTTTAGTGAAACTCGATATTGCGTACAACACATGAAATCAATGAAGGTTTATCTTGCATATAACGCAACCCAAGATAGTGTTGTGTGTAATGAATGATTCCTCTGATGTTGCATATAACATAAGATATAAAAAATAAACTTCTCGTAAAATATCAGGGTGTTACTGGTAGCGTGTCAGGACATCATTTCATTCTCAAAAGAAGATAAAGGTTCTCCTATAGAAGGGAACATCATACCGAGTATATCCCTTGCCAGTTCAATGGCATGAAGCTCCACTGCTACCTTTTAGACCGGGGATCTGGGATAAATCTTACCCTAACCCAAACACTTTTCTTGACGGGGATGTCTAAAACAGATCTAGGTTCACATAGCCTAAAGATTCAAGGTCATGAAAAGATGGAGAAGACACTGGTTGGAAAGTTATTCAAGAAGACCCAATTCAGTGGAAAAATTTCTAGAACTGAATTCATGGTTGTCTCACCGGACACCGCCTACAATGCATTAAGGTGTAGAACATGGATCCACCTATATGTGGCAGTCCCTTTCTAATATCACTAATGCCTCAGGTACTACATCAATGGTAGACTAGGAGTACTCAAAGGTTATGTGTATCCCTTTTCCTCTTTTGAATTCCTCTACCTAGATGGTAACTATGATAAGAGAAAGGACATGAAGAACCAGGATAATGATTTTGAGCATACTAATGTTTTAGATGACCAATGAGAATACCTATATTGTGCATATATTTTCCCAATTCACCAATTGGAGGCCACGAAACCAAACAAGGGGAACTAATTTGATATCTTTTTGACAAGGGGAAAGCTTGTTCTATAGCATAAGGAGTGTAGGAAGATCACTTGGCACTCATACGTGAATTCAGATCGAGTAATCCCAGATCCCCTTTACCCTATGAGGTATGAAGGATGTTCTCCCCATTGAAACAAAAATACTTCATAATTTATTTTTTCCCAAGGCTAGGATAAACCAGTTCAAGAAGAGGAACCACTATTTCCTTGATATTATTGAACATGACCCTTGGGACAAAGTCCTGATGGAATGATATTGATATATTTCTTCTTAATGATTTCAGTAGTGTAGTAGTTCACTGATGAGGTTTCCACTGCGGCTCAAGATAGCACCAAAATTATGTAAGGATCCTAAAACATGGAATAATTTTCTAATAAATATGATCCAATCCCCACAAATGACATGGTTTATTTATAATATTCCCCTCTATAATTTGAGGATGGAGTCTCCCCCACCATTGAGAAGTTGGTATAGGAGAATCTCGAAACCGAGATAGATCTGAAACCAAAACCGATTAGTGAAACCATGTTTGCATAAGAACAACAAATGTGTGTGGATTTCATAAAAAAACGTCATGATGTATTTTCATGGAGCTATGATGTGATTCTTGGGCTTGATCCTCAAGTTTTTATCCACTGCCTTGGTCTCCAAATAAACCATCATGGGTTCAACATCCTACCAGAATGATGAACCATTCCCATTGTGCTATGGTCAAGGCTGAGGTTGATATGATCATTAATTCATAATTCATTGAGGTAGTCAGGTACCCATGATGGATAGCCACCAATGTATCCCTTAGTATAAAGAACATACAAATCATAGTCTACATCGACTTATGGGATCCCTACCATGACTGACAGATGGAGGAATTCCCCATTCTTATGACGGAGCTATTGATTGATGCTACCACTGGGTTCCAGGTTCTCTCCTTTATGGATGAGTATTTTTGGAATAATAAAATTAAATTGGCTCCCTAGGATGAAGAGTCTAACAAATTAAGAGAACAACAAGGTATTATTTTCTAACATGTAATGCCTTTCTATCTGAATAATGTAGGACCATCCTATCAGCATTCCATGAACATTATATTCAAGCTGATCTATATGACATTGGCGGAATGGTACATGGATGATCTGGTTGTCAAATCCTGTAAGCACCATAACCATATAATATATCTTGATAAAATGATTGGCTTCCACTTTTCAAACACATGAAGATAAAATTGTTGAAATGTGCCTTCGGCGACCAATAGAATGTTTCTTGTCTTTGTCTTCAGATACAGATGCATTGAGATTATTCCAATGATGATAAAGACTATCATCCAGATGTCTCCTCCAAGCAACCTTTAGGATCTTCGAGGTCCTCAAGTTCACTTATCTTACATATTATAGTTAATCAATAATATGGCTAGAAAGTGTATTCAGTTTTCCCTACTCATGATGTAACCTGTTGTTTATTATTGGGATGAGGAGTACCATATAGCTTTTGAGAAAACCAAGCAGTATCTACTACAACATCTGGATATGATTCCACCCATCTTTGGAAAGCCACAATTCCATTATGTGACCACCTTGGAATGGTCCATCAATGCCCTTCTCCCTCAGATGAACAATGATGGGTTAGAGAACATTTAATATTATCTCAGCAACATGATCCTTGATATATAGAGAAGATATTCCTCTATCGAGGAGAGATGTCATACATTGGTCTTCACAGTGCATAAATTGTGACATTAAATGAAGAAACATGAGATGTAACTGGTGTCCTGAATGGATACACTGAATTATATAATCAATAGTCCCATTTTGATAGTCCATCTTGCCCAGTGGGTATTAATCCTTGAATAGTTTGACATCAGGTTCATTACCCATAAGCTTATCAAGGGGAAGGAACTTTTTGACATTATTATCACCCATACTGCCCTTGTAGAGGAGTATCTAAATTGTAATTTCCCAGATGAGGAAATCCTCTCAGTGGATCAAGTCGTGTTGTGTTGGTAGATGCACATCGACAATGCTTCACACAGTCTAACTGACATAAGGATCAATGATCTTAGATGAAACTTGTAACGCCTATGTTTTGTGTTCACCACCCCTTCACATGTCTTCCTATCATATTTTTCATGTTTTTAGAAGGTTTTACCAACAGTGAAAAAGAGTATTATGCAATCATCACTAGCTTCAAGGTAGCACTAAAGAATGATTTTCCCCATCTGATGTTAAGGGGAATTCTGAGCTAGTCATCAAACAGATCAATGGTGATTATGCCATTAAGAAGCCATAACTTTCACATTTGTTAAAGTGAACTCTCCAGATAATGTCCCAATTACAATCCCCACTAGTGACAACTCATGTTCCCCAATCAAAGAATGGTTGAGAAAATTCCTTGTCCAACCTTGTCATCTCCCTTGTAGTGCCCAACTAGGATGATCTAATTATTCATGTGGCATATTAGAGAGTCATCCTTCCTATCACTTCAAATTATGATGAAAACCAACCAATATGTCATCTTCTCACTGTTTCATCCAAATAAGGACCATCAGGTCCTCATACAGTGGTGGAAGAGAACCCTTATTGGATAACTCCTTTAATTGAGTACCTCCATCAAAGATATCTCACGACAAATAGATACAAATATGAATGAATCTATTTGTGCACATTGCATTTTACCCTCCAGGTAGGTCCCATACTTGAGTAGATCATCTAAAAATGTGTCTTAGATGGAGTTATGCTCCTCCACATTCATGTAGGTGAGATTCCCAAGGTTATGAACAAAGTTCAGGCTGTTTCTTATGGATCTCATTAGGTAGGGCCGAAGCATTCCCAATTGATCTGAATGTTGGGATACTTATAGACAACTATGATTCATGATTTCATCAAGTTCATCCAATGATTTAATTCATGTCTGATCCATGATAATTTTATGTATCAACCACCAGATCCCCTTCATACCACCATGTTTTCATGGCCCTTTTCATTCTGAGGACTCGTTGTTGTGGGGCCATGTCCAATACAGACCACTATTCAGTTCTAGTACATCCTGACCACTACAGATTTCTTTTCCATGCAGGGACAGTAAATTCCACTTAGCGAATTCAAGGGCCAGTTAATTTTTGACTTTGTGAACTCCAATATAATCATTCGATTTGGGGTCCATCATGCGGTCCTCACCGATAATTGGTCTATCTTCCGGGCATCCAAATTAAAGAAATTGTACGCCTTGTACAATATCTGTTCTAATCATACCTCTCGCTATCATGAACAATTATATGGGAATATTAGGGAATTCAAGAAAAACCCTCTCTATAATTATATAGAAGATGGTTGGTTAGAACATGAAAACTTGTCCAGAAATGCTTCCCAACACTCCGTGGTCACACCAAAAAATAAATAGTAATTCCACCCAGGTGAATCCATATTCCCTAGTGTATGGAATGGAGGAAATTCTTCCCACCATGATTCATTTACCCTTACAACACATTTCCATCTGTGATCAAAATATGTCAGATAGAGTTTTGAATATCCATCTAGCTGAACATGACGCCATTGGTGATATTGGGCTCCAAGCCTTACCAAATCTTGAGAGGCTTTAGAACAATAAGCAGATCTTTCAATAATAAAACATTTCTCCATTAATTTATTGAATGTGACATGGTATTGGCTTTGAGAAACCCAATAAAACCCAGTAGGATGCCACCAATTAAGGAGCCTATGTGGGAGGGAACTTACATCATTCACAAGGTTTACCCAAATAGAACATACTCCCTAGTCACTTTGGATTGTGATCGCATTACTCATCCTACCAATTCCAAATTCCACAAGAATATTTTCACTTAATAATATATTCTTCCATCACTACCACATGATGTTAAACATTGTGATCCACCTATAGATGGAAAAGATGCCACTATCCAATCTCTACGACCCTAAAATAATATCTCTCTCATCCAAACCATATGATGCTAAACTTTTCTAACAAGTCCCACATGATTTTATGTAATTATGTCCATGCCACACAACACAAAATTGCATAGGTTGGTCATGTTTTAAAACCCTAAACTATAACTCTATCATCATCACTGTGCAATGTTAAACTGACTGTCATTCAAGAACTACATATGTCTTGATTCCCATCTATATGGGATATGTAGGAACACCTAGTCATTTTTATTCGATCCCATCCTAGGTTCATCTAATTTTTCTCTCATCCCCTTGGCCATATTTCTATCCTGGAATTGTTAATGGTGTGATAGTATGGATCTTTCGTCCTTATTCACATTGGGATATTTTTCCACGCCATACACATTACTTTTGTGAGATACCTCTACTTCCCATTACATACTTACAACATTACATTAAACTGCATGGAATTAAAATATTACGTATGTCTTGATTCCCACCCCTATGTTATAACCCTCAGATCATTTTTCTTTGGGTCTAATGCTAGGTCCCTTGACTATTCCAGAAATTTTGGCCCTATCCAATTTTCTAGGATCTATGAACTTAAAATAATATCTCCCTCTTTTAGACGACAAGATGTTAAACTGAATGGTACCACCATGCTTCATGCGTACCATTCATTTGATAGTTCATCATCTTTAGGTTTTAAATGGACTACCCTGGTAGCCTGGTTTCATGCCACCATGACTTACCAACCATTTTGGGACAATTTCCTTGAAATTTTTGATTGAAAATATTATACAAGTACCACTTTGAAAATATGGTTAGTAGCCAATGCTCAATTTTTTGTTCCCATTATAGGAAAAAAAATCAATTTTCTATTGGAAACATGTTAATGAGTGGTCCTTTATTGTTTTTTCCATCCCCATGGTTTCCCAAATATCTTGTTTGGTGATTCACTATTTCTATCCCTTCAGTCCCACACACATGACATTAAAAAGGGAATATGGTTCTAAGATATAAAACTATAAACTAAGATATTTACGTCCTCCATAAATGAAATTAAAATTCATTGAATCTCCAGAACTACGCATGGATTGATTCCAATCCTCATGGGATATGTAGGAACACCTGACTATTTTGTTTTTGGGTCTAGGCCCAACTTTCTCTATATAAGGTTCCCCCTTGGAGAACATGGTGTAATGAGGCCTCTTTGGTATTCATTCATATAAGGTTTTCAACAACACCACAATGTTCATCCCTCAAGAATACCCTCTTTGCATTAAATTCTTACAACATAATGTTTAACTACACGAAATTCAAGAATTACATGTGGCATAATTCCCACCCATATGGGATATGTCAGAGCTATCTGACCTCTCTGGGTTCACCCCCAAGTTCATCCTCCATTTTGGACCTGCTTCCTAAGATCTCTATTAGATATGTGTGGTGCGATGGAACTTCTTCTTCCACATTCACAACGAGTATGCAACTACCACGTCACATATCCCCTTTAGAGATCTCCACTTCCAAATTCATCCTCACCACATGACATTAAACTAAAAGACATTTGATAAACTATGTATGGATTGATTCCCATCCATATAGGATATGTGGGAATTCTGAGACCCATTGTCTTTGAGGACAACCCAGCGAATCATTCCATCACCCAGTTTCCCTCGGTGGGTTTAGTTCTCTTTTAGGGATGCATATGGTGTGGTGTTGAATTATTTTGTCCTGATTCACATCAGGTATTCTCTGTTATACCATACAAATTCCCTTTAAGAACCTCATCATTTCCACTCACATCCCCACCTCATGACATTAAAAAGCATGGAATTGAAGAACTACATATGGATTAATTCTCATACTCTTGGGATAATTACAAAAACCCTGAAACTTTGTCATTATGTCTAGCCCCATGTTCCCCATTTTCTGGTCATATGTCCTGAATTTAACTTTTGGAAGCATATGGTGTGGTGTTGACTTCTTGTTCCATTATTCACATCAGGTATATCATAGCCGCACTATGTACCCCCAATAAAATTCCCCTTTCATTTTTGTCTTCACCACATGACATTTAACTGCATAGAATTCCTGAACTATGTATGGCTTGATTCTCATCCTCATGGGGTACACAGAAACACCCAAACACTTTTTCTTTGGGTCCATCCCCATGTTCATCAAGACATTTCCCCCCTTTCCTCCACTCATCTTCTTGATTCATCCACCCTTAACTGGACCTCTCAAACTCTGTTATTCCTTGTCAGTGTGCTCAGATGCACTGTGGTTTAGGATATAGTGTATTGGGTTCTGCATGGGCATGCCTACATTCCATTTCCATGCTTCTTGTGTCCCTTTATTTGGGTTTCCATCATTCTTGATATTTGAATGGAACCCTTGGAGGTATGGATTCTTAGCTTTACAACTCACATTTCATATTGGGCCAGCATCCCAGATGATCTTGAATGTCATTTGATAGAAGTCCCGCATCGCGAATATGTTGAGCGATCAACCCTCATATGTTTTTTCCCATCCCAGGCCTTGTGATATGGAAGTGGTGTTTTGAATATGGTCAACTATTATCTTCCATCATCATGTCACCCCCATTATCCTGAAATATTTGTCTCATGATACAAATCATTTTTTACTCCATCATGTTCAAGTGGAATTTTGACACCCTTTTTGTTAACCATCCATGCACCATTGAACATTAATAGGATGAATCAATGTCATAAGTGATTTTTTTACTACACACCATCTCCCCATAATCATAATTCTTTGTGTTGTAAAGATATTCTCCCCCCTTGTTTCCTAAACCGTGTATAGATAACTTGGTATTTGGTATATGGGTATAGTTTGTGCCTATATGTAAGCACAACAATTATCTTGGTCTGAGATCTATGACCATAAAATAAGATCTATTACATCCATATCATACGATGTTAAAATTTTTCTTCTTCATCCAGATTATGTGTGGATAATTACTGAGTCATATAATGTCTTTATCTGAGAGGAAATTTTACCACTAGAATATTCCTTTTTCCATACCACATTCAAGAACTACATGTGTCTTTATTATCCATGCTGTGGGATACATAGAAACACTCATGCAGTTTTCCTTCATGTCCAGCCCCAAATTTATGAACCTTGTATGTCCCCTTTTGTGGAAGTGGGTCCTTTCTTCTCAGAACTATGCGATGTGGTAGGGATTTATTTTGACATTACCATATTGGGTATAACCTGTGGCACTACACCACACCTCTTTACAACATATAGTCTGATGTCTATGATCTTAAACTAGGAGCCTCAATCACAAATTCTAACTATCATGATATTGAACCGTGTTTATTATCCTGGAAGCAAGTGGTGTGTGGTGGAATTCTATTTCTTCATTCCCATTGGGTTTTCAATAACCACACCTAATACTTCCCTTAAGATCTCTTCATCCTTTATCCATACTGTATGATGATAAACTTCACATTCATGTCCCATGCACATGAAATTAAACAAGGATCTTTTAAGGTTTGAGCTCTTTCACCTTGAGCTAGGATTCTTCCCATCAATGTTCACATGATGTTAAACTGCATAACTATTATGATATTACTCTTTATAAGTGGACATATCTCCCTTTATATATTGGACTCCTTTTATACTACCTCAAAGATCTACGTGTTTCTTGATTCCTATCCTGGTCGGATATGTAATGACGCCCAGAATTCCTGTCTGTGGTCCTATCATAACCACTTTTTCCTACCTAACCCTTTCCTTCCAGTATTCTCCCAGAAGTAAGTGGGCTATTAGGAAATTCATTGGTCCACATTCATGTCAGGTTTATAATAACAATTCTGTGTACCTCTTTCGAGATTACCACTCCCAGTGCTTGTTCTACATGATGCTTAAACTGCTTGGGTAATGTTAATGCTTTTCACCTTCCTTCTTAGGGTTTTCATTATCATTATAATTCCAAGGGAACACCTAATGGAATATATTCTAGGACTTAGTTCTCTCCTACCTTGCTGGGCCAAAATCATAGAGGATTTCAAAGGACATTATGATATAGGTTCTATGTAGTGAATATGGTCAGTGGTCAACCCTCATTTGTGTGTTCCAATTATAAGCTAAATAAAAATCGAGACTATGTTACAACAACTATAAACAGTTATCCTACATCATCAAGATACTCCCATTGTTTCCCAAATATCAAATTATGTAAATATCATGTTTAATTCCCCTTTCCATTTCATAGATCCTAGACACCCCTGATGTTGAAACTCTACACATTTGCACAAGTTGAGTAGGAATGTTGGTTCTTCCAGGATTTTCCCCTCCTGACATTTCCTTTCCAACATTGCATGCTCTTGTTAGATAGGGAGAGGCTTAAAACAACTCATTGTTGACTACACTGATCATGGGTCACATAGGTTTAGGGGTTTTGGTAGGTTAATATCCATATACGCAACAATGTGACCCATTGGTCTTTCCATATGACCTTAAACGAAGACATTATCATCCTCACCACCAATGTTAAACTTTTTATAATACAATGAACTATGTAAGGTATGATTCCTTTGCTTGCAGGATATATAGAGACATTTTGGAATCTTATCCTTAGGTCTAGTCACTAATGCTAAATTCCTTTTCTTGGACTTCTCAAACCCAACATCCCTTTCAAGAACGTGTGGTGTGGTGAGGTTCTCTATGGATCTCATTCATGTCAGGTTATGAACCAAACCACAAATTTTCCCTTTTGGGGTACCCATGTCCTAAATGCATGACTTTATGCTACTTTCCTACCCTGAACATGTTCAATATGCCCCATTATAATTATGGGATGCATCAGCTTTCTCAACATAGAGGATTTCCCCCACCAGTATTGGTATGTGACCATAGTGTGTGCAAGCACTATATTTTTCTTGATTCTCATTCTTCTAGGATACGTAGAGACACCCAATAATTTCTTCTTAGATCCATCCCCATGACCGTTAAAATTCCACTTTCTTTTCCCCTACTCATGGTCCAAACTCTATAACCTTAAACTAGGGGATTCGATTCCTTGTAATATGACATTAAACTATTTTGGAGGATCAAGGTAGTATTACTTTAAACTATGTTCTTATCGTCCTCATACATAAGGTGTAAAACTATAAACATTCATAAAAAATATCTAGATTGGTCCCATATTAAAATAGGTTGGATATTTATAAGACTAATATGCTCACATGATGTACTTTCATCATAGTGGAGTTATTCCAAGAGTGTTGGAATTTATTCGAACAACAAATCATTCCATCGCCACGCTTTGCATGCCTTATGATTCGAATCCTCATTCCCTTTCATATTTGAAGGAACCTACTATTTGTTATGATTCATGGACATAAGGAACACCTACCATCCTAGGACAATGTTCTAGAGTACAATGGAAAACAATTATACTTAGGCACCTTGATTTCAAATAAGGTCATTGGTTGGAGCTCACTTATTTGTCCCTATTCTTGGAGAACTTGATAAGGATGATGTTTTTAAAATACATATAAAAAATATCCTCCATCATTATTCCACCGTCATTGTGTTCTAGGTTTTGAGTATCACAATTCCCACCTTCAATTCACATTTATTTTAATTTGCCCTAGCACCCCAGACATCATCCCGATTGTTCACTAAAGCATGTTGGGAAAGGAAATTTTGGCTATATTGGGGACCCTATTCTCTAAAATATGACCAAATCATTTTTCCTCATAGAAACATGTAGTGGTCATTAAGACATTGGTTGTCTAGTGATTGCTTGGTGCACTTGTATTCGAGACAAAGAATCATGCAGTCATCCATTGTTTCCCACATCGTTCAGAACCCAAGTGATATTCGGGATGGATCAATTGTTATTTCATAGATACAATTGAGATGAAATATTTTATTTAAATAATATAAGTAGGAATTCATGAAATTATGTTATTGAGTGTGTGTGAATTATATCCCCCATGGATCAGCCCCTCCAATTGTTGGGTTCACCTCTTCCATGGAGGGTCCCAACTCCACCACCTTTTGGATTGTGGCATCTAGGATTTTTTTGTCACTTGCTAAGATCCCTCTCTTATTTGTAGGATATGGGGTATAGTTCATCATCCATTATCTGTTCTTCATCCTCCTTAGCTTGAATGTTAACCATTTCATTGGATTCTCACCTCTTCTGCTCATCCGCATCTATCAAGTGTTCCTTCAATCATGATTTTAGTTCCGATTGTGCATCGAGGAAATCTGAATGTTCATTCATTTGGACCCTCAATTGTTGGAAACCTTGATCAGCCTCCTAGATTCCCTTGGTGTTGAAATACATTTTTCACTACCAAACAACACTGAGGTCACTTTCCAATTCCCATATTTTCTCTCCCATGTAATCCCGAATCCGAATATGAGTATGTCAGGAATCCTCTCCTCCAGTGCATTGTTCTCACATCCTTGAATGAAGTCTCCCCATCTGGATTGTCCGATATTATTGTGGTGTGTCCTTGATGAATCGATTGATAATTTTAAATGACTATAAATGTAAGACATTGCAATCCTCTTCATCAGAAGAAGTCTCATCTCAGTCATCTGGGTTGGCAGGTTCATATAGTGAGAATTCCTCTAGAAGTTTGGTATTAATATCTTCCTCCGGTCAGCTGTTTGATAGGCTAGGATCTAAATCATGCAGTGAATCTTTCTCACTCGATTCCACATCAATGATGTATAGTTCTTGCTCACAAGAAACAACACCCGCAGTCAAAACTATATAAATTTTCTACAACAACCGACATTCCCCTCAGGAAAGGGGTAACGGGATCCCCATCCATCACTTCCAGTATGTACCACACCATTTGAGGAATTATTCATAAAAAAATAAAATATCAGTGGGACAAGAACAATAAACAACAGTTATGAATCCTATGAAGGATAGGACTTACATTGGACAAATAATGGGTCTCACTCTTGTGTAGTTGATGTTTGAATCCATGGAAGTGACCTTGCATATATGGATGAGAATTTTGTACACTTAGGGAGAGCCACCCTGGGTGTCACAACCCTACTAGATTATGTAATAACAGTCATTCTAGGCATAGGTCATGAGGCTGAACATGTTCTCATATGGGAAGGTTTCTTGGGTATGAGGATGTCTTTTAGAGAACTAATGATTGTCGAGAAACGAGTAAAACCTTTGTAGGAACCATAGAGGACTTGTTCAGAATTTACCTCAATGGTTTTGACAAGCTATTCCCTCTCTGAAGCTATGAGCTCACCTTCCTCCAAAGGGATCCCCTTGTTAGCCTTTTCTCCCCAAGAGGACCCCACATATTCCTCTAGTAAAGGGAAGCTTCCCCTCACCTCAACAGAAGATAGTTGGGGTGGGACTGTTTGACCAATAAATACTTCCACCTAGTCCATCAATGGATCTGGAGTACCCCGAGAATGCACTAAGTCCCCCTACTCATATATGTATTGTTCCACTTACACATGATTCAATAAAAATCCAGCCACAACACAAATGATCTATGAAAGATACATACCATGTTGATTAATGTGATCCCAAATTTGGGAAGGATTGAGAAATTATCTGTTGACTTCCCAGTTGTTCCAAGCCTTCGGAAAGGCCTAATTTAATGAATATCTTTGTGGTGATGAAACATACAAGGAACCTCAGTGGGAATACTTGGTAACCCTTTGGTTGTCCTTCATCCCTTCTGGACCTACTCATCTAGGGACACTGGGTCCATCACTAATTCCATCACTCCACTCAGTGTAGGCCTTGGGATAACTGGCTCTACCATAACCCCACCAATAAAATGTGCATTGCCTCCACCACCATGAAATTTTCATGGAACTTTCTGAACCCAACCTCAAGGATGAGGTGGAACCCTATCATTGGAATGAACTATTCATCGCTTCATCACCCCCCTCAGGTAGGCTACATCCCAGCTCTTGGAATATTCCTTGACCAACCCGTTGGAAGTAGTGGGTGGAGGTATTTTATTATGAATTTTTCCATCCTCTCGTGTGAACATGAACCACATATGCCTCATCACGCATGGATAATCCCCATGGAGTATTCCCAGGTAGACTTGCAGGGTCAACCATTTCATCCAATAGAACTAGCTCGCAAAGCAGTGTGGGGTGTACGATTCACACATAGGTTCACAGTCTACTCGTGCCACTAGAACGTAAACCCATAAGGCTAGGTTATAAGATCGATGATCCTTAGTACCCTGACAATCATTAGTGAATACGACTATTTGGAGGGGAAATTATTGTATGTTTAAATCATTTGCATTCCAAACACTGTTCAACATAAGTGGTTGAGTCAGCTTGTGGAGAGATCTCCCCACTACTTTTTGGATGGAAGGTCGGAATTCTAATCTTGGATGTGAAATAGGGTTTAAATATTAATAGACACCCATTTGCGCCACTATCTATCCATACATGAAACAAAGTAGTCTGTACACCCTCTATGGCTTTATTCCCTCACTAATATACCATGACACCTTGTATAGTTTTGCTATCACTAAGATCCATAGTTTGACATGTTTCCCCATTCCCAGCAGGGACACTATAATGAATGTGCTCAGTTGCACACCAAATATTGTGTCCTAAACCAGCAACATCTAGCCACTGATATAAACCCATGAAAACTAACCACTTGTTGTTTCTCGGTGTGGAAATTCTACCCCCTAGCTTCCACGGGCTTTCATCCATGATTAACCGATAGGAATTCTCTGTACTATGATGGGCTCCCTTTGGACATGCGAGAGGCTAGATTGGAATCTTCATGGATGCCTCCTCCCCTTCATTGTCATACTTTTGATGGATGTTTATGAAAATACCAAACCACAAAATGAAAAGGATGCTCCTCATTGGATGCTTGTCCTCACCCCACACCATATCCATCAGTGAATTTTCTAGCCACGACATCTACTCTGGATCCTCCCATGTTTTACCCATAGGGAGAAACTCATCATAAATCCCCCCCGAATTGGAATCCCTGAGATCTTATGAGATGATTCCAACCTACCCAGGGTGAAGATTAAAAGTTTTGGTCATAGATGACCTCCTTCTCATCAACTATGGTATCGTGTGTTTCAGCTGGTAAATGTGGAATTGGAGGCCTGTGTAGATTTATATATCCCTACTGACCTATATATGCCTCAAATCCCCAGAGGACGCACAAACCCAGTATGCCAAGTACCATTCCTCTGTAAAGTTGCCACCATGGCACATATCCCAATAGTCGGTCCACCAGTTATCTGAATTCCCTAAAGTCATCATGAAGACGGAATAATACCATGAGGGAGATAACTCCTACTGCAGAAGCTTCTCGTAATTTTTGTTAACATGATTGTACAAATAGTGGGCATTAACAGGCTTGTGATCTAGCCTTGTATGACTGTCAGTAGCCCAGAAACACCGGTGCTAACATAGAGTACTCCGGAACCAGTAACTTGGTTCATCCCTAATTTATTTAGGGATGGGAACACCATCCCCTAGACCAATGCCATACATAAGAAGTCTCTTAAAGAGTGGATAGTTATTTTGGGTTTCTGACAGTATCTCCACTAGGGATTCATGATTTGAATGGATTATCACATGTTTCCTAATGCCCATATTATTAGTATTCTATTCCCTTTGGGAAACATCCATGGGGACCTCTGGAGAATTTTCATGGTTTTCAACTCTATCCCAAGACTTTAGTATTTTTTGTTTAGGTATGTAGAGGTCAATTAAAATGTTAGATTCTAGAGCTCGATCGCAAAGCTCTATTACAGATCTTGGTCAAAGTTTTCTACCCCAGAGTTTACAGACACAACTAACAGAGATTATGATCATAGAGTCTATGTAAAAATTATTTGGTGTAGAGTAAACAAACAGATCATAGTGTGGCACTTTGAAGATCAGTATTTGCAAAGATCCAGTCTGTGACCCTATATTGCGAAGTTCATTTTGTAGGGTGTTCTGACCTTCATGATTCGAGAGATCAAATCACAAAAACATGGAATAAGGTACATATGAAAGCGAGTACTTCACCCTCTATTAATAGGTGACTAACCCATAAAAATTCATGAAAAAATATCCATGATGAGAAACATGGATAGTTTTTTTCATGGAAATATCTACAGAATTCTGAACCTGCACTTTTTCACACCCTCATTGCTATCCTGCTTCACGATCCGAATATTTTTGGTGATCTCCCCATAGAATAAGAACCTTATTTTATCCTTAGGTATCATACGGAGGGTGAATTTTTTTCTCCAAAATCTAGAACTTGAAAAAATAAGCAAATAACACCGAAAAATAGTTCAAAAGGGGATTATTTGTGATTAAATTTAGCAAATAATAGTAGAACCACAACCAGTGAAAATATGAAAGTTGTCTCTGTGAAAACCAAAGAGAAAATGAGGCGGTAGCCACTGTGAGTCATAGGAAATTTATGGAAGTCATAGTTCCATGAAAGGAAGGACGGATGCCTCCGTGAGTCATTAGAACTTTATATATTCCTTTGTAACCACTACAGATGGAACAAAGGAAGCCTATGCACTACGGAGGGGATGAAAATCGACTCCACGACTCTGATAAACTTGATAAAATATGCCTCTCAAGGAGTAGCACATGTTTCTTCATGGTAATTTTTAATAACATATTACCTACCCTGCTGCCTATAAATATGAATCTTTCACCCCACTCCAAACCAAAGACACTCTGAACATTCACCTTCGGAATTCCCAAATTGTGAGGCATTCTTTTCTCTGAGAATAAACCTATAAAATGAATCATCTGAGGTAATTTTTCCTTTACAAAACCTTTCCCCTTTTATTGAAATTACCCCTCTTTGAAGTGGGATGCCCTTTGTGAAGCCTATGTTCCATGAAAAAGGAAGAAGACCCCTTCAAGTACTCGACACTTCACGAAGAACCCATGCTTCATAAAGTACCATCCATGCACATGGAAACTCAATGATTAGGTTGGGTCACTATGATTCCAAAAGTAACCTCCTTTGTTGTAACACTCCAAGACTACATAGTGTTCTATCTTTACAATGTATTTCAATAAATTGTGCTACACACAACACTGAGTTCGAGTGCACCACAACTTTCCAAACTATCCGCTCAAAAGGTTGTTATGAATATTATTACCTGAATTTTAAATTTTATATACTCCATATAATTTTTTAATCTATATTTTGTGTTTCATATACATAATATAAGAACAAATTCATTTTTTTAGATAAGGGATGCATTTTAAAAAAAATACAATTTTACCGACTTTTAATGACGAACCTTTTTTAAAAACAATATTTTACAATTTTATGTATTCAATTTAGTGAAATTAAATTATTATTTAGAATAATATCATAAAAATTTAGTTTGGATAAATTTTTATTACTTTTTAGAAAACATTCTTATTTTGATGAATAGTGAAAATACTAAATTTTAATTGAAAATAGCTTTTTTTATTCTAAATAATATAGAGTGTTAAATTATAAATTTGAGTGGTTTTGAAGTATAATTAAATTATATTTTTATTATTTGATATAATTTAGTTCATTGTATGTAATTTCACATTTAAACTAGACATAAAAAAGTGTCAATATTTTGATATTTATTATTTCTTAAAAACAGGCTTTTTGTGTTGGCAATGGGAATAACATTTAAATTAATTTCTGCCACTTCTATGTATTGAATTTCAAAAATGGATTTCGTATTTGTAATTAGGAAGTCAAAATTAGGTAAATAGGTGACATTGTTTTTTGAAATTATGAATATTTACATCAAAAAATATTTTTTCCATGGTTAATGGGTAAATCTATTGAATAGGGGTAAAAAAATATTATTATAAAAATATTAAATTGCCCCAACATGTTTCCTATTAATATTTATTGATACTTTTCTGAACATGGGCATCCTTGGGTTGATTTTGGGACCACATAGAGCCAATTGATAGTTATAATAAACTACTGGAAAATGGACCTATACCCACAGTTATGGGGAAAACTGTGGGTATAGGTCACCCTATCCCCACGATTTTGGGGAAACCATGGGTATATGAATTTTTGGATATCATATTCCCATGGTTTCCCTAAACCGTGGGTGTAGGCTACCCTATACCCACAGTTTTCTCCAAAATGTGGTTATAGGGTATCAAAAAATGCATATACCCACATTTTTCCCAAGAAAGTGGGGATAGGGTGACCTATACCCATGATTTTCCACAAAACCCTGTGTATAGTCATCAGATAAAAACCTATACCCGTAGTTTTGACAAACCGTGGTTATAGGTATCCGGTGTGTGCATGAGAAATTTATTTTTACCGCGGGAACAGAAAATAATTTGGCTGGAGTACCCACAGTTTTTCCTCTAAACCCATGGTTTAAATAAATATATTTAATAATATATATACATAAATTCATATAAGTGGTGGTGGGTTAGTGGTAAGGCCGCTTGTTAATGAAGAATTTGTTATGAGATGGAATCCTGCAGGCCGTAATTTTGTAAAATATGCTCTACCCACGGTTTCCAAACCATGGGTATAGAGTTATCACATGGTGAAAAAACCTATACCCACGAGTTTTCCAAACCGTGGGTATAGGTCTTGGAGCTATACCGACACCACCAACGACCTTGTTTCCCCAAACTGTCAATATATACTATACCCACGGGTTTAACATAAACATATATCTTTTAGTAAAACAATTTTTACAAGGGGTTATATAACATATATTTTTTACTATAAATATTCATTTTAAAGCTAAATATATTTCCAACATCATGCTATTTTTATTATTATTTTTAGACATTATATAAAAATAATTATTTATGATACAATAATGATGCAGTGATTACCTCATTAATGAATGATTTAAATAAATGAGTTTATCAAATTTAAAATAATATCCAAAACCTATCCAATTCTTATTAGATGATTTTATTCCAAACATGAGTCATCCAATCTTTGACTTTAATGAGTTTTTGACCTTTATAAAATTAAAATCATTATATAATAAAATAATATTTTCCAACTTTCTTAAAGAGCCCCTCCTACCCTTTATAAAAATCCCTCACCTCTATCAGGTTTCTCACACCTCTCAAACCCCTTAGATCATCCAAACTTTGACCAAGTAATCTTCCTACATCCCTCTGTTATTTTTATAATCCTTATCTTAGGAAGAAGGCACTTCAAAGAAGCCTTCTGGTTCAAACCAGAGGGAGTTACCCAATTTAAAATATGTTAATGTACCCAAGACAAAGGAAAAGTACAAGGTAAGGGTTAATGTCACAATATCTTTATTATACAAGGTTTTTTTACCCAATTTTATATTAAGACCTATTTATCATCCACATTCATGTTTCTTAAAAATGTATTTCAAATCATTTTTACTATTTACTAGACTATGGGTTGATGTAATTTATACCATTTTTTTACGTTTTATAAAATTGTTTGAAAGGAATATTTCCATCATTTTCCAAATAAGATACTTTGTGACCTTTTTTAAAAATTAAGGTAAGAATGTTTTTTAACTTATACAGTGGGTGTGGTTATTCTTCTCTCTTACAACACCTTTGAAGTTTCCCTTACAATTTTATAGGATGATTTTCAAAATAAATGTTTTCTTTTATCATTACATGAATTGTAAATGATTTCAAACTAGAAAGACAAATTTCTATCTAATATTTTTGATTTCATCTATTTCAACATCCTTTAATTGTTTTTATACTTATTTGAAGTTGATTTATTATAATACAAATCTTCCATAGTGTATTGAATGTTTTGTGATATGTTTGACTATGGATGTGTAATTATTATACCATTAATGGTTACGGTTAATGTATTAACATTTCATATAATAGTTTTAAAATGAATGTTTATTTTATGTTTAAACCTTTTCATATGAGGAATTCATTTTACTTACTAATTGTTCAGTGGAGCCTACTATAGATCCTCGACGCATCAGTAGGTCTCATGAGACAAACTAGTGTCTTGGAACAAGGCATTGAAAAAATATTATTTTTATTCTTGGCACTAGGCCTTGAAAATGTTTTTATGATGTCTGACATTAGGCATTCCATCATTATTAAATTATCTATTGATATTACATGTTATTATTCGACTAGTATAATATCCATGTGAATAAATAAATGGTGTTATTTGTTTATATTTTCTATATTATATTGATGATTATGTTTAAAAGGATTTTTTTAGTTTTATACATTTCTTTAAATGTTTATGCGTATTTATGAATGTTTCAACTATATTGTTATCCTTACAGAGCATCTGAGATGACCCATTTCTATGTTTTGTTTTTCCTAGGATTCAAAGTAGTATATTATGCCTTATCTGTAGGGATATTCTAAGGGATATGATTGTGGTCAATGAGGGAATTGCTGTTGTTGTTTTTCATTTTGTAATGTAATGCTCATGTATGTAATTTATTTTCCAAGACAACTAAACTGATCAGTCCTTCCAGACTGGATTACTTGTAATCATGCGAATATATTAAAATAATGCAATGACTCTGGGTATCTAGGGTCAGAGCATTACCATTGGTATCCGATTTAGTTTATTACATACCATGGAAAATAGATTTTAAAAAAAATCTGATTTGAATACATTAACCTAAGATAGAATTTGAGGATTTATATAGAAGAACTTCCTAAAATTTTGGTAATGAAGAGATTTTGTGTATTTTCCAAGAAATACATAACTTCCTGGATACGAGCAGGTAGAGGCGGCTATGGAATAGATAAACATAGGAGTGAAAACACTGACAAGGAGTTTTGGGCTTGACCAGGGGTATCCTGGTATATGACAACAGTCCTTGCTGCACTATAAGTTGCGACCCTCCGGGGGGGATATGATTAAGAAAATTAACATTTTTTTTAAAATCCTTTATGAATGATTTAAGAGTAAATATTTTTCAAACAAATTTTTTTATGATTATAGATTATTTTTATAATCATTTCAATTTACTTTAGGTATTTTACAAGTTTAGAATTATGAATTTTAATTCATAAACTAATATAATGTATTACATTGTTTAGAAATGGTACCCAGTAGATGGAATGAGAACTCTAGAAATACACATGATCCAAATAGAAAGAAGGATCATATATTTCATGGTATGAAGAAAAAATTTAGAAAGGAAATGGTATCCCATGCATGGTCATCATATGTAGAAATAGTGTCGTCTATTAATAAGATAAGTAAAGAATTATATGAGTCTTATTGATTTTAAGGGATTCCAGAGAAGAAAAGGATGGTAGAGAGAAAGATGGATAAATGGAATAATAGAAATAAGGATTTTACCGCATGTAATAACTATGGAAAGAATCACCTTGGAAAATGCTTGAAGTGAATGGGAGTTTGTTATAAGTGTGAAGAAAAAGGACACCAAGTAAGTGATTGAAAGGGTAAGAAAAATGTTTTAAATGTACAGTGCTTCATCTGCATGGAGTTGGGACACTACATGAATCAATGTCGTAATCATCAGAGTAGACCAAAAATGATGTCGTTTGATAATAATCAAGTTTTGATATTACCATAGATGAAGAGTATTGACTAGTGTTCTTATGTTGATATTAAATAATTATGTCATTTTAATTTTGTATCAACGATTTATTGGTTATAATAATTATGGAGTATATATGATTGTACTGCAGTACTATTTCATTAATGATTTGAGATTGTGTGGTACTAAGAAAACTTACTCAATATAATTTCTTTGAAAATACATGGTTAAACGAAAGATAAACATTAATATGGTCCAAATACTATGTTATTGATTTCAGAATAAGAGATAATTTATTTGGATAAATTATATTCGATATTATTGACTACATTGGAACTAATTAAAGGTTTTTTATTCTATCATTGTTGGTGATTACAACATTTTTGTAATTAAGGAGTATATCTCATATTCTATGATTTATAGAAGGAATAAGGAAGTACATACCTATTCAAATATGGTTTTCTAGAAATTCATTTCATTTCCACATTTTAATAGAATACATGATGAAGGTATTCACATATATATTATGTGACCTTTTTGGATTATTAGTTTAGACAGAACTATTGTGGATAAGTCTGAAGTTTGGAATTGATTAAGTTTGAAATTATATACTGCTGTTAAGGTTAAATATTTTCTTAAGATTATTTTTGTATTTTCATAAAAAGGACATCCTGGAGGTCGAGCGACAACCCGTCATGTCCAACAAGGCCGTAATACATCGACCTAAAACCTAAGGGTGGAAAGGGTACATCACCTACAACTAGCCTAAATGATGTCCTAGTATAATGTAGACTCTTTTTAAATAATATGAAAAATGAATTATAAATTAATTATTTTTGAAACCCTATATGATTAGGTTAAATATAATATTTTTTAATTCTACTATCTTTTGAGGAGAATAATAAGTTTGTGGTAGGAATTAGTTTAAGGATGAAATTATACTTTTCTTTAATATTTTTCTCCTCTTATTATATGAATAAATTAATTCCTAATCTTTAGGGAGGTGATCTTAAAACAAAAAATGAGTTATCTTAATACCTTATGTTTTATTGAACTGATGATATTTTAAATCACCATAGATTGATTGCTTTGAGGCCCTCAATTTTACACTTGTTTTTGATTGATGGACTCAAAAAATCCATATAAATATATATGTTATTCCCCCAATTATCTATCTCTAATTTCCACCAATATTCTCCTAATTATGATCATAATTTTTGTAGTGTCTTCTAGATTTATCTTTCCCTCAATTTAAGACTAAATTTTATTAACCCAATTTCTGATGTGGGTTTTCTACAAAGGTATTTTATATTTTTAACCTTTTATTTTTAAATAATATTTCAAATTGAAAGGACACAATTTATTCAAGGAGGGGAGAAAGTAATATCCCATGGTTTCATATTATGTTATCTCTTCAAAGTAATTCAATAACTTGCGCTTCACGCAACAACGAGTTTGAGCGCCCCATGCCTTACCAAACTAGTTGTTCAAAAAGTTTTTGTGAATAGTAATAACTGAATTTTGAATTTTATATACTCCATATAATTTTAGAATCCATATTTTGTCTTTATTAGATATAATATAATAACAAATTAATTTTATTCAGATAAAATAAGTATTTTTGAAAAAATGCAATTTTACCGCCTTTTAATGGAGAAACTTTTTTAAAACCAATATTTGAAACTTTTATATACTCCATTTAATTAAATTTAAATTATTATTTAGAATTGGGAAATAAAAAATTAGTTTGGTTATTTTTTTTTTCTTTTTTGATAACATTCATATTTTGATGTTTACTGAAAATACTAAATTTTAATTGGAAAATACCTTTTTAATCAAAATAATTTATAGAGTTAAATTTTAAATTTGAGTGTTTTAAAAGTATCAGTAGATTATATTTTTATCATTTAATATAATTTAGGTGATTGGATGTAATTTCACATTTAAACTAGAGATAAAAAAGTTTCAACCATTTGTTAGTTATTATTTCTTAAAAACATGCATTTTGTTTCATCAATGAGAATTAATTTGGAGTTAATTTCTTCCACTTCTGTGTTTTTAATTTGAAAAAATGTATTCAATATTTGGAATTAGGAGGTAAAAATTGTGTAAATATGTAACTTTTATTTTTAGACATTTTGAATATTTACATTAGTAAATGTTTTATTTACCATGGTTAAAGGGAAAATCTGTTAATAGGGGTAAACAAATATTATTAACATAATAGTAAATTATGCTAGCATGGGTCCTATTCATATTGGTTGATACTTTTCCAACCATGGTCATACTTGGGTAGATTTTTGGACCACATGGATCCACTTGACAGTGATAATGACACTTTATATTAATTAATTTAAAATAAAAGCAAAAATGACATAAATATATATCTTTTAGGAAATTTTTTTACAAGGGGATATATAAGTTATCTTTTAAACTATAAATATTACTTTGAAATATATAAATATTTCCTATATCCTGGAATCTTGTTTATAATTTTTAGACATCATATAAATAAAATTATTTAGGACACAATAATGATGCAGTGTTTACCTCATTAATGAATGATTTAAATAAATGTGATTATAAAAATTAAGACAATATCCAAAAACTGTCCAATTATTATTGGATGATTTTATTTCAAAAATTAGTCATATAATATTTGACATTAATGGTTTTTGGACCTTTAGAAACCGAAAATCATTATATAATAAAATAATATTTTCAGACTTTCCTAAGGAGCCCCTCCTCCCCATTATAAAAGCCCTCACCTCTAACCCATTTCTCACACTTCTCAAACCCCTTTTATCATCAATACCTTTCCCAATTAAGCTTCTTCTATCCCTCTCTTCCTCTTAGATGACTTAACTTAGGTATAAGGAACTTTGAGGAAGCCTTTTGGTTCAAACTAAGGGAGTTACCTGATTTAAAGGATGTTAACGTACCCTTAACCAAGGAAAAGTACAACGTTAGGGTTAATTTCATAATCTCTTTATTATCCAAGATTATTTTTACCTAAGTGTCTACTATGAAATCTTTATCATCCATATCCATGTTTCTTAAAAATGTATTTCAAAACATTTTTACTATTTCTAGACAATGGTTTAATGTCATTTATACCATTGTTTGACTTTTTATAAAATGGTTTGAAAGGAATATTTTTGTCATTTTCCAAACAAGGTACTTTATGAATGTGTCAACAAATTAAGGTAATAATATTTATTTTAACTTAAAAAGCGGGTGTAGTTATTCTTCACCATTATAACACCTTTGAAGCTTCCCTTACAAGATTATACAAATATTTTCAAAATAAATGTTTTCTTTTATCATTATATGTCTTTTAAATGAATTCAAAATAGAAAGAGATATTTCTATCAAATAGTTTTTATTTCATCTATGTCAGCATCCTTTAATTAATTTTATACTTGTTTGAAGTTGATTAATTTTGATACAAAATATCCATAGTGTATTGATGGTTTTGTGATATTTTTGACTGTGAATGTGTTATTTTTATACCATTCATGGTTTATGGTTAATGTATTAATATTTCATAAACTAGTTTTAATATGAATTTTTATGCTATGTTTCAACCTTTTCATATGAGGAATGTATTTGACTTAGTAAGTGATGTGTCGAGCCCGCAATAGCTTCTCGATGCATCAGTAGGTCTAATGAGACAAACTAATGTCTTGGCATAAGGCATTGAAAAAATATTATTTTTAGTCTCGGAATGAGGCCGTGACTATGTAGTTATGATGTCAGACATTATGTATTCCATCATTATGAAATTATCTATTCATCTTAAATGTGATTATTCGACTAGTAGAGTATCCATGTGAATAAGTGAATGGAATTATTTGATTTATCTCTTCCATATTATGCAAAATTTTAAGTTTAAATGGCTTTTGTTTTAGTTTTATACATTTCCTTAAATGTTTATTCTTATTTATGAATGTTTCTACAACATTGTTATCCTTACTGAGCATCTGAGCTAACCCCTTTGTATGTTTTATTTTTCCTAGGATACAATGAAGTATTTTATGAATGACATGTAGGGATAGTCTATGGGATATGAATGTGGTCAATGGGGACGAAATTGTTGTTGTTTTTCATTTTGTAATCTAACGCTCATGTATGCAATCTATTTTACAATATTGCTAAACTGATTGGTCTTTTGGGACATTATTCCTTGTAATCATTCCAATTTATTAAAATAATGCACCGACTCTGGGTTACTGGGGTCAGGGCGTTACATTTTGGGATCCCTGTTCTCTACGATCCCCTATGCTCTGCGAGCCCCTAAGATTTATGAATCCCTATGCCTTTGGAGCCCATATCATTTGTGATCCCATAAGAATTGAAAATACCCTCTCTATGATGCCTCTGTCTTCGTGAACCACTCTTTTGTTGAACCCTCCAGGCTTGTACAATCTTATTTCAAATTCCAGTGAGAGGTTTTAGAAGTTGTGTTGTTTTTCATCATGTTACTTCGCATAGGCTTTCTAATGGATATTTTTTCATCCCATAGCCACACTAACCTAGACCATTAAATGGGTCACTACAAAACCCTCTATCTATATGTAATTGATGGCGCCTTCTCTTCACTATGGGTTACAGTGTGACTATTATGTATGTCATAGGGGTGAGGATTGAATCCTCATTGTTAGATCTGTAAGACATTAAACATCCAATCTCCCATATCCTCAACAGATAATGATAAACTATTACCACCACATGATGGATAGGTTTAATAGGAACAAAAAGGGGATGGGAACCAGCACCCTCTCACTACTTTTCTCCATTTTATATTTTTTCCATGCTCATCTCATTTAGCCTCTACATGAGCCCCAACTCAACATGATACGGTGCTCCTTGTACGACGACTATATCCTTACCATATATTTGGACATCCTCCTCAGGATTACCTCTTAGAGTAAGTCCCAATATTCTTCTCATGGTATGCTAACCATGTGCATGCCCCACTCCTTTACTCATGGATGAACCTTTCAAAACACGATCATCTGATTGTCATTGCCTCCTGTTTCTCACACCAAGCAAGACTCACATGGTCTTATAGTAAGCATCCACCATGTAATCCTCTATGTGAAACTTTAGTGTGCAAGACCTATGCCCCTATTTTCTGAACTATGTGGGCATTGATCTTTTCCACTTTTGAGCGAGGTATGTAGGATGCCTCCCCGACATTCAAGACAATTACCCTTTGGTTTTGACCATTTCATGTTGGTTAAACCTCACCCTAGATGATGTTAAGCTATATGGCCCTTCTATCATACAAGACATTAAAATGAATGTTTTCAAACTACATGGATTTTGATCCATGCCTTCTATAAAGGGTATGAAGGAAGCCTCCCTATGTTCTAACCCTAATCACTGGTAAACCTTGGTTTCCCCTTTGTTGTGGCCCACATCCCTTGTCCACCCTTAGTGGTTTCAGACCGGTTCCCAGGAAGCTAACCATGCATAATCCCCACACATCACCATATTCATCCAACCATGAATGTCCCTCCTGCAAAATGTTTCTAACTATTCATAAGTACATCATGTCTCTAAGTCATTTTCATTTTTTGCACCCTGATTTTATGATACCCTTTACTAAACTACATGGACTTTGATCATTTCCCTTTTTGAGAAAGGAATGGTGTTATGCCTCAATGTGGATCAAGCACATCTCCCTTATCCCATCTTATTATATAATTCAAGAATTTCTATTTTGGGAAGGTCATGCCTAGCCTGAAGGTTCTACTTCCTTCATGTCCTTTTCCATGCACTCCATTCTCATAGACCACCCCCATAGGTGTCCCATCACCCCATTCTAGAACTATGTGGACATTGATTCACTACCACATGGGAATGTTGAAGACCTATACCAGTTTCAAGTCCAACCCCGTTGTCTTCATGTCGGTCCCCATATCCATCCTAATTTCATTAGTGTTACCACATCCTAGTTGAATGATGTCATTCATCATAGTGCTATTTGTAGCACCTAGAATGCTAAGCATGATTATTCCCAATAGGTTCTTGGTTTTTTCCCTTTATGTACACCCCAATTCCATGTATTTACCTCTCGAACAACATGGGTTTTATCCCTTTTGTGTAGGAAGGAAATATCCTGGAGGTACAATCCAAACCAATTGTAAACCATGGTGTCCCCTTTGCATGGACTAACCCTCTTCTTTGATCCACCCCTTGGTGTGTCCAGATCAACTTCCATGGTGTGACATCTTCCACTTTATGGGACATGCCTCCTTGGGTCCACTCTTTTTGGGCATTCAGATCCATCCATATAGTAAACCTTATAAGTTATTCCTCCAAAGGATATAACCATCAGATCCATTTTCATTAGTGTTCTGATCAATCCAATATGTCTCCTCTAGACGTTAAACTCCTGGAATACCCCATGTTAAACATGGTAAGCTGATGAAAACATCAAAGAAATGCTTCTTGATTTTTATACCCCACATTATATGTGGGCTGACTTAGGATTTTTTGCCTCTGAGAATCCCTAGAATAAAGGGATGAAATGTAGATGTACCAATGTTTAAGCGTCCAGACACACCAATGATTCCCATCATGACTACTCCCCTAATCGAAGGATGATACCCTAACTTGAACCCATGGAATGCCCTAAAAAATTCTGTGTAATTAACTGGTTTCTACAATGATATTTCATCGGGAATAGTTTGACTACCATTTTCTTAATCTTTAATGGAGTCCTTGACTAGGCCACAAATTTCAATGGGAAATTTCGAGAAGGAGAGGCCAACATCCCATCATATCATTTTGATGAAGGAGAAAATGTCCCCGGAGAATTTACATATTCCACCCACCTTTGGAATGTGGGAATGTGTGGCAACAACAATTAAATCCTCACAAACTATGTGCACACCAATCAAAGCATTTGAAACAGTGTCAACTATGTTATGATTACCCATTTTGGGGTGCATAGATGATGTGGGGTGATGAAGAAAATAAAAGATTATATCCTTGTAACCTATTACCCACTAGATGCACTTTCTATTAAAAATATATTTCCTACACTTTATGAATTGAGGATTTTTAGTTTTACCCGATTGCATGTGGATTACGAGTAGGATATTGATACTTGATGTATTGTGGATCACGAGCACCACCTGATGCTTTGTGGCTTTGAGGTAGCTTGTTTTCACTCGATAATTTTTTGTATTATGAGTGAAACATTGGTTTCTTTTTTGATAGTTGTATATACTTATCAGTATACAACACATTTCCATCATGAAGCTAAAGTAGGTACAACTGGGGATTTATGGTAGCTTTGTTAGAACACAATGGATAAATTTTCAATTGTGTGATACTATAATGGTTACAAATATATTATTATTTTTTAATACATATGCATAATTGAGAACATCATCCAAAGATTAATTTATGGTGTCCTACATAATCTTACACACACACATACACACACACACACACACACACTACTTTATCATTTCATTATTCATGTAGATTAATTGAGATATTCAGTGAAGGGAAATGGCCATGTGTGGTTATTCTGAGATGATAATCATGGAGCTAGTGCTAGGATTGTATGGAAACTAGTAGTACATGATGTTTATCAATCATTTTTTATCATATTTATTTACCCTAAAAAACTTGAATTTTTGGGAAGTTGAATTTATTTAGTTATCATGTATTCCATCTCTGGATTTATTCATTCTTACTTTGATTATTTATCATATTTATTACTATTGATAATAGATCATAAAACATGATACTAATGGTATAGTCTCCCCTCTGATTGAATCAAACCCTCATTGTTGGTTGACAAATTCCTGGATACAGTGAGGCACACATGGGGTCATAGGGAATTCCAACTCTAACTCAGTGGTCCAGGTCAGGGTGTTACAACAACGGGGTGGAACATTTGATTTTTTAACTGAAATATGAATCAATGAAAATCTATATAGATTATTAGGAACTAAACATGATTAAAATATACAATAATTATCCTCTAATATGTATTGAATAATTATTTGATCAACTTAATGAGATAAATAATTTTTTTGAGATTTAACTTCATTATAGAAGTCATCAATTGAGGGAAATGAATAGGGATATACACTATTCATCATTAAAAATAATGTATGGAAAATATTAATTTAAAATCATGTCACTATTTTCAATAATCATTTGCTATCATAATCGATTCATTAGATAGATTCATCAAAGATTACACTGATCATTTTGTTGTAATATTTATAGATGATATTATTATATATTCACATGGAAATTAACTCCATATATATTACATTAGGATTGTACTAAATACCAAAAGGAAGGATAAATGCATTCAAAATTTACAATATGTGAATTTTAGCTAGAAAAATTATCATTTTTGGGTCATTTAATCAGCATTGATGTTATATATCTACTTCAATTAAGGATTAATGTTATTAATCATTGATCTAGACCATCCATGGGGATTGGGATCTATTTTTTCATGGTATATCCACTCATAATGTTAACCTATAATGGATCCAATATTCATTAGATAGTTAAATATGAGAAAAATTTCAAAGAACTAATGAGAAGGTTAGTCAGCCAGCTATGTTTCTACTATATTGCATTTTATAATTGTATTTGATATAAAGTGAATCATTGGTGAAGGGACACAAATGAGTCCTCTACTAGAAATATATGGTTATATCTTATGCCTCATAAAAAATGATGGTTTGTGACAAAAAATACATATCCCATGATTTGAAGTTAGCTACAATAATTATTTCTTTAATGATTTATAGGAATTATCTTTATATATAAATATGTGACATATATACTTATTATAAGTGATTAAAGTATATATTCACTAAAAAATAGAATAATATTCATAAGAGATGATTTTTGGAGTTTATTATTGTTTATTATTTCTCAAAAGATTAACACATTGGAAACTGAACAAGGTGGCTCATGATTTGAGTGAAAAGAACAAGGAATTATTTTCTATGAAATGGATCACAAAAGATATAATATATCATGATTTATATTGGATTAATACAAAAATATTGATGTATTGTTTAAAATCTTATCTTGGTTAAATGTTTTTTCAACCATCTCTTTAGGTAAAGATTAAAGTGTCTTAAAAGTATGATTTATAACTACAAAAGATGGTGATAAATATTATTAAGTTCAACATTGCCTATAATTTAATGATAAGGGCCATGAATAATATTTTCATCGAATAAATTACAAAATTATAGAAGGAGCAATTTGATGAATCTTATAGTTACCTATTATCTATTTTTCCTAGAAGCATGAGGATGTATACTGATCTGAAAGAGAATTTCATGTGTAAACAAATGAATAAATATATTATATAAAATATATCTTGGTTATTATAATTTCAAGAACACAATGTTATGAGATAGAAATATAAGGGGAATTTACAAACATAACCCAATTCAAAATGGAAATGGGAAAACATTACTATATAATTTTTCATCAAACTCCCCAAAACATCTAAAGGCCATTATTAAATTTTGGTTTTAATTAACCACCTAATGAAGTAATCAAACATAATTTCTATTATAAAATATTTACCCTGTACTATTTATTCCACTATATAAATTAATGAAGTGATATGGTTTTATAGAGTTACATAATCAATTATTTCTAATTGGGATCTAAGGCTTACTACATTGTTATAGAAAAATTTTCCTAATTATCTTGAATTTTTTTTTGTACATATTTGCATTCAAAGTTATATGATCATGATAAGAGAAGTATTAAAACCCTATAGAATATACTAACATCCTATTGTATATATTTCTACGATGGTTAGGATCAACACCATCATCTCATATTTTTTTATTACAATAATAAATTTTACTCAATAATTTTGATGGATCCTCACGAAGTCCTATATGAAAATAATATTATAATTTCAATATGATAGGTTGATTATGGAAAAATAATTATACTGGGACCAGATAAATGTAGAGAAATAGAAGAAAATATCTAATCCATTCCGGAAAACATTATGGAAAAAAAGAGTCAACCGAAATGTTATGTAGATAATATTCAATGAAATATGAAATTTTATCGTGGTGATAATGTATTCCAGATAATTTTTCTAGTGAATAAGGTTATTTTATCTAGAAATAGAGGAAGGATAATCCCTATGTATATTGTTCCCATTAATATTATTGATCGAGTATGGATCATAGATTATTTTTTGGAACTTACACCAAAGCTATCTTAATTTCATGATGTTTTCCATGTAACTCTCATGAGGAAATACAAATATGATCAATCATATAAAATTAACTTAGAGATTATATTACAAGATCATGATTTTTCTAAAAAATAATTACAATTTTAAATATTGGATTCCTAGATATAAAGTACTATATAAAAATACTAATCACCAAGTTATAGTTATTTGGAGGAATCAAAAACTTGAAGAAGCAATATAAGAACCTCAACATGTATTGAAATTAATATGACCACATTTTTTGAATTAGTATGATAGAATTTCTTGAGTTGAACTCATATTAATGGGGGTATAATTCAACATCATGATATTTTAACATAAATTTCTCTTCAAATAAATTTACTTTATTCAATAGATTGCGAAACACACAACCATGAGTCCAAATGAACTCAAATATTTTATACTATTATAAACAAGTCACGGAATTAGTGTTATGTAATAGAATAACTAAATTTTTAAAGATATGTATAATTAATTTATATAAATAATGTATATTGTTAAATAAGTACTCATTTTTTAGTAATGAATTTATATTAATTTAAAAAAGTATTTTCCCTCAAAATGTTTTATGGATTATTTGAGAAAATAATGGAATTAAAATTTTATACTTTTAAAAAAAATTCAAAAATTTAACTTCATTTCAAAAATAAATTTATTAAATTTATTTTTTTGTGAACTTATTAAATTTTTTCAAAACTATAATATTTTGGATGAATCGGGAAAGACTATTTTATTGTAACGCCCCGACCCCAGCTACCCAGAGCCGGTGCATTACTTCGTAACATTGGCATGATCACAAAGGATCAAGTCTCGAAAGACCGATTAGTTTAGTAGCCTTGGAAACACTAGATACATTCATAAGTCTTTCATTACATCAAAAAGTGAAAAACTACAATAACAAAGTCTCCATAGTCCACACTCATATCCTCTTCCGACTATCCCTGCAGGTCATTCATAAAATACTTCTTCACATCCTGGAAAATATTAAAACATTGAAAGGGGTGAGCTCAGATGCTCAGTAAGGATAACAATAATGCGGAAGCTTTCATAAATAAACATTAACATTTAAGGCAATGTATAACTAAAACAAAAGCCTTTTAAACATGAACTTCAACATAATATGGCAAACGTAAAATGAGATAATGCCATTTACTTCTTCACATGGATATTCTACTGGTCGAATAATCACATGCAATATCAATAACCACTTTCATAATGATGGAATGCATAATGCCAGACTATCATAACCACATAGCCAAGGCCTCGTGCCAAGACTACAAATAAGATTTTGTCAAGGCCTTGTGCCAAGACACTAGTTTGTCTCATGAGACCTGCCGATGCATCGAGGAGCTATAGCGGGCTCCACCCGTCACTTATTAAGTCCAATGCATTCCTCATATGAATAGGTTTAAACATATCATAAACCATAACATAATCGTATCTCATAAAACAGGCATAAAGGAAACATAACATTTCCACATTTCAATCACAAGATATAAATACAACACATTGATATAATAAAAATGCTTTCAAAACCATTTTCAATACCAAAATAAAAGAGAGTTAAAACTTTGTATTTATTTTTCATTAAAAAAAAATGATGGCTTGAAGAGGAAGCCGGATCTCAAATAATGGTCACGGCGGTGGAGAAGTCGTTGTCGCCGCATAAGTACGGAAAGAAAAACATTCCCTTTTGTCGTTTAGTAAAATGCTTCGTATAAAAAAGATTCCTTTTGAATAAATGCAAAAGTCAAAGGGTTTTATACACCGTATAAAAGGAAAGTTGTGTATAAAGCCAAAATATGCCTCAATGAAAGGGGATAGAGATGAAGTCCTTAAAAAGATCATTTTTAAAAATAAAATAGATCTATTATGTGTATTCACTATAGGTACACATAAAGAAAGTAAAAATAAAAAAAATAGGATATAATATCATGACATAATTTGAAAGTAGGAGATTAACCCAAAGAATGGAAGTTGGGTTAAGAAGTTCCCTTACCTCGTGTCTGACTTGACTCAACCGTTCTTTAACCTCCTGAATAATAAACTAGAGTTAATATATACCTTATTAAGAACCATTTTCAACTTCATTATCCTTATTATATCACTTATTACAATGATATGAACATTATGTAATTATTTAAGTTAATAACGGTCGTTTTGTCGACCTTTGGTACATGAGTCAACAATAAACTTCTTATAATTATAAGTTGTTCATGTGGTGAAATATCCATTATATCCAGAATTATATTAATGATGTAGATATCATATATATCATATATATACAGTATATACATTCATTTATAATATTACGTAACATTTAGAGGTAAGAAATGAAATGCACCGTTCATGTAGACGGTAAGCCGTACGTACGCATGAACGCTACTTTCATTTCAATTTCATATTTAATGGAATGAAATCATAATGATATAAATGTATAATATAATTCCAGTATAATATAGTGTATAATACCATTTACTCCATCCTTTATACATCCCACACATGGCATTAACGATTCAAATCACTTTGAGGGGGCGGTAGTCCGCACTTCCTAAAATGAAATTATCGCGTTTTACCCATAATGGAAATCATAAAGTATGCCATAAATGAGAAATACAGAAGCATAAGTAAAACAAAAACATATTATATATCATATATAAAAATAGTGACATCTTAATGGCCACCTTTGAAGGTGTTATATGAGTGTTGAACAATCATCGTTTCGTGAGGCAGAAATTCGCCATCCACAGAAACCGTATGTTCTTTAACCATTGGATGTAGGTGTGTGTAAGTGTAGCTCGAATCCTTCTTATAACAACATCCTAGTATATTGAGGATACTGGTGTTGTTACAAAAGAAATGAATAAAAAGAGTTTAGGGGGTTGGAGAAGAAAAATAAAACAAAACAACATTATAAAAGACATTACCTCAAAATCGGGTAACTCTTTTTGATTTGAGCCAAAGGCTTCCTTGGGAAGAGTTCTGCCCAAAGTGAGGTTTCTAGGAGTAAGGAAGGAATGTTGGGAGAGTATTTGGGCAGAGGTTGGCCGAGCCAAATGGCTTGATGGTGTGAATAAGGTGGAAGAGGTGGGGGCCTTTTATAAGTGGAGAGGAGGGGCACTTTTGGAAAGTAATGAAATGTTACATTATTTCAAAATGCTTTTCGGATTCTAAAGGTCCCACATCTATATAATTCGAGGCTAAGGTGATAAGGTTTCGAAATATCTTCATCCAATAGGCTTTGGACAAGTGTAAGCCTCGGATTTTGCATTATCTTCTCATTTTATTTAAATCGTCAAATAATGATGTCATCGCTGCATCATTATTATGTCATAAATACATTAATTTATTTAATGTCTAAAAATTATAAAACAAATACTATGATGTAGGAAATCTTTTTAGCTTTCCAATGACTATTTATAATCAAAATTTGGACTTGTATAACCCCAATTAAAAATTGTTTTAGTAGAACAATTTATGTTAGTGTCATTTTCACTTTAACATTAAATAAAAACTAATTTATGTCATTTCCCAACAAAAGTGGATCCATGGGGTCCCCAAGTTAGGCCATGGCTTGTCTTGGTCGGCCATGACTCAACCAATGAGGTTGGGACATGTGTCTAGGTCATTTAATATTATTAAAGTATTATCTATACCTTAAACTACACTAATTACCACTAATCGCGATTAAGAGCTTAATAAGTTACTATTCACCAAAAAATTATTATAATCTCATTGAACCACATTTTACTTCTTAATGACAACCATGTATGTCGGATTTTTGAAAATCAAATCACAGAAGTTGTAATATTTCATTTAAACGAAAAATCAGTTATTTAACTACCACTTAGTGGTTTCACTATTCATCAAAAATTGAAGTTTTTCAGAATAAGGCCAAAATTTCACCCTAAGCTATAATTGATATTCCGAATTCAAAAATGATGTCTATTTTACAAAATTCCAAACATATAAGTTGTATTAATTAATTTCATAATTAATTCCCGCTGTTACAACAAATAGCGTGTTTTTAAGAAACAATTTATATCAAAAGTTTGGCAATTGTTTATGTCCAATTTCAATGTTAAATTAATTCTAATGACCACCATTGGATAAAATGGTAAAAATATTTTCTAATTATACCTTAAAACCACTAAATAGTATAATTTATCTGTATAAATTATTTTGATTAAAAAAGTTGTTTTTATGTATTTTTCACTATTCATAAAAAATTAGAAGTTCTCAGAAAAATACCAAAAATTCAACATAGGCTAATTTCGATATTACGAATACAAAAATGAAGTCCATTTTGAAATATAAAATTTCTATAATTTTAAAAAGTGGTTATTACTATTCATAACGGCTAGTTTGATTTGTCGCGATGTTTTAGAACTCGAAGTTGCGTACAATGCAAGCTATTGTATTATTGAATGAGAAGCGTATCGTGGAAGCTCGGGGTGTTACATTCTCCCCTCCTTCAATAAATTGCGTCCTCGCAATTTGAAATTTTTCTTGGAAAATAAAAGGTTGAAAAGGGAAAATACCTTTGTGGAAAACCCACATCGGAAATAAGATTAATAAAATTTAGCCTTAATAAGAGGTAAATGGAAATAAGAAAGTCACCACCAAATTATAATCTCGATAAGGAGAACATTGGTGGCAATTAGAGACATATAATTGGAGGAAAAACGTAAATATTTGTAGGGAGTGATTGAGGTCATCAATAACAATCAACTGTCAAATTGAGGGCCTCAAAGCCTTCAATCTATGTTGATTTAAAATATCATCAGTTCAACAAAACATAAGTTATTAGGATAACACATTTTTTTTGTTTTAATATCCCTTTACTAAAGTTTAAGAATTAATTTATTCATTGAATAAGAGATAGGTATATATATATATATGTGTTTGACATTAGAGTTTCAACCTTCAACTCATCTTTCACTCAAAAGATAATAGAACTCAAAAATATTATACTTATCCTAATTGTATAAGGTTCCAAATGTTAACACATACCATTTAGATTAGTAAAATTATTTTGTAATAACCGGGGACTTCCTGTAGGCTAGTGGTAGGAAATAAAGGCCTGTCGCACTATGATTGTGGGTTCGATTCCTGCAGCTTTGTCCGACGCGACGGGTTATGCCCCACCCTGCAGGTTGTCCTTTTCCTAAAACTATAGTATCATAATATTCCAAAAATAATCTTCATAAATTTTTTAACCTTAAACAATACTATCCATGGTTCAACTTAATCCATTCCAACCTTAATAGTTATCCAAAATACATCTGTCCAACTCACAGTCCAAATTTTATAAGGAAGGTAAACATAATGAAGATCCTTTATCCCACGTAACAACATGTGAGCACCTTCATCATGTATTCTTTTTAAACATACTGAATTACCATGATCCCTTATTCCTTATAGAATACTAGATATACTCCTTCTATCCAAAAATGTATACAAAACATCAATCAGTTTCAAGGAAGTTAAGTATATCCAATATAATTTATCCAAATCAATCACGTCTTATTCCAAAATCACAATCTCAGTATCAAAACCATATTATGGTTTATCTTTCTCTCAACCATATATTTTCCAAAAATTTAACCTACTGTGGAGTCACTTTTCTTGGTTCCACACAATCTCAAGTCCTTGATGAAATAGTACTGCAGTACAATCCTTATATACTCCATAATTATTATAACCAGTACATCATTGATACAACACTCAAATTAAAAAAAAATCTTTAATAACAACATAAGAACTCTAATCATTACTCCTCATCTGTGGTAGTATCATAACTTGATTATTATCCAATAACATCATTTGGGGCATGCTCTGATGATTTGGACATTGGTTTGCGTAGTGTCCCCAATCCTTGCAGAAGAAGCATTGTACATTTGAAACCATTTTCTTACCCTTGCAGTCACGCACTTTGTGTCCTTTTTCTCTACACTTATAACAAACTCCCATTCCCTTTAGGCAAGTTCCATGATGTTTCTTCCCACAATTACCACATATTGGAAAATTCTTCTTTCCCCTCATCCCTTTATCCATCATTCTCTCTTCCATCCCTTTCATCTCTTGCTTCGCTTCAAAGCCATAGGACTCAGAGAATTCTTTACTTATCCTATTAACACATGATACTATTTCTTCATATGTTGAGAACACATGGGAGACTATTTCCCTTCGAAATGTTGGCTTAATACCGTGAAAGATACTATCCTTCTTACTCCTTGGATCATACGTACCGCTGGAGTTCACATTCCTTCTACTGGGCGCCATTTCTATACAACGGCATAAACTAGATTAGTTTATGAATCAAAATACATAATTCCATACTTGTAAAACACTTTACATAAATTGAACTATTTATGGATATAATCCATAATCATAAAAAGAAATGTTTTCTTTGAGGAAGTATGTACTCATAACCCTTCATAGTGGTTTGTAAGTAAAATGAGAATTATCCTAAGCATATCCCCCGGGAGTGTCGTAACCAAGAGTGCAGCAAGGCCCGTTTTCGTGCACCAGTTCCCGTTCGAGTCTAGCTCAAAGCGGTGTTTTCGGGTTTTACCCCTAGGTACATCTGTGCCAGAGCCGCCTCTACCTGCTCGTATCCAGACAGGGATGTATTGCTCGGAAAAGTCATAACATCTCTATAATACCAAAATTCTAGGAAGTTCTTTTATACTAATCCTCAGAGTTCATCTTAGGTCTACGTGCTCTAATCAGAGTTTATCTAAATCTAGCTTCCAAGGTTAGTACTAAACTGCCTCTGATACCAACTGTAACGCCCCGACCCCAGCTACCCAGAGCCGGTGCATTACTTCGTAACATTGGCATGATCACAAAGGATCAAGTCTCGAAAGACCGATTAGTTTAGTAGCCTTGGAAACACTAGATACATTCATAAGTCTTTCATTACATCAAAAAGTGAAAAACTACAATAACAAAGTCTCCATAGTCCACACTCATATCCTCTTCCGACTATCCCTGCAGGTCATTCATAAAATACTTCTTCACATCCTGGAAAATATTAAAACATTGAAAGGGGTGAGCTCAGATGCTCAGTAAGGATAACAATAATGCGGAAGCTTTCATAAATAAACATTAACATTTAAGGCAATGTATAACTAAAACAAAAGCCTTTTAAACATGAACTTCAACATAATATGGCAAAAGTAAAATGAGATAATGCCATTTACTTCTTCACATGGATATTCTACTGGTCGAATAATCACATGCAATATCAATAACCACTTTCATAATGATGGAATGCATAATGCCAGACTATCATAACCACATAGCCAAGGCCTCGTGCCAAGACTACAAATAAGATTTTGTCAAGGCCTTGTTCCAAGACACTAGTTTGTCTCATGAGACCTGCCGATGCATCGAGGAGCTATAGCGGGCTCCACCCGTCACTTATTAAGTCCAATGCATTCCTCATATGAATAGGTTTAAACATATCATAAACCATAACATAATCGTATCTCATAAAACAGGCATAAAGGAAACATAACATTTCCACATTTCAATCACAAGATATAAATACAACACATTGATATAATAAAAATGCTTTCAAAACCATTTTCAATACCAAAATAAAAGAGAGTTAAAACTTTGTATTTATTTTTCATTAAAAAAAAATGATGGCTTGAAGAGGAAGCCGGATCTCAAATAATGGTCACGGCGGTGGAGAAGTCGTTGTCGCCGCATAAGTACGGAAAGAAAAACATTCCCTTTTGTCGTTTAGTAAAATGCTTCGTATAAAAAAGATTCCTTTTGAATAAATGCAAAAGTCAAAGGGTTTTATACACCGTATAAAAGGAAAGTTGTGTATAAAGCCAAAATATGCCTCAATGAAAGGGGATAGAGACGAAGTCCTTAAAAAGATCATTTTTAAAAATAAAATAGATCTATTATGTGTATTCACTATAGGTACACATAAAGAAAGTAAAAATAAAAAAAATAGGATATAATATCATGACATAATTTGAAAGTAGGAGATTAACCCAAAGAATGGAAGTTGGGTTAAGAAGTTCCCTTACCTCGTGTCTGACTTGACTCAACCGTTCTTTAACCTCCTGAATAATAAACTAGAGTTAATATATACCTTATTAAGAACCATTTTCAACTTCATTATCCTTATTATATCACTTATTACAATGATATGAACATTATGTAATTATTTAAGTTAATAACGGTCGTTTTGTCGACCTTTGGTACATGAGTCAACAATAAACTTCTTATAATTATAAGTTGTTCATGTGGTGAAATATCCATTATATCCAGAATTATATTAATGATGTAGATATCATATATATCATATATATACAGTATATACATTCATTTATAATATTACGTAACATTTAGAGGTAAGAAATGAAATGCACCGTTCATGGAGACGGTAAGCCGTACGTACGCATGAACGCTACTTTCATTTCAATTTCATATTTAATGGAATGAAATCATAATGATATAAATGTATAATATAATTCCAGTATAATATAGTGTATAATACCATTTACTCCATCCTTTATACATCCCACACATGGCATTAACGATTCAAATCACTTTGAGGGGGCGGTAGTCCGCACTTCCTAAAATGAAATTATCGCGTTTTACCCATAATGGAAATCATAAAGTATGCCATAAATGAGAAATACAGAAGCATAAGTAAAACAAAAACATATTATATATCATATATAAAAATAGTGACATCTTAATGGCCACCTTTGAAGGTGTTATATGAGTGTTGAACAATCATCGTTTCGTGAGGCAGAAATTCGCCATCCACAGAAACCGTATGTTCTTTAACCATTGGATGTAGGTGTGTGTAAGTGTAGCTCGAATCCTTCTTATAACAACATCCTAGTATATTGAGGATACTGGTGTTGTTACAAAAGAAATGAATAAAAAGAGTTTAGGGGGTTGGAGAAGAAAAATAAAACAAAACAACATTATAAAAGACATTACCTCAAAATCGGGTAACTCTTTTTGATTTGAGCCAAAGGCTTCCTTGGGAAGAGTTCTGCCCAAAGTGAGGTTTCTAGGAGTAAGGAAGGAATGTTGGGAGAGTATTTGGGCAGAGGTTGGCCGAGCCAAATGGCTTGATGGTGTGAATAAGGTGGAAGAGGTGGGGGCCTTTTATAAGTGGAGAGGAGGGGCACTTTTGGAAAGTAATGAAATGTTACATTATTTCAAAATGCTTTTCGGATTCTAAAGGTCCCACATCTATATAATTCGAGGCTAAGGTGATAAGGTTTCGAAATATCTTCATCCAATAGGCTTTGGACAAGTGTAAGCCTCGGATTTTGCATTATCTTCTCATTTTATTTAAATCGTCAAATAATGATGTCATCGCTGCATCATTATTATGTCATAAATACTTTAATTTATTTAATGTCTAAAAATTATAAAACAAATACTATGATGTAGGAAATCTTTTTAGCTTTCCAATGACTATTTATAATCAAAATTTGGACTTGTATAACCCCAATTAAAAATTGTTTTAGTAGAACAATTTATGTTAGTGTCATTTTCACTTTAACATTAAATAAAAACTAATTTATGTCATTTCCCAACAAAAGTGGATCCATGGGGTCCCCAAGTTAGGCCATGGCTTGTCTTGGTCGGCCATGACTCAACCAATGAGGTTGGGACATGTGTCTAGGTCATTTAATATTATTAAAGTATTATCTATACCTTAAACTACACTAATTACCACTAATCGCGATTAAGAGCTTAATAAGTTACTATTCACCAAAAAATTATTATAATCTCATTGAACCACATTTTACTTCTTAATGACAACCATGTATGTCGGATTTTTGAAAATCAAATCACAGAAGTTGTAATATTTCATTTAAACGAAAAATCAGTTATTTAACTACCACTTAGTGGTTTCACTATTCATCAAAAATTGAAGTTTTTCAGAATAAGGCCAAAATTTCACCCTAAGCTATAATTGATATTCCGAATTCAAAAATGATGTCTATTTTACAAAATTCCAAACATATAAGTTGTATTAATTAATTTCATAATTAATTCCCGCTGTTACAACAAATAGCGTGTTTTTAAGAAACAATTTATATCAAAAGTTTGGCAATTGTTTATGTCCAATTTCAATGTTAAATTAATTCTAATGACCACCATTGGATAAAATGGTAAAAATATTTTCTAATTATACCTTAAAACCACTAAATAGTATAATTTATCTGTATAAATTATTTTGATTAAAAAAGTTGTTTTTATGTATTTTTCACTATTCATAAAAAATTAGAAGTTCTCAGAAAAATACCAAAAATTCAACATAGGCTAATTTCGATATTACGAATACAAAAATGAAGTCCATTTTGAAATATAAAATTTCTATAATTTTAAAAAGTGGTTATTACTATTCATAACGGCTAGTTTGATTTGTCGCGATGTTTTAGAACTCGAAGTTGCGTACAATGCAAGCTATTGTATTATTGAATGAGAAGCGTATCGTGGAAGCTCGGGGTGTTACATTTATAGTGAAAATACATTTTCATTTAAAAGAGTTAACATTTTAAAATTTTATTTAAAATGGTTTTAAAAGTAATAATAGTTTAATTTTATTATGAATAATTAAATAATTAAAACTATAGTCATTATAATTTTTTATAAAACTTTTAAATTTAATAAATTATTGTGTAATGAAAACAGTTTTCCTTGTTATGTGAGATTATATTAAACGTAATTTCATCCACTTTTAGAGGATAAATTTGAAAAATTATATTCTTGATTTGGTATAAAAATTTTAAAAATTATTAATGTGGCCAAGTAAATATATTTTTCCTAATCAATATTAAAAACAATAAAAACTTGTCACCATGGTTATAGATAAAATGTATTTACAAGGGTATATTGATAACAATAGATAATGGTTAGAATGACATATAAACTTGTAAAACCCTGTTGTCTTGCCATATATCAACACAATATCCCATATATTAAATATATTTCTATTTTGAATAGTATTTATTGTTCATGAATTTATTATATTTTAGTGTTTTGAAAAATTACATGTGTGTCATGTCCCCCACTTATAAAAGGATACCCCGACTTTATCTTATTTATAATAATTTTGCCTTATATATCAGCCAAAACTTACAATATTGTATTTTAAAATTTACTATTCATGATTTATACATATGGGTATTCATGAATGTCGAATCCAATGGCCCTTAACAATAGATCTAAATCGGGAATACCGAAGAAGACGTAATCATCTTACCTTACCTCCCTTAATTTATTTTTTTATACCTTTTATAAATATAGGTTTTTAATCCTCAAATTATAACATAAATATCATAAAAGTATTTAGGAATTATTAGTGTTATTTCAACTCCAATATGAACCCTCTATTCCATCAAATGGGAAGTGAAATTATTGCTCGGGCATACGTGTGGACTACTTCCACTTCATAGCATTAAAATTAATTCTCCCCCCTATATTTCGTGGATGATTATATTTATGTATTTAATGTTTAAAAATTATATTTATGAAATAATAATTATTTTTTATTTGAAATATAACATAAAACTTATTACATTCCAATACTTTGGAATTGGGTAATTTTCTCATGTTTATGTGTGGACTATAACATCCATGAAGTGACATGATTTTTATTTCAATTTTTCTTTACATGGATGGTAATAAGTATCTAATTAATGAATATAAAAGATATATATTATATAATTTTTAATATTTAATATCGAAATGTTATTTATATTTCATTCAATCGATCCGTCAAAAAGTGAAAATAATGTTCATGTATACATATAATTAAATTTTTACAAGAATGGTGTAATTATTTATTCAATATATATACATTAAAGAAGACAAAAAATAAATATAATTAAAATATATGATATTTACCTCATGATTTACATTCTTTATTTGATCGTACCGTGTTCAAATTATAAGGAGTAGAACTACAGAACCAATAATCTTAAGAAAAATGAAAAGTTTGCATAAAAAATCATTATTTTAAAAAGGAATTATAAATAAATAAATACTGAATCACTAAATTTAAAATATATGATATTATAAGTATGTAAGATATTCTTGTATATAATTATTATAAAATAATTTTTTTATATATGAGTTTAATGTTCATTTGAAAAATATCAAATTAGTTGTAAGGATTTCTCATCTCACTTTCGTTTCTGTGAGACATATTGCACATTCAACATTTTTATTATTTCATGAAGAGCATATAATAAAAATTTTATATCATATATAAGGAATAAATATTTATTCATGATATTTAATATTTCATTGATTTTATTTAATTCATCAGATATATGATTCAAAATATAACAAAGAATTATACGATTTATATTACAATGTCATTGTTTATCCATCTAATTAATTATTACGTTTCTAATGATGCAATTATAACACCTATCTCTCAATAATTTCATCAAACTATTATTTCATAATTATTTTTATATAATTAATGCATTTATTAAATTTTCCTTACATGATAAACTCCAGAGACATATATAATATTTTTAATGAAAAATGATTGTATTTCTCTCTTCAATTAAAAATCATTTCTCTTCAAAATCTATGATTCCTTAAATGTTATCATGAATAATATTTTTAATATCAAATTATTATTTAATTTAATTTTTCCACTTGTGTGAATTTAAAAAAAATGGTTTAAATGGAGTGTTTTATTCATTTTAATAATGAGGTACTTTGGGATTTTTACATAAAATGTGAATGGAATAATGGTTTTAACACACACGACATAAGAAATATTCTTCCATCATGAACACTCAATACATTAAAGCATACTCTACTTGTATTTTTTTTTGAAGAAACTTTTTCAGTTAATATTTGATAAATTTTATGTCTTTAGGTAACTATTCTAGACATTGGAAGGGTATATTCTTAATGAAATATTACATATATGTTTACATAAATTTTAAAATAAGATAGAACTATTTGATGACACTTATTATTTACTAGGGATATGAAGCATTGATTCTATAATATTTCATTATTTGTGTGGACTATGATGATAATGATTTCAGTGTGATTCTATGAAACTTATTTTTTCCCATAGGTTAATTATGTTATGATAATAAAATTATGAAATCCATTTCATTTAAATGTTCGTTGTTTGAATAGTTAATGAAATGTTTATGAAACTCATTCCCATTCCTTTTATTATGCTATGATGAATTTTTTATGATCATATAGAATTTATATATATGGTTTCAATTATGGGATGATTTTTCAATAAATTATATAGTCCTCTAATAGATTTGGTAAATATGGATATCTCATGAGATAAATCGGACTCGAATGGAATGTGAACTCAATTCAGTATTGGATACAATCGATATTTATTTCTTGGGATTGAAACATGAATAATGATATAATGGAATGGGGAGTGAACCCAATATTCTATGATAGTCAATTTAGGGATCCTTTAATAAGGAAATGATTTTACTTTCTTAAATTTATGTCAAAACATTATGTCTGGTGGAAATGTTTTTCTCCCATGGGTCATGTTCTTTAACCCATTTATATTTTATGTCTTTTAAACTGCCATGTTTTATGAATTTTTTAATGATTATTATATATGATATACTGTGAAATTATTTTAAATTTTTATCTCATGTCCTTATACCCTTATTCAAATGTTTTTATTTCGAGGTCATTGGTTTCTCCCTTGTTTACCCTTACGAAGAATTTAAACTCACCCTTTATTAAATTTCATTTCTCCAAGATATGAAGAAGTGTTTTATGTATGATATATCTATGAAGGGTGGTAGTTATGATGAATCTAGAAAAGGAATATGTATAACCCTTTTGAATCTTTTTATGTAATAATGTTTCTAAAGAAACTTAACTTATACATTATTAATGTTCTTTGAAATGTTATGTATTAAGTATTCATCACAGAAGATGTAATATTTAGTTATGAGAAATATAGGTCTCTATAGTGTATCTAATATGCCCTTGAATTATAATAACATTAATAATTTTTAATCTAGGAAAGATAACATTTGTTCATTCACATCAATGATGTATTCTATAGTTCATTTCATCCCTAAACTAAATGGGCAATTCCTAAGAGAATCTTATTTTTGAGTTATATTGTTTACCATTAAGTTTCATCATTAATTTCATATGGTATTCATTATTTATCACTTGTGTGAATGAATTTTGGTTCTAGTATTCTTTATTTATAAGTTATATTCATTTGATAAAGTTTAATTATTTTAAGAATAATTATCATCCTCTTAAATTACAATTCCTCATCTTTTGCTTAATTTTCTATCCCATAAATGTTCTAGTTTTTAATTAGAATCATAATTTAATGATTTCATATAATAATATTATACTTCACTTCTCATATTTATTAAATAATTTTTTATTATTCTTTTTACAATGTTATATTTAATCAAATGTGCATCTAAAACATAAAAATGGGTCTCTTAAAAAACACTCATTTCTTTTGATATACACATTCTATCCCCAATACTTTTTTATATATTAATATTAGGTATTTATTTTGTATTGTTTATATATTTTCTTCATATATATGCCTAGTTTTAAATACCTTTATCTATTTGGGTTAAAACATGTTATAATTTTCATTCGAAATTCCAACTTTTAAGTAAAACAAAATTAACGGAGGTTTTAGATCTCTTATTCATAGAAAAGTTCCACCTCCATAAAATATTTTTCACAATGTATAGAGTTTAACACAATAATTATTTTTTATAAAATCATCCTTGTAAATTTTTTCTCTAAAAGTAAATTAAAAGAGATTTCCTTTAATAAAGGACCATGTGCACACTTTGAAAATAATCAATTACTTATTAATTATTATTGATCCTTATCATGGATATTACTAAACTATAATTGATTGTTCAAGACACATTTTTATTTTATAAAATAAGAAAATAAAAAATAATTTATTTATAGATTCTCTTGTAAATGATTTTGATATAGCCTTCTATTATACATTGATACAATCTTGTGAAACCCACTACTTTCTGATGTGTTTTATAATGATTATGATTTATGTATGGTTTATTTTCCTTAAGAGGAACACTTATAAATCTATATACTATTATTTTATTGGTGGGACAAGAATATATATCCATTCATTAAATTGGGTAAATGATTACTTCTAAAGAGATTCAATATATGAGATAGTGGAGTGAACCTATTCCACTCTCGTACAATAACCACCATATTTATGGGAATGGTGAGTGAAAAAAATTCATAATGAGACTTTGATCATTATTGTTATAGGAACACAGAGTGAACCCAAAAAAATGACACTTTTTCCACTTTGTTAATGGGATTCGGTAGAGAATTCAATCCCCAATGAGACTCTGTTCACTATTATAGAATTGGCAGTGAGCCTTGACGATCACTTATAATTCCATTTTTATATTGTTTTTATGTATTTATAATACCTTAATCTTATGTTATTGTATCATTAAGACATATTTATATATTTATATCAAACTGTTATGTCATGGTTTATGTTCTCTCTTTTAAGATTACTTGTCATTCATAATTAATGTACAACTCTTACTACCACATGCAATATTATAAAGGAATTTATCCGTGTTAATTTCATCTCATATGACTATCATTTAACCCTTGATGAAATTCTCATTTTTGCCACCATTAATAATCATTTTAGGCAACCCCTTTTGTATGATTATATTCCTTATGTTATTTAAATGTGTATACCATATGAGATTACTAGATGGAGTCTACTATAAGTCAATAATGGATAAATTATCATAATTTTTAAAAAATAAATTTCTTATGTGGATAGTCTTGAAATAAAATAAGCCATTCATTATTAGGACTTTTAAACTTTTTATGCAGGGGTTGTGTTTGAATTATAAAAATGATAAAAAATGAAGGCATGTTTAACATCTATCTCAATATTCAATATTGACCTGACTATTACTATTTCTATTTTATTTATAGTCATGAGCCTAATTTTTAAGTTTTAATTATTGATAACACTTCCCCAATCTCATATTACATTACCCATAATTAATAATAAAAAATTTATGACTATAGGGTAATTAAATTTTCTTATCTTCTGGATTCCTCAAAAAATACTTCCCTATTTTATTCCACCGGGATCTCTTCTTAACCATATAAATGTCAAATTATACAAACCCCATCTCAATATTTTCAAGCCAAAACGTCTTCTAAACTCACAAGTAACCATATCCCATCAACAATATGGATTTAATGCAGATTAATATCTATCAATATTTATATCATGGTCCAAATTAAATTCAATGCATATCTTGGAAATCTATTATAATTATCCTAATAGGTGGGAAAAAAGTACTACTCCATTTTCTTATACACTATTAATTTCCATTAAATTATAATCCTAATAACATTAGGAAAATAATTTAGAAGGAACCAAACAATTAATAACATCCATTCAATGAAATAAATTTCTTTATTCTCCTTAGTGTTCTTAATCAATAACCACAACTAATTGTCTTTGCATTAGAAATAATAAAAAAAAATTGTAAACATATAATAATTTTTACATCATGGAACATTTAATATATTCTATAAATCATTAATCAATACTAGATATTTCATTATTTCTATGGATCATTTAAAATCCATAGGTTTTAATTTCATGTAATGATTTATTATGAAAAAATTATTCTCTATAGAATCTTATCACTAAAATTATTTGGTTCTTCAATTAATATCGTGGATTAAATGTTTTTTCATAGCTACACACTAAGTAATTTCAATTCCAATAATTCTAGATTGCTGGTTTAGAAGGATATTATCCCACTGATTCCATTTTATATTAACTACATTATTTCCCTTATAGAAATCCATTCCAAATAAACATGGATCGGAAGAAGAAAGATTAAAAACATAAAAATCCTTCTCATTGTAATATAAATAAAAATTATAATATCATAAAAGTATATTTTAATGTTTATAACAACCTATAATGTTATATACTCTCTTTCCATACCATAAACTGTAAAAATCGATATAGAACTATCCCATATATTACATTAGTATGAAATATATTTTATCACTAAAAACCGAAAGACCTTTTAGAATTAATTTTTTACAGAAATAAGAAATTAATTATATTATTTAGTGGAAACATCCACACAATTTCATTATTTACCAAAAAAAATTATATTTAAAAATATATACATACTTTATTTATGAAAACTTTTAAAAATATAAGTATAAATTTTAGAATATTTTTTATCATATTTAAGACCAATGAAAATTATTTATAAATGTGCAATGTTGGAAAAAATCAAGAAGGGATATAAAAGAAAATGAAAATTCTCGTTCATTGTTAAATATGTAATTATAGAAAACAATATTCTCTTTTTCATAATTTACTCTGAGAAAAATGATTATCGATGAATATTACACAACTACTCGATAGTTTAAAAAAATCATTATCATTCATGAAGGAAAAATAATATTCCTAGGGGTTTTAATGAAAATTAAAATTCATGAATATATTTCAATGAAAAATAATACATTAATCATTAAATACATTAAAAACATTCCTTAAAAACTCATTTTCATACCTTTTGAAATAAAAAGTTTTCATTTCAAAAGGATCAGGTAGCCACCTTAGGTTATTATTAATACAAGTAACCTTTTAATAACCCTTATAATTGAATTAATATGTTAAAAAATTCTTATAAATCTTAGGATTATCCAATAAATATTTAACTCCCTCAATTTAACTAATGCATTAAAAATATAAATAAGGCTCACCTGTCATCAAATCTGTATTATGCTCCCCCTACCTGAAATCTATTTATTGATTTTCTTGTAACACATTTTAGAATTGACGTCTCACCCATAATTTAAATAAATATACATTAATAGAGAATTAATAAAACCCATAATTCCATGAATTTTACCACAAAAAATCATTTTAATTCCATTAAATCCAATAAGCAATAACAATTTTAGTTATCTCTCATAAACGAGATGAAATTTGTATTTCCTTAAGTAAAACTTAAAACTATTATTTACTAGAACATAAGTAATAAAATATTTATGAAAATAAATAATAATAAATATATTAATATTGATAATTAATAATGACTATGATGGTAGTCTATGGTGGTCAAGTCATATATGTTAAAAACATAATTTAGGATCTTTTATAAGAAAATAACCTATAAAAACAATTTAATAGATAAGTTGTTAATAATCTAATAGTGAAGTTTAATATTTTCATAAATAAAAGTGATTAACCTTTTAAGAATATATAATATGATTATCAACACATTTGAAGAACCTCAACATTGATAAAATGTGTTCTAAAGAAAACAATAAAATAATTTTTTTAATAGAAAGTCCCTTACCAGGAGTCTATACTTATTCCACTCATATGTATACCCTCCTAGGTAGTAAAATTATTTTAATATTCATATTAATTAAGAATAATTATCAGGTTCATTCTATTATCATTAATATCTTTATTTCATTTTTTATTATAATGTATTGTTTTACAAAAACTATTACACTTATATTTTATTTTTTGAGGACATTTGGGTTATACATTGAAAATGACATTCCTTGGATTGATATGGTCAAATATAACATTTTAAAATCACTTATAAAATTTAATCATGAAAAAGGTATTATTATTAAATATTAAAAATATTTTTAAGACCTTCCATTAATGGTGGTCATGAAAAATGAAATAGATCGTTTTTGGAAACTGGTAGTCCATACATACACAAGAGGAGAATTTCTAATTTAATTCTAAATTAAAAATAAATATGATGCATATAATATATTAATTATTTGAAATAAAAATTATGTTATCCAAGAAATATTTATTTATCAGTTTCCATTCATATGACATACCATTTGTGGTGGAAATGAAAATCAATTCAAATAACTTCATGGAACTGCTATTTCATATGCACACCCAAGAGGAATTATAATTTCAAAATAGATGGAAATTATAATAAGGTATGTAATAATCATTATAATTCCATTTAAATATTATAAATTAATTTATTATGTCTTTATAAAGATCTATGTGAGATATAGATAGAAGATGAAACGCATCACTTCATGGAGGAGGTATTCCACTAGTACACACAATTAATATTTCTATTTCTTATTGGATGGAAAATTAACATAAAAGAGTTATTAAATCAATATAATAAGAATTTTTTTATAGGTAACATAATTATGTAATAATTTTATTGTGGTTATAACATATTTTAGTGAGTTAGAAGAATAAAATAACATGAAACACATCGGTTTTGACTTGAACATCATCCTAAGATATATTCTATAGGATTACATAATAATCTTTCTATTATTATTGATTTGATAAGACTAAGAACTATATGACATGAGAGGAATATTTTGGAATGTATTTGGGTAGGGCTTCTATAAGATATGTTGCTAAATATTTTTGATTATGTGAGGAGATGAGGTCCCCTTATATATGTTAGGGGAGTGATATTCCTATAAATATGTTAAAATTTTTAATATAATTTATGTATTTTCATAAGTAAAGTGGCCCAAAATTGACATGTTTGGAATATAGTATATTTTGGAGTCAAAATAAAAAAAGTAAAAAAAGAAGTAGATATTATATTTTAAAAACTATCTCCTCTTTCTAACATCCCGTTAACTCTTTTTAAGAATTATCATGGTGACAATGTTTTACCTTGATTACTATTCATAGTTAAAAAAATTGAACATATATAGAAATATTATCCACCTATTTAAAAATATGAATTAAATAATACCATGTTCATTTTATAGAATTGTTAAAAATTAATTTTCATATAAGCTCCCAATCCATAATGAAATATTTTTTGAAAAAAAAATCAATTTCATAGACAAAAAAAAGATATTATAACAAAATCATGAATTAATATAATTAATATATAATTAATTTATTTAGTTTAAATAAAATTTGCCTTATTCTACGTAATGTACAATCTAAAAAACCCATTATATACAATGTTAATAGAATGAGAAAAATAATTTTTATTTGAATAAAAATAATTACTAAATTTTAAAAATGATTTCATTGTTTTATTAGATCAGAATTATATTTCAAAAATAATTTATATTTCTTAATAAATATATATTTATTTTATCAAATTGTTTCATAAATATTCATGTAATTATTATATCGTGATAATTTCTAAAATGTAATAATACTTCCAAAATCAGCATTTCTCACTATTTATATAAAAATAAATCATTTTAGAAAAATAAAAACCACCCTAAAATAATGTGGATATTCCAAATAAAAATAAAAATTTTATTTTAGAATAAAAAATTTTATGATTTTGAAATTTATTTTCTTAGTAAAACCATATATTAAATTTTAAAAAAATCAGCTAGAATTAATCTGTTTTTCTTCTGACTAAAAATTCATATAAAATAATATAGTTATATATGTATCCAAATAAATTATGAATATAATATGACATGTAATTGATTTACTATTGAAATTAACTATGTTTCTAAACCCTACCTATAAAGACCCGTAAATTTCAAGGAATATTTTTTCTTAAATTCTTTGGGATTGTATGAGTATGCAGTTTCTGACAGCACCTGTTTCTGAGGCCCAATGTGCCCGGAATCAATTTCCAGAGTTTAGCTTGGGTACATTCAGTGAATGAACGAGTGGGTTTTTCTATATTTTGAATCAGTGCTCGGAATCGAAATCCGAGGGCACCAATGAAACCGCAGCAGCGATATTTTCTTAAGAGGACCTTTCCCGAAGGTGCGTTTGCTCCGGAGGAGTTGTTTAAAAAAATGAGGATTAATTGTAATGTAAAAAAAATAAAATTGTGTTACAATTTTATTTCCTTGTTCTATGTTTTTTAATCCTATGTGTGGGAGTTGGGGTGGGACCCACCAGTCACTAACAACCCTTGAGAGGATAAAGTTTAGGTGGGGCCCACAAGAGCCCCACCCCTTCACATTCTTCTAACTTCCTAACTCTCCCCTTTATGTGTGTAACTCCTCCCTCTCACCCTCATTAAGCTTGCCAACTTAACACCCCATTTAATTAGACAACTCAAGCTTAATCAATGAGGTGAGTTATGTATTTGAATTTTAAAATTTAAACACATGGCTTGAAGTAATAAAATTAGATAAGTATTATTTTATTTTGGGGTTTTAGTTTTTGTGTGAAGATATTGGGAGAGAGAGATTTAATCTCCTGAAGAACTTCATCTTCTTCGTTGAAGAACGCGCAGAACGCCAGCGCCAACCTCGACTTCTTTCTTCTCGACGTTGATGCAGCAACTCCTTCTTTCCGCGGCAACATCAATGGAACAAAAAAAGAATCTCCATCCACTGTCAAGTGATCAAACTTCCTGAATTGAGGTAGAGGTGTGTTCTAAATTGAGAAATATTTGTTTTCCTTCCTTGTTGTTGTTTCTCTCTAAACCATTTGCTATCGAACCAATGCGGAAGGACCTAGAACAAACTAACACGGTCCGATTCCGCCAACGTTCTTGTTGTATGGTGTTCTCCAACCGTTTTTTATTGGTGAATCAAGGGAAGTTCTTGGGGCCGATCGGAGGCCTGAAAATATCAGAAACGTCCTAGGAACATCGAGACGAACTAGGAATGGGAGTTTTGTAGAAAACGGATCATCGGGAATAGGGACGGACACCTTGGGAGGTGTATTGGCCATAGGCGTCGTTTATAGAAAATTCTAGAATACAAGGAGTGTACTTCCAAAGCACACTCCATGTAGTACAAGCATTCAGCGGAAGAAGTAACGAACATCAGAATAAGTGGCACATGACATGTGACACCGGTCACACGATGTGTACTGTCCACACAGTTTGACAGAGGAGACTTCGATGGACATGGTGTGTATTCAAGGGAAATACACGGACACACACAGAAATACATAGCCATGAGGCGTGACATGTATAATATTCTTTGAAAGGAAGAAGCAGCTTCGCAAGGCTTGTTGTGTAATATGGGAGATAAACAGACATGGGCAGAACCACACGACCACAAGGCACGACATGTTCTACCACCACCATGGAAGAAGAGGCTTCGTGAGGCTCAGCGTGTAATCTAGGTGACACATAAACACGGGGAGAATAACACAGACAAGAAGCACGACATGTACTACCTTCACCTTGGCAGAAGCGGCATTGTGATGACTCGGTGCGTATTACGAGAATACATGGACACGAGTTGGAGTACACGGGTAGGTACTCCAGCACACGGACTGGCATGGACAATTACACGGAGACGACCCCAGATGTTTGGACATGATGTGTAACCATACCACACACCCTGTGCTTACTTTTTACATGACCAACCCTTCAACACGGGCTATGGTACACGGACAGTACACGGGCACTGATGACACGATGTGTAACCATACCACATGCCATGTACTTACTTTTTACACAAACAACCCTTCGAAATGGGATATGGAACACGAACAATACCTGGGGAGTGAAGACATGGCATGTAACCATAACACACGCTGTGTGCTTACTTGTTACATGACCATCCCCATGACACGGGCCGTTTCACAAGGGAAGTACCCAGTGTCTGATGAAACAGCATGTATCGCTTGCCTACACGTCGTGTACTTAGGGGTAATGGCTTGGCTGTCTTGTTTTCCGTGACTTGGGATCATTATGATTCTTTTTCCCCTATGATGTGGGACAGATTGTTGGGATACATACTCTCTGGTCTTCGTGACGGTTGATGTATCCACCCATTTGAATCGAAGAGCGGACCCTCCCAGAATAGAGTATGTTGTGTGCGGGAACCCTAGAGCTGACTGCGACTGCGACGGAAATGACGACTGTACATGGATCCTAAGTGGGTTTGGCAGCGAGGATGACTGTACTTGGATCCTCCGTGGGTTCAGCAGTGATGATGAATGTACTTGGATCCTACGTTTGTTCGACAGTGATGGTTACTGTACTAGAATCCTACCTGGGTTCGGCAGCGACGACAACTGTACTAGGATCCTATATGGGTTCGGCAAGGGAGATGATTCAGAGGCTACATATATCATCTCCACCCCTCTTTGGGAGTAGTATACCAATGTGAGCTGAGTCTTGACTTTTAGTCATTATCATCGATATGATTGACTTGTTATCCTGTGTGGATTAGGTTGTGATTTCCTGTGTGGACTGTGTTGTACTTTGGTTTGTAAGTTGGAGATGAACTAGAAATGATGACTTAGGTATATGTATGGGCTTGTTATTAGTAGAGTTGGTTGATACTTCGTGATTCTATCTCTCCTTTTTGGTTTATCCTTCGTGGATTCTAGGAGACCTTTGGGGGTCTCGGGGTCCCTACAGAGTATGGTATACTCACCCGGGCACGGGCTATGCCCGCACTACGTTGTGTTGTTTGCAGACAACGGATGGTGCTGATCGGGGTTGAGGCTTGTGGAGCGGGACGGTACCTGGAGGTGGACTATCAGTTGGGATGTACTCAGAGCGGGCAGACAGACCCGAGGAGCCGACAAGGCTATCTGTACCCACCATTTAGGTGGGATTTCTAGAGGACGGCTTGGTGTTGCTGCTTTACTTTTCTGATGTTGTACTTTCTTTTTAGTTGTACTTTACATTCAGTTGGGTTTGTATTCTTGCCCATTTACATTCCAGAACATACTTTTGTACTCAGTTTACATAGTTTTTACTTCATCTTGTGTAATCTATGGTGTTTGTTTACTTTATAAAGGAAATTCCTTCCCTTTTTATCAGGATTTACGCCTTTGGTGCTAGTCACCAGCCCCTGCCCAATGGAAGGCGGGCTTGGGTAGTCACAGCATGGGCCCCGAGGATGGGTCATGAAAAATATTTATCAGAGGAGTTCAGTTATACCACTGAACTCAGGACTCAGATCATTCTTCTCTGAGAAGCAATAGTGTTATGGGTATTGAGTGTGGATATCAGTCTAGAGAGTCTAGTGTTGGTGCGGCAGCCGATGTATCCATACACTAGGACCCTGACTTCGGATTTCCGACTAAGTGCACGAAAACATTGATTGCATGTGTGTTTCAAAATTTTTATTTGTGATTACTTTGTGTCAGGTCACCAGGTATACTATATTAACCGTGGAACACATGTTTCTTTTCAGGATGGCCCCACAACTGTATACAGCTAGGGTTCTGAGTTTTGTGCGAGACGGCAGCCCACCAAGTGATGAGTCCTCAGTGCAGAGCCCCATTATTGCGGAGGCACCGGTAGTACCTCTACCCACCGAGCCACCAATGCCACCAGCCCCAACAGTTGAGAGTGCACATCGCCTGAGTGCACTGTATGAGTTTTAGTGTCAGAGACCACCCAGGTTCCATAGGGAGATGGACCCTTAGGCAGCCGAGGATTGGCTGGAGGCTGTTGTTCGATTCTAGGGACACCAGCTGACCTCATGGTGATCCTAGCGGCGAGTCTCCTACACACGGAAACAGGTAGACGGTGGAGCCTGATGCTTCAAGTTCACGACAAGGCATCACTTCTTTGAATTGACTTCGAGAGACTCTTGCACTGGGAGTTTGGTCCAGCCATCCTCCGTGCGGTGCACATTTTGGAGTTGCTACAGCTACGGTAGGGTAGTATGACAATAGCCCAGTACTCTGCGAGGTTTTCTGATCTCTTACACTACTCCACTGACATTTTATGGGACCCATTCTTCCAGGCTAGGACCTTCGAGCAGGGACTGAGGCATGAGGTCAGGGATTTGATAATCTCCCTAAGTATTCTGGCACAGGCAGGAGTACTTGAGCGAGCCATTCTTGTAGGGATATTTCTTGCTGAGCCTACACCAGCAGCGAGACCTACCGCAGGGCAGAACGTATGGGAGTCTTCTGCAGCTGGCAGTTGACGGATGTCACAGGGGTCCAAGCGGACCAAACCATCAGGTGGGTGACCTCAGGATACTGGCTCGGAGTTGCGGGAAACACGCAGTAGAGCCCGTCATACGAGAGGCAGAATGTGCTATGCATGCGGCGGGTGGGGCCACATGGTTCGTGACTGCCTGACCCGCCTTGTAGAGAAGCAACAAACAGTTGAGGGACCACCCAAGAAGAGGAAAAAGATCAATCGTGGCGGTCCGCAGGGAGCAGGAGGACGAGGAAGAGGAGTTGGCCGAGCGGCAGGTGGTGTATGACATTTTGAGGCTCTACCACCACTACCACTAGGAGGTTCACCCCGACCACAGGGAGATGGCGGACAGAGGTAGGCTCAGCTTCAGGCAGTGGAGGCCTATGACCACAATGCACCTGAGATGATTTGAGGTACCATCTCTGTCTACTCCACCCTTTATGTAGTTCTTATAGACACATGAGCGAGTAATTCTTTCATTGATGCTTTCCTTATTTGGAGATCAAAAATTCCGATAGAGCCATTGGATCAATCCTTACGGCTAGAGACTCCTACGGGAGCAGACTCGATGATTACGCACTGGTGGTGGTAGTGTGACCTTACTCTTGGAGGTGAGAGCTTCGGCTGGGATCTTCTTGTAGCGGCATCGAGGCCTTATGATGTCATCTTGGGCATGGATTGGTTATCTATAGTCCATGATCAAATAGACTGTATTAGGCAGAAGGTGCGATGTGTCCGCACCGATGGGAGTAGGTTCACCTTCACGTGCAAGAAGGGAGCCTTTGCAGCGTGGGATGGACTCACACAGAGGAGAGGAAAAACGATCACTCATCAGCTGGCTAGAATCCTCATGGGAGCAGTTGACATGTGGAGTCCATGTTTTCCTATTGTGGAGGATCTGTATGCGTATGTTTTTCCTGACGACATTCTATGACTACCTCTTCGCAGAGAGGTAGACTTCTATATTGACCTGTACCCCGGGACAACCCTGATATCTACTCCAGCATATCGGATGGCTCCCACTGAGCTTCGAGAGCTACAGGTATAACTGGAGGACTATCAGGTCAAGGGATTAATCTAATCTAGGGTTTCACCCTGGGATTCCCTGATATTGTTCAACAAGAAGGCGGACGAAAGATTACGACTGTCTATCAATTATCGTCTCCTGAACCAGGTGACCGTGGTGAACAAGTATCCACTTTCGAGGATCGATGAAATCTTCAATCAGCTCAAGGGATCACGATGGTTCTCAAAGATAGACCTCAGGTCAGGCTGTTATCAGCTCAGAGTTCGAGACGAGGATATGCAGAAGACGACCTTTAGGTGTCGATATGGCCACTATGAGTTCTTGGTAATGCCTTTCGGCATAACCAATGCTCCATCAGTGTTCATAAGTCTCATGAATAGGATCTTACAACCGTACCTTGATCGATTTGTCTTAGTCTTCATTGAAGACATATTGATATACTCGACTACTGAGGAGGAGCACACCTACCACTTGCGGGTTGTACTGTATATACTCTGATAGAACCAGCTTTATGGTAAGACCTGAATGTGTTAGTTCAGGATTAGAGAGGTCCACTTCTTGGGACACGTCATCTCTGAGGCAGGATTTGCAGTGGATCCTACATTGATCTAGGCAGTGCTAGCTTGGGATCCACCCAAGAGCGTGACGGAGGTGCGAAGTTTCCAATGTTTGGCTAGGTACTATCAGATATTTGTGCCAGAATTCTCTAGAGTTGCAGAACCACTCTCAGCTTTGATGAAGAAGGGGAAACACATCGTGTGGTTGGATAGATTTCAGAAGAGCTTCCAGGATCTGAGATAGAGATTGACAAGTGCACCCATCTTGAGGATGCTGAAGGAGGGCGTAGGGTACGTAGTTTATTGCGATGCATCAAGGACAGGACTCGGGTGTGTCCTGATGCAGGAGCGGGCAGTGATCCCCTATGGATCATGACATTTGAGGCAGAATGAGTAGAACTATGCTACCTATGACCTGGATTTAGCAGTTGTGGTCTTTGCCTTGATTATGTGGTGGAACTATCTGATGGGCGAGCGCTTTACAATCTACCCTGACCACTAGAGACTCAGGTACATATTCTCGTAGAAGGACCTAAATTTTAGATAGTGGCGATGTCTCGAGTTCCTCTAGGACTATGACTTTGAGATAGTCTATAATCCCTTGAAGGGGAACGTAGTAGCTGATGCTCTCAGCAGGAGGTCGGACATTCAGCTACTTGGAGAGGCGATGGAGCATCTAGCCACGTTGTAGATATCCTTCATGGATAGAAATGGGGAATCCTTTATAAAGTCTCTCACAATCACTCCTCCAATAATTCAGTGGGTTAGAGAGGCACAACATGGGGACATTGACTGTGATACGCGACGTGCATAGATATCCTCAGGACAGTTACCTGATGGATTCTCTGTATGTGGAGAGCACATAATTCTATTCAGTTGGAAAACCATGGTACCAGTTTCTTTATGGGAGGAGGTTATGAGAGAGTTTCACACTTCCCCTCTTGCAGTACATCAAGGAGTGGAAAAGATGTACCAGGATCTCAGAAGACATCACTAGTGGTCGTGTACGAAGAAGGCTATGACAGAGTTTGTTTCTCGATGCCTCACCTATCAGCAGGTGAAGATGGAGCACCAAGTACCCGCAGGCTTGGTACAACCCTTGGAGGTCCTGTAGTGGATGTGGGATGGGATATCTATATATTTCATGACTGGGCTTCCACGTACTTCCAGAGAACATGACTCCATCAGGGTGATCGTAGACCGACTCACCATGTCGGCCCACTTCTTACCCATCAGAGAGCAGGGCTCAGTAAAGAGCTTGGGACACCTCTACGTTTAGGAGATCATATGAATTCATGGTGTTCCATCGACTGTAATCTCTGACCGAGATGCTTGATTTACTTCTCAGCTTTGGAAGGGGTTGCAGGAGGCATTTGGGATGCAGCTACACCTGAGCACTTCCATTCATCCTCAGACAGATGGCCAGAAGGAGAAGACCATTCAGACACTTGAGGACATGCTCTGTGCATGTGTCCTAGGCATTGGACCCACTTGGAGGATCATCTTCCTTTGGTGGAGTTTGCGTACAACAACAGCTACCACTCCACATTCAGGATGGAACCATACGAGGCATTGTATGGTCGACCTTGCAGATCACCCCTATGCTAGACAGTCCCTGGGGAGCCCGCACTTGTAGTACTAGAGATGGTCCAAGCCAAGACAGAGAAGGTACAGATCATCCAGCAGCAGATGAGGACTGCTCAGAGCTGACAGAAGTCCAATGCGGATAGGAGGCGGAGAACACAGGAGTTCGAGGATGGCAACCATGTTTTTTTACGGGTCTCACCTTGATGTGAATTACGGAGATCTGGCCGGGGTTACATGTTATCTATGTGCTTCATCAGTCCAATCCAGGTTCTCAGTAGGATAGGTGAGGTGGATTATCGGTTGGATCTTCCACGTCAGTTGCATCGGGTGCACGACGTTTTCCATGTATCTCAGCTGAGGAGATACATAAATGACCCGACACATATCATCGATCACGGGGAGGTAGACAACAATGACTGGGCAACTTTTTCGGAGGTCCCAGTTGAGATCGAGGATTGACATGAGTGGGTCCTACATGGATGGTCGATTCCTCTAGTGCGTATCAGGTTGTAGCACGAGAACCTCCAGGAGAGAACATGGGAGCGGGAGGCATAGATATGTGCTTAGTACCCTCATTTATTTCCCTAGATTGTGATGTATCTTGATGAGGATGTAAAGCCCTGAGGTTGGAGTAATGTAAAGACCCATAAATTTCATGGAGATTTTTTTTCTTAAATTCTTTAGGATTGTATGAGTACGCAGTTTCTGAAGGCACCTTATTTCGAGGACCGGTGTGCCTGGAATCAATTTCCCAAATTTAGCTCAGGTATAATCAGTGAACGAATGAGCAGGTTTTTCTATCTTTTGAACTTTTGATTGGAATCAAAATCTAAGGGAACCAATGAAACCACAATGGTGGTATTTTCTTAAGAGGACCTTTCCTAAAGGTGTGTTTTCTCGGGAGGAGTTGCTTAAAAAATGTGGATTAAATGTATTGTAAAAAAATAAAATTGTGTTACAATTTTATTTCCTTCTTCTAAGTGGTTTAATCCTATGTGTGGGAGTTGGGGTGGTACCCACCAGTTACTAACAACCCTTGAGAGGATAAAGGCCAGTTGGGGCCCACACAAGCCCCACCCCTTCACATTCTTTTAACTCCATAACTCCCCCTTTATGTGAGTAACTCCTCCCTCTCACCCTCATTAAGCATGCCAACATAACACCCCATTTAATTAGACAACTCAAGCTTAATCAATGAGGTGAGTTATGTGTTTGAATTTTAAAATTGAAATACAAGGCTTGAAGTAATAAAATAAGATAAGTGTTATATTATTTTAGGGTTTTAGTTGTGTGAAGATATTGGGAGAGGGAGCTCTAATCTCCAGAAGAACTTCATATTATTTGTTGAAGAATGTAAAGAACGTTGGAGCCAATATCAGCTTCTTTCTTCTCGACGTTGACGAAGCGACATCGTCTTTCCGCAGCAACATCAATGAAATAACGAAAGTATCTCCATCCTCTGTCAAGCGATCAAACTTCCTGAATTGAGGTAGGGGTGTGTTTTGAATTGAGAAATATTGGTTTTCCTTCCATGTTGTTGTTTATCTTTAAATCTATTGCTATCGAACTAATGTGGAAGGAACCAGACAAAACTAACACGGTCCGATTCCTACGTCGTTCTTGTGGTATGGTGTTCTCCAACTGTTTTTGAGCAGTGAATCAAGGCAAGTTCTCAGAGCTGATTAGAAGATCGAAAACATCAGAAATGGCCTCAGAACATCGGGATGACCTTGGAACACGAGGTTTGTAGCAAAAAGATCATCAAAATAAGGGACAGATACCTCAGGAGGGGTGCTATCCAGAGGCATTGTTTCTGGAAAATTCCAGAATACATGGCCTGTCCTTCCAAAGCACACATCGTGTAGTACAACCGCTCCGCGGGAGAAGTAACGAACATAAGAAGTGACGTACGACATGTGAAACTGGTCACACGGCATGTACTGTCCACACAGTTTGACAGAGGCGACTTCAATGGACATGGCGTGTATCTATGGGATATACACAATCATGGAAAGAAATACATGTCCACAAGGCATGGTGTGTATAATCTTATTTGAAAGGCAGAAGAGGTTTCACGAGGCTCGGTGTGTAATATGGGAGATACACGGACATGGGCAGAACCACACAGCCACGAGACACGGCATGTTCTACCACCACCATGGAAGAAGGGGCTTCGCGAGGCTCGGTGTGTAATCTGGGTGACACACAGACACATGCAGAATCACACGGCCACGAGGCATGGTGTGTACTACCTTCACATTGGAAGAAGTGGATTTGTGATGACTCGGTGTGTATTCTGTGAATACACGGGCACTGGGTGGAGTCCACGGGTAGGTACTCCACCACATAGCCAAGCATGGACAACGTACATGGATCCGACCCGGGATGTTTGGACATGGTGTGTAACCATACCCCACACCGTGTAATTACTTTTTACATGAACAGAACTTCGACACAGGCTATGGTATATGGAAAATACCCGGGGACTGAAGACACGGTGTGTAACCATACCACATGCAGTGTACTTACTTTTTACATGAACAACCATTCTACATGGGCTGTGGTACGCAGACAGTTCCCGAGGACTGAAGACACGGAGTGTAACCATACCACATGCCATGTACTTACTTTTTACATGACCAGGCCCATGGCATGGGCCGTTTCACATGGGCAGTACCTGGTGTGTGATGACACGGCGTGTATCGCTTACCTACACGCCGTGTACTTAGGGAAAATGGCTTGGTTGTCTTGTTCTCCGTGGCTTGTGCACGTTATGCATGGTTTTCCCCTATGATGTGGGGCTGAGCATTGGGATACATCATATATAGTCTTCATGACGGTTGATGTATCCAACCCTTTGACTCGAGGAGTGGACCCTCCTAGAATCGAGTATGCTGTGTGCGGGATCCCTAGGGATGGTTGCGACTGCGACGACGATGATGACTGTATTGGATCCTACGTGGTTTCGGCAGTGACGACGATTGTACTTGGATCCTCTGTGGGTTCGGCAGTGATGAAGATTGTACTTCGATTCTACGTGGGTTCGGCAGTGATGGTTACTATACTAGGATCCTACGTGGGTTCGGCAGCGATGACTTCTATACTAGGATCCTACATGGGTTTGGCAGGGGAGATGATTCAGAGGATAAATCTATCATCTCCACCCCTCTTCATGAGTAGTATACCTGTGTGAGCTAAGTCTTGACTTTCAATCATTATCTTTGATATGATTGACTTGCTATCATATGTGGATTGGGTTGTGCTTTCCTGTGTGGACTGGGTTGTTCTTTGGTTCGTAAGTTGGAGCCAAACTGAAAATGATGACTTAGGTATATGTATGGGCATATTCCTAAGTAGAGTTGGCTTATACTTCGTGATTGTATCTTTCCTTTGTGGTTTATCCTTTGTGGATTCTAGGAGACCTCCGGGGGTCTCAGGGTCCCTACTGAGTATCGTATACTCACCCATGCACAGGTTATGCCTGCACTACGTTGTGTTTGTTGCAGACGATCGACAACGCTGATCGTGGATGAGGCTTGTGGAGCGGGATGGTACCCAGAGGTGGACTATCAGGCGGGATGTACTCGGAGCGGACGAACATACCCAAGGAGACGACGAGGCTATCTATACCCACCTTTCAGGTGGGATTTCTAGAGGACAACTCAGTGTTGCTACTTTAGTTTTCTGCTGCGGTACTTTCTTTTCAGTTGTACATTACTTTCAGTTGGGTTTGTATTTTGGCCCATTTACTTTCCAGCACTTACTTTTGTACTCAGTTTACTTAGTGTTTACTTCATCTTGTGTACTCGGTGGTGTTTGTTTACTTTATAAAGGCAATACCTTACCTTTTTTTCAAGATTTACGCCTTTGGTGCTAGTCGCCAGCCCCTGGCCTATGGAAGGTGGGACTGAGATAGTCACGGCATGGGCCCTAAGGATGGGTTGTGACATAACCCCTCTTCTCCCTTTATTTTTTACTACTCGTCTAACTCTTTCTTTTAGAATCTATCTAGGTTATGTATTCTCTTATTCCTCTGCCACTTTTGTATCCTTTATCCTTCATAATCTCTTCTACCCCATTCCGTGTGATGTTTAGGATAAAACCTAAAGTGTTAGGATTAAATTTTTTTGTGCTTTTTTATATATTTTGTTTTATTCCTCTTTTATAATGTCCCCAAATTTTGAGGACTCTTTATATTAATACATTTAAAAAATAAGACTTATAAAAGAATATATATGTAATAATTCAATTTATATATAAATAAATAATTATAAAAAAAAATTAAAAAATGTGTTATATTTTTGTTATTTTTAAAAATACATTGTAAATTTATGTAATCTTGGAGGATAAAAATAAAATGGTATAAATTGTGTAATTAAAAAAACTCTATAGATCATATAACATAATGGACAATCTAAAATTATAATGGAGAATATTATAAATGGAATTAAATTTCTCATCTAATATTTTCTGTTTTATAATTTTATAATATGAATGAAAAAATTGGCCACCACGAATGGTGGCCAGGACAACCTTTAATCCTAGGGGAGCAAGATCAACCCCATGGAGGTTCTGATAAGTCTACCCAAGCCCAGTGGAAGATTACGTTAGTTCACCTCTTTTATAAAAGAAACCTGGACTGAGAATATAGCACCCTATATTGTATGTGTAAGTCTCTTAGATGATGTAATAGTTATGAAAAACACCTTCATGGACCTTGTATAAGGCATGTTAGGTGAAAACACTATTAATCACATATAGCTATAATGGGAGATAATTGAGCTTATATTATAGTGCTTACCCGAAGTTAAATATGATATGGGATCCCACATAAAATCCATTCTTCATGCATTTAAAAAAACTCATTTGGATCATGTTTGTATGATCAAACTGGACATAATCATCAGATCATCTCTCAAATATCATCTTCCTCAGAAACCACTCCATATTCACCATCTTATACCATATACTAGTCCTACATCACCATCACCATTAATTGTCTTCTTCTTCCCCTAATAGTGTAGGTAAAACATACGACAATTGACCTACAGAACATGTTCTAATAATGTTAAATTTCCCTTAATGAGAAATCAAATCTTGAACTATTTTCGTTAGTCCTAAACCCATAGAATACTCAATTAAAAAGTGACAATCCTTCCTCATCAATGAATCATTGAAGAAAATATGCATAAATGTATTTTAAAAAACATTTATCAAATTAATATCTGGTTTTGATGTTTCAAAATAATATGTTTTTTTATACCCTCAATTCATTAGGTACATGAACCAGTAGTTTAAACTCATGAATTTAGACTCACATGATATAGGCACTCTATAGTGTTGTCAAAAAATATCCTTGTTTCTCCTAGAATATGAATCCATTCCTTTACGAACATCCATACACACACAAACACAAATTTATATATATATATATATTTATAGTTGGAATTACTGTCAATGTATAATCCATACTCATGACAACTTTCTTCATTTTCCCTCCCCTCTCCCTTGGTTCAATCCACCATCTCACGAAGGTCGAAGGACATAATAATTATATGTTATAAGCTCCCTAAATATTCTATTACCTCATCTCATTCTAAAAAAAAACTAAGGGAGGATTTATATATCTATATCCACAAATTTCAATTTTATTTATGTATTCACGGATTCTAGTTAATCATGTTTTGAGAAACATATATTTATAAAAGGGGATATATATATATATATAATATTTTCAATTACTAATTAAAACTAAGACTTATAATTATATAAGAATGTATTTGTGGGATGTATATTTTTAATTTAATTACATTTATTTTAAAACATATGATTTATATATATATATATATTTCTAGAAACAAATAATAAATATTTCATAATTTTAAATGTGTAATATTTCAGGCATAAATTATTCCTTAAATATGAGGTATGATTGAACTCTAGTGGATACATTAAAAATTATGTCTCTGTTATGATAATATGTTTTATTAAAAATATAACTTCATATAATATTATATGTAATATAAATTTTTATCAAAATTAAATGTAATGAGTTTAATTGGTTTTATAAGAAAATTCTTATGATTGTCCACATTACATTTTAAAATTATATTTTATGAAATTTCATTATAAAATTACTATTATTTTAAATTTAATATTTCTAAATTTTTAATATTATTTTATGTTTAAAAATTATTTTTCTATAGAACACCCAAAATCTGTATCCCATTTAAATATTAAATTATGGATTATAATTTAAAAAACAATTTATTTTATATTCTATTTCAATAAGACAGATTTTATGAGACTATGGATGAAAATTTAAATACATGGATAGTAATTATTCCCTCATTGACATTCCAATGATTTATGAAACACTTAATTTTCATGAGATTTGGTTACTCTATGTAGAGAATATTTTTCCCAATAAAATTACATTTATATTTATATAAATATATATATATTTAATAATTCATTTTCAATGTCCTGATGAGAGAAATTCTTATGAAAATAAATATATATGTTATAAAATCCCAAAATGTTGTATAAAAATATGGAACATGATCTTTATATTCATCATAGTAAGTTTTGTGTGAACCAATCCCTCCAAAAGGGGTTGCCCCATAAATATTTCAATGTTTCATGTGACCCCATTGTTTTTTTTGAGATTAATTAAATATCTAAAAACAAATTGATCCTATATTAATAATATTATTAAAGTATTATGAATTTTTAGAGGCATTATATTTTCTAATCATTATATATTTTTAGAGTAATTATATTTTTAATCATTAATTATATTCGTAGGACTTATATTTTAAAAAAATGTATTTTAAAAGAAATTCAATTTTCAACGCATTATGTACATTCAAAGGCATTATATTTGCAAATAATTATATATTTTTAATTGATATTATATTTTGAAAAATTTATTTCGAAACTCATGTTTTCCAAGTATTTTTAAACATATTTTTAATGTTACAATATTTTGATAATCATTTTTTGAAATACTATTTTCCAAATTTTATGTATTTTTAATTTTTTTCAGGTGTTTTTTGAATATATATTTTTAAAACATTAGGAATTATAGTATTTTAGAAATATATATGTCATATATTTATCTACACAAAATAAAAAAATTTATTCAAAAAAGTATTAAACATTTATTGAAAAAAAATGTTTTCGATTGGTTTATTTAAACTAAAAAATGGGAAATTATGCTCACCCATGGTTTTTTAAAATGTTTTAAGAACTTTTAGATGTTTCAAGGATATTATCTTTTATAAGGTTATTGGATTATTGAAGTCAAATAGGTACCTTTGAATTTATTTTTTACTCAAATATTATGTAACAATTTCTATTTTCCAAAAAATCTTAGACTAGGAAATATCATCAACTATATAATGGACATTATATTTTCCTTTTCTAATTTTAAAAAATATACACCATTATTTTTTATTGGATCTGTAAGCATGAGTCAAAAGACAACAAATTTTATATTGGAGGGATGGTTTAGAAAACATTGAAGATTTGGCGTTGATGTGTGGGAAATAATATTTATGTTATAAGATTTATCTTGAGTATCTAGTTAATTAGTTGAGCATTAATAATTTTGATTTCCAGTGATTCTATATTTCCAAATTTTGAAAAGTGAATTTTGGAATTTTCCTCAAGTATGAAAAATGAATTTTAATTATAAAATATCTTGTAAATAGTGTAGAATTTAAAATCCTGGAATTTTAAGAGACTATATATGTTAATAAATGTGAAAATAAAACATCTATGGGAATATATAGTTTATTTTTCATTTTAAAATGAAATTATAAATTATAAAATTAATGATACAAGTGTCATATTGATTAATTTTTAATCAATTTTTAAATATAAGTATTCATGGAGCCTAATATATGAATGTTAACTTTTGACTAAGAATAAGTCACTAGAAAGTAAGTCTAAATTTTTGATATATAATTTCATATAATTCATTAATGGTTCTGTACAATAGTTCACGATTAATAAATTTTATAATAAAATAAAATCAGTATTCAATTTTTGTGGCTATGCTAGAACATTAATCTAGGGGATAAATCAAATCCAAAGGGATTCCATGAAGAGACTACCCAAGGTTGGTGGTAGGGGAAATTTGGCCTCCTATCACATTATGGAAGCATTGTTCGATCATAGGATTCTCATTTGGGACATGTGAAATTCATGAAGATCGTGTATAGGTCATGAAAATTGCTTATTAGGCCCATTTATAAGGCCCATCAAAAGTAGACACTGTTAATTACTTCAGAACGTTCTGGGAGAGAATTTATCTTATATTCCATAAACCACCCTAAAAAATCCTATGTGTGATCACACTTCGTGGTCATCATTCACATATTTCAAAAATCTATTTAGTTTATTTCCATTTGATTATACTCACCACAATTGTTTGATCACTTTATGACTTTTTCCTTCCTTAAAACCCCGCATTATTCCCTGCCTTATCATGTATTCCAATCTTCATCCACCAACACCATCAGTTTTATTCATCTCCATCATACTATGTATAAAATCCACAAACACAATTGACACTCAAATATTGTGCTAATATTTTCGATTTTACCTCACCAACAAAGAAGACCTCAATTGTTTTTGATAATGACTCAACCCACATAATCCTTGATTCACAAGCTTTATCATTGAATTTAAAAGAATCTTTTAAAAAATAGGAATAATTAAATTTTCACAAATTTATATCAAATTGAAATCAAATTTTTATGTTTAAAAATAAAATATTTTGGATTTTTCTTAAAACCCTTGATTCATCTGGTACATGAATAAATGGTTTAAACACCACAATTGAGACTCATACAAAAAAGGCACAATATAGTATTGCCAATAAAATCATAGATATTCTTAGAATCATATTACATTCTAGTTTTAACCTCCCCATATATATATATATATATATTTAACAACGATGGGAATAACCCTCAAAGGATAAGACCTTCAGAAGCCCTTATCCCCCATTTTACCACCTTTTCCCCTGGTTCGATCACCCAAAAAAAGTAGGTATAAGACCTATACCTTCACTCAGTTCGAGCACCCCAAATAGGTTACTACATTATAGGGGTTTCAAGAAACTAATTAGGGGTTTATATATGTATTTATTTTGTATAATCAAAATTCATGTTTATCTATATTTTTAAGACTTTTAAATATGTGATTCTTTAAAAACATATAATTTTTCAAGGTAATATATATATAAAGTTATTTTTATGTATTATTTTTAAATTATATGTTATTTATAAGACTTATAATTATATAAGAATTTATTTATGGGATATATATTACTAATGTAATTAAATCACATTTAAAACATATTATTATATATATATAACTAACTATCAATTAATAATTTTAAATGATTAATAATTAATCCATGAAAATTTACCTTAAATATGATTTATGTTCATAATCATGTGGATAATTTAAAAAAATATTTTTTATAGGGAAAAATGTTTTATTAAAAATATTACTTTTTAAAATTTTATTTAATTATTTTCCCCCAAAATTACATGTAAAGAGTGTAATGGATTTTATAGGAATCATGTGTATGATTGTTCATATTTCTTTTTATTTGTATTATTTTTGATTTAATATTAATTAAAAATTATTATTATTTTATGAGGAAGATTTATACCTTTTTAATATTATTTTATTTATAAAAAATATGTTTCTAATCACCTTCCAAAATGGGTATCTTTTTTCTTTACTCAAGGATGTATTAAAAATGAAAATATTTATTAATATCTATTCTAGTTCAAGAAAATTGATATTATGAGTTTAATAATGAAATTTTAAGTACATGGATGTATATTATTCCTTAATAATAATTCCTTGAATTTATGGAAAGTGTAATTTCTATGAGATTTGGTTTCTCCCAATCCAGGTGATGTTTTCCTTTGAAAGTACATATACATACATACATACATACATATATATATATATATATATATTTAAATTTATATAAAAATATAATAATTCCTCATCATGCTTTCAATGTGAAGAAATCTAGTAATATATATATATATGTGAAGGATGATCATAATGTTTTACAAAAAATCACAACATGAACTTTTTGATCATTTCAGGGAATTTCGGAGTGACCCCATCCCTCCATAATGGGTTTCCCTAGATAGCCTTTAATGATAGATGTGCTCCCATAGTTTTGTTTTTCGAGATTACATAATTTTATAAAAATAACTGGACTATTTTGTTAATAATATTGTGAAATAATTATTAATTTTTCAAGTAATTATATTTTCAAATCATTAAGTATTTTTTGAGGAATTATAATATTCAAACAAAGAGTATTTCCAAAGGGATTATATTTTAATGAATTTTTTATTTTCCATGGAATTATATTTTAAATGAATTATAAGTTTTCAAATTAATTATATTTTAAAACATTTTGTAATTCCAATTTTATTACATTTTTTTTAAAAATATATTGAAAATCATACATTAAAAGTAATTTGAAGGGTTTTTTAAAGTTAATAAATTTGAAAATTTATTTTCAAAATATTGATTTCCAAATTATATGTTTTTTAAATAAATTTATTTGTGTTTTCCATTGTAATATGCATGCACTTACATCATTTGGAATGAGCAAAAAAATAAAATTTATAACCTACAAACTACTTAGAAAAATGACAAGATAGGGTTGAGACACAAGGAGGAATAATTTTATGCTTGGTGATCTAAAAAAATAAGATAAACAAAAACACACAAAAAAATGGTTGGTGGTGTTGAAGTGGAGTGAGTGAAAATCAGTGTGTGAGGAAGTGAAGGTGAACTGTTTAGTGCATGAAAGAAAATAAGACAGAAAGAATGCTCGTGGTGAAAACAACCAATTGATGAATAGGGGGAAAGTCCAATGGATGATTTTGATATTTCTAAGCCTCGTTCATGCACTGATGTTTAAGAAATATGGATCTGACTTAAGGTAACTGGCCATATTTTTCATCTATTTAGTTTTCAATGAAATAACCCTTACATTCCTCCAACTATTGATGTCATTCTATCAAATGGTGATGAATGTTAGATGTCACTGGGCTCATCTTGTCAGTTGAGTTCAGCGTGTCTCTCTCATTTGAACATGAGTCATTTTTCAATAAATTCCTTTGATTGAAAAAATTTTCATTTATATTCAAACAAGTTCGATGTTCACTCAACCTTTTTGTTTTGAAAATAAAATCATCCCACAAACATTAATCGAGATGATCCAAAAAATGATGCAGTGCGTGAATCAAAGTAAAAAAAATCTAACCTGCTAACTTACTCCCTCCCAAAAGAGTTTAACATGGTATAATGGTTTTCTTCAGTGCAAAAAATAGAATTAAAATCAATTATGTTCATGTTGAAATGAGTTGTAGAAAAAATAGAGCACAAGGAAAATAAAAATGTTAGTCTCCCTGCATGATCTCCCAAAGGCTCTGATTCCTGAAACCTGATGGTGGATGAGATGCTGCAATGCGCTTGATGTCCCACCCTGGGATCGAGGTATGAAATGATGATATCTTACTCTAATGCCCCCAATATGCTCCCAATGGAAATGTTGAAGTCCTTAGGGATGGAAGGATGGATCTAGATAGGTCCGAATGGAAGGTAGAATGAATTCCTCATGGAGAAGTGTTGTCTAGTCCCGCTGAATGCCCCCCCTCTAATTCATCACATCCTCATGTGACCCACTCCCCCACCTCCATTCGATGAAAATAACTCTCTAGAATCCCGCCTGAAGTGTTCCCTAGCCTCCACGTGGATATTTCATAGCTCTACTTCTTCCTTGCTAGTCATTGGAGCAGTTTGTCCTAACTGAATAAATGGGGCGTGTGTGCCAAGCCACAAACCGAACTCTTCAAAAAACTCACTTGAGTCAATTGAAAAAAATTAAAAAATTATATATAAATACTATATATTATATCACTACATAAAACTAATGAGAGTAATTATATATATATATAATAATATCTAATATTATAATGACTAAATTTGTAAATATAATTATTATATTTATTAATATTAACTTATTATAAGAAAAATGTAATTAATATTATATATATAAGTATTATATGTTATGTATATTATAAAATGTATTAAATATTATGATTTTATTATAATAAATTGTATAATATTATAATTATAATAAGGAAAATAAAAATGCTGAATTTGGGTGCGGGATTGTTTCGTTCAATTTTGGGAGAAGCTGATGGCTTGGGGTGGTTATGCAGTCTACAAAGGAGCCAGTCAGCTGCAATAGGAGAAATCAAGGGGGTCTCGGTGCAAGGTAGGTTAGGAGGCCACCACGACATTGCGATGGGGGATGAGGAAAGTAGGAGGCTCAACTACAACATGTGGCTATGAGGGAAAAGATGGTATAGGAGAGCGTGGTGGGATGAGATGGGGCTTCAGTGTGGGCCGAGGTTCAGGTGCGATGAGGTGAGTTAGGGGTCTATTTGGTTGAGTGCCAGCTTGAATTGAGGAAGTGACTAGGTCACAACAATGGGAATCCAGGTTGGAAAATTGTAGATTAGTGCCGACATAGGGTAGGTGTTTTAGTTGCAGATTTGAAACATGGTTTGAAATTTGATGTAGAATCGTTGATGTATGAAAAATTAGTCTATTGTAGGTCTAATTTTGTTCTTTTGTGTATTGTTCATGTTGTGCTACTGAGTATCTATGCTACTGTTTGGTTTTTTTTCTATGCAAGGGAGGGTGCAGAATGGAGGCATAGAGATGGTGTGGAGGAGGGCTGTGATTTTGGATGAATGGATGTGGAAACAATAGTGAGCTGTGTTGGTTGCAGGTAACAGTTCCAATGGTAGAAATAGTGAGACAGGTAGGAGAAGGAGAGGTGGCACCATGAGTACTACTCACGATCTCACTATGAGTGATGCTCATGGTCTCAATGTGAGTGATGCTCATGGTCTCACTATGATTAGTTCTCACAGTCTCAGCATGAGGTGGGGGATACCATGGCAATATGGAGAGGTGCCACCATAATCTGCAAAACAAAAAAAATTAAATTAATTAAAACCTTAATACTGCTAAAAATGGATAATAAATTAACAAATTAAATTAAATACAATATATTTAAAAACTAAATAATTAATACATGATAAAATAAATAATTATGTGTGATTTATTTAAGAGAATGAATTTATTAGCATTAAAAATTATAAAAAAATAAATTTAAGAACAAATTATAGTTATTATAGTTTCCTGCTTAATTTATTTAACCAATTAATTAATCTAATAGTTTAGTAAATTAAATATTTGAATAAAATTACATTGTTAAACACCAATTTAATTATTTGAAGTAAAGTGAGTTATTTATTTACAAATAATAAAAAAGAATTACTTAAATTAAATAACTGATAAACAAACAAGTATCAAAATTTATAAAAATAAATGAATAAAAAATAAAAGTCAAATTCACAAGAATTTATTTAATTAAATAATTATTTTAAAATGAAAAAAATTCACATTAAAAAACATGATTTAAACTAAAAAATATTATTTTACACTACTGGTAACAAAAACAAAACAATTATCAATTGTTTAATAAAAAAAACATTTTGGTATAGAAAAGTTAGTAAAACTACAAAAATAGATGTGGAAAAGAGTGTGAAAATACTAACACTTGAAAATCCCCCACACTTAAAAACTTTTTTTTCCAGAAACAAGTACATGCCATTGAATTTAAAACAAAGAGATGATTTGTGAATTTCAGCCCAAAAAGTGCCTGATAAAACATTAATATACCGTGGATCAAGACCAAAGAGTAGGTCAGGATTTTCATGGTTGTTCAAATATGATGTCTTAACTAGCTTAAAATATCCCCTGGTTGTCAAAAGCGTCACAGATTCATAAACTGTCAAGCATGGAATGCCTCGTACATGTACTCATTAACAATCCCACTTCAATTTCCAATTTAAGTTCTATTTCAAGGAGTGTTGGAAGGTTAGATGAAGTTTAATTCAAAACATAACCAAGGGAACCTTCCATTAACACCTTACCTAGGTTCCAAAAAATAAATTACATTAATTTCATCACTTTATTGGCTCAACTTAAATGAATAGTAACAATGTCAATTTCCCCTTCTTCATTTGGGATCGAAATTCCTCTCACCTAAATGAGTTCAATTTCGACAAGGGCACATTATTTTACACTTTCCATTCCATATTACATATGCAGTGCATTGTGCTTAGCACTTATTAAGATTTAAGCTTTATTTATTTATTCATTTAAATGAACCCAGAGCGCCTTGTCTTAGATACTCACTATGGGATCACATTTTCCTATTTTACTCCTGTTTCAAAGGACTTAATTAATAATTAATCATGTTGACTTCCTATTGTGATTGAATATTTTTTTTCAAAATGTGTGAGTACCCTAGGTTCTAGTGGGTGTTTCTTGTTACCCTATGTCATGATCATCATCCCACAAATCCTATCCTTTCACATTCCCATCCTCAGTTCCTAAACAGACATATTGATAGAGACAATGAACAATTGCACCCAAGAATACTTCATTATCAATAGTTTACGAATAAGTTCCACTCTCATCAACCAGTGAGTAGTTCCGCATTAATAAGAACATAGTTTATATAATAGTGAACCTCCAATGGCCCTCATTTAATGAAAAAACATTATATTTTTTGAAAAAAATTGAACTAATTTTGAAAAAAATTGACAATTGTTTTACAAACATTGGTTCAAGAACGGAGAATTCGAAATGTCACTAGAATGACATCTCCCCCATACTAAAAAAACATAAAATTATCGCAAATGTTTACTTATAAGGTGTAAGATAGTTTATATTCAAAATAGATTGACATTTCAGCTTAAAAATGGTATAGAGGGGTATCAATGAGGTTCAAAAATTTTCTTTACCCCCAAAAAAGTAAAATAAAAAAGAATCATAAAATAATAGAAGAACCAAACCCCATTAATCATTACCAGAAAAAAGCTCAGTTGTATTCCTAAAATGTTCATGATTTGAATAATTTTGATCATAAAAAAATATTTTATTAATGAAATTTAACTAGTTTCATGATTAACAATGATGGGCAGTAACAACTTAATGACAAGGAAAAAAGTAGGTGTAAAAAGTTTCAAAATGCAGCTCAATTTTTTTTTTCAACTAATTTGATAATATCAAGATATCACCAACGTAGGATGCAAATAACAATTTTTAGAGGCTAGATGGATGTCCCCCTCACTTAATTCACAGTGATGATTATGCAGGTAATTAAAAGTGTAGAAGGGAAGAACAACACATTCATAAATCATCAAAGCTTTATCACTGAATTCCATGGACAGATCCTCGTCTGTAGCACATGGTGGTTACTCCTCTTCATTAACAAAAATGTTTAAATGAGTAAAATTATATTTCATAGTTTGAAGTTCATGATTTTTAACCCAAGGGAGTGAGTAGAAATTAATGTTTTCTATATGATGTAGTGGATATCTCCCTTGGGTTTTCTTGGCCATGTTTCTAGATACAACCCCTCTATCTATAAAACAACAAAAAATCATGAGGTACCAACAAGAAGTCAAGAGGTTAAACTATAGAACACGTAACATGGGTTCAAATTATTGAATAATTGAAATAAATAGAATGAAACTAAGAAAAGATCGGTTAGTTCCCATGCAATAATGAGATTATAGTCCTCAGTTAGAATTGAAATAGTTCATTCGTCCTATTGATATATGGAAGACAGTCACTTTAGATGACCTTCAAAGAAGATATTTATTATTTCACCATTGACTAAGAATGTTTGATTATCTTCTATAACTAGCTCAATAGCTCCATTAACCAAGACTTTAACAATGGTAAATGGTCCTGACAACATGGTCATCAACTTTCCTAGAAACAGCTTCTATCTAGAATTGAAATGTAGGACCCTCTCATCAACATTGAAATTACTATTTTGGATGATTGATTCATGAAAATACATTGTTATAAATTTCAGTATTCTCATAGGTCTCTCTTCTAATATCCTCCATATCAATCATATCTAACAATATCCTCTCACCAACAGAATTGAAATCAAATTTAAGAGCATTCACCGCCCAATAAGATCTCTACTATAACCCAAAAGGTAGATGATATGTTTTCCCAAAGAGTATCCTATATGGTGACATCACTATAAGAGTCTTATAATCAGTTTTATAGGCCCAAAGGGCCTTATCTAACTTCATTGACCATCCCTTCATAGAGCTAGACACTTTTTTCTCTCCAAAATAGATTTCTGTTCTTTATTTAAAACATCTGATTTCACACTAGAATGTTGGTGGTTAGTGGTGCATGTCTTATATGGGTACCCATACTTCTCCATCAAGCCATTAAACTAATAATTATTGAAGTGAGTCTCATTATCCTTGATGAATTCTCCAGGAACACCGAAGCTGGAAAAGTTGTTTTTCTTGTTGAATTTCACAACTCTAGCAGCTGAATTGTTGGGTAGAGCTACTACCTCAAGCAACATTAACACCAATTTTACAACAACCAAAATTTAATTATTCCCATAAGATTATGGGAGTGGTCCCATGAATTATATGCCCCAAACATAAAGGATTTCAACCTCTAGAATTAATTTTTTGAGAATTTCCTTCCATCTTCCAACATTTATCCACATTTGACTATTCTTACAGATAATAACCAGACCCCTAGAATCATTACAATTTTTTGTCTAGAAGAAACTAGGTTGTAGGAACTTGTTGGAAATTCTTTCTCCTCTATGGTTTCCATCCCAAGGTGATAAATAGAAGCTCTCAAGTATAGTAAAAATGTTATTATAAACCACACAACTTCTCTAAATCCCATCTGCACATCTCTAAAATAGAAGAGAGTCATCCCAAATATAATATTTCAGCTCATATATAAAGCTCTTCCTCTAGTTGTATGAGAGATACTTAGGAATGTTTTCCGTTACCTGAATGTTGGGATAATCTACAAACCAAGAATACTGTTGCACAGAGGCAACAATCAATTGTTCATCTGGGAAAGAAGTATGGATATCTCTTGGTTCCTTACTTGGTGTATTGGGTGATCGAGACAAATGACCAACAACTACATTTTTAGCCCCTTTATTGTACTTAATTACTAAATCATACTCCTATAAATACAAGGTCAACCTCATGAGTATGGGATTTGAGTATTTTTTATCCAGCAAGTATTTTAGTGCTAAATGATTTGCGAAAATCATGATACTTGATCCTATAATGTACTTCCTGAACTTTTCCAAAGAAAACATCACAACAAAAAACTCATTTTCAGTGGTAGAATAATTATTCTAGGCATCATCTAGTAGATTGATTTCATAGTAAGTAACATGATGTTTCCAATCCTGACTCCTCCCTAAAAAAAATCCTACATTAATGTCACTAGCATCATACATCACCTCAAAGGGATTCATTTAGTCAGGAGAAGTGATTATAGTTGAAGTAGTCACCTCTCCATGAGAAGATTAAAAGCATTTAGAAATTTATCATTGAAGACAATGTGTGTGTCCTTAACCTTCTAGGAGCACATGGGTCTAGTAATCTTAGAATAGTCCTTAATGAACCTTTGGAAGAACCTATCATGGCCCAAGAAAATTCTATTCATTTGACATTTTCAGGTATGGGAAACATTTGTATTACCTCAACTTTAACATTATCAACCTCCAACCCATTCTTAGAAACCTTGTGTCTAAAAACAAAGCCTTCAGTGGCCATGAATTGGCACTTCTCACTGTTTAAGACTATGTTGGTCTCATGGAAACTTTTTAACACTAGTTCAAGATTTTTTAGATAGTTCTCAAATTTATTTCCAAGGGAAAAAAATAATCCATGAACACATAAATTATTATTTCAATCATGTCGGAAAAAATTACCATCATGCACCTAAAAAAGTGGCTGGAGCAACACACAAGCCAAAAGGCATACACTGGTTGGATAATGACCCAAATGGACAGGTGATAGTGGTTTTATTTTGGTCCTCAGGTGAAATGGAAATCTGGTGGTAACCAGAATAACCATGAAGAATGCATTAGAATTAATTTCTTTCCAGTCAATCTAAAATTTGATCCAAAAATGTAATGGTAAAGTGGTCCTTTATTATGGCAACATTCATCATTATTTATACTAAATAAACTGTCCATTGATTCAATAATTTTGTTTGGATTGGCTCATTTTTTTCATTAGTGACCTCTTTTACTCCACACTTTTTGGTTACCAACAAGACAAGACTTACCCAAGGGCTATGAAAAATGGAAAAAATTATTAAAGCATCAACCAACATAATATCTTCTTCTGTCACAACTTCCTTTATGTTTGGGTTGTGTATTATTTGGGCTTCTACTCTCAGATTATACATAGGTTCCATGGGAATTTTATGCATACATAATGATGGACTTATCCCCTTGATATTAGAAATCGACCAACCTATGAAAGACTAGTACTTCATAAAACACTAAGAAAATTTCTCTCTTGACTCGCCCATAGGATCAATGAAATTATCACAGGAAGGGTGGAACTATCTCATAAAAAGGAATATTTGAGATGGGTAGGGAGGGGATTGATTATATGGGTGGGTGGTGACTTTCTTGGGGGAAGACAATTGGGCTTAGGTGGCCCAAGGCCTTCATACTGCCTCTAGAAGAAGGCATTAGAGAAATATTCTTCCACTGTAGTAATCCTTCCAAAAAAATATCATCAAACTTAGACTCCTCCCTCCAGGTAAGAATGTGCTAAAAAATTCATCTAGGTTCTTCCAAAATTTTCCCTCGTACTCATCAACAGATTCTCCCCCCTTACATGAGTTGATCCCCATGTAAGGGGAAACAGGGATCTCAAGTTCACTATTGACTTCAGATATCATTCACAGAAACACTTATTCCTACTTATCAACATTACTCTCAATAACTGGCATCTCATAGGAACCTCCGGGTCACACTCCATAACAAGGATAGGACATTTAGCAGGCCAAAAGATTTTTCCTACTCCCACTAATAGATCATCAACCACAGCCACTAGATGTGTAATGGACCTATCAAAAAGCTGCAACACAATAGGGGTGGGTTGGGGACATCCTAATCTCAGGTGCTAAAAAGGTGACAGGGGAATAATATTAACAATATCACCCAAATCACAGAAACAATTGAACTTACCACCTATATACCTAAAGGTGAAATGGATAGAGAAGCTTCTTGGGTCCTGAAGCTTAGGAGGTATCCTATTCTTCTAGACTACACTACACTCATATGTTAAGCTATAGGTAGAAAATTATTCCAATGTCTTTGTATTTGAACAAATTTTATCGAGTGATTTTAGATACAATGGTATTTGTATCAGGGATTCTAGGAATAAGATATAAATGCTCAACTTTTTATGCAGTTTAAAAAATTTCAACAATTTAGAATCATGAATTGTATTCTTAATTATTTGTGTTAAGGGAATTTTAGGGCGAAAATTCCCCATAATTGGGGGCATCTCTCTAGATTCCTCATCAAAAAATTTCTTCCCTTTATTGTATTTTTTTTCAAGACATTCTCATTCGGTTTTTGAGCTAGAACATCATAAACTGGAGGGATTCTGGTAGTGCTGACTAGTTTTCCAAATTCATGTTTTTTGATATTTGGGTTTCCAACATCATCTAGTTTCTCATTTTCAGAATTTTGGGGTTCTTTCCTTAGCTCTTGGTGAGTGTGGAGACCACTTCAGGTGGCCACATCCATGGAATTTTCTCTAGGATTAGCTTTAGTGGTGTTGGGAAACCTACCCTTCTCAATATTACTGGCATCCCCGGCAAACTGCTCCATTTGATTTTCTAAGTTATTCATTCTCATATCCATTTGAACATTAAAATAATCATTTTTGGACTTTCGTTTATCAAAAATCCCTATAAAATGATGGAACATGTCACTAACCTCAACTTTTGAGTGTGATGACTATAACTTTGGTTGGGGTTGGGGTTAGGGTTGGTATGGCTGTCTGGAAGGCTGCTAAAATCCACAAGGGGTAGTACGTTAGAGGACTCCTTACTCCCTCCATGGTAGGTTCAAATAGTTTCTATACCACTAATTATAGGTGTTGGAAAAAATGTCTTCCCTAGGCTATATCCGAGGACCATGGCCAGCAAAGGTGGCACTCTCATGAGGCTAGATAAGCATATCATTGTTTGGAAAATAGGATTAAGAATGGCCATACATGCCACAATGGTGGCACTACTCCTTAATGTTATGATATAGATTCTCATTAAAGAGCCTAGAAGCATGGGCTTAAACTTGAGGATCCTGGGCGATTTCCTTTTCCCAAATGGTTATCCTCCTAAATCATATGTGTTGGGAGCTTTTAGATTAGGTTTTAAATAGTTTTTTGAGCTCCTCAGTAATACTATCACTGAAGTCACCTCCAGAAAACTAATACACCAAGGTTTAATTATAAGTGGGGAGACTATTGTAGAAGGTCTCTATGAGGAATTAGGGTGTAAATTGAAGGTTTGGGCACTACCTAATCAAACCTCTAAACCTATCTCAGGATTTATGAAATAGTTATCCTTTATCCTGAAAGAATCTAGTCATTTTGTGATTAATTTCATATGTCAACCTCCAAGGATAGAATTTAATTATGAAGTAATTATAATCTTGATCCAAGTGACAAATATATATTCTTCTAATTGCTGAATCCATGTCCTAGCATAGACCTTGAGGAATAAGGTGAAAACTCTCAGTTTAACCTCTTCCTTAGTGAGACACTGAAGTGGTAGCAGTAGGACACAACAGTAAAAGGCTCTAATGATGTAAATAGAGTCTTCAATAGGTATTCCATTAAAGGAAGATAGCTAACTAAGCATGGATTGCTTGATATCATAAATATTGGACCTATGAGAGAGTCTAATTCACGAAGGGTTACTAAACACTGAAGGAATAAATAACTCTATCAAACTGTTCTTCTCAGCTATGTTATTTCCCGGTGGGTTCATCATTTCAGGTTGGTTCAATTCTCAAGAAGTTGATTGTTCATGTTCTTATTTCTCTTATCTTCCTGCTTGATCTTTTATTTGTTCTTTTTCACTTCCTTTAGTGGCATATCAATTTCAGGATTACCAGGAACAAAGTATTCAGAATTTGACCTAGTTTTCATGCAGTATGTTCACAATTTTTTTAATTTCTTTTTGTTTTTGTAAATTTCTTTGTTTATTTTCTTCACATATTTTTTTATTTTGTTCTTATGTGATTTGTTTTTGATTTTTTGTTAATATCACACCTGGAATCCCCAGCAATGGTTGGAAAAGTTTCATGCATGTGTGTCATTGGGGATGATTGAAAAATTAATATTTATAACCTAATTACTACATAGAATAGTGGAAATATGGGGATGAACCATAGGGAGGCCTAACGTAGTGCTTGGAGATCTAAACATATAAAGATAATCAAATTAAAGACAGACAAGAACAAAATAAAAAAAACTTGGTGTTTGTGAAGGGGAGTGGGTGAAAAGAAGTGTGTGAGGAAGTGAATGTGAACTGGTGAGTGCACAAAAGCAGATACAAAAACCAAAAAGCTTATGGTGAAAACAACTAAAAGATGATTAGGGGGAAAAGTACACTGGATGATTTCGATATTACATAGAATTTTTCATGCACTGAAGTTTAAGAAATATGGATCTGACTTATGGTAACTGGCGAGATTTGTCTTCTGTTCAGTTTGTGATGAGATTTCCCTTACAGTCCTTCAACTGTAGAATTCATTACATCCAATGGTGATGAATATCAAATGTGACTGGTCTTACCTTGACAGTTGAGTTCATTATGTCTCTGTCATTTATACAAGATTCAATTTTCAATGAATTCCTTATATTGAAACAATTTTCCTTTAGATTCAAATAAGATCGGTTGTCACTCATCCTTGTTTTTTTGAAAATAAAACCATCCTGCAAACAGTTAGAGAGACGATATAGATAATGATGCAGTGTGTGAATTAGTGTAAAACAGATCTGACTAACTAGCTAACCCACGAAAAATATTTTAGCTAAACATAATGGTTGGCCTCAATGAAAAAATAGAATTAAAATCAATGATGATCATGTTGAAATGAGTTACAGAATAAACAAAGATCATGGAAAATGAAGATGTTTTTCTCCATTATTGATCTCCCAAAAGCTTAAATTCTTACTACTTGATGGTGGATCAGATGCTGGAATACGGTCGATGTCCCACCTAAGGAATTGAGGTTTGAAATGATGATCTGCTGCTCTAATGCCTCCCATCTTCTCTCATTTGAAATCATGAAGACTATGGGGATATCCAGATGGCTCTAGATGGATCCCAATGGAATGTATAATGAAGTCCTACTGGAGAAGTGCAGTCTAGTACCGCTGAATGTGCCCCGCTAATTCCTCACCTCCTAATGTGACCGGCTCCCCCTCCTCCACTCTACGAAAAGAAATCTTTGGAATCCTACCCATAGTGTTCCCTGGACTCTACATGGAGCATTCACAGTTCTACTTCTTCCATTCAAGTCACTAGAGCATTTAGTCCAAGCTGAATAAATGGGTCATGCCCTCTAATCCACAAGCCTCCCTCTGTAAAAAAACACACGTGAGTCATTGGAAAAAATAGAAACAATTATATATAAAAACTATATTTTATATCAGTACATAAAATTAATGTGAATATATATAAATATATATATATATAGTAATATCTAATAATATTATCACTAAAATATGTAAATATAATTATTATATTTATTAATATTTACTTATTATACAAAAATTAATTAATAAAATATATATAAGTTTTAGAAGATATGTATTTTATATAATGCATTATATATTATGATGTTATTATAATAATTAGTCTAATATTATAATTATAATAAAGAAAATAAAAAGGATGAATTGGGGGGGTTGTTTGTTTGATGTAGGGAGAAGCCAGAGGCTTCGAGTGGTTCTGCGGTCTACTACAGACCCAGTTATCTAGAAGAGAAGAAAATAAGGTGGTCTCAGTGCGGGGTAGCGGAGGATGCGACGATGATATTATGTTGGGGATGAAGAGAGTTGTAGGTTCGAATCTAGAATATGGATGCGAGGGAAGATATAGGGAAGGGAAACTCAGTTAGATGAGATGAGGCTTTATTGGGGGGCTGAGGTTTAGGTGCAACAAGGTGAGTTAAGTTTCAATTTGGTTGAGAACCACTCAAAATGAAGAAGAGAAAGGGTCACGACGAGGGGAATCCTAGCCAAACGCTTATAGATCAGTGCCACCATAGGGTAGAGGTTATAGTTGCAGATCTGAAATAAGGTTTGAAATTTGATGTTTAAACGCCGATGTTTGAAAAATTAGTCTAATGTAGGTTTAATTTTGATCTGCTGTGTATTATTCATGTTGTGCTACTGAGTAACTGCACTGCTGGTTAGTGTTATTACTGTGCAAAGGTGGGCACAGAATTGAGGTAGGGAGATGGTGTGGAGGAGGGATAGGATGGTAGATAGATGGCAGTGGGAACAATGGTGAGTTGCAGGAAACTGTTCGAAGGGTAGAAACTATGAGATAGGTTAGAGAAGGATCTATGGCACTGTGAGTACTTCTCACGGTCTCACTGTGAGTGATACTCACAGTCTCTGTTAGTGATTCTCCCAGTCACACCATGAGTGAGGCTCATGGTCTCACCGTGAGGTGGGGGAAACAGTGGCAACATGGAGCGGTGCCACCACAATCTGCAAAAAAAAAGCAAAAATTAAATTAATTAAAACAATAATACAACTAAAAATGGATTAATAAATTAATCAATTAATTTAAAAATAATATAAGTAAAAACTAAATAAATAAAAAAATATTAAATAATAAAATTAAATATGATTTATTTAATAGAATGAATTTATCTGTATTAAAAATTATAAAAAATTAATTTAAGAACAAATTAAAGTATTTACATTTACTTGTTTAAAATTTTTAACCAATTATTTAACCAATAAATTCACCAATTAATTAATTTAAGAGTTAAGTAAATTAAAAATTGAATAAAAATATATTGTCAAACAAAAATTTAATTATTTAGTGTAAAGTGAGTTATTTATTTACTCTTTAATAATTAATAATTACTTAAATTAATGAATTGATAAACTAACTATAAAGAAAAATTATAAAAATTAAAAAATAAAAAATAAAATTCAAATTAAAAAGAATTGATTTAATTAATGAATTATTTATAATTACCATTACATGCATTAAAAAAATTATTGACCCTAAAATATATTATTTTAAACAGCAAGGTACAGAACCACAACAATTTTAAATTATTTAATAAAAAACAATATTTTTGTGTCAAAAAGGCATTAAAACTACAAAAAAGTTTGTGGAAAGGAGTGTGAAAACACATCCACATCATATTATTTTTAAATCCATAAGAATTATTGTATTTGAAAACAATATATATCAATTATTTATTTATATAGAAATAAAAAAATCAAAAGATCTTTCCGAAAATATTTTCAAATGTATTTTAATTGATTTTTAACACTTCAATGACAAATATTTCTCACTCTATGTTCTTAAAATTATTCTTAGGGTTTTTATTAGTTTCATGGATATTTTCATTAATATGGATACTGCACATGAAAATTCAAATATTTGAATATTTATATTCAGTTTAAACTCCAATAATATTTAATAGTGTCCCTTTTCCTACAAATCTTGTAACAAAAATGATCTCAAATTGTATAATGGCGTTTATGTTGTCATTATATCCTATAAAATAAAATATATAGTATTATATCCTATCCCATCTAAAATCAAGGGTCTTGAGACATTACATCTTTTGGGTCTCTTTCATCCAATATCCATGGTTTTATAACTTCAACCTTTAATTATAGGATGGTTTCCACATATCTAGACCTTTATGTTTTGAAATATTTATTGATTTGTTTCAAAATTCAAATTTTGGGATCCAAATAATAAAATCAAGTCTGTTTATTGAATATGTTAAGAAAAAATTATAAACCCTTTTTTCTATAAATTGAATAGTTTTTCTATTTTATATGCCATCTCAAATAAAAGTTTCCCTAAATTATAACACAAATTTCATTAAATATTAACTAAATGGATCATTAAGAGGTGTTTTAAACATAATAAATTTATCCTTGGTTTTAAATTTTATTTATTAATGGTTTATTTGGAAATTAATGATATAATTGGTATCTAAAAGATATATTCCAAAATATTAGTAGCTTTAATATATTTTTAATTCTAATTGTTAGAAACATATATCACTTTTGATTAATCTTTTACATGTCTTTAATTATTATACACAGATACATCGATATATTTCGATACATACACCCATACACACACACACACAAAAAAACACACACACACACAAATATATATATATACATATACATATATATATTCACCAAAATAGGTGTGAATATTTAAATTTAAATGAGATTTACCTATATAACTAAATACATTTGGTCATAAGGATAATGTATGATTTGGAACACAAATTTTATATCTTATAACTATATTCTAAATAAAATTTCCAGGGGGTTCTCTCTGTGGTATTTTGTGGAATAAATATCATTTTCAAATTATATGTCTTTGTTTACACCTTTTAAATCTTTATAAAAAATATGATACACGCCAAAAAATCACATGGAATTATTATATGTGTTATATTTTAAAATTATATGATTTTAGGATGGTATGTTTCTTGTAGAGGGATTCATATTTGTTTTGTTTGGATTTATGATGGCTTTACGAGTTGTTATTTCATTTATTTGTGATTGTGGTTTTATACATTCATGACATTTCTATTTTATGAATCATTATGGGGGTGACACATGTAAACCGAGAGTAGCTATACTGGATTGCTATGACAAGTATACAATTAAATTATCTTCCCTCTCTAACCATTAAATTTGGAACAACATTAACTAAACAACATGATGATATAATTGTAGTTAATACTATGACTTGGGAAAGGGTCTCCCCAGTGGTCATGCATAGTAAAAGTTCTTTTTTTTAAAAACTGTGAGTATGAGGAATATATTTAAAGGCATCGACCTAAACTTCCATAGGTTTTGACAATGGTTCTTACTCTTATATAGTTATTATTTAATATTAGTTTATGAGGGATTACTATTTCATATACCTTGTATTCTACTGAAAATTTGAATATTCATTTTACCATTGATTTCATATTTTAAATATTTTTATTGACAAAAGATATACTATACAATTTTAAAAAAAATATGAAATCAACGGTTTTTTAAGACATAATTTTTTTATGAAGTAAATTTTTAATGTGTTTACTAGTTATATAAAATTATTAATATATTCATCTAATAAAATTTATAACTCTTCTTTTTAAAGAACATGGTTTGTAAATATTTATCTAGTTGTATTTTTAATCGATCTTGAAAATGGTACTTTTATTAAAGGATACTCATGTGAAAAGGTATGTGTAGGCCTACTAGAAACGTTTTTGCTTATGCCTATATTATACATCCCACTTTCAGGTTTGGGTTCACCATATGGTTTATTATGGAGAAAATTATGTTTCCAGATCACATGGTGAATCTCAGATTGACATGGATGTTAGTTGGTTGTTTTATTTAATTTTCTCCCTATCATATGACTAAAATTATATAACAATACCAACCCCAGAATCCCAAATATAGGGAATTAAGTTATTAAATTGTAATAGATAAAATAATAAAATTCTTAAAGGACTGAATTGTTTAACAGTTTTGGAGAACTAGATGAATACCATAATCCCCTTTTAATATGGGATGAAAAATAAAAAATCATATAAATGGAAGGAATTTGGAATCCTCAAACTCATTAATATAAATCATCATCATATTCATAGGAAAATAATAACAATAAAGGTGAGATTTAATGATCAATAATGGATAAATATATAATAATCAATTTAAATTTATGATGCATAATCATAATGAAAAGGTGAATAATTGAAAACACATGCCATTTAATCTAAAAAATGTGAATAAATGAATCCATACTTAATATAATAGAAAAAATTATAATGTAAATTAAAAATAATTTAATTATAAATGAATAAAATGAGTAATTATTTGTAGTCATGTTTCCATGGTACATAATACCTTTACCATCATGATCATTTTTGAAGACAGTAAAATATACATGGTAAAATCCCATCAGAATTGGAAAAACTAATTTAACTCATGAGACTACCAATGAATGGTTGGGATATCTATAAATAGTACAAAAAATTGATGTCATATCCAAATCATTCATTATATATAAAATATTAAATTTAATTCAAAAATCATGTGCCTTGTGATCAAATATATATATTGAGTAAATAATACATTTTTATCAATATTTACATAGTTGATCAATTAAATGTCATTGTAAACACCATATATAAAAATGGAATATTGTTTAGGAAATAACAATATCTATTATATTAGAGTATTTATATGTAATTTTAAATGAAAATCAACTATAATAATGTGATTATTTTAGTATAATGTTAAAAATCACAAAAGAAAGTGAGATTGTACAATAACTTTTGGCACAACGTAATTTTCAATTAAAATCATTTTAAATGAGTCAATTAAAAGTTAAAAATAAAATTATATAAAGTAATAGTGAATCATGATATTAAATTTCAATTCAGTGGTATATACACTACAAAAAATGAATTTTTATATAATGAAAAATAAGTCAAAGTGCAATGAAAATTTATATGAAATCCATTACCTCACGCTTCCTTTGGGTTGCACATTATGTAACCTAATATATGTTCATCTTAAAAAGTTTATAACCTATAATAGAACAATAATAATATTTATATTACCTTATATTGTCTTTTTATTAAAAATTATCACTCATTATTTTAAAATCATTCATTAGTTTCATTTTTTCAGGTGTTAATTGCCTTGTTTTCTCATTTGGGCTTATCATGAATGTTCTGGTTATTATACATATTTTATAGTATATTAATTTAAATAATAATAATTATGAAATAAATATTATTTTTATATATGATATATACATCTAATATCAATCATGAAATATAGTTTTGATAAATGAAGTGTGTTATGATCATGGAAATTGTTGGCCATATGTATGTATTTGTAATGTTTTTATTTTAAAACCATCATTATAGAAAAAATATAAGTAATACATTACCTTTATAAAATTCTGATAATATAATATATACAATATCATTCCTTTGAATATACATATATATCATCCATGTGGTGTGGTGATGAAAAGAGAGTCAGATCATTCAATGATAGCGATACTCAACATATACACAGACAGCGTTTTCATCTTTCATTGAGTGTAAATTTAAGAATGAAAATGGTATATATTATCTATTGTGAATGAAAAATATTTAATGAATATAATTATAATTACATATATTTCACATATAAAATTTAAAAATTTTATTATCCCCATCCATGTAAAGAGTTTGTGAAGACAAATCACATCTCTTCATGAGTCGGTACTTTTTCTTACACACAAGCAATGATAACATATCTCCTATGGAATACAAAATATTTGTTATATATGTTATAATTACATAATATGAATAATTATGTTTTCAATATTTATATATATATACATCATACCAAACTCAAGTGTGTTGTTAATGGAATAATTAATTACATCAGTTCACGCGGCGGTGGTCTGCAGTACACAGGAATGATTATTTCATAACCCATTTGATGGTAGTGGGGGTGTATGTATTGAAAAAAAATAAAAACATATATTTATATGGAAGATACAGAGTTTAATAGATAATAATTTATTAATACTTATATAATGGGATGGAGGAAGAAATTAATTGAAAATGTTCTTTTAATAATGTCATGTAATCATTAGGTATCCCCCTTAGGTTTTCACTAATGCCTTTATAAGATGTATGTATACAAAAAATATGGTCTATAGGATGGGAATATGGAATTTGGGATTTTAATTTTAGATGGTATTAGTATAATTAGGTGGATTTGAATGTGTCAATAATAGTGGAGAGTGGTTCTCTTTTACAAGTGTGGTAGGTGGAACACTTGTAATTTTTAGAATGAAAATGGTGTAACCTCATTTTTCACAATTTAAAAGGGTCTAGAATAGATTATTATCAATAAATAGACCTTATATGTTCTTAATATGTCTTAATTTCTTTTATACTTGTTTTTAAGTCATTTTATCCCTTATCACTTTTTGTTTGTCCCAAAGAAAATCTATTTTTACTTGAACAACGATAATTAATTTTAATTATTTTCACTATACATTGTGGTAAAAAATAATGTTAAATTTATTATATAATACAAATTATTTTGTTTAAAAACATGGAAACCATTTTTCCAAAATCAATTAACAGTAATGGAAAAATTAATTTAAAATTAATCGAACAAACATGATGAGATTGTTGGTTATAATAATAAAATGTTCAAAATTATAAAAGGGTGTAGATAAAATAGAAATAGAAATATAATTCCAGTGGCCTAAATTAGAATAATTGAAATAAATGTTAAATAATATTAATTTCAAAAAATAAAAATATAACTAAATGATAAATTTTTTAAATGAAGATGATGTTCTCAATTAAAATTTTGTTTTTTATTATTCATCAACAAATAAATAATTTCTGAAAAATTCCAATAAAAAATCACAAAAATAATTTTGATATAATTTTTAAAAAATTAAGATTATTTTTCTGAATAAATGTTCCAAAAAACATTATAATTATCATTAAATTATTTGTGAAATGCGCGACTAAAGAGTACATTAAAAAATATTGTTTTTTAGAAGCATTAATTTTTTATTTAATTGATTATTATTTTATTTATAGTAAATATATAACCATAACTGATATAATTTATTTATTAATATTCATCCCCATTAATTTATTTTTTATGTGATATCTATGATGTTAAACATTAATATTTTAATAACAGGTCATATTTCATTAAAACTTGGTGTTTTATGTAACACATGGTAAAATAATTTTTGCATGTAACACAATATAAAAATTAGTGTAAACATTAATACATGACAAATGTAGTTTTTCAGGTTTAATGATATAATAACGAATTAATTGATTTTTAAAAAATAGATAAAAAATTCACAAATTGTTATATTTTCTTCTAAGATTGTTGTTTTGTGGAATGCATGATATCAAATACGATATTCCTAATTTATAATTTCAAGGTGTTACAAATTAACATACCATGATTTTCATCCATTATTTTATTTATAGTTGTTATGCATCAGGAATTATGGGTACTGAAACTAGTTCAGTTTTGTCTGTGGGAGTTAGAGGTTAGGGGGAGGCTTTATTGTTATTTATTTTCACCTTATTCATAATTATCAATTTCTTCATGGTCGTCTAATGTATGGACAATTCATGCAAGTTTTAATTTTTAAAATATTAATACTATATTAATTTACATTATAAGAATGATTATTGATATTATCACTTATTCAATTCTTTTGGTGCTTTTCACCATCCTAGGATGACCAAGAGTGACCCTAATGTATTTCACTTGCCGGCTTAGGCATCTGATAGATGAGAAAATTTGTGTTTGTTCATTACATGTGTGGACACCACTAGAATAAAATGTAAATTAAAAAAAATGTTCTTTAGTTAGTAACTGTTAAATACATATGGATATTTCAAAATAACCTTTTCAATACTTTTTTAGTCATTATTAAATTAATTAGACATAAATAGTTACAAGTTTATCACAAAAAACTTTAAATTCATTTCATTTTAATTTTTTTATTATATAATTTATTAAACATAATTATTCATGAAATATTTAGTTTTTAAATAACTAATATACATCAATTAAGTTATTTTTACAGATATTTTATGAACAAATTAATCATAATATGGTAGACTGTGTGGAAAAAAACCAATTTAGGAATTGACCAATAAATCTTATTACAATATATATCAAATTATCATGCAATATGATATGGTTTATAGATTATGATACTTCCATGTATCATATAATTTGATAAGTTGTTTTAATGGAAATTATTTTTCATCAAAAATAGTAGATCAAATTATTGAACAATGATAATCATAGAACCCATTTTAATGTTTTCTTCGGCTTACAATAAGAATCATCATTCAACAAATTAGAATTACCCTATTTTTTTAAAAAAAAAATTAACCACTAGAGTAACAAAAATTGAAGATAATACTAAACCACATGCTTTTCATTATAGATTCTTCTCATTGATGATCCTTACCTCCTATAATTTAATCTCAGAAAAAGTACATCTAATGGAAAAGCGTGTCATGGATATAATTCTCTAAAACAAACAACTAAAAAAGCCATTTGATAATAAAAAAACTTATTCTTCTATATATGACATAATTTTACACCATTTAATGTGATAAATATGTAGAATATAACAATATATATATTTTAATTTAGAAAATTTAAAAAATTTGTTTTATTAAATAAATTATATGTAACTACTAATTTTATTAATAAATAAAAAATAAAAAATACATAAATTAATACGTACATTAATATATATATATATATATTCACATATCAGAATTTTAAATAACCATTAACAATACAATAACAAGGTAATTTTTATGACTCATTTTTTATTAATAATATATAGAAATATTTTTTCTTTATGGAGTACATAAATACATGTTATTTGTTACTAGTTATCTATTAAAGTGGAAAGGTCAATTAAGGGATATAAAAATTTATTTTTTGAAAAAATGTGCTAGAAATAATTTTTTTTATTTCTCAGAAAGTTTATTAAAGATGTTATACAAAATATAAAATAATACTCATCATATCAAACAGTTTTCATATATTTATGATTAATTATTTAATGGAAATGTAATTTTTTAAAGAATATTAGTGTTAAATAATAAATTTTAAATATGTGAAATTATAGGGGAAAAAATTAGAAAAAAAAATAAATTATTTATTATATAGTGTAGTTCTTGAAATTAATTAATCTAAATAAATTCATTAAATATAGTTTATGATAATTTATTATATAAAATACGTACATTTTATCAAATTGGTGACTCCGTAGAAAAAATATTTTAGTTATTGAAAATTGTAGTAATCATAATTAAAAGGACTTAAAGTTTATAATTTATCAAAATGAGATACTGATATTTTGAAAATAAATAAGAGATATGACCAAAATAAATGAATTGTGTTTAAAAAATATAGAGTTCTACCAAACAGAAAAATACATGAAATAAAAATGATACGTATGCTCATTATAATAATTATATTTTACTTAAAATATGTATTGATAAAAATCAACCACTATAATAGATACTACTACTGTAATAGACAAAAAGAAAATGTGTTTTTTTTGTTGAATTTGTCTAGAAAATTTATGATTTTAACATTTTTTTGTTTGAATTTGTGATATAATTTAAATGAAATATATTTTAAATAAAAATAATTTCCATACTAAAAATTAAAATATTTTATTGTTTTTTAGATCAATAATTCACTAATATAATGTGTATTAATTAATTGGGGTAAATATAGGATAATATATATATATATATATATGAAAAAATAAGGTGAATGATTTTTTGAAAACAAAAATACAGTTATCATACATTGATGATTTTAAAATGAAAAATGGTGAGTTGATTGGAAATGTTCTACTATGATCAATAGGATTTTGAGTGTCATCTTGGGAAAGTGGTAAAAAAATAATGAATCAACAATGGTTAATAAGATTTTTAAAATTTTTCATTCATAATTCAGTGAACATATGTCTACCAATGAGGATGTAGTTCTAGATTGGACCTTATTAGATAATATTTTTAGAATTGAAATTATTTATTATAATATAAAAACAATAGTACCCAAAACTATAATCAAACAAATGAAATTAATTTGATTTAATTAAATCAAAATTTTAAATTTTAAATTAATGTAATAACTATTATAAATCGATTCTGAGAGGGAAAGGGAAAAAAATAAGATACAATTTTTAGTCTCATTTTAAGGAATTTGAGAATAATTAAAAAATTATAGAGGCGTTCTTCCCTTAATATTATTAATTTATATGGTAATTAAATGATTTAACATGAATTTTTCAATAATAATAAACCAGAATGATGATGAAAAAAACATTTTAGAAAGAAATATTCATAAATAATCTAATATCATGAATATTAATAATTTTCAAAATGGGATAGGGAATTAGTAATAAATAAAAGAATAATATTAATGATAGTTATTGAAAAAGAATAAAATTATATTGTGTAAATTACCATAAATTTGGGATAATCAGCGAACCAAGATTATTTTTGCACAGAGGAAGAAAAAAGTTGCTCATTAGTGAAATATGTGTTGATCTCTCTTCGTTCTTTACTTGGTGTATTGGGTGATCGAGACAAACGACCAACATCTACATTTTCAGCCCCTTTCTTGTCCTCAATTAGTAAATAAAACTCCTATAATGACAAGGTCAACCTCATGAGTATGGGATTCGAGTAATTTTTAGACAGCAAGTATTTTAGGTCTAAATGATTTTTAAAAATTATGATACTTGATCCGGTTAAGTACTGCCTGAACTTTTCCAAAGAAAACAACACAGAAGCCAACTAATTTTTAGTGGTAGAATAATTATTCTATTAATCATCTATCAGCTTGCTTTAAAAGTAAATATCATGAAGTTTCCCCTCCTTACTCTTCCCTAAAACAACTCCTACTGCAATGTCACTAGCATCCCACATCACCTCAAAGGGATTCTTCCAGTCAAGAGAAGTGATTACAAGTGAAGTTTTCAACTCTCCTTGAGATGATTAAAAGCCTCTAGACATTTATCATCAAAGAAATTGGGTGTGTCCTTAACCAGTAGGGAGCACATGGGTCTAGTAATATTAAAAAATTCCTTAATGAACCTCCTTTAGAACCTATCATGACTCAAGAAACATCTGATTCCTTTGAAATTTTTAGGTGGTCAAAACTTTTTTATGACCTCAACTTTAGCATTATCAACCTCCAACCCCTTCTTAGAAACCCAGTGTCTAAAAACAATTCCTTTAGTGGCCATGAATTGACACTTCTCCTTATTTAATACTATGTTGGTCTCATGGCACCATTCGAACACTAGTTCTAGGTTTTTCAGATAGATCTCAAATTTATTTCCCAGAATAGAAAAATCATCCATGAACACTTCAATAATTCTTTCAATAATGCCTGAAAAATTGCAATCAAGAACCACTGAAAAGTTTCTGGATCACCATAAAAACCAAAAGGTATCCACCGGTTGGATAATGACCCAAATGGATAGGTGATAGTTGTTTTCTTTTGGTCCTCAGGTGAAATAGAAATATGGTTGTCATGAAAATAATAATCAAGAATGTAAAATAATTCATTTCTTTCCAATTTATCTAAACTTTGATCCAATAATAGCATGGAAAAGTGGACCTTTCTTACAACATCATTCAACATTCTGTAGTCTAAATAGATTCTCCATTTATTAATTTCTTTTTCCTGTATTTGCTCATTTTTTACATAAGTGACCTCTGTCACTCCACTCTTTTTGTGTACCACCTAGACAGGACTTACTCAAGGACTATGAGAAAAGGGAAAAATTAATAAAGCTTTAAGAAACCTAATCACTTCTTCTCTCGTAACTTCTTTCGTGTTTGGGTTGAGTATTATTTGGGCTTCTACTCTAGGATTACACTCAGGTTCCATGGGAACTTTATGCATACAGAAGGCTGGACTTATCACCTTGATATCAGCAATCGAAAAACCTATGAAAGACTAGTACTTCTTTAAAACACTAAGAAAATTTCTCTCTTGACTTGCCTATAGGTTGGATGAAATGATCACGGGATGGGTGGAACAATCTTTTAAAATGGAATATTTGAGATCGGTAGGGAGGGGATTGAGTTCTAGGGTGGCTGGTGACTTGCTTGAGGGAAGAAACATGGGCTTGGGTGGCCCATGGCCTTCATGCTGCAACTTGAGGGAGGTAGTTCAGAAATCTTCTTCTATAGCACCGGATCTTCAAAAAAAAAATCCTCAAACTTAGACTCCTATCTCGGGGTAAGAATGTGCTAAAAAAACTCATCTAGGTTCTTCTGAAATTCTCCATTGTACTTATCAATAGATTCTCCCTCTTACTGATCAAAAAATTTTCCAAAAACAACTGCATTATTTTATTAATAATATTGTGAAAGAATTATTAATTTTTAATGTAATTATATTTTCAAATCAATATGTATTTTTAGAGGAAATATAAGTTTAAAAAAAAGTATTTCTTAATGGATTATATTTTAATTAATTAGTTATTTTCCATATAATTATATTTTAAAAGCATTATATGTTTTTAAATTAAATATATTACATTACCTAATTCCAATGTTATTAATTTTTTTAAAATATAATTAAAATAATATATTCAATGTAATTTGAAATGTTTTGTATTGTTAATATATTTTAAAATTTATTTCCAAATTATATGTTTTTTTAAATAAATTTATTTGTGTATTACATTGTAATATACATGCACAGAAATCATTTGGAATGAGCAAAAAACTAAAATTTATAACCAACTTACTACTTATAAAAGTGGCATGATAGGGTCGAGCCATAGGGATGAATAATGTTGTGCTTGGTGATCTAAAAAAAAGATAAAAAAAACACACAAAATATTATTGGTGGTTATAAAGTAGAGTGAGTGAAAATTAGTGTTTGAGGAATTGAAGGTGAACTGTTGAGTGCACAAATGAAAATAAGATAGAAAGAAACTTGTGGTGAAAACAACCAATAGATGAATAGGGGGAAAGTCCAATGGCCACTTTTGATATTGCTTAGCCCCATTCATGGAGTGATTTTTAAGAAATATGGATCTAACTTAAGATAACTAGCCATATTTTTAGTCTGGTTAGTTTTCAATGTAATAACCCTTACATTCCTTCAACTATTGAAGTCATTCCATCCAATGGTGATGAAAATCAGATGTCACTAGGCTCAACTTGTCAGTTGAGTTCAGCGTGTCTCTCTCATTTGAACATGAGTCATTTTTTAATGATTTAATTTGATTTAATAAATTTTCATTTAGATTCAAACAATATTTGTGTTCACTCAACCTTTTTGTTTTGAAAATAAAACCGTTCTGCAATAAATGAGAGAGATGATCCAAAAATGATGCAGTGCATGAATCAAAGTAAAAAAATCTAACCTGCGAGCTTACTCCCCCCAAAGTAGTTTAGTATGGACTAATAGTTGTATTCTGTGCACAAAATAGAATTAAAATCAATTATATTCATGTTGAAATGAGTTACAGAAAAAATATAGCACAATGAAAATAAATATGTTAGCCTCCCTACTTTATCTCCCAAATGCTTTGATTCCTGATACATGATGGTGGATGAAATGATGGAATGCGCTCGATGTCCCACCCTGGTAATCGAGGTATGAAATGACGATCTCCTACTCTGATGCCTCCAATATGCTCCCAATGGAAATGGTGATGTCCTTAGGGATAGAATAAGGGCTCTAGATAGATCCCAATGGAAGGTAGAATGAATTCCTTGTGGAGAAGTGTTGTACAGTCCTGCTAAATTCCCCCCTCAATTCCTCATCTCATCATGTGACCCACTCCTCCACCTCCTTTCGACGAACAGAACTCTGTGGAATCCCACCCAAAGTGTTCCCTAGCCTCAACATGGATCTTTCACTGCTCTACTTCATCCATTCCAGTCATTGGAGCAGTTTGTCCTAACTGAATAAATGGGGCTTGTGTGCCAAGCCACAACCCTCCCCCTTTAAAAAGCGCACTTGATTCATTATAAAAAAATGAAACAATTATATATAAATACTATATATTATATCACTACATAAAATTAATGAGAATACTTATATATATAATATCTAATATTATAATTAATAAATTTGTAAATATAATTATTATATTTGTTAATATTAGCTTATTATAAAAAATGTAATTAATATTATATATATAAGTATTATATGTAATGTATATTATATAAAGTATTAAATATTATGATTCCATTATAATAAATTGTATAATATTATTATTATAATATTTAAATTAAAAATTCTAAATTTTTGTTGGGGGATTGGTTCGTTCGATGTAGGGAGGAGCCAACAGCTTCGGGTGGTTCTGCGGTCTACAAAGGAGCCAGTTAGTTGTAAAAGGAGAAATGAATTGGGTCTCGACGTGATGTTGGGTAAGAGGTGATTGCATCATTGTGGTGGGGGCTGAAGAAAGTAGAAGGCTCAGCTAAAGTGTGTGGCTATGATGGTAGAGATAGAAGAGGAGAGCTTCATCAGATGAGATGAGGCTTCAGTGTGGGCCGAGGTTCAGGTGCGGCGAGGTGAGTTAGGGTTCTATTTTGTTGAGTGCTGATTGGAACTGAGGAAGAGACTGGGACATAATGAGGGGAATCCAGGCCAGACAGTTGTAGATCGGTGACAACATAGGGTTGGGTTTTGAGTTTACGATCTGAAATAGGGTTTGAAATTTGATGTTGAATCACTGATGTATGAAAAATTGGTCTGTTGTAGGTTTAATTTTGTTTTGTTGTGTATTTTTCATGTTATGCTACTGAGTGTTTATACTATAGGTTAGTGTTTTTTCTATGCATGGGAGGGTGTGGAATGGAGGCATGGAGATGGTGTGGAGGAGGGCTGGGATGGTGGATGGATGATAGTGGAAACAACAATGAGCTGTAGTGGTTGGGGGAAATAGTGCCAATGGTAGAAACAATGATATAGGTTGGAGAAGGAGCGGTGGGACCATGAGGACTACTAACGGTCTCACTGTGAGTGATGCTCATGATTTGAATGTGAGTGATGCTCAGGGTCTCATCGTGAGGTGGAGATACAGTGGGAATATGGAGCGGTGCCACCATAATCTACAAAACAAACAAAATTAATTTAATTAAAACATTAATACCACAGAAAATGGATTAATAAATTAATAAATTAAATTAAATAGAATATAATTAAAAAATAAATAATTAGTACAATATTAAATTTAAAATTAAGTATGATTTATTTATTACAATCAATTTATTAGCATTTAAAATTACAAAAAAATTAATTTAAGAACAAATTAATGTAATTACTGTTTCCTAATTAAATTATTTAACCAATTAATTAATCTAATATTTAATTAAATTAAATATTTGAAAAAAATTACATTGTTAAACACCAATTTAATTATTTAAATTAATGTGAGTTATTTAATTACAAATTAAAAATAAATAATTACTTAAATTAATAAATTGATAAACTAAATTGAATGAAAAATTATAAAAAAAAGAATAAAAATTAAAATCCAAATTAAAAAGAATTGATTTAATTAAAGAATTATTTAAAATGAAAAAATGCACATTAAAACACATGATTTAAACTAAAAAAATACTATTTTACACTATAGGGTACAAAAGCACAACAATTTTCAAATATTTAATAAAAATAATATTTTTGTATAAAGAACTTCGTAAAACTACATAAAAAGATGTTTCAAAGAGTGTTAAAACACAACCACATCAAAATCCCCGACAATTAAAAACTTTGTTTGTCCTCAAACATGTACATGCCAAAGATGGCTGATGGATCCCGCCCGAGAGCCACAGCCTACGGGCGATCCTGGACGAAACCCTAGCACGCTCGCTGGGAACTATGAATCACGCTCCTTTGCTGATGTTGTTGCCGGTCGACCCTCTCCTACGGATTCTAAGACCTCTGAATCCATTTCTCCAAAAACTTATAAGCATCGAGGTTTAGCAGCAATTTCATTTTCGACGGAAGAGGTAAATCTACTTTCTACGGACCTGCGTTTTGCTTTAGTTGGTAAATTCTTGAAACGTCGACCCTCATTGCCATTCCTTCGCAAAACTTTGGAAAGCATTGGATTTACAAATTTTCATATCGGACTTCTGAATTCTTTGCACGTTCTGTTTCGGTTTTCCCTTGACAATGACTATTATAGATTTTGGACCAGAGGTTCGTGGTCTTTTGGGGGTTCTTTCATGAAAGTTTTCAAATGGTCACCTGATTTTGATTTTGATACTGAACCCCCCATCGTCCCTGTCTGGCTTGGCTTCCCGGGTTTGCCTTTGCACCTTTTCAAACAAAATGCTTTATTCTCAATTGCTCGACTCTTTGGTCAGCCTCTCAAAATGGATCACGCTACACTAAAATTGACACGCCCCTCGGTTGCAAGGATATGCACAGAAATAGATATCTCTCAAGAGTTGCCTTCGAGATTTTGGATACAAAATGGGGGGTCTGGATTTATACAGACTGTAGTGTTTGAGAATGTCCCAGATTTTTGTAAGAAATGCTTTAAAATTGGTCATCCTACTAAAATATGTGGGATTGAAATATATCCACCTCACCCACGGACACATTTCAAATCAGTGTGGGTTGAAAAGACTGCTCCAGAAATGCTACCTACTGACCAGATTGGCTTTCCCGCGAATGTCTCGATACCCAAGAATAACCCAAGCAATCAACTGGTTAACACCAGTGAAAATGCCAGCCCTCATACTATAGGGGTGGACTCTGTACCTGGAGGTCATGTGTTTAATAAGGTTGGTCATGAGACTAGTAAGGCTAAGATTTCTCAAGTGAAAGAAGATTTTCATCTAAAAGATCGGAAAGTGAAAATCATTGTTGACCCTACCTCAAGTGAAGATGTCACTGAGCTCTCTCCAAAGGCCTATACTAGTCAACAGGAGGGGGAGTGTGAAGCTCAATCTGACACAGATGGTCCCATTCAAGATGAGCTTGACAAACCCTGTCAATTGGAGGAAGAATTCCTGAAATCAAGTACTAAGAAAGGGAAGAAGCCTCTAGTTGACGCAGACGGTTTTATTACTCCGAGTTATAGACACACAATAAAGAGCAAAGATCGCTCCAAAATAGAAAGAACCATTATTACAAGATCCCTTGCTGCACATGAAAAAGAAGAAAATGCTATTCCTCCACAGCCCGTGACAACTGAAATGTCATCTGACTCAGACACAACAGATTCAGAAGCTTCCTCTAGTGAGGATGATGAGAATGACCCTGCATATAGAGATGCTTACGTCATGGAGGAAAAATTGGACTTATCAAAGGAGCTTGATTTGTGGATAGATGAGAATGACAGAACTGCCTTTTGGAAATATAAAAATGGGGACATGACTGCTGACACTTATCTTGAGCTCCGAAAAAGAATGTTTATCTTTGTTTGTGAGGAATTTAAGAAGAACCCAAATTTCAATTTCAATGAAATTCCTTGGAAATGATTAGTCTATCTTCCCTAGACATGTTTGGTTTGATGCTGCTAGTTTCTCCTGCTTGTTTCGGTCTGCTTCATTGAAATTCTGTTTTGAAGGGACCTTGTTTCTTGTCTGCTCTTGCTGCTTAGCTCTGGATGGTTGGATCAACAGGAGACACCCACTGCAAATGCCGGGATGGCTCTCTCTTCTAGTCTTCCCCAGCTGCTGCCTCTCTGCATGCCACTAGAATTCTGCTGGCTATTTTGAGAAGGGATGAGAACAAGAATGGAGCTTCTGCCCTCGAGCGGTCCTGGATGAAACCCTTGCTCTTGCGCAGGGACCCAAGATGCCAGATCCTTTGAAAAAGTCATCACCGGACATTATCCTCCCAAAGAATCAAAGAACTCTGAATCTGTCTCTCCAAAAGCATATAGATATCGTGGTGGGCTACAACCGAGATGTGCCAAGCAGTGGTGGTGAAACTCACAATTTCCGTATTTTTTGATGACGAATGCTGGTTTTGATCTTGGATTGCTGCATATTGCTGCTGGTTTGTCTTGACTTCTTTATATGTTGTCTCTTTTATTCCCTGCTGGTGTAAGCCATTTACACCTCGAGTCTGTAATGCTAGTCTTATTTTTTAATAAATTCCTTTTGGGGCATGAATTGGGAAACCAATTCATGCCACCATCTTCTTTAAAAAAAAATGTACATGCCAAATAATTTAAGACAAATAGATTATTTATGAATTTCATCCCTAAAAGTGCCTGATAAAACTTTAATATTCAACAGATGAAGACCAAATAGTAGGCTAGTCTTTTCATGGATGATCAAATATGATTTCATACTTAGATTAAAATACCCACTGGATGTCAAAATCATCACATATTCATTAATAGTCAAGCATGGCATACCTTCTACATGTACTCATTAACTGTCCCACATCAATTTCCAATTTATGTTCTGATTCAAGGATTGTTGGCAAGTTAGATGTTATCGAACTAAGAACATAACCATGGGAACCTTACATTAACACCTTCCTCAAGGTTCCAAAAAATAAATTCCATTTATTTCATCACATTATTGACTCAAATCAAATATATATTAACTATGTCAATTTCTCCTTTCTTCATCTGGCTTTAAAATTCCTCTCACCTTAATGAGTTCAGTTTTGACAATGGCACATTATTTTACTTTTTCCAAGCCATATTCCATATGCAGTGCGCTATGGTTAGAACTTATTATGATTTAAATATGATTTATTCATTCATATAAATGCACCCTATGCGCCTTGTCTCAGATACTCACTATGGGATCTCATTTGCCTATTTTACTGAAGTCACAAAGGACATAATTAATAATCAATCATGTTGACTTACTAATGTGATTGAATATTATTTTTCAAAATGTGTGAGTCCCCTAGGTTCTAGTGGTAGTTTCTAATTACCCTAAGTCATGAACATCATCACACAAAACCTATCCTTTTACACTTCCATCCTTAGTTCCTGAATAGACAGATTGATAGAGATAATGAACAATGGCACCCAGTAATCCTTCATGATTAATAGTTTATGACTAAGTTCCACTATAATCAACAAGTTAGTAGTTCCCAATTAAGAAGAACATTGTTTAAGTAACAGTGAACCTACAATGGCCCTTATGTAATGAAAGAACTTGATTTTTTTGGAAAAAAAATGAATAAATTTTGGAAAAAATTGACCATTTTTTACATACATAGGTTTAAGAAGGGAGAATTTGAAATGAAACTAGAATGACTTCTGTCCCCCATTTATAAAAAACCCAAAATTGTCTCCAATATTTACTTATAAGGTGGAATAATGTTTAAGTTCAAAAAAGATGGACATTTCATCTTAAAAAGGGTATAGAGGGGTAAGAATGTGGTTCAAAAATATTCTTTTCCACCCAAAAAAGAAAAAGAAAAAAGAAAATTAAAATAATAGAAGAACCAAACCCCACCAGTCATTACTTGAAAAAAGATAAATTGTATTCCTAAAATGTTCATTATTTGAATCAATATGATCTGAAAAAATATTTTAATAATGACATTTAACTAGTTGCATGATTAACAATGATGTGCAGAAACAACTTAATGACAAGGAAAATAGTAGGTGTAGCAAGTTTCAAAATGCAGCTAAAAATTCATTTTCAACTAATTAGATATTTTCAAGATATCACCCAATTATGAAGCGCAAAACAATTGTCAGAGGTCTAGGGGAAGTCCCCCACACATAATTCATACTGACGATTAAGCTGGTAACTAAAAGTGTATAAGGGAAGAACAATACTTCCCAAAATAATCGAAGCTTTAACACAGAATTCCATGGATAAATCCTTGTCTGTAACACTATGTGGTTACTCCTCTTCGTTAACCAGAAAATTCAAATATGTAAAATAAGATTTTATACTTTGATGTTCATGATTTTTAACCTAATGGAGTGAGTAGAAATAAATGTTATCTATATGATGCTGTGGATATCTCCCTTGGGTTTTCTTGGCCATGCTTCTAGATGCAACCACTCTTTCTATAAAATAATAACAAATCATGAGGCACCATCAAGAAGTAATGAGGTTAAACTAAAGAACAAGTAGAAGGGGTTAACTTTATTTAAGAACAAAAATAAAAGGAAAGCAACTAAGAATCCATGGGTTAGTTCCCATGCAACAATGATATTATAGTCCTTAGTTAGACTTGAAATAGTTCGTTTATCCTACATACATATGGAAACTAGTACCTTTGGATGCCCATCAAAGAAGTTATTTATTATTTGACCATTGAATAATAAAGGTCAATTCTTTTCCCCAACTAGCTCAATAGCTCCATTAACCAAGACTTTCTCTATGGTAAAGGGTCCTGCCCACTTGGTCTTCAACCTTCCTAAAAATAGCTTCTATCTAGAATTGAAAAGTTAGAACCTCCCGTCAACCTTCAAATTCCAATTCTTAATGATTGATTCATGAAAATACTTTTTTCTCTATTTTCAAATTTTAGTATTCTCATAGGACTCTCTTATAATCTCCTCCATATCACTCATATATAAAACTCTCCTCTCCCCAGTAGACTTGAAATTAAATTTAAGATCTTTCACCACCTAATAAGATCTCTGCTGTAACTCAAGAGGTATATGAAATGTTTTCCCAAATATTATCCTATAAGGTGAAATCACTATTGGAGTCTTATAACCAGTTCTATAGGCCCAAAGGGCCTCATCCAACTTCATTGACCAGTCCTTCCTAGAGATAGACATTTTTTTCATCAAAATATGTTTGTGCTCTCTCTTTAAAACATCTTCTTGCACAGTGGACTGTGGGTAGTAAGTGGTGGCTGTCCTATGTGGGTACCCATTCTTTTCCATAGAGACTTTAAACTTATAATTCATAAAGTGAGTCTCATTATCATTGATGAATGATCAAGGCCCACCGAAGAAGGAATTTTTTTCTTGATGAATTTCACAAAATTAGCAACTGAATTGTCGGGTAGAGCTACTACCTCAAGCCACTCAGACACCTAGTCCAAAACAACCAAAATGTAATCATTGGGAATTTAGTTCCTTATTACAACATTTCAAAACATTTGAAAATTCTCATAGCCAATAAATAGACTCCTAGAATCAATACACATTGTCAGCCAGTAGAAACTAGGTTGTAAGAACTTTTGGGAAATACATTCTCCTTCAGTCTAGCTATCCCAAGGTGATGAATGGAAGCTATCAAGTATGGTAAAAATGTTATTATCAACCACACATCTCCTCAAAATACCATCATAAAATCTATAAAATAGAAGAGATTCATCCCAAATATAATATTTCAACTTAGAAATAAACCTCTTCCGATGGTTGTATGAGAGATCCTTGGGAAAAACTCCAGCTACCAGAAAGTTGGGATAATCTGTGAACGAAGAAGACTGTTGCACAGAGGCATCAAAATGGTTTTCATCAGGGAAAGAATTGTTGATCTCTCTTGTTTCATTACTTTCTGTATTAGGTGAACATGACAAATAACCAAAAGCTACAATTTCAGCCCCTTTCTTGTCCAGAATTACTAAATAAAATTACTGTAACCTCATGGTCTACATCATGAGTATGGGTTTTGAGTCCTTTTTAGCCAGCAAGTATTTTAGTGGTAAATGATTAGTGAAAATTATGATACTTGATCCCATCAAGTACTGCCTGAACTTTTCGAAATCAAACATCACATCAGCCAACTCCTTTTTATTGGTAGCATAATTATTCTAGGCAACATATAACCACTTTCTTTCATAGTAAATAACATGAAGTTTCCAATCCTCAATATTCTCTATAACAATACTTAATGAAAAGTCACTAGAATCACACATCACTTCAAAGGGATGCTTCTCGTCATGAGTAGTTATTACAGGTGAAGTAGTCAACTCTCCTTGAGAAGATTAAAAGCCTCTAGACATTTCTCATCAAAGACAATGGGGGTGTCCTTAACTAGCAGGGATCACATGGGTCTAATAATCATATAAAAGTCCTTAATAAACCTCTTGTAGAACCTATCATGTCCCAAGAAACATCTAACTCCTTTGACGTTTTCAGGTTGGGGAAAATATTGTATGACCTCAACTTTAGCATTATCAACTTCCAACCCCTTCTTAGAAACCTTGTGTCCAAAAACAATGCCTTCAGTGTCAATGAATTAGCACTTCTCCCTATTTAAGACTATGATGGTCTCATGGAACCTTTCTAACACTAGTTCAATATTTTTCAGATAGTTCTCAAATTTATTTCCCAGAATAGAAAAATCATCCATGAACACTTCAATTATTCTTCCAATCATGTTTGAAAAAATTTCCACCTTGAACCTCGGAAAAGTGGCTAGAGCACCACACAAGCGAAAAGGCATCCACCAGTTGAATAATGACCCAAATGGAACGGTGATAGTGGTTTTATTTTGGTCTTTAGGTGAAATGGAAATCTGGTTGTAACCAGAATAACCATCAAGAATGTAGAAGATTTCATTTCTTGACAATATTTCTAACATTTGATCCAAAAAGGGCATGAGAATGTGGTCCTTTCTTATGAAAGCATTCAATATTCTATAGTCTAAACAGAATATCCATTTATTCACTGTTTTTTTTCTGGATTTGTTCATTTTTTTCATTAGTGACATCTGTCACTTCACTCTTTTTGGGTACCACCTAGACAAGACTTAACCAAGGAATAAGAGAAATGGGAAAAATTATTAAAGAATCAAGAAACATAATCACTTTTTTCTCACTTCTTCATTCATTTTTGGGTTGAGTACTATTTGGGATTCTACTCTAGGATTACACTCAGGTTACATGGGAATTTAATGCATACATAAGGCTGGACTTATCCCCTTGATATCAGCAATCGACCCACCTATGGAAGATTAGTAATTTTTTAAAACACTAAGAAAATTTCTCTCTTGACTTGCCTATAGGTTGGACGAAATGATCACAGGAAGGGTGGAAGTATCTCTTGAAAATGAATATTTGAGATGGGTAGGGAGGGGCTTGAGTTGAAGGGTTGTTGGTGACTTTCTTGAGGGAAGAAACATGGTCTTTGGTGGACCAAGGCCATCATGCTGCCTCTTGAAGAAGGTAGTATAGAAAGATTCTTCCACAGCACTAGGGCTTCTGAAAAAATATCCTCAAACTTAGACTCCTCTCCTGGGGTATGCATGTGCTAAAAAACTCATCCAGGTTCTTCAAAAAACTTCCCTCATACTCATCAATAGATTCTATCCCCTTACATAAGCTAATCCCCATGAAAGGGGATATAGGGATAAAAGGTTCACTATTGATTTCATTAGTCATTATCAGAAACTATTAGTCCTCCTTATCAAAATTACTCTCTACAACTGGAATCTCATAGGAAGCTCATGGTCACACTCTATATCAAGGATAATAAATTTAGCAGGCCAAAAGAGTTTGCCTACTCCCACTAATAGATCATCAACCATGCCCACTGGATCTGTAATGAACCTATCAGTAAGCTGTAACACAATAGTGGTTGGTTGGGAAAATCCTAATCTCAGTTGCTAAAAAAGAGATAGGGGAATCAGACTAATAATAGAACCCAAATCACAAAAACAATTTAACTTACCACCTATATACCCCATGGTGAAAGGGATGGAGAAGATTCTTGGGTCTTGAAGCTTAGGAGGTATCCTATTCTGCAAGACTTCACTACACACCTCTGTTAAGCTATTGGTTGAAAATTATTCCAAAACCTTTGTGTTTGAACAGATTTTATTTAGTGATTTTAGATACAGTCATATTTGAATCATGGATTCCATGAATAAGATATCAATATTCATCTTTTTATCCACTTTAAAATTTTTCAACTATTCAAAATCATGAAATGTTTAATAAATTCTTTGTGTGAATGGAATTACAGGGGGAAAATTCCCCAAAATTGAGGGAATATCTATAGATTCCTCATCAAAAATTTCTTCCCTTTATTTTCTTTGTTTTTCAAGACATTCTCATTGGTTTTTCAAGTTATAAAAACATAAACTGGAGGGATTTTGGTGGTGCTGTCTAGTTTTCCAAATTTTGGGTTTTTGAGATTTGAGTTTCCAACATCATATAGTTTCTCATTTTCATAATTTTGGGGTTCTTTCCTCTTCACTTGGTGAGTGTGGAGACCACTTCAGGTGGTAAAATCCATGGAATTATCTCTAGTATTAGCTTCAGCGGTGTCAGGAAACCTTCCCTTTTCTCTATTACTAGCATCCCTAGCCAACTGCTCCATTTGATTTTCCAAGTTATTCGTCCTCACATCCATTTGAACATTATATTAATCATTTTTGGTCTTTCACTCATCAAAAATCCCTATAATCTGATGGAACATGTCACCAAACTCATCTTTTGAGTTGGATGACTCAACCTTAGGTTGGGGTTGGGGTTTGAATGGCTTCCTGAGAGGCTGCTAAAATCAAGGAGGGGTAGTATGTCAGAGGACTCCCTACTCCCTCCATGATAGGATTAGATGGTTATTTTACCCATGATTGTAGGTGTTGAAAAAATGATCTTCCCTAGGTTGCATCTGAGGACCATATCCAGCAATGCTGGCACTGTCATGAGGCTAGATAGAAATATCAATGTTTGGAAAACATGTTTGAGAATGGCCATACATGCCACAATGATGGAACTACTCTTTATGGGTATAAAGTGGGTTCTCATTAAAGAACCTAGCTGCATGGATTTATCTTGAGGATCCTGGGTGATTTCCTTTCTCCCTAAGGTTTCCATCCTACATAATATGTTCTGGGAGTTTTGAGATAAGGTATTAAAGATTTTTTTGAGATCCTCTGTAATCTTATCAGTAAAGTCTCCTCTAGAAAACTAATCCACCATGGATTAATGGTAAGGGGTAAGAATATTATAGAAGGTGTCCATGAGGAATTAGGGTGTACATTGATTGTTTGGACATAGCATAATAAATCATCTAAACCTATCTCAGGAATCATGAAACAGTTCTCCTTTATCCTGAAGGAATATAGTTATTTTGTACCTAATTTCATATTTCAACCTCCTTTGATAGAATTTCATTGGGAAGTAATTATAAACCTGATTCCATGTGACAAATATATATTCTTATAAGTGTTGAAACCATATCTTAGAATTTCCCTTGAGGTAGAAGGGGAACACTCTCAATTTATGCTCTTCCTTAGTGAGACCCCTAAGTTTTAGCTGCAGGACACAAGAGTAAAAGGCTATAATGATGTGAAGAGAGTCTTCACTAGGCATTCCATTAAAGGAAGACAACTGACTAAGCATGGATTGCATGATATCATAATTCCTGGACCTAGGAGAAATTCAAATGCATGAAGTGTTACTAAACACTGAAGGATGAATGATCTCCCTCAAATTGTGCTTCTCAACAATCTCATTTCCATGTGGGTTCATCATTTCAGGTTGGTTCAAATTCTCAAGAAGTGGATTGTTCATGTTTTCGTTTCACTTATCTTCCACTTTGATCATGTATTTGTTATTTTTCACTACCTTGAGGGGCTTATCAATTTCAGTATTACCAAGTACTTAGTATTTAGATATAGACCTAGTTTTCATGCATCATGATCATAATTTTTTTTAATTTCTATTTTTTGTAGATTTTTTTATTTTATTTTTTTAAATTTTTTTCTTTTGTTCTTATGTGATTTTCTGTTTTTTTTGTAAATATCCCACCTGGAGTCTCTGATTGCTGTGGAAACTTTTTTATGCATGTGCGTCATTGGGGATGATTGAAAAACTAAAATTTATAACCTACGTACTACTTAGAATAGTGGAAAGATAGGGAAGATCCACAGGGAGGCCTAATGTAGTGCCTAGTGACCTAAAAAAATTACGATAAAATAAATGACACACAAGAACAAAACTAAAAAATTGTGGTGTTGGTGAAGTGGAGGGGGTGAAAATCAGTGCGTGAGGAAGTGAATGTGAACTGGTGAGTTCAGAAAACCAGATAAGAAAACCAAAAATCTTGTGGTGAAAACAACAGATAGATGAATATGAGGGAAAAGTCCACTGGCTGATTTTGATATTACATAGAATTGTTCATGCACTAAAGTTTATGAAATATGGATCTGACTTAAGGTAACTGGCCAGATTTTTCATTTGGTCAGTTTGAGATTAGATTTCACTAATATTTCTACAACATTTGAAGTCATTAAATCCAATGGTGATGAATTCCAGATGTCGCTGGGCTTTCCTTTGCAGTTGAGATCATTGTGTCTCTCTCATTTGAAAAAGATTAATTTTTCAATGAATTCCTTAGATTGAGGAAATTTTCAATTAGATTCAAAGAAGATCAGTTTTCACTCATACATGTTGTTTTGAAAATAAAACCATCCTACAAATAATTAGAGAGACGATCTAGAAAATGAAGCAGTGTTTGAATCAGAGTAAAACATATCTAACCAACAAGCTTACCCACAATAAAGATTTTAACTGGACATAATGGTTGACCCCAAGGAAAAAATTGAATTAAAATCATTGAAGATCATCTTGAAATGAGTTGCAGAATAAACAAATCTCAAATAAAATAAAGATGTTTTTTTCCATTCATGATCTCCCAAATTCTTCAATTCCTAGTACTTGATGGTGGATAAGATGCTATAATGTGGTCAATGTTCCACCCTAGGAATTGAGGTTTGAAATGATGATCTGCTGCTCTGATGCCTCCCATATTCACTCGATGGAAATGGTGAAGACTCTAGGGATTGACAGATGGATCTGGATGGATCCCAGTGGAATGTATAATGAAGTCCTCATGGAGAAGTGTAGTCTAGTACCGCTGAATGCACCCCTCTAATTCCTCACCTCCTCTTGTGACCAGCTCCCCCTCCTCCACTCGACGAAAATGACTATTTGGAATCTCTCCAAAAGAGTTCCCTGGACTCCACATGGAGCATTCACAGTTCTACTTCTTCCCTTACATTTTCTAGAGTAGTAGGTCTAAACTAAATAAATGGGTAATTTCCACCAAGCCACAACCCCCCCCCCCCTCTGCAAAAAACACACTTGAGTCAGTGAAAAAAAAGAAACAATTATATATAAATACTATATATTGTATCACAACATAAAATTAATGAGAATACTTATAAATATATATATTTATATAGTAATATCTAATATTATTATTAATAAAATATGTAAAAAAACTATTATATTTATAAATATTTTCTTATTATAAAAAAACGTAATTAATAATATATATAAGTGTTATATGTGTTTTATTTTATATAATGTATTATATATTATGATGTTATTATAATAATTAGTATAATATTATAATTATAATAATTAAAATAAAAAGGATAAATGGGGGGGGGGGGGGGGGTTGGTTCATTCGATGTAGGGAGAAGCCAGAGGCATCGGGTGGTTCTGCGGTCTACTACAGAGCCAATCGTCTACAAGAGGAGAAAAGAAGAGGGTATCAGTGCGGGGTATGGGAGGAGGCAGAAACGACATTTTGGTGGGGACTGAAGAAAGTTATAGGCTTATCTCTATCATGTGGCTATGAGGGCATAGATAACAGAGGGCAGATCGGTTGGATGAGATGAGGCTTAAGTGGGGGCTGAGGTTTAGGTGCGTCGAGGTGAGTTAAGGTTCAATTTCATTGAGCACCGCTCAAAATGAAGAAGAGACATGGTCACATCGAGGGGAATCCAGGCTGAATAGTTGTTGATTAGTGTCGACGTATGGTGGCAGTATCAGTTGCAGTTCTGAAATAGGGTTTGAAATTTGATGTTGAAATGCTGATGTTTTAAAAATTATTATGTTGTTGGTTTAATTTTGATCTGTGGTGTAATTTTCATGTTGTTCTACTGAGTGACTGTGCTGTTGGTTGGTGTTATTGCTATGTGAAGGAGGGTTCAGAATTGAGGCAAGGAGATGGTGTGGTGGAAGGCTGGGATGGTGGCTGGATGGTAGTGGCTACAATAGTGAGTTACAGGAAAAGGTTCCAAGGGTAGAAACTGTGAGACAGGTTGGAGAAGGAGCGATGGCACCATGAGTACTTTTCATGGTCTCAACGCGAGTGATGCTCACAGTCTTTGTGATTCATGCTCCCAATATCACTGTGAGTGATGCTCACGGTCTCACTGTGAGGTGGGGGATACAATGGCAACATGGAGAAGTGCCACCATAATCATAAAAAAAAATTAAGTTAATTTAAACTTTAATACAACTAAAAATGGATTAATAAATTAATCAATTAATTTAAATATAATAAATTTAAAAACTAAATAAATAAAACAATAATAAATAATAAAATTAAATATGCTTTATTTAAGTGAATGAATTTATCTGTATTAAAAATTAAAATAAATTAATTTAAGAACAAATTAATGTAATTACAGTTACTTGCTTAAAATTTTTAACCAATTATTTAACCAATTAATTAACAAATTAATTAATTAAAAAATTAATTAAATGGAAAAATTGAAGAAAACTAAATTTTTAAACACCAATTTAATTATTTAAAGTAAAGTGAGTTATTTATTTACAAATTAAAAATAAATAATTACTTATATTAATGAATTGATAAACTAACTATAATAAAAAATTATTTAAATAAAAAATAAATATAAAATTCAAAATAATTGATTTAAATAAATAAATATTGAAAACTACCTTTATGCACTTAAAAAACATGATTTACACTAGATTATATTAGTTTACACATTAAGGTACAAAACCACAACAATTATCAATTATTTAATAAAAAACAATATTTTAGTATAAAAAACTCTATAAAACTACAAAAAAGGTTGTGGCAAAGAGTGTGAAAACACTACCACATCATATTATTTTTAAATCCACAGGAATTATAGTTTATTGAAAACTATATATATCAATCATTTATTTATATGCAAAGAAAAAAAATTTAAAAGAGATTTCTAAAAATATTTTCAAATTTATTTTAATTGATTTTTTAACCCTTCAGTGACAAATATTTCCCACTCTATGTTCCTAAAATTGTTCTTAGTTTCATTTCTTATTTTCAAGGATATTAGCATTAATATGGATATTGAACATGAAAATTCAAATATTTAAATATTTATTTACCATTTAAACTCCATTAATTTTTAATAGTTTCCCTTTTCCTACAAATCATGTACCACAAAATGATCAAAAATTGTATAATAGAGTTTATTTTATCAGTATATCTTATAAAATTATATATATCATATTATTTTTTATCCCATCTAAAAGCATGGGTCTTGAGACATTCCATTTTTCTTAAAGGTGGGGGAGGAAGCCCCAATTTTTATATAAAAAACACAAGCAGGAGAGTCATCAAGTACAACCAAAATCAACAAAAAACCAAAACCATCATTCTCAAGTCCCCCCTTTTGAGTGACCAATCTTCTTTCTGATTTTAATAGGGATTATCCATTATTTTCCCCTCAACTCATCCGTTCTTGAGACATTACATCTTTTGGGTCTCTTTCATCATTTTTCCATGGTTTTATAACTTCAAACTTTAATTCTAGGAAGGTTTCCACATATGTAGACCATTATGTCTTGAAATATTTATTGATTGGTTATTAAATTCAATGTTTTGAGTCCAAATAATAAAATCAAGTCTGTTTAGTAAATATTTTAAAAAAAATTATACATAATTTTTTTTCAAATAAATTAAATAGTTTTTATGTTTTATATGTTATTTCAAATAAAAGTTTCCCTAACTTTCCAGAAAAATTTCATTGGAAATTAACTAAATGGATCATTAAGTGGTGTTATAAAATTAATAAATTTATCCTTGGTTTTAATTTTTTTTATAAATGGTTTATTTTGCCATTAATGATATAATCAATATTTTAAAGATAAATTACAAAATATTAATAGCTTTAATATATTTTTTAATTCTAATTTTTGGGAACTTCTATCACTTTTGATTAATGTTTTACATGTCTTATATTATTATACACACATAAGTAGATATATATCGATACATACACTCACAGACACACCCACACACATTTATATATTCACCAAAATTAGTGTGAATATTTAAATTCAAATGAGATTTACCTATATAACTAAATACATATGGTCATAAGGATAATGGATGATTTGGAACATAAATTTTATATCTTGTACCTATATTTTAAAAAAAATTCCCTAGGGGTGCTCTATGTTGTATTTTGGGGAATGAATATCATTTTGAAATTATAAGTCTTTGTTTAAACCTTAAAAATCATTATAAAAAATATGATACAGGCCAATAAAATCACATGGAATTATGATATGTGTTATATTATAAAATTATATGATTTTAGGATGGTATGTTTATTATAGAGGAATTAACATTTTCTGTGTAAGATTTTTGATTTCTTTACGATTTTTTATTTCATTGACTTATGATTGTGGTTTTATACCTTCACTGCATTTCTATTTTATGGATCATTGTGGGGATAACACATGGAAACCGAGAGTAGCTATACTATATAGCTGTGACATGTATAAAATGAATGTATCATCCCTCTCTAACCATTCAATTTGAAACAACTCTAACTAGACAACAAGATGATATAATTTCAGTTATTACTATGGATTTGGAAAGGGTCTCCCCAATGGTCATGCATAAGAAAAGTTCTTTTTTTAGAAAACCGAGAGTATGAGGAACATATTAAGAGGCATTAACCTTAACTCCCAGAGGTCTTGAAAATGGTTCTTAATATTATATAATTATTATTTAATTTTAGTTTATGAGGGATTACTAATTCATACAACTAGAATTCTATTGAAATAATTAATATTCATTTTACAATTGTATTCACATTTTAAAATTTTTTATTGACCAGAGATATAGTAGCATATTTTTAAAAAAATATGAAATCAACGATTTATAATGATGTTATGTATTTAAAAAGTAATTTTATATGTGTTTCCTAGTTATATAAAAATATTAACATATTTATTTAATAAAATTTATAACTCTTAATTTTAAAGAACAGGGTTTTTAAATATTTGTCTTGTAGTATTTTTAATATATCTTGAAAATGGAACTTTTATTATAGGATACTTTTGTGACAAGGTTCATGGAGACCTACTAGTAGATTTTTTGATCATGCCTATATTATACGGCCCACATTCATATTTGGGTTCACCATATGGTTTATTATGGAGAATATTATGATTCCAGATCACATGGTGAATCTTGGATGGACATGGATGTTAGTTGGTTGTTTTATTTAATATTTTCACTATAATATGATTAACATTATATAACAATCCCAACCCCAGCAGTCAAAATCTTGGGCATTACATTATTAAATTAGAAAATATATAATAATAAAATTATTAATGGACTGAATGGTTTAATAGTTTTGGAGAAGTAGATGAATACCATAAACCAATTTTAATATGGGATGAAAAATAAAAAATCATATAAATGGAAGGAATTTGGAATAATTGAACTCATTAATAGAATTCATAATCATATCCTTAGGAAAAGAATAAGAATAATGGTGAGCTTAAATGATCATTAAGGGATAAATATATAATAATCCATTTTAATTTATTTTTCATAATCATAATAGAAATGTAAATAATTGAAAACACACACCATTTAATCAAAAAAAAAGTGAATAAATAAATCCATAGTTAATATAACAGAAAAAATCTCTTGTACAATAATAATTATTTAATTATCAATGAATGAAATGATTAATTATTTTAAGACATGTTTTTTTGGTACAGGATACCATTACCATCATTAAAATTTCTAAAGACTGTAAAATATACGTGGTAAAAACCCATCATAATTGGAAAACTAATTTAACTCATGAGACTACCGATAAATGGTTGGGATATCTACAAATAGTCCAAAAAATTAATGTCATATCTAAATCATTCATTATATGTCAAATATTAAATTTAATTAAAAATAATGCACTTTATCATCAAATATATATATTGAGAAAAAGATACATTTTTATCAATATTTATATAGTTGATCAATTAAATATAAATATAAATACCATATATAAAAATGGTATATTGTTTAGGAGATAAAAAAATCCATTATACAAGAGTATTTATATGCAATTTAAAATTAAAATCAACTATAATAAGGTGATTATTTTAGTAGAATGTTAAAAATCACAAAAGGAAATGAGATTGTACAATAACGTTTACCACTTGGTAATTTTCAATTAAAATCCTCTTAAATGAGTCAATTAAAAGATTAAATTAAAATATCATAAATTAAGAATGAGTCATGATATTGCATGTCAATTCAGTGGTATATACCCTACATAAAAATGATGTTTTATATAATAACAAATAAGGCACAATGGAATACAAATTTATATGAAATCCATTACCTCAGGCTTTATTTGTGATGCACATATATTAACCTAAAATATAGTGGTATTAAAAGGTTAATAACCTATAAAATAACCATAATAATGTTTATATAATATGATTTGTCATTTTTTAACAAATTATCACTAATTATTTAATAATCATTCATTAGTTTCATTTTTTAGGTGTTATTTGCTTTGTTTTCTCATTTATACTTATCATAAATGTTCTAGTTCTTATACATATTTTATAGTATAATAATATAAATAATAATAAATATGAAGTAACTATTATTGTTATATACAATATATACATCTAATACCAATCATGAAATATAGTGTGGATAAATGATGTATGTTATGATCATGGAAATGTTTGGCCATATGTATGCATACGTATTGTTTCCATTTTAAAACAATCATTATAAAAAAATAAGTAATATATTACCTTTATAGAATTATGATATAATTATATATAAATATTATTAATTTGAATATATATATCATCCATGTGGTGTGGTGATGAAAAGGGAGTCAGATCGTTCAATGATGGCGATAGTCCACATATACACATACGGCGTTTTCATCTTTCATCGAGTGTAAATTTAAGAAGGAAAATGATATAAATTATCTATTGGGAATGGTAAATATTTAATTAATATAATTATAATTTCATATATATCAAATATTTAATTTAAAATATTTCTTATCTCCATCCATGCAAAGAGTTTGTGAAAGAAAAATCACATCGCTTCATAAGTCGGTACTTTGTCTTACACACAAGTGATGATATCTAATATTTTATGGAATACAAAAAAATAGTTACATATTTTAGAATTACATAAGAAGAATAATTATGTTATTAATATATATATATATACTTTACATCTGACATCATACCAAACCATGTGTGTTAGTAATGGAATAATAAATTACATCAGTTCCTGGGGTGGTAGTCTTCTGTACACAGGAATGATGATTTTATAACTCATTTGAGGGTTGTGGGGGTGTATGTATTGAAAAAAACAAAGAAAAATATATTTAAATGGAAGATACAGAGTTTATTAGAGAGTTATTTATTAATAATCTTATAATGGTAGGGAGAAGAAATTAATTGAAAGCTTTCTTTGAAGAATGTCACATATTCTTTGGGTATCCACCTTTAGTTTTCACTAATGCATTTATAAGATGTATTTATACAAAAAAAATATGGTCTATAAGATGGGATTATGGAATTTGGGATGTTATTTTTGATGGTATTAGTATAATTAAAATTATTTTAATGTCTCAACAATAGTGGAGAGTGGTTACCTTTTATATGTTCGGTGGGTGGAACACTTGTAATTTTTAGTATGAAAATTGTGTACCCTCTATTTTCATAGTTTAAAAGGGTCTAGAATATATATAATCATTAAATAGACCTTAAATGTTCTTAATATGTAATTATAATTTATTTTAGACTTTTTTTAGGTCATTTTCTCCTATATCACGTTTTGTTTGTCCCAAAGAAAATAAATTTTAACTTGAACAATGATAATTAATTTTTATTTTTTTCACTATATATTGTGATAAAAAATAATTTCAAATTTATTATATAACAAAATAATTTTTATTAAAAACTTGGAAACTATTTTTTGAATATTGAATTAAAATTAAAGGAGAAATTAATTTAAATTTAATCACACAAACATGATGATATTGTCGGTTATAAAAACTAAAATGTTCAAAAGTTTACACGGGTGTAGATAAAATAGAAATAGAAATATAATTACAATAGCCAAAATCAGAATAATTGATATAAATTATAAATAATATTAATTTAAAAAAAATTAAAAATATAACTAAAATATAAATTTTTTGAACGAAAAAGAAGTTCTCAATTAAAATTTTGTTTTTTTAGGATTCATCAACAAATGAATCATTTCAGAAAAATTCCAATAAAAATTCACCCTAAAATAAATTCGACATAATTTTTGAAAAATAAAGTTTAGTTTTCCAAATAAATGTTTCAAAAAAATTTATAATAATCTTTAAATTATGTCTGGAATGCGCGACTAAAGAGTTATTTAAAAAATATTGTTTTTTAGAAAACATTTTTTTTATTTAAATGATTCTTATTTTATTTATAATAAATATATAACCATAATTGATATAATTTAGTTATTAATATTCACAACCATAAATTTATTTTCTATGTGGTATCTAAGATATTAAACATTAATATTTTAATAATAGGTCATATTTCATTAAAACTCGGTGTTTTATGTAAAACATGATAAAATTAACTTTGTATGTAACACAATCTAAAAATTAGTGTAAACTTTAATACATGAAAAACATAGATTTCAGGTCTAATAATATTATAATGATTTAATTTATTTTAAAAAAATACATAATAAATTCTCAAATTGTTATATTTTCTTCTAAGAATGGTGTTTTGTGGATTAAACGATATCAAATAAAATATTACTAATTTATAATTTCACTGTGTTACAAATTAACATACCATGATTTGTATCCATTATTTTATTTTTAGTTTTTATGCATCAGGAATTATAAGTACTGAAAATAGTTCTGTTTTGTCTGTGGGAGTTAGAGGTTAGGGGGAGGATTTATTGTTATTTATTTTAACCTTATTCTAAATTATCAGTTTCTTTGTGGTCGTCTAATGTATGGAATCATCATTGTAATTTTAATTTTAAAAATATTAATACTATATTAATTTAATTTATAGGAATGATCATTGTTATTATCCCTTATTCAATTCCTTTGGAGCTTTTCACCATCCTAGGCTGACCTAGAGTGACACTCATGTATTTCACTTGCCGGGTTAGGCATCCGATAGATGAAAAAAAATTTCTTCGTTCATGACATGTGAATAGTCCACTAGATTAAAATATAAATTAAAAAACAATGTTCTTTAGTTAGGTAGTGTTAAACACATATGGATATTTTAAAATTAACTTTGCATTACTTTTTATAGACATTATTAAATTAATTAGACATAAAGAGATATAAGTTTCTCAAAAAAAAAACTTTAATTAATTCATTTCATTTTAATTTTTATATTATATAATTTCTTAAACATAATTATTCATGAAATATGTAGTATTTCAATTACTAATAAACATCAATTAATTTATTTTTAATAGATATTTTATGAAAAAATTAATCATAATACGATTGATTATGTGGAAGAAAACCAATTTAAGAATTTTTCAATAAATCGTGTCATAATACATATCAAAATAACAAGCAATATGATATGGTTTATATGTAGTGATACTTACATGTATCATATAATTTGATATTTTGTGTTAATTACAATTATTTTTAATTAAAAATAGTAGATCAAATTATTGAACACTAATAATCAAAGAACCCATTTTAATGTTTTCTCCGGCTTACAATAAAATTCATCATTCAAAAAATTAGAATAACCCAATTTTTTGATTGTAAATATTTCAACCACCAGAGTAACAACAATAGAAGATAATAGTATACCATATTCTTTTCTTTATAGTTTCTTCTCATTGATGATACTTACCTCCTATAATTTAATCTCAGAAAAAAAACATCTAATGGAAAAGTGTGGCTTGGATATAATTCTCTGAAACTAACAACTACAACGTCCATTTGATAATTAAAAAACTTATTCTTCTATATATGACATAATTTTACACCATTTAATGTGATAAATATGCATAATATAATAATATATTTATTTTAATTTAGGAAATTTAAAAATATCCTTTTATTAAATAAATTATATGTAACTACTAAATTTTTTAATAAATTAAATATAATAATACATAAATTAATAAATAAATTAATATATATATATATTCACATAGTATAATTTTAAATAACTATTAACAATAAAATATCAAGGTAATTTTTATGATTCATCTTTTTAATAATATATGAAAATATTTTTTTAATGGAGTACATAAATACAAGTTATGTGTTACGAGTTATCTATTAAAGTGGAAAGGTAAATTAAGGGATATAAAAAATGATTTTTTTTGAAAAAATATTCCAGAATGAATATTTTTTATTTCTTAAAATATTAATTAAAGATGTTACTTTAAAAATAAAATAATACTCATCATATCACTCATTTCTCATATATTTATGATTAATTATTTAATTGAAAATTAATTTTTTAACAAAATATTAGTGTACAATAATAAATTGTAAACATATAAAATTATTGGGGATAAAATTTGAAAAATAAAAATTAAATTATTTATTATATAGTGTAGTTCTTGAAATTAATTTATCTATAAAAATTCACTGAATATAGTTCATGATATTTTATTATATAAAATACATACATTTAATCAAATTGATGACTCCTTAGAAAAAATATTTTAGTTATTAAAAATTGTAGTTTTCATAATTAAAAGGAATGAATGTTTATAATTTATCAAAATGAGATAAAGATATTTTGAAAATATATGAGGGATATTACAAAAATAAATTAATCGTGTTTAAAAAATATAGAGTTCTACCAAATAGAAAAATATATGAAATAAAAATGATACATATGCTCATTATAATAAAAATATTTTACTTAAAAAGATTATATTGAAAAAAAAACAAAAACACTATAATAGATACTACTATTATAATAAAAAAATAAAATGAGTTTTATTTTTGTTGAATTTGTTGTTTAAATTTAGGATTTTAACCATTTCGTTTATAAGAAAGTATGATATAATTGAAAAGAATTATATATTTCAATAAAAATAATTTACAAACTAAAAATTAAAATATTTTATTCTCTTTTAGATAAATTATTCTCAAATATAATGGGTATTAATTCATTATGGTAAGTATAGGATAATATATATATATATATATATATATATATATATATGAAAAAATAAGGTGAATGAATTTTTGAAATAAAAAATAAAGTTATCATACATTGATGATTTTAAAACGAAAAATGGTGAATTGATTGAAAATGTTCCACTATGATCAATAGGATTGTGAGTGTCATCTATGTAAAGAGGGAAATAAATAATGAATCAACTATTGTTAATAAGTTTCTTTTAATTATTCGTTCATAATTTAGTGAACATATGTGTAAAAATGAGGATATAGTTCTATATTGTCCCACATTAGATGATATTAATATAATTGTAATTATATATTTTAATATAAAAATACTAGACTCCAAAACTATAATCAAACCAGTGAAATTAATTTCATTTAATTAAATGAAAATATTAAATTTGAAATAAATGCAATAACTACTACAAATATATTCTGAGAATGAAAGGGAAAAATAAAAAATAAGATACCATTTCCCGTATAATTTTAAGGAATATTAGAATAATTAAAAAATTATAAAGGCATTCTTCATTTAATATTATTCATTTATATAGTAATTAAATTAATTAACATGAATTTTTCAACAATAAAAAACCAGAAAAATTATGAAAAAATTAAAAAAACACTTTTCAATAAGAAATATTAATAGATAATCTAATTTCATGAATATTAATAATTTTCATAATGGGATAGGGAATTAGTAATAAATAAAAGAATAATATTAATTATCATTATTGAAAAATAATAAAATTACACTATGTAAATTATTATAGATGATTAAAAATAGGTTAATAGAGAATAAAAATCCGTCATTAAAATTATAAAATTAAAATGGATGCTCTAAAATTAAAATAAGTTATTAATAAAAATTGTTATGAAGATATATATAATCAATAGAGTTAATATTTTTAAGAAAAAAATACACAAAATTTATTTTTATAAACATGAAAATATTGAAGAAGATCATGAATTTGAGGTTTTTGTTAGTAAAGAGAAAATATATACCACACATTAGGTAATGAAAATTTGATCATAATAAATATTGAGTTTTATAATTATATTGATTGTAAAGATAAATATTTAAAGAATTTTGAAAATATATATATTGATGATAAAACATTTGGTGACGATATTATATTTCCATAAACTCACACTATTTAAAATCATGGAATGGTTTTGGTTAATGATATGTTATAATTATTCAAAACGGTTTGATGGAATTTCATTTATGATTATTCAAAATATTCAAAATTTAATTTAACTTACATTGTAGGTTAAAAATAAACTTATCAATATAAATTGGAGAAAATACTACTATAAAACTAGTATGAGTTAGAAATATTTAATAAAAATCATTCAATTAAATAAAGTGAAATTGGTTTCTCATACTACCCTAATGAATCAATGATGTGATAATATGAAAACTTCCTCTTGAGATAAAATTATATATTAAGTTTAAATTTTTGGTGGCATGGATACAATGTTCATAAATACTTTATATTTTGTTCTCATATATCATTTTATTGATGTAAGATATAGAAATAATATTGGTGTATCCAATGTATGATGTGAAGAGAAAATTAATATATATATATATATATGTACATGGAATATATTAGTTTAAAAATATATTCTCAAAACATAAATGATTTAACTAGTGAATTATTTTTTATAAGAAATATTTTTAGAATCTATAATGAGTATATATTCACTGTACTGTTATAACAATAAGAAAAAACAAAATAACCAAAAATATAATTAATTTATATTAATTTTTGAGAGAACGATGTCTATTAAACATTAAATACAAGATTCTAAAACTGACATTTTATAGATAATTATATTTGACCGCTCCTAATAAATTGTAATTGATATAAATTTTTAAGAATATGGTGAATAATAGTGGGAATTATTAAAATTTAGGAATGAAACACTCATGAAAAAATAAATGTGTATGGACTATAGATATAAAAAACAAATTTAAAATAAAAATTTTTTATTTATTTGATGCGTTAAACCATAACTTATTATGTTTATGTTTTTTATGTTATAATGAATATTATATATTTTTATTATATAATTTATTCATTATAAAATATTTGGAAAATGATAATAAAACACTAATATGGGTTAAGAATCAAATTAAAATATATTTAAAATTATAAATAACCATAATTCATTGAATTTTAATACCATATTTTGAATAAATTATACCATTTACGTATCATTCATCTTTTGAAAAATAATTTTAAGAAAAATTTATAAAAATAAACATCTCTTAGAGCTTTGTAATTTCCTAAAATAATTATACAAAAAGTTGAGATTTTTCATATTGGTAATATAGTGAAATAAATTAATAAAATTATTAAATTGAATATAAAAGCACACTGAAATTTATTCAATCAAATATGTAAATCATTATGATACATTAATTAATAGAATGAAATTAATTATTCATAATATTGATGTCACGACCCGTCCTTGGGGCCCGTGCCGTGACTACCCCAAACCCGCCTTTCATAGGCTGGGGGCTGGCAACAGGAACCAAAGGCATAAATCCTTAAGCTAGGAAGGCATTGACTTTATGAAAGTTATCAAACACAATAGGGTTTGCAACAGGGAGTTAAAATTAAGTGAAAACTGTATACAAAAATTAGTGTTGAAAGTAAAGGGGTCAGAAATACAAGCCCAATAGTAAAGTACAGGGACAATGGAAATAATTAAAACTGAAAAAGGGAAAAAAACTAAAAAGGGTAGCTCCTGGAACGTCCAACGAGTATCCTAACTGAAGGTTACGTACACATTTTCACCTCATCACTCCACGTCTATCGGTCCGCTCCTTGTACCATCTCGCAGTGTGGTCCACCTCTGGGTACCATCTGGTCTAGGCTCGCTCTCTACCTCCACCAATGTTGTCCGTCGTCTGTATCAAAAAAAATGAGGTGCAGGCATAGCCTGTGCATTGGTGATTATAAAGATACTCAGTAGGGACCCCGAGACACCAATGTTCTCCAAGAACCCACAAATAATAAACCACATAAGAAACATACAACCACGAACTATCAACCAACCCTATTTAAGTATATTCCCATACATATACCAAAGTTATCAATCTCAGTTCGGCCCCAACTCTCGAGCCCAAGCATACCCCAGTCCACACAGGAAGTAAGTAAATCACATAATTCATATCGATTGAAAGTCAAGGCTCACCTCACACATGGATAAATCTTTTGTATAGTGATAGAGATGATCAGATGTAGTCACTGATTCATCAAAGCTGTCAGACCCACACAGGATACAAGACCAGCTAAGCTGTCAGACCCACACATGATACTAGACCAGCTACTGTGTCAGACACATATAGGATACAAGTATAGAGGTCAATAATATCAGACCCACACATGATACAAGAATAGTAGTCATCACTGTAAAACCCATGGATGATCCCAGTACGGTAGTCATCACTGTTGATCCCACGGAGGATTCTAGAACAGTAGTCGTCGCAGTCGCAACTAGCTCTAGGGTTCCCGTACTCAGTACACTCAATTCTAGGAGTGTCCACTCCTTGAGCAGAGGGTTCGATATATCAACTATCACGAAGTCTAGATTTGTTGTATCCTAAAGTTCTATCTCATCAAAAAGAATCCAACACGACAGACGGTGCATCAATCAGATGCCTCGCCTGAGAGTTATTGGCTCTTCCGTTCTAGGGGCACGGTTGGAGTTACGCTCGTTCCAAACCTGGCCGTTTTACAATGTTGTCTAATACTAACCTAGAGAATATCAAAAGGACCGACTCATCGTAAGGGTCCTAGTTCCGCATATGGAAGGTCGATCAAACGCACGATGAAGAAGTTATTCTCATTTAAGCGAAACGTGCCCGGCCCGTCAAGCAGGATGGGTTGGCGGGTCGGCCTGTCCTGGCTCGGCGGGTCCAACCCAGCTAAGGGGTGGCCCGGTAGGGGGGGGGGGGTTGGCCACACCGCCCAGGTTTTCTAAAATGGCGGCGCCGCCCCTCCTGCTCAGCCCGATGAAGCCGGCCGGTCTTCTCCAGGACGAACGACCCGTACAGGAAGGCCACTATTCTCCCATATGAAACCTTTGGGTGCCGCGGCTTTCTTCATCCCAGCCGGCCACCTGTCGGCCAGTTCGCCTGCCAAAGCTGCTCGCCGAAGTGGGTCGTGGTTCTCCGAAGCGCGGCGCCCTCATGGCGCCATGATTCCTTCAGCCCAACCGGCATTAGCCGGCTGGTTCTTCTTCGGTCGAGCGGCACGGTTGCGGGCCGCGATCTTCTAATAGGCCGGTGCATGACCTCCATTGTCCCCACCTCCTCGATCTTTGTCGCATCTTCTCTCTCTACCGCCATCGCGAATAAGAATAAGGATAAATGGAGGGTCGTCATGCCGTGTTCGTTCAGCCCAAACCCTCCACGTTAGGCGATAACAGAAGGAGAAAGAGAAACCAAGGAATTAAATGAAAAACTATGTACAATTTTTTCACTTAAAATTATACAAAACCCCTACCTCGATTTCATGAACATTGCACGTCGACGAGCCACAGAAGACAGTGTCTCGGAAGTCAGGTGCCGTGGAATACGGACTTCGATTCCGCTAACGTCGGGGTGTGTCCAACGTTGATGATTCATTGGAGAAGTACTTCACATTATTCGTCAGAGATGTTATTCATAGAGGAATGATGTTTTTTCATTTAGAAACGGTGTTCTACGTTGGAAAAAAGTCCCCTCTAATTTCCAATGCTCCCAACACAACAAAATCTAACCAAAAAATAATAGCTTAGGCAATTATTTTATCCTCAAACTGAATTTCCAAATTAATTCAAAAGGATGAGCCAAATAATTAATTGCATGCTAGACAACTAATTTTGAGGGCGTTAGACTAATTAAGAGAAAAGGGAGGTGGGGAGTTCACATTAAAAGAGGGGAGTTGTCAAATTAAATAAAAGAGAGTTAATGGGGAAAATAACCACCACCCTTATCCTGTCATGGGAGGTAATGTGGGGTATGGGCCCCACCCCAACTTCCTCTTGGAGGAAAATAACCACCTATTAAATTCAAATTGTGTACACAAAAATTTTATTTAATTTATTATATAACCCCAAAATAAAGCTTCCATCCTGTATAAAACGCAACTACGGTAAAGGTCCCCTTAAGCGAATACCAGCACTGCGAGTTCATCGGTGTCCTCAGATTTCAATTCCGAGCACCGGTGCAAAAGATATAAAAACCCACACGTACATTTACTGAACGTACCCGAACTAAACTTCATAAAATGATTCCGAGCACACCAGACCTTAGAATCAGGTGCCGTCAAACACTGCAGACTCGTAAAATTCAAAATTATTTACAAATAAATTTTCCTTGAAATTTCCGGGTATTTACAACTGATTTATTATAATGAGAGGATAAAAAATATGATTTTTATTAATAAAATGAAATCTATTTTTAATAGTTTAATTTTTTGGAGAGATATTAAAAGTGTTTTAGAATATCCATAACAGAATTTATAATTTCTAATAGTACATAATAAAAATTATTTTTCTAAAAAATATTATATATTCATGTGATCAAGAATGATTATAATACTCCATTAAAACTCTGTGAAATTTGTGTAGAAAAGAGTATGAGTAAATTAATTCTTGAAATACAAAAGACCATTATTTGTAAACATTAAATCAGAATATATTTATCCAAATAAGTTAAATATATAGTTTATTATTTTAAAAATATATTAATTTAGAGCCATAATTCAAATTATATTACTTATAAAACAAGGATAAATATAAGACCATAATAATAATAATAATTTCTTTGGAATCCTTTGTGTAATAAAAGCTAAAATCATAAATCTATTATCCAATTTGAAATAGAATGATGATAGAATATTATTTGGATTCCTATATATTAATAAATTCATTAAACTATAGAACAAAATATAATACAAAAAAGCTAATTTCAATAATATGATAATGATTGAAAATTATTTCTTACAGAAAAATGAATATATTAAAAATAATAAAAATTTTGAACTAAACAATAATATTGTTTTTGAATATTAGTAAAATATATTCTAATGATGTATACATAATAGTGATGTTGATTATATATATTTTATTGATGATTATTAATTATCCAATGTCTATAAAAGGATTTGTGCATGTTTGAAGATGATTTTAGAAGATAGGTCATTGTGAACTACTATATATCATAGTAAATCGAAAACGTTTTTCATAGTACCTTATTTATACAAATTGAATCATGTTTAGTTGATTAATCCATTGTAAACAATAGTTAATTATTTTTATAAATATATAAATAAACAATATATAGATGAATTATATTTGGGATCTTATCTATGGACAGAAATAGGATATTTCACTTACAAAATGATTCTATATATAACATATTTTAATTAAGAATGTGGATTTTGATAGAATAGAGATAATATTATATACAAAGGACACTATCATGATATTTTTGTTAGCATTGATGGAATATTTTATCTAATTTTATGAAATTGAGGAATAATATAGGTTTTTAACACAATCCTTAAATATGTTTTACATCATTTTAAAATATTGTAAATTCTATATAATTATTAAAATATACCTCAAAACCAAAATATTTTCCATATATAGATATTAGTGACATATTGAATTATATATCATCAAAAAATAAATTAATTTACTATATCATTATTCATAATTGATTACCTTATAGGTATATCATTCACAATATTCATCATCATTGCATCGGGAAATGAAAAAACTACGAAAAGGTAAATCTCAGTTATCAATTAAGGTTAGAAATACATGTAATATCAATTAGAGAAATACTTGTAACCAAAATAAAAATAATAAATGGGTGAACAAAAAATAAATATTTTGGTGTAAAAAAATAATCAGGGTACACAAAAATAAAAAAATGAAATCATACACAGTGTATTATGAAGCATGAATGAAAAGATTGTATCATAAATCAATGATATATAATTTCTTATTTATATTGAACATAAATAATCATGGTCTATAATAGTCATATGTAAATGAAAAAGTTGAGACCATCATAACATGATGGTATTGACTAATTTCCCATGAATTTTCATATAATGGATTATGTTTACTGCCCATGTCCTAAAACCATTTCATCTCATGAGATGTAAATATTTAACCAGTGCGTTAGATGTAAAGACTCCGACCATATTAGACTAGATCCAGTTTTTATAATAATACTATGGCATAAGATAAAAGTGATCACATCCTAAAGGATAAAATAGTATATTTGTCTTTGTAAACTACATAGATACATGAATCTAACGTAACATTTTGATACATGAAATACAACATAATGAGAGATCATAATTTTAATCATTAAAAAAATTAAAATATTTCTTCTTCATAACATGTGAAAGGGAATAAAATAAGGGTGAGATTAAATTCTCAATAAGGATTATGTACAACAATAGTTATCATAAATCAATAATGAATAATTAATATGAAATTTTAAATGTCTATGAAGACATTCCAATAAAACACATTCTTGGATATCAGGATTATATATGGAATAATTAACATGATAAAGTAAATTACCAAAAACAAATTCTATTTAGTAAATAACTTCAGAAGAAAATGTATACATGGATATTATCAATATAATATAATCATGGATAATAATAAAATTAATCCAAACTATGAAAATTATTAATATTTGACTTCATGATCTCAAACATCATGATATCTATATTTTCAAGGCTATTCACCCAAATACTTTAAATTAGTAGGAAAATATCAATTTACTGATATCATTCTGAATTTTCTAATGATCCTTGTCAATGCTTCAAGGGGATATATTATTCCACGACCCATCTTTCACTTCCTGTCATATTCCTTCCTTATATATCGAATAACTGATTTAATTCATGAAAAAATTTGTATTATTAGAAAATATACATATTGAGAAAAGAATATGGATTTATCATGATTTTACATAGTCAATGAAATAACATCCATAGTAAAAATATTTATGTATAAATTATATATGGTTTAATTAATCAATATATCACTAAGAAAAAATATATTTATTTATGATAAATTTAATGTCCAACCATTAAAAAAAAGTTAATGTTTCAAGGGAAATCTAATGTAAAAAATAAATCAAGAATGTGAATGTTAATAATTTCTTCAATCAAACTGACCATATACTATCCTGATAAATAATAATGGAATAATTGTTACAATATATTACACGTGTATTATAAGTAAAATAAACAGTTTTTATCATTGGGGAATTGAAAAACAATAAAAATATAATTAATAACATTATTGAGGAAGATAACCTTTCGACATTAAAATAAGTATTCCATTTATATTTTTATAAGGAGAGTCAAAAGTAAAATGTTTTGAAAACATCAGGGAGAATAATTTAATTATTTAACAAAAAAAATGTTTAATAATTTCATTAATAAATTATTAGAAAATTTGGAAAATATTTTTGAATCGTTTTTAAAAAATGTGTATTTTGAAGAAAAAGGATTTTTGAACAATAAGAGAAATATTTTGATATTATTCAATAAAATACATAATATTTTAGGTTCTAAAGAGTGTAAAATGATATTAGTACATGAAATAAACAAGAAAAACATGATGATAATACAATTTTTTTTTAAAATGATCTAATAATTTCTTTTTTCTAGCACAAACAACAACCATTAAAGTGTGATTGAAGCATACAACCAGTCTGTTGTGGAATCTATTGAATCATAACCCTGATGAAATAAATATATCATATAAAACATTAAATACCTTGAATATTTATATATAAATTATATGAAATATCAATGGAAAATAGATATACTAAATTAAAAATAACAAGGTCTAAAATTTAAAATATATATATTTGAATTGAAAATTGAAACAAAATCAGTTATAATGATCATACAGTTGAAGTGAGAAATAATAAATAGATTTATTATTCTTATCAAATTAGAATAAATATAAAAAATTTAAAAATAAAATAAAAAATTATCAAAATTCATTACACTGATTAACTTTGAATCTCAAATACAGTGTAGAAGTAATATAAATTGATGTAAAAATGGAGTTATAAAATTTCGTACCACTTGGTGATATTCAAATAAAATACCAATGGATGAAATATTAAAAATTTAAATATAATGTAATATAATTTATGGGGGATTCATGATACTACATGTAAAATGGTTAGTGTATACACCATCTAAATAAAACTAGTGCATAAAAACAAGTTATGCCTCAATGAAAGGAAATAAATAAAAAATATTTTACCTCATATTTCCATGTAGTTGATTAGTTTAACCTCATATTAAATCCTTTTAAACAAGGTATTAATTTATAAAATTATAATATTAATATTTATAATTTCATATATGGTCTTTTTAAGACATATTATCTTCCATTAGTTGTTAATAATCATTTATAACAATGGTTTTGGGTGTTAACTACCGCATTTTCTCATGCCGATTTTTCCTTAAATATTCTTATATTATGAATATAATATAATTAAATAATATTAAGTTTTTTATTAATGATATAAATATAATTTTTAATCATTGGATACATTTTTAGAATAATTCTTTAATGTCGGATATGGAAAATGAATCGCATCACTTTGTGGGGATGATAGGTAGAATTTACTCATGAGTGACCATATAATACCATTAATTTGTTGAAGGTAATAATATTGGATGATTAATTAAATTTAAATAATTATTATAATTTCATATGTAGCATATATATCCATTATTTCCATCATTATGACTATCCATTTGAGTTGGTGATAGAAAAGAAATTACATCTATTTACGAGGTTGTAGTCTGCCATACACCCACGTAATAACTTTGTTTCTAATTTTATAGAGGAGAATATGGGTAAATATTATCTCATAGACATAATAAAATATGTTTATATTTTACCTAAAGGGTTTTGAAAATATATATTTTAATGAATAATTGAATGTGAAATAAGAAGAAGTAATAAAGAAAGAGCTCAGTGATGATGATTAAATTTTCCTAGAAGATCCTCCTTTGTATATCAGATTAAGTACTGTGGTATAGGTATTTTTGGGATAATATATATTTTATAATTTTTATAAGTATTTTTAAGAGATTTTTTTATGTTATTAGTCTATCAAAATTTCTATTTAAATTTGAAGAAGTGTGGGTATGGGGTGCACTTTTATAATTAAAGGTTGAGTTGTATTTTTCAGAATGCACAAAACTATTCTATAATGGGAAGTCTCTATCACCCCATGTTACTCCAAAATTTTTAAATATTATATTTTATGTAATTTATGGTTGATTAATACCTTAAAAATATTAATCTTTTTTGAATCAGGTTAATCCCTTGTCAATTATCTTTATATATAGTTTCAAATTGAGTTTTTACCACAGTTATTGGATTTTTAACCCATGTATTTTATCCATTGAAACTAAATTTCAATGATATTTTTCACATAATTAATACCCAATTATTATTAATATTATGTCTAATTTATCAAATATAAATTTGATTTCATTGGAATATTTATTCTAACATAAGAAAATGTAACATGCACAAAACCATTTTGACCTTAATCATGATAAATAAATTTTACTTTCTTTACTAATTATTTTGATTAAAAAATAATTCATCATTCTTATATAGCATTATTTTTTTTGGTTCATAATATGAAATTAATTTTGTGAAATTCCATTCGAAGAAGTATAAATACTTAATTTAAAATCAATACTAGAAGCATGATGTCAGCATTTTTCCAAAGAAAAGTTTTCATATGTATAAAAATATTTTATATCAAAATATAAAATAAAATTTGTTAAAATGTCATAAATTGGATGAAAAATAATATCACAAAAAAATTTATTTTTAAAAAACATTAATATATAGTGTAACTTAGTAAATTTTTGAAACCAAAAGATTGTTTTCAATAAATATCTCAAGTTTTTAACTATTTATCAAAAAATTAAAACTTTTGAAATAATTTTAATAACATTAGTCTAATATTATTTCAATTTTATGAATTTAAAAAATTTGTTATTTTATAAAATACATTCTCTAAAATTGGTAAAACTTTTGTTTAAAAATAATTGGGAAAAATGAGATGTAACCGCTTATATAGAAAATTTAATGTTTTAATCATAAAATTGGTTTATTATTATTTTATTCATAGAAATAAAATTTTATAATTGATAAAAATATTATATAATATAATATATATGAATATATTTTATTCGAATAATTATTTAGTAGTGTTTCATATAATTTGAAACACAAAAATCTCTTTATGCACCTTAAAACTACTTTTCAGAAAAATAATTCATTTACATAAAAATGTTTTTATTTATATCTCTAATCTATTCATAACCAATGGTGTTATATTATACATGATTAAAATTCATAATTTTTACAATTTAGTTACTCATATTTATATTCAGTAATTTAATATCTATATTTAAATGGTTGTATTTCAATAAACTATTTCATGGGTTGTTTATGCCCAAAGTTGCTTGTAATGTAATCCATTAAACACAATGATCACATTACAACATATTTTGATGTTATATTAGAGGGATATGTAATTCGTGGAAACTATAAAAAAATATATCCTATAAAAATGTATAATTTTATGGACACTTCCTTTTTGATTTCTTGAATTTGGAGGTGTTTCTAAGGTGGAGGGTTTGGTTTTGGATATATAGGGTTAAAAATGAGAATTTTCTAGGATTTGTTGCTAGTTGTGAGAGTAAATGGTCATCCTTTATATATATATATAACAAGGGAATAAAAAACTATTTTTTTTATTTCCTTGTGATGGTAGATCACTATTCAATGAAGATGGATGTTTCATTTATAATAATACTTGGTGAGTTATTGTGGATGTATATGTATGAAATGAAAAATGTGTAACATGTCATGGTGGTCACCTTGAGTGTTGTGTCTCAAGGAATTCCATTTAAAAAATTATATGGATAAATTGTATAATGGTTAGCTTTACTTGTTATCCATTGTGGAGATTTCATGCTTATTTTTAAGGATGGAATTGGTTATCATGCAGTATTTATGCCATGTTCAGTGACATGGAGATATATAAATAGTGAGGATATTTTCCCTATGGTGTTGTGGGATTATTAGGGGAGCCCCTCTAAAGGGTTTCATGCATTTTTTTGTACGAAATTATATGGTTCTGCCTAATCATATAGTAAATAGGTGAAACAACCCCTAAGAATTGGGGTAGATCAATGTTTTGAATTCCATGGGTTTTGGTGATGAATTTTACTAGGGACACCAGGTCTATTGTTGGGGTATCCAAACTTTGATGAAGACCCTACTTATTTCCTTTATATATAGGGGAAGACGCCACTTATTTTCAACTATTTATTCTTTCTCATGAACCCTAGCGAACTCCTACACCCCATTTGGAACTAGTACCATCTCTTAATGAAGGTAACCAAATAGATTATTATGATCAATTAATCTCTTGATCTATGGTATCCTTCATCCCCCAATTATCCTTCCTCTATACCTTATTTCATCATATTGGTTAGGCTAGTGATGCTTTCAATTTTTTATCACAATTCATTCATGGATGATGATCGATTATTATTGTTTTTCTTTAGGGTGTTCTCATCATGTTATTTGGTGGATTATTCATTGTTAAACAACTTTAGCATTATGTTCCCTATATATTATTATCGAGGTTCTAGATTTTTTAAAATACCCTTATTTACAAGTAAATGCTAGATTTTATTTGTTTATCATCTAGGTGGAAATTTTTAGGAGTGACTCTAACTAAGATAATAACTTGAAACCAATAGTGGAAATATATTTTAATGGGTAATGTGAAAGAATATTAACTATGTTGTGATTTTATAATTATTTTTAACATAAATTATTTTTTAGATAGTTTAATTTAGATTCTAAATAACTATTATTGTTCTATGGAATATTTTTCATTATTGAAATCTATATAAAAATATAAATATTGAATGGTGAATAGAAAAATGAAGGATTTATTCATTTAATTATATAATAAAAAAAATTAATTATTAAAAAAGGAGGACCCTTTCATTGAGAATAGTTATTTTTGGTTACAGTTGTGAATCACTACTGATTAATAGGTTTCATATTTCTGAATCTTCATCATAATGAATGAGCTTATTCATGATGTTAAAAAAACAAATTAATCTATGAGATTTAATTTTTATTGATTTTCTTTGATTCATATATGCTTTATGCCTTGAATTCATGTACTTTGTTTACACTTGAATTTATTATGATAAACATATGATTTACTAAAATGACAATTTTTTACAATAATATGTCCATTTCAGATTTTTTAATATGATTTTAGGTATAGATGGATGATTTCAAAATATAAGGGTTTGTTTTTCCATTCCTTAGTAGTAGCTTGACTCCAATTATGGTGGGATTATTTGTATATTGTTGATAAAAGTCACAGTTGACATTAGGATGGTTGATTTAGGTTGATATATGTGCGTTTCATTTTTCATTTTTATTTTTACTGTCATCAATTTCTATTAACTATTGTATTATAATTACCTGTAGGTATAACACATCTTTGAGTTCTATTTTTTGTTTGTCATAGAATACCAGTTAATATGAAATGATAATTGAATTAAAAATCTATTAATGGTAATGGGTGTTAATGATGGTAATGATATATTAAATGTGAACCATGAATTGGTTGGAATAAATCCTAAAAGGGAATTGAAAAAAAATATAGAATTAAAATGTGATTTATAAATGTAGATTGGATTTCAATAGTTAATGTAATGTTGTAAAATATTATTTATTTAGTTATTTTTTATGGTAAATGGTAATTTTTAAATTAGTAGATGATTAATGATGTAGACCATTGAGCAATGTAATCATATTTTAGAGTTAGATTCGAATCCATTAGATGGATGATGGGTTTCTTTAAGGGTCATAAGTAATTTTTTTAGTCTAGGATTGGAATGTTTTTGTTAGAATAGTCATGTTGTATAATATAATTATATTATATTATTTCATACACTTCACCACCTTTTTATAGTTTACATGTTTTCCCTAATATCTAGGTAGGGGAGGGAATAAATGGATGAGAACACCATATTACCCACCCTACTCTAGTACGTAGCATGGTGTAGAGTCGTATCCAAACAATAATGGATTAGTATAATGGTAATGTGCTCATATAAAATTTCATGGATCATAGTTTTACCATAAATGTATGTTTGAACTACAATTTCTCAATTACATGGAATATTCATGTATCGTGGCTATATTGGATAAGGATCATTGGTTTACCTATGCATGTTATTTTCTCGATCATGGAATAATGTATAATGATAATTTTTATGAAGTGTTTTGATCATTCCACATGTTTTTTCAGATGAGATGGAATGTAGACACTATTTTGATTTTAGTGCAACTCTTACTGTCTGATTCTTATTAAAATATTGAACATTGATAGCTGTTGTGGTAGTATTGTCTATAGACCACCCATATTAAATTATATTTGGTTTATGGTGTGATTATATTATCTTTTAAGGGATTAAATAATAATATTATTTCCGTTGGGGTTTGAAAAATTAAGACTAATAGTGAAGTGTATTCCATGTACATTAAAATTAAACATATTTTTATACAATATCACCTATTTTTGATTATTATTTTGAAATAATGATTTCTAGATGATGGGATGTATGTTGTTGTATTTTTATTACAAGTTGGTTTACTATAATTATTAACTTAGATTTATCATTATTCATTCATATATACACAATAAGTTTATGAGATAATCTTATGGAATATACATTTATTCTAAACAATATATATAATCAATTTTTAGGTCTACATTATCTATTTATTGGTTTATCTAGGAGTTATGAGGACATCATGATTATTTAAGTGGTTCAAGTGTTTTTAGTCACTTGCTGGGAATTATTTTTGGTATATTCATCTATTTCACATTGTAAGACCTTATGTGTATTACGATTGGGTAATTATTTTTTTCTATTGTAAAGGGGTGGACATTGGTCATTTCCTAGGATATATTTTAGGTAATTACTCTCTTTTTGGGAATTTTATACCCTAAATGATAGTCCCTAAAATGTTTTTAATTAGATGAAGGATTTAGGGTTCACTCCAATTTTCACTACTTATCTTGGATGAGTACTAGTAGAGTGGGAGGGAGGTCATGGTAGAGCATCATTAAATACTTTTGTTTTGTGATTAATTATATTTAATGGATAAAACATTGTGGGAAATACAAAGGTGTATATATAAAAGTATTAGTAAAACATAATAAGTGATATAAGGAGGATAAAATAACTAGGACATGAAATATTTGTTCTCCTTCAAATTTTATGAAATGTAAGTAGGTCTATTGAATGTACTAAGTGATTTGATACTTCTTCATGGGTAGACACCTAGGTATGGATCATATATCATGATTTTTTATTCATAGGACTCACATTGTTAATTAATTCAAATTTTTATGAATATAAATTAATTTATATTTTGTATTCTATATTTTAGTTTTAAGGAGTCCTAAATTGTTTTTTATTTTTCATGTATTACTTTAGGTTGATATCCCAGTGAGGTTTTTGTTGATGATGTACAATTGGATGTTACTAAAAATAACCATAGAATTGATATAAATTAATATAAAATATGGTGGTAGAGACTTCAAGAGTTTCATTTATAGATCTAATCAAAATATGATGGATATGTTCTATAGCTGAAAACTAAGGCTTGGTTAGTGGAGTTAAAGTTTTGCACTTGATTGATTTTTACTCAAAGGGATCCATGAATTCCATTTTATTTCCTTATTATATGAGGGGTCACTTTATAAGGGTTTTTTTGTTCCTCATGGATTGTAAGGATCCATAAATTTCATCATAGAATTATTTTGAAAAAGTTTAGGTTTTGAATCATTGATCCATATTTTTAGTATATTATCAATAGAAGATTCATACTCAACACAATTGGTGTTATTATGTTCAATATTTTAGTATTTATTATAAAAAAAAATTAGATTTTACATTATTTCTTTTCCAATAATAGTAGGATAGAGAGATTCATTTCAAGTAGGAATTTTATATAGATATATTGTATAAGGTATCATCGTCGATGTTTCATGTGTTCCTGTAGTACTGGTGATAGAATATATAATTGAGAGGATAATAGCTATGATTTTACCAGCATATGATTTGAATTGATAAAAATATAAATGATGTAGAGCTATGTATTGTGTTTCTTAGATATTAGTTCAGATGATGACTTAGATAGTGGGGATTCAGTTTCGACATTCTTCATCATATTTTCCTAGGTTTGGCAGTTACCAATCCTCTATCGATAAATTAGACATGTTTTATTTATTATAGGTTGTATCCATCAAAATCATTAGTTTATGGCCTTCCATGGTAAATTCATTAAGTTGTAATCCATCTTAGCTTCAACCATTTTTTAGTATCTTCTATTGTAGTAATAATATGTTGACCCGTACTTTTGATCAATATAGTAGAAATGGGGTGGGGAGAGGATAAACCCATAAAACCCTTGTACATAAGGACATATATTAGAACACAACCATAGAGGTGGTCTCCAATAGTTCTAGAGAGATCATGGAGATAGATTTAGTCGTATTCATGCTTTATTGTTCCAATAATTAATCGATCTAAAAATTGTGTATTTTACTATCTTATTATATTCTACCTAGGTGTATTCCATTTTTGATTTGGTCATATGAATACATTTATAGTGGGGAGTTAGTTTTAACCTTATCTATCAAATTTTCTTGGGTTGATAGTTCTTATACCACTATAGAGATATAATACATAGAATGATTTTAATTTAGAGGTTGAATCCAAAAAATTCATTATTGTGTAACAATCCTTGGAAGTTAGCATGGATTTAGAGACCCTATTACTCTAAAATATATTAGTAATATCTTCTGAGGTAGTAAAAGTTGTGCTATACAACATTGATTAATAGATATATGATGAGGTTAGAAAATGAATACCCTATAATACTCATTATACACATTGATATAGACGAGAATATAACATAGAGGTGGTCTCCCTCAATAGATGAGTTGTCATCGTAACACATGTAGTCTTATGCATGCATTAGTTTTACCATATATAATAGATATATACATTTTGTACGATACTATATTAATTAATTATTCCTAGGTGTATGTTTCATTTTATTAAGGAGAAATACACTACATCAAATCAACCAAGTATGATATTTGGGATATAAAGTGGGGAATATTTACGTAAAACTACAAGAAATGTTTTCAAATACAATGACTTATTTGAGACATAAATAAATCCATTGAAAATAAATATTAATATTACAATTCTATGAGGGAAAAACAAAATTCATCAGAAATACTATTTTTTGGGACATCTTATAGTGACAGATGATATAGTCCCTCACAATAAGTTATTGTTCCATGATTAATAGGAATACGTATCATAGTTTGTCTCCATTTGTCCTTTCGAAAAATGTTTTAATGAGGGAAAATTTGTACCTAATTCTCTATCTTAAACACCATAAAAAAATAACAATACCCCTTTTATTTTATCATCCCTTGTTTATTTATTCTTCTTTGTATTGGGCTCAGATCTCATGGATTTACCCCCAAAACATCTATCCCATATGATTTTTTATCCATTGAGGTTTGAAACCCCCATTAAGGGACTATACTTCTATCTTCTATTGTTTTTGAGATTTCTCCATCCCTCTCACTAAAATTTTTTCAGTTGAATCCTGGATCAAACAATTTATAATAATAATTGGTTAATTCATAACTTTTTGTTGATTTAGGTTTATTCATAAAAATTTGGGTGTATACTATTTAAGATGACAAGTTCTGTCTCTATAATGTTTGATTTCACATAATTTGATATAGTTTTCTAAATGATTAACCTTTATATTTAAGATACTTTCCTTTTTTCATGTTCTTATTTGATTATTTTGGTTTTAATCCATATTATCAATCACAATATGGTTTTTAAATCATTTTTATGGGTACTGTCCATGTTTTTCAAGATTCCATTAAAATTAATCACTTGTTTAGAATTTTTAAAAATGATTTGATTACATAATGATTTTTTTAATCCTCGTATTATTATTACATATTTGATCATTTGTAGATTTTTTTGTGGTGAATAATTATAAATTAATGAATATATCATTTTAATGTGGTGATACAATATGATTGATTAATATGTTTTCGTTTCAAAAAAATTTATGTTTTTATTTTTTTAAATAATGATAAATATTTAATAGTTTAACTATATGTTCTTAATTATTTACTACATTAATCAGTTTAATATTACTGATCATTCTTTTAAAAAAGCAATAATAATATTATGGTATTTGTTCTTTTCCCATGTTTGATATCATTTATAATTTCATTTTTACATTTTCATAAAATATTATTGATGAGTAATAAATAAATAATAATTTATAATAATCCACTTCAAGAATTATTAAATTATATCAATTAAAAGTATTGATTTTTAAAAAAATAAAAAAAATATTAAAAATTAAATATATTCTTGAAAAATGTCATAATAATTAAAAATATTATAAAATATTAAAATATTTTCTATAATTAATAAATAATTACGAAATAATAATTATTATTAATAAATAATTGTAGATTTTTATAATTTGTAATAAATTCATAAATAAATACAATTCTAATAACACATAAAAACTGAAAATTTTTATTAAAAGCATAGTCATAAATAATTAGTGTGAATTTGGTAATAACATGTAAGAATAATAAAAATAATATCGATGAATAAAAAAATTATTTGTTATTATGTATAAATTTTAAAAAATAATAATTATAAATCATATGTTATTTATGATGCATTTTACCCAACTTCACAAAAGGTTGTTAGTGCAAAATCCCTCAGCACGTGCAGTGACACTCCACGCTATGTCTCACTAATGGACCCACTATAGTGCACCATCCCAAATTTACCACAGAGAAGCCATGAAAAGACCCAAAAATGTCAAGTCAAAACCTTGGTGGGGTGGCATGCCATTGCATGCACAACTTATAACTATGGAAATAATCACTAAATAATTTAAAATAATATATAAATAAATTACCAAGATTGATAATAATTAATAAATGTTTAGTATTAATTAATAACTATTAATAAATATATAATTCTAATAATTATTAACACATAAATAATTGAATTAATAAATTATATAAATTTTGTATTTCCTTGTAAAAAATATAATGAAATATTAAAAATATTAAAAATTCCCACTAATTAAATAAAATTTAGTATAAATTAAAAAATTAGTGTTAATTAGTAAACATTTTTAAATAATTAATGAATAATTGTCCAATAGAATAATTAATAATTTTTATTATTTATTTTTAAATATTAGTAATAATTTGTAAATATTAGAAAATTATGATAAGTTTTATTAAATGAAATTAAATTAATGACTTAATAATTATTAATTAAAATTGGAAATAATTAGTAAAAAATTGGTAATAATTAATAAAATTGTTGTTAAATATTAAAAAAAATTATAATATAATTAATAGTTAGTCAATGTTGGTAATAAGTTTCAAATATTAAGAATATTTAACAAATATAATAAATTTTTAATATTGATAAAAAATATAGTTAAAATTAATAAACATTTATATTTAATTAATAATTAATTTTAATGATTATAAATATAAAGCTAAAGTTTATTATTAATAGTTATAAAAAATAAATAAGAATTTATGATAACTGGCCATAATTAAAATTTAGTAATAATTTTTAATTCGTCACAAAGAGTAATAATTATTCTAAATTGTCCAATTTTTTCATAAATAAGGAATCAAGATATAAATTTTATGTTTAATTATACGTCCATGATTGAATAAATCATTTCAAAAATACTAGCGGATCTTCTGTAATTCATGTCTTCAACGATGGTGTTGAAATTGTTTATATCATTTTTTATCAAATCCAATATTTATTTCCAATGTAATAATTAATAGTCTTTATAATAAATTTTGTCATAAGTGATTTGAAAATTTTGAAAATATGAGAAATCATCTATGGTGTTTTTTATTTGGATATATTATATTTTTTATTATCAACAGTGTCAACAAAACTGAGTATAAAAAATAAAGGTTTTGATTTTTGATCCATCATTTTAGAATTTAGTACATGAGGCTAATGGAATTTCTATTTATGAAATAACCAATCAAATTGATATTCCATGTCTTGAATCTTCACAATCCGAATTATATATATTTTTTTATTTTATTTAAGAGGTCGTACATCATGGATTTCAAATACAAAAAACATGAAGTAGATATAAAAGTTATGGCTGCTAAATCCTATTTTGGAATGTTAAATATTTTTTTGGATCAAATATATTTTTTACTTTACTATTTTACAATAGAAATATATTACCTACACATTTCAATGAAAGTATTAATATGGTATATTATTTGGTTTTTTACTTATTAGAAGACCCTTGCTTGTCTGAATGAAAACATCTTATGTTATAGTGATTATTAATTTTCATTTATTTATCAAATATGCGTAGAATATATGTATAAAGAGGTATAATAAGGAATTTATATATTTATTATGATTTGTTTTTCATTTTTTTTATTACATTTGGTTTACAATGTCTATTTTTGGCTCACAAAACATCTGCAATGATCAAATTCAATAAATAAAAAAAATAATTTTATTAAAATCATAAATCATATAAGTTATAGTGATTCATGAAAACAGTTTGATCATTTTCATCCTTCTTTTTATTTATAACCTCCTAACATATGGTTGAGTCTTTATAATGATGTATTTTTTCTATTTGGTGATTACGACTATTTTTATAACTTTGAAGAACATAATAGTGTGGATGCTTATGAATGATCCATATATATATTTTATACTATTAATTAATGGTCATATAAAAAAGAATATATATGTTTATTTCAATAAAAAAATTGATATGTTAATTTCATTATGTAAAAATATTGTAAACACATATGATATAATTTAAAATCAGAGTTTTACACTGATGAGTTGAATAATGTAGACAATTAATTTCTTTTCAACATTTAGTATATTATTTTGATGAAGTACACATGTTATAAAATATTTTATATACCATATGATTTGATAAAAATAATTTATTCTTTTCATTATAACAATGAATAGTTATTATGAATTTCATTAGGGATGTTTTACCAAGGACCGACCTTTTTGAAATAATAGAAATATGTATACCATAAGGTAGAATTGAAAGAGACAGACATATAATAGTTCTCATATATATTCCTGTAAAAAGAATCATCTCATCATTAACTCACGTGACATATATACAAACTATATATGAAGAATAAATATATGGTTTTGGAAGAGATCATAAATAGAAAAAGAGGATTATTTTTAAGGACCTTCCATATTGGACTGATTCATTGGTTAATCACATTATTGATACAATACTTTTCAAAAATATTTATTTTGATCACATATGTGAGCACATGATTTAAACTCCCCATAAGACCAAATTCAATGTAATCCCAAGTTTAAATCTTGAAAAATTTATAGATGTGCGAAAAATTTATTATTTGATGTTGAAATATAACAGAAAAATAGTGATTTGAAAAGAAACTTACTCTCTTTCTATTGAATTTCTTTTATTATTCAATGATAGGATTATATATTTGAGATTACCTTATTATTATGACTTTAATCTATCTCATAATGTATGAAATTTATGTGTATCTAGGTTAAAAAGTAATGAATACCATATCATAATGGAATTACTACTTCATGACGGTCTAAGAGGGATTTTAAAATCTTTAATGTAATATTTATTGATAAAAACACAATATTCTTTTAATATATTTGTTCATTAAAAAATAGATATTTATTCATTTAGTTTTTTTGATAAACTTTTTTTTTCATTTAATTTAAATTGGATAAAATATTCTTGTCGACCACATTTTATTTAAAAGACAACATTTTATTTCATTGTCTATATGAATCTAAATGGGGAGGGATGGTACAATTCTGATGGATTTACCTATGTGAGGGATGTATAAAAAAATAAGGAAACAATAATATAACAAAGAATCATTTGATGGGCCATGTACATAAGTGTACATACAAATTGAAATTATAAATTTTTTCTCATATTATTTTCAATATAGATATACTTGAATACACAATCATATGGATTGAATTGAGTCTCATTTGGTAGATTTTATTGATAATTAGTTGCCTATTTATAGTCAAATCAACATCGGTTTTGGTGGCTACCATGAATGATGGGTTTTAGATGAAAAACATCATAAAGATACACATATTCATTTCTATTATTATTAAATGAGATTATTTATGCCATATTTACCACGTATTAATATAATTTTTAATTTTATAATTGATTAATTTATTTAAATTATTTTTTTGTATATAATAAAATTTCTATTTAAAAAGATAATTTATATAAATTACCTCTTATTATATTATAGAACGTCAACAACATAATTTCCCAATTAGTATAACAAGATTTTATTCTTTGTTTTTTATAATGGAAGAAGATATTTATTTTTTTAATGAAATCTATTATTACTGAATTTTATTATTTTCTGAAAAAACAACACAAATGTAAAATAATTTTGTTTCTATTAGTGATAAAAATAAATTCATCAAAATTTAAGAAATATTATAATTAGTATTTGGTTAATGGATTAAATTTCATTCATGAATTTCTGGTAAATCAAATAAATCAATGAACCAAATTGTATTTTTGTATATACCTCATTATAATTAATGTGATTTTGTCTTTTATGGTATACTAGATGACATAATTGATTTATATCATCTTGGACCATATTAGGTGATAATGTTTTAATGCCATTGGTTTTATAATGATTGAGGGTTAAGATTTAATCCACAAAATTTAGTGGTTTAAATTCTATATAATTGTATTATTTCTTTAAATAATACATTTATATGGGAAAATGAAGCACATATTGTTTATTATGAATATTAATTTGTAGTTTTGATAGATTTTAATTACTATTTGAGTGTAAAAAAATTTAATGTCTTGAAAATTAGTTTCATGAAAATTAAAATGGTTATTTGGAACCAATTTGTTTTGATATTTTTCAAGAAACACCCCCAAATACTTCTCATACTCAAGAAGATGTAAATATCAATAATGAATCCACCTTGTATAGTGCTGATGATATTAATTATGTTGATGATGTAATTATAGATGATGAAATTGAAATATGTATGGATGCTGAAGAGAATATTGATAAATATAAAAGAATTTTCATCGAATAAGATGAGGATGAAGATGATGAATTATGTGTTACATTTATATTTTTATTAGATTAATATATTTTATATATTTATTATCAATTATTTACATGTAAGAATGTATGTTTTAGATGACCAGATATAGTCTCAATGATCTACTTCATTACCTCACTCATGTTAATATTTATTTGTTTCTTCATATATGATTTATTTAATAAAAATTATTTATATATAATATTATTATACTTTTCATGGATTTTTTTTATATATACTATATATATTAAAAATAATTTATATCTAGTATTAATATATTCTTGTATTATTTTACCTGTTATTATAATATTTTTACATTTTTTAGTTTTTTATATTTCATATCTATATTAATAATTCAATATAAGAAATATAATTTTACTATTATGGTGTTTATTAGGTTTTTATATTTCTTTTCAATATGATGTGTTTTTTGGAAGTAATTTTTTTTCAGATGGTCGAAGGTGTTCTCGACAATATATTTTTTTCACTCATGGATACCGGTAAATATGATGATAAGACGTAGTATCCAATTCCATAGGATTCTATTACTATCCATTGGATGTTGTTATGCTATGGGTGTCCTTGGATTAAGATCCCATTATTGTGAGATATCATATGTTCAACCACAAGTGTCAATACTAATAAATAAAAAATTTTATTTTATATTTTTTTAATATGTAACATGTTCTAATTAACTTTATTAAATAATTTATGTTCTCTGTTAAATAATACCATGAGATCTGCCATTGTGGAGTCATGATAGATTTTTATATATGATCATTTTCCTCACTTTTTACACACACAAAAATAATGTGATCCATGTATAAGGATTTATTCACTTTTTGACTAGTCTTTATGCTCTAATCAACCCAAATATATGTCATCTCAGGTATGGGATAGATTGTGCTTACATTGGATTTGAGAGAATTTTATAGAGACTTCATCCTATGGGCATCAAAACTGAGGGAGAAAGATGGGCACATCAAAGATTGAGAGTAGTACATTTGGTAACCACCAATGAAATATGGTAATTAATAATAATTATCAATGTATATATATACTTTAAATGTAAAATGTTTGAAATTCTATATAGTATATTACTAACAGAAATATGATATTTTTTTGATGTTTAGATGAATAAATACCTTAAACCCCATGTGGGATAGCTTATTGTTGATAGAAATCACAATATTATGGTTTGTATTATTTATTATATTTTAATTAAATTATCAATATAGTTATTTTTTTATAATTATAATTCAAGGAAACGTCTGAGACTATAAAATCTCATTCATGATAGTTTAAAGTCAAGACCAAAAAAAATTCCACTTGTGAGTAAAATTATATTGAGGGTTCTTTGATATATGAGAAAATTTATGGTGTTGAGAAAGGCCATCTGAAAAATATTTATTTATTATTCACACAAAATAGTTATTATGGTACATTTTTAGGTCATTGGTTATATTTAAGGTAGATCACCCATAGTCATCATAATTTTCTATTGCACATTATAAATAGAGGAGTTGAGCTTATGATGAGATGATACAAAAGAGGCACAGATTGAATAATTGAAAACATGAGTAGATATTAGAGTATACACAATGTCTTTGGAATAGTGTTGGATTAGAGTTTCCTCTTCCAAATCCATCCAGTTATCCTTACACCAATGATATCAATTGACCCAAAATTCTATTTATAAATTTCATGTATCTTTTATTGATAAACATATTTTATAACAAAATTGTAGTATAATTTCATACATGTTTTTAATATATTTTATTTTATATCATTTTTGTAATTACTAATTTTTAATATATAATTATTTCAATTCTTTTTTAAATATTTTTGCAACTATGACAGATTAATAAATACATAAAAATTTATATTTTAAAACATTCATGAACGTATATTCCCAAAATTCTATATCCATCTCAAATAAAAATATTTGTGATTATATATTATAAGATTTTTTACAATTTAATCACATCTCAAATTATCATTAACAAGAGATCTCCCATTTAAAAAACACTGACTGCAAATGATTAAAACTCTAATAGTTTTCACTTTCAATTTTCTATTTATTTCATATGTTAAGATATATTATATGATGCATGTAGATATTATGACCAATTGATAACAAAGAATATCCCTTGGGGTTATTTTCTATTTATGGGGTTATAGTCATTTGAAATTTTCCAAATAATTGTCTAGTTATATACAATGTAGTATGGAATTGTTTGTTTCCTGGAGTGTGTTAAATGTTATGATTCTATATGAGATAGTTCTATGTTTATTATTGATCCAAATCCTCAAATATGTCAATGGAACATTGGGTACCATTATTTTTTAATGTCTTAATGAATATTGTGACTATGGTAGATTATCATGTGATGATTCCCTAGGTTATTTAATAGTAACTATATTTATTTTTTATGAGGTTGTGATGCACACTCTTCGATGTTTTATCATGTTTTGGATAGAGTTATATATAGTTGTTGCACTAATACTTTTGACCCTATATGCGATGGAACCATTCATGTATTAGAATCTACGGATATATATTGATTGTATTTAACAATGTGGTTTTATTTATCCTTATGTGTCCACTTGGGGTTTTCTAGTATGTTTGGGGATGAAGGTGGATGTGATTTGTTGATTTTGAATTGATTTTCGTCAATTTATCTAGGTGAATTTTAATAAAAACTATCCACTTTAACAAAAATGAAGATATATTCAATCAAATGGATGGATATTCAACTATATAATAATATGTTATATATGATTTTTATATTAAAAATACCACATTTAGATTTCATTATGGGCACTATGAATTTGTTTCAATTTAGTTTGGTTTTAAAAACATCATTGCTATGTTAATGTTATTAAGGAAGTTTGTTTCCTAGGAATGATTTGATCAGTTCATGGAACTGTTCATTGGTGAAATTATAGTGTACTTTTAGTGGAAGAAATAGAATAAAGGGCATGTGTGAGATATTTTTTTGATTCATTATCATCATCAACTATTTGTTATGATATTTTAGTTTATGTTATAATACTTTTTAGTTCTCTTAATGGTATATGTTTTATATGTTCACTGAATATCCATGGATTAATAAAATATTTAAATTAGTGTTCCTTTGTAATTCCCCAAAAATGAAACATATTTGAGGAGTTTATTTGGTCTTTATGGTTATTAAAATAAGATGGTATCTGAATCCTCTTGGATTTTGTATCATATTATAAGTTTTAATATTAACGATAAAAAATTTTTGTGTAAGGACTAGTTCCATGAAATATTTCAATATTCGAATGATTATCCAGTCAGTGTTGTTTTTGTTTATTTGAAGGAGTTCATTGTGTTCGAGTTCTATTTTGACACATCACCTTTTGGATTTGAATTAGTTTTTTTATAGTTGATTCTGATAATCTGTTATGGGTATTGGTAGATAAAACATCAGGAATATATCTATATTACTTATGATCATGAGACAATTTTGGTTTTTTTGTCTATAATTTTAGAAACATAACCTTATTGATGAAAACTTTTTAATTATAAATTATGATATGATTTTGAGGTATATCTTCTCCCAACATGATTTTAAGTTTTAAAAATAGTAGTGTATATAATTATTATTGGTCGTAAATTCAATAGTTTCTATACAATATAAAATTTAAGTGTTATAGATGATTCGTTAATAAGGAAGTCACATGGTGACGATGTTTCTAAGTTAGGTGATCTACAGAAAGTGGTGGACGGAACCATTATGATATAGCGAGGTGTGAGATAAATTTATTGAATATAATGTCTCAAATAGATGATTGTGTAATCATGTTTGGAGTATCATGTGGAAAAATACAAGTAGGGGGATTCTGATATAGAGGTCAATTGGATTTAATTTTTGTCACAGTGATGGTATTTAGGGATGCTATGATAATGATCTGTTACTGGTGTGTTTCATTGGATTTTTATTCATTTCTTTAGAAATATATGAGGTTATTCTCCATGTCATCCTTAGTTCACCCTTAGTGGTATATCCTAGCATGTTTAGCATGTATCATTCCATGAAAACATAGTTTTAGTTTCATGGGATTAAGAGACAAGTCTGAGAGTTTTTATCTGGATGTTTAGTACACTAGAAGGGGAATGATGATTACTGTATTCTGAGAAGGTATCCTTATCTACATGACTATGGTGTCTAAGAGATTTCCCTATTCCAAACAGAAAATATTGAAATGATTATTTTAATGGTCATGTTGGTTTCTAGTTGAGGAAATGGAAATCAATGTGTGAATGATGGTATTGGTGTGTGTGAATTCTGCACATTATTTTCTAATCCATAGTGTGATGTAAATAGTGAGATTATTTTCCCATATAATACAATGGTATTATAAAAAGATTAATTGTCATGTTTTCCAGGGGAATGTTTGGTACCATCATATTGGGGTTATGGTTAAGCCTATCTTATATGGATGAATTGACTGATGGGAATGGGTGTAAAACCCGCATTGGTGGGTTTAGATTCTCGATCTATTTTTGAATAATGACAGCGCAACCATGGTCAATGAAAAAATGTCCTAGTGAAGGCTAATTATTACTTATCCAAAAATAAAGTGTCATGTTATAAATGTTTTAAATTTTACATTTTTCCATTAAACCCTAGTTAGACCCTAGATCCCCTTTGAATCCTTATTTAGTCTCTTTTTAGATACTATCCTTGAAGATCATATCTTTTTATTATAATTTCAATCCATGGAATATGACTTCATCGCTTTTCTATTCCTTCTAATATCTTCATTATAAAATTTTATTTAATAAATTTTCATGTGTTTTCTTTAGTGTTCATACATTTTTATTGGTATATCATTGTGGTAAATGTTTTTGATTGGTTTCTATATATTTTCACGGTGACTGATTCCTTATTTCTTATTTCTTGTGTTGTTTTCTTCACCATCATCATCAACATTACTATTTTTATTCCAAACAAAATAGAGGGAAAACAAAGGGAAAATGACTATGGATGTTGGAAATAATGGAGGCCGAGGGAATCACCCCAGATCAGGTTCACCACCTCTAGATTAAATTGAGAAACATTAGATAGACACATGACCAGATCACCAGGGGACGCTAGCGAGGCTAAGTGATCCACCACCTTTTCCCCTCTCTCCAAGTGCGGGTGACACTAGTGCTTCTTCCAAGGAGAGATTTGAATTTCCTGATGGTATAGGTTATTGACCGTGGTGTTTTACCATTGATTTGTGGGATTTATATAAATATCCTTATATATGTGCTTATAGGGTAATTTGAATTCTTTATCATTTGTGAGTAAATGGATTTAATCAATCATAACGAAGATAATAATATATAAAGTAATAATGAAAAGATATTAGAAAAGTTTTGTAAAAATATAATTTCTATTTAATACTCAATCCCTGGTAACATCCTCAAGTGATTTTCTATCTAATGTGATTTAGTATCTTTCTGATTTTTTTTGTTCCTGAGAATACCCTACATGATTAAAATTTGGATAAAAATTTATTTTTTTAAATTTGAAGAGAATAATGAATGATAAATACATATAATTATATAATACAACCATGGAGTTCTTTAAGAATTTAAATTCTTGATTTGATAATTTAAATTGGTTATTGTATACATTTTAGTTGCTAATTATTAGTTTTCTTATTGCTAAAACATACTCATAAATCGTAAGGTAATTCAAGAGAGTTAAAAAATTCTTCGATTAAGTGGTTCAATGTTAACCATGATTGGTATATGTTTAATACCTTGATAATATGGCCTTATTTCTCCCCATAAATATTTTATATTTTATATATTCTCTTTATAAATTTTAATTCTATATGATGGAAGCAAAGCTGTTCTTTTTTGATATGTAATACCTGGTATGTTTTATTGATAATTATAGGGATGAGATTTTTTTCCTTTTTTTATTAATGGATTTATAAATATTAGGGTGGGATAGTTCTGATGGTGTGGAAAGGTTTCTAATATTACAATGAGATATATGATATATGTTGAGTGATAAGATTTTTAATTTCTCTTATAGATTTTTAAATTGATTTGTCTAATATTTTTGGTCGATGATTGTTACCTTTGGTTATATCTCTATCTTATATTTGATAGAGTCCTAAAAATACTACTATTACAAAGTGGTAGATGAATTTTTATTAACTAATAGTAATTTCTGTTAAATATAAATATGATATATTATATGGGAACCACAAATTTGTTCGACTAAATCCTATATGATCACATGATGAATTTTGAATTGAAATGTGAATTATAAAACCCCACAAGATTTTTATGGTTAATGTAAAGTGTTAAATAATAATTAATGATATAGTTTTTTTAAAATTAAATTATAATTTTGTTATTATTATATGATTAATAATCAATAAATTTTTTTTCTTGAATGATTAGTGGAAAATTATCTGCATGTTCCTTAAAATGGAGTTTGGGTTATCATGGGTAATTAGTTATAATTCCAGTGTAGGGTAGGATAATTTCCTATACACTAGTTGTTTTACTTATTATCATTACATTATATTATTTCATATTATCCACAAATTTTTTTGGATCTTATGATGACAAAATTATTTGAGATATATATAATTACCTAATATCCATGTCCGTGTGGGGATAAATATTGGAATACACACTCTTCCATTCTCTCCCTTCGATAGAGAATGGTATAGTTGCATATATGTGATGTGATGGATTTTGAAAATGATCTATACTCATATGTGTTTTTGTGGGTCTAATTTTTTCACACAAGTATGTGGATTGTATAGATGCCTATGGTTATGACATATACATGTATGTCAACTATAATGGATATCGTTATTGCAATTGAACAAATTAATGGACAATAATGCCTTTATGTATAGTGTATAATTACCTTGTCTAGGATAAATATACGTCTTTCTATATGGTTATGAGATATTATGCAATGCAATTGTGTTTTTTATTTTTGTGTAGTTATAATATTCTAATACAATAGAGATTTTTGGACCCTATGTGAGGTTGGGGTAGGCTGGGTTGCTGCCCAACCCATGTCATATTTGACTTCATATAAGGTTTCATTGCATGGTTATGGAATGGATTAATAAAAATTATGTTCCTTTTGGGGGAAGGATTGTTAGAAATTAGTGGGAAGTGGATAAGTTATAAATTTCACATATATAGGTTCTGATGACATGTTATATTATTCTAGGATTTATTTTGTGCTTGAACCATAGGGAGTTTAGGAAGTAGGTCCATTGATTCCTTAATCAGTATGTTACCTTTATTTTTTTACTAGGAGTTTGCACACTTATTTCATATATTCTTAAAATGTTTCTAGGAGGATTATATAGATAATACATGTATACTCACATATATATAATGTGTTTTTGTGGGCCGCTTGATCTAGTTGGTGACTTGGTGGGGTATAATTTCTTACAATACTCATTTTAGAGCTATAGAGATTGTGGTTGCTACTTAGGTGATGTTCTTAGTATTTTCACTTGTATTTCATATTATGAAAATAAATGTATTATTTGTGTTATGGTGTTTATTGATGGATATTTATCATTTATCGAGACCTTTAGAGGGTGATTAATCATTAGAAATTAATTGTATGCACTCAGTTCTAGTTACTAAACCATTTTCTACTATAAGTATGCTTTTCAATTCACAGATGTCTTCACAATAAAATACATGGGGGTGAAAGTAGATTTTTATGAAAAACATTAAATATACGATCCATATGCACATGAAAACATCTATAACTATATAAAACAGAATAGGTTAATTATCCAGTGAAAAAAATTATTACAGACTGTTTTTTAAAAGGTATAAAATATAAATTATAAGCAATAAATAAATTGGATGATACCATTTTAGTATATCCCCTGTGATAAATAAGAAATACAATATAGTAAATAATCAATAGGTATTACATTATTTTAGAAAAATGTTAAATTTCTCTTAACAAGATACAAAATTATATAGAAAATAAAAAGATATATCTTTTTCAATTTTATGTTATCTATATAAAATATTGTATAAGGATTTTAAAAAGTATGGATAAAGGAGTTTTTTTTGAATAACATGGAAGAATAAAAAATCCAATGGAAGTTGTATATATAATTAGGTGAAAAATTTGAGTGAAGGTGACTAAGATAAAAATGTAATGGAGAATTGAAAAAAATTATTACATCAGGCCTTCTTATGTAAGAAAAAATTAATAAAAGGATATATTCATATAAAAAGAAAGTTACGAAAGGTTATAGAATTAATCCATGAAATGGAATGAAGAACATATATATGTAAGATAATGATCCTACACAAAATATAGATAATTAAATTTAGTTTTACCTTTTGACCAAAATATGATGAATACTATAAGGCCCAACCTTAAACCATACTTAATATTGAATTAAATGAATAATTCACATTGAGGATCTTTTCAGGTTTAGAGTTTTAGAGAATTAGATCATAAATCATGAATTACATTCCACATTTAAACAAAGTGGTTAAATAAAAGATTGTTTTTTTTACCATCAACAAAAACAAATTTAAAATAAAACATGGATTCTTTCTTGACACTTCCTTGACACTATCATCATATCATGCACCTTTCCCTTGACCTGTGAAAAACATTTCAAAAACATGGAATGAGCATAAAAAGCTCAGTAAGGGATATAAAAGTATGAAATGAAAACATTAGTCCATGTATGAAATCATACTTTACTTTTATAAAATAAGCTTTTTAAAATACCCCATCAAATCATGAATAAATCATAGAAATCATAAGGCATAAAGGTAACTTGAGGCATTCATAACTTTCTTACGTAGGGAGTAACCCTCTTGGTTACGTTTGGAATACCCATCACAGTATATTCCCTAAAATCTCTTTGGAGAAACCTTATCATTTAACCCCTTCATGTTACCCAATGCATTGGAGTGCTATATCGGGATCACCCTCCCTTAGTTTATCACAGAACCACCCATCTTCATAATAATGCCCAAGAACCATAACATAACCATATCACATAAAACATGCATAAAGGAAACATAACATTTCCACATTTCAATCACAAGATATCAATAAAACACATTCATATAAAAAAATTATGAAAACCATTTTCAATACCAAAATAAAAGAAAAGTAAAACACGGTATTTATTCTTCATTTAGAAAAAAGGCATGGCTTGTAGAGGAAGCCGAAACTCAAATAATGGTCACAACGGTGGAGAAGTCATTGTCTCTGCATAATTACGACAAAAAAAATCATTCCATTTTGTCGTTTAGTAAATGCTTCGTATAGAAAGATTCATTTTGAATAATAGTAAAAGTCAAAGGGGTTTATACACCATATAAAATAATATTGTGTATAAAACAAAATATGCCTCAATGAAAGAAGATTGAGATGGACTCCCTTACAAAGACGGAATCCTTGGATTACGGATAAATCAATTACATAATTATGTGTGAAAAATGAATACAGAAAATATAAGTGGATGTCAAGTGTAAAACAATCAGAGGTTATTCACACATATTAATAGAACGACATATTCAAGGAGTGCAAGTTTATTCCAATGAATCAAAATTGGGTTAAGAAGTTCCACTGCAAAAATTCGACAGCCTAACGACGTCAATTCAAAATTCAGAAAATGAGTTCATGAGAGATAAAAAGGGTATCTCATCACTTGGACATAAAATTTACATCAATAAGAACATATCACAACATAAAAATATGTAAATTAAAAGACCCAACAAAAGAAGTATTTTAAAAATAGGAGGGTGAAAGGTTCCCTTACCGACTTGGGTATCTTTCGAAACATACACCCCATGAAAGAAGGACAATAAAACATTGATGTAAATACTAATAAACGAAATTATATTAAAAAAAGAGTAGAATAAAGGGCATTATATATTACAATCAATGGGAATGGTGGCAAATGTAGCATAAATCTCACAAGAATAAAAGTGAGATGAAAAATCCATTACGAAAACTCTGTAGCCTAACGGCACTACTTAAAACATCCAAAAATGGATTGATGAGATCAAATAGGGTCTCTTATAATATTAACATAAAATTACATCAATAGGAATATAAAAGAACATCCCCCAACATAACAAAGAGGAGTTTAAAAGAAGTGACATAAAGGAGAGTACTTAAAAAGAAAGAGAGAGGTTGGATCTCTTACAAAAATTCGGCAGCCTAATGGCACCACTCAAAACATCCAAAATTGATTGATGAGAGGAAGTAGGGTCTCTCATCATATGAACATAAAATTTTAATTAATATTAATATAAAATAACATCCCAATAATAAGGAATATGAGCTTAAAAGGAATGACATAAAAGAGTGTACTTAAAAAAAAGGAGAGGGATATGATCCCTTACCTCGTGTCTGACATGACTCGATCGTTCATTAATATCCTGAATAATAAAATTTTGACAATTTATAATTTCTTAAGGACCTACTTTAAAGATTATTATTATGTTAATATCACATATTAAAATGTTATAATAATTGGTTAATAAATGGAGTTCATATCTGACGTTTTTGTCGATGTTCTGTACATGAGTAAAAATTGAACTCGTTGGAAAAGCATTTTCCATGAAGTTATAGGTACATCAAATCCAGAATAGTATTGATGTTTTAAATTTCATATATATCCAGTATATATTCATTTTATACTATTCAATATCATTTGGAGATAATAAAATTAAAAGCACCCTTCATGGTGACGGTAGGCCGTACGTACGCTTGAACACTACTTTAATTTTTTTGTCATATTAATGGAATTGAATCAAAATGAGAGATATATATATTATAATTAAAGAATGATATCCATCATTTAGATGTAATATATTAAATATATATCCATTATATATATGTACTTATAATAGTACATAACATTTGGAGATAAGAAATGAAATGTACCGTTCATGGAGACGTTAAGCCGTACGTACTCATGAACACTACTTTCATTTCTTTTTTTTTTGTATTAAATGGAATGAAATAATAATGATATAAAGGTATATTATAATTACAGTAGGATATCATATGTAATACCATTAATTCCATCTTTTATACGTCCCACGTATGGCATTAACGAATCAAATCACTTTGAGGGGGCGGTAGTCTACACTTCCTAAAATAAAGATATCATGTTTACCCATAATGGAAACCATAAAGGTATTCCATAAATAAAAAATACATAAGCTTAAGGAAAACATAAAAATATAATATATCATATATAAATATAGTGACATCTTAATGGCCACCTTTGAAGGTGTTAAAAGAATATTGAACAATCATCATTTTGAGAGGCGGTAATTCACCATCCACAGAAACAGTATATTCATTAACCATTAGACATAGTTGTGTAAAAGTGTAGCTCAAATACATCTTATAATAACATCCTAGTATATTTAATATACTGTTTTTGTTACAAAAAAAATTAATAAAAAGAGTTTAGGGGTTTGGAGAAGCAAAATAAAACAAAAGATCACAAGGGAAGACATTACCTTTAAATCGGGTAACTCTCTTTGATTTGATCTCAAATGCTTCCTTGGAAAGGATTCTGCCCAAAGTGAGGCATCAATGATGAAGATAGGTATGTGTAGAGATGAAATGGGCAGGGGTTGGACGATTAAAAGTCTTGAGAGGTGTGTGTAAGGTGGTAGAGTTGGGGGCCTTTTATAAGAGGAGAGGAGGGGCACTCTTGGAATGTTATAAAATATTACTTTATTATAAAATGGTTTTCGGATTTTAAAGGTCCCAAAATGATATATTTCTATGATAAGGTGATAAGGTTTCTAAATAAACCCATAAAATAGGTTTGTGACAAGTTTAATAATTATATTTCACCATATCGTCTCATTATATTTAAATCATTCATTTATGAGGTAATCAATGCATCATCACGGTGTCATAAATAAATTAATTTATTTAATGTCTAAACATTATAAAAAAAATATCATGATGTAGTAAATATTTTTAGATTTCTAATTAATATTTATAGTAAAAAATATGGCTTATATAACCCCATGTAAAAATTGTTTTAGTAAAACACCACATGTTTGTGACATTTTAATTTCAACTTTAAATAAAAAGGTATTAATGTCATTTTCAAACTAAATTGGATCCATTGGGTCCCCAAGTTGACCCATGGATTTTTTTGGTCGGCCATGACTCATACAATAAGGGTAGAACATGTGTCAAAGTCATTTCATATTGTTATAACATTATCTTTACCTTAAATTACACTAATTACCTCTAATCGCGATTAAAAACTTAAGAGTTACTATTCACCAAAAAATTATTTTAATCCCATCGAACAACATTTTACATCCTAATGAAAACCATGTATGTCGGATTTTTGAAATTCAAACCACAGAAGTGGTAATGTTTCATTTAAACGAAAAAAATAGTTTTTAAACTACCACTTAGTGGTTTCACTATTCATCAAAAATTGAAGTTTTTCAGAAAAATACCAAAACATCACCATAAGCTAAATTTGATATTCCTAATGTCTATTTTACAAAATTAAAAACACATAATTTAAATTAATTAATTTAATAATTAATTCCTGCTGTCAAAACAAATACCGTGTTTTTAAGAAACAATATCTATTAAAAGATTGACACTAGTTTAAGTACAATTTCAAAGTGAAATTAATTCCAATGACTACTATTGGATTAAATGGTAAAAATATATTCTAATTCCACTTTAAAAAAATTCAAAAGATAATATAATAATATAAATAAATTAGATTAAAAAAGATGTTTTTTAATTAAAAGACAACATTTTCACTATTCATTAAAAAAATGAACTTTATCAGAAAAATACCAAAAATTTACACAAAGTAAATTTTTATGTCCCGATTTTAAAGAAGAATTTTATTTTTTCAAATATAACACATAAAATTGTCAAAAAGTGGATTTAAAAAAGGTTCTCCATAAAAAGGAGATTAATCTACCTTTTAAATAATATTAGAATGTTTATGCTTAAAATTGGATTCATTTGCATTTTTAATCCTCTAAAATTTATTGTAAAAAGTAAAAATATTTGATAAACATATATAATCATTTTGTAATTAGTTCTGTTCATTTCCACCATTACAATGGCTAGGCATTATCTACCATTTAATATAATATTATTTTATTATTTGAGTGCAACGTAAGATTTTCAAGAAACTCGTTGTTACGTATAGGGTACGCCATCGAGCTTAGCGTCCCCTTTAAAGTAATATTAATATTTTATTCAAAAATATGGAAAAATGTGAAAATGTCATATTCTTTATTTACCTGGGGTGTTACATCCTTCCCCCCTTTTGGGAATTGCGTCCTCATAATTTTAAAATTGGGCTTGGAAACTTTATTGAAAATCCCACATCGGAACAAGAGTCAGTAAAACAATCACATTAAAATAAAGAAAGAGAATTACAATGGTCACCCGAGTTAAACTGTACTAGGTACTAGATTCCTTAATCAAACTCATATTTTCTCCAAAAGATAAGTATTTAGGAAGATTTGTTCACATTAAGAGTACTATAATCAACTTCTTGAGAATCACCTAATCCAAAAAAAAGAACTATATATTTCACATGTCTTTAGAAAAAAACAAAACCAAAATTTTTATTATGAGATTAGACAATCCACAAAAGTATAATCATTTATAAAAAGAAAATATATTCTTAATCTCCAAAAGTTTTCAAAAAAAAAGTTCAACGAAGACCATTCGATAAAAAATTGTCCATAAAATTCATCAAATTAAACCAAAATAAGATTGAAACCCAAATATTTGAAGGATTTAATCACATAGTATTCCAAGGTAAAAATTAACTTTTATCTCAAAATAGCATTAGTTGCTCTTAAATTCTCATTTTGAAAAGTAATTAACCTATTCACATATCCTCCAGGATAGGTAAGCCTTTCCATAGATAACCCAAAATAAACTTACACATGATTCCTAAAATCATATAACTAAAAATAATTAGTCAAACTAACCAGGGACTTCACGTAGTCCAGTGGTAGGCGATAAATACCAGTCGCACTTTGGTTGTGGGTTCGATTCCTGCAGCTTTGTCTGACACAATGGGTTGTCACACAGTCCGTGTGTTGTCCTTTTTCCAAAACTATATAATTCTAATAACATTCCCCAAAATGAGATAAAATAATCAAAAATAGTCATAATATATTTTAACCTCAAGGTTTTGTCATGCCTTTCATTTTACATCATAAAATATAATAATCCATAATTACCTCAAAAGTAAGGATCATATAAACTCTATTTGTTACCTTTATAATTATTACCTGAACTTCCACATTGATTGGTCATCTCGTACATGATGAATTACAGAACAGACCAAGGTTCAAGTGGTTGATCATGACTTCTTGATAGTTGGTTTAGAACAACCATGAGTTTCCCCATTGAATCCCCCATTTCATCCAGTCTCTTAATCAGAGAACCACCACAGTTTTCTTTCAAAATTATTGTCAGTTTAGTGCCTGCTAGATCCATCCATTCACTAAAAATAGAAATTTAAGTGTGAGTATATCAACAAAAACATAATGTACTAATGAGGAAGATAAACACTAAGATATACTTACTCATTCACTTTACTTAAATCTAGGACTCTTTCTGAAATACTAACCATTATGGTAATGTCACTTATGCTTAGAGAATACCCTAACCTCTAAAGTTATCTATACCGACCTATGAAACCAACTATAAGGCCCCAAACTTAAACCTTAATTAATATTGAATTAAATTAATAATTCACATTGAGGATCTTTTCTGGTTTAGAGTATTAGAGAATTAGATCATAAATCATGAATTACATTCCACATTTAAAAAAAGTGGTTAAATAAAAGATAGTATTCGTTTTTTCCCATCAACAGAAACATATTTAAAATAAAACATGGATTATTTCTTGACACTTCCTTGACAATATCATAATATCATGAACCTTTACCTTGACATGTGAAAAACATTTCAAAAACTTGGGATGTGCATAAAATGCTCAGTAAGATATATAAAAGTAGGAAAAGAAAACATTAGTCCTTGTATGAAATCATACTTTACTCAAATAACATATGCATTTTAACATACCTCATCAAATCATGAATAAATCATAGAAATCATAAGGCATAAAGGTAACTTGAGACTTTCATAACATTTTTACATAGGGAGTAACCCTCTTGTTTATGTTTGGAATACCCATCACAGTATATTCCCTAAAATCTATTCGGAGAAACCTTAATGTTTAACCACTTCACATTACTCAATACATTAGAGAGCTATATCAGGCTCACCCGCCCTTAGTTTATCATGGAACCACCCGTCTTCATAATAATTTCCAATAACCATAACATAATCATATCACATAAAACATGCATAAAGGAAACATAAAATTTCCACTTTTCAATCATAAGATATCAATACAACACATTGACACAAAAAAAATTATGAAAACCGTTTTCAATACCAAAATAAAAGGAAATTTAAAACATGGTATTTATTTTTCATTTAAAAAAAAGGTATGGCTTCTAGAGGAAGTCGAAACGCATATAATGGTCATGACGGCGGAGAAGTCCTTATCACCGCATACGTACGACAAAAAAAACATTCCCTTTTGTCATTTAGTAAATGATTCGTATAAAAATATTCCTTTTGAATAGTCATAAAATTCAAAGGGGTTTATAAACCTTATAAAAGAATGTTGTGTATAAATCAAAAGATTCCTCAATGAAAGGAGATTGAGACGGACTCCCTTACAAAGACGGTATCCTCAGATTAAGGATAAATCAATTACATAATTATGTGTGAAAAATGAATACACCAAATATAAGTGGATATGAAGTGTAAAACAATCAGAAGTTATTCACATATATTCATAGAATGACATATTCAAGGAGGGAAAGTTTATCCCAAAGAATCAAAATTGGGTTATGAAGTTCCCTTGCAAAAATTCGACAGCCTAACAATGTCACATTAAAATTCTGAAAATAAATTGATGAGAGATAAAAAGGGTATCTCATCACTTGGAAATAAAATTTACATCAATAATAACATATCCCAACCTCAAAATATTTAAATTAAAATACCCAACAAAAGAAGTCTTTTAAAAAGTGGAGGGTGAAAGGTTCCCTTACCGACTTGGGTATCTTTCGAAACATACACCCCATGAAAGAAGGACAATAAAACATTGATGTAAATACTCATAAACAAAAGTATATTACACAAAGATAAGAATAATGGGCAGTATATATACCACTCAACGGGAATGGTGGTGAATGTAGCATAAATCTCACGGGAATAAAAGTGAGATGAAAAATCTCTTATGAAAACTCTGCAGCCTAACAATGCCACTTAAAACATCCAAAAATGGATTGAAGAGATAAAATAGGTTCTCTCATCATATTAACATAAAATTTAAATCAAGAGGAATATAAAAGAACATCACCCAACATAACAAATAGGAGCTTAAAATAAGTGACATAAAGGAGAGTATTTAAAAAGAAAGGGAGATGTTGGATCTCTTACAAAAATTCGCCAGCCTAACGACGCCACTCAAAACTTCCAAAATTGATTGATGAGAGGAATTAGGGTCTCTAATTATATTAAAATAAAAAGTACAGTAAGAGTAATATAAAATAACATCCTAATCATAAGAAATATGAGCTTAAAAGGAATGACATAAAAGAGTGTACTTAAAAAGAAGGAGAGGGGTAGGATCCCTTACCTCGTGTCCGACATGACTCGATTGTTCTTTAATCTCCTGAATAATAAAATTTGGTCAATTTATAATTTCTTAAGGAACTACTTGAATTATTATTATTCAGTTCATATCACATATTATAATGTTATTATAATTGGTTAATAAAATGAGTTCATATCAGACGTTTTTGTCGATATTCGGTACATGAGTAAAAATTAAACTTGTTGGAATAGAATTTTCCATGTAGTTATAGGTACATCATATCCAGAATAGTATTGATGTTTTAAATATCATATATATCCAGTATATATTCATTTTATACTATTCCATAGCATTTGGAGATAAAAAAATTAAAAGCACCGTTCAAGGAGACGGTAGGCCGTCAGTACGCAGGAACAATACTTTCATTTTTTTGTCATATTAATGGAATTAAAACAAAATGAGAGATATATATATTTTAATTATAGAATGATATACATTATTTAGATGTAATATATTACATATATATCCATTATATATATGTACTTATAATAGTACATAACATTTGTAGATAAGAAATGAAATGTACCGTTTATGGAGACGGTAAGCCGTACGTACGCATGAACGCTACTTTAACTTCTTTTTTTTTGTATTAAATGGAAATAAATAATAATTATATAAAGGTATATTATAATTACAGTAGGATATCATATTTAATACCATTAATTACATCCTTTATATGTCCCACGTATGGCATTAATGAATCAAATCACATTGAGGGGGTAGTAGTCCGCACTTCCTAAAATAAAGATATCGCGTTTACCCAAAATGGAAACCATAAAGGTATACAATAAATGAAAAATAAATACTATTAAGGAAGAAAAATATTATGTATCATATATAAATATAGTGACATCTTAATGGACACCTTTGAAGGTGCCAAAAGAATATTGAACAATCATCATTTCGTGAGGCAGTAATTCGCCATCCACAGAAACTGTATGTTCTTTAACCATTCGATGGAGGTGTGTGAAAGTGTAGCTCGAATAAATATTATAACAATATCCTATTATATTTAAGATACTGGGGTTGTTACAAAAAAAGTAATAAAAAGAGTTTAGGGGTTTGGAGAAACAAAATAAAACAAAAGATCACATGGGAAGACATTACCTTTAAATTAGGTAACTCTCTTTGATTTGAGCTCAAAGGATTCCTTGGAAAGGCTTATGCCCAATGTGATGCTTCAATGATGAATAGAGGGATGTGGAGAGATTAAATTGGTAGGGTTTGGCCGAGCCAAAGGCTTGAGAGGTGTGTGTAAGGTGGTAGAGGTGGGGGCCTTTTATAAGAGGAGAGGAGGGGAAGTCTTTGAAAGTTATAAAATATTACTTTATTATAATATGATTTTCGGATTCTAAAGGTCTTAAAAGGATATATTTCTAGGAAAAGGTGATAAGGTTTCGAAACCCACCTATAAAATAGGTTTTTGATAAGTGTAAGATTATATTTCACCCTATCTTCTCATTTTATTTAAATCGTTCATTTATGAGGTAATCACTACATCATCACCGTGTCATAAATAAATAAATATATTTAATTTTTAAAAACTATAAAAAAAATATTTGATGTAAGAAATATTTTTATCTTTCTAATGAATATTTATAGACAACATATGACTTAAATAACCCCATGTAATTTTTTTTAGTAAAACAACACATGTTTGTGACATTTTAATTTTAACATTAAATAAAAAGGTATTAATGTCATTTTCCAACCAATGTGGCTCCATGGGGTTTCCAAGTTGACCCATGGATTTTCTTGGTCAGCCATGACTCATCCAATAAGTGTAGAACATGTGTCAAGGTCATTTCATAATATTATAGCATTATCTTTAACTTAAATTACACTAATTACCACTAATCGTGATTAAAAACGTAAGAGTTACTATTCACAAAAAAATTATTTTAATCCCATTGAACCAAATTTTAAATCCTAATGAAAACCATGTTTTTTGGATTTTTGAAATTCAAGCCACAGAATTGGTAAAGTTTCATTTAAAAGAAAAAAATAGTTTTTAAACTACCACTTAGTTGTTTCACTATTTATCAAAAATTGATGTTTTTCAGAAAAGTACCAAAAATTCACCCTAAGCTATATTTGATATTTCAAATTAAAAAATGATTTATATTTTAAAAAATTAAAAACACATAAGTTTCATTAATTAATTTAATAATTAATTTCCTCTGTCAAAACAAATAGCGTGTTTTTAAGAAACAATATCTATTAAAATATTGACATTAGTTTAAGTCCAATTTCAAAGTGAAATTAATTCCAATGATCACTATTGGATTAAATGGTAAATATATATTCTAATTTATCTTTAATAACAATTCAAATGATAATCTAATCATATAAATAAATTAGATTAAAAATAGGTTTTGAATTAAAACACAACATTTTTCACTATTCATTAAAAAAATGAACTTTATCAGAAAAATACAAAAAATTTAGACAAAGTAAATTTTGATGTCTCGATTTTAAAGAAGAATTATATTTTGTCAAACATAACATATAAAATTGTCAAAAAGTGGATTTAAAAGAGGTTCGCCATAAAAAGGCGGTTAATCGACCTTTTAAAGGATATTAGAATGTTTACGCTTAAAATTGGATTCATTCGCATTTTTAATCCTCTAACATTTATTGTAAAAAGTAAAAATATATGAAAAACATATATAATCATTTTGTAGTTAGTTCTGTTCATTCCCGCAATTACAATTGCTAAGCATTAACTACCATTTAAAATAATATTATTTTATTATTAGAGTGCAACGTAAGATTCCCAAGAAACTCGTTGTTGCGTATTGGGTACTCCATCGAGCATAGCGTCACCTTTAAAGTAATATTAATATTTTAATCACAAATATGAATAAATGTGAAAATTTCATATTCTTTACTTATCTAGGGTGTTATAAATACAACCTAATTTCATATATAATCCAAATATAGTTATTAATAATTTATTCTTAAAACATATTTATATTCAACACATTTATATTAATAAATTATAATAATTTATTAATTACCTATATTAGTAAGTTAATTATAATTTATTTAAAACCAAACTTATATTTTTTACCTTATTTGTAATTATAATATTTTTTATTAATAAAGTAAAATCATTATACATTTGATAGAAATAATTTATTTTGATCTTTAACTGTTAATATTTTCAATTATTCCATGTTTGTTTAGGTAAGGTGGAATTTATTATTATTCCTCAATCCTAATATCATTATATCTACAACAGTAAAATAATTATAATAAAAATTTAACAATGATTTATAAAACTCATATTTCATTCCTTGTAAATTATTGATAGGTTCCCAGGTTGACAATTAATAATTCACTCATTCATTATTATTTATAAAATAGTATGGAATTATCTCAATATGGAATTTAATTTTAATTTAATAATTATAGAATCATAATCATTAAATAATTTCCAAATTAACACAATATATTTCTTTTTTTATGTTTTTAGGATATCCTTGATGAAAATGATGAAGAATGTTTAACTACATTCATGTATGTCACTAAAAAATTTCATTTTAAGACATGCTATGTTGAATGGATGAGGAAGAATATAGAGTAATAGTAGAGTAATATAATTTTTATATGTATAATATTATTATTTATTTGAAAATTAAGTGGAAATTCGGATGATCATGAGAAGATAGTATAAAAATATATATAAAATATCATTACATTAACAAAATCAATTATTCTCGTAACAACAACCTTTATATTGAAGGATTTAGGATTCCTGGGGCTAAAATCTCGTGCACATGGCATAGGAAATTATAGTAACAAATGTGGGAACAAATTATACAGAAAAATGTATAATATGTGTGTTTTTGAAATGGTAGTGACGAAGTCCGTTTTTATAAGAGTTTGAATGACATATTTGAAAATAATCATTCTTTAGAGGATAAATAATTCCAGTTTGTTATGGAAATAATCCCATATATGAAAAAATTAAGGCACATTATTTCATAAGTTTTTAATATTAATATTGATTTTTTATATGTTTATGCTCAATTATAACTATATATATATATATATATGATATATTACCTCAATTACTTTTTACTTACTTATTTCACTTTTAAACAAAATATATTTTTTATATTAGAAAATAAGTAAAATCTATGATGAAATTTTAATATCCAAATTAATTATCTAAAATCTAATTTGTTAAATTGAAATTCCTTATACATGAAATTTTAATTTTTAATAAATTAAATAATATTTTTGTAGTATTTTTTCAAGAATTAAAATAATTAATTATCATTCCTTACTTATTTTACGGATGCTGATTATTTATCATATATTAAATATATTATTTTTAAAAAAATTAGTCTCTTATATAAAATTGTTCTATATAAATTATATCAATTAAAATATACCAATATTTACTATTTATAATTAAAAACTACACACACACAATAGTTGTATAAGGATTGCACTATCCTTTTATATTATCATTTATCAACATAAATAAATAAAAAATATTATTTTATTGTATACCTTTATTTATTTCTAAAAAATTCTACCATATTTCTATTTTATCATTATTTAATGAGTTATAAAAAAATATTATTCTTATAGTTGAACATGATGCAGAATAATTCTTGTTTTTGATATTTTTATTTATTTATTATTATTATACTCTTTTCGTTTCATTATTATTTTTCATATAGAATTCATATAACAAAATGTAATGACCCAAAGTTTTTCAATTGAAATTACCTTGTCATAATTATTTCATAAAATCACATGAAAACACAACATAATGAACTAATAAGTGATAAGTGACCTTTAAAAATTGGTTTGTCACTTATGTGTTAGGTATATCGAAAATCCGGCATACACGGTTGTGTTCAAGATGATTTTCGAAGTATAGTAAAAAAATAATTTTTGGGGAGTAGTAACCTAACCTAATGAATAGTAACAAAACCTTATGAATAGTGATATACCCTAATGAATAGTAACCTCACTTATGGTGGTATAAAAATAATATTCAAGTTGGAAGTACGATATATCTATATTTTAGAATGAGTTAATGAATGTTTTAAAACTGGTTTTGATAATAAATTATTATTTTAATTAAATATTAAAATAATAATAATTAGAAAATTAATTATGAAAAATGGACTTCATTTTTGGATTCAACATGTTGAAAAATGGTTAGGGTAAACTTTTGGGATTTTTCAGAAATACATGAATCTTTGATGAATAGTAGAATCTGATAATTCACAATAAATGAAAAATATTGGATTAATTGAGTCATCGATGATATTCTACTGATGTAAGCCCACATTTTTCGAATTCACATGACCAATTTACTATTATTGGTCATGGAATACTTACTATTCCTTGTCTTGGGAAGAAGTAATGAATTAATGATTATAATATCATGAAATCCCTCCTCTCCCCAACTATAAAAACCGCATTCACTCCCTCTTCTCTCCACTCCCCTCAAGCTCCATGAATTCTCTATATTTTTCCCAAATCTCTCACCAAGGTAGTCCCCCACGTCCAAAATCTCTCATCCTACTCAAAATACCAAAACCTCTCCCTTTAAGATGTTCTGAAAGGAGGAAGTCTCAAGAGGTAAATTCCTCTTCCCAAATTTCTTCTTTTCTTTTAAGTTCCTTCCTTTTTTATTTTCTTTCCTCACATCCCTTCATCATAATATTATTATAAATCCATTAACATACATGTACTAGAATGTCTTTATGATAGTGTTATATTTCATTATATTCTCCCTTTTCCCATCCTTTTATTTGAATGAAATGAAAACAGCGTTTGAGATGTGCTAATTTAGCACATTCAAGGACAACGATTGGTAAATTTCTATTATTATCTTTAATTCTGTCATGAAACTATTTGTGTTATGGTTGAAATAAATAAATATATATGTAAAATATCATATTTTTGGTTCTGTAATCTTTTGGTACAAATGGAATAAATTTATAATGAAAAACAGATTCTTTGTAATCAAACCGACAGAATAACAAAAACACTTATCACTAAGGTTATATATGTAATAATTCAACATCACTCTAAGTAACCTAATAAAAATTTAAACCATGCAATCTTCTGTATATGAACTAATTAATTTAACTTCAATTCTATACATCCACTTTCATACATCATATAATCCAAACATGAATATAAGTAAACCGATCTTTAAGACCAAGTAAACAAATGGGCTCGAAAAATGAGATTGGACCTTATAACTATTCAAAACGGCTTTGAATGAACTAAAAAGGGTAATTATAAATATATTACATATAGAAGAGGTTCTGGAATTATGAATTAATAATATTAATTTTTTTATTCAGGTCATTAATTAAAAGTGGAGAACACCACTGGATGTAAGGTAAGGGATCCTCTCCTTTTCACTCTTAATCAAGATTGTCCTCTAATCTATGACTTCATATGTGTACAAGATAATGATGGGGTATTCTTAAGAACCTATCCCTGTAATGACCCAAAGTTTTTCAATGGAAATTACCTTCTTATATTTATGTCATAAAATAAATTGAAAACCCAACATATTGTACTACAAAGGGATAAGTGACCTTTAAACCTAAGTTTGACACTTATGTGTTTGGAATTTCAAAAATCTGGCATACACGGTTGTGTTTAAGATGTTTTTTGGAGTGTAGTAAACAAAAATAATTTTTTTGAATAGTAACCTACCATAACGAATAGTAACATACCCTTATGAATAGTTAAATACCCTAATAAATAGTAACAACAATTATGGTGGTATAAAAATATTATTAATTTTCGAAGTACGATATACCAATATTTTAGAATGAGTTAATGAGTGATTTAAAAATGGTTTGGATAATAAATTATTATTTTAATTAAATATTAAAATAACTATATTTAGAAAAATATTTTTAAAAAATGATCTTAATTTTTGGATTCTACACGTCGAAAAATTCTTAGTGTTAATTTTTTGTATTTTTCTGACATACATGAATTTTTTATGAATAGTAGAATCTGATAATTCACAATAAATGATAAATATTGGATTAAGTGAGTCATCGATGATGTTATAACAATGTAATCCCACTTGGTTCGAATTCACATGACCCATTTAGTATTCTTGGTCATGGAATACATACTATTCCTTATCGTGGGAGGAAATAATAAATTAATGATTATAATATCTTGAAATCCCTCCTCTCCTCCACTATAAAAACCCCCTTCACTCCATCTTCTCTGTAATCCTCTCAAGCTCCAAGACTTCTCTAAATTCTACCCAAATCTCTCCCTAAGGTCCTCCCCCACATCCAAAATCTATAAGCCTCCTCAAAATACCAAAACCTATCCACTTAAGAGGTTCTCAAAGGAGGAAGTATCAAGATGTAAATTACTCTTCCCAAAATTCTTCTTTACTTTTAAGTTCCTTTCTTTTTTATTTTATTTATTCACCTCCCTTCCCCATAATAGTATGATAAATCCAGTAACATACATTTACTATAATTTCTTCATGCTAGTGGTATATTTCATTATCTTCCCCCATTCCCAACCTTTTTATTTGAAAGAAATGAAAGCACCGTTTGAGATGTGCTAATTTAGCACATTCAAGGACAACCCTCTATCAATTTCTATTATTATCATTAATTTTGGTGATGAATCCATTTGTGTTATGGTTGAACCAGATTATTATATATGCAATATATCCAAATTTTGGTTCTGTAATCTTTTTTTACAAATGGAATAATGTTATAATGAAAAACACATTCTTTGTAATCAAACCCACCGAATAAAAAAAACTATTATCACTAAGGTTATATATGTAATAATTCAACATTACTCTAAGTAACCTAATTAAAATTAAATCCATGTAATATAATTCATATGAACTTAATAGTGTAACTTCAATTCTGGACAACCACTTTCAACTAGAATACAATCCAAACTTGAATATAAGTGAACCGATCTTTAAATCCATGTAAACAAATGAGCACGAACAATGAGATAGAACCTTATAACTAATAAAAAAGGATTTGAATGAACTAAAAAGAGTTATAATAAATAAATTACATATAGAAGAGGTTATGGACTTATGAATTACTATTCCTAATTTGTTTATTCAGGTCAATAATAAAAAGTGGATAACAGCACCAGATTTAAGGCAAGGATCCTCTCCTTTTCTCTCTTAATCAAGATTGTCCTCTATACTATGACTTTATATGTGTACTAGATAATTATGGGGTATTTATTAGAACATCCCCCATAATTCCTTCTAGATTTATAAGTGATTATAAACCCCATTTCTCTCTCATCAATCCTTCTAGGTCACACCCGACACCATGCTGATAAAATCGTAACGAATTCTACGGGAACCTTCTTTGTTCTTTCGGGTTGCCTTATCATTCTTTAAAAATGGTGTTATATTATCTATTAATGTGAGTATTATGAATTCTGGTTATTTGTATATTTTTCTTATATCAAGACCCTTCCATCACATTCTTTCGTGGATATACATGATTTTTAAATATTCCCTCAGAACTTTCCGATAAGCAAAACTGTTTTAAGGGGACTTCCAAACTTTTTTACCCAAATTTCAAGTGAAATATATCCTATTATTTAAAATAACATTGTATTTATAAAATAAGTATTTTTATTATGAAAAAAATCTTGGATCAATTCCGGTTTTATATAAAATAATTTCTTCTTTTCTATTTGAAAAGCTCTAGAGTGTTTTCCTTAAAACCGCACAAAAATGTTTTAATGCTAATGTTTCTAAAATAAATTTTTTATATGTTGTCACATATATTGGACACCACATACAATGTTATATTACTATTTTACCCTATGAATGTCCATGTATGTTCTAATCCCCCTTTTTCATGGACACTTTCGTGATACACCCATTGGATATGTTTTATATCATGATTATGTTACCCAATTCTTTCAATGGGTACCCTTATGTTTATGTATGGTTGATTTTGTATGATTATTTATGTAGAAATATTATTTATGTGGCAAGAATATTCATGAATATGTTGAGATATGAGCACCAAGATAGCACTCCAATGCATTTGGTAAGGTTAAGTCTCCTGAGATGCGATGTGAAACGGGATTGGTGGTTAGCTTTGACCCGTACTGAAATGGGAAATGGGATTGGCGGTTAGTCTTGACTCATACTAAAGATATGATTTATGATTTGGCCACATTTATATTATTCCATGCTTATATGATACCATGCTTATATTAAATGAATTCGTACGTTTCATTCTTTATATATCCTGATGTCATTCATCTTAATTCATGTGCTTGAGGTGTATCCTTATGTTCATTCCCTTACTGGGATTTTTTAGCTCATCTATTTATTCATGTGTTCCCCAGGGTACCCTATGTAGATGTAATGGATCAATGTAAGTTTGGAGCTCATTGTGTAGATTAAATAAAGATGTTTTTTAGCCACCTGTTTTATGTTATATATAACAAGTCTTCCAAGACACTAGACTTAATGATACTTGGCTTGTACCTTGATGGTTATTTATTCTTTAAATAACAAAATATTTTATGTACGAGGATTGGGACACTATTATTGGTATCAGAGGATGGTCTAGTTATTTTTGGATATTAGGAATAGAGCACATTAGTGAGAACCTTAATGATGAGACCACGTATAAGAAAATAGTCATAAATTTTGCTGACTATAGAGTAAGTGGATTATCAATAAAATACATCCCTCTCTAGATATGAGAAGGTAGAGGCGGCTCTGGCATATATGTATCTAGGGGTAAAACCTGAAATCACTGCATTGAGCTAGACTCGAACAAGAACTAGTGGATGACAACGGGCCTTGCTGCACTCTTGGTTATGACACTCCTGGGGGATATCCACTGGTAAATTCACGAGCTTAGTAAAAACCATTATTAAGTGAAAAAAGAATCCCATGGGAATATAATTTAATTAATAGATCGAGGATAACCTAGATATAAACCTAAGGAATCACAAGTTAGGATTTACTTATTCCTTAAAATATTATCCATTAATGTTCAAAGATTACTTTTTATGATCAATAATAATGTATTCAAGACCTATAATTAAACGTTATTTTTCTTAGTTAATGATGAGAAATAGAAGAACACATTCCAACAAACAATGTGAGAGGAAATGGTATGATTTCCCTAATGACATGACTAATGTGATGGAAGCGGGTGCTCAAAACATCATGGAAGTACTTGCTCAGCTGGCTCAAGTTATGAATAATAACTTGACTCAGGTGGAACTCCCCCCTCCTTTGAGGAAGGAGCAAGTTTTTGTGGAATCCTACATATGGAAAAGGCCTCCCATGTTTATCGGATCTTCTGATCCCCTCCTCATGGAACAATGGATTAACTCTATTGAAAAGATATTCTCCATCCTCCAGTGCTTGGAAGAAGGGAAGGTGGTACTGGATGTCTATTGTTTTGATGGGGAAGCTGATCAGTGATGGACACTGATCAAGAATACAAAGTCCCCATAAGAAATTGATTCCATAGATTGGGAGGAATTCAAGAGGTTGTTTTCCAAAAAATATTTTCATCGAACCCTCTATCTCAATATGGAAAGAGAGTTACTTGGACTCAATAATAAGGAAGATGAGTCCATCGGGGCATATGAAGCGAACATTACAAGGCATTCAAGGTACGCCTATGTGTTTGTCATGAACACCGAATGCAAGGTAGATCACTTCTTTAGCGGACTAAAGCTGTGTCTACAATAAGTATTGGTGATTCGAGACTTTGATATCTATGAGGAGATTGTCTATTGTGCCCTCAATGTTGAAATGGAGATTGGAGACTCTCAGTGGTCTCACGGGCCTAGTGACAACAAGCGTAAAATGGAGAACAACATGGGTGGTTCATCAAACAAATCCCATGATGGAATGAAGCCTCACTTTCCCCTTTACATGAATTGTTGGAAGAAGCATCTTGGTGACTGTCTCAAGGGAACCAAGAATTGCATTAAATGTGGAATGTTTGGTCATCTAGCCATGAACTGCCGAAGGGATATGAAAAATCCCGTTAATGTTGAAGAAGAACGGAAGGTTCAGACCAACAATCAGCCTGCAGTGCAGTGTTTTAACTGCAAGGCTCTTGGGCATTATGTGAAAAATTTCCCTAAGCTGAGGGTTGTCAGAGGTAGTCATGAAAAACTTCCAAGGAAACATGGAAGGGATTATGCTATTACTACTACTGAGGTGGAGCTGAAAAACGATGTGGAGATAGGTACTCTTGTTATTCATTCAAAAAATAGCGAACACACTATTTGTTTCTGGTTCTACGAATACTTTCATATCATGCAAGTATAGTGGAACTATTCAAAAACCACCTCAAAATTTGGAGGAGAGGTTATCTGTGAGAACATCGAATGGGGAAATTATAGCATCCATGGTTTATAACTCCTCCCCAGTTAATGTTTGTGGACTGAACCTCCAAGAAAATATTGTCATACTTCCTTCAGTGGAGTTTGATGCTATCGTGGCCATGGATTAGCTATCTTTGTACAAGGCCATCATCAATTATTAGGAAATAGATATTACTCTTCACATCCCAAAGCATCCTCTGATTCATTACAAGGGAAAGGAGGAAGATGAGTCTCCATTTGAATCTTCATCTCATGTTTGGATATTTCTTCCTTATGAGCATGCATACCTAGCTCAAATGATTGAGAAAAAGGAGAGAATCATGATTGAAGACACGCCCATCGTGAGGGATTACAGTGATGTATTCCCTGAAGAGTTTTGTTGGGTCTTCCCCCTGACTGAGAGGTTTAGTAATCTATTGAACTAATCCTTGGATCTTTCCCAATCAAAAATACAACTTACAGAATGGCCACCATATAGCTAGAAGAGCTGAAGAAACAATTACAGGAGAATATGGAGAAGGGTTTTAAACACCCGAGTTCTTCACCCTGGGGTGCTCTAGTCCTCTTCGTAATGAAGAGGGATGGATCAATGCACCTCTGCATTGATTATCATGAGCTTAATAATATCACAATAAATAACAAGTATCCCCTTCCACGGATATATGACTTGTTCGATAAGCTTCGTGGGGAATGTTATTTATCTAAGGTGGACCTTCCGTAAGGATATCACCAAATAAAGGTGAAGAAGGAAGATATTCCCAAGAAAACCTTTTGAACGAGGTATGGACACTATGAGTTCATTTTGATGCCCTTTAGACTCAGTAATTCTCCAGCAATTTTCATGAATTAAATGAATATAGTCTTTATAGACTACATTGAAAAATTTGTGGTGGTATTTATTGATGATATTCTGATATACTCCAGGAGCAAGGGGGAACATTAGGAGCATTAGGAAACTGTGTTAAAAACATTGCGAAGGAATAATTTGTATGAAAAGTATAGTAAATGTTATTTCTGGATTGAGGAAGTACCATTATTGGGTCATGTTATCACTAGGAAAGGGATATCTATGGACCCTTCCAAGAAGAAAGTAATTGTAGTGTGGCCGAGGCCAAATTCTGTAATAGAGATCCACAAATTATAAGGTCTAGTGGGGTATTATCGACAATTTGTGAAGAAAATTTCACGATTGTCAATCCCAATGACCAAGATGACACGAAAGGGAGTAATGTTCGTTTGGACACAGGAATGTGAAGACTGTTTCTAGGAGTTGAAAAAGAGGCTTATCACTGTGCCGGTACCCAATTATCCTTCAAGTAGAAAACTCTTTGTGGTGTATAGTGATGCTTCTAAGAATGTCTTAGGTTGTCTGTTAATGAAAAATGATAAAGTAATATCCTATGCCTCATGGAAGATGAAAATCCATGAGCAAAACTTCCCCACGAATGATCTGGAGTTGGCGGCTGTGATCTTTGCGTTGAAAATCTGGCGACAGTATCTCTATGGGGAAAATTTTGAGATATATACTGACCACAAGGGTCTAAAATATATATTCACATAGAAATAGATTAATATACACCAATGAAGATGGGTATATCTCATCAAGGATTATGAATACTCAATCCACTACCATCTCATTAAGGTAAACAAGGTGGCAGATTCTCTAAGTAGAATGGATCCTGTATCGTTATTAGTGATGAGAATTGAAAAGGATCCGATCTTATTAGATTTGAAAAGGATGGACATGGGAATCATTAATGGAGGAACATCATCAATCCTTTATCAAAATATTTCCCAACCATCCCTCATTGATAAAATAATGGTTTCTCAAAGAAAGGATGTTGAAATTCAAAAAAGGGTGGAAGCTTTTAAAAATGGGAAATCCTCTGATTTCAAAATTGATAAGGAAAGAGTTGTAATATTTGGGACACTATTATGTTTACCATCTGATCCGAAGATAAATAAGGAGCTATTGAATGACGCACATAACTAGACCTTCTCTATCCATCCTAGGAGTACTAAAATGTACCATGATCTTCGAGAACACTTCTAGTGGGATAACATGAAGAAGGAGATTGCGGAATATATATCAAGGTGCTTGGTATGTCATCAACTTAAATCTGAGATAAAAAAGTCCAAATTTATGATGCATCCATTGCCTATACCCTTGTGGATGTGGAAAAATGTTACTATGGACTTTGTCATGGGTCTCCCGAAGACATCGAATGGAAATAATGCGATATGGGTTGTGGTTGAATGACTCACCAAGACATACCATCTCATCACTATTAGGGAAGATCTCTCACTTGAAAAACAGGAAAAGTTATATGTGAAGGATGTGGTGAGACTACACGGTGTTCCACTCTCAATTGTCTCTGATCGCAATCCAAGGTTCATAACTAAATCCTAGAGGAGTCTTCAACATGATTTGAGTACTGAATTAAATTTCATCACGGCCTATCACCCCCAAACTGTTGGCCAATCTGAAAGGACTATTCAGATTCTTGATGATATGTTAAGAGCCTGCTCTCTTGAATTCAAAGGAGGATGGGATCAGTATCTCCCATTGGTTGAGTTATGAGACAACAATTGCTTCCAGTCGAGTATTCAGATGGCTCCATATGAGGCTCTGTATGGAAAGCAATGTATACCTCCAACTTGTTCGGATGAAGTTAGAGAGAGAAAGCTACTTGGACCCGATCTTGTTTAAGAGATGACAGAGAAGGTTCAAGTCATCCAGAAACACATAAAAACTGCACAAAGTCAGGCAAAGAGCTATGCTGAAAACCATTGAAGGGGCTTGGAGTTCGACATTATTGATAAAGTCTTCCTTCAAATATCTCCATAGAAGAGAGTCATGCAATTCGGGACAAAAGGGAAGCTAATACAAAGGTATATTGGCCCCTTTGAGATTTTTGACCTTATAGGAGATGTGTCTTATCAGCTTTCACATCCACCAAATATGGATCGAGTTCATGATGTTTTCCACATATCACTCTTGAGGAAGTACATACATGATCTTTCACATGTACTAAACTCAGCGATGGTGTAGCTGGAAGATGATCTCTCCTATGAGGAGCAGCTAGTAATGATTCTGGATCAGAGAGATAAGGTTATATGAAACAAGATATCCCATCTTGTCAAAGTGTTTTGTAGGAACCATAATTTTGGGGAAGCAACATGGGAATTGGAGGAAGCAATGAAGGAAATGTACCCACACCTGTTTTTGGCTTTGTATGTAAAAGGAAATTTCGAGGGTGAAATTTCATAATGGGGGATGAATGTAATGACCCAAAGTTTTTCAATGGAAATTAACTTCTTATATTTATGTCATAAAATACCATGAAAACACAACATAATTAACTACTATGTGATAAGTGACCTTTAATCAAAAGTTTGTCACTTATGTGTTTGGAATTTCAAAAATCCAGCATACACGGTTGTGTTCAAGATGTTTTTTGGAGTGTAGTAAAAAAAATAATTTTTGGTGAATAGTAACCTACCATAATGAATATTAACATACCCTTATGAATATTGATATACACTAATGAATATTAACCTCACTTATGGTGGTATAAAAATTATATTCCAGTTGGAAGTACGATATACCTATATTTTTGAATGAGTTAACAAATGCTTTAAATCTGGTTTTGATAATAAATCATTATTTTAATTAAATTTTAAAATAATCATATTTATAAAATTATTTCTGAAAAATTAAATTCATTTTTGGAATCTACACATAGAAAAATATTTAGGGTTAGTTTTTGGGATGTTTCTGAAATACTTGAATTTTTGATGAATAGTAGAATTCGATAATTCACAATTAATGCTAAATATTGGATTAATTGAGTAATTGATGATGTTATGCTGATGTAAGGCCACTTGGTTCGAATTCACATGACCCATTTACTATTCTTGTTCATGTAATACTTATTATTCCTTGTCTTGGGAAGAAATAATAAATTAATGATTATAATATCATGAAATCCCTCCTCTCCTCCACTACAAAAATCCCCTTCACTCCCCCTTCTCTCCACTCCTCTCAAGATCCAAGATTTCTCTAAATTCTTCACAAATATATTATTATAGTACTCCCCCACGTCCAAAAGCTCTTAGCCTCCTCAAAATTCCAAAACATCTCCCCTTAAGAGTTTCTCAAAGGAGGATGTCTCAAGAGGTAAATTCTTCTTCCCAAATTTCTTCTTTTCTTTTAAGTTCCTTTCTTTTTTATTTTCATTACTCACCTACCTTCACGAAAATAGTATGATAAATCAAGTAAAAATCATGTAATGGAATTTCTTCATGCTAGTGGTATATTTCATTATCTTATCTTTTTCCCCACCCTTTTATTTGAAAGATATGAAAGCACCGTTTGAGATGTGCTAATTTAGCACATTCAAGGACAACAGTTTATCAATTTCAATTATTTTCTTTAATTCTGGTAATGAAACAATTTGTGTTATGGTTGAACCAGATTATTATATATATAATATGTCCTATTTTTGGTTCTGTGATCTTTTGGTACAAATGGAATAAAGTTATAATGAAAAACACATTCTTTGTATTCAAACACACCGAATAATAAAAACAGTTATCACAAAGGTTATATATGTAATAATTCAACATCACTCTAAGTAGACTAACTAATATTAAAACCATTTAATCTAATTGAGAAGAAATAAATAATGTAACTTCAATTCTGTACAACCACTTTCATCTATCATATAATCCAAACTTGAATATAAGTGAACCGGTCTTTAAAGCCAAGCAAACAAATGAGCTCGAACAATGAGATTGAACCTTATAACTAATCAAAAATAATTTAAATGAACTAAAAAGGTCTATAATAATTAAATTACATATAGAATAGGTTATGGACTTATGAATTAAAAATCCTAATTTGTTTATTCAGGTCATTAATAACAAGTGGAGAACACCACCGGATTGGAGGTAAGGGATCCTCTCCTTTCCTCTCTTAATCAAGATTGTCCTATATACTATACCTTTATATGTGGAGTATATGATTATGGGGTAATATAAAGAACCTACCCATACTTCCTTCTGGATTTATAAGTGATGAGAAACCGTATTTATCTCTCAGCAATCCCTCTAGGTCACAACCGACACCATGCCGATAAAATCGTAATGAATTCTTCCCGAACCTTCTTTGTTCTTTCGGGTTGCCTTATCTTTATTTCAAAATGGTGTTATCATATCTATCTATGTGAGTCTTACAAATTATGTTTAGTTTTCTAAAATTCTTATATTAATACCCTTCCATCACATTCTCTCAGGGATATACTTGAATTTGAAATATTTTCTCCTTAGAACTTTCCGATAAACAAACCTGTTTTAAGGGGACTTCCCAATTTTTTTACCCAAATTTCAAGTGAAATCTATCCTATGTTTTAAAATACCATTGTATTTATAAAATAATTATTTTTATTATGAAATAATTATTGGTCCAATTATGGTTTTATATAAAATAGTGTCCTCTTTTCTAGTTGAAAATCTCTAGAGTGTTTTCTTTAAAACCGCACAAAAATGTTTTAATGATAATTTTTATAAAATACATTTTTTATATGTTCTAAATTATATTTGACACCACTTACCATTTTATATGCTTATTTTAACCTATGACTGTCCCAGTATTTTCTAATCCCTTCCCTTCAGGGAATCTTTTGTGATACGCCCATTTGATATGTTTTATGTCATGATTGTGGTACCCAATTCTTTCCATGGGTACCCTTATGTTTTTGTATGGTTGATTATGTATGATTATTTATGTGGCATGATTATTTATGTGTAAAGAATATTCATGAATATGTTGAGATGGGTGTGACCAGATAGCGCTCCAATGCATTGGGTAAGGTTAAGTGTCATGAGATGCGATGTGAAACGGGATTGGTGGTTAGCCGTGACCCGTACTGAAATGAGAAATAGGATGGGTGGTTAGCCTTAAACCATACTAATGATATAATTTAATATTCTGCCACATTTATATGGTTACATGTTTATATTATCCCATTCTTATATTAAATGATTTCGTAAGTTTCATGTTTTTGATATCATGATGTCATGCCTCTTATTCATGTGCTTGAGGTGTATCCTTATGTTCATTCCCTTACTGGGCATTTTTAGCTCATCCGTTGGTTCATGAGTTCCCCTGGGTACCCTATGCAGATGTTATGTCTCAAAGTATGTTATGATCTCATTGTGGAGATTAAATAAATAATTGTTTTTTATCCCCATGTTTTATGTTATATATGCCTAGTCTTCCAAGACACTAGACTTAATGATTCTCAGCTTGTACTCTGATGGTTATTTATGCCTGAAATAATGTAATGTTTTATGTAAAACGCATGGGTATCTATACCCCCATACTTACTTCTAGATTTATACATGATGATAAACCCCATTTCTCTTTCATAAATCCCTCTAGGTCACACCCGACACCATGCCGATAAAATCATAACGAATTCTACACGAACCGTCTTTATTCTTTCAGGTTGCCTTATCTTTCTTTCAAAATGGTGTTATATTATTAATCTATGTGAGTCTTATGAATTTTGGTTAGTTTTATTAGATTATTATATCAAGACCCTTCCATCACATTCTTTCGGGGATATAAATTATTTTGAATGATTCCCTCCTTAGAACTTTCCGATAAGCAAACCTGTTTTAAGGGGACTTCCAATTTTTTCCCCAAAATTTCAATTAAACTCTATCCTATGTTTGAAAATACCATTGTATTTATTAAATCAGTATTTTTATTATGAAAACCTTCTTGGTTCAATTTTTGTTTTATATAAAAGAATTCCCTCTTTTCTATTTGAAAATCTATAGAGTGTTTTCCTTAAAACCGCACAAAAACATTATAATGCTAATGTTTCTAAAATACATTTTTCATATGTTGTCACTTATATTTGACACCACATAAAATGTTATATGCCTATTTTAACATATTAATGTCCATGTATGTTTTAGTCCCTTCTTATCATGTACACTTTCATGATACACCCATTGGATATGTTTTATGTCATGATTGTGGTACCCAATTCTTTCCATGGGTATAGTTATGTTTATGTATGGTTGATTATGTATGATTATTTTTGTGGAAAGATTATTTATGTGGAAAGAATATTCATGAATATTTTGAGATGGGTGTGCCTAGATAGCACTCCAACGCATTGGGTAAGGTTAAGTCTAATGAGATGTGATGTGAAACAGGATTGACGGTAAGCCTTGATCCATACTAAAATGGGAAACGGGATTGGCGGTTTTTCTTCACCTGTACTAAAGATATGATTTATGATTCTACCAAATTTATATGATTCCATTTTTATATGATCCCATCCTTATATTAAATGATTTCTTAAGTTTAATGCTTTGGTTATCATGATGTTAGGCCTCTTAATTCATGTGCTTGAGGTGTATCCTTATGTTCATTCCCTTACTGGGCATATTTAGATCATCCCTTTGTTCATGTGTTTCCCAGGGTACCCTATGTAGATGTAACTACTCAAAGGAAGTTAGGAGCTCACTGTGGTGATTAAATAAAGAAGTTTTTTTATCCCCATGTTTTATTTTATATGTACCTAGTCTTCCAAGACACTAGACTTATCGATCCTTGGCTTCTACTATGATGGTATTTATGCTTGAAATAATGAAATGTTTTATGTAAAAGTATTGGGTAGCTATAGTTATTATAAGAGGATGGTCAATTTATTTTTGGAGATTAGTAATAGATCACATTAGTGTGAACCTTAAGGATGAGACCAAGTATATGAAAACACTCCTAAATTTTTGTGAATATAGAGTAAGTGGTTTGTCAAGAAAATACATCCCTGTCTGGATACGAGTAGGTATAGGCGGCTCTGACACATATGTATCTAGGGGTAAAACCCAAAAACACTGATTTGAGCTAGACTTGAACAGGAACTGGTGCACGACAACGGGCCTTGCTGGACTCTTGGTTCTGACACTCCCAGGGGATATGCTTTGGTAGATACACGAGAATAGTACAAAACATTATTAAAGGACAAAAAGAAGACCCTGAGAATATAATTTAAGCAATATATTGAGGATAACCAAGATAGAAACCTAAGTAATAAAAAGTTATGATGCACTTCTTCTTTATATGTTTATCCTTTAATGTTCAAAGTTTCATTTTTATGATCAACAACTATGTATTAAAGACCTCTAATTATATGTTCTTTTTTATAGTTAATGGCAGGAAATAGAATAACATGTTCCAACAAACATTGTGAGAGGTAATGTAATGATTGCCCTAATGGCATGCCTAATGTGATGGAAGCGGGTGCTCAAAACATCATGGATGTACTTGCTCAGCTGGCTCGAGTTATGAGTAATAAATTGAATCAGGTGGAACGCCCTCCCCCTCCAAGGAAAGAGAATGTTTCTGTGTAATACTTCATGTGGAAATGGCCTCCCATGTTTAGCAGATCTTATGATCCCCTCCACGTGGGATAATAGATTAACTACCTTGAAATGATATTCTCCGTCCTCCAGTGATCAGAAGTAGAGAAGGTGGTACTGGCGGTCTATCATTTTGATGGGGAAGCTATTCAGTGGTGGACACAGATCAAGAATATGAAGTCCCAAGAGGAAACTGATTCCATAGATTGGGAGGAATTCAAAATGTTGTTTTTCAACAAATATTTTCCTTGAACCCTCTGTCTCAAGATGGAAAGAGAGTTCCTTGGACTCAAGCAGAAGGAAGATGAGTCCATTAGGGAATATAAAGCGAACATTAAGAGGCTTGCAAGGTACGGCACTGGATTTGTCATGAACACCAAATGCAAGGTGGATCGCTTCTTTAGCAGACTAAAGCTGAGTCTACAAAGGGTTTTGGTGATTCGAGACTTCGACTGCTATGATGATATTTTCCATTGTACCCTTAAGGTTGAAATGGAGATTGGCGACTCTCTGTGGTCTCACGGGCCTAGTGAAAAGAAGGGTAAAATGGAGAACATATTGGGCGGTTCAACAAACAAATCCCATGATGGAAAGAAGCCTCACTTTCCCCTTTTCAAGAACTGTTGGAAGAAGAATGGAATGTTGAAGAATAATGGAAGGTTCAGATCAACAATAAACATACAGTGTAGTGTTTTTACTGTAAGGATCTTGGGCATTATGAGAACAATTTCCCTAAGCTAGGGGTTTTCAGAGGCAGTCATCAAAAACCTCCCAGGAAACAAGGAAGGACTTATTCTATCACTACTACTGAGGTGGAGATGGAAAATGATGTGGAGACAGGTACTCTTGTTATAAATTTAAGAATCGTGAACGTACTATTTGATTCTGGTTCTTCACATTCTTTCATATCTTGCAAGTTTAGTAGAACTATTCAAACACCACCTCAAAATTTTGTGGAAATGTTATCTGTGAGAACAACGAATGGGGCAATTATCACATAAATGGTTTATAACTCCTCCCCGGTTAATGTTTGTGGACTGAACCTCCTAGAAAATATTTTCATACTTCGTTCAGTGGATTTTGATGCTATCTTGGGCATGGATTTTCTATCTTTTTACAAGACCATCATCAATGGTCAGGAAAGGGAGATTACTCTTCACATCCCGAAGCATCCTCTGATTCTTTATAGGTGCAAGGAGGAAGATGAGTCTCCTTTAAAATATTCATCTCAAGATTTGATATTTCTTTCTTATAAGAATGCATTCCTAGCTCAAATTACTGAGACAAAGGATAGAATCATGCTTAATGACATGCCCATCGTGAGGGACTACAGTGATTTATTCACCGAAGAGTTGCTGGGTCTTCCCCCTTACCAAGAGGTTAATTTCTCAATTGAAATTATCCCTAGATCTCTACCAATATCAAAGAAACCTTATAGAATGGCCACCGTAGAGCTAGAAGAGCTGAAGAAGAAGTCACCGAAGAATATAGAGACAGGTTTTATACACCCTAGTGCTTCACTGTGGGGTGCTCCAATCCTCTTCGTCAAGAAGAAGGATGGATCAATGCACATCTACATTGATTATAATGTGATCAATAAAATCACTATAAAGAACAAGTATCCCCTTATATGGATAGATGACTTGTTCGATCAGCTTCATGGGGCTAGTTATTTCTCTATTGTTGACCTTCGGTTGGGATATCACCAAATAAAGGTGAGGAAGGATGATTTTCCAAGACTGTCTTTCAAATGAGGTATGGACACTATGAGTTCATAGTGATGCCCTTCAGACTCACTAATGATCTAGAAAATTTCAGAGATTTTTTGAATAGAGTCATTAGAGATTACGTTGACAAATTTATGGTGGTCTTTATTGATGATATTTTGATATACTTCAAGAGAAAGGAGGAATATGAGGAGAATTTGGAAACTGTGTTAAAAACATTGCAAAGAGAGAAGTTGTATGAAAAGTACAATAAATGTGAGTTCTGGATGGTGGAAGTATCATTCTTGGGGAATTTTATCATCGGGAAAGGGATATCTGTAGACCCTTCCAAGATGAAGGAAATTGAAGAGTGGCTGATGACAACTTCTGTAATGGAGATCCGTATCTTTTTAGCTCTAGTAGGGTATTATCGATGATTCGTGAAGAAATTTTCACAATTTTCAAACCCATTGACCATGATGACACGGAAGGGAGTAATGTTCATCTTGACATAGGAATGTGAAGACTATTTCAAGGAGTTGAAAAAGAGGCTTATCACTGCGCCAGTACTCACACTCCCATCAAGTGGAGAAATCTTTGTGGTGTATAGTGATGCTTCTAAGAAAGTCATAGGTTGTGTGCTAATACAAAATGATAACGTGATAGCCTATCCCTCAAGGAAACTGAAAATCCATGAGAAAAACTATCCCTTGCATGATCTGGAGTTTGCGGTTGTGATCTGGAGTTTGCGGCTGTGATCTTTGTGTTATAAATCTAGAAACACTATCTCTATGGGAAAAAATATGAGATATATACTGACCACACGAGTCTAAAATATATATTTACACAGAAAGAGATTAATATGTGCCAAAGAAGATGGATAGAGCTCATCAAGGATTATGACATCCCAATCCACTACCATCCTGGTAAGGTAAAAAAGGTGGCAGATGCTCTAAGTAGAAAGTATCATGCATCTTTATCAATGATGAGAATTGAAAAGGATCCAATATTATTAGATTTGCGAATGATGGACATTGGAATCATTAAGGGAGGAACATCATCAATCCTTTCTCAAATGATTTCTCAACCATCCCTCATGGAGAAAATAATGGTTTCTCCAAGAAAGGATGTGGAAATTTAGAAAAGGGTGGAAGCTGTTACAAATGGGAAATCCTTATATTTCGAAATTGATAAGGAAGGAGTTGTATCATTTGGGACAAGATTATGTGTACCATATGATCCAGAGATAAAGAAAGAGATATTTAATGATGCACATAGCTCGACCTTCTCTATCCATCCTCGGAGATCCAAAATGTACCGTGATATCCAAGAACACTTCAGTTGGGATAACATAAAGAAGGAGATTGAAAAATATATATGAAGGTGCCTGGTATGTCAACAAGTAAAAGGTGAGTGAAAAAATTCCAAAGTTATGATGCAGCCATTTCTTATACCCATGTGGAAATGGAAAAATGTTACTATGGACGTTTTCATGGGTCTCCCAAAGACATTGGATGGAAATAATGCGATATGGGTTGTGGTTAAACGACTCACCAAGACATCACATTTCATTGCTATTCGGGAAGATATGTCTCTTGAAAAACTTGCAAAGCTATATATGAAGGAAGTGGCAAGACTGCATGGTGTTCCACTATAAATTACCTCTGACCACGATCCAAGGTTCACATCTAAATTCTATAGGAGTATTCAACATGCTTTGAGTACTGAATTAAATTTCAGCACGACCTATCACCCCCAAACTGATAGCCAATCTGAAAGGACTATTCAGACCTTTGAAGATATGCTATGAGCCTGCTCTCTTGAATTCAAAATTGGATGGGATCACTATCTCCCATTGGTTGAGTTCTCATACAACAATAGATTCCACTCGAGTATTTAGATGGCTCCATTTGAAGCTCTGTAGGGAAGGCGATGTAGAACTCCAACCTGTTGAGATGAAGTTGGAGAGAGAAATCTACTTGGACCCGATCTTGTTCAAGAGATGACAAAGGAGGCTTAAGTCATCCAGAAACACATCAAATCTGCTCAAAGTTGGAAAAAGAGAAATACTAAAAACTGTTGAAGGGACTTGGAGTTCAACGTTGGGGATAAAGTATTCCATAAATTATCTCAATGGAAGAGAGTCTTGCAATTCGAGAAGAAAGGGAAGCTAATCCCAAGGTATATTTCCCCCTTTGAGATCCTTGACCGCATAGGATCCGTGTCCTATCGGCTTGCACTTTTACCGAATATGGCTCAAGTTCATGATTTTTTTCATGTATCACTCTTGAGGAAGTACCTACCTGATCCCTCACATGAACTAAACTCGGAGGTGGTGATGCTGGAAAATGATCTATCCTATGAGGAACAACTAGTAAATATTCTGGATCAGAGAGATAAGGTTCTATGGAACAAGACAACCTATCTTGTAAAAGTTCTCTAAAGGAACCATAAATTTGAGGAAGAAACATGATAATTGGAGGAATCAATGAAGTAAAAGTACACACACATGTTTTTGGATTAGTGTGTAAAACGAAATTTTGAGGGAAAAATTTCATAAGGGGGGAAGAATGTAATGAACCAATGTTTTTCAATGGAAATTACCTTCTTATATTTAGGTCATAAGATCACATGAAAACACAACATAATGAACTAATAAGTTATAAGTGTCCTTTAAACATAAGTTTGCCACTTGTGTATTTAGAATATTGAAAATCCGGCAAACACGGTTGTGTTCAAGATGTTTTTTTGAGTCTAGTAAACAAAAATAATTTTTTGGCGAATAGTAACCTACCCTAATGAATAATAACATACCCTTATGAATATTGATATACCCTAATGAATAATAATCTCACTTATGGTGGTATAAAAATAATATTCAAGTTTGAAGTACGATATACCTATATTTTAGAATGAGTTCATGAATGTTTTAAAACTGGTTTTGATAATAAATTATTATTTTAATTATATATTAAAATAATCATATTTAGACAACTATTTTTAAAAAATTTACTTAATTTTTGGATTCTACACGTCAAAAAATGGTTAGGTTGAATTTTTGTGGTTTTTTGAAATACATGAATTTTTTATGAATAGTAGAATCTGATAAATCACAATAAATGCTAAATATTGGATTAATTGAGTCATCGATGATGTTCTGCTGATGTAAGCCCACTTGGTTCGAATTCACATGACCCATTTATTATTCTTGGTCATGGAATACTTACTATTCCTTGTCTTGGAAAGAAATAATAAATTAATGATTATAATATCATGAAATCCCACCTCTCCTCCACTATAAAAACCCCCTTCACTCCCTCTTCTCTTCACTCCTCTCAAGCTCCAAGCCATCTCTAAATTCTGCCCAAATCTCTCCCCAAGGACATCCCCCACGTCCAAAAACTCTCATTCTCTTTAATATATTAAAACCTTTCCCCATAAGAGGTTCTCAAAGGAGGAAGTCTCAAGATGTAAATTCCTCTTTCCCAATTTCTTCTTTTCTTTTAAGTTACTTTCTTTTTTATTTTCGTTCCTCACTTCTATTCACCATAATAGTATGATAAATACAGTAACATAGATGTACTGGAATTTCATCATGCTAGTGTTATATTTAATTATATTCTCCATTTCCCCACCCTTTTATTTGAAAGATATGAATGCTCCGTTTGAGATGTGATAATTTAGCACATTCGAGGACAACCGTTTATCAATTTTTATTATTATCTTTAATTATGGTCATGAAAAAAATTGTGTTATGGTTGAACCAGATTATTATATATGTAATATATCCAATTTTTGGTTCTGTAATATTTTGGTACAAATGGAATAAAGTTATAATAAAAAACACATTCTTTGTAATCAAACCCACCAAATAACAAAAACAGTTATCACTAAGGTTATATATGTAATAATTCAACATTACTCTAAGTAACCAAATTAAAATTAAAACCATTTAATATACTGGATATGAACTAAATAATGTAACTTCAATTTTGGACAACCACTTTAATCTAGAATATAATCCAAACTTGAATATAAGTGAACCTATCTTTAAAGCCAAGTAAACAAATGAGCTCGAACAATGATATTGAACCTTATAACTAATCAAAAAGGATTTGAATGAACTAAAAAGGGTTATAATTAAAATATTAAATATAGAAGAGGTTTTGTACTTTTGAATTAATCATCCTATTTTGTTTATTCAGGTCATTAATAACACGTGGGGAACACCACCAGATTTAAGGTAAGGGATCCTCTCCTTTTCTCTCCTAATTGAGATTGTCCTCTATACTATGCCTTAATATGTGTACTAGATAATTATGGGATATTCTTAAGAACCTACCCCATACTTCCTTCTGGATTTATATGTGATGAGAAACCCCATTTCTATCTCATCAATCTCTCTAGGTCACACCCGACACCATGCCGATAAAATCGTAATGAATTCTACCTGAACCTTGTTTGTTATTTTGGGTTGATTTATCTTTCTTTAAAAATGGTTTTATTATATCAATATATGTGAGTATTATGACTTCTGTTTAGTTTTATAAGATTATTATATCAATACCCTTCAATCACATTCTTTCCGGGATATAGATGATTTTGAAAGATTCCCTCCTTAGAACTTTCAAATAAGCAAACCTGGTTTAAGCAGACTTCCCAATTTTTTTACCCAAATTTCAAGTTCACTCTATCCTATGGTTCAAAATACCATTGTATTTATAAAATCAGAATTTTTATTATGAATACCATCTTGGTTAAATTCTGGTTTTATATAAAAGAATGTACTCTTTTCTATTTGAAAATCTCTAGAGTGTTTTCCTTAAAACCACACAAAAATGTTTTAATGATAATGTCTCTAAAATAAATTTTAAATATGTTTTCTCTTATATTTGACACCACTTACCATGTTATATTCCTATTTTACCCTATTAATTTCCATGTATGTTCTAATACCTTCCTTTCATGGACACTTCCGTGATATGCCCATTGGATATGTTTTATGTCACGATTGTGGTACCCAATTCTTTCCATGGGTACCCTTATATTTTTGTATGTTTGATTATGTATGATTATTTATATGGAAAGAGTATTTATGTGGAAAGAATATTCATGAATATGTTGATATGGGTGTGCCTAGATAGCTCTTCAAGGCATTGGGTAAGTTTAACTCTCATGAAATGCGATGTGAAACGGGATTGGCGGTTAGCCTTGACCCGTACTAAAATGGGAAGTGAGATTGGCGGTTAGACTTGACCCTTACTAAAGATATTATTTAAGATTATACCTAATTTATATGATTACATGTTTATATGATCCCATACTTATAATAAATTTATAAGGCCCCAGCCTTAAACATTATTTAATCTTGAGATATTACATGATTACACATTGAGGATCTCTTCAGGTTTAGAGTTTTAGAGAATTAGATCATAAATCATGCATTAAATTCCGCATTTAAACAAAGTGGTTACATAAAATATAGTATTCATGTTTTTTCCATCAATGGAAACATATTTAAAACAAAACATGGACTCTTTCATGACACTTCCTTGACCCTATCATCACATCATGTACCTTTCCCTTGACCTGTGACAAATATTTCAAAAACATTGGATGAGCATAAAAAGCTCAGTAAAAGATATAAAAGTAAAAAATGAAAACATTTTTCCATGTATGTAATCATACATTACTCATAAAACATAAGCATTTTAATATACCTCATCAAATAATGAATAAATAATAGAAATCACAAGACATAAAGGTTACATGAGGCACTCATAACATTCATACGTAGGGAGTAACCCTCCTGTTACGTTTGGAATACCCATCACAGTATATTCCCTAAATATCTTCAGAGAAACCTTAAAGTTTAACTCCTTCGCGTTCCCCAATGTAGTGGAGAGCTATATCAGGCTCACCCTCCCTTAGTTTATCATGGAACCACCCATCTTCATAACAATGCCCATGAACCATAACATAATCGTATCACATAAAAGATGCATAAAAGAAACATTAGATTTCCACATTTCAATCACAAGATATCAATGAAACACATTGATATAATAAAAAAATTATGAAAACCCTGTTATATACAAAAATAAAAGAAAAGTAAAACATGGTATTTATTTTCCATTAAAAAAAGTTATGGCTTGTAGAGGAAGCCAAAACTCAAATACTGGTCACGGCGATGGAGATGTCGTTGCCACCGCATACGTACAACAAATAAGAACATTACCTTTTATCGTTTAGTAAACACTTCGTATAAAAAATATTCCTTTTGAATAAACATAAAATTCAAAGGGGTTTATACACCGTATAAAATAAAGTTGTGTATAAAACAAAATATGCCTCAATGAAATGAGATTGAGACGAAGTCCCATACCTCGGGTCCAACGTGACTCGATCATTCTTTAACCTCTTGAATAATAAACTTAAGTTAATTTATACCTTCTTAAGAACCATTTTAAAGATCATTATTCCTTTTATATCACTTATTACCATGTTATGAACACTGTGTAATTATTTAAGTTAATACCGGTCGTTTTGTCGACCATTGCTACTTGAGTCAAAAATAAACTCTTTATATTTACAAGTTTGTTCATGGGGTAAAATATCCATTATATCCAGAATCATATTCATTATTTAGATATCATATATATCATATATATCCATTATATACATTCATTTATAATATTACATAACATTTAGAGGTAATAAATGAAATGCACCATTGATGGAGACGGTAAGCCGTACGTACGCATTAACGCTACTTCCATTTCTATTTCATATTTAATGGAATTAAAACATAATTATACATAATATTATTATAATTGAAGTATGTTATCATATATAATATCATTAAATCTATCCTTTATGTGTACCACATATGGTATTAACGAATCAAATCACTTTGAGGGGGTTGTAGTCCGCACTTCCTGAAATGATGATATCACATTTACCCATAATGGAAATGATAATGGTATGCCATAAATGAAAAATACAGAAGATTAAGTAAAACATAAACATATTATATATCATATATAAATATAGTGGCATCTTAATGGCCACCTTTGAAGGTGTTAAAATAATATTTAACAATCATCGTTTCGTGAGGCAGAAATTCACCATCCACAGAAACAGTATGTTCTTTAACCATTAGATGCAGGTGTGTGTAAGTTTAGATCTAATACTTATTATAAAAAAATCCTAGTATATTTAAGATACTTTATTTGTTACAAATTATATGAATAAAAAGAGTTTAGGGGGTTGGAGAAGCAAAATAAAACAAAAGAACACAAGTGATGACATTACCTTAAAATTGTGTAACTCCCTTTGGCTTGAACCAAAAGGGTTCCTTGAAGAGCTTCCTACCTATGGTAAGGCTTCTAGGATTAGGAGAGGGATGTGAAGAGACAAACTTATCATATCTTGGCCGATCCAAAAGCTTGAGAGGTGTGGGTAAAGAGGTAGAGGTGGGGGCCTTTTATAAGAGGAGAGGAGGGGTGCTCTTGGAAAGGTATAAAATGTTACTATATTTTCAAATGAGTTTTGTATTTTAATGGTTCCAAATTGATGTATTTATAGGGTAAGAATAAAGTAGTTAGAAATACACGCATCGAATATGTTTTTTAAATGTTTAGGTCTAATATTTTACATTATCGTTTCATTTTAATTAAATCGTTAAATAATGAGGTAATCGCAGCATCATCATGATGTCATAAATAATTTAATTTATTTAATGTCTAAAAATTATAGGAAAAATACTTATATGTAGGAAATATTTTTATATTTCCAATGAATATTTATAGTAAAAAATATGAATTGTATAACCCCATGTAAATTTTTTTAGTAAAACAATACATGTTTCTGTCATTTTTACTTTTACTTTAAATAAAAGGAATTAATGTCATTATCTTACCAAAGTGGCTCCATGGGGTCCCAAAAATCTACCAATGGGTTGTCATATTTGGCCATGATCTATCCAATAGGGTTAGGACTTGTGGCAAGATATTTTAAATTTATTATAATATCATTTTTACCTTAAATCACACTAATTACCTTTAATCTTGATTAATAAAACTTAAAAGTTACTTTTCATCAAAAATTATTTTCATCCTATCGAACCAAATTTTACTTAATAATGAAAATAATTTATATTTTATTTTTTAAATTCAAATCACAGAAGTGGTAAAGTTCCATTTAAACGAATAATTAGTTATTGTAACTACCACTTTGTGGTTTCACTATTCCTCAAAAATTAAGGTTTTTCAGAAAAATACCAAAAATTCACCCTAAGCTATATTTGATATTCTGAATTCAAAAATGATGTCTATTTTAACAAATTCATAACATAGAAGTTTCATTAATTAATTTTATAATTAAATCCTGCTGTCAAATCAAATAGCGTGTTTTTAAGAAACAATATCTATCAAAAGATTGACACCCGTTTATGTCCAATCTCAATGTGATATTAATTCCAATGAACACAATTGGATTAAATGGTAAAAATATATTATAATTTCAATTTAAAACAAATTAAAAATATAATATAACTATATAAATAAATTATATTAAAAAGTGGTTTTGAATTAAAATACAACACTTTTCACTATTAATTAAAAAATGAACATTATCAGAAAAATAACAGAAATATATCCAATATAAATTTCAATGTCCCAATAATAATGAATATGTTTATTTTGAAAAGTATAGCTTATAAAATTGTGAAAATTTATATTTAAAAATGGTTCTCCATCAAAAGGTGGTCAAACAATCTTTTAAAAATATTAGAGTATTCCATGCTTAAGATTGGATTTATTCTCATTTTAAGCCTCTAAAACACTATTGAATTCATATATAGACATAGATAACAATATCTATTATTTATTACATACATGGGATGTTACATCCTTCCCCCCTTTAGAAAATTGAATCCCTACAATTTATTTACTTATCGAATAAGTGGAGGTATTTATTCCTCATTGCGTTTTCGGATTCCCATGTTGCCTCTTCACTCATGTGGTTCTTCGACAAAACCTTTACTTGATGAATCACCTTATTCCACAACACTTGCTCCCTATTATCAAGAATCTGAACCGGTTGTTCCTCATTGGATAGATTCTCATCCAACTGAACTACCTCTGGACTCAAAACATGGGATGGATCTGTCATGTACTTCCTTAACATTGAAACATGAAAAACATTGTTTACCTGAGATAAACTTAGAGGAAAAGACGCTTAGTATGTAACTGATCCAACTCTCTCCAGAATTTCATATGGTCCAATGAACCTTGGACTCAACTTTCCTTTCTTACCAAATCGCACACACTTTTCCATGGTGAAGCTTTGTGAAGGACATGATCACCTACCTCAAAAGAGAGATCCTTCCTCCTGTTGTCTGCATAACTTTTCTGCCTAATCTGAGCTATTCTAACGTGTCTCTGTATCATCTGAACTTTTTCTGCAAAATCTTATATCAATTCCGGTCCCATCAACTTCCTTTCACCCACTTCATCCCAGAACGCTGGTGTTCGAAACTGCTTCGCATATAACGCCACAAATGGTTCCATCTGTATACTAGAATGAAAGATGTTATTATAAGAAAACTCAACCAAAGAAAGATGTTGGTCCCTACATCCATGATAATCCATCGAACAAGCACGTAGCATATACTCCAAAGTCTGAATTGTTCGTTCTAACTGCCCATCTGATTGAGGATGAAAATCTATAATAAAATTTAATTCAGTACCCAATGACTTCTAAAGGCCTTTCCAAAAGTTAGAAGTAATCCTGGGATCACGATTGTATACAATGGAGAGGGGAACTCCATGTAACCTGAGTATCTCTTTAATATAAAAACGTGAATGTTGATCTAGGGAAAAAATATCTCATATTGCATGGAAATGAGAAGATTTAGTCAAGAGATCAACAATAACCCAGATTGCATTATTGCGTCGAGGTGTCTTCGACAATCCCACAACGAAGTCCATGAATATATTTTTCCATTTCCACTCTAAAACTGGTAATGGTTGAAGCATCCCTTTTGGTAACTGCCGCTCTGCTTTAACCTACTGTCAAGTCAAACACTTCACAGAAAAATCAGCAATATCTCTTTTCATTCCGTCCCACTAGTAATACTTCTGAAGATCTCTATATATCTTAGTACTGCCTGAATGAACTGAAAATGGAGAACTATGAGCTTCACATAACAACTCTCTCTTCAACTATGAATCACAAGTCACACACAATCTCTTCCCAAATCTCAAAACACAATCATTATCAATGTTGAATTTATGCAACTTACCCTTCTGAACCAGCTCTACCTTTTTCTACAACTCACTATCTTGCTTCTGTGCTTGCTTAATTCTATCTGATAGAGAAGACATAACTGATACCTGAAACAAAATAGAAGGACATCATGTACCAACTACTTCTTTGACAATTATAATCAAATCCCTAACCAAAGGATCACGTTACAAATGTAACATTGTTAATGAATCATTACTTTTTAGACTCAAAGCATCAACCACTTTATTTAATTTTCCTGGCTGGTAATGAATTGTACAATCATAATCCTTGATTAATTCTAGCCATCTCCTCTGTCTCATGTTAAATTATTTCTGAGTGAATATATAATTTAAACTTTTTTGATCGGTATATATTTCACACTTTACTCCATACAAATGATGGGTCCAAATTTTTAAAGCAAAAACAACAACAGCTAATTCCAAATCATGTGTAGGGTAATTTACCACATGAGTTTTCAACTGACGTAAAGCATAAGAAATTACCTAATCATTATGCATTAGGACACAACCATGTCGTTTCAATGATGTATCACTTTAGATAACAAACTCCCCATTCCTCGAAGGTAGTGCCAAAACTAGATCATTCACCAATCTTCTTTTCTGTTCTTGAAAACAATCATCACATTATTTTTTCTAGATAAACTTAACACCCTTCCGAGTAAGCTTAGTCATTGGACTAGATAACCGAGAAAAATTTCTAACAAACCTTCAGTAATATCCTACCAAACCAAGGAAGCTACGAATCTTAGTTACATTTGTGGGTCTTGGCCATTCTTCAACAACCTTTGTTTTTTCCAGATCAATAATTATCCCATCATTAGAAACAATGTGACCATGGAAAGAAATTTTTTGCAACCAGAACTCACACTTGCTGAATTTCCCATACAATTTCTTTTCTTTTATGGTTTTTAAAATAACCCTTAAATGTCTTTCATGCTCCTCTTTACTATTATAAAACACCAAAATATCACCAATGAAAACAACCAAAAACTTATCCAAGAACTAATGGAAAATTCTATTCATAAGTTCCATGAATACAGCAGGTGCATTGGTTATCCCAAAAGGCATAACTACAAATTCACAATGGAAATATCTTGTACGAAACGCGGTCTTCGGAACAACTGATTCATTTACCTTCAACTGATGGTACCCCGATCGCAGGTCAATCTTTGAAAAAAACCGAGCTCCCTGGAGCTGATCAAACAAATCATCGATATGAGGTAAAGGATATTTGTTCTTAATAGTGATGTTATTCAAGGCTCTATAATCAATGAAAAGTCTCATAGAACCATATTTTTTTTAAAAATAAAACAGGAGCACCCCAAGGTGATGTTCTAGGTCAAATGAATCCTTTCTCTAATAAATCTTGCAATTTCATATTCAACTCTAAAAGTTCAATTTGATCCATTAGATAAGGGGGTTTTGAAATTGGCTTAGCATTAGGAACTAAGTCAACAGTAAACTCAACATCCCGATCTGGTATTATTGCAGGCAACTAATCAGGGAAAACATCAGGATACTCATTTTCCATTAGCACATCATTAATCTGAACAGTTCCCTTGTTTTCAATAATATGTGCATGGTAACATTCATTTCCATCTTTTACAAGTTTCTCAGCATCTTGATATGTTATCAACAGTAAGGGTTCATTTTTGTACACAAACTGAATGTCTTTCTAAAAATAAACTTCTTTATCTATACATTCAATCTTATCATGGTAAACAGAGAGCCAATCCCTAACCAGGATAACATCAAACTCTACTAGAGGTAAAACAATAAGTTTTGCAAGTAGGTTCTTTACAAGGATAAGGATTGGAAGATTCCTATAAATTCTTTTAGCCTCAACATTTCCCCTAGGTGTTTTTACCACAAGTTCAGGAGTCATTTCATGAGATGGTATTCCTATTTTACTAGAAAAGTTTTCAGAGACAAAAGAATGTGTAGACCCCGAATCAAACAACACATTGGAATAATCATAAAAAACAAACAATGTACTTGATACCACTTCATTTGATGGCCCAACATCTGCTAAAGCAGTTGCAAAGGATTTCACAACCCCTTTCTGCTTGTAGTCTGACTGATTCCCATCACTCGAGCTCATTGTCGTACACTATTTTGCCTAATGACCCATCTCATTGCACTTAAAACATTTCAGTAACTGTAAATAAAATTTTCTCTTACCATCACCTTGATATTTTTCTGTGTAATCACGAGCCTTACATTCCATCTTACCACATCGATAGCACTTTCCATAATTTAGAAGACATTCCCCAGCATACCTTTTACCACATTTATCACAAAGTGGAAACTTAGTTTTCTTAACGTCGGACCTTTTTGAAGAATTCTTCCCTTTCTCCTGCCACCTCGGTCTCTTCTTCTGTCGGTTTTTATAGAACACTTGATCATCAGAAAACTCCATTTCCACATTCTTAGCACATCGAACAAGCTTTTCATAAATTTTGAACTCATAAATAGATAATGCACTTCGATATTTTTGTTTTAATCCTGAGTAAAAATGAATGATTTTACTATCATGGTCTCGAATAAAATTTGGAGCATACCTTGCCAATCGTGTGAACCTTTCTTCATAAGCATCCACTGAGTCTTCCTCTTTCTTCAATTCCATGAATTGTTTTTCCATCGTATGTCGAATAGGCTTAGGAAAATATCTCTCAAGAAACACACCTTTAAATATATCCCAGTCGAGAGCATAAATCTCATCAGTGTCACTGATATTTTTAACCATCGACCACCACTGATCTGCTTCACCCTCAAAATGGTAAATAGCAAGACTACCCTTTTGATTATCTGAACACCCCATGACATCAAAAAGCTTCTCCAGTGATTTAATCCACCCGTCAGCTAGCACATGGTCATATGATCCTCTGATTTATGGGGGATGTTGCCTCATGAAATGTTCCACCACTGACATGTTCCTCTTCTGTTGATCTGGCTGATCTCGTGCATGGATACCACCACCATTTATCGCTTGAGTCAACTGCGCCATTAGTGCAACAAACTGTTCAGTTCCAATTCCGACCATCTCAAGATGCTGATTCGGATTGTTATTTCCTTATGTATGCCTTCTTAGCATTGCTTCCCTGTTTCCTCTACAGAAAACCATTCTAAATAATCATGTCTCAGATGAAGCAACATGGTAATATTAAAATGCTATATCATTTCAATTTGACCATTACAAAAAAAATTTGGATAATCATTTAATATAATTCTAACTCCTAAAGTTATCTAAGCCGACCTATGATACCAACTATAAGGCCCTAGCATTAAACATTACTTAATCATGAGATATTACAATATTACACATTGAGGGTCTTTTTGGGTTTAGAGTTTTTGAGAATTAGATCATAAATCATGCATTACATTCCACATTCAAACAAAGTGGATAAATTAAAGATAGTATTAATTTTTTTTCCATCAACGGAAACATATTTAAAACAAAAAATGGACTCTTTCTTGACACTTCCTTGACCCTATAATCACATCATGTACCTTTTCCTTGACCTGTGAAAAACATTTCAAAAACTTGAGATGAGAATAAAATGCTCAGTAAGGGATATAAAAGTACAATATGAAAACATTTGTCCTTGTATGAAATCATACTTTACTCATAAAACATTAGAATTATAACATACCTCATCAAATCATGAATAAATCATAGAAATCACAATACATAAAGGTATTTTGAGGAATTCATAACATTCTTACGTAGGCAGTAACCTTCTTGGTTACGTTTGGAATAACCATCACAGTATATTCCTTAAATCTCTTCGGAGAAAACTTAACGTTTAACTCCTTCACGTTACCCAATGCATTGGAGAGCTATATCAGGCTCACCTGCCCTTATTTTATCACAGAACCACACGTCTTCAAAACAATTCCCAAGAACCATAACATAATCGTATCACATAAAACATGCATAAAGGAAACATAATATTTCCACATTTCAATCACAAGATATCAATAAAACACATTGATATAATAAAAACATTATGAAAACCATTTTCAATACCAAAAAAATGAAAAGGAAAACATGGTATTTATTTTCCATTAAAAAAAAGTTTTGGCTTGTAGAGGAAGCCGAAACTCAAATAATGGTCACAGCGGGGGAGAAGTCATTGCCGCCGCATACGTATGACAAATAAAAACATTCCCTTTTGTAATTTAGTAAACACTTCGTATAAAAAAGATTCCTTTTGAATAAGCATAATAGTTAAAGGGGTTTATACACCATATAAAATAAATTTGTGTATAAAACAAAATATGCCTCAATGAAAGGAGATTGAGACGATGTCCAATACCTTGGGTCCAACTTGACTCGATCGTTCTTTAACCTCTTGAATAATAAAGTTGAGTTAATTTATACTTTATTAAGAACCTTTTTCAAGTTCATTATTCCTTTTATATCACTTATTACCATGTTATGAACACTAAGTAATTATTTAAGTTAATAATGGTCGTTTTGTTGATCTTTGCTTCTTGAGTCAAAAATAAACTCTTTATAATTACATGTTTGTTCATGGGGTAAAATATCCATTATATCCAGAATTATATTCATTATTTAGATATCATATATATCATATATATCCATTGTATACATGCATTTATAATATTACATAACATTTAGAGGTAAGAAATGAAATGCACCATTCATGGAGACGGTAAGCCGTACGTACGCATGAACGCTACTTCCATTCCTATTTCATATTTAATGGAATTAAAACATAATGATACATAATAATATTATAATTATAGTATGGTATCATATATAATATCATTAAATATATCCTTTATATGTACCACATATGGTATTAACCAGTCAAATCACTTTGAGGGGGTGGTAGTCCGCAGTTCCTAAAATGAAGATATCGCGTTTTCCCATAATGGATACCATAAAGGTATGACATAAATGAAAAATACATAATATTAAGGAAAATATTAACCTATTATATATCATATATAAATATAGTGACTTCTAAATGGCCACCTTTGAAGGTGTTAAAAGAATATTGAACAATAATCGTATCGTGAGGCAGAAATTTACCATCCACAAAAACAGTATGTTCTTTAACCATTAGATGTAGGTGTGTGTAATTGTAGCTCGAATAATTCTTAAAAAACATCCTTTTATATTTATGATACTGGATTTGTTACAAGAGAAATGAATAAAAAGAGTTTAGGGGGTTGGAGAAGAAAAATATTACAAAAGAACACAAGTGAAGACATTACCTTAAAATTGGGTAACTCCCTTTACTTTTAATCAAAAGGGTTTCTTGAAGAGCTTCCTGCCTATGGTAAGGCTTCTAGGATGAGGAGAGGGATGTGGAGAGAAACAATTATCAGATATTGGCCGAGCCAAAGGGTTGAGAGGTGTGGGTAAGGAGGAAAAGGTGGGGGCCTTTTATAAGAGGAGAGGAGGGGCACTCTTGGAAAGGTATAAAAGGATACTTTATTTTCAAATGCGTTTCAGATTTTAAATGTCCCATATTGATGTATTTCTAGGATAAGGTGATAAGAGTTCGTAATCCACCAATAAAATAGGTTTTTGACATGTGTAGATCTTTTATTTTACATTATCTTTTAATTTAATTTATATCATTAAATAATGATGTAATCACTGCATCATCATGATGTCATAAATAATTTAATATATTTAATGTCTAAAAATTATAAAAAAATACCATGATTTAGGAAATCATTTAAGACATCCAATGACTATTTATAGTCAAATATATGACTTGTATAATCCCATTTAATTTTTTTAGTAAAACAATACATGTTTGTGGCATTTTTACTTTTACTTTAAATAAAAGGCATTAATGTCATTATCTTACCCAAGTGGCTCCATGGGGTCCCAAAAATCAACCCATGGGTTGTATTGGTCGGCCATGACCCATTAACTAGGGCTATTACAAGTGTCAAGATGTTTTCATTTTATTATAATATCATTTTTACCTTAAATCACACTAATAAATTTTAATCACGATTAATAAAACATAAAAGTTACTTTTCATCAAAAATTATTTTCATCCCATTAAACAAAATTTTACTTAATAATGAAAATAATTTATATTGGATTTTTTAAATTAAAATCACAGAAGTGGTAAAGTTCCATTTAAACTAAAAATCATTTTTTGTAACAACCACTTTGTGGTTTCACTATTCATAAAAAATTAAGGTTTTTCAGAAAAATACCAAAAATTCACCCTAAGCTATATTTGATATTCCGAATTCAAAAATTATGTCTATGTTACCAAATTAATAAAATAGAAGTTTCATTAATTAATTTTATACTTAAATCCCACCGTCAAATCAAATAGCGTGTTTTTAAGAAACAATTTATATCCAAAGATTGACACTCGTTTATATCCAATTTCAAAGTGATTTTAATTCCAATGACCACCATTGGATTAAATGGTAAAAATATATTCTAATTTTACTTTATAACAAATTAAAAATATAATCTATCTATATAAATAAATTATATTAAAAAGAGGTTTTGAATTAAAATACACCACTTTTCACTATTCATTAAAAAATGAACATAATCAGAAAAATACCAGAAATTTTACAAAGTAAATTTAAATGTCCCAATCATAAAGAATAAGTTTATTTTGACAAATATAGCTTATAAAATTGTCAAAAGTTAGATTTAAAAATGGTTCTCCATCAAAAGGCAGTAAAACAATCTTTTAAAAATATTAGAGTATTCCATGCTTAAGATTGGATTTATTCTCATTTTAAACCTCTAAAACACTATCTAATTCATAAATAGAAATAGATAACTATATCTATTATTCATTAATTACTTGATATGTTAAAAAATTATTTTTTAAGTTTCATGCTTTGGATATCATGATGTCGTGCCTCTTAATTCATGTGCTTAAGGTGTATCCTTATGTTCATTCCCTTACTGGGAATTTTTAGCTCATCTCTTTGTTCATGTGTTCTCCAGGGTACCCTATGCAGATGTAAAGGATCAAAAGAAGTTAGGAGATCATTATGGAGATTAAATAAAGAATTGTTTTTTAGCCCCATGTTTTATGTTATATGTACATAGTCTTCCAAGACACTAGACTTAACGATCATTGGCTTGTAGTCTGATGGTTTTTTATGCTTCAAATAATGAAATGTTTTAAATAAAAGGCTTGGGTCACTATAAAAAATGTATTTAATTTAATTTTACAAAAAGTTATCTTATTAAAAAATTTTATCATTCATTTTTTCTTTTTATTTCATCTAAAATACAATATGTAACACATTAAAATTAATTATCAAATTTCATTCTAAAATATGTGTTGTTATATCCTCCTCCCATAAAATAATTACACAATCATAAATTCACTACTTAAATTAAAACAAATGAGCGTAACATGTCATCATTATATCAACTAGTTATCATATAATATCCCAGTTTTTTTATTTCATGATAACATTTTACTAGGTGAGATTAATTTATTCATAGAAATTTATTTTTATGATGGTAGGTCCCAATCAATTATTTTACATAAGGGATATCATGTTCCTGTTGTGAAACCATTGAATTTAATAAATGTGATGGATCCAATTTATTCTGCATCAAATGTAATATATATAACTTTTTATTTACTTATGTGTGGTTTGGTTTCTGAATTAGTAGATATGATATAGTCTAAAGATTATTATAATCAAAATTGGGATAATGTATTTTGGGTTCAAATATTCCTTCTTCTTGAATCTTAACCCTCTACCATTTTGATATTCAATGAAATATTTTTTCTAGAACATCAATCTCAAGTTCTCATCCATGATATCATGTATTCCCATCATATATACATTTTACAAATTTTACATAATATTGATTATCCTGAATATTTTGAATAATTTATTGAGTAATAACTGATTCCATTGAGATTATCTCTTAAAATTCTTCCTAAAAAGTTGAAATTGTTTATCTCATATTAAAAATAGACTTAAATGGTTAAATTTTAATTCATGGGATCAAATTATTGTTTTATGTGAACTAGGAAAAAATAATTTTTTGACGTCATCCTCCATTAAAATCCATAGAGAAATATCACAACATATCTTATAATGTTTAAATGGTCTACTCATATTTACCAACATTTTGATTATGACAATCTGTGATAATTTATCATTCATTAATTATTTATTATCAATTTATTATTCATAAAATAGAGGTAAATTTTTGATCTTTATCAAATATTGTGGAATTTGTATGTCAATATAACCAACCACATCCATTATTAAAATATTATAAATTTGATCAACTAATGAATCCTTTTAAAAATAAATAATGAGAATGGAATTTGTGGGATGATTGAACCCAACCTAATTATGGTTTTTTGATTTAATGGTTTTTAGAAGACCTATGAAAATATAAATGGTGATTTTATACCTTTTCGACAATGATAGAGATAAATTTTCAATTATTCACTCTTACTTATGATATTCTCCATTCACTTAGTAGAAATTTGAAAATCCTAATGATTACTAAATAATCTACCTCTTCACATAATCCCACCATATGTGATCTTATAGATAAAAATATATCTCTCTACTTTTTGGGTGAATATAGAATTAATACCTTTCTAAATTATGCGAAATTTCATTATTATATTATGATATTGTAGGAAACATATTAATGTTGCAATATTATAACTTTGTCTTGGTGAATATTTAACTGTGTAATACTTCCCACCATCTTTTATCAATCCATGTCACCATTTTCCTCCATGATCATTAAACATATGTATGGTTGAGTAATTATCTTGGAAAATTATTATTTTATCCCTTCCTAGATTATACTCATGTCTGTCTATTGGATTTTCATATATATCTTGTCTATTTTAATCCACACCATTGATAGGGTACCATGATTCTTTCTATTGAGAGAATCAACCACCTTGTTTCACTTCCTAAGGTGGTTATGTACTAAATAAACATAATACTTAATTTATTATATAAATATTATTTGGAACATGTTCAAATCCTTACCTGTGAAAATTTAAATTGAACTTTTGTGAGAAATATATATTTATACATATAACATTTTCTAATATGAAAATGATTAATCTAGATCATTAATGAAAATATTATCATAGCTAACTCAAAATCATGTGTTGGGTAATGCTTATTATAAACCGATAATTGAAGCAAGGAATAAGAAACCACTATTTTATTTTCCTGTGATAAAACATATAAATCTATTATTTTATTTATCATTATTTTTCATAAGAGGATTTCTACTACAAGATACTATGAGTATAAGTGTAATGTTTGATTAATTCTAAATCACATTAGAAAATTTTCAATTATTCATATATTCATTGAACATTTATCCCATTTGATTTAACATGTATTTAGATTTTAGAATCCTTATATAATTTTCATAAATCAAATATGAAATATATCTAATCAATGAAAACTATGGATATATTTTAAAATAAATTTTCAATGCTATTTTTTATATCTTATATTATTTAATGATCAACAGAAATTACCTTTATAGTTATTATATAACCATTGATTTATAATTTTGTAGAAAACACATACTCCATTTTTTTAATAATATTTTACACATGAATTAAAAATAATACTAAGATTATATTCATATTATACCATTTTCATGAAATCTATTAGAATCATTTCAATAATTAATATAAATTTTTTTATCTTGGTAATCTCTAATGTCCCCATTCCTCAAATGCACAGATATAGATGTTTACTTTTTCTATGTATAAAGGGTTTTAATATTAATTAATATTGTTCATACATTGTATGGATGTTTTCCATTGGAATATATCCCATTTTCACCATTAGTTGATGATACCCAAATTGAATACCCTCCCATGTGAAATATTTATATGTATGTTTTTGAACAATAATTTCAAATATATGTTGTACAAAAAAATATTCCATGAATTTTATAATGTTATGTTCATAATAATCAATGAAAATTTACAATTATACATCCTTCTAATCGAAGTGGACTAGTACACACCTTGTTTATGAGTGGAGGTGTATAAAAAACCTATCGAAACTCCCTTAATGTCCCTTCTTTGATAATTCAATTTTAATTGGAGATATTATATAAGGATAATTAAATACCAATATAGTATGTGGTATGAGATTCAATGAAATCTCAACCACGTGATCTGTGGGGAGACAGTGAAAATACTCAAAAAATACATGAACATATTTTTACATGATAAAAATATCATTAATTTTGTATTATTACCCAACTATTTGTACAATGTATCCCTAATGGTTATGTATTATTTCCTATATTAGCTAATTATATTCAATAAGGGGTTATTAATTTTTTTTGAATCGATATATGATTATGTAATAATTTTCTATATGAAATTATATTTCCATATCCAAAAATGGATATGAGATCTATGATTAGATATCCAATCAAAGCTCTATATCCTATCAAATTTTATCAAATTATGATTAACAATATCTAGTGGAATTATCTTCCTTGAAATATCAATTATATAAGAGTTAGTGATAGGGGATATGATCATTTAACCACTACATGGTTTTATTAATAACATAATACCCAGTCTTTATGGTGGTTAGTCAATATTTTTAGATAAATGATCAATATATATAGATTATAGAACCAGAATAAAAAAACTCTCGTTTAGTGCCTGTGTGAATAATAAGTATATATATCATTATTTTATTTTCATGATATAACTTTCTTTTTTCATATTAACTTCTTTTCCATTATTTTTTTGGGGTTTTGGTAATGATTTTCAATGCTAGCCCTTGAATTGTTCTTTTGGATTCCATAATGCCCCAAAACATAATCTATGATGAAATAAAAAAATAATTATGAATTAGTTTTAACTTCTTTCTCCTTCAATAAATAAATTTCCTCTAAAAATTTCCTTAGTTACTATGTTTTTATATACCATCAAATCCACACTTGAAATGATTACTGATTAAATTCCTGCAATTTACTTTGTGCATATTCTTATATTTTTTGCACGTTGGTAGTTGAAAAGTTATTCCTCGATGATATTTTTTATTCATGATTATATAAAACTATATTTTTTATTCTTAACCCCAAGTATACTTGTATAATAACTCATCAATTTATATTTCCAGCTAAAGAGAATTTCAAAACATATCTTCATATATACCATAGAATATTATTGCTAATTCTTTTTTAAGACTTGGTTTTAATCCACCATATAAATTTTCAATATTACGTTTGATTTGAATGATAAAATTGAGAGGTATAACTTTCATGTTTCTATAAATTAACTTCTTATAAACTTATATAGTTTTCCTTATTTTTATTAAGATCATGGAATTCATTATCATTTATTTATGAATAGTTTGAGGAAAATGTTCGTTGATTTTTTTAATTATATTCAAACCATTCCATGGACACCATTTCATTTCTATTCTTAATTATCATAAAACAATCATTTAAATCACCTCATAATTAATAAACAACCAAAAAAATATTTTAATTCCTGAAATAGTAAAGGATTGAAAATATGATTTCTATCATGTAGATAAATTCATAATAAATTTTTAGAATTGAAGATCCACTAAATAATGTTGATCTTTTTCCTAAAAAGGAGTTATTAGAGATTTGTGAAAAACTCGACCAACTGGTTCCAACTAAGACTGATATTTAGGTTTAGCAAGCTACCACTAAGACTCCTTCAATAATCTAGGTGATGGTGACTGGAACTGAGAAGGTATATCACACATGGGATACCATAGATTAATTATATTATATAAAAACCATATATATCTAATGAAAATAAAATTAATGCACGAAACACACATAAAACCCCCATAAATGGTAATAAAATACATTATAAAATATTTATAGAGATTTTGACAGTTCTATGAAAATCGAAAAACAACCATTACATATTGAATCATAGTATGACCTACAACAATAATAATCTTCATCAAGCAGCAATATCAACCACCAATAACCAAATCCACTACCTTTATATCCATTTAGGTCACATTAAATTTGCATGTCATCTATTCAGATAAATAAAATTTATGAATGAATTCATGTATACGTTTGTTTATAAAAAATATTACATGATTCCCAAAAACAAAAAAAAGAATAGAAATAATGATTCATTTCAAAAAATGATCCAAAATAGAAACTCATATAGGATTTAAAACTCACTAAAAATTCATCAAAGCCATAAAATTTTCATAGACAAATCAAAATACATTTTCTTAATGAATCTTAAATGACTAATATGTAATAATATCCATAACACATAGACTAGATATATTTTATAACTTACATATTACTTCTCTATAATTGTCATGAATGTACTACAACTCATCCAACAATATTTGTATCCATAATGGGAATATATACCCTATTTAGGAACCTTGATACTTTTAGGTCACAATATGTTAATTGAGATTATACTAACATAATGGAAGGTGTATGCATGACATGAATCATTTTGGATTTGAGAAATTCCATCATTATTATATGGGACCCATACCCTATCATGAGTATGTGTCTAAGGGAGTATTACACACCATGTTTAAAATATAGCACACATTATCTAACATAGGGGGATTAATGAAAATATATTGAAATCAGAGGACCCACACCTCGATGTATATTTCTTTTAGTTGGAGTACTATCCTGGTTCATTTTTTGAATATACCACCCCAAATTAATTTACATCTCTACAATCCTAAGATACTCAAATATATATAAACACCCAATAAATCTTTTCATCTATTTAAGATAATTCAAGAATTTTGGTTAATAAAGAAAATGATCATAATAAACTATATATTCATCTAATTCTGACACATGTGTAAGAATATCTAAATGATATGAGAAAGAGGAACATGTACTTATAATTTATGATTGGTTTATCAATAGGGTCAACTAGGTGTGCACCACTCAAACCTATTTATATTGTTTCATTATTCATGATGTTTTTTTCAAGCTATCATGATGTGTGATGCATGAGGGTTAGTCGATGTATATTATCAAGACATCATGTATCATTTTCAACTCATATACAGTGTGTACTCCCATTAGATGTGACCTATATAACTCAATAAATTACTTGGGGTGTAATTCTATATACCTTATATTATTTATTCAAAACAAATAAATTGTTCTCATTTAATAGACACAATATGATATTCTTATTCCTTCCAAAATATAGATTCTAACAAATATGAAACAAGAATCAAGGTTAAATAACATATGATATGTTATCATGTTATCATTTTCAGAAACACAAGATTCATTACTACCTATACTTTCATCGATTTTACATATCTTCCTGATGAATTTTGTACCACCATTATTTCCCATACCCTGAATCATCCCCCCATTACCACCACTTGTCGATTGAAACTAAAAAGAGAAACATCCCACCAATCGATCTGTAACATTTCCATCACTTTTTTTGACACCAAATTGCTTACCATCATTATTAAAGATCAACAACTATTCCTAAACAAAAAATTCTCTTACAACACCCAATGATTTGAGTATTAATTTCCCTTAAAAATTAACAGTATGTTAATATCTTTCCTCACATGCAACACCAAAATAAAATGAAACTATTATTCTTTTTTAAAATAGGATCATTATAATATAGATGTAATGTTAGAATGTATAACGACATGTAACCAAATTATATAATATATTTATTTAAAATATAAATGGAATCAGTTTCTAGAATTATATCCTATGAAACTGATTTTTTTGAGTTGGTAAATTTGTTATGTTGTCTATGGATTTCTCAAGACCAATCCAGATCCAAAATAATAATATAATGGAATGAGGGAAATTTTTTATTTGAAAATATGAAGAATATGAAAATTTCATGATAATGAAAACTATTAAATTTTCACCAGAACTTATCTTATCCTTAAGTTATATGTAGAGATCTTGAGGGGTTATGAATTCATACATTGGTATGATAGAAACTTTGTAAATAATTGAAAAATTAAAATGACATCTAAAATCACTTTTTATTGTATTTTATGTTTCGATTTAAATATTGAATTTATAAAAAATATAATTTGAATTCCAAAAAATTCATTCATTTTTTTGTTTAATATAAAAAAGTTACCATAGGATGAATTTTTGGGATTTTACTAAGAAGGTTTATTTTTTGGTGACACCTAAAAATTAACATTATTCAATATACATTAACATTGACTACATCATTAGGATACATTATTGAAGTGTAAATTTATAAATAATTTTCAGAAATAAATATTTATTTAATTAGTAAACATTTATATTCAAAATATATTTTTTTTTCAGATCCCTATAAATTGACATTTTCAAAAATAATATATTTTTTTTCAAAAAGTTGTCTTTCGGCATTGTACATTTATTATTTTAAAATAATTTTCTATAAAATTAAGAAATATAATATTGTAAAATTGTTTTCAAAATTGGAATCATATTTTTTTATGAGAAACATAGGTAATAATTTTTTTTAATAAAAATTAGTCACCAATATTAAAAAATAGTTTCATTGATAAAAGTTGATTATGAAAAAAGTATTATTACATGAAAAATGCCTAAATATATAAATGATCACTTATTTGTGTAGATAGGTAGTATATGGACCATGAATCATCCATCATACATTATTTTCCACATTATGAACTATCATTCTGAAGGTGCTTGATCAAGTATAATAAAAATTATCTGATCAAGTGAATGTGATTTAAACCCCTTTTCAAGGAACATTGATGAAAAATAAAGATAAAAAAAATAAATTGAAATGAAAAAACCACTGGAAAACATAACTTTTATTAATGAGAATGTATAACCTCTAATAATTATTTTATATTCATTATAATGATAACTACAACATCAAAAAAATTATATCTACTTTCAATGGGTAACCATGAGACAAACTAAATCGGTTGATATTTAAAAAAGATCTATTTTCACCTATGGTGTGCTTTAACCATAGTGCGATATGGAATAATAATTTGGGGGAAACGAGTTCCTTGGTGTTTTTTCCATGCATTGAGAAATAATCACAAAAAACCATTGTATGTCGTAGATATATTTAATGCCTCGAGTATTCTCTTTGGTGAGGTTGAAATTAACTCATTAATTCATAATACATGTGTTAATTCCACCACTAGTTCGCATATAAATCTAAAATATAAAAACTATTTCATTTTATGATGTGTCTTCTATAGATGATATCTTTGGAGTTGAATAGTCTAGGTGTCCAACACGTTGAAAATAATATACCCAATGCATGCAAATTATATATTGTATATAGGCTAATATATAGCTCATATATATATGTTTCATGAATATTTATGTATATATTTATAAATCATCTTATATATAACAATTTCATATTGCCTTATGGTATTTTTCCATCAATCACCCACCTATACTAAATCTTAAAAGGCTTTTTGGATTTTTATTTCCTATTATATCATATAAAATAATTTGTGGAACCATATATAGAACACATTCTGGATATACTGATTTTTTTTTGAATGACATCATTATCATTACATTATATCACATAATATGAAATACCTTCTGTACATTCACCTAACAATCAATTGGATTAAATCTAAAATATGTTTAGAGTAGTACTAGGTGTCAAAATCAATCCCCATTCCATCAACCATAGAGTGTTTCTCCATGATCAACTATAACATTGGACATGAATTATAGTCATTAGATTCATATATGTAATAAAATAGAGGCATATATAAAATCATTAATTCCAATCATATAATAAGTGATTGGGTGTGATCTCCATCAAACACATGTTTCTCTATAATCATGTCTACCAGCCAACACAAAATAATTATAATAATTGTCATGTTTTCATTTTTCATAAGAAATCATGTGTTTATAAGAAAAAAAATTATTTCATTCACATATATGATACTCATCACTTATCAATTCTCAAAGTGTACACTGGGTGGCTCAATGGATACATCATACATGATTCATATGTATAGATAATAAAATCACATAAAAGTTATCTAAATAGATAAATAATATCTAGGTTCCTTTGTGAACGTACATAGTTTTTCTCAATTCAGTTCCTTAATTTCATAATCATCATATAAAAGGAAAATCATTTTTAGGTTAATATCAATATGTAAATGTGATAAAAAACATACCCTACAAACATAATAGTAGATATGTTAAAATTTATACTTATGAAATAAGGGTATCATATTATGAAGGTTCTCAAGATAGGTATCTCTCTAACCTCAGGTAATGGGGAATCAAATATGATCTCTATACCCCTAATATACCTAATAAATCACTATGATACTCCATGTGACATATCTGGTGGGGCATCCAGCATAGTTAAGGAATCCCATTCTTTATTTTGTGCCTAAGGATAGTATTTTGCATCACTAGAAAATAATATAACCCATCTAAATCTATAATATTTCATTATGAAAAATTATACATATTTAGGAACACCATTTATGGATACACTCATATTCATGATTTAAAGGATCAATCATCCTAAATATTCTTGCAATGTATATCTATATGTACATTAATAAAACCAATGTGAATGTATGATAAATTGGTGATTCCCTTTAAACATGATACATTCTATACTATTAAAACCTATTATGATTATTTAACAAAACTAGATTTAATCTCATGTTATTAATTCCATAAAAGATGTATTATCAGATTAGCCTTATGCATGCTACACATTCTAGGTTTTGGTTACTCATTGCATTAGATGTAATTCATGTCATATATTTATGTAACTATCTGATAAAACCATCTTAGTAAACTTTTTAAAGTGAGTCATCCATCAAATCATAAAAATGATAATACCAAAAGTTAAACTCATAACCCCAAAAGGTGAAGTCTTTGAATATAGTAAATATTCATAACTACCTTACATCAGGAGTTATAATATCTATATTGACCAAAACTTGTAATACATATATTTTATAGGATAATATATTAATATTAATTGAATAATATTACTATTAAAAAAAATCAAATATATATAGTATAATTGGAATCATCGATACATAAATGACAATTTCATGAAATATTTTCATCATTTACCACCTTGTTATTCATATCTATCACCCATATTAGACCCCCCATTCTTAATAATGAGTCACCACGACCTAGGGATATGAAACATAAAAAAAGGTGAGCACTAATTCTCAGTAATGGTAAACAACAGAGATATCAATAATCATATAAGAACAACCTGAACATAAGGGTATGATAATATGAGCATAACATTAGAAAACAATACCATGCAAATCATAGATCAAAATCTTCAGTCATTGAATAAACATTCATAGTTCATGAGTTATGAATCATATAGAAATAAAAGTAAATGGTTCCTAAAATATTAACCGAGGAATAAGATGTAATTCTTTTTACAGACACATATGCATGAAAAATGATTTAATTAGTCAATGAACAAATCCAATAAAATCATAGTATATTGGGTTCACGACACATTTTATCATGTTCATAGTCAATGTTCACTTCCAAAATTATCATAGTTGATATAGTTCCTTTCTTAATTGCGTTCAAAATCATTAATAGACCAAATTATCTCATTATATATACACCATTACCAAAGGAATTAGAGGGATATATAATTTCATCCAACCATTCACACAATGAAAATAACAAATTTGTGTACCAAAAGTGTAACATCCCATGAATTTATAGAATATTATAGTCTTATATCTATTAATATATAAAAATTTAATATTAATTTTACTTTTAAGGGGACAATATGTATGATAGTGTACCTGAAACACATCAACGGTTTTCTCCGAAATCTTACATTGCACACAATACTGAGTTAGACCAAAAAACAATACAACAATAATATAATTATTTTTAATAGTAATTAATAGCTAGCTGTTGTTTTGGTGGGAATTTATAGAATTAACTATATAAGTACATTTAATATTTTTAAATATTTTTTACATTTATCCAATGAATTCTAGTTTCCTAAAATGAGAATAAATCCAATTTTATGAAAAAATAATCTAATATTTTTTAAATGCATTATTAGAAACTTTTTTAGGGCGAATACTTTTTAAAAGTTGTTAATTTTCACTTTTATATATTATATTTGATAAAATAATCTTATTATGTAGAATCAGAAATTAAAAATTTACTTCGGTTTAAATTTTTGTATTTCTCTGATAAAATCCATAGTTTTATGAATTGTGAAAAATACTGCATTTTAATTCAAAAATACCCTTTAATATACATTATTTTTATTGTTATATTATTATTTTAATTGTTTTTAATGCGAAATTGGATTATATTTTATCATTAAATTTAATCATGGTCATTGTAATTAATTTTACATTGTAATTGGACGTAAAAACTTCAATAATTTGATAGTTTTTAGTTCTTGAAAACTATATTGGGGTTTTGAAAATGTGAATTAATATTAAATTAATTTCTACAAATCCATTATTTTGATTTTGGAAAAGTGGATTTATTATTTAAAAAAATAAGGTCTGAAATTTTTAAATACATACCTTTTAATTTCTGACATTATAAATAATAACTTGAGTAATTATTTTTATTTACCATGGTTAAAGGGTAAATAATGTAAATAAAGGTGAATAAATAATATTAAAATATTTCAAAACTATCCTAAAACGTGTAATAACCATATGGGATGAGATATTTTAAACTATGTGAATCCATGGGTCAAATTTAGGACCCCATGGAGCCACATGGGTTTAATAAAGGCCTTTTATAATACTTAATTTAATGAAAAAGAAAATATATCCTAAACATGGACCTCATAAATACAACAATTATAATTTTGTTTATATTAATGATCTATTCTACTATAAAGAGTTATTATAAATAAAAAATTATTTCTTATATCATGGTATGTTATTTATATTTTTTTGACATTAAATAAATAAATATATATTTATGACCCAATAATGATGCAGTGATTACCTTATTAATGAAATATTGGATTAAATGATATTATAAATACATATTGAATTCAATTTAAAACTTTGGATGCCCTAAATTATTTTTTGATGACATTTACATTTGAGGTATTAGTTAATTCATTTTTCTTGAAGGAATGATGTTGTTACCACCTTAGTAAAAATCAATTTCTAAATACTATCTAAATTTACATAAATGAGTTTTTGAAACAAATATTATTTTATTAAATGATATATGATTCCATAAAATATAATATTTATAAAACTAACATATATAATGTCAAATATGAAATTAATTATACACTTTTGGTTCACATTAAATTTTATAGTAACCATATATTAAAATAATACAAGAAGACATGATACGAGTAAATGTTTTTATGTACAGGTTAAAGAAAAATATAAGGTTAATTTTGGGACCTAAACATGTCTAAAACCTATTTTATGGGATAATTTCGACCCATCCTCATCTTATCCTCAAAATTTCTCACTTTGGAACTATTATAATTCTAAAATATGTTTAAAATAAAAAAGAATTCAAGACATTCTGAATGTGCCACTCCTTCCAATTATAAAAGGACTCCCACTCTACCTAATTATTCACACATCTAATTCCCATTAGATCATCATTATTCTACTAAAATATTCTCTAGAAATATCTAAATTCCTTTTATAATATTTAACTTGGTCATAAAATAATTCATTAAATCCTTTTTTCTCAAATCAAAAGGAGTTACCTGATTTAGAGGTATCATCTTCTCTCAAGCTCCTTTCTTTATTTTCCTTCTCCACTCCCTATGATCTTATTATTATACAATTACATTTAAATTAGTATCCGAAATATAGTAGGATGTTTTTATAAGAATGATTATAACTATACTTACAATGACCTCCATCTAAGGGATATTAACATATAGTTTCTGTGTACGGCGAACTGCTACCTCACAAAAATAAGATTGTTCAATTTTATTCTACCAACTGTCATGGTGGACATTAAGATGGAATTGTGTTTATATATGACATATTTTATATATTAATTTTATATTTTTTCTCTAATTTTTATTTAAAACATACCATTATTCCTTTCATAATGGTATGATATGATAATTTCATTTAAAGAAGTGTGGACTACCACCCCCTCAATGTGATATGGCTCGTTCATGCCACTCATGGAACATATAAGGGATACATATACTGAACTTATGAAACATATATAACCTAGATATTACAATATAATCATAAAATACCTTTGTATGATTTTGTTTTCATTCCATTAACATGACAAATAAATGAATGTAGCGTTCATGCGTACGTACGACCTACCATCTCCTTTAATGGTGCATTTCATTTCATTTCCCCAAATTTTATGGAATAATATAAAACACATATATATTAGATATAGATTATATTTAAATAATTAATAATATTATTGATATGATATAGTTATGACTATATGGATATTTTGCATCAAAATAAGTTTATGTTTGACTCAAGTACCGAACATCGACAAAAGGTCAGATATATACTCAAATAATTAAAAAATTTATATAATAGGGAAATATGCCCTATAAAATGAATAATATAATTTAAAAAGGTTCTAAAGAAAGTATAAAATTAATCTAAATTTATTATTTAGGAAACTGAAGAACAAATAAGACAATTCAGACTCAAGGTAAGGGACTTCATCTCAATCTCCTTTCATTGAGTAATTTCTTGATAATATGCACCGTTAAACTATTATAAGGTGTATATAAAGACATTATGAATTAAAATAAGAATATTTATTAATATATAAATTTTCAATGTGGTATGGGACCCCTTGAACATTTAAATATTTATTTTCCAAATAATTTTCCACATGATATTAAATTTCATATTTATTTTTATGGGTATAAAAGGAATGTACATGATATTTCATGTCAATATTGAATTTTATTCAAATATTTTAAAAGGAATATTTTTATATGAATCATTTTAATTTATTTATAAAATGGATAAAGTAATGGTTTTTAATGTATACGGAGAGAACCACTTCTATACCACCGAAACTGATATTTGATATTTGGTTTCCTCTATAAGCCTTAATGTCTTTTAAATTTAAAATAAATCACTATTTAATTTATTTGGGTATCATTGTATTGAAAATTGGTTCTCAAATTCTAATGGAATTTTAATATTGAATTTTATATTGTATGTGATTAGATGATGCTCTCAAAAAAGGGGTTTTGTGATGAACATGTTTTATTCCAAAAATGGGACATTGTCATTATATGAAATGGGAGATCCCGATATAGCTTATATGAAGGGTTGATCCCCATTATAGCTCGTGGGTGATCCCGATATATCTTACCAAAAGGGTTGATCCCCATTATTGCTCATAGGTGAGCCCGTTATAACTTATACGATGGGTGGTCCCCATTATAGATCTCTAATTTGGAAGTAAACCATATGCTTATTCTAATTACAATATGGTTCAAATGGTTTTATGTATTTGATGATATAATTACACTAAAAGAATTTTAATTGATTTTTATGGGTTTTCATTTTTTTCATTGAGAAAAAATTATAATTTTTATTCATGTGAATATGTTTTGTTTCACCCGTTCAAATAACATTGAATGGGTAATCAGGTTTTAACTACAAATATGGTTTTTATTTATTTTTAGGTCCCTTAATAATCATGTCTGATTATCCCAAGTTTTTTTCCTTTAAATGATTAAAGGGAGAATATAGTCAAGGAATGAATCTAGTAAAAGTTATGACGATTAAACCAAAAAAGATTCAATGTTTCTTTTTTATATATTTTTTCATTATGGAAGAAAATAATTATATTATAAGTGTAAAATTTTTATTTCTATGTTTTTTTAAAATTGTTAAAGAATTTTTTTAAGAACTCTAATCCTAAAAGGATCCTCAATGTCAATTTTTGACTTAATCCAATATTATGAAAAGTTTATGGTTATGTCCTTATAGTGGGTATCACAGTTCTGTTTAGAAAACATTAGAGGTTACAATGATGTTAATTGATTAAATATAGAGGATATTACTTTAAGATTATATTAATATGATATAGAATTTTTATATTACCTTTTGCTTCATCTACGTATTTTCCGTTCAGAATGTATTTCCACAGAGGAAATAAGAAAGCTATAATGGGAAGGCATTGAGGGGAAAACAGCATCCCAAATCAACAATATGCGGTGATGAGTTAAGGAACACAATAGTTTGTTGAAGTAATGGAGAATTTCACTCAGGATGTAAAGGGTAGTGGTATCCATTCATGAGATCATCCCAATCAATCACAAAAGAATATATCAGTAGTGGAACATTTTATAGGGAAGCATCCCCATCATTCAGTGGATCATCTGACCCAGTGGTTGATGAAGGATGGATTAATTCCCTAGAGAAGAAATTTGAAGTCATGGGTTATTCAGAATGCCAAAAGGCAACTCTTTACATCTATCATTTTGAAGGTGATGCTGATCAATGGTGTTTATTAGTTAAGAATATTGGAGAGAAAAATTATCTTGATGCCATGGATTGGGAAGAATATAAAGATATGTTACTTTAGAAAAATCCCCCTATGGTTATTCGGCCTAAGATTGAGAAACAATTAGTTGAATTAAGGAAAATGGATGATGATTTGATTATCACATATGAAGAGAAATTCATAGAAATTTCTAGGTATGTATAATATTTTATTCGATAAATTAACATTAAAATTAATGGATTATAATCAAGATTGAAACTAGGTCTATGAAGAGATCTGGCCTCCAAAGAATTTAAAAGTTATGAAAAAGTGGTTCATTCATCTATGAATGTTGAAATAGGGTTTTCCAAAACATATATTCCAAGATATGATAATAGTAAAAAATGTTGAAGGTTCTACGAAATATAGAATCCACCAACTAAAATTCAAGAGGTAAGAATTTTTTTTTCAAAGTGTGGTAATATAAATTTTGGGGATTAAAAGCCCGGATCAAGAAAGTTTTACCGGTGTTCTATGTTTTGTCACAAGGTTCGTAACAACAAAAAGGGTCTTAAATAGTCCAATAATGAGATAACATATAACCAGTCTACAGTAAGATTCTTTAGCTGGAATGAGATGAGACATTATGCAAATAAGTGTCTGATGTTAATTAAAGAGGGTGGAAATCAGTATGATCAGAGACAAAAATGATTTTGAAAATTATTTTCTCCTACTATTGTTGATTTTGAGATATCAGGTGAAGTGATGGATGCTCTTGAGAGCCCAATTTTTTTGAAGGATAACAATATGTTCAAGGTTATAGATACACTTTTTGAGGTATTATGTGATGCGATAATAAGTTATTAATGACCTTTCTAGGAGATGTTTTTTGGGGTTATTTTTATATATGAATTTAATTATAGGGAAGTGTGACATTACATTTGGACAATGGTTTTAAGATATTTATATCCATTATGGTTTGTTTTATTGTTTATACTTGTGGTTATTCTTAGTGATGTACCACATATTCTAGGAATATTATGAACATGAAATTGTGCTTATGAAATAGAAATATATAAAGTAATTAGGTTTCCAAATGTTTATAGTCGATCTTGTAAAACAATCCACAACATTATGAAATTTATCATAAAAAATCTGTTTAATTTTATAATATGAAATATAAGACCATTTAATCAATCAAACATTCGTGTTTTTATGATTGTTAAATTTCTCATGATCATGTTCTCTATCACCCCCATCAGAACAAGATGTTTAGTTTTTCTGCCATATCTATGTTATCCTACATGGAATACTAGTATGTGATATCATAGGTGACATTTTTTACTTCTCTTTATTTCTTTTAACGTTATTGTTTTATTAACACTTTTTCCGATGTGGTATTTTCAAGGATGTTTCCATGCACAATTTTATTCTTAGGAGGACGCAATATTCAAAATGGGGAAATATGTAACATCCTAGGTATTTATAGAATAATAAATTTTCATATCTATTAATAATTTTTAAGTTAATAATAATTTTATTTTAAATGAGACATTATGTACTATATCATACCTGACATTACATAACTGATTTCTCTGAAATCTTTCATTGCACACAAAATTTAGTTATACTGAAAAATAATAAAACAATAATATTATTATTTTAAAAGGTAGTTAACGCCTAGAAGTTATATTTTTGAGAATAAATAGAAAAAATTATACTATGATTTTTTATATTTTCTAAAAGTTTCTACATTTTTACAATTAATTTTAGAGGCTTAATATTAAAATAAAAACAATTTTAAGAATAAAATATTTTAATATTTTTAAAAGGTGTTTATACTACCTTTTGATAGAGAACAATTTTTAAAAATAGTTTTTTCAATTTTATTAGTACTATTTGATATAATAATTTTCTTATTTAAAAGGGTGACATCCAAATTTACATCAGTTAAAATTTTGTTACTTTTTTGTGAAACACTCTATATTTATATGAATAATGAAAACACTACATTTTAATTACAAATGGCCTTTTCATCTAAATTATTTATGTATTTAGATTTTCCTTTTAACTATTTTTAATGTTCAATTGAATTATGTTTTTATCATTCAAACCAATTATGGTCATTGGAATTAATTTCACATTTTAATTGGATACAAACACATGACAATATTTTGATAGTTTTTACCTCATAAAACTCATTTTCTAGTTTAGAAAACTAGGATTAATTTTAAATTAATTTCACCCATTTATTTGTTTTGATCTTTTGAAAATTCATTCCATATTGGGATTCAATAGGTTCAATTTTTATAAATGGTTTCCATTTATTTTTGGACATTATGAATAGTGAAATCATTAATTATTTTTATTTATCACTGTTAAAGGGCCTATCATGTAAATTATGGTAAACAATAAAATTATGATATTATAAAACTATGATAAAACATGTAATAATCCTATGTTATTAGAGATCTCTGACTATTATCACATTTGGGTCAAATTTAGGACCCCATGGAGCCACATGGGTGAGATAATGACAATTTATATTATTTAATATAATGAAATTGGAAATTTAACACAAACTTGTTTCTCATAACTAATTTTTTTTTTAATTCAGCTTAATTAAATGATATATTAGAATATAAATTGTCATTAAAAATATAATTATATTTCTAAAAGATGTTATTTTATTTATAAATATTATACATTAAATAAAGAAATATATTTATGACACCATGTTGATCTAACGATTACCTTATTAATGAAATATTCAAATAAATGATATTAAAAATATTAAAATAAATGTAATTTGAATATTTTGATGATATAAACTAATTTTGAGTATGAAATTGAAATTTTAGGGATGATTTAATTCCATTGGTTCTAATGAATCATGTTTTGTGAATTTAAAAAAAATAAATTTCTAAATTGTTTCAAAATTGATATAAATGAGTTTTTAAAACAAATACTATTTTAATAACTGATATAATTGTAGTAAAAATATAATATTCTTCGAACTGACTTATATAATGTTAAAAAGTTCATTAATGATATTCTTGTGGTTTTATTATCATTTTATATTATGTATTGTAATCATATATTATGAAAATACAAGAAGACATGTTAAGAGTTAATGTTTTTAACTAATGGTTAAAGATAATAGATAAGGATAATTTTTTTACCTAAAATTTTATAAAACATATTGGTTAAGAGTATTTAGGACCATAGCTGCCTTATCCTAAAATGGATCTCTTCAGAACTGTTAGAATTTGATATTCAATTTATAATAAAATAATATTTCAAGACTTTCCTGAAGTGCTCCTCCTACCTCTTATAAGAGACCACCACATCTACCCACTTAAACACACCTCTAAAGCCCCCTTTTAACCATATGCTTCTCAAATAAAATCTAAAAATACCTCCCTTACTCCAAGATGCCTTAACTTGGGGAGAAGGAAATGCTGGAAATCTTTTCAGCTCAAATCAAAATGAGTTTCCCGATTTAGAGGTAGAGTCTTCTCTCAAGCTCATTTAGTTTATTTTACTTATCCACTCACTATGCTCTTTTTATTTTATTATTACATAAAAAAAGTAGTATCCTCAATATATTAGTATTTTTTATGATATTTAATCGAACTAAACATACACACATTTCTATATAATTGATTCAAACATACTATTTTTTTTATAACCAACTACTGCTTTACAAAATGATGATAATTCAATTTTTTCATACCACCTATAATTGTAGTCATTATGATGGAAGATTATATATATATATATGTGATATAAAAATTATATTTATATTGTCTCTATGATTTTATAAATTTCATTTTCAATTGATATTTATTCTTTCCACAATCTGAAAATATGATAATTTTAATTAAGGAATTGTGGGCTACCGCCCACAAAGTGATATAACATGTTCATTGCATACATTAAACATATAAAGGATTGATAAAATAAACCTACTTAACAAATATAACACATTTATTATACAATAAGTATTATATACCTATGTATTATTTAGTTTTCATTCTTTTAATATGACAAAGAAACCTACGTACGACGTACCGTCTCCATGAATGGTGAATTTTATTTCTTATCTCAAAATGTTATAGACTATTCTAAAATAAAAATATAACAGTTTTATATGAAATCTAAATCATGAATAATATTATGGAGATAATGGACTTATTAACACATGGATAATCTGCTTCAAAAAATGTTTATTTTTGACTCAAATATCGAACATCACCAAAACATCTGATGTGAACTTAAATAATTTAATAATTGATCTGAAATGGAAATAAGTGATATAAAATTAATAATATTCTTTATAAGGTTTTTAAATATATTATAAAATTAACCGTGGTTTATTATTCATGAAATTAACGAACGAAGGAGACAAGTCAGGAACAAGGTAAGGGACATCATCTAATTCTCCTTTTGTTAGGGAATTTATTGACAATATGCACCATTATTCTTTTATAAGGTGTATATACCAGAAATAAGGCTTTTAATAACCATATTTATTAATATTCTAATTTTCAAATAGGTATGGGATACCTTGAAATTTTAATGATTTAATTATCAAAAGTGTTTCTTTATTGTATTAAATATCATATTTATTTATATGATTATAAGTGGAATATATAACAAATTTTATGACAATCCTGAATTTTATTCAATTTTTTCAAAAGGAATTATTTCATAAGAAGCATTATAATTTCATTACAAATTTTTGTAAGGAATATTTTTTAACGTATACAACGATAATGACTTCACTATCGTTGTAAACATTATTTGATATTTGGATTCCTCTATAATAGATAATGTAATTTAAAAAAAAATTAAATCCATTATTCATTTATTTGGATATCTTAATATTAAAAATGGGATCTTAATTAAATAATGTATTTTTATACATAAATTGTTTACATGTGGGATCATACGAATCTTTCAAAAAAGTGGTTTTGTGATGAATGTGTTTTATTCATGAAATGGTACTTGAATATTATAAGAAACATGTGAGACCGATATAGTTTATACGAAGGTTTAACCCCCATTATATCATACAAGTTAGTCTGATATAGCTTATTCAAAGGGTTGAGACCCATTATAGCTCAAATGTGATCCTGATATAGCTTATACGAAGGGTTGAACCCCATAATAGTTCATGGGTGGACCCGATATAGCTTATACGGAGGGAGATCCCCATTATAGATCCCCAATTTAGAAGTCAACCATATTATTATTCCAATTGGACATTGTTCAAAAGGGTTATATATATGATGTTGAAAGTCACCTATAAAAGTTTTAATATCCTTCTATTGTATTTAGTGTTTTCAATGAGAAAAATGTCTGAGTGTCATTCATGTGAAAATGTTTTCTTTCATTCTCCAAAGAACATTGAATGGGTTATCACGTTTTAACTATACTAATTAATTTTCATTATTTATATGTCCATTACTGAGATTTGTGTGCTAGTACCTTGTTTTTAATTTTTTATACAATTTAAGAGAGAATAGAGTCAGGGATGGAATCAAGGAAAAGTTATGATGATTAAATATGAAATGAAACAATGTTTCTTTTTAGAAGTTTTATGTTATGAAAGAAATAGATATTTTTGGATGTGTCCAATTTTCATTTCTATTTTTTTATTATGTAATATTTATGGCCTAATTCTATAATGCTTTAAACCTGAAATAATCATCAATGTGAATTCTAGACTTTACTCAATATTATTTAATGTCCAAGGCTAAGGCATTATAAAAAGTTCATAAAAAATCATCATATCATAAACCATCCAAACGTGATTTGTTTTATAAATATTTTACCCCAATATTACAACATAAAAATTAAGAAAAAAACGTGTTTCATAAACATTTCATCCTCAAATTATATCATAAACCATAGGAAAACGGGATTTATATAGAAATTTACCAGTGAGAGAGAAATTGGTTTTAAGGAATCATCCTTAAATTGAAATCATTGTAGTCCACTAATAGAATGAATGTGGATGTAATCATTGGATCATATACCAAGTAAATCTTATGTAATAAGAGAAAGTTGTCATTTAGAATAAAATAAATTTAAAATATATCTACATTATTTTTTTAGGAATATATCCTTTTTATTTTGAAATAACTTCTTTACATCAAAAAAATATCAGAAATATTAAGAAAACATTTTATTCAAAAATAACCATATAAACATGTGATATAAGATTCAATTAATTGAAAAATCATGATTATAGGATTTTATATTCATTTATTATATGTAAAAAAATGATTCCACTCCCATTTTCAGTCAAAAAATAATGTTCCTTGGTAAGGAAACATAATTTAACCTCACATAATTAATTGAATTTAAAATATAATTCATAATATTTTATTCTAAAATATGTTTTAAGATTATAGTTATCGATATTTCTTCTATATCACTTACATTACATATCTACATTTTACAAAGTGAAAGCTTCTGATGAGTGCCCATTTTTTCGTAACATAATACCTTTAAAAAAATCATTTTTTAATGATAATTATTCATGACTTTCAACATGAATATTTATTCCCATTAACCATCCTAAAACCTTGTGAATAACATTTTAAAAATATGGTGTGTGCAATAAATATCATATTTAGGGACATAAAGCTAATGAAATAAATTTTAAGTATATGAATTCTTATGAAAAAGGATAATTTTCAATGTAATATTTAATCTCAAAATTAAAATGTTATTAAAAATTAATTCTCCTTCTCTATCAAAATTTTGTTTATAAATATTTTTTTATAAAATATCATAATTAAATTATAAAACCAAAAATATTTTTTTTAAATCACTCATTATAAATTTTTCAAAAATATATACATTTCAATATAATGAAATTATCATATACTTTCCTTTGAACATAAGATCATTAACATACCTTATGAATATAATAAATATGTGAAAAACCCATAGTAATAATAAATAAATAATATATATTACATGAGGAATAGTTTTTTATTATACCTACAAATTGAGTAATTATATTTATTAGAAATGGAGTAACCTTCAGGGTTACACATTTAATATCCCTCATAGTTACACCTGGAGTATCCATCATAGTATAATAGCCACCATAGTAGACTTACAACATAACCACACCCAAATATTTTATTGCATACAATTAAAATATAAGTAATGTTTTTTATAATGGAACCACCAATCATTATAAAATATTTAAAATATCTATAATAATATCATTAAACATAAAATATTACTTAGTAAAAATATCATTTTCTCCCAAGAGAGAATTTGTTAATAATTATTGGGATCTTTTCATTCAACTTGAGTTTTAAAAATAAAAAATTCAAAAAAGAAAAGGAAGGATGGTTTTTCATTTATTAAAACATGGAATATTGTAAAGGTAGAAAAAAATCAAATAACATCATATTATTTTATTTTATATGAAAAATTTATTTGAACGGACACTTAGAATTTTTCTTATAGAAAATACCCATTCCATTTTTTAATCATGTATTTAACAAAATTTAATTCATATAGGAAATACTTCCATTTAAATTAACCTTATAATCATCTAATGGAAGAATGAATTAAATTTTTAGAAATGATAATGGGTAAATGAACTCATGGAGTATAAGAGAAGACAATATTTCATTCATACTTTTGTTGAAATAGTCACAACGAACCTTACCTCAAAAATTATAAAAAGATTATTCTCAAGGAATTTGTTTAAATTTTTTTTAGAAAAAACGACTATAAAAATCATATTAAATTAATAAAAAGATATATTAAATCATTTTTATAAAATATGGATATGGAGGGGTATATTATTTTAAAGGATAGTTTTAAAATATAATTATTAATATAGAATCCATTACCTTGACTCCAATTCATCACAAACATTATTTATCATCTTGAATAATAAAAAATAGTTAATTTGTAATTTTTTATTAACCATTTTAATGATTGTTATTAATTTAATTTAATTTAATAACATTTATCAACAATTTCACAGTTAATTAATTTAACATAGGATATATTCACGATATTTAGTTTATATGTCCAAAATGTATTTGAAAGTTTACTTTGGAAATAGATATTATTATTTCATCAAACACAGAATAATAATCATCGTATAATTATAATTTTAAAATATAAATTATCATTTTAAAACAAAATATTAAATATAGTCGTGAAAAATGAACAATATTAAAATCATGGAGATGTTAGGTTATATATATACAGGCCTATTATTTCCATTTTTTAACGATCATTTCAGAAAGAATGTATGTACTATTTTATCATTATAGAATGATCTGGATATAATAAAAAAATTTCTACTACTTTATATTTACTTATATATATCATCAATGAGATGCGTTGGTGAAAAATGAATCATACTGCATCATATAGGTGGTTGTCCACCCGTACTCCTGAATGAAATAATTATTTTCCTCGGTATTGAACTGTGAGAAAATATGTGTAATATTATCATTTAAAAATTATAAATTTTTAATTAATATCATACGTGTATTTTAAATTCACCATTGTAAACATTCTTGAGAGATGGTGATCAAAAATAAATTACATCAGTTCGTGAGCCCATGGTATCTGGTAAAAAAGAACGATGTATTCATATCCCATTTTTGGTGGATTTAGATAGATATAGGGTTTCCTATAAACATGATAACGTATCAGTATTTATATGATATAATTTTTTATTATTTAATCATCATTTAATACATTTTGAGGTAGTTGGAAGAAGAATCAAAATGAAAACATGTGGATAAAAGAAAACCAATTCTTTGGAAATCCTCCTTTGACTAACACCTTAAGCACTCTATAGATGGTTTTTTTAAAAAAAAATAGACATGTAGAATTAGATAATGGATTATATAAATCTATTTTCGCTGTATTGGATAAAATAAATGGGTTTTTATATGCGATTGATTGACTATAATGGGTTCCCTAGTATACGATAAGGGATGGGTACTCATGTAATTCCTCAGAATATTAAAATAATAAAAATTATTATTCAATTAAAAATGGATATAAAATAATTTATTTATAATATAGGAAGATAATGGGTTGAAATAATCCAATAAAAATTGAGACAAATTTATTATCACAATTTACCCTTAGCTTCTAATTTTAACTTCTCATTGAACTTGTTTAAAACTATCATGACAATAACATTTTTTACACAAGAAGTGTTAATATATTTAATATTAGTGAAAAAAATTACAATAAATGGATCATTTTTAAATAATATTGACAATATCCAAATCTCATGGAAGAACATAATTTTTAAAAATTATTATATCATTAAATAAAATATTATTTATTATATTACCTCATTGATGTAAATTTTTAGAACTATTCATTATTTAAATTTTAACAGTATCAATACAACTAGTACAATTTTAAAAAATTATATTATATCTACAGAACAACTTTTTCATCAAGAAAATTATTTTATCTCTTTATTTTTCTAAAATTATATTAATTATATTATTTTTAATATCATTTGTTTTATTTTTTTCTTATAATTTAATAATTACTATGACAACATTTTTCAAATATTTAAGATAATAATTGTTCACTAAATATTAAAAATAATTTATCTTGATTTATATAAATCATTATTATTTTAAAATGAAAATTTTTAAGTGAACATATCTTATATATACACCCACACTATGAATATTTTTAAAAAAAACTAGTGTGTGACATTTTAATCATTGCATTAAAAAATAATATAAAGGTAAATATCTTATATATATATGAAAAAAGGCCATGTATTGTACCAATGGATGATTATATATGATATTTACTAATCTAAAAATGTTTATACATGTGTGGTGCTAATTTTATAGTCCTTATTTTTTATTTTCAACCCTTAATTATTCGATATACATTTTACTATTGTAACAAAATTACTAAGGTCACTATTCGATTAAAAAACACGAAAAGGGGAATATTTAATTAATTTAGACCCAATGATTTCAAATATAGAACCCATTTTAAAATAATATCTTCCAATAATTATAATAATTCAATTTAAATGTAAATTTAAAAAAAATTAATGAAATACTCTTTTTTATATAAAATCTTAGAAATGTATAAAATTATTTTCTATAAAAATCTCAAATAAAATTAAAATGAAAAAGTAGAATTTTATTTAAAAAAACATTAAAAAAAATAAATTTTAAAACTATGTCAAAATATATATTAAATTTTTAAACACTTTAAAAGAATTTTCAAAATTCAATAAAAATCATATTTTTTTAAAATTCATTAAAAAATCAATCCTATGAGAAAATTATCAACATTTCACAATATGAAGATTTTTCTATACTTATTTCATAAATTATTTTCATTTTATCCGATTAATTTTTAATTAGTTTCATAAATGAACAATATTGTTTACACAAAAAATCATTAAAAATTGTTTTTGAATAAAATTTCTGTTTTATGAAGGAAACGACTTTACTAAAAACAATAATTACTTTTTACCCATTTACTAACAAATTTTATTGATCCAGACCTTAATATATACTTTTTAAATTATTTATTCCAATTTATATTGTCTAATATAATGACTATGTAATAATATTCACATTTAAATAATAAAATTTAATTATTCATTTAACCTTGGTGTTGCGTATCTTGTATACTATCTAACATATACTTATTTTATAATATATTTGGATATTAAATTCTACCTCATTTAAGATATTATTTTCATAATATTTTAATTTGGACATGGTAACTAGGGTTTGAAATCTTAATATTCCATTTTTGAAATCCCACATCATAACAAGGGTCAATAAAACCTCCACTTATAGAGATAAAAACGAAATTTAAAAGTCATATGGAATAACACATATTGATTTCCATGTTGGAAAATATTGGTGGGAAGAGAAAATGTGGATATGGAAGAGAAAAATAACTCCCAAGGATTGATATAGATTGATAGAGAACACAATCATGAGAATTTAATCCATCAAAAAACCATAAATCTCTAGTGGGTTAAAAGTCCATTGATCTCTCATTAAGAAATGTAAAGGGATTAATTTTATATTTAAAAATAATTTTCCCAATGTTAAGGTATTATTTTAATTTCCACACAAATATCATAAGGAAATAAACTTACATGACATGTATTGGTTCATCCTTTAAGCATTTCCATCATAAACTCATATTTTTCTCCAAATAATGAATACTGGAGATTGTTTTTATTCCTAATTCTTAATAATAAAATTGTAAGAATAACAAAATCCACAAAAGGAGAATAATATATTCCACATATATTTATTAATTACTAATGAAAAAAATGGTTAGCATAAGGTAATATGACTTCCAAAATTTATAAATCATCCTATGTGGAAAAAAATGCTATAATAGAAAAAATGAAATTAAGATCATTTGATAAATAATTTAACTCAAAATTACTCAAAAATGTTCTACACTAACATTGAAAAAATAGAAAATTTTGACCACACAACGTCACAAAAAATAAATTTAGTATTTATCGCTTAATAACATCAATGTATGTTAATGTCTCATACCAAACGTCTAATTTCCCTAATTATATTATCTCCGATATATTCTAATAATTTATATAAAAACATTTCATTAGTATAAAGTTAACATAAAATTATATATTCTTATAGATGATAATTAATCATTTATTTCTCAAATAAATTTCCATATTGTTCTATTTAACTAAATCTTGTATTTCTCTCCACAAATATATCGATCTTCTTCTGAAATTACATTAATCACTTAATCAAAAAATCAAATTTCAATCCCATGGTTATATATATGAATAATTATATGTTCATAGAATGCAAATATAAATTATTCTTCACATCATTTAAATAAATGAAATCAATTTCATACTATCCAAGACATCACATGGGATAGGGTTCTATGATGTTCCCATGTCGCCCTTTGGTTGTGGGTTCAAGCCTTGCCGCCTTTTAGAATGGTTAGGGTTATCGAGCAGTATGTGGTTTTTTCATTTTCTAAAATTAATGGAATATAATTAATATAATATTCCCTAAAATGTTATAGAAACCTAGAAAATAACCTTAACATATTCATTATTTAATTAATTTTTTAACCAAAATGGTTATCTAATACATTTCATTGTATATCCCAAAAAATATATATAACCCATAATTACCTCAAAATAAAAAAATATAATCCTGAGGGTTTACTATTACCATTAAACTATTTACCAAAAAATATAGTTTCACTATTCCTAAAATAACGTTTTTTCACTTGTTCAAATAAAGTGTTAGATTCACCTCAAGCTTTTATCAAGACCTAATAAATTTCTACCAAAATTATAACATTTTCACTACACAACATTTCAGAGATATCAATTCGATATAAAATTTGTTTAAAAAAATTTAATTCACAACATAATGTATAATATCATTTCAGGGTTTCATGAATCTCATGAAATTTATAATATATCAAATGAGCCAGTTTAAAAATATCCTTCACTCCAAATCCTTCTTATAAATTTAACCACGCTTGGTGGCCTTATTCTTTAATAAATTATATATATATCTATGATATGAAATATATCCTTATGATTCCTCAATATCATCATAAAATTCATGACTGTAGAAAATAAAAATAAGTCATGTATTAAATACAGACATCATTTTATTTATTTATACAATTTATATCAACATTAACTTCCTCTATGAATTCCATATTCTCAAAAATGAAATAGTCAACTCCTTTGTGATATTTCCCTTTCAAATGAGATGGATAAATTGAAGATATCAAACCAGATAAAATCCACTCCATGATCCATATTAATTTAGGATAATTGAAAATGTATTAGATATATCAAATAGTTTCTTGCAGGTGATGTTGATGTTCAATGTTCCATTAAGAAAATGAACATCCTTATTCTATACTAATGTGAATTGAATCATATGTTAGGGATAAAATGGTTTAGTAAGATCATTTACCTTTCATATTGATAATTATTTTTTATTTTGTATAGAAGAACACAATTAAAATATTAAATTAATTATTACATTTTATAATGTAAATATTTATTTTTGAAAACAAATACTCATATAAACTCCATAATACTTTTACTATCAAATAATTTATTACTAATTTGATTATCCATTTAAATAGAGTATCCAAAAATAAAATTAATATACTCATAATAAATAAATTTAAACCAATAATGGTATGTATAAGACTTTGAAATTATAGTAAAAATTAAAATTATAAACCCATGATGTTTTCCATAATTCATAAGACAACCTCACAGGAATGAATTATATTCTCCAAAGTTTTCTAAACAATTTTGTAAAAATAACTATAATTTTATAGACTAAAACATCACATAATATTGTTTCTGTATAGTATAATTGACATTTTCACATTACCAAATGCCATATTGGATTATAGTATTAGAGAATCAGTTTAAAAAAAATACATTAAATATCTATATTTTACATAGTTTTCACATTTGATTAATATCCATTTTTTCACAATATAAATTCTTTAAAATAAAACATGCTATTTTTTCTTGAAAATTATTCACAATATCGAATTTGACTTATCAAAATCACCTAACCATGCATAAACCTTGTGAAAACATTTTAAAAATGAGGGATAAAAATAAACATCAAAGTAAGTGACATAAAAAATAATAACTAAAATCTTATTCAATGGATAATTAAAAAATAATTTCCTTTTTCAAAATAATATATTGGATTAAAATAAACAGTTTCCTACCTAGGAAATATACTTTTCATGAAAAATAATTTCATGAAACAGTTCACAAGAAATATTAATGGTAATATAAAACTCATAAAGGTTTATTTCATGTCATAAAAAATCATAATATCTTTCTTAAGAATGTAATAATTTTCAACCATATAAGGAAACATAAACTTTACTTTTAATATGAGCTCAATAATACAGCTTCAGAATACATAAAATTTCCAAACAATTACATAGAAATATTAAATAAATCATATATGTATCATGGATAATGATTTTTATATTTATACATACACATGGAGTAAACATTAGAATAATAAATGGATTAACCCTCATAGTTATATATGGAATTACCATCGTAGTTCAACATGAAAAAACCATCACTAATTCGAACATAAACATATCCAGTGCATTTGATAGATTTCAAAGACCAAGAAATCCTTATTTTAAAATGGAACCATCCATCATAATTAAAAATTTCAAATAACTATATCATAGTCATAACACATAAAATCACCCATTATATTCATATTATTTGAACCCATAAGATAATATTTTATGAAAGTAACAAAAATATATCCTTTAAATCAAAATTATGAAAAAAAATTCAAAACAAAAACACAAGGAAAAATGTGTTTTCATTGATGAAAATGCAGAATATTATAATGGAATATATAATTATGTATCATCATGGGATGAAATCTTATATGGAATATGATATTTAAATATGAATTGAAACATTTCTTATAAAAAAGAGAAATTCCATTTTAGTTAAAATAATTATTTTGAAAATAAATATTTAAAAAAGAAAAAATTTCATTAAAAAATAACCATGTAAAAAATAATATAATATTAGATGAAAATATTATTCACAGCAATGGTAAATCCTCACATATCATAAAAGTTAAAAAACATTCCTTCCATGTTTTTTTTAAAAATACGACAAGGTACATTATTTAGAAAATGAAAAAAATATCCCTTTCATTCCACTTTATAAGAATTAAAAAATTGGTAAATATTACAAAAAAAAAAATTATATAATAATAAATACAATATTTGAAACAATTCTAGAAAATATATATATAGTAGAGAAGTTGAGTTTTAATAGAAACATTAAATGATTATTTTTAAAATAACATCCCTTACATTGAGTCTGACTCATCATTTAATTTCTTTATATAATTGAATAACAAAATTTGTAAAATTTAAACATGATTAAGAAGCATTTCGAGGTTCATAATTAATTTATTCTTATTTAATACAATTGAATATTCAATTACTCAATTAATTGAGTTCACTTCATATATTTTGTTTATATTTGATTCATATGTCCAAAATGACATTGGTAAGTTGATTATGGTCAAAAGAGCCATTATTAGATAATATAAATAATAAAGATAATGAAATAATTTTTTTTATACATAATTTATTATTTTTAATACAACAAATAAATATTGTTATTAATAATTTATTATGTTACCATAATGGAGGTGGTAAGTCATACGTACTCATAATTAACATCTCCATTTTTAAATGACCATTATTGAATGAAGGTTTGTATAATTTTCCTGATAAAATGATAATGATAAAATAAATGGCATATTAATTATTTAATTATAACTATCTATATTTTCCGTGTGATTTTGTGGTGAAAAACAAATCACATCGCTTCATAGAGGTGGTAGTCCACACATATACACGAACAATGATATAATTTTTTTATATTGAAAGGTGAGTAAAAATGATTTATATTATAAATAAAGAATAAAAAATATTTCATTAATACAATATAATGATATATATATACTACTTAAATCTATAATTTTATCAAATATTGAGTGATGGAAATTGAAAACGAAATACAGCGGTTCAAGAGTTGGTAGTCCACCATATGCAAGGAAGATGAACTTATCTCCCTTTTGATAGAGTTTAGAGATATATATGGTTTATTACATTAAAATAATAACATATATAAATATTTATTATAAATTTAACACTACATTATCATGGAAAAATAATATTTCAAGGATTTTGGGGATGATACAAAACTAAAACATGTGAATTAAAACTAAACCTCTTCTTTGGAAAACCTACATTAATTGACCAGTTGAAAACTATAAAGATGAAATTATATCTAAAAATAACTATATAATGAGTTTAGATATTATTTTAAGGGACATGGGAAGGTATTGGAAGAAATAAATGGACCTTTATGTGTGACCGATTTAGAGGAATTAGTTCCCTTTTAAAAGTGAGGGGATGAGAAGTCATCGAATTCATTAAAATATTAAATTAATATAAATTAAAATTCAATTATAAATAGATAAAAACAGATTTATTTACAATATTGGATGATAATTTTTACAATTACTCTCATTAAAAAAATATACATGTTTGGATTATAATTTTTCCCTAATATGTTTCTTTTAACCCCTTGTTCTGCCTTTTCAAACACACCGTGACAAAAATATTCTTACACATTGAGGGTAATGGTTGTTACAATAAAAGCAATAATGACATATAAATGGAAATTGGATGATATTATAAACCATATAATATTCAATTTTCTATGTATTTTATTTTTTAAAATGCATATATTTTTTATAAAATATTTTTTATTATAATATATAAATAATTTAAATATTTAGAATTGTTTATTATTTTGATTTACATTTCGCTGTGAAAGAAAGTTATATTAAAAAATATATATTTTATTATATCTATAAAATTTCACACTAATATTTTTAATTCACATGATGCATTATTTATATCGAATTATATATCTATTAATTTTTTAATATCATTTATTTTATTTTTCCATTAATTGAATAATTATTGTGTTAGCGTCGAGTAAACTTTTAATGAAATTATTTCTTCCAAAAAAATTAAAATTAAATTACAACGATTAATATAAACCATTTTATTTAAAATTATTATTTATATATTATAATATCTTCTATTTATACCCCTATAGAAATCATCATTGTATTTAGAAAGAGGACTGCAAATTTATTTAAATTTCTTTACATTAAATACTAAAATGTTTATAGTATCAAAAAAATTCAAAACCAACATATATTAAATATTTGGATGATAATTTATGAGAAATAATCATCCAATAAAATATAATAATGTTTTTGGATAATTTTATATTCCTCATAATTTTATTTTTAATCCTTAATTACATGATTTACACATTTCTTTGGTAATAAAATATATATAACTACTAGACATTTGGAATATAAATAAAAGGAAAATATCTAATAAATTTAGAGACAAAAATTTTAAATGTGGAAATTTTTTTAAAAAATACAAAACTTTTATGTGGTATATTTTGATTTAAAATTAATTAATAAAACATAAGGAAAAATTGTTTTATGAAAAAATAAACCTTTTAGTAAGAAAAATTTTTATACTAAATTTAACATTAAAATTTATTTAAAAATAGTACTTTTATTAATAAAAATTAACTAAATAAATATTATAAGGAAATTAAAATGTAATTAAAATTTATTTAAAATTTTCAATAAAAGTAATTTTTTATTATTTATTAAAAAATAATACAATAAATAAATTTTTTACAACTTTATAATATGATGATTTTTATATGATTATATAAAAACTGAATTTAATTTATTCAAATTAATTTTAAGAAAAAAAACAAAAATTACATATATTTTTACAATAAAATGAATGAAAACCGTTTTGGAAGAAAATTTATTTTTGATGAATGAAATGACATAACTAAAAATTACTTAATTATTTGGGAAGAATAAAATAACATATTTATATTTAATTGTAAATTTATATATTTTTAATAAAAAATTACCTATTATTCATACAAGAAAATTTAATATCTATATTCTCGTCACATAATAATAATAATATATCATTGTTCCTTTTGGTTTTTTTGTGTATCTTGTATGCTATCTCACATAGTATTCCATTTAAGACATTACAACCTATTTTAGAAGAAAACAATAATATTCATTTAAATAATATTGATAAAAATGAATCAAGGGAAATAATGTGTTTAAAAATTCAATGGATAATAGATAAAAAATAATTAAAACATTTTTAGAAAATATAATCAATGAAGAAAGAGAATTTTTAACAGAGGATAGAAGTAAAATTAGTTTTCCAAAAAAATATTCTTTCGGAATTCTAGTTTTAAAAAGGAGGAATATGAAATGGAAAAATATTATGTCATTGAATAAATAATGGATAATAAAATTCATCTGATTTTTGAGGGATAGATCATAAATTTTGGTCTTGGAAACTTAATCATAAACACACCTGATAAACAATGTGATTGTAACATAAATCACCACACTCATTCATATATTTTGAGTCATAAATAACGTAAAATTTAACATCAAATGAAAATTTAAATATCATGAAAATAATTATATAAATTAAAAAATATGTCATTGGAGAATTATAAATTCATCAAAAAAATTATTTAGGTTTATAAAATAACTTATATCTCAAAGAAAATAATTTAAGACATTAAACTATTAAATCAGGTTAGAATTGATTAAAAACTTATCAACACACTTATAAAATAAATTTAAATTTATAATAATTCAATAAAAGAAAAATTTATATAATAAAACATTCATATATTATCCAATTATGACATTTTATCATCTATTTATTAACAATTTATTTTTAAAATCACCATTTTCGGGTGTTAATTGTTTTGTTTTTTCAACGAATTTGGGTTTCTTAGTTCTAGTACTTATTATTTTATCCTAGTGACATCATATGAATAATTTTTCCCTTATTTAAATATCACATATATTCAATATATAAATAATTATAATCATCCATATAAGGTAGATGTAAAACATGAATTACAATGTTCATAGAGATTGTAGGTTGTATGTATGCTTTAACGTCGTTTTAAATTTTTGGAAGATAATAAAAAAGAATGTTAGGCCACAATTAGCCTTTATATATAAATTAATAAATCTTATATATAATATATATTAATTATATATATCATTATTACCATCCATGTAAGGTGGAAATAAAAAATGAATAATTTTTCATCATAGAGTTAGTGGGACACACATACATCTGAGCAAAATTTTCTTTTTACAAGGGATTTGAAGGTGAGACTCTAGATATTATATTTTAATTTTTGAAGAATGACTATTTCCTAGATATAAAATATAATAATTACAGCCATCATAATAACCATCCATGAAATCTGATGTTAAAAATTTAATTGTATTGCTACTTGGATATGAAAAAACATACGTGCATACGTGAGACAATTTCACAAAACTTTTGATGAGAAATATGCTGAATAATTCGTTTTTCTAAATATAATAAAATTTTAGTATTTTTAATATTTTCAAGTTAATAATTTATTAACAATATTATATATTTAGAGGATTTTGAATAAAAAATTGAAAGAGGTTAGGTAAGATGATTACCTTGATTCTAATATGCCTACTTAGATTCATTCTTAAGAACCTAGGGAATTGTATTTTATGGATACATGAACCTATAAATCATGTATAGATAATTATAGAAGAGATTTTTCTAGGGTTTTTTGGAGCTATATGGATCATAGTTCTATAAAAAATAGAGGCGATGGGTTCATTTTTATAAGTGATGAGAGGGGAACACCTGGGCTTTATTAAGGGATTAAAATACAATAAAGTCATTATCAATAAAAAATTAATCAAAATGAGTACATATTTGAAGTTAATTTAGTATATGGTAGAAATTTTTTTATAAATAAATAAATGGATAGTTCTCTTTGGTGTTTTAATCATAACTTTTGGTTTAACCCCATAGTTAGCAGTTTTATCCTTAAATGTGAGACGAAATTTTCCCTAATTAAAGGGTTATAATTATATATATAATGTAAACATGACTTTTAAATATATATATGATGAAATAATATATTTTTTCTCATCTTACATGTATTCTTGAATGATTTTTCTATTATTTAAAAATATTTATAAAAAATTGTTTTACATAAAATATCATTCAACTCATTTTTGATATTATTTGTTTAGTTTTACAAGAAAGGCACTACGAAAAATTTATAATTTGAAAAAAATACATAACCATATCCTTATTGTGTTATATTGATCTATTATGTTCTAAATATATTACTAAAACAAATTTTATTATTCACAATTTTTTTAAAATAATTTTTTGGAATTTTCAACTACTTTTACAGAAACTGTGTTAGTGTTGCTGATGTGATTAATGTAATTATCTCATTAATTAAAAAATAAAATAAATTAACAAGCTAAAAAAAATCATATTTTTAAAAAATTATAACTGAACATATAAACTCTCTATCTTTATGTGATAAAGGACAATGTTGCGTTGATTGGGAGACCATATATCATGGGATTCACCCTAATTAACCATTTTTACCCATATAGTGGTAATAAAAATTTATAATGGATAAATTTCATAATAAAAAAATAATAGGGAATTATTTTAATATTTGAGACACCAAATTCATAATATTTACTCAATTTTCAAGATTAAATTTAAAAATGTTTCTAAAATCATCATTAATTTAAATACATAAAATGCAATAGAAAGATATTTTTTGAATATTGCGTTTTGATGAATAAAAGATAAATTATATCAAAATTTTGAATTTTATTGATTAAAAAATATTATTATAAATCAAATGGATCACATTTAAACTTAATAATTAATAATAAATTAAATTTTAATATAATATTACATTATTTAATGAATAAAATAACGGTATTTGAAATATCTATATTTTTCACTTTCCCCATAAAAATAAATCATTTCAAGAAAGTCCCATGGTTTCCCCTTTATATATATTTTTTATATTTATTTAAATAATTACTTTCTTTTAATGAAATAAAATTTCAAAATATTTGGAAATTAATTATAATTTAATTTAAAATACACAATAAAAATAATTTTTCAGGAAAATGAATATTGAAGCATAATATTACTTAAAAATAATTCTTATTTCATAATCACTAATAAATACCGTCAAATTAATTAAAATCATTTAGAATTTATTTATCAAAATTTAATCATATTAATACATTTCCATTCAATGGCTCGATATTAATTTTTTTATAATATATAAAATTTTTTTTGAAGCTCAGTGTTGCATGATTAGAAATATATTGAGATTAATATTATTTTAAATTAATTTTTTGGGTGATATGTCATTTCATAATTATATAAATAGCTCCATATAAATTTTGTATTGTTTTTAAAAGGATCAATATTGGAAAATACCTTTTTTTGAAAAATCCACATTGAATTGAGGGATAATGAATCATCCATTTAAAAGAAGATGTGGAAAGAATAAATGTTATATGAAATTATAGATAATTGGGTTCCAAGATATGGTCAATATTTATGGGATGTTAATATATATTTATATATATGTGTGTGTGTGTGTGTAAGAGAAAACTATTTCCCAAGGACTAAAAAAGTGTGATTTATAATATGTTTATGATAATGTTAACTATAACACCTCATGATATTAAGAGAAAATTCGGTTTGGTAGCTATTAAGCCTAAAATACATGTGTCAAGGGATAGGTTGAGGAATTAATGTCCAATTATAAGAGAATTGGGGACACAATTCATTATAATACACCTTTGGGAATAGATTCACAATGGTTTAAATCTTCTCAAATGGTTATATCCAATGTAATTCACCGAACATGAAACGTTTGAGGTAGAAAACATGATATATGAAAATAATATCTTATGAAAAGTCATAGTTAGCATGGGTGGACCGTGCTTGAGACACCCATTGTTTTTATAACATTTATTAACACAATTTACCTAGATGGGTGACCCATAAAAACATATACACTACTTTATATCAAGTTGTATTCCAATATTGGGGAATCCATAACAAAATATTCCTACATGCTATGATTTTTCATCCAAACTATGGAAGGACATGCATTCTTCTTGTTCCATTATCTACCCCTAATTTATTTTTCCTATTTTTAGGATCACTAAATAAAGATTCACTACATGTTTTTCTCCACCTCACGCAATAAAATCATCATTGACCTCATCAAATTCATGAAGATATTAGACGATCGAGTCACAGACATCATCACCAGATATAAGGGACACATATAATCACTCACTTGTCATTTTCCAAATAATAACTACTTACAATGAGTGTGGATAATTTCATGAATGAGTTGGTCCCAAATGTCATCTCCAAGAACACCCTATTAAGAATATAAGAGTTATCAAAAAAGGCTCAGGGTATAGAAGAACCCTTAGAGTGAAATATTTAACTATCACACCCTTTTCCCCTTCCATATCCCATTATAAGGCCCTTGAAAGTAGAGATATCCACTTATATGACTCCAGATGTTCCTTTAATAGTAGACCTACTTGATAATTTTCTGAAAACGACTCTCCAAGTGCATACACTCCCAATGTATCCCTTCCAGACATAACATCTCCAAGTGCACCTTCCTTTTGAAGAGAATATCCCCCCACAAATCCCATGATTCAATGATGTTGTTAACATAAAGAAGTTACAAAGTGTTATTCCTTTAGAGATTCATAGGTCATCATATATTTTACATGAAAACAAAAAAATGAATTCTAATGGTTATAAAATATAAGAGTCCCATGGTGTGTAGGCTCTCTAGCGGTTTCAAAAATATCCTCTATCACTTAATTTTTAGACACACCGTTAAAAAAAATTCCTATTCAAATATTGGCAGTAAAAAAATATTTTATTGAAATAATATTTTTTTCATGAGAATTTGAAATATTTCTATTTTATTATCAAGGATATGAACTGAGATTATGTATGATTCTCAGGCTCGATGTTTCTAAAATAAATTTTGTAAGAATATAATAATATATTATATATTTTACACAATAATTTTTATTTAAATTGGGATAAATCTTAAATGGATGATCAAATAACAAATCCTAGGCCATAGTTGTGTTTGGAAAATAGTGTTTATGATTTAATGATATAAAATAGTATATCATGAGGAAATTAGACTCATTGATCATTTAAAGTACATTTATTAAAGTAATTAATTTTTTAAATAATTTTAATCCCATAAACTATTCTATAATAACACAACCGTGTTTAATTCTCAAGGTTTATCAATTTATACCCACGTATAATTCCAAATCTCATTCTTCATCCTTCATTGTTGAATCACATCGAATGATAATGAAAGGCTGGATTAAAGTAGTACATGATGTAGACAATTTAATAACTCCTCTCAATCATTAGAGGGAATTGTTTTGAAGAGTAACTGTAGAGACCCAAGCGTTATGTACATGGAAATTTCTATAATTTTTCAAAATACATAATACAAGAAACAAAATGAGGCCCAAAGACCATATTAGTTTATTGTCTTTAGAGGCTCAGAACATACTAATCTAACTTAGTAATGATATTTAACATCTCCCATAAGGATATTCTACTTCTCTTTTCCTTCCTAGAACCTTTCTTAATATCCTTGAGAAAAAAACACAACAAGGGTGAGAACAAATGATTAGTAAGGGTAAACATTTAAAACATAAAACAAAGCATAAACATAATTATTTAAAAACATAAACATAAAGTTTTAATATTAAAATCATGAGTCATAAAATAAATTTTATCAGTTCGTAAGGCATAAATCATAAATTAACATTAACCATGATAGAATTGTATTGACATAAAACATGGAATTTCAGTGAACAAATAATCACTTATTATTTTTTTCATAGTATCCAAGGAGTTTTTTAAAAGACCATAACAGTAGAAAAAGTACATTACTAAACAGTGTTTACTGGCCATTCACACCATGTATTACTAATCCAGATATACTTGGTGTTCTAGACCTATATTACTGAACCATATTTTCTTTATGTTCCAGTCATTACTATCTCCTAAGATATAATTATCTACCCAAAGGAATAGAGTATATATAGGTCCAAGCCATCTCCCAAGAAAATCATTCTTACATGTGCCAAAAAAATAAACCATTCACCAAAACAAAACCCATGAAATTAAATGGGTTTCTTAAACATCATACCATAAAAATTCATATAAAATAAATAGATTTCATAAATATAAATCCATGATAAACAAAAAATAAATTTAACAATAGGGATTCAAACAAAAACCAATGTCTTTTTTTGTGGTGAATAATTTTTAAAAACTCACTTGTACAAAATTCTTGAGGAAAATATCCTTTCTTTTTCAAAAATGTATTCTTTTCTCAAAATTTCATTCAATTTTTTAAAAAAAGAATATAGTTAAAAATACAATTTTAAACATATAGAGGAAGATTCATGGAAATAATTAATTATGAATATGTAAAAACTCTTTCATTCCATATTATTTAAAAAATACATTCTCCTTGTTCTTTTGTAGGAAAAAGAAAAAGGTGACTTGAATTGTAAACAAAAGGAATATTCCAATCATACCATGTAGTAAAAGTAAAAACTGGGTAAAAATGACTTTAAATATACATATAATACTATTAAAAAATTTATGATTATATTTATAGAAAACATGTACATGGATGATAAATATATCCTTAGTAAATACTTATCAATAAACAATCTCAGATAAAAATGAGATTGGAATAGTTATCCATTACCTCTGGTTTGATTTCTTCAATATGTGTCTAAAAGTCCTATATATTGGGTTTAAACATGCTATTAACTTTTAATATACCATTAATTTTTTTATGATATCATATATGACACAGTTACGGCTTTATATTACCCATTCATTTGTCAATTCCATGTTAAAGAAATGTTTTAGTTAATATAAGTTTTATTTATCATATGTGTTTTGAATTTTATTCTTTATATTATTATTTATATAGTGATTTAATTACTTGAAGATTTTAAAAAAGTATTTATAGATCATAGATATTTAGTATATAAATATAAATAATATATATATAAATGAAATAGAATACATCGTTTATGGAGATAGTAGGCCGTACGTACGCATGAATGTTATTTTTTTTTTCTTATTATATCGAATTGAAGTATGAAAATTAAAAATATATCTATATACATAAATCCAGTAGTATTATTATGTCATATATTTTGGGATTATTTTTTATAAATACATTTTAATCATTATTGAATGGTTAACATGGAGAATTAATCTCATCGCGTTGTGGAGATGGTAAGTCGTACACATGCATGAGCTATGATATTATTCCCATAATTATTGAATGGTATGGAAGTGGATGGTGTATAAAATCTCAAAATTAGTATCATTTTATTATGATCATATATACTTTTAATTTACAACATTATACCCATCCATGTAAGGCGGTGGGGAAAACCAGATTACACCCCGACGCAGAGATGGTAAGTCGTACATACGCACAGGCAGTGATTTTGTATTTATTAGGATATATTGATGGTTATATCAGGTTGTGATATATTTATAATAAAATATGAGTATATTAGAGATACATAGGTTTTTAATTTATAATTAATTAACTGAAACGGGGATGTAGAAGAAGAAATAATTTTGAATGAATCAGTAGAAGAGGTTACATTTTCCCCGACGTGCCTCCTTTAAATTTCCTCTTATGAAACATGAGTTGGAATTTTGATGAGACCATGACATCTATAATGTTACTTGGGATTTTTTAAAAATAATTTGTCAGGTTTTAGCTGAGCATGAGGCCTCAAAAAGTAGTGAAGTGGAGAGAGAGCAGGTAACCTTTTATAAGAGAGGAGAGGGCCACTTTGGGAAACTCTTAAAATATTGATTTATTATAATTTAAATCCTCATTAAAAATGGTAAAAAAAATTATTTAATTAAAATATAAAATGTTTTTGGTTCGAATACCAATCATACATAATTTTGAGATGTGTTTTGAATATTTTCTATCCTTTTCTTTTTGGTTTATCCCTTATTTTACCCCTTTTAAACTTACTGTGATTTCATGTTATTTACCTATTATAGGTTAAGGTAATTACCATATAATGTCGAAAAACCCAAAAAACTATTTATTATATATTTTTACTTATATAAAGCATTTGGAAAAATAATATACTTTTATGAATTTAATATCATTTAATAAAACATTTTTTGTTTTATGTTATGAATTATGTCAAATTTGGATCCTATTAATAGTTGACTATTTAAAGAAAATCTTAAAAACCTGATTAATTCGAACCAATGTAATTAAATCATATATAATATGTCAATTTCATCTAGACAATTTTTATATGGTATCAATATTTTCCAATTAAATTTATAATAATATTTATAAATTCATTTATATGAATATTTCATTAATTAAGAAATTAATACACCATAATTGTGTAATAAATAAATATATTTATATAATGTCTCAAAGTTAGAAATAAACTACCATGATGTAGGAAATATTTTTATATTTCTAATTACTATTTATATTGTAATGCCATGACCCTAGTTACATAGATTTAGTGATTTATTACATTACATTGTCATGATTACAAGGTATCAGGTCCCAAAAGACCGATCAGTTTAACAGTCTTGGAAAATAGATTACATACTTGAATGTTACATTACATATTATAAAATAAAACACCACATAAATGATCATTTTATAATGCTAGTAATCCCCTAGCTTAACCCTTATTATCAATCATAATACACTTCTTGTAATCCTGAGAAAATTAAAACATAGAAAGGGGTGATCTCAAATGCTTAGTAAGGATAACAATATAACAGAAACATTTATAAATAAGAATAAACATTTAAGGAAATTTATAAGACTAAAAAATCATTTTAAACATAATCATCAGCATAATATTACAAAGATACAATAAAATAATGCCATTTACATTGATATTCTACTAGTGAAATAATCACTTGCAATATTCATAACCACTTTAATGATGATGGAATACATAATGCCAGACTTCATAACTACATAGTAAAAGACTTGTGCCAAGAATACAAATAAAATATTTTCAAGGCCATGTACAAAGACACTTTTTTGTCTCATTAGACATACCGATGCATTGAGGAGTTAGAGCGGGCTCCAGTCGTCACTTACTAAGTCTAATGCATTCCTCATATGAAAAGGTTTAAACATAACATAAACATTCTTATTAAAACTAGAATACGAAATGTCAATACCATATCCATAAACCATGAATTTTACAATAATAACATATCCACAATAAAAAAATATTACAAAACCTTCAATAGAATATGGAAGATTTGTATCATAATAAATCAACTTCAAACAAGTTTAACATTCATCAATGGATATTGACATGGATGAAAATGATTTGTAAAACTCTTTGTGAAAAATATCTATTTTTCATAAAAACAATTAAAAGTCACACAATTTAAAAAGGAATACATTTAAAGAAATTTTTAAATCACTGTGTCCCATTCACATTTTAAACTTTTAAAGGAATTAACATTTTAAAAATATTCATGTCCATATAAATAAATCCTTGAAAACCTTTTTGAAAACATAGACATTAATGAGAACGATTTGGAAGAATAAATATTTAAAAAAATTGAAATGATTTTTTATTAAAAATTAATTTAAAAATAATCCCTTTGAAGACTCTTTTATGAAATATGTACATGGATAATAAATATGTCCCAGGAGATACTTATGTAAAAATAACCTCAGATAATAAAGAGATTATGAAATTAACCCTTAACTTGCACTTTCCTTTAGTCAAGGGTATGTTTTACCTCCTGTATGAAGACCTTAGTATGTTATTAAATTATACTAGAACCATATTAATATTTATGATATCATTTATGATTCATTAATGAATTTATACTACCCATTTAACAATAATTTCCATGTTAAATTAACATTTTGGGTAATAATCGCTTTCTTTATCATACGTGTTTTAACTTGTTACTCTGGATTGTATCACTTAGATAAAGATTTAAATACTTCTAGAATATAAAACATGATTTATATATCATATATATTTGGAATATAAATATTTATAATAGAAATATATATGAAATGAAAAACACAGTTTATAGAGACGGTAGTCCGTACGTACGCATAAACCATGCTTCCGTTTTCATATCGTATTGACTGGAACTAAGTGAATAATATATATTTATGTACATATATATATATATATCCTTTAGAATTATTAAGTCATATATAACATACTTATTAATGATATATATTTTATAATCATCATTGAATAGTGAATGTGGAAATGAATTTCATCATGTCATGGAGACGGTAATCCGTACGTATGCATGCACGACTATATCATTATATTGATGGAAAAATCATATATAATTGGATAATATATCATATTTAAATAATAATTAAAATTTAATATTTATTATTTACATCAGTTAAACTCATTATTATACCCATTCAAATAATGAAGTGTTTGAATAACAAACTACACCACGACATGGAGACGGTAATCCGTACGTACTTATGTATGGTGGATTTTTCATTTATTGGATGGATAGAATAATGATTATTGTTGTATAATTTCTATAATAACATCACTATATATAGAATATACTAGATTTATTATTTTATAATGGAACCAAAAAAGAAAGAGGAAGTTTTAGAAGAAAAGAACTTGAAAGATGGGATGAATTATTTACTTCTTTTTTGGGTTCTTCCTTTTGATTTGATAAAAAGGGCACCTTAGGTTGGATTTATGACCAATGGAAGGCCTCTCAGATGAAATTATTAATGTTGGGGGGATATTTGGGATGGGTTTGGACAAGACAAGTGGATTTGGAGGTGTGCGATTAAGAGAAGGGGAAGTTCCCTTTTATAAGAGAGGTGAGGGTCAGTTTTGGAAAAGTTTGAAATATTATATTATAATAAAATAATATTCGGTTTCTAATGGCTCAAAAAGGAATTATTTAAAGGATAATGTGGGTATGGGAGAAAAAATCTCAACCAATAGGTTTTACAGAAGTTTAGGTTACCATTGTAACCATATCATTTAAATTTAACTCTTAGTTAAATAGTTTATCGTTTACCGTGTCTTCTTATATTCTTCAGTATATGATGGATAAACATATTTTAAACTTTAATGAGAACCTAAAGTGGTTCATTAATGACATATATAATATTATTTAAGCCTTTTTGCCTATCCATATATTTTTATTAATATTATATCAACCAATAATATAGTATTTCTTTTAAAAACTATGTTATTTAAATTTTGACAATATTTGGTATTTGTTTTTAAAATAAATCATAACAGCATGATTACATCAAAAAAAAATTGATTGAATCAACCCAAACATGTCAAATTAACATATAAAATTTGTTTAATTTATCAAAAGTCTCAAATTACATTTATTTTGGTATTTATAATATCAATTATTTTAATCATTCATTAATACAGAAATTACTGCATCAACATTGTGTCATAAATAAATTTAATTATTTAGTCTCTAAAAATTATAAATAAAATACATTTATGTATGAAATAATTTTATGTTTATAATTAATATTTATAGTCAAATTTATATTGTGTGTATCCCTATATATAATATAGATTATTTATTAAACTTTGAATTTAACTCTTTTAACTCTTTTTTAAATAAAATAATAATTAATATCCAAATCTAATACAAGTGGACCAAATAGGTTCAAATTTTATTCCTAAGGTATCATTTGGTTTAAATATATTTATCCAATATAACTAGGGCATGTTTTAGGGTAATAATAATAATATCATTTTTATCTTTAATTACCCTATTTACATTTAACTGTGGTAATAAATTTAAAAACATAATATTCACCAAAAATTATTTCCATCTTATTGAACCAAATTTTACATACTGATATTGACCATTTATCTCTTATTTTTTAAATTAAAATCACAAAAGTGGTAAAATTATGTTTTATACAAATTTGAAAATGCTCCTCGGAGGTTGGTAAAAGTCGGTAAAAAGTTCAATACAATTATTATATATCTAAAATAATTATAAAATTTCTTCAATGAATTATATTCACTATATATAGGTATTATGTATCTATTTTAACCTAAAATAAACTTATATAAAAAAAATTATTTAAAAAAAAGTCAGTTTTAACAAATAACTCGGTGTTTTCCACTATTCATCAGAAATTAAAAGTTTTCCGAAAAATTTGAAATTTTCACCATAAGATAATTTTGATATTCTGAAATCAAAACATATATGTTGTATTTATTAGTTTAAATTAATTCCCAGTTTCAAAACCAAAAATCTTTTTGTTAATAAATAATAACTAACAAAAGATTGATATTTTTTTTTGTTCAATTTCAAAGTGAAATTATATCCAATGAATAAAATTAGATTACATGATAAAAATATAATCTATTCATACTTCCAAACCATTAAAATGTTTAAATAAACACTATAAATTATTTTTATTAAAAAAGTTGTTTTCGGTTAAAATACATTATTTTTCACTATTGACCAAAATATGAATGCTTTTAGAAAAACACAAAAAACTTATTGAATCTAAATTCTTATGTACCAATTATAAAGAAAAAGTTCATTTTGTCAAAATGAATATATAAAAGGTTCAAACATTGGATTTAAAAAGGGTTCTCTATTAAAAGGTGGTAAAATTTCATTTTTTGAAAAATACTTCTTTTTTCTGAAAAAAGAATTTATTCGTAAATTATGTCTAAGAAACTCATAATATGGATTCTAAAATTATTGGATTATATAATTTTCAGAATTTAGTTAATACTATTAATAACCGCTTTAGAACGAATAAATTTGTAAGTCATGGTGCTATTTTACTCAGTGTTATGTGTAGTGAATGTTATTGAATTACATTGAAAAATAATGTACTATGAAATCACAGGGTGTTACATTCTTCCCTCTTTCAACAAATTGCTTCCTCATAATTTTAAATCTTTCTTAAAAAATAAATGTTTAAAAAATAGAAAAATACCCTTGTGAAAAACCCACATCGGAAATTGGGTTAATAAAATTTAGTCTTAATAAGAGGAAAAGGGAAATGAAAGGGTCAACACAAAATTATGACCTAAATTAATAGAAAATTGGTGGAAATTAGAGATAAATAATTTATGGAAAACATAAATATTTGTAGGGAGTGATTGAGGTAATCAATCCTAAACAAGTGTAAAATTGAGGGCATCAAATACATCAATCTATGATGATATAAAATACCATCAGTTCATAAAAACATAAGGTATTAGGATAACACATTTTTGGTTTTAAGATTACTACCCTAATGTTTAATTATTAAGTTCTTCATATAATAATATAGGTAAAGAATATATACTTGACAAGTAGAGTTCCATCCTTTTAATATTTTCTACCACAAACTCATCTTTCACTATAAAAGATAATAGAACTTAAAAATATTCTATTTATCCTATTCGTATAGGGTAAAAAAATGAATTAAAAATTCGCCTATCAAAGCCTTAAAAAATACTAAATTATAAATCCAGGGACATTACGTAGTCCAGTGGTAGGTGATAAATCCAAATTACACTATAGTTTTCGGTAAGATTCCCACAGCTTTGTCTAACACGATGGGTTGTCACATGGTCTGTGTGCTGGACTTTTTATAAAAATCCAAAAATAAATTTAACAATAGTATCCAATTTCAATCTTAATCCATTCCAAGCTTTAGACATATCCAAAATACTTCTATCCAAACTCACAGTCCAAAATTTACAAGGAAGTCAAACACAATGAAGATTCTTTTGAGCACATAATAACATATGAACACCTTCATCTTGTATTATTTTAAAACATAATAACACCCTAGATTACCACAAAACCTTATTGATTACATTAATGCTCCCGTATCCTTTATATAATACTAGATATATTCATATATCCAAAAATATTGACTATTCAAACAATGATGAAATTAAAAAACTATTAATCAGTTCCCAAGAAGTCAAGAATATCCAATATAATTTATCCAAATCAACTATATTTTATTCCAAAATCACTACCTCATTATCAGGATCATATTAAAGATTGCATTTCTTTTAACCAAGTATTTTTCCAAAAAGTGTAGTTTACTATTAAGTCACTTTTCTTAGAACAATATAATCTCAAATCTTCAATTAAATAATACTACAATACAGTATTTATTTGTCTTGATAATTCATATAACCAGTATATTGTTGATACAAAACTCAAATGAAATAAATCTATAAAAACAACATAAGAACACTATTCATTCTTATTAATCGGAGGTAGTATCATAACATGATTATTATCAAATTGCATAATTTAAGGTATACTCAGATGACTCAGACATCGATTCGCACAGTGTTCCAACACCTTGCAGATGAAGAATTGTATATTTGAAACTTTTTTACCCTTTCAATCACGTACTTTGTGTCCTTTTTCTCTACACATATAATGAACTCCCATTCCCTTCATGAAATTACCAGGGTGTTTCTTCCCACATTTACTGCAGGATGGATATTCATATTTTCCCTTCTTCCCCTTACTTTCATTCCTTCAACTAGGCACCATTTCTAAATAATGGCATAACCTAAATTTGTGTATGAATCGAAATACATAAATCCAAACTTGTAAAACACTTAACACAAATCGAACTATTTATGGATATAATCCATAATCATAAAAAGGTTTTCATTGAGGAAGAATTTACTCATAACCTCTACATAATTGTTTTTTTAAAAAATGAGAATTATTTTAAGCATATCCCCTAGGAATGTCGTAACCAAGAGTGCAGCAAGGCCCGTTTTCGTGCACTAGTTCCCATATGAGTCTAGCTCAAAGTGGTGTTTTCGAGTTTTTCACATAGCTACATCTATACAAGAGCCACCTCTACCTGCTGGTATCCAGACAAGGATTTATTGCTTTGAAAACACAAAAAATATCTACAATACCAAAATTACAGGATGTTATTCTAAATTAATCTTCAAAGTCTATCTTAGAGAAATGTTCTCTAATCAGTTTTTATTTAAATCTAGATTTTAATGTTTTTACTAAACATTCTCTGATACCAAATGTAACGCCTCGACACCCTTTACCCAGTTTCAGTGCATTATTACATAACATTTCCATGATTATAAGGAATCAAGTCCCGAAAGACCGATCATTTTAGTAGTTTTGGAAAATAAATTTCATACATAAACATTACATTACACATTAGAAAATAAAACACAACATAAATGATACATTTAGAATGTCATTAATCCCCAATATTAACACTTCTTATCAATCATAATACACTTCTTGTAATCCTGTGAAAATTAAAACATACAAAGGGGTGATCTCAGATGCTCCGTAAGGATAACAATATAGCCGAAACGTTCATAAATAAGCATAAACATTTAAGGCAATGTATAAAACTAAAACAAAATCCTTTTAAAATAAAACATTAGTATAATATGGCAAAGTTACAATACGATAATTCCAATAACATGGATATTCTACTAATAGATTAATCAAATGCAATATCAATAGTCACTTTCATAATGATGGAATGCACAATTCCAGACATCATAACCACATTGTCAAGGCCTTGTGCCAAGACTACAAATAAGAATTTTCAAGGCCTTTAGCCAAAACACTATATTGTCTCATGAGACCAAACGATGCATCATGGATCTATAGTGGTCTGCACATGTCACTTACTAAGTCCAATGCATTCCGTATATGAAAAGGTTTTAACATAACATAATTTTTTTTATTAAAACTAGCATACGAAATGTCAATACTTTATCTATAAACCATGAATGGTATAAAAATAAAACATCCATAGTCAAACATATCACAAAACCTTCAATACAATATGTAATATTTTTATCATAATAAATAAACTTAATACAAGTTTAAAACCCATCAAAGGTTGTTGACATAGATGAAAATGATTTGTAAAAATCTTGGAGAGAAATATCTATTTTTCATGAAAACATTTAAAAGTCACACAATTTAAAAAGGAATACATTTAAAGACATTTTTGAATAAAAGTTTCCCATACTACATTGAATCTTTTCAAAGGAATTAACATTTTAACTACATTTATGTCCATATAAATAAATCCTTAAAACCCGTTTTGAATGCATGGATATTAATGAGAACAATTTAGAAGAATAAATATTTAAAACATTTAAAATTATGTTTTAGTAAAATGTCCCTTAAAATTAATCCATTTCAAAAATATTTTATGAAAAGTGAACATGGATAATAAATATGTCCCAGTAGATACTTGCATAAAAACAACCTCAGATTATAAAGAGATTGTGATACTAACCCTTACCTTACACTTTACTTTAGTCGAGGGTACTTTTAAACTTTGGTATGAAGACAGTTGTATATTATTAAATTATACCAGAACCATATTAATATTTATGATATCATACATGATTCATTTATGACATTATACTACCCATTTAATAATAATTTCCATGTTAAATTAACATTTCAGGTAATAATCGCTTTCTTTATCGTACGTGTTTTAACTTGTTACTATTGATTGTATCACATAGATAAATATTTGAAAACTTCCAGAATATAAAACATGATTTATATATCAATTATATTTAGAATATAAATATGTATAATATACATATATATGAAATGTAAAACCCCATTTATGGAGATGGTAGTCCGTACGTATGCATAAATTTTGTTTCTGTTTTCATACCGTTTTGAATGGAACTAAGTGAATAAGATATATATAAGTACATATATATAAATATATCTCCAGTAGCCTTATTATGTCATATATTAAATTCTTATTTATGATATATATTTTTTAATCATTGTTTAATTGTGAACATGGAAATGAATCTCATCACATCGTGGAGACCGTAATCCATACGTATGCATGAGAAACAATATAATTATATTGATGGTGAAATCATATGTAATTGGATGGTATATCATACATAAAAAATCATTAAAATGTTATATTTATTATTTATATCAGTTATAATAATTATTATACCCATCCAAATGATGATGTGTTTGAATAAAAAACAACACCATGAAGAAAGAGGAAGTTGAAGAAGAAAAGAACAAGAAATATGTGATTAAATATTTACCTCTTTTTTGGGGTTTTCATTTTGATTTGATCAAAAGAGATCATTAGGTTGGATTTCTAACCAATGGAAGGCCTCTAAGATGAACTGGGTAATGTTGGGAGGATATTTGGGAAGGGTTTGGCCTAGCCAAATGGATTTGGAGGTGTGAGATTAATAGAAGGGGAAGTTCCCTTTTATAAGAGAAGTGAGGGTAAATTTAAAAAAAGTTTTATTTTTTTTAATAAAAAAATAACTTTCAGTTTCGAATTGCTCAAAAATAAAATATATAAAGGCTAAGGTGGGTATGGGTCTAAAAACACTAAACCAATATGTTTTATTCTATTTTATGTTACCATGTTAACCATATGTTTTAGATTTAACTCTTAGCTAAATAGTTTAACTTTTACCATGTCTTCTAGTATTCTTACACTCTATGGTTAATAAACATACTCTAAAATTACAAGAGAACCTAAAGTCGTTGATTAATGACATATATAATATTATTTAAGTATTTTTTTTGAACCTTATATTTTTAGGAATTTTATATCAACCAATAATATATTATTTGTTTTAAAAACTATTTTATGTCAATTTTGACATTATTTTGTAATTTTTTATTTGCAAAAATAATAAAAGAATGATTAATTCAAAAAAATTAATTTAATCAAACCTAAAATTTCATATTAATCTATAAAATTAGTGGAATTCATCAGAAGTATCAAATTACATATATTAGGGTATTTATGATATCAATTATTTTAATCTTTCATTAATACGGTAATTACTGCATCATCATTCTGTAATAAATAAATTTAATTATTTAATGTCTAAAAATTATAAATAAAATACCATTATATTGGAAATAATTTTATATTTCTAATTAATACTTATAGTCGAATTTATATTGTGTGTAACCCTATATTAAAAATGGTTTTGTAATTAAATTTTGAATTTAACTCTTTTAACTCTTCTTCAAATAGAATAATAATAAATGTCCTAATCTAATTCAAGTGGACAAAAGAGGTTCATATATTATTCCTAATGTTTTTTATCAAATCATACTTATCCCCTATAATTAGAAAATATATTAGGGTAATGATATTATTATTAATTTTACCTTTAATTACCCTATTTAGTTTTAACCATGGTAAATAAAAGTAAAAAGTTATTATTCACGAAAGATTATTTTCATCTTGTTGAACCACATTTTACATACTGATATTAACTGTGTCTCTCGAATTTTTGAAATTCAAATCACAGATGTGGTAATATTAAGTTTTATGGAAATTTTCAAATGCTCCAAGGAGGTGGGTAAAAGACGGTAAAAAGTTCAATAAATTTTTTATATATATAAACTTATTATAAAATGAGTTCAATGAATTATATTTACATATATAGGTATTATGTATCTATTTTGACCTAAAATAAATTTAAATAAGATAAATAATTATTTAAATAAATAGTCAGCTTTAACCAATAATAAATTGTTTTTCACTATTAATCAAAAATTGAATGTTTTCAGAAAAATACCAAAATTTTACCAAAACCTAATTTTGTATTCCAATTTCAAAAAATAAGACTATTTTACCAAATTAAAAACATATAAGTTGAATTTATTAATTTAAAATTAATTTCTGTCGTCGAAGCAAGAAAGAGTGTTTTTAAGAAATTATAACTTATAAAATATTGATACTTGTTTATGTTCAATTTCAATGTGAAATTATTTCCAATGAATAAAATTGAATTAAATGGTAAAAATATAATATATTTATACTTCCAAACCATTAAAATGTATAATTTAGCACTATAAATTATTTTGACTAATTTGTTTTTAGTTAATATATATTATTTTTCACAATTCACCCAAATATTAAAGTTTTTAGAATAAAACCAAAAATTTATTGATACTAAATTGTTATTTCCTGATTCTAATGAAGAATTTTATTTTGTTAAATTTAATATAAAAAAGTTTCAAATATTTTATTTAAAAAGGGTTCATCGTTAAAAGGAGGAAAAAATTGCATTTTTTTGAAAAATACATCTTTTATCTGAAAAAAAGAATTTATTCTTAAATTATGTCTAAGAAACTCGTAATATAGATTTTAAAATTATAAGGATTATATAAAGATCAATATTCCGTTAATACTATTCATAACCACTTTTGAACGGCTAGTTTGGTAAGGCATGGTGCACTTGGACTCGGTGTTGTGTGTAGTGCTAGTTATTGAATTACATTGAAAAAATAATGTACTATGAAATCTTGGGGTGTTAATTATATAAATAGAAATAAGTTATATAAACCAATAATAAAATCTATTTAGTAAAATATTTATGCTTAGGTTTTAATTATCTTCACTTTAAATTAATTCTTATAAAATGAAATTTTAACATCCAAGTTAATCCATGGGGTGCAAAAATAATCCCAAGTATTCCTATTATCAGAAATATGTAATCCAATTTGATTATGACATGAGTTAGGGTGGTTTATTATTTTTATAATATTATTTTTTACCCATATTTAGCAGGTTTACCCTTTAACCATGGTAAATAAAATATTTACACATGTTACTATCATAATGTACAAAACTAATAGGTATCTATTTTCAGAATTTAAACCATTTGATTCCAAATATGGAATCCATTTTTCCAAATTGAAAACACAAAAGTTCCAGTTTTCAATTTAAAATTAATTTCCTTTATAAAAACCAAAAAGTGGGTTTCTAAGAAGTCATAACTATCAAAATATTAACATGTGTTTATGTCTGATTGTAATCTATAATTCCTTCCAATGAACAAAATTTTATTAAATGATAAAAAATAATACATTTAATCATTAAAAAAATTTAAAAATATAATATCACTATATGAATAAATTTGATAAAAAGGCAGTTTCGAATTAAAATGTAGTATTTTTGACTATTTATTAAAATTTAAATTTTATTAGAAAAATATAAAAAATTCTATAGAAGTAAATTTTTATGTCCCCCTTAAAAATAAGAAGATTATTTTTTCCAAATTAACTTAAAATTGTGTCAACAAATTGATTTAAAATGGGAACTCCATCAAAAGGTGGTCAAACTGTATTTTTTGAAAAATAATTCTTTTATCTAAAAAATTGATATTGTTCTCATATCATTCTTAGAAAATATAAAATATTAATTTAAATTATATAAAACTAAAAATATGCTTAATAATATTCCTAATTTCATGTTTATTTCGCATTAAATAACAATATTTTAGTTATACATTAATATTTAGTGAAACTCTATATCATTTACAACATATGCTATTAAGGAAGGTCACTCTTGCGTGTAACACAATCCAAGTTAGTGTTGTGTGTAGTGCAAGATTCCTTTGGTGGTTCATATAGAATAATCTAAATTCATTTATACAATGAAATAAATCTACACTCAGTGTCGCGTGAAATGAATTCTATTAAGGGGACTTGATATTGCGTGCCACACATGTCAAGAATAGTGTTGCGTATACTGCCAGATAATACGGTGTTGTGTTCAAATCAAGCTAATATTGGTGTATCATACAACACAAGACATTAAATTTTTTTAATAAATAAATCTCATAAAATTCTTCATTGATACATTCTACCTCTTTTAAAATGAATTTCCCCCTTGAAATTCGTCTGTATTATAAATGGTTTACTACTTGATGGTTACTTTCAGGGAACCGACATCATAAAAAGGGATACTAAAACATCACTTTAAAAAAGAATGTTTGAAACATAAAAGTTACCCAAAGTAACTATTCACTGGGTTTCTATATAGGATAACATAGGTAGGAAGTGAAAACATAGATATGGAAGAGAAATCTAATCATGTTATGATGGATAGTGATATATAAAAAGGTTTAATGAATTTTAACTACTTGGAAGCCATTAATATGTGATGATTTAGGGACCATCTGATTCATTAGATAAGAATCTACTAGGATAACATTTCTTTTTTCATGATCGTTTTCCAAAAGTTGATGTTTTTTTTGAAGAGGATAAATAATTAGTTGATTTTTGTACAATCTCACTATTGGTCATTCTCTAAAAAATTTCCACTTCATCTCTTATTTAAATAATTGAAGTTGAATTTTTCATTTCAGAGGTATTGGAAACTAATGTGATAGAATTATAGTTCATTCCATCTGTCTCAAATAAATTTTAGCATTAGTAATTAGATATATATAAGTCCATCTATGGTGAGATTAATCACATATGTTTCAAAAAATGGACTTATACATCATCTATCAAACCACTTAATTAAAATAAAAATAATTTATACTAACCAGGGTCTTCCTGTAGGCTAGTGGTAGTTGATAAACACATGTCATGCTTTGGTTGTGAGTTCAATTCCTATATCCTTGTCCAACACAATGGGATTTAGACCATCCTATGGTATGTTATTTATCTAATACAATACCATTGTTACATTCCAGAAACAAAGTAAAAAAATGTTTTAGCCTTAAACAATACTAACCAAGGTCAAAGTTAATCTATTTCAACCTTTAATCTTGTCCAAAATACTTATGTACAAACTAAAATTACCAAGCTATAAAATATCAAGAATTGTCATATAAGAAGCATGATAATACCTTCATCTATCCCCCACAAATTATAAGATATATCTCTCTTTGGCCAGATTCAAAAAATGTGAACACCTTCATCATGTATTCTCATCAGTAAGGTAAATACCCTTAATTTTATCATATCTTATTGGAAAATATTCAATATTATTTATTCCAAAACATATGTTATATATTTCCAAAATTTTCAAAAAGTTTTATACTTCATTATTGACAGTATAAACCCCTTGTCAATAACTCAATAATTAGTTCCTAACAAACTAACACATATTTTTTACTAATTCAAATCCAAAATATATTTATCCAAACATAATTATCTGAGTATAAGGGACATATTTATGGTTATCTTCCCCTTAGTCATATGTTCTCCAAATATTTCACCTTACCCTTAAATAAATTTTCTATCTCCATTGAACTATTCAACATACCCTATTCAATCCGTAATTAAATACTTATACTAAAAACAATTATATATTTTACGAATACTATAGAATAATATTTGAAATCAGAATCATATACACTATAATCTTCAAAAAATATTCTTAAAACAATAATTAGGATCAATCATCTTTGTCTTTCATAGAATATGAATCAGGTTTTAAGGTTTCTCAAACTAATGATTCATTTGTTTAATGTAAACAATACTTGAAGAACATCACATAACTTTCACATGTTGTTCAAAATCTCCTTATCTTGAACATTATGACCAAAACATATATCATCTTCTAGATTCCCTTCATGACATTTAGAATTATGATATCGATCTTCAAAATTACCATAATTTTCACATATAAAAAATTCAATGGTTAACTATGTTATATATAGTTCTTGATATTGACTAAGGGTATAAATCAATGTGTGAGAAATACATATCATTGATTAGAAACACACAATTAAAGTAAATTACATATAATATATAAATATATATTATGTTTTGTTTACCCCTAAGATAGTCATGGTTATCAAAAAACCCTAGGATTATAACTTATACATTAGTTTTTTATAGGACATCCAGGTACATATCTATAGAAATATCTTTAGGGATCTCATTATAGATTACACATACTAGTTTCTATAGGATTACTAATCCTTCACTCTGATACGAAATTTAGACAGAAAATCTTCAAGTACATAGACATTTCATTTCATATTCAGAATATATAATATAGGCCACAAAAGTGACCAATGACCATATTTGTTTAGTTTTATTGGAAACTAAAAACATAATTATCTAACATGGTGAATGATCTTCAATATCTCCCATAAAGATCTTCCCCTATCATTTTCCTACCTTGAACCATTCTTTATATCCTAAATAAATGAAAACATAAAAACGGGGGAGGTCAAATTCTCAGTAAGGGTAAACATTTAGAATATAATACAATCCATAAACATATGAATGTAAAAACAAGAACATGGAGTTTAAATATTAAAATAATGTGTCACGAAATAAATCTTGGCGGTTCGAAAGGCATATATCATAAAGGAACATTAACCATGATAAAACTGCACTGGCATAAAACATGGAATTGTGGGAAAAACATAATCACATAATATGGCTTCAATTGTAGCCAAGAAATTATTGTTAAGACCATAATAGTGGATACATCACATTTTTGAACATGTATTACTTGTCGTTCCAGCCCTGCATTACAGAACCAAATATACTAATCATTCAAGCCCTGTATTACTGAACAAGATTTAATTTCTGTTCTAGTCATATCTATATCTTGAGATATAAATTATTACTCAATGAATTGGAGGGAGATAAAGGTCCCACCAATCCCATAATGAAGTCATTCTTACAAGTTTCACAAAAACATAAATAATTCATCACAGTATAACCCATAAAATAAATTGGTGTTCCTAAAAATCATTCCAGAAAAATCCCTATAAAATAAATGGATATCATAAACATAAATCCATAAAAAATCAAGATCATACCAAATAAATAATAGCTATGTAAAAATAACAATATCTCATCTTAAATGGTGAATAATTTCGAAAAAAACACTTGAACATAATTTTTGAGGAAAATAAACATTCTTTTTTAAAAATGTTTTATTTTCTCAAAATTTCATTCAATTTTAACAGAAATGAATTTAGTTGAAAATACACTTGTAAATGTGTAAAGGAATCATCATCAAAATAAGGTTTTATATATGTGTAAATACTTTTTAAATCTATTTAATTTAAACAACATTCTCCTCGTGATTTTTCATGAAAAGCCAAAAAAGTACATTGTATGTTAAACAAAAGAAACATTCTTTTGGTAACACATTGTAAATGTAAAATGGGGTAAAAATGAATTTAAATATACATATAATAATAAATAAAATATATGAAATAATTTTTAGAAAACATTGAATTGGATGATAAATATATCGCCAGTAAATACTTATGTATAAACAATCTCAGATAAAAATGAGATTGGAAAAGTTATCCCTTACCTTAGGTCTTATTTCTTCTTTATGTGTTTGAAACACCTGTATAGTAGGTTTAAAGATATTATTAACCTGTAACAGAACCATATAAATTTTTATGATATCATATATAATTCACTTATGACTTTATATTACACATTCATTTGTCAATTCCATGTTAAAGAAACGTTTTGGGTAATAATTGTTTTATTTACCGTATGTGTTTTGATTTTTTTTATTCATGATATTATTACTTATATCATGATTTACATACTTCTATAATTTAAAACATTATTTATATATCATATATATTAATTATGTGAATATATATCATAGATAGATAAAGGAAACAGAATATACCGTTCATGGAGACGGTATGTCGTGCATTCACGTTAACGCTATTTTTATTTTCGTATTAAATTGAATAAAAGTAAGTAAATGAAATATATAAATATATATAGATATAGTAGTATTAATATGTAATATAATTAATTTTTATTTATTATATTTACTTTATAATCATTATAGAATGGTTAACATGGAGAACGAATCCCATCGCGCCGTGGAGACGGTAAGCCGCACATACGTATAAGCGATGATATCATTCCCATAATTGTTGAATGGTATTGAATTGGATGGTGTATAATATCTCATAATTAGTCTCATGTTATTGTAATAATATATATATATTATTTTCACCATTATACCAAACTATGTAAGGTAGTGGTGAAAACAATATTACACCACAGTGTAGAGACGGTAAGTCGTACGTACGTATGGGCAGTGATTCTGTTTTTTGTAGGATGGATAGAAAGTGATATAGGGTTGTTTCATATTTATAATAAAATATAAGTGTATGAGTTATACTGATGTAATTACTTTACAATGAAATTACTAAATAATAGGGTGTATAAGAAGAAATAAATTTTAATGAATCGGTATAAGCTATTACCTCTTCATTGACCCTCCTCCTTTAAATTTCCACATAGGGCACTAGAAATTGTCATTTGAGAGTACTGACACTTCTAAAATGTAACTAGGGATGTTTATAATAGAAATGGGTAGGGTTTGGAAGATCTTGAATGATCCAAATGGAGTAATGAGGAGAGGGAGGAGGTGACCTTTTATGAGAGGGGAGAGAGGAACTTTAGGAAACTCTTAAAATATTACTTTATTATAAACTAAATCTCAATTAAAAATTTCCCAAAATATATTATATTCCAATATTATAGGATTTTGGTTTGAATAAATATCCTACAATAAATTTTAGACAAGTTTTTAATATTTTGTATACTTACCTTTTTGGATTAACCCTTATTTTACCCAATGTAATCATAACGTGATATCATGTTATTTTCACACTGGGGTTTAAAGTAATTACCATATCTTGTAAAAAGAGCCAAAAAATTTATTTATGAAAAATCTAGACTTATATTAACCATTTTTCCGAATCATATATTTTTCTGAATTTAATATCATATAATGAACTCTTTTATGTTTTAGGTTATGAATTATATGAATTATTGACATTATTCATACTTTACTTACTAAAAAAATTCATAACAACCTGATTCCTTCAAACCAATGGCATTAACACATCTCTAATATGAAAATGTAGTCCAGAAAATTCTTGGATGGCATCTAAATATTAAATTAAATTTATTTTAATATTTATAAATTCATTTATTTGAATATTTCATTAATGAAGAAATCACTACATCATTATTGTGTCATAAATAAATATATTTATCTAATGTATAAAAATTATAAATAAAATATCATGATGGAAATATTTTTATACTTATAATTTCTATTTATAGACATAAATATTTTTTATATAACCCTTTATTAATATCTCTTTTGTGAAAGATTTATGTTTTCGTAATAATTATCATTACTTTCAATTAATTCTTATGAAATTTCATTTTCACATCCAAGTGAACCCATGTGGTCCCAAAATAGAACCAAGGATGGCCATAGTTTGAAATGTTTCATCCCAAAATTTTAGGAATTGTTTTAGGGTATTTTAATATTATTATAGTATAGTTTTTTACAGTTGTTTACTAGATATACCTTTTAAACACGGTAAATAAAATATTTAATAAAGATACTATTCATAATGTCCTCAAATAAAAGTTACCTATTTACAAAATCTAATCCTTAGGATTCATAATATAGAATCCATTATCCCAAATTCAAAACACTAAAGTTGTAGTAGTTAATTAAAAATTAATTCCCGTTGTCAAAACCAAAAAGAGTGTTTTTAAGAAGTAATAACTATCGAAATACTGAAATGTGTTTACGTCAAATTTAAATGTAAAATTACTTCAAATGACCAAGTTTAGATTAAATTATAAAAATATAATCCTATTACATATTAAAAACAATATAAATTTTTATAATTATATATATATATATAATAGATAAATTTTTTGGAATTAAAATGCAGCATTTTTCACTATTAATTAAAATTTTAATTTCATTAGAAAAATATCAAAAAATCCAAAAAAGTAAATTTTTATGTCATTGTTCCATAGAATAAGTTTATTTTGTCAAATGTAACTTATAAATGTGTCAAAAAATATATTTAATATGGGTGTTTCATCAAATGGTGATACAAGTTCTTTTTTAAAATAAATACATATTTTATTCGAAAAATTGATTTTGTTCCCATATCATGTTATATTAAATATAAAAGATGAAATTGAATAATTGGAATTATAAATATGGTTAATTATATTCATAATTTCTAGTTTATATCCCATTAAATAATAATATTTTTATAATATATTTTTGTTTAGTAAAACTCAGTATCGCGTACAACGCAAGCTATCGAGGAAGATCTCTCTTTCATGTAATGTAAGAATTTTGGTGTAGTGTGTAGTGAAAGCCACCTTTGGTGTTGTGTATAACATAATCCAAACATAGTTTATTTAAACATTTAACAAAATCTATACTCAGAGTTATGTGAAATTAATTCTATCAATGGAACTTGAAATTATGTGAAATACAATCCATGATACTGTTTTGTGTTCTACAAGATAATATGGTGTTGCATATAGAAAAATATAATATTATTGTAGTGTAAAACAGAATACATCAATGAAATTAAAAAGAATATATCTCATAAAATCCATTGGTGTTACAATAAGCACCAAATCTCATGGTAGGACTCGTCAATTTTTAATTTAAGCCCTATCAATTAGATAGACTAGGAAGATCAGTCCCTCTACAACAGAGCTGTGCAAATTGTAATCTTTTTAGGCACCTGAGTACATATTTAAATTGTCTTTTTAATGTTTTCAAACCATATTAGACTATTCATTTTCATTGAGAGGAACTCTTTCAAAATGAAATTTAATGATTTATTATTGTGATTTCCCCCCTCATTTTCTTTACATTCATCACCGGTTGGACCATATATTCCTAGTTTGAAATTGTCGAGCAGTTTCAAGCCTGATCAGACCACCACAATAACAATGGTTTCATGAACATAGAATGAATCGATGATTTATGGACATATATATGATGATTTATTGTTTTTTCATGGTTTCCTTGACCCATGGAACAATCATCTCCAATGGAAGGTGTAGAATTTGCGGGCTCAACCAAATACTCATGTGGACAACCAGGGACAGATTTCCCGCAAGAAATGATAGAAAATATAGTTCTATATCCATGTACTCATGTTTCAAAATGAGAGAGGAAATGATTATAAGTGGCATTCCTTGAATTGAGGCATGAATAATGTATATCAGAACCTATGAAAGTGATGACTACATATCATGTACAAGGAAAAACACATTTTTTATTGCCACTTATGTGTGGATTTTTGGGTTTGGAGAAATATAAGGACAATATGGAATGTATCCATCCTACATGATCTGTACACCATCCCCATATGGGAAACCCATGAGGAGGGTCAAACATGTGGGAACTGTGATGATGTACATGGTCTATTACCTGATAACATTGACAGGAGGACTATATAAGGACACGAGGTCAGCACACAGACATGAGTTCCATTATAAGAACATGACCAAAAGGACTCATCCCATCCTTATTTTGCAAGTACACGTTGTGTATTCCACCTGCTTAGTGTGTACTACTACATGGGATGTGATCATTTTTCCAGGAAAGGACATGAATAGGTTGTGGAGTGGGAACAAACTTCATGTGGGTCCCCTCACACACTTTGTACACCTTTGTTTCTATTCAAGAAACATCAATCCTCTATATCTCTTTCATTTTAGTTCATATTTTTTCCCATGATTTTCCTATCCTGGGTGTTTTTTCATATAGAACATGATGGAGCCCTTTGTTGCAGCTTTTGGGATACAATGTGAATTTTTCAGAGTATGGTTCTTATTTAAGAAATATATGAAGATAACAATGATAAGGCTGTATCACCTAAGGATTATTCTGAATGGAACCCCTATCAAATAGGGTACTATTCCCCAATGATCATAGTTGAAAATCTATAACATCATTTAATGATTCCATTACATTTTCAGTAGAACCCTTTATCAAATATTGTGTTGATCGTCAATTTCTAGAGAGTAATCCCCTGTTTTATCTGGGTGTGGATTCTCAACTTATGAGTGGATCACCAATCAAATAGGGCATAGATACTCAATTACTAGAGTGGACCCCCCCCAATTGCACTAGAACACTGTTCCTTGACCTATATTGTGGAACCCCACATCAGCTATGTAATAGGTCCTATCCCCACCAAATGAACCCCTCCATTTTGGATAGGTCACAATTCCTAATGATACATACAGTGTTACCCCCATCAGCATGGGTATGGGTTCTCTATGTATAATTATTGAGTGGAACCCCTAATGTGTAGAGAATAAGGTGCAATGACACGTAGAGTTGAATCCCCTATTACCATGGGTGTGGGTCCTAAATAGATACATAAAGAGTGGAACTCCCCTAACACACTAGGGCATATGTCCTCTACTTTGAGTTTATGGAACATCAATGTTGAGTCATAGTGACAAGGTATGGATTGATAATGATTATTACATCTACGTAGATTCATGATATTTTAGGAATAATTGATGCACATTTGTAACTATTGTCTACTCTATTTATGGGATGAGTTGTGAGTTTCAGATCCTCTTACTCTCATTTGGGATTTTTTATTGATAATATATATATATATACACAAATATATATATTCTTCCATATCAATAACCTTGGATTTGGTTACTCTCCTTCTAGGAGAAGTGAAGATTCTTGGGGTACACCAGGTAATTTCCCTATTTATCTTCTCATGGTTAGACATGCCTAATATACGGAAATAGTTTGCAAAGACTTGATGTTTAGTTTATCTACTGACCTTTTCAATCCCCTTGTTATTAAATGTGGATAAATTCACTCTTGGTTTGTCTTGATCATTTATCATCGAATTTATCATTCATATAATGCCTTTATATTTCTATTGTATATCTTATTGCTATACCTTAAAATTTCATGGCCTTCTATAGGGTATGTATAAAATCACCCCTGTATGGTCATTACCCTCGTGTTTCATTACCTATAATGATTATGGATATGATATGGATGACTTATGAGGAACCTAGGGATACATGGTATATTAGACTATGTATGGTGGTCATAACTTCTAATTCAGGATACGCACTATATTATTAGTTTACATTTCTATTTTTTCGGGTATATGGATATATATTGTTGGGTGATTATTTTTTCATATAACATTTTATTTTACACTACCATACTCTTTTATTATCTATTGGTTTTTCAGGCATGTTTCTTCCCTTATCTTTTGGACTCTTTTAATTTTACCACCTCTTCACTTTTTTCATCAATATGGATGTGTGTGTGAATAAAAATACTTAATAAAAGGAATCAATGAGTAAGTTATTCCTTCAGTTCTTCTTTCCACCCCCTGGCCTATAGGGGTAGGCTTGGTGTAGTTATGACTGAATCCCCAAATTGGGTCGGTTCATGACATATTGGAATTGGAAATAGTTCATTCTATGGGATTTTGTCTAGAATATCCCCCTTGTGATGATTTGGTTGGGTTTTGGGAAACACTTTCAAATTGTTTCAATTTTGGTTCATAGTATAGGGAATCATGTGATGGTGTAGGTGGTTGACATATCCATTAAAAAGACCTTGACTACCTTCTAGTTAAATCGATGTTCCAATACATTGGTTTTATGTATTAATGGTACATGAATCATATTGGATGGTGTCATTGAATATCCTTATTTAGTCATATGTCCATTATATATGTATATATTTTCATCTTACCATGGTACATCTTGATAAATCATAGGATTCCTCTACGATGTTAACCATCCTAGATACTAGTTCTTTATCATGATGAATATCTAATGAGTGTGGAGTCCTTATTTTTGGATCTATCAACATTTCCCATTCCTATAAGAGGAAAGGTAGTAACACCTCATGAAGTTGAGGAAAAAAGCTACTTGATAGAGAAGGAAGGGGATTCATGAATTTTTATCACACTATGTGAGTTATGGTGTGGAAAACCTCTAAGGATCAACGATGATCCATATCTTATGGAAGAAGAGTATTGTCTAGAGTCAGTTCTCCTTATCATTCAGCACTTTCTAGACCCTGATAGATTATGTGGTTGCACTGTTAGTTGATCTTTTCCATGAATTAATTGGGAACTGGTGGAGCCCTGTTATGTAGATGAATGATGCATTAACACTCTCATGGACTAAATTACAGCAGTAGTTCTGTGAGGAGTACTACCCCTCCTTCCCATGATTAGTTTGGATTTAGGGGTTTACGTATCCACATCATGGATGGATGATGATAACTGAGTATTCCACGAGGATTAAAAACCTTAACCATACTCTTTAGTCAATATCAGAGATTGATACTAGTGATAATATATGTTTTAGAATGGAATCCATAGTCGGATATGGGAAATCATTCTGTTCTTGTGCATCACCGCCAATGCCAAGGTGTTGAAGAGGGAATTGGGGAAAATATATTTCTCTATGAGGGTTTCCTGATAGTGGCAACTGGCAGTGGATACCGTAGAGATTAGCCATATATATCATTTATTAGATGATATGCACTTGGATATTGACATTTGAGACCACCCTATGATCAGCTTGAGGCACACTGTATGTATAAGAGAATAATGACAGGGAATCTCAAAGAGCAGAGGTTATTTTTATATAGAAAGTCAATGTCACCTAGTTTGTGACTATGTTTCAAAATATTCTGAGCTTCTCAGGTAGATAGGAGATGGAAAACCATGATATTTGAAGTGACTAGACTAGGGATCTCCCAAGAGACAAAAGGATCTAATGGGAGGTATTTATGAAGAGGATAATTATGAGCTAGAGGTGTTTTTAGATTTTATGAAATGCATCCAGCACCACCAAGTGGCCTATATCATGCTCGGGGAGCTAGCAATCGAGGTCACAGATACCTTCATGCAATAGAATGTTGTGAAAATATTACAAGGAAGATAATTAGAGGTACAATTTTTAATTTTTTCAACATATTATTTAGTAATAGTATTCACATTTTTAATCATTAAATCATCTCAATAATCATGAAGTGAGAGATAGAGCTACCAATTAAAGTTCCATCCTTGCAGCTTCACCTGGATTTTCCTTTTGAGAAAAATTTTTTTGTATCCTTTATGTGTCGATAATGTGAGATATTTATTTCTGGAGAGTGGTTCACATGGTATGTTTTGGTAATAATTATGGAAACATATGATGATATATTGGGTATGTATTGGTTTTCCATGGTTTGAGCCCACTTCAGCCTTCACCAAAGACAGGTCTGAAATCTCATAATTGATGGGAGAAGATTCTATTTATCCGAATGAGTGATATTATATATGGTAAAGTGGGTTCTTGTGAGTAGTGGGATGAAACCCATCACGCATCAATTGGTGAGTGTTTTCCTTCGTGAATAAGGCTCTTGAGGAATTTGTGTTTCTTAATTTTTATTTTTTATATGGACATCTTACCCATTGATGTTACAGAAGTTCCTTCGAGGAAAGTGTAATAGTATTTCATTGATATGAATCATGGGAAAACACTGATATATTCAATATAATATCATATAGTCCCTACCAGGCATTGATATATGTGGTTGTAGTTGGAGGAATTTCAATAGAATGGTTTTGAAAGACCTAGTGTGCCCCCTTGGATAGCTAAGTTGTCTTTAGGAAAAAGGTGGATGGAATTTTGTGGCATTGTAAAAATTATCATCTCCTGAACTAGGTCATGATAAATGAGAAAATACCCCTTTCTAATGATTGGTGACCTCTTTGAATAACTGAGAGGAATGGGATGGTTTTAAAAGATCCATTTCATGTCCAACTACCCCATGTTGATGGTTAACGAGGATGATATTCCGAAGATGGTATTTTGATGTCTCTAGGGACACTATGAGTTCATATTGACGCCATTTTGTGTCATGAATACCCCATCATGTTTATAGATTTTATGAACTAGGTTTAAAAGATATACATGTACTAGTTGTATTCATCATTGAAAACAAATACTCTTATACTCTTACTCAGAGGGGCAGCATGGAGAGAACATGAGGATGGTCTGATATTTGTTTTGACACAACCCTCATTACGGGAAGCTCTCAAAGTTCTAATTCTGGATTCATAATGGTCACTTTCAAAGGAATGTCATTTATGATCATGGTTTATCCATGGACCCAATAATGATTAATAAAGAAGTTCCTTGGGAGCCTCCCTAGAAAGTGCCAATGTGGTGGTGGATTCAAATCTTATTAGGGTACTACAGGAGGTTTGTGGAAAAAGTTTCTATAATTACATCACTATTGATTACCCTGAGGCATAATGTTAATTGGGTATCCTTTTTAGAGTATTTGAATATGGCCATTGAGGAAATGAGGTTGTGAATGATGAGGGGTCCATTTTCAAGGCTTGTAGAGGGATTTGTGGAATTATTAGATTATTGTTAACCCTCATGAGCTAGACTTAGGATCATGTTGATGCAACATTTGAAACAAATCATATATAGGATGAGGCTGATGAGAGGCAATTATTAGATCTACTCATGACCTCGAGCAGGTAGATTTAGTCTTTTTCTTGATAATGTGGAAGGAAAATCTTCTTTGGGAGCAATTTTTTGTTTACACAAACCACCTAAGTCCCAGTCAATTCTTCACACAAGGAGACTTGAAAATGAGAAAATGGTGATATTTGTAGTTTTTGTAGGACTATGATATTGTGATATTATATTATCTAGGAAAATGTAAAATAATATCATATTAAATTAGTAGGATGTCCCAAGATCTCATTCTATAACATGATCCAGAGTAGTTGGCCTCCATGAAACTGACACTAGTAATGAAAGAGGGTTATCTTTTCTACCAAATATGGTGTTATATCCTTCACTTCATTAGCACGTGAGAGATTCCCAGCTACGAGACATCAATTGTGATGTATTTATTTACAAAATATCCAAAGGTAACACACAATCTGAATATTTTGAATGAGGGAAGTACATAATCTTTTTCCAGGGACAAATGCTAGTTCTTGTAATGATGCAGGGGGTCCTGATACTGGAGGTCCAAAAATATCCCTTTGTTGTACATAATAGTGTGGGGAATACGTACAGAGATTTTAAATAGTAGTTTTCGTGTTCCTGCATGAGAAAAATCTTATCTAAGTTCATCTCTCACTGCCTCACCATTCAGAAATTGAAGAATGATCACCATGTTAAATATTTTTTTCACCCCCCCTTATGATCTTGGAGTGAATGAGGGATGTAAAATCTATGGAAATGGTGATAGGTATTTCTAGAATAGTCGAGGAACCGGATACGACATGGGTGATAATTGAATGAATCACAAAATCGACATGCTTTCCTACTATCTAGGAGAGTAGTTTGGTCGACAGTTTGGTGATACTCTATGTACAATATATCAATCACATTTACTATGTTCCCTTGAAGATTGTCTCTGGTTCGGACACATGGTTTGTGTCCTAATTATAGAGGGTCATATAAGTGGAATTTGGGACACAATTGGATATGAGTATAGCAATTCACCCCCAGACTGATGGGTAGACCAATAGAACTATCTTGATATTGTATGATATTCTAATGGCTTACATGTTAAACTCCAAATGGTTTTAGGAGGATCAACTTCCATTGGTAGAGTTTGTGTAGAAATAAAGAAACCATGTTGCCATCAGCATGGATTCATTTGATTACCTATGTGGGAGACCCTATAGGTCACCATTGTGCTGGAAAAATATTAGTGAGATGTATCTGGTTAGCCCATAGTTAGTGCAGATGAAAACATGGAAGGTATATTCCATCTTCTAGGTGATGAGGATGGCCTATTAACATATAACCATTTTAGGACCTCATAGTTTGAGAAGGGATCAATGTTTTCTTAAGAGTCTCCACAAAATAAGGATTATAGATATTTGGATGGGGAGGCAAGCTATCATTGAGGTTAGTTGGGCCACTCAAAATCATATAGATGGTTGGAATGGTATTATACCATCTTACCCTACCCCAAAGATAGATTGGATGCATGAAATCATTCATCTTTTATAACAGAGGATATACATGCATGATCCCATTCATTTCACCAACTAGGGTGTGTTAGACATCACAAATAGAGTCACCATTATAGATCACCCTGTGGAAATCAAGGATTGATAGAATGGGACCATGTGTGGATGGACTATCCATTTGGTCTTTATGTTTTGGAAGCATGATAATGTGAAGGAGAGTTCTTGGGAGTGGGAGAACCAAGTGTCGGCTATGTATCCAGTTGTTTTTTTTATTATTTATCACTTAGGATAAAATTAATGAATAGTGAATGATATAGAGACGTGAATTTTTCATTGTAAAACATTTAAGTATTTTTATATGTATTTCATGATATAGGTTCTATAAAATTGGGTGATTCTGAGGATTGATGTACATTGAATTAATTTATAAAAATGGTAAATATATTTTATATTTAATGTGAATTTCTGTTTAATAAAAATTGGATAAATCAAAAATAAAAATCTAGGATTAGAAATATGAGGGAATAATTGAGTCAGGAACATAGTATTTACCTTAACAATGACATAAAATGTGTAATCATTGCGTGTTCGGACTCCTTTCTCATTTGTGATACATTCAATCAATTAATCAATTAATTAATTTATTAATTATTTATATTTAACACAATGAAATGTTCTATAATAATAATACCATGGTGAATTATCATGGTTTAACCACATAAAACATTGGATAATTATTATTCTCCCTCTTCCTCCTTCATTGGAGATACAAATATGTTGATGAAGAAATGTCAAATTCGAGCAGTTCCGGATGCATAAAATGCAATGACTATGCTAAATCAGTAATAGGTGTGTTCTTTGACCAAGAATGATCCAATATCTAGTTAGGAAACATAAATTATAAATTTATGAAATTCTTATTAGATATATTGGTATTATAAATCTATTTTATATAAATATGCACTAATTATATGCTTTACATGATCCTGGGTACTGATTTAAATTGGTTTTCAATGTTTTCTAACCAAGAATTCTTGTTCTTCATTGTTGTATGAGTACTCTGGGATTGTGATAAAAAACCATGATCTCCGGCCAAATCTACATGTTTCTAATAAAGATAAGGTCATATTTAAAGGGGAAAGAATTTAATCAAGGTGAGAAGAAAATATCTATGATATATTGAGATTGCTCACTACACACAATTTACAAGGATTAATGCATTTTGTTTATCCCCATAAGTTTTGCAGCTAGGTTTTCAGTAAATATAAAAAATGGAAATGTGTGTATCCTTCCTACATGACAAGTACCACATCCTCAAGTAAGATACCTATCAGGAGGATCACACATGCATGATATTATATGGATGTAAATTTAAGTGTACCATAGTAAACATACAAAGGGTTGTTAAATGGGTAACACCATATCGTTTTATGGTACATTTTCTTTTTAAATAAATTTAATTTCTTGTGTATCACACAACACTGAGTTCCAATGCACCACAATAATTTAATAAGGGACATTGATAACCTAGCATTTAAAATATCTATAATGAATAGTACTAAACACATCATGAAATTTATATATTTCAATTCATTCATTCAACTACACGATGTTTTATGCGTAAGATAATAACGAATCATATTTTAGACATTAAGAAACTACATTTTTCAAAGGAAAATATTAACACCTTTTGAGGCATATTGTTTTTTAAATATAGTTGATAGCACATTTTTCAATTATATTTAACATAATAACCATATTTTCTGAATGTATAATATAAAAATATAATTTGGTTCCATTTGGGGTATTTTTCTGATAGTTTTATTATTATGATGAATTTTGATAAATATTCCATTTTAATATAAAATGGAATGTTAATCTAAATAATTTATAGTGAGGAATTAATGAGAGGACATAGTTATGTCCTTTTGACAAATGGTATAGTTATTTTGTATAAATCATCGTATTTAATAACTGATGAAAAAAATATCCAACTGATGATCTTGAGCAAGAATTTGAAATTATTTTTATAAAGATATAGAGACAATATCTCTATGGTAAATGATGTGAGATATTTACTGATCAAAATATATTGAAATATATATTATCATTTAAATAATTCAATCTTTGGTAAAAGAGATGTCTCAAACTACTCAAGGGATATGATTGTTCAATACACTACCTCCTAGGGAATGAAAATATGTTGATAGATGGATCAACCTGAAAGGATCATGGAGTTATGATGAAAATTATAATTTTATTGGATAATATGGTTCACATATCTAGTAATGATGTATATGGGAAATATAATTTACGGTGAAGCATCTCTTCTTTTTTAAATGGTTTCCAAACTATTTTTATTATAATAGATAAAAAGTTCCCAGTCTGACGATTCGAACATTGAGAAGAAAATTAATGTTTGAATAATGGGAAGTTGGACGAATTTTTATATGAATGTTGTAATTTGAAATTTGAAAAATACATTTTATTACCTCTATACCTGAGATAAAAAAAGAAATTATTAGTTATTTCTCATAGAGATAAATTATCAACACACCATGTTGACACCAATTTGTATAGAGATTTAAAGGATCATTTCGTGAGATAATATGAAGTATGAAATTGATGACTATGTGTCAAGATTTCTATTTTATCATCAAGTAATGGTGGGTAGACAACATCCAACAGGAGTCATACAACCTTTAACTATACTTGTGTAGATATTTTATGATATTATGATGTACCTTTTCTGGGGACTACCATGGAATCCCAAAAGTAATGATGTGATGTGGGATATTTTTTATCACCAAACCAAATAAAAACATTTTCGCGAAATTATAGAAGATTGACACCTTGATCACTTTGAATGACTATATATTAATTAATTTCTAAGACATTATAGGGAGTCTATTTCAATTTTTACTAATCATGATCCATGATTAACATAGAAACTTTGGAAAAGTCTTAAAAATTCCCTTTAATGTTGAACTTAATTTATGAGAAAACTACCACCCTCAAACTGTTTTATAATTAGAAAGAAAAATTTGAACATTATAGGCATGTTTATTTCTTCATCACATGACTTTTATGGTATGTGGGATCATTACTTAATTTTTTTATTTTCTTATATTAATAGATTCCATTCAAGTATTCAAATGGAACTATATTAAGTGTTATATAGAAATAAATGTCACACACCATCTTGTTGTGATGAATTTGGTGAAAGGAAGCTTGAAGACAAATAAATTATTAACAAAGCAATCGAAATGGTGAAGAATATTCAATCCCATACCAAAGCAGCTCAATATAGGGAAAAGAGATATTCTAATAATCTAAGGAAAGATTGTAAATTTAAAGAATTATATCATGTTTTCATTAAGGTATTTCAATGAAAGGGTGTTATAGAAATTAGAAATAATGGCTAATTAAGCCCCATGTTCATTGGTACTTTTTAAATTCTAGAACAAATTTGAACTGTGGCTTATTTTTTGGAAATTTCACCAAGCCTTTTTAAAGTGCACAATGTGTTCTATATATCGTTACTAAGGAATTACATTCCCAACCCAACACATATTCCCCTGTTTGGGGAAATAGAATTGGAAAATGATTTATATTACTATTAAGACACAATCCATATTTGGGAAACTAGAATACAATTGTTGAGGAACTTTATAACTAGTTCAAAAAAGGTATAATGGAAATTTCATAAAATTGAAGAAGCGATGACGGAACCTGAGGAAATTATGATGATAAATATCCTAAATATTTTTATGAGGTGATATTCTCTAAATTTGGGGGATTATTTTTTTTGAAAAAGTGAATAATGTATCATCCCAAAATTTAACGACATGTTTTCCTTTTACAAAATTTTAGTAGTATATGTAGCATATAACGTCGAGTTAGATTACAGTGTGATCTATTAATAAGAGATTCTTAAAACCTTTCCATTATAATAGTGGGAATAAACATTATAAAAAAATTATGAAATTTATATATTTAATTTTTTTACAATATTCTAAATAATTGTATCGGAAAAAGTTATGAATAAATCAAATTTTATATATTAAAAGGTAATATTTTCCTAAAAAAATTTGAGTATCTTTTGATGGTTCTCATGTTTTAAATATATATTTGAAAAATATATATAATCAATTTGAAAAAATAAATTTCTACTTTGAAAGAGGAAAATAAAAATTTACATTGATATTTTTTATTTTTAAGATATGTGTCATGTTTTAATGAATATTATTACGATATTTCATTATAATTGAATATATCTTTTTCAAATAAATAATTTATTGTCTAAAATTATATCCATAATTGGTATTAAAGATTAATTAGATTAATTTTTTTAATTTTAATCCAATTTAGATCATTGGAATCAATTTTATATTGAATTTGGATAAAAACATTTCAATCTTTTGAATGTTTTCATTTAAACACTGTATCCTCTCGTTCTCCCAATGTGATTAATTTTAAATTAATTTTTGAAACTTATGTTATTTTAATTTTAAGAAATTGATAAAATATTTTTAATAAGTGGTCCAAATTATCATAATAAGTTCCTTCTATTTTAAGAAACTATGAATAGTAATTTTTGTTATTTTTATTAACATGGTAGAATGTAAGTCGAGTAATTAATTGTAAAAAATATTATAAATATTATAAAATCACACAAAAAATTTATTTTAATTTTATTAGATTATTTATTATTGAAAAATATCATCCTTGGGATGATTTTATGGCATAATACAGCTACTTTGATTAATTTATCCCGTTGGGTGTATTTTATTTTAAGAAAATAAAAAAATTTCATATTCATGTTTTTAATAAGTATGACATTTTTTATATGGTTAATAATAAAATACATTATACTATAAATAGTAATTTTAAATATAAGATTTTTTTTCACCATGATAATTTATTGTTAGTTTTTAAAAAATAAATAATTATCTCAAAGGATTCTACAATTATGATGAATTAATTATTTAAATAATTGAAATATCAAATAAATGATTATAAAAATATTGAAATAAAGACATCTACCCATATGTAATGACATACACAAATTTTGTAGATATAAATGAAATTTTAGGGATATGTTTGACGTTTTTTCTGGTAGATTACTATTTTTATGTGTTTTTTAATATTCAAAATAAATGAATAGTATAAAAATTGTCATTAATGATATATTTAAATAAATAATATTTTATTAAATGATATAAAATTAATAAAAATCTGAAATTTTGCAAAATTATTTGGATAATTATTAAAATTTCATACAGGACACATTTTAGGTCATTTGAAAATTATTTTATTTATATTATCCTTTAAATTGTACAAATGCATGTTTTTACAGTAAGATTAAAAGGGTTTAAATAATGGGTAAAACCTAATGATAAAGAATATAATGTAACCTAATTGTGTCTGAAAATTATTGGTTGAAAGGGTTTCTACCCATATTTATATAATCTTTTAAATAAATAAATTTCTTTTATTTATAATTGGAAATTAATTTATATTAATGTAATATTTTTTGAGTTTTAAAAAGTTATCCTCACCAAAATTATAAAAGAGAACATTTTTTATCACTTCCTCAAACCATGTTGATCCCTCTAGCTCATCCAAAACCTACAAATTTCTCCTACCAAATTTATTAGATATGGTAATGAGGTCATCAACTTCCAAAAAACACTCTAAATCTCTTGAAATGAGATTGATTAGAATTCCATTGAAAAATAGGTAATTGTTTTATAAACTCATCCATGTTCATTTCCTCTTCTACTTCCAATTCATGTGATGTTTCCACAATAAATTAATAACCCTATTATAATATATATACTGAAATTTTATATTTATTATGGGAAAACATTATTCCACATTCTATACATCCTAAAAAAAATCAAATCACCATGCGTGCCTACATTTGGCTTACCATCTCCATGTTGTAGCCTAATTTATTTTCCACACCACATTATTTTGATTGGAATAATGATATATTTAATAGATATATATAAACAATATGTTGTTTTATTGATATTTTATAATTGAAATACCATCCAATACCCTTCCCTATCACCATTAATTGAATGATATTGTCGCTTGTGGTTACGTACGACCTACCATCTCTAAGATAAAATGTGATTAATTTTCTATATTAACCATTCATGAAAGAATATAAAAATATAACTAATGACTAAATATTATATATACTATCTTCATATAATTCTAGATATTAAATAAATATATCCTAATAATAAGAAATATGAATTACCTAACAAGTCATGCTGAAGAAAATGAAGCACTTAACACCAGAAACAAGGGTAATGACAAAATATTTTTAACAAAACAATATAATAAGATTTTATATGAAGTCATAAATTTTATCTGGTTCTTTTATAAATTCATCACTTTAATTAAACCACTATAAATGAGGATAAGTCACCACCAACTAATGTAAAGAACAAGGTATTTGTTATTTCAAAATCTCATTACTATTTACGATTGTTTATGTTTAAGTCTCAATTGGGGAATATTTTATTCCATGTCCTGGTTTTCTTATACAAAATCAAAAATATTTTTATTATAATACTATTATTTTTTAGATACATATGTCCGATTATTTATTTTCTATAAATTTTTTTGAAAAGATTAATTTTTCCATTTTCTAAATTATGAACTTTTTGGCGTTTTCGTAAAGAATGTAGAAGAAATTTTTTTATAATTTAAATAGTTGGAGAATATTTCACCACCATCAAGACACATTGAAATTTAAATTATTACATTAAATGATTACAAGGTTATTCTAAAAGAAAATTATTTTCTTTTATAACTACATGAATTTGTAAATAAATGATTAGATGAAAAAAATATACATCTCAAGAAAAGTTTATTTATTTTATTAGACAATTTTCATGTACATGAACATCCTCTGTCAAATTTTATGCATAATTTAGGTTGATCACTTATGATACCATCTAAAAAATTTTATTTAAGGGTTTATGATTAGTTTGACTATGGGTGGTCTATATTTATAACATTCATGTTTTATGATTTAATTATTTACATTTCTTATGCTATATTTCAATACGAATGTTAATGTTGTTTATGTTTCTCCATTTTTATTTGTCGAATGCATTATACTTATTATGTGATGGGTGGGACATTATATAGACCATTGATGTAACGGTATGTCTTTGTAGACAAACTTTTCTGGGTATTGGCAAAGGCCCTAACCATTTATGTATGGTGTCTTAGTAGAAGACTCGATGGTGTGTTTATGAGGTATGACATTACACAAGTTCTCATTATGAGATTACATAGTGATGAACCATGTTATTCATAAATTAGTAAAATATCAATGTCATTATATATAGGGAATTATTTGATTTTCATTTATTTTATCTGTATTATTCTCATTATTATTTTAATGGATTGTGTTTCCATTATACACGCTGCCTTAATGATTCTACTAATTTATTTATAATAGTTCCTATAATACAATTTCCTTTAATGAGAATCCTAGATCACCAATTTATTATTAATTTTTAATTTTTCCTCGATCCCAAGTTGTATATTATAACTAACATGTAGGATTAATATGGGTGAATAATGGTGTTCAAAATGGATTCTCAATGTTTTATTTTATATTTTAAATTGTATTGTAAGGTTTATGTTTGTAATATTATTTTCAAAACAGTAAAATTTATTTTTCCATTAGGATTCAAAACCTGTACCTTTATTAATCATAGATAGTGAGAGATTTAGTCTAAGCTAATAGGGGAGAGGGTTTTTTCTACATTGACTAAGGGTGATTACACATACATGGGGTTAGGTGTAGAAACATGACCAGAATGACACGCCTCAGCCTTGGTTATCTTGGACACACCGTGTAGTCCACCTACATCGTGTATACTAAAATATGCTTTAGGATCTGTGTACCAGAAAGGGACAAGACTAGGTAGTGGAGTGTGACCATACATAGTGTGGTTCCCATCAAAAATTGTGCACCCCTTTGTTAAATTTAAGGAAAAATCAATCAATCATTTATTCTTCATTTAAACATTGCTTTTGGACCTCTAGTAGCCTATACTTGGTGTTATTCCATGTAGAAAATGATTATTACCTCAGTTTTTTGAGATATTATGTGATGTTTTTTCGGAATTTTTCTTAGTAGTGAAACTCCCGAAGACAACAAAAATAATTAAGGATCACATGAGGCTTCATCCGATTGGAAACCCTCTATCATATAGGATGTGGGTCCTCGATGATCAGAGTAGAACCCCCCCCCCCCATCACATCAGGGTGTGCTACATTAACCTTTTAGTTGAAACACCCTATTGGATAGGGTGACGGTCCCCAATGATAATAGTGGAACACCCCTATTGTTCCAAGGTTTTAGTAAACAACATCCAAGAGGAACCCACTATTAGATAGGGTGTGGGTCCCTGATGACTAAATGGGAAACCCATGTCACTCGAGGTCTTGAGTCGTCACCCAATAGAGTGGAACACCCCATGATCATGGGTTCGTTTCATCTACTAATTGAGTAGAACAACCCATATTGTATAGGGAGTTGGTCCTCCTTACACATATAATGGAACCCCCCATCGGCATGGGTGGGGGTCCTCTATTGTTATTTACTAAGTGTAACCCCCTATTTGATAGGAAGAAGGTCCTCACGACATGTACTATGGAACCCCCTAATCATGGTTTTGGATCCTCTATGGATCTATATAGAGTGAAACTCTCTTGACACACTAGGTTTCCAGTTCTCTACATTGAGTTTTTCTCTCCTTGTCTCTACGTCATAGTGAGGGGGTGCAGATTTACATGGGTGGTTACCTATGAGAAGACGCATGAGATGCTTGAAATGATTGATAGACTTTTCGATTGGTTGGATACTATTTTACTAGGATGAGCTACGTGATGGAGATCTTTTTACTCTATTGCTTGGGTTTCTTTTAATAGGAATAAATATATGTATATATACATATTTTTTTATCCCTACCCTTGGACAAGGTTACTCTTTATCTAGAAGAGCCTTAGAAGAACTGGGTATGCCAGTTGATTTTTGTTATTATATTCCATTGGTTAGATGTGTCTATTATCCAACAATAGGTAGTGAAGACTCAACATGTATTTCATATAATCACAATGTAGATCCCCTTTGGTTTGTAATATGTTATTGTCACAATGGGTTAGGTTTGACCTATTTTCTATGACTGTATATTGCATCTACTATTTGTATATTCCAATTGTATTTTTGACTTCTCCCCTTCATCATTCAAGAAATCATTCTGGGTACGTATATACTCACCACTGCATGGGATTTTCCCACAAATATTGTGTCTTATGTTGATGATAGACATGTTTTTGGTGACTTTAGAGGAGCATAGGTATATTTGGTGCTTTATACCATGTATGATGTTTATATATTAGGATTCAGGATCCGAGCTATCTTAGTATTTTAATTTCCAATTTTTTCAGGATTGTACATATTTCTTGTTTGGCATGTATTTCCCCTATACATTTCAATTTACACTACCATAATTCTATAATATCTAGTTGTTTTTCATCCATGGTTATTCCATTAGTTTTTTCATCAATTATTTTTCTCCCACAATACTTTTTCATCGATATGGTTGTGTTTCATCATACAGGTACATAGGAAAATTCCTCCATGAGTTAGTTATATGTTTTTCGCTTGTAAGCACTACCTAGAATATGGAGGCGATCTTGGGATAGTAGTATCTTGGTCCCTAGAATTGGTATGTTCCCAACAAAGATTCATGTTTATGAAAACATGGATACATTCCCACATAAGTGGAACATTTTATTGCTAATACCAACATTGTTAAAAAATCAAGCCAGTGGAAAGAGGTTCCAACACATTGGATATATAATCACGATGACTGGTTGTCTAGTAATACTATCACTCATAGAAATGGTATTATCCATGCTCACTCGGAAATGTTGGAACCCCTTGTGATTTCTACACCCCTTCAACCACTGGCTCTAAATCTACACTGTAGCCTCCAATGTCCTAGTTAATAGACATTAATAGAGCAAGGTAAATCATAGTTCTCCCCCAGTGACGTTGACAACTATCACCATTGAAGAATTCATGACCCTCATGTTGCAAGATGCACCCAGGGTCTCCCCATCCATTGAGTATTCCAGTGATGATTATAAAGGATATAACTTTATAAATTTCATCAACCTCGTGGACTTCTTCAAAAAATTGACTATGTGAGATGCCATTTTAACTCCTCAACCATCATTTGTAGATGTAGATGAATGAGAGGAAGATGACATGATGTTTATCTACAAAATCAATGATAGAGACTCAATCTAGGATGTTAATCATACTGAAACTAGGTTGCAGTCCCTTCATAGAGATCAGTAAGAACAACCCTCTGAGTCTATACCATTAGGTATTACCTTGTAGCTAATTATATTGGTTGACTTGGTCAATCGTCCGTGACTGTGCCACAATTATCCATGTATATCAATTGAAAGATTTCATTCAACCATTAACTATACATTATTATTCCAAATAAGACCCACTATCCCACAAAAAATATCACTAGAACTATCCATGCTATAGAGGTTCATCAAAGGGCCTCCATTGTACCCTCAATTAAAGGGAAACCTTTCGAAAGGAATTATTTTCCCCTAACATAGATGCATTGTTTTATAATATACCCTTCTAATATAACCTTGAGGCATTTGGATCACATGTAAAAATTGATATTAAAATTATTGTGTGAGGCCAAAGATGAATCCTTGATGTTCTCCTTTTAGTTTGGGGCTACGGTATCTATTGTTGAGGATTACTATGTAGAGGTGGTCGATAAATTGGAAATTGGTAAATTATTTAGTATTCTGGATAGTATGAGGGAGTCAACATTAAGGGGATATTATTCCCACTATATATCATAGTTTAGTTCAATGGTGTATAAATCCCCCACTACATAGTGCTTACTAGCACTGGTATCAAACTCATCCCAAAAAGGCTCTCCGTAAGATGGGACATATATAATAATATATGATTCCCTATAACTTAGAGTTTGTGGGTATGATAAGAGTGAGATGAAATCTCTAATGAAAACTTAGATAATCGCTATATATGGTTTCTTGATGTCATGTACTAAATTATATGGTATTCTTGCAAGGTATGTTATAAAATGTGTTGCTGGGAAGACCCCAACTTCATTTGCATGTAGTAGTACACTTCTATATAAATAGTGCCTCGTGTACTACCTTGATGGTCATGTGGGGTACTAAAAGGCGAATTGTCCACCCATGACTCATGTAATGTATTATATTTGTGTTCTACATACTTAAAATGGAATGAAATAAGTTCCATACCAATGGGATTGAGTGCATCAATGCCCATAATGATCTTTCAAACATTAAAGTCAGTCTATAGGTACATGTGAAGGAAAACATTGTTCTAAAAAAAAATTTGATAGAGATCATGAGGAACTAGAAGGGAAGTTTACTTGTTCATACAAAATAAATGGGAGAGGTCATATATTTACTCATTAAACTACATCGGATAGGCCCTTCTATTACCAGAAGTCCCATATCCAATGAAATACTTCTATGTTCTCCCCATGGAAACTAATACACGACTTGACAATATTATCTAATACTATTTTCTAACTAAATAAAGGTCAAGTCATCCCAATTTATTCATTATTAATAGTGGAACTGGTAGCCAGATACTAAATAGAATTGGCATAATATCTTTCCACAACATAGTCTCTACATAATGGTAACCCCTCAGCAAGGATTTCATAGCCATTTGGAAAAACATTGGTGATCTCCCCTGGTTATCTAGAATAGAAGAGTCACCTCCTCCAACTAATCCCTCAATATCGTATTATGAAGAGGACTTTGAAGACTCCATCCAACAATTGATGAGGGTGTCTCCACCACCATTGATGAGTAAACCCAGATGAACATCAACATAGAGAAATTTATAAAGTCAATACTGAACTGTGATGACATGTCCCTAGAGGAGGAAATTATTAATTGAACTTTATAAATTACCATCCTGACACATTCACCATGATTTGAGAATAGATTCTTGTTCTAGAACCCCCAGTTTCTGTTCATCATCTTGACTTCATAGTGTGTCGCGGAGGGTCCAGAAAACCACCAAAAAAGATTCACCCCTATCATGGTTATACTTATGAGTCCAAGATTAACAAGATTATTACAAACACCATTTTCATGGAGGTATAGTAACCCCAGTGGCTGGGAAACGTTTTATTATATAGGAAGAAGAATGGGTAGATCATATTTTTCATCGACACCCGGGACCGGAATCGACATTGTTCAAAGGATGATTTTCCCCTTTTGGTGATAATGCTTTTGATTGATGATATGGAAGGGTTCAAACACTCCACGTCATGGATATTAAAATTATATATAATTAAATATGAATACCCCCAAAATATGAGTATTCTACCACCTTCAGAGCACTCTAAATTGATTCATTCAATCGGGTGATTTCCATATGCTTTAAAAATGATTGATCTATATATTAGTGGACCATATACCTCATATTTAAGATTATTATTTGGATGTTGTATTAATATTATATCAATTATATGGTGTTATAATCTCTCCTACTTTAATACTATTTCAATGATATGAGAATGTGTTTTGGATTCTCTTCTCTCATCACATGAAGATAATCCCCTTGAAGGGTGTTTTAGGGGTTACCTATGGAAAATTTCTCATATTTTTTATATGGTACATAGGCATGTAGATTGACGAAAATAAAATCATGGATATAAATGAAATGCCTCCTAAATAAATATTTTTTATTTTCAAGTAATCAATAGTCATTTCACTTATATAGAAATATTTATTTAAAATGGGGATGGAATGTTTAATCCCTTGTTAAGGCTCATGGAATAAGTCGTTGTTTACTAGTGGGATGAGGGTATGCATAATTTAATTGAGGATATTAAGTAGTACCTAATAAAACATATTATTTGGATGAAACCCATACTAGGAAATCATTTGTTCCACTACATCACCACTCTAGAATAGTCCATAGGTGACCTTCTATAATATAAACAAAATTGGGAAAAACCTATATAATCTTAGCTGCAAGATTTTCAACCTGGAGATCAGATCACCAACCTTCAAGAAAAGTTTTTATCATTTTTTTCACTATATAAAATGTGAAACTATTTACAATACGATAAGAAATAACTATATACCTATATAGTGATAGAAAAGTATATAATAAATCATCCGATGTTGTTAGGATGATTGGTCACCTATGAAGATATACTCCAATATCAAAACCATTGGTTTGTTCGATAGAAGGATATTGAAGTCATAACATAGTAGGAGTCTCTGGTCACACATCCATCCCCTGAACAACGTCCCCTATATTTTATTTTTAAGATGAATCTATTCTCATAGTGGATTAGTAAATATCTTGGTGGAAGATTCATTACTAGGGAACCACCTATAGCTCAATCGATAGAAGGCTTAATGACCCCTAGATTAATATGGTAGTATTGGGGATCATCTTCACCACTATAACAAAGGACATATTATTCTAATCATTATTATTGTCCTAAGGAATCACCAAAAATGAGTTCAAGTTCCATTCCTATGTTATAGTTCTCAAGTTGGCCCTTGAGTATGATGTCCCTTATTTACACTTGAATGGAGAATCACAGATAGTCATCAAATTGATAAAATATGACTACCTTATAAGTAAGAAAGATATTTTCTCCTGTTATAACACACCCTATAAATTATATATCAGTTTCCTTCCAAGAAAATGCGGACCCATGTCGCTTAGTCATTGAATGTCATGTCGATGCATTAGAAATTCTAGCCACATATCATGTTGAACCTAAACCAGAAGACCAGGTATTTTATTTTTCACACAAACAGTCATCAACCCAATGAAATTATCTAATAGAAATTGAGAGTTATATAATAATTATACCAGTAATACTATAGCAGGACCCTATGGTCCCTAGATAGATGTGGAAATTCCCAATTATAAAATTCCATCTATTGATCATCTCTAGCGCATCATTCTATTTTTATAAATATCCCATAATGAGGGAATATATCGATGTGTTGAATCTTTTTCTATCAATAGAGGGACAAAATTTTAGAAAAACCCATTAAAATTTTGGGTCTGATTGAATTATAACCTACTTCATCCAAGGAGATGAGATATCTCAGATTATGAAATGGGTTAATCCAATATTCTAGGGAACCCATCATGTATGAATGAATCTCTCAGACCAAATCTAAAGGTTGGGGTGCTTCTGGACCACCTTGATTCATGAATTCATTATTTTCTATAAAATATTTCATTAAAATAAGATCAAAGATAAATTTTTTCATTAACTACTAGAGCTTCTCCACACCAATAAACATTTTTCCCTTTGAGGTGTGGTGGCTTGATATTAGGAGGAAATACCTACCTGAAACAACTTTATAGTGAAGGATAATGTTCATTAAAAAATACATCTTCACTAAATGTATTGTGGATTTTCCCCCAAAATAAATGAATGACCTATACATTATTTAGTATTAGATCTCTCACATTATTCATCAGGTGGGGGTGAGTCATGCTATTCTCACAATAATAGACTGAATCATCTAGGATATTGAGCTAAATATGTTTTAAATATAGTAAAATATCCAATCCAACCATACTACTCACTACAATGCATCGTAAAATGGGTATATTGAGGCATTAAAAAAAACACCCTCTATAATATAATGATTAAATGAGTGGGCCAGTATATAAATTGTTTGAAAACAATATCCCAAATTACCTTGGGGAATATTATACAACAACTCATTATTCCACCAAGGGGACACTATATTCCATGTTGTTTGGGACAAATGCAGCATTACCCATTAAAGATCATTTTCCATCATAATGAATGTATGTTTTGTAAAAATGATGATAGAAATAGTGGAAGAGGTATTTATAGATGAGTTAGAATCCCAAAAGGATAATAGGCTTAGTCCTTGTATAACATAGTGGGGCACAAAAATATGACCATTAGAGGATTCGATACAATGTTTTTTCACTACACCTTCATCCAAGGTGATATGACACTCAATCATAAAAATGCTGATGATATAATGAAAAACGAACCGAAATTGTATAAAATATGGGAATGTTATTACATTATATACTATTTATATTAAAATGGGTAATACGCTTTTATCCCTATGGATAGGGATCATATCACACCACCCACCATTTATAGGATTCATTATAAGTACACTGTGTGAAATCTGGTTCAAAACTATACAACCTAAAATAATGAGTCTTGGCCTGAACTCTATGAACATATACTAGCACACTTTGTCCAAACTATTTGACCTTAAACTAGGATGAATGGTAAATTCAACATGACCATAAAATGTATCAAATTGGGTATGAGCTCTATGGCCTTAATAAAATAACATCACAATTGTTTGATAACCATGAACATAAACTCTTTGTAGTCCCTATGAATTAAGCTCTATGACCATATACTAGTTTTAGTAATTATTTGATTGTGTGAATATGAACAGCAGTACTAATGTCCCCATCATGAGATGTTAAACAAAAGTCTTACCCTTTGAAATATATAGAGGATTCCCCAAGTACCATGCTTGGGATGATTAGAAAAAAATATAAAAATCATTAGCACTTGAAGTTAATCTATAGAAATACCCCATGTAAACCTATAATGCATCATATAAAAAGTAAAATATTATTAATTCTCAATTACAAAGAGGATAGAACCCCTCTGATGTTATAATTATTCCACACTATGTCCTAGAACACCATTTGTCATGATTCCCATTATGATGGGATATGTAGTGATGAATAAACACTATATCCTCTTGGCCAACCCCAATTAATCATGAACCCTCCCCCAAACCATGAGTTGGAGATAAATTAAATTAATTTTAATTTGTTTGTTTTTCCCCACTTATGGTATATACATTACAACCTTATAATATGTTAATTTTGTTTCACAATATTAATGCATCATGTGGGAAAGCATACCCCTCTTTTCACATCATATTTTACATATTTCATTCCATGAAAATACCCTTAAAAACATTACCTCAGTCCAATAATAATGATTTTATTTTTTTATCAAATTCTTGTCGTCCAATCCATATAAAAATAACCTGTGTGAAATAATTTTAAATATTTCATTATGTGGTATCAGGGAATTTTGGACCCTCCATCACTTTGGGTTTCAAGTCTTTGGCACAACCTGAACATTATCAAAATACCTACTCAAAATCCATGAATTTTGAAATTAACCTATATTCATCCGCCCCACATTAAATTGGATTTCAATATACTTTATGCCTCAGAAATACATTCCACCCACCTCTTCCCTAAATACATGAGGCTTGAAACCCATTCACATGGGGTATGTAGTGACTCATAGACCTCATGTCTTCATACTATCAATAAATTTACCACAAAAAACACACAACCTATGACCCTATCCCCCCAAAATAAATTGATGGGCCTCCTATTCATGTGTAATCACCACTTGTATTTTTTGATCTATATGTATTTCGAGATTCCCTCATGAACCAACATAAAGAAGAAATAAACATTCATTTCAATGTGCAATCTCTTCTATCAAAGTCAGAGGATGAATTTAAACTATAGTCTTATCATGTATAAATCATGGATGCCTCTCATCACAAATATGATATGATTAAATACCCTCACATGAAATGGTATCCTCCTTCCAGCATCAGTGTCTTACCATGCCATGTTCCATAACTACGTATGATTGATTCCACCTACTATCGTCTAATCATAGTATTTTTCCACTATGTATATAGGTTTTGAATTGAGTATTCTTTTTAAAATTCTGTGAGTATGGTGGTATCTTTGGATATCTTTGAATTCCATTTTATCACGACTTCAATAAAAAAAATCCTTGCTAAGAAACCCATGCCCTCTGGTCTAAGAACAATGATCATAAACTAGAAACATCCCTGATGTTCTAAACTCTACAAACATAAACTTTTAGCTGGCATAGTATATGTTGTAAGTCAATAAAATTAAAAGTCTAATGTCCTCATCACATAATGTAAAACTACACCCTTACCACATTTTAATTTGGGATTCCTTATATGAAAATTATAGAATGACCAAAAAATGAAATTCCTCATCATATGACATTATATTGTATCCTTACCCCATATGAAACCATGATGCCTCATATGAAAATAATTGGATGATAAAAAAACCTAATTTCTAACATAAATGATATTAAATTTATTCCTTAACCCACAAGAAATTGGTATTATTCATATGTCAATTTTGGTATAACCACATAAACCAATGTCTTCTACACACGACATTAAACAATGAGCCATACCACATGTGAAAACAGGATACCTCATATGACATGAATGGGATAAAAAAATATCCTCTTTCATTGAATGATATTAAATTATTTTATTACCTTATTAAATGAACATTATATTCTCTATATGTACCATATGAGATGTTTGAAAATTCATTCTATAGAGGACACAACTCTTACCGATATCGGTGTTCCACCATTCCATGTTCTAAAACTATGTGTGGCTTGATTTTGATTCTCATGAGATATATGGTGACTCCATGATATCTAATCTTAGACCCATACCCACCCTTGACATATTTTTTGTTATTTCACCTCCATGATATGCAAGATTGTTAGCTATTGAAAAGTTCATCAAATGCATTTGAGCACATTTCAGAATATCATGCACTGCACCTAGCATACCCTATCAGACATTACCCACTTCCACCTCCATAATACATGATTTCTTCAATTTTGATAATAATTTTCATCCTTTCCTAAATGGGGCCCCTATTGTAAATGGTCTATGGAAACATTTTCTCACCTACCATCTTGGGGTTACACCTCAATGTTTTCTGAGAAATAGATTATATATTCAGTGTTTCAAATACAGTAAATAGTAGATCAAACATTTTTTCAACCTATCCTAAACAAACACTGGTGAAGAACATATGTTTTGAACACATTCAATTGTTTTTACCCACCCATTAGTCATTTCATTTTTAATATCCATGTCTTGATAGTCATGATCTTCCCTCGTGAGACATACCAATCATAATTTCCCATTGTTCTATTATCCCCTATAGATAATAGATACTTTATGCCACTTATTATTTCATAAATCAATAATAGAACTTGAAGGCTTAGGATTTGTTCGGGATTTTTCCTCAAGTATGGTTGAGATTCTTGTTCACAATATTTTATGAAATCTATGACATTAAACTAGGATCCCAATTCTATGATTCATAACATTAAACTGATGTGTCATGTTGCTCATGGAATCAGTTGCCAAAAATTTATAGTGTGTCACAAACCTTACTTTCCATTCAAACTCAAATGATATGTGTTTCCATATGGTCTATTCATTATTTCCTAAAACTATTTTCAATCGGTCCAAATAATATGACCATAAACTATGAGCCCACAACAAATTATCCTAACCATCAAATTCTATAAATGTTATCTTAGATATGTTTCATGTCACATGGTTTCTTAGACTCTACATTCATGTCATGTTACCATTCCCCTATTACGCACACATCATTCAAAGACACAAAACCATTAGTTCAAGCATCACGATCATTAAATTTTTATGAGTATACATACATTTATTTTCATTTTTGAGGGCCTAATTGGGGACCATTACTATGGTTGTTTAACCCTCAATCAGAATAATAACATTTATGGGATGCAACCACACTTAAGTTGAAAATATATGACCATAAATTATTTAGAGAAACATGGTCTAAGAATAGTGAATGAAAACTGGGAGTCATGTATTGATCATTATGGAGACAATCTATTTGATATCCCATAGGCCAAAAAATTTGACCTCAAAGTACTAACAACATCTTGGTAAAAATATTATGACATTAAACTACTAATGGAATAAAGGAAAAATGTTAGTCAGGTAGAAAAACTATAATGGAAACTTGAGAAAGAGTCTAAATCCCCTTCCAGACTTCTCCCATTAATCCTAAATAAATTAGGGGATAAGTAGAAAGAGTTTCACATATAGTAGTGAACTAAAATGGACCACAGGGAAAACTTGTATTTTATCATTAAACCTATCTGTTTTGGAAAATGTTAGTGGAAACCATTAAGATCTATTATCCATAGAATTCCCTCTATGGGTACCACATTTGTGTTACCCTCTAAATCAACCCTCTACCTCTGTTACATGGTTTATATTCACATTATTTGAAATATCTTGGTCACAAGATGGTAAATTGGTCTATGAAAATCCTAATCACATGATGTTAAACTATGAAATACAATATCCTCACCATGAGTTGTTAAACTACATGTTAACCTTCCTTATTTCATGTCTCCGAAATATCAAGAATCTGAATCCCCCACATGAGAAGATTCTATATCCCTTCGATGATAGTTACCTACCACATCATTAATGTTCCTCAACCAGGGCTCATCATCAGAGAAAATGATCCCATTGGATGATGAATTGAATGTTTTATCAGATTGATAAAATTAATAAATATTCACATATCCATTGTGACATGATTCTAGTAGTGATAAACACCATTAAAACATTTCATCTCTTCACCTCTATGAATTTTACCTCATGTGAAACAAATTTCCATATTTTTCATGTATGAACACCACAACCCATTAATTAAAAAATTTCGACGTTAAAATACCTCACTAATCACCGAGAGCACATTGCCCTATTATAATTATGATAATTTTTTTGATATGCACAATTTTTTAAACATGTTAAATGGTCGACAGTCATGCCTTACCCATCCAATGAAAAAAAATCAATAATGGTTTCTATATTTAATATATGGCCAGCTGTTATAATCCCTCATCATGACACCCCATTTGGTTTTCAGATCTTGGGATTAAAATTTCACACTCATGATGACCCCATTTTTCTGGTAGAATTTACTTTCCCTATAATAAAATCATTCATGGACCAATTCACATTGATAAAGAAATTTTGATGTTTATAATGATTCATCCTCCTACCATAGCCTTTTTTGATGGGACATTACTGGGGGTCATTATTAATGTTAAGACTTGAAGTGTCAGACCCTTATCTAGTAATCAAATAGAAATGATAAATATTTTTTATCCTATTTTATTCCCTCACCAAGTATGAATCATTTGTGATTAGGTATTAATTTTTTATTTCCATGGTAATACTATCAAGGATGAATGCAAAATTGTTATTTTTAAAGAAAACATATAATTTTAAACAACATGTCCAATGATTGGGATGGTAATCCACTTATTGAATCCCCAAAATTATTTCATGATAAGTTATGTTTTACTAGTAATAAGATCCATTTTATGAGCTCTCAATATTAGGAGATGAATTTTGAGAATCCTACAGATTTTACTTCTGCTCTGCTAGATCAACAAACTACATCTCAGTGAAAGGGAAAATTTCTTCCACCATAATTTTCACCCGATCCTACGCTTCTTTGAACTAAAACACAAAATATTACACCTCTTATTACTTTACCTTAACCACCACAAAGTTATCCATAAGTTGGCTGATGATATCTACTTTCCCACTAATGGAGGTTGTATGTATGTTTTCCTACACCTCTCCAAGTGAAGTCTCTTCTTCAGCTACAAAAAGTGCTCGGGTACCCTAAATCATTTTTTTCTGGTGACATCAAACTCCTAACACATGGAATGTTATTTTTCAATTATTAGATCTTTATCAATTCATTAGAGGGTGATAGATTTCACTTTAATAGTCCCTAAGCTATGCTAAATATGGAATATATATCCCACCTGGTTTGGAAGGTCATCTAGTGGAGTGTGAGTGACAAAATTATGAACACACCTCCATAAATTATGTTAAACGGCATGGTTATCCAAAAAATAATATGAGACAAAATACATTATTACCTCAGGTGGTTATGGCTCATACTTTTTGAATACCTCTAATATATGAGTGGCCAGATCATCTACATGTTCTTACTCAGGATCACTCTTCCCCAATTTCAGGGAAATTACATCCTCTCTAAACCTTAACCTATAGTGATACATCCATCTAACTCTTATAGAAATTATGATGTAATTTTATCCACTATATAATTCATACACTCCCATATCAGTGGCATGATCTCAACAACCTTCATTGAGGCCTCTTCTACACATCCACTTATGATAGCACCTCTGAGATAAGTCCAACCATCCAAGCCTCCTGGATTACATAATTTATAGGAATGATGTTCACCACCCCTATTGAGGCTCCAGATCTGGAAGCCACATCCTATAGAATCATTAAGGTATTCAAATACACCACAACCTCTTCAATTTCCATCTTCAAAATCATTGAATCATCCACTTCTACTACCCTAGGATGATCATCTTCAAAGGTGGCTATTCTTCATAACATGGTTTAGACTACCATTTAATGTCATGGGTTAGTTGATTAGAATTATGTGAGGTTGAAAATAAGGGAAATGGTTGAAAGGTGAATGGCATTTCATTAATAGAACATCATGACAAGTCTCATTGAAATACTGAAGTGTTGGCCACCAAGAGATGATCTTCCCCCTATATTTGTCTCCAATATTTGTAGGTCACACATCAACCGACTGTTAGTTTTTTGTCGCCAAATTTTTTGGGAGAGGACGTATATTCATCCCCTCAAGGTTTGGGGATCCGTAATTGTCTTCCATAGGTTAATCATGAACCTCCCCCTCTTCAATTCTATATGATTCCTACACATGTAAAAACTTATTTAGGTAGAAATCATCATGGTCGGGTAATATCCAAGTCACCCAAGACAAGATGATTTAAATAATCAATAGAAGCACATCAATTTGTTGAAGTGTCATGATATGAGTTTATTCAATAGAGATACCCTGACCCTTCAACCTAATCCACCCCACTATTCATGTGGAACATTTGAAGACTCAGATGAGATGGAATAATTTGAAACACCGTTACCTGATTGGGTAGGGGATGTACAATTCCATGTGAGTATATTGGGTCCTCCAGCTCTACAACGTAATGCATCTCTTCAGTATGGGAAACATAAAATACTACCATAATATGGCCTATCTCAATAAGGAATATCCCCTAATAATATATTATCATTGATATCCAATAAAGAAAAGTGATCATTTTATGTAGTCTAGAACACTTCCAGATGTTGGAAGTAATTGCATCCCTAGGAAGATCAGGGTGGTGTAGTAGTATCCTTAGATCAAGCACGTGATTCCTCGGGACTACACAAGATGTTCTTCCTTCCCCCCGAATCCTCTTCTTAGGAGAATCATGTTTGATTCTACTCCCCATCCTATAGTTCCCATCGATGCATGATCAGGAATTTCCTACTCTATATTCACTGCTCCACCCATCAAACTGATTATCCCTCTATGACATTCTCTATCCACTATAATTTGTTTGCCCCATGGATGTGGGACCCGTTATTAATCATTGTTCCATGTGAATTTCCTCCACATCGTGTCCTCAGGATATCTGATCTCCCTACATAGTTCTTAATAATTGATTAGACAATAAGAAAACATGGGTAGTAGAAACTTATTCCCCTAACTTTTTCATCAGTTGAATACAAGTTATATATCACATTGAGGAATTGGGGTTGGAATTCACTATGTACAATTATGTAACCCCAATGTTGGAATCACTTGAGGAATCTGAAAGGACATGGAATGTGATGTGGGATGTACGATACACAAATTACCTTAGAGTCCCTGCTCACCACCAGTACATCACCTCTAAAGGGTATTTGGTACATATCCCTTTAGATGGAACCACTTCCATTCAATTTCTATTCTTAGGAAGTGAGTAAGAAATAGTAATTAAGTGTCCTAGTAACCCGATACTCGCTAGTTGTTCCATTGAGCTCATGTTTAGAGTTAGACACCAGATAATGTTTAGGTTTGACAATCAGAATACTGTGTTGAAAGGTGATATAGGGTTCACATACACATATTAAACATTTTTTATGATAAATAACCCAAAATTAAGTGGAATGAACCACTTACATGGTGGTTGTTCATCCAATGTTTTAAATGGTAGAGCACTTTGAAAACAAATTTACAAATACTAAATCCACTTCGTTGATCTATTGCCACATCACCAACATATACAATTTGACGAGGGTTCCCAACCAAAATCCCATTAATGAATTATGATTTTGTGAAATCCATAAATATTTTAACACAACAATAAACCCAACAAGCATGACCATATTATCCTTAGGTATAACATGGTATCCCAACATATTCAATTGGATCACATCTAAAATCCTCCGGTATGAGTGGACCTTTCCTCATTCAGTCTCCTTTTAGAATTAACACAACCTCCAAGGTATCATATCCACTGATTAATTCATGAAATATTGGAAACATTTGTTGATTGGAATATCCCTTATCTATGGAATGTGGTTATTTTTTCTCTACACTAAATAATACCACACAATTTCAATGGATTCCATATACTCTTGGTAATAATATAAAACCAATATAGGGAGTAAATAACCAAAAAAGTCTCCTTGTATTTGGATACTATAAATGTGTTATATATACCAGTATCTTATTCTGACCTCCAAATGGTCTAGAAAGAATGTGTTGGTCTCTGGAAACAACCTTCTCAATAGAATTGGCGTGATATGTTTGTAAAAGGTTGACATGAAACTATGGGTACCATCTTGCTTTATAGTTCCCAACTCACTTAATCTCCACAGAAAATTCATTATAGGACTGCATACCTAGTATTCTATTGACCAAAATTCCATTATTTTTTCACCATGGAGTTGGTCCCAATACTTTGTCTAGCCTTTTAGATGGTTTGCTAGACCCTGAATGAGAGTATTTTTTCTACTGAGTGGGAGACACTTCTTCATCCATCACCTCCCTATTGACATTTTTCACATGGTTCTATTAGGTGTGATCAGTAAGAGACAAGTGATTATTCATGATGTTACCCCCAATATCCATGTTCCATGGGTGATGTCATGTAAAGATCCTTGAAAATTAGGCGGGACCATATTGATCAGTATTGGGGATGAACAAGTCATCCCTTATCCAAAAACTAAATATTGTTATCCTATTGCATAGTGGTTAATATATTGGTGCATCCATAATTATTGCAGTGAGTGTGTCATGGTTTAACATAGTCTAAAATATCCTCCCAATCAAGCAGTTTCTATCCATATCAAATCATTGGTCAGTGAATGCCTCTCCACCCACAACATCTAATATCGGTTGATAGTCCTTTTTAGTATCTTCCTCTTGAATATATACGTTACCCATCAAGGTGTAATCCCCATCCATATATAAGATGTATGACAAAAATTTATTTAATATAGGCCCTAATCGTATGATGTTTAACTTTATGAAAATATCCTAATAACATTTTGTAAAACTATATTCATACACTATTAATATAATGTAGGATTCCCCATGTATGAATTCTATAGGACGATCCCTTGAATCTTACCATGTCTAATGAAAATAGGATTCCTCATATATGATCATATCGGGATGCCACCTCCTCCCCTACTATCAAAAAAAATTTCTATGATGGAATGAATCCATGAATAATCCCCACACCATACTCTCTAAATTTGTGATGTACCTACGACCCTATGCAACTTTCTTCATTAATACCTTCAACAATCCCTTGATTACGCTCCCTTCATGACATTGGTGTCCTTATTGGACTTCTTAATTCTACATACATCAGACATATCATAAGACCATTAACTATGGCATCAAACTACATGGGTTTTGATCCATGTTTACCGAAATTGTACCCCAAATGCCACTAGGTCGTTCTATCTAGATAAATCATTGTGTGAAATCTCCCCCTGGTGGACACACTCAAAAAATACCCCTATGTCAAATGTTCCACCCATGGGGGTACACACTATACCATATCCATGTGTGAAATAATTTTCCATGGAGGTACACACTCCAAAATAATCCATGTGTGAAATATTCCCCCGTGAGGGTACACCCTCCCAAAAATTCCAATGTGAAACCTTCCCTCCAAATGGTATACAATCTACTATATCCAAGTGTGAAATCCCCCCTTAGAGAGGACACAATAAGCTAAATAAAATTATGAAATACCACCCCTGAGGAGACACACTCGACCAAATCCAAAAGTAATATCTTCTACCTATGGGAAATCACTCAATAAAATATATATGTGCAAAATCACCCCACTTGATGGGAAAATCCCCCAAACCCGAATTGTGAAATCTAACCCCTCGAGGAACTCTTAACCACCCAACCATTTCCACATGATGTTAAACATGTAACTAATACATATCTATAGGATATTAAACATATTTTCTGATCCATGACCCATATCATATAGAGTAAACATTGGATGACTGTTGTAAAACTAATTGAATGCATTACCCCCACGACATCAGTTACCCCATGAACAATAAGGGAATCCTGAGGTTCTTGTGTGTAAGATTCCTCATATTAGATGACCCAAAATTTAAAGGGGGTGGTTTTAAAAGTTCCGAAGTATAAAAACATCTCCAACATTTATAGAAATTCCCAATTTAACTATATACCCTAACCAATGGTGGCATCCACCTTGAGGAAAAATCAACATAATTAACCAACATCCACCTTAAGATGGAACTGAGAATGAGTTTCACGAACACGAATTAAAAAATGGAGACTCATACTAGGATTCAAGCTATAAGGAGGAATACATGTATGTATAATACTATAACACATAATCTTGTTTCAATCAAGGATTTTACATTGATAAATAATTTGATGGAAGCTACTCATATTTGGAATATTGGAATGTCGGGTAAAAGCATCACATCACTTAGCCGTTAAGAAATGAATGATAATATATAAAATATATGAAACAAAGGATCTGATATGAGGATTAAACTACGTGATACATTTTATATATTTATGTTTAAATATATTAAATCTCTTTTATTTATTACAACGCACATAACACTATATTAAAACAAAACAAAATACTCTATTAAAATATTATTATTTAAAATTTGACAATTAAAACCAAGATATTAATTTTAATGGAAAAAATGTGAAAAAATAATTTATTAAACCTCATTTTTTAACCATTTTCATGGGATAGGTATTGATTATAAAAAATAATTATAATTTGAAGGAAACAATTTTTTTCATCTGAAAAGTGTATTTTTTCTAAATTGTAGTTTAGTCGCGATTTGAAACCATAATTTAAAATTGAATTTTAAGAATATTATAACATTTATTTTAAAAAATGAATTTCATTTCAACAAACACCATCTAAATTTTTTTATCTGGTGAGTGTTTCATATTTATAAAAAATGTTTCATTTTTTTGATGAATATAGAAAAAATGTTGGTTTTTTATTGAAAACTATCATTTTGTTCATATAATTTAAATGGTTAAATAATATTATAAATTGTGTATAAAGTATAAAATAGTTTGATTATGTTAAAATTGAATTAATTTATGATATTATATTCTATTTCATATAGAATTTTGATATTAAAACTACATATACTTATCAAATGTTTCTCTTTGGAAACCCATTTTTTCATCACAACTGCGGTTAAATTTTTATATTGAATTGTTCCAATTTTTTGAATTTAATTTATAAAAATGAATTAAATATTTTTAACTAGATTAATTAATATTAACTAATAATATAAAATAATATGTTTACCACTATGAATATCAAAATAAGAAAATAATAATTACCACAGTAAAGGTAAAAACTGATTTACATGGGGGTTAATCTAAGATGACAAGTGTTAAAAATAACATATTTTTATTCAAAAACCATTATATAGAGATATTTATAAATTATATAATATATGTGTAGAAGAGAATCCATTTTTGGAATATTCATCCTTGATAAAAACATTTGTGTAACAGATTATTTTCAAAACATCCATGTGTGTCCTCTCCCCACTTATTAAATGGTAGACCATATCCTCACATATTCCCAAAAAAATACTTTTTTTTGTTAAATAACATTTCAAATAACATCCTTACTCCCCAAAATCCTAGATCTATATTTTTTTTATCATAAATTCATCCTAGGAAGTATTTTGTTTCATGCTTTAAGATGTTGTTTGAAGAAGAGGTAATGTTATTAAAAAAAAATTTATACTTCTATTTACAATTCATTATAATATTATTATACCAATATTATATAATATTATCATTATATTAGGTATAATATTATGTTATTATATTAATGTAATGAAATATATATTTTTTATTCCAAGAAATGGAAAATGAATGTGTTGATCATGTTTGCGGAGGGAAACCGCCTCACGAACTGAGGTAATTAATTTTACATCACATTAATTAATGGATGGAAATATATATATAATTAGAATATGTATTATATATAAACAGTATTGTTATTATTCTGTATATTCAATATCACATATATATTATTACATTCTATTCTTCTTAAAATACATTAATAACGATCATTTTATTGGTGGAAAACCGTCTTGTGAAGTGACATGATTCTTTTATGACTTATGATTTACATGGAAGGTAATAAGGAATAATTTAGGGAAAAAATATGAAAAATATGAAGTTCCATATATTCAATTAAATTAATATCTCCCCAAATTCCATAAACTTTAACTAGTTATGTAAATGCTAATGTCACTCGTTCATTTTTACAACCAACCGTCTCCACGGAGCGATTTGATCCATTATTCATGTTTAAATTTAAATATTGATACTAAAAATTTATCTAGGGAAAAAAATTATATTTATAGGATTAATATAATTTTGGATATAAAGAAACTATATAATATTCCATTGAACTAGAACATTAATGACAAAACACACATAAGAAAATAACAAATTGAAACCTAAAACAATTAAAGTAATGAAATATTATAAACAAAAGGGTTGTAAAATTTCATAAAGGGATAATATATAATCTATATATATACTAAAGTAGGCTTTTTTTCAGACATGTGTCACTGCCACATTAACTTACCCCACTATTCTATAACCCTATTCCCTCAATCCATCGCCTCAGCCACTACCCTGGTCATGATTTTCCTCTTCATTCTCCACTGTATAAAAATATTTGACTCACACTCACCCCCATCCCTCATCTAATCCCATTCCGGAATCTCCTCTCCAGTCGTGGATCCTCCATCCTAGATTTACTGCTAATAGTTGATTCCTCCCACCATCGTGATTTTCCTCTTCGTTTACCACTGCTTGAAATCCTCCTCAGATTGACATCCTCGTCGACCAACTATTTTCCTCTTCATTTATCGATGCTTTAAATCCTCCACAGATCGACATCCTTGTCAACCAATGATTTCACCGAACTAGGTTTCCCTCAATCTTATCTTAATGGTGTCAATATTTCACCGATCTACCTTCCCCATCATCCAAATTTTTTTCTGATCTAGATTTTACCAATCTTGGTTTTCCGCAATCATATTCTCCTCCCACAAACCTCTGCCTGATCATTATCATTGCAAACCTCCACTCAATTTTCATTGCTTATGGTTCATAATGTTTGATTCTCCTCCCGCATAACAGTAGGTGATGTTCCTCCCCAATGGGTCCCGAAAGCTTCTTCTCCTACCAAAAACCACCTCTAGATATTCTTTTCTATTTGAGTCATCCAGTTAAACAGGAAATCCACTCCATTATATGGATACCAACATGAGTTTATCAAAATTTAAGGACAACTTTGACCACACACTATTTACTCCGAACTACTCGCTGCAGAGTCCGCCGATTTCATATGATATCAATCAATTCCTTTGATACTACTTTAGATCAGGAATAGTGTTACCTATAATGGAGGTAACCCTACATTTTCCCAAACGTTCTTAACATTAAACTATTTATTGATTCATTTTTAGTTTATTTTTTTCAATTAAGTTATTAGTAGCGATTCTGTTTGTAGTTGACATTAGCTCACAACGTCTACTATAAACGACCTGCTTAAGCCATCAATGATCTCATTCGATATCAATATAATTCTACGTGTCAGCTTTGGCACCAGAATTGTGTCGCCTATACTGTAGGTAACCTTGTATTTACTGAAAACTTCATTAATGTTAACTTTTGATCGATTCAGTGTGCATTCATTTATTTTATTACTCAATGTATGTCTTCTATCATTGCCTTCAGTTGCACTGATCTCTGAATTACTCCCTACAGATACAATATATTCATTACTGTCACATAATAAATTGGATCCTATGTTTACTGTGGTCATACAAAATATATGTTCATTGAAGCAGAGTGAGAATACTCTGGTTGGTTGGTGATCAAATTCTTGTTTCACTTAATGGTATATTCTCCATTTCTATGCATTCTATTTTATTAGCCGAGATGAAATTGAAAAAAACCTTCTTTAATGGTAACTGCTGATTGATACAATGTTCATTAATTGATGATTTACTCTACGTCCATCATCTATCGCTTATTTCATTTTCACCACTCCAAGAATTACTCCCTACAGATACAATATATTAATTTATATTACATAGAAATTTGGATCCAGTGCTAACTGTGTCTATCCAGAATAAATTTTCAGTGAAACACAATGAGCAGATTCTGGTTGGTTGGTGAGAAGATTCTGGTTTCACATAATGGTATATTCTCTTTCTTATGCATTCTGTTTTATTACATGATATTCCATTGACATTCACCTTATATGTGTCCATAGATTAACTTTTTTGTACATGATCAAGTTATTGTAATTATGGTCGATGAGGCCCACGAAAGAACCCTTTCGACAGATATCTTATTGGGAGTCCTGGAAAAGGTAAATTTTTTATAAGATCAATCTTTGTGAAATTTTACCAAAAATTGAATAGTTCATCTGTAACCTTCATTCACTTATCATCATAAAATCCAAATTCAACATTGACGACTTGAACTGCGCCTCATTATCTCATAAACTACAATTGAATAAAAATAAATCACTTATATTTTCGTGAAGGTTTTTATTTAAGGACTAATATGTGATACAGATTACCTTTTTGTGGGATGGGTGTTTCCATTCAGTCATGTTGACAACACAACTTTATTAAATATTTCAAAATGTTATAAAGTGTTTAACAATGGATGATGTGGACCTTGGATCAAGCGTCTAATGTTCTATATTATCCATTGAGGTATGTTGTTTATATTGTATGATATTTCCCTCAACTCATACAAATGGACACCCTTTTACCATTTATATTTCTTTGGTTTTTCTTTTAAAAACCAAAAAATATATCTTAAGCAACCAGTTTGGCTTATAGTGGGGAAAATGATATTTGTGAAACAACAAAAATAAACAAGAATTAAATGACAAGGTATTTTTTAGGTGATGTTATGACAATTTAATTGGACCTATCATGGAAGGGGGTTTGTTGTGAAAATATAACATGTTGAAGATCCTGTCTTGGATTATATACAAACCCCAATTTTGAATGTTATGTCAATCCATGAGTATGTTCTATTTTCTTTGGAGTAATATGTTAATGTGATGATAAGTTCATTTACAAATTTTTTAAATGTTCAATCCACTATTAAGTTTTTATTTCGTATTCTTATCAATAATTTATCCTTCAAATAGTTTTAATTTGATTTATGGAATTGTTTTTATTTATTTTCTTCACACTTATATTATTTCTGGTGTATCTCATAGTGTCATATCAAATATAAATAATTTATCTTAAAAAATGTAATCTTGCATATTTATTTCTCATATTCTTATTTAGGAGTCCATGGTTGATGGAGCGGTATTTCTTACAAGGGAAGTTGATACTGATGTTACTCTCCAGTTGTTAAATGATGAACACAAAACAATGGAAGAAATTATTCAGGTGTGTTTATTATATATTTAAGTCATTATTCATATTCTAAATAATTTATTTTGGTATTTTTACATATATCTACTTATTGTTTATTTTTTCGTGGGTTTTCCTACAATGACATGAATCATCCCTTTTAATCTAATTTCAGTTCTTCTAGGATGATTCAATTCCTCATTAATAATATGTTTTCTACTTTTATGTATTCTTTCGTAATTGAATTTTTGTAGTAATTTTAAATATTACCCCATTGAAAATCATCATACAATTACCTGGCGCATCAGTCACACAGTATTATGAAACATGCCTCCCCTGTCAAAAGATTCTCCAGTATTCACCTTTTAATTTCAGTGTATTCATTTTTTATTTGATATATATTAAGAAACATTACATGATTACATGGGAGCTCCATTATAAAGAGATGTGATGAAAATGGTTGTTGTGTACCACCACATGAAGGTTAGTATGCATACACAAATTCTTTATTAATCTCATTAATTATTCATTAGGAAGAAGAGTATTTAGGTATTTATTCATATTCTAAATTATGTATTTTGGTATTCTAACATATTATAATTGTCTTTTATTGTTTTTCATATGTTGTTTTCTTGAAATGACATGCATCATCTCTTTTAATCTGATTTCATTTATTCTAAAACAATTCCATTCCTCATTAATAATAAGTATTCTACATTTATGTATTCTTTCCTAATAATATTTTCATAGGATGTTTCTGGTTTAATTCATGGTATTAAAGTTTTTCTATGGAAAATTGACATGTCTTTGTTCAATTTAACTTAGTTAAAAATATTAATTTTTATTGAATGTAAAAAATTATTATAATTATTTTATTTAAAAAAAATTTTACATCCAAATATTGTTTATTTAGTTGGAGTATTGATTTCACTTTTATTGATCATTTTTTTATCCAAAATATATCCAACATTATTTTATAATATGATTTTATGTGCTTATCAATTTAGGATGTCTGTTGGTATAAAAGGGGTTTTATCCTTTACCTTAGAAGTTTGCCTTTTCCCTTCAACATGATCCATATGAAGATTTTCAATCCTGTGTTCCCTTTACTTCTATAATTCATGTGCTTGTCATTGGCCTTCCTAGAATTTGATAATTACTGCCCACTATGTGTCCTTTCTCCTTGCAGCTGTATTTCCAACCACGAGGATCATGCTTAATCAATGGTACTCTTTGTTCGTGTTCTGTTCTTCTGAGTAGCTATTAAATAGTAGGATTTGTGCAGTTAAGTTAAAACTCTCTGATATAATTTTCATGATAGATACTAATGATTTAGATGGATTTTCACCATTTTTTTCAAAAATCCATTAATTAATTCTCTTGATTTTTTAGGAACATTTCCTGATGTCAATAAAAACACAATCACCGATAATTTATTCTTTTTATGTTTTCTTTTTTCTAGAATGTCTTTGTTCTCACTATGCTTCCATTTTTTTGGAAATTGTATTATATTGTTTTCATGTTAAATTTAGAACCAAACATGGAAGTGTATAAAATTTCATTTCTATATCACCTGCTCTATTTAAACATGCCAATGATCCTAGCTAAGAGCATTCATTGTGGTAAACAAATTTTTTTATGCCTCTTAGATTAGTTATTCTTTAGATACCCCCTGCTTTAATTATAACATTACTCAGTTGATACACTACTATATCTCAAAAAGGATAATAATAATATAATCATATGCTTATAGAGTACTTGACATACTATTAACATGGATTTGTATTCTTTTAATCCAATCACTGTGTTATTTCTCTATCCACACTATCTAGGTTTTGGGACAAGATTATGTAGAATAATTCCAATCCATTTCCATACACATGATTTTTAAATAACAAAATAATTTCTCTACCTATATGCGTGACAAAATGAGGAAGTGATGTTAGAGTAAGATGTTCTATTTCACAGAGTCGAATGTTTGTTTACATGAAATGGAATGATTAAATTTGACCACCTGAATTATTATTTTTGGTTTTGTAGACTATATTTGTATCCGTAAGCTATCCAAATTTATTTTATAATATATTTTTGGTTCCTTGAAATTTATGTTCTTTCTGGTTATAAATAAGTTTTCTATTTTCATTTTCCAAAAATAAATTCAAAAATGAAATATATTTTATATGAGGAAAGACATTTTTAGAAACTGAGAATGGTAATTACAGTTTCATATACATTTTTTCATGTTTTTTGGAAAATGAGAATACTATAAAAGTTAAATCACTTACAAAAGCATATAATTTCTATTAATGGTGTATTTTTTTGGGTTAAATGATGAAAAACTAATTTTTGGTGCCCCTAATTTCCAAATCTCAGTTTTTCATTGTATTTTTGTGTACTTTGATGAAAAATAGTTTACTATTATTTGATATAGTGTTCAAGATTAAGTGGTTCTTCCAAATATGGGGGTGCATCGACCATGCCTAGGAAGGGAAAAGGAATGGAATGGGTAATAAAAATTCTTACACAGTTTATTATGTTATGTTTTATAGATCTACATTGTCTTTATCCCATTCAAATGGTGTGTTCTATTATATGTAGTGTCAACAATATTTTTAATTAAAATGAATTTCCCATTTTTTGTTTTGACATATTTGTTTGAAGAATATATGTGCAAACAGATTGTGTTCTATTGGTTAATGCCTTTTCCTTTAGTATTCAACTTCTTAAACCTATTTTTCACATGATTATATTCCATGATATTGTTACCGCACAGAAATATTGCTTCTGTATTGGCTGGATAATTAGGGTGCCATTTGAAATGGTTTGGAATATATCCATTTATTCCATGGTTTGTCATTTACTGTTTTATGCCCTCAACTACAACATTTTATTATTATTATTAAAAAAATTTAAAATTTCAATTTTAATGCTCATTTACTTCATGTAATTCAAATATCCATGATGAAAATAATAATTTATTTCTTATAAATTATCCAACATTTTTTCAAATGTATTTATTCAAGATGATATCTATTACATGTGAAATGCATCCTTATTACATTGGACCAAATATTATAGAATTTCATACAGGTTGAAGTGAAAATGATTCATTATTATTTATATGTTTGTGTTTACCAATTAGATATACATTAATATTTATGGATTTCTTATTTAATTGTATCCCTATTGTGAAAAAGGTGTTTTTTACATATATTTTATACAAATTTCTTGATTTCTTATTAAAGTGTTCCATTTTAGTCACACATAGTATGTTTTACTAAATATTAATGTATGTGTAGGTAAATATTTTGGATGAATGTGTATGTCATCCGCTCTAGCTTATTACATGTTCTTTGACCACTATAACTCTAAAAAACTATAAAACCAGGTACAACAACAAGTTTTTTTTCGAGATATGTTTTCTTTGTTGGTCATCAACCATTTAACAATGAAATATTAATAGTTATAGGTACTTTTACTAAATATGAATTTTCATTTTTTAGAGTAGTAAATATTTTTACACAATATAGTGTCTTCTATTTTCTTTGATTAGTGGATCATGTATTTTATTTCAGCACTGAATATTTTTTTACAAAATTTTTTGTGAACTGGACATCTTCCTGTTTGTGAATACTTTTTGTGTTTTACCTCCATGATGTTGTGTTTCATGATTTAATTGTTTTTGATGATTTTTCATATGTCTTAGATTTCATACACTAGAGAGTTCCTTTTTTACCCTATTCAGTGATCTGTTTTGTGGTATTGATGCTATCTCAGAGATGCTTCTGTGTTTTGTTTGATGACGGGATATTTTACTGGCTGTCCTAGGCTGATTTCTCCACAATAATGCCCTCTATTTTCTGATTATCAATTTCACAGCTTTATGGCAGTGCTTGAATATTTTCTTGAGGTTTCTATTTTGAAGAATGGGAAGGCATGGCATGGTCGACCAGCTCCTCTACAGGCTTCCTGGAATACATTTTCCATTGGTATGACCTCCTTTTTCTGTTCCACATATTCCTTCTAGCAGAGCATGAATATCATTTGGCAATGCATGACCTATGAGGATGGGATGATCCTGACGTATCTCTATGTTTTTCTTTGTGCTAGAAGAATATTAGATTCCCAGAAGCATGTTGTCATAGTATTTGTTGAGTACTTTTTTAACACATGGTTTTCTCTACGCTCGAACCATGCACTAAATTATGTGAAGGTGATGTTGTAATGTAGGACGACATTATAAATAGCTTATTGATAGATCCTTTTACTGGTTTTCATTTATAAATGGTGGTTTTAGTATATTAAGGACTTTTTCATGTTTCATTTTAGCCTTCATATTATAATGAAAACTATATAACAACTTAAAGGGCATGGCTCAACTTGATAGAGAAGCAAAGTTGTGCAGACATTAGCTTCCCTTCAAAACTGGATTGGTGGAGTCCATATAGTCAGTTCAAGCCTTTTTGGAGATCATGGAATAGTTGACAGATGTTTGTTTTGATAAATTGTTTCCTCTTGAGTTTTTGATGGCTTTTTATCAGTGTATTTTTTGGTTTGTAATTTTATCCTTCTCTGCTGAGGTAAATTCATTGCATGTCAAGTTCGTACTACCTCATTTTCTTTTTAATAAATTTTTTTGAGTCATGAACAGGGTGAACAATTCATGTTACTACTTTTACTAAAAAAATAATCAAATATCAGGTAGTCACCTCTCCCCTTATTCAACTCTTACCTATTGAAATTTAATATATGACTGATAAAATTTTGATATTCAATTTTATTTTATCTTATTTAAATTGTATGGTAACTCATGATCTATGTTTCTACATGGTCAAAATGAATTACCATTCCTTCACATTAATAATTAATGTTTTATACTATTATTATGATGTCTTTTTTCTTTAAATGTTTCAATATGACCTACCACTAAATTTTATAAAAACAAATATTTTATAATTTTCATTTGTAAATTTTTAAAATATGAATCCCTTTTGAAAATGAAAATTTATTTATAGTGTCATGTGAATGCACAGGTGGGGTACTAGTTATATAAATAACCGCATGGTTATTTTATAAATGAATAAATCTCTTGGAATTATTATGTAAGATTTTTAATCTGGATAAACTAAAAGGATACATGAGGTAAGGGATATCGTCTCAATTTTTATTTGTTGATGCATGTTGTATTGTTATGAAACAAATTTATTTTATATGTTGTATATAATACCCTATTGGTAGGTAATATCATGATTCCTTAATAATTAATTGTATTTTATGTTTCAATTTGAATTATTTCATCCTTGTGGATTTTACATGAGTGTTACCATGCGGTAAGGGACATCGTCATAATTTCTATTCAGAAAGGATTGCATAATTTTTTTGTAAGTAATATATTTTGTTATCATGTGAATGATACCCATTATAATGTAATATCTTGAATCCTGTATAATTCATGGTATTTTATGTCTCAATTTCATATATTTCTTTTTATGTAATTTTACATAAAGGATAAAATTTGGTAATGTTTTTCAGAATTCAATTTCATTTCATTGGTATATATTTCCTCCCAGTTGACTTTGATATTCTGTTATTATGTGTGAAAAATATTTTTATTAAGTGATGGTGTATTTCCATTTTTATGTGTATTTATATTGGATACACATAATAAATTCATTGATTAAACATCACTTCAATGGTTTGATCATTGGTAGGGATTTTATCCTAATTTCCTCACTATTAAGACTTATTCGAAATTAATCACTAATTAATTTTTATGTGTTGTATGTTATACCCATTTTAGATAATTTTAATTAAACATTACATTTAAATTAAATAAATATTTTCATTATATAATAATTAAGATTATTTCCTAAATCAAATACTAATTTTACATTCGATGTTTAATTTTAATTTTATTTGATTAATTGGTAACACATAGATAAGTTATTATTCTTTACTCAATAATGATATTTATTGATAAAGAATATTGTTAATTAATTTAATTAATAATTTTATATATGAGGAATACACTGTACATGTATGTATTAGTGGGGCCCTGTTATAGATTCTCCATGATTCATTAGTAGTCTCATGATATGAATCAGTTAGTTAGCCTTAGTTTTATGGGTTTCTAGAGTACACCAACCTATTAGTTTTAATATGTCTTGCAAAAGGTCTTATAAAAAGATGTATCACTATCCTCGAGGTCATGAAATACTGTAATTTAGACTTTCTTTAAGTAAGAAATCAGTTACTATTATCAATGATTTTTCTCAATTATAATATATCTAGATCATTTCATTCTCATATATTGATTAAATTGAACGTGTGTTTTGTTATTTATCATTAGATTTGATTATTTCTTATATATTTATCATATTAAAATAATATATAAAATTTTTTGTGTGTTCAATAATTTTATATTCCATCTTTATTTTCCCATATCTAATCGTTATATTCAAATTATTTTAATGATATGTGTGTTCAATTATTTAATCTCCCACAGTGATTGTTCCTATAGATTTCAAATACATTTCTCTATAATTAAACCTTATCGGTCATTTGGGATTAGCCTTATTTTTTTCCTAGGAATTAATGAATTGTACTATAAATTATAGCTAAGGATATTTTTGAGGTAATAATGATATTCTAAAAAAATGTATCTTCTAATTTGTGTAATCAAATTCAAATTGGGAATCATGTATTAAACTATCTTAACAATACTTCTAAAGTACTAGGTCAATAGTGATATGATTCTATGTTTATTATGCTATTATTTTAATGTGGAAACTACTTTTGGGTTACTAGAGTATGGTTTATTGTAGTTTTTGTTAAAATAATTTTATTTAAAACCATGGGAACTAGGTATCAGATGAAAAATATTAGGGAACATAACCCTATAAAATAATTTTTGGATAATAATATACGATCATTATAATGTTTTGTTATGTTATGAATTATGTGGATTTTTTAGAAATACATCCCTTTCTAGATACTATATGTTGGAATGGATCTAACATAGATGTACCTAAGGGAGGGAAATCTATAAAATCCATGTCGAGACTAACTCTAGTGTTACATAGTATAATTCAATGGGCCTTACTATGCACCTTGTTTGGGACTCATATGATATATTATTTGGATAAGTCCCACATTACATACAAACCATTATGAAGAAATTGAAAAGATGATGGAAATGAACGACCCATGTAAATCATAAGGTGTCATATATTGAAAATATTTTTCAATGATTTAGAAATCCTATAAATGATAACATGGTTTTACCATTATGATTAATTTTTTCCAAAAGTATATTTTTAGGTTTATGTTCTTGGAAAAAACGTAAAGTAATAATGTTAAGAATAAATATTAATGATATTTTAGTGACTATGAGAAACCAAATGGGATGATCACAAGAGTTGAAGATTACATGATTATTCATAATCTGTAATCCTAAAATACGATTAACAACAATAACAGAACAAAATATCAGACACACTAAAATAGATAATGATGGAGTTTTCAATGATCTCGAGTTGTGGAGAACCTAGAGGAATGAACAATTGATTAAATTTATATCATAAATTTTGGAAGATAACCCCGTGAATGTTAATAAAATTAACAAAAAAATGTTTTACGTGTTGAAAATAAGGGTATAAAGCAATGAATATCGAGAAAAATGAACAATATAATAGAAGTAAATAAATTTCATCCTAGGGGTCCATTTATATTCCATTTTCTTAACTATGGGGATCATATGAATGGTCAGAGTATATTTACTCTTATAAATGTTACCCTTATACTAATAAATACCAAATTTGATAGAAAATAGTTGAAGTATTTATATGTTGGAATTTATGAATAAAAGTGTCGATTTTTTTTACTAATGATATTCTATTTATATGAATCATGACAATCTAAAGATTGTTTTAACTTTTAGAAGAATGTATTTCTTCATTAACTTATTAATTATGGATACCATCATGGATTGATGAGATTAAACTTGTCCATATGTTCAATATTATAAACACTCCTTTTGAAAATTTGGTGGTGGGGTTATAACAAGATTAAGGGTATTTTTGGAAAACAATTATGGGAATATTGACAATTAGTTCAATATATGAAATATTTATTTAGGGAATAAGGCCATTATATTTTTTGACATAATAATAATTATATTGGTAATGTTTATGTTTCATCCTATCCTTGATTTTGTATTAATTATGGGTGACACATTTTGGTAATTTTATAGGAATTATATTAATAAGGTTTTAGAAAAAAGAAAACCATGCATACCAGGTGACTAATCATCTCAACCTGCGATGGTCGTGAGGTTGGAACCCACTAATAAAGGACTACAAGTGTTTAACACCAACAACTCACTTCTGTGATCTTATTTATAACTTGTCATTAGTTTTATATAAATGATTTTATAATTAAAGTTTTATGTTGAACCAATGGTTCTACTATTGGGGTTTAGATATTAATGTATTATATTGGATAATTTGTGATAACCTTATTATTTTTGGAAAATATTTAAAATCATAATGACTGAATAATTTTTTTTTTATATTTTATGATTTTTTTAAAATATAATTTTATTGAATCAGTTATAAAATTTAATTTTTGATATTCATGTAGTGTAATGTTTTAACAACCAAGTCTTTATTAGTAAAATCTTTTTCCAAAATAATGGTGTGTTTTATTACAATATAAAATATTATACCTATGAAACCAATAAAAAAGTATCTAAATATTAAATATAATTTACTTAGTCAACTAAAAAATTAATTAGAATTACAAACATTTCAATTTAACAAATATATAAAATATATAAGATATAATAGGTACATATAGATTACATAATATAATAGGATAATTTCCCCTATGAACAAGACAATATAAGTAAATTAAAATATTTTTAAAACAAAAAAATCAAATAAAATGAAAATATATATACCTGGGGGGAATTTTAGTGAATATTTACTGAATTAATGAACTGATATATATATATATATATAAGGTATTGTGATATGTTATAATAGTAATATAATCATTTTTAATTGTAACATAACTTTTGAAAATATTAACATGACCATTAGAATAATAATTTTACATCCAAAAAATTTTTGTATATATTTTTATCAGGAATAATTAATGTAATTAAAAATTTTATAATGGTATATAAATAATTATCAAGATTAAAAAAACAAATAAAATTTAAACAGATTTCTAATATATGTAATTTTAAATTATTTAGTAAAAATAATAATTTTATTTTCAAATTTAAATTTTCAATATTTTTAATTTAATTATATAATATTAATATCTATTTGTTAAATAATCAATTCAATTTTCTCTTATGATTAAATTATTTGTAATTTTTAGATACACATAGATTTTACAAGAGAAGAGTAAAAATATAGTTTTTCATGAAATCGATGAATCTTTAATTAAATCATTATGGATGTAATAATTTTCGTATACATTCTATTATTTGAGGTTAAGGAATGATATATTTATGTTCCTAAATATATCATGAAAATAATTATAAATAAATTAAAAAACTAAACAAAATTCAAAAATCAAAAGCGAAAAGTAATCTCTTCAAATAACAACTTTTAATTCTTCCCTTTTGTATATTCATAAACGAATGAACTTAATTTACATAGTCGTATAAATTCATAAAAAATTTATATTATGTTTATATATGATTTATATTTTAACAAATTCAACATTAACTTTTTTACCTTTAATATATTATTTTATTTAATATTTCATTCTAATAACACCTCTTTCCTCATGTATAAATAACCCCACTCCTCCCTTGGAAAAGCACACATATCCAACATTCAATATCATAAACTCTACCAATTTTATTACTATTAATACCATTATAATACTTAGGGACCTCTTAATTTTGGACAAATCCAAACATTAAGGGAGTTTTAGTATCAAACAAGTAAAGTGAGAACAATTATTAAGTATATTTTCATTAAACCATCTCATTTAATATTCTTCTCATTATTTTCTCCATAATTTTCCTAAAAACATATAATAATAATGTGGATATAATTTAACATTATATTATTGATGTTAAGATAATGTATGTATCATAATTTCTATATATATAAATTTTGGAATCCGTTTTCCCATACTCTCAACAATGTCCCATAAAAGGTTGCTTAGCCACCAATAGAGACATTACTAAATACAATATTATAACCACATTCATGGATGGATAATATTAGAAATATATACTATATATATAGTTAATTAAATGTATTCTATGATTATATAGTTAATTAGATAAATTTCAATAAAATATGATATAATAAATCACATTTAAAAAGAGTGTTATAATATGGAATATAATAATTATTATGGATAAATAGTGGAATATATAAATATAATTCACCTCTGTAAATATTTTTCAATAATCATATTTATATTATTCATGAGTAAAAAAGGAGACATAATAAAGCAGGATTTAAAGTAAGGGGATTCTCAAAGCATATTCCATTAATTGATTCATTTTCTATTCTATGTTATGAATGTTCATATTGTGTTCTTCCCTTGTCTGTTAAATTTTATTTTAGGGATACATGTGTTCATACCCTATCAATGTCATTTATAGTATTTTTTAAAATTGAATTAAATATAAAAACATGGCTTTTTACAACACTCAAAATGCTTCTTTTCTACTTTAGAATAATGATATTTTATATCCAATTATGATATACCTAACTCATTTGGGAACCAAAAAGAAAATTCATGATACATTTTTATGAAATCCTTAAAAATCACATTCCCTTATTTGGTTTTATTTCATAATAGTGATTGTTATTCTAATTTGGTGGAATGAATGATTATAAGCATTTATGATGTGATGAGTGAGACTAGAATTATATATCCCTATAATGAATTTGGTAATGTGATGTATCACATGAGATAATTTTAAATGTTCATAAACATGATGTTTTTTTAGAATTAAGATATTATGATTTATGCATATATTTTATCTGTGACCAATAATCTAGCATTGTTCACAACTATCTATGGTATTTACTAAAAAGGGATGATGTTTTATTTTAAAAATAATACACATTCTATGTTTTTTAAAATTTTTCCATCATGATTATTAATATTATCCTATCCTGAGGATTTAATTATATTCACTAATGTACCTTTTATTCATTTCCCTTATTCACCTAATGTAATACCTTCCCTTACTAGGATTTTAGATCACCTCTTTCATTTAAGTATATCCTTATGTGATTACTTGTACCAAGGAGACTGTGAGGCCCACTAAGAGTATAGAGAAGAATGAATTAAATATTTTTTAGTTATATTATATAAAATATATTTTTGATCCTAATTTACCAAGGATATAAAACCTTTGGATCTTGAATTTCATCACTATTATGTCATTAATCTTAAAAATGAGATGGTAGTTTTGTAATGAAAAAATCAGGTCACTATTTTTATATCATAATATTGTTTAGTTATTTTGGAAATTATGATTAGAAAAATATAGTGTAAAGGAATATTGATAAGTCTATGTATATCAAAATCTACTATGTTATGGTAATGTATATGATTGTGTGTTTTATGAGAAACTATATACTTGCTGGGATACTACAAATTGACATGGAATTGTTACATATGTACCTAAGGGGAAAACCCATTAAAAATACATATTGCTTTTGGCTTGATCAGGAAATCGCGAAATACATCAAGGCTTAAAACACACCTTATTTTACACCCCAAATGGATATAATATGGTAAATCAAAAAATCTATTTTAGACCATTAGGACATCTATATACCTAAATTAGTTATACCATTTTATTGTTATAAAAATATTAATGTATTTGATCATAGAAGAATACTTAATAGAAAATGATATTCCTAAGGATCCCTTATAATATGACTTTATAATTAATTTCCTAAAATGATTACTTATTGTTTCATGATTTTGAAACTTATGATCAAAACATTTCAAATTTAGAAGATGGTGTGAAACATGACAACTTCGGCCGAAAAAACCGTGTTAGGGAAAATTCAATGATTTACTAAACGATAATCTAAATTAAAATTTTTGTGGAATTTTAATGATAACCATGGTTCTTACCCAAATGTATCAGTAAATGAAAATTATTTTGAAAGATGTGGAATTTCCTCTATCACCAAATATGAATAAAATAGCTTTCAAATCCTTTAAGAGGAAACAACCACTGATGATTAGTGGATTTTACAACTCAATTATTGTGTGCTACTTAGTGAACTCAATATAGAATTCCTTTTTTATTCTCCATATTTTGGAGATGGAGATGATTATTATGGTCTTATATCATCTATATGGAGTGTTTTATCAATGGAGGGAACTAAAAAATTATACTAAGTTTAAGGAATATATAGAATAAATGGATTGAGATGACTTCATGAAGATATTTTATAATAACAATTTCCCTCGAACTCTTTGAACAATGATCGAGAGAGAGTTCTTGTAGCTTACTAAAATGGGTGAAGAGTCAATAACATCTTACTATAAAAAATTTATATCTATTCAAGGAAAATCATTAGGCCATGTTGTCAACAATGATAGAAACATCGAAAGGTTCTACTATGGCTTAAACCACACCTTCAAAAGGATCTAGGCATCTTTGTCTTTTAGAATTATGAATATGTTGTTGGATGTGATATAAAAGGGTAGATATTTTCTAGAGAATTTTCCAATGGATAGGGAGACATAAATAGAAATATAGAGTTTCATGATGGATGATCTATTGAAAATATAGAAAGAAGGATCAAACATCTACATGTAAAATATTTGGAAAAAATGTATAATGAAAAAAATCTCAAAGGGATAGGGAAATACATAAAAGTGTGGGAGATATGGAAACTATGTTCATGAATGTCAACGTGACATGAAGAGTACAACTAATTTGGCTGAGGAAATTAAATAACCACCCATACATTAATTCTTTAATTTTAGGGATAAAGGTAACTATGAAAGCCAAATCATGAAACCATGGGTCCATTAAGTTAATTAGATTTATTGACCACCAAATCATAAAGACAATGGGGAAGAAGAAGGGATCACCACTAATAAGGTGGAGCCTTAAATTTATTTTGTACTAGGGTCACTTTCTCTTCACTAAATAATGGACATTGTTTAGTCTTATTATGGTTATATTCATTACATTGTATACTATATATTTTTTGGAACTATTAGAGAACTACCTCGATACACTGAGATGGTCATATCCATAAAAATAAATTTTAGTATGATCAATGAAACCCGTGTGTTGAAAACATCTGTTATTAGAATCATGAATTTTTTGACGAATCTCATAATCATTTCATTGATGGAATTTAACACTATATTGAGCATTGATTGGATCATGTTATATAGATAATATATCAAATTTTGTGAAAAAAAATTCTATATTTTGAACAATATCAATATACTATAATAATTTATGGTATATCTACAATATCCATTGGAAATTCCTCAATGATGTGGGTGATGAAACCCTATAAAGAATCATAGCTTTCCAACATGGTTTTATTGAAGCAATATACCATCCATGAGGAAATGCCTGTTGTGATGGAATACAATTATGTATTTACAAAAGAGATACATGGAAATCCTCCAGATTGAGGGGTGTATTTATAATTGGGTCTCAAAACTTATCCCACTTTTAAATACAAATGGCCATATAGGATGTCCCTGATTGAACTACATCAATCCAAGAAGCAGCTACAATAGCATTTGGAAAAATTATTTACACACCCAAGTTCATCACCTTTTTCTATTCCAGTTCTATTTTTCATGATAAAGGATGAATAAATTGGGATGTCTATCAATTATGAAGATATAAAAAAGATATCATTAATGAAAAATTACCATCTTCTGAGGATTGATGTTTTTATTGATCAACTTATAGGAACCCTATTTTTTCTCAATGTTGGATCCTTTTTCAGGATGACATTAACACACAGTGAAGACAGAATATATTTATTGGACAACCTTCCATACATTTTATTTGTTGTTATGAAATTAATTTATTTTAAAAGGGTTATATAAATTCTATGAAATATTATATCATGAATCATATTATTATAATTATATTATATTCTTGTTTAATAAGATTCCTTCATGATGATTATGAATTAAAATATTTTGATGTTGTATGGGACACTATGAGATATTTAAAGATTATTTTTTCCCTTACCAATAGTAATGATCATTCTATATAATTTTAATTTGATAGAATTATATAAAAATCATTCAATAAAAAAATCTCAAAGATACCTGGTAAACCATGACCATTTTCAAGTATTTGTTATATTTCCCCAATCTTTGTTACTCATGGTGTTTTATAAATTGTTTTTTAGAAAACCCACCAAAATTTATCTTTTTAGTCGGAGAATTGGTTTTCTTCTAAAACCCATATTTTATTATAATTATTTAAAAAGGATTCTAGATAGAATGTTTTAACAATTTTGACCAATTTTTTCATAGGATTCTTCTTGTCACCTTCCAAGCATGTTATTTTTTAACCATTTTACTGTGCAAAAGGAGTGTTATTTTTACCACACATGGCATGTAATGATTTTGTCACCAAAATATCTGTCAATATTCATTTTAATTTATGAAATGGTAATTATTTTTAATAAATAATAAGTTATTTTAAAAAAAATGTTTTTTTAAAATATTTTCAAAATAAAAGTATATTTTCCCCAATAATGTTTTTAAAATTTTATTTTTTATTATTTCTATTCATCAACAACTACAACCATTAATATTTAATCCATATGGGATTGATTTTTTTATTCATTTATTATTCTCCATTTTGATGGTTTATTTTAGAATTGTCCAAGGATAATATTCACATTACCTTCCTTGAATAATTTTTAATACCCCTTGAAATATTCAATATCCTGTAATCATTAAGAATTCAATTTCCCCCTAATTATCCATTTCATTTAAAGCAAATATTATTATTGACTACAACATATAAAAGTTATATACGATGTATACATTGATAGTAAATTTTTTATTTGTGTAAATCTTGGTAATTCCATATTATTTATTCTATAAGAATAATTGAAAGGCTTATTATTTATTATAATAATTTTATTTGAGGAATGATTTGGACTTGTAATGATGGGTGGATTCTGGACATTATATATCTCTTTAATGCATCGATAAATTCTCAGGAGACAAATAAGTTGCACAAATTAAATGTTTTCTTATCTGTAGTTTTAAAATATCTTGGGAAAGGTCTTGAAGGTGTTGATTTCATGGGACATAGACTTGACTTCCATTGAAAAATAGTTACCTCATATTAGTTTCAATTATTTTTCATCCATTATATTTTGTGTCTACATATCCACGGATACTTTACATTTCCACGACAATGATTAGATTAAATGTTTTTTTACATTCTCATATTCCATAATCATTTTTTATCTTGTTTTTTTAATTGAATGTGTTTCAATTTAATACTTATTTAAAAATATTATGCAGTTCATCATCAGTTAATTTATTACATGGAATGTGAGTTAATCTATTTTCAATGTCATAATAATTATTCTAATTGATTCATTATTTATTAACCTTTATTTTTTTCTTACTGATCATTTGAACACCCCTTTATTTTAATTCCTTCCCCTTGAATCCATGAATCATACTAAGATAAATATTCATGGATTTACTAAATGGTATAAATTTATCGTTCAATTTAGTTTTTAGAGAATTGAAAAAAATTATGTTCTAATAAGGTTATATTTATATCATTTATTTATCTGGTTTATAAAGGCAACTAAAATATCTAGTCTTTCAATATTTGATTCTGTGTAAAAATGATAATTTAATTAATTGTAAAAAATGGATTTCTGCTCCCTAGTGTTGTCAATTAATATATTTTTATTCAAAAGTAAATTTTCACATTTTAGAAAATAAATTATGATATATTGATAAAAAAATTCAAATTTTTTAGATATAGATTTGGCATGAAGGATCACCAAATATTTATATTAATAAAAATAACCATGATTAACTTTCAATATATATAAAATAGATAATATTTTTAATTAATGTGTAATGAATTTTAAGGATTAAATAGAAATGTTAACATTCTAGAAATATTTTTTAGGTATTAATGTAATATGTAAATTCATCATATACCATTTACCTTCCTAAATAACCTAACCCACCGTACTTATTTAACACCCCAGTGATTTATTTTTTTACCCCTTACCTTATATTTGTTTTCCACGAAAAATCTCACCTTTCTCAAATATAGAAGGATCTCACCCCCATGAATTCTCTCTTTTCACTCCACCAAAAAAGATTCAATTACTATTTTACCTTCTATATAACACTATAATTCCATTCCATAAAGTTCCTAATATTTTAATGATTCCTCTAAGGACTTTGTTATCTACATAGAATTCTATGTATTATCCTCCTGTTTTGATTTCAGAATTTTTTTGATAATAAATTTTAGATTCAATTTATTGTTACTTAATGTGTTTATAAAATCCATTTATTATTAAAATTATTCCCTATTTATTAGTTACTACCATTCTATAAAATTAAATAAATTATATAAACCCTTTTAAATAGTTCTTTTCTACCGATATCACTACTTGATTACATCCCTCTATATTTATACTCTAGATCATAATTTATTATAATAATTTTCAATTATATTTTACAATGCATACACATGTTTATAATAAATCATAAAATTATAATAACGATTCCCTATTTATGAGAAACTGTGTTTCTTTCTCATAAATATTTTTATAATCCATTTCTTTAAAGTCATCAGGCTTTCAAAATCATACCTTGATCTCCCTTCTTCATTATGTGAATATTCAACAACATAATCATGTAATGGTACCTATATGAATGAATATTTTAAAAGGGTTTTCAATAAGAAGAGTCTTATCAAATATCTTAAAGCTATTTTTTTATTTTATAATGAAGTTAATACACGATCAACTAAGCAAGAATTCATGGTATGGGTTTCACCGACTCAATTTCAAAATCATTGGCTCATAATATTTCTTTCATGAATATACATACAAGCCATGATTTGATCATACCATTAACAATTTTATTTAGTAATAAAATTTTTTCACTAGGTAAATAAAATCTCATTTCCAATAACATATTCCAAAAAAATGATTTCCAAAATAAAACTGTACATTTGTTAAGAATAACTCCTATTCATACAAACGATTTTTTCATTGATCACCATATTTTCCTTCACAAAATTATTATATAATATGTTCTAGGAAAGATAATATTGATAATTTTCTATCATTCCCATAATATTCTTTACCACATTTCAAAATAATAATTTAATATCCTTTTTAGTTATGTGGGTATTCAAAAAATTGTGTTTCGAAATACGAAAATTGGTTTTTTATCCTTTGAAAATAAACAAATTTTTCTAACACCTCAAATATTTATTGTTAAATTTCATGTATTTCATATTTTTATAACTATTTATAATAATATTTTCAAAATTTTTTACTTTACTGAATATATTAAATTGAATGTATAAGTCACATAATCTATTATAAAAATGATTAAATTTTTTTTAATTTTTTTTTCAGTTATTTGTTTTCCCCCTGTTTAATTTATCCTTTACTGATGTTATAAACAAAAAATAAATAAAATATTTTGATGCAATTAATTTGGAAAAATTATGTATTTTTTCTAATGATCAATTATGATTATGTAATGTTATCATTGTTGTAAATTTTGAGAGATCAATTCTTTTTTGACAGGGCAACATTCTGATATGTTTACGATTGATTATATATAGAACTCAAATGTGTGTATTATGATGGATTGGATCATTTAAAACCTATAATTAATTTCTTTATGCTTATATCTGATGAGGTTGTCAGTTTTATACATAATTTGTATTTTCTCACAATTGTTGGCATGATGGGATTACCCAAATCTTCCGAAATTCACATAATGATTTTTTTTCACATAAATGTTGAAATAATGATATTTTTCACAAATGTTTTCATATGATTATTGATTTTCAACATTTAATTTTTTTATCATGTTTTTATAAAATTCCATGATGTAATTAATTTTCCTGAAATATCAAATTTTCATGATTGTGCCTTATTTTTTGAGTATTTCAAACTTTCATGTCATGATCAAAAGTTATATGAACGTTGAGATGTATTTTTATTTCATTGGTATGTATTTTTCTTCCATAATGATATTTTTATGATATTATGTTTCGCTATCATATTATATTATTAACTTATTTGTTTTCTATGACATTTGTTTATGATATTTATATCTTTTTTATGGTCTCCATCAGGATTAAGATCCAAACGTTTATAAATTTTTTTCACATAATGTGTACTTGAGATCATAAGTTTATTTTTTATATCCCATGTTATGAAGATGATTAAATAATATTATATTTTTAGAAAATAAATGGGAGGAGAAAGATTATGTTGAATTGTTTTCATGTTTTTTAAATAAGAAATTTATGGAGAAAATATACCAGAAAAAATATTTTGATCATTGGGTTTTTTTAATTATAATGAAATTTATTATTTAAATCGTGTAATTAATATCATTCTTATATCATATTTCTATTGGGTTTCATTATTTTGTATTCTAGTAAGGTTTAGTTATTTTTTCAGATCTGTTTAGAGGACTTTAATAAAATCACTAAGGGAAACATCAATAGATGAATCTATGTTTTTTAAAACATCATGATTTTGTGAAATGTATAGATTTTGTGGCTATCCTAGAAATTAAATCCCTTTTTGTATTATACATGTGGATATAGGATCTACCAATGATTTACTTAGCAGTAGTAACTTCGAATAGGGAATGTTGGGTATTAAATAAACTGTAACATGGTAAATGATAAAGAGGGTTAACTATATAAATGTATTTACAATCCTAATGGATCTCTTTAGGATAATAACCTTATATTTATAGTCTATAATAGAGGAATTAAGTATGGGGTTAACTAATATAGTTAGATAACCAAACTGGAAAATAAACATGGATAACAAAATTTAAAAAATATAGATTCATAATATAACCAATACTGGTCATTTATTGAATCTTCGTTTTATGATTATTGTTTCATTTTTTATGTATACTCATTTCTTAATATATAATATTTCCAAATTTTCCATTTGTAAATTTAGTATTCCTGGCATGAAGGAACAAAGCTAACATTGAGTATAATAGAAAATGTTTATATTTTCAAAATGTGTAATATAATGAGATTAATGATGGAATAAAATTACACATGAAAAAACTCACTCAATAATCACAAAATGTTTGAAAACAACCAAATAATATGGAGCATGAAAATTATTTAATGAGGTAGTAATTCCCTATTATGTTATTTATGAGGCAATAACCACCATCTTTTAGATATTCTACTAATCAATTGGTTTATAGGAAGTGGGTCCATGAAATGGAAATTATATTATCCATTAACTAATCCTTGATTCATAAAAAAGGTCATTTATGAATTCTATTATTTAGAAGATGATGTGGACCAATGTAATGGTATCATTATGAATGACAAAAAAAATGAAGAGGTAGAATCTATTGAATTTAAAGAGTTCAAGAAGAGATTTTTCACTAATTATTTTCCAGGTAAAATTCAAAAAATAATGGATTATGGATTCCTATAATTAAATAAAAATAGGATGACTATATTGTAGTGAATGAAGTAAATTAAACAAAACCCATTCGGTATGAATCTAGTTCCATTTTTGATAATGACAGAAAAATAAATCAATTTTTTATAAGTTTAATACCTAGTTTTCAATGGACATTAAAAATAAGACAGTTCTAAAACTATACATATATTGTTCAATGAGTTATTAAGGTGGACATAGAGACTGCAACCAATAAATATTAGAGAGAATATAGTTGAAAAGATGAGTACAATGGGATAACCAGTGATATGGAACATGGTTGGTTGAATTAATAAATTGTACATGAAATAAATGTGAGACAATGTAGTCATGAAATTTTCTAATGGGAATCGAGAGTTTCTTTATGTGTAGTAAAGTGGGAAACTAATCATTAAACAATTTAACTAATGATAATAGGATAATTAATGCAGTAAAAGAGATGAATGTCTTTAATAAAGATCCACCAGAAGTAAATTGAATACATTTTATGGATATTAAAATTTTTACAAATCAGTACCACAACCACTTGGAAAATGAAGCAAATTAGATGTAGATTTCTCACAATCCAAGAGAACAAGGAAGGATAATTTTTATCACTACCACATTAGATGATCATGAAAATGATGTAATAAAATTAAATGTTGTCTCTTTTTTAGATATTCTTTTACATTATTTGGTTTGGTTTTGTTGAATTATTTTATATCATATATACTTTCTAATAATGTGTAATCACCAACAAAAATAATGGAAATTTTACTATCAATGAAAATACTTGAATGTGTACTGATCAATTTATGATTTTCAAATATGTTCATATTGACATTTATGTGATGTCACTTATAAGATATCTATTTATTCTTCCCAAGGATAAACTTGTTATATTATTGGGTATGGAATAGATTTACCTACATAAAGAACATATCAACAATTTGGAAATGGAAGCCTATATTCATATCAAAAATCATCAAATTATTATGTATTGACAAAAGGATAATTATAAAATCCATATGGAAGAAAATTGAATAATATGTGTGATGATACCCAACAACTTGAGGATCTTTTCTCTAATGATCAGAAATATAGTCAACATTGATTACATACCAATTATATAACCTTTAATATTAATTACTAATTTAGTTACACAGGATTCTAGTTCCATTAAAAAATATATTGATGTTGTAGTTATGGATTATTTTTGTGATTTATGTAAAGGTTGTGAGCGTGTAATCGGGAGGAACTACTCTTGGGGATAATTCCTCGGTTTTCAAATATATTCATATGATATTATCTTCATCAAGGACATATTGTATTTGGGTTAGAAATTTATGGATTTTAATAGTTGGTACATCATGTTTTATGATAAATGTCATAGATTTTATTGTTTTCTTTTAAGAGTGAGGCCCTCGAAAGGGCTAGTGACAAGTTATATTTTTATCTTCTTGGTTGGAAGAGTATTTTTTGATCTCAAAAATGGTTTAAAAGAAGTATTTCTCTATAACAGAGAATTGTCCCCAAATTTATTTCTTATGGATTGTTTGGTTCATCCCCTTTGAATAAATTTCATGTTTTTTCTGATCCAAAATATGGTGATTATTTGATATCTTTGATTTTGTATAGGATGGTTCATTATGAGCTTCATGAGTTGAAGATTTTGATATTTTATGTCTTATAGTATGGTTTTGATTGGACGAAAATTTCACCATGGGGTTGCCCAATTTTTATTATAAAAAAGTATGATTTTTATCTACATCTATGTACTATTATTCCAATTCTCAAATCAAATAATCGTAATTAATCACTACCCTCCTCCAGGGATTGATGATTTATTTAATTTGATGATGGGATCTTATTGGTTTTTAAATATTAATCTATGACTGGGATATCCTTAGATATGGGTAAAGGATGAGGGTACATAGTAGACATCTTTATTAAGTCTATATATTTATTATAAGTTTTTTTAATGCCTGTTGGTGTGTTGAATTTCCCAAAAAATGTTTATTGTCTTGCAAAATGAGGTGTTTTATGGGTTTCTAGAAAAGTTCAATGTAGATTTTATATATGACATCATTGTGTACTCCTTGTCTCTGGAGTACCATATGGATCATATGTGGGATATTTTTTGAGTTATTTATTAACAATATGTCATTATAAATATGTTCAAGAGTGACTTTTATGCTTTTTTATTTTATTTAATGGGGCATGTCGCATCCCGACCTAGAGTTACAATTAGTCATTTAGAGAAAAAGGTTTGTTTCATGGGAAATAACCAATAATGTTTTAGAGGTGTGTAGTTTAATCAATCACATGGGATACTATATATGATTCACACCTAAATTATATCAAATAAAAACATCTTTTAAAACCTTGACCATAAAGGATAAAGTAATCTTATCGAACAAATAGTGTTATGATGATTTCATGTTCCAATATAAGAATTTTTTCAAACAATATTGAATTATATTCAGAAGAGGGTGTTGAGTATGAGTTTTTCCATGATGATTAACATATTTTAATGACCCATAAATTTCTTGGAATTCATTTTTCTTAAATACATGGGTATTTTACGAGTCCTTCAAAACTGACGGTGCATGATTCTGAAGCCCGGTACACCAAGAATAAATTTCTGATGTTTTTTTCATGTACATTCAGTAAACATATGAGTAGTTTTTTTATATCTTTTGAACTGGTGCTCAGAATTGAAATCTAAGGGCATCGTTGAACTGACAGTTGCAGTACTCACTTAAGGATACTTTCACTTCTATGGTAGTGGGTCGAGTTTAAAAGTTAGTTTTTTTGGGTTTTTAGAGATTGAATTAAATAAAAATAAAGTCTGTGGATTTATTTTTATTTGAAAATTAAAATCTCCTCATGGAATTTAGAGGTGGGACCACTACACCTTAACCACCTATGAGAGGTTATGTTGTTGGGGCCCACCCAAGCCTAACCTCCCATGAATGGGTATGACGTGTGGAACACATGGGGCTAAACCCTCTATTAAGGGGAGGAGGGGAAATCCTCTCAACTCTACCTCATTAGTGAGGGAGAGCCTCTTGAATCCTCTAACTTTAGTGTTTCCAATGCTCCATCCTTATTACGCAAACCTATGTAATGAATTTCCCAAATTGTAATATTGTGGAAACAATTAAATTAGGGAAATCATATCAAATTTGGCTTGGAATTTTCAATTTGGTGGAAACTTTGGGAAAAAGAGTGATAGAGAGAAAGATTCCAATGAAGAATGAAAAACACTGGCAATGATCTTATCTGAACTTCATCCCCAGACACCTACAAACATGGGATGTCTTCAACAGACCTACCCTCCACATTGTCTTCAATGAGCCGACAGCTCAGAATCTTAAGTGTGCGGAGGACACAATGAATGATGATCATCTTCATCTTCCTCCCACGTCTTCTTCGGTTATAAACAAACAAAGGTTTGGGTTTTATTGGTAATATAATTTACACTCCTGTTATTCCTTTATTTTTAAAAGAAGAATGGGGATGCTTCCCTTTTTTCAGGTTTCATGATTAATCTTTGCGGGTGGGTTGTTATACTTCTTTCATTAGAGCCAATTGCTACCACCCTAAACGCGGAGGGTTCATGCCAAACCAATAAGTCTTGACCCCTCAGTCGTTCTTGTTTGTGATGAACATCGGCATGGCAATGAGGCCACAGAATGAAAAACGCCACGATACTTGCATCCTTCATGAACCACACTTCCCTTGTAGCACTCCGGTGCTTCAGTGAACCACATACCTTCAGCCGATCCACCACGGCTGCACCGCAACCGATCCACCCTACCCAGCTCTCGGCTGCCAACAGCCTCCTGTGCACCCTGACCGAACCCCGCCGTCCCATGTCGGCCAGAGTCACGCCGGACCGCACCGACTGAGCCTCTTGGCCATCGCGCCTCCCGTGCACTCCGACCGGACCCGTCGGCCCACGCTGGCCGCGCCGCCACCCGGCCGCCAGCTGGCCTACCTGGAAGCCTTTTGGCCTACCTCGCTGCCCGCTGGCTCACCTACAAGCCGGCCCGGTGCCTTCCGGCTGCTCGAGCTGCCACCCAACGAAAGTGGCGCCCTGCCATGCAGGCCTCCCTAGCAGGCCTGTAGCCCTCCTCGTAGTGCCCTGGCTGAACCGGCCCAGCCGTGCCCTTTGGTCCAAGCTGCGCCGAGCTGCATCCTCGCGACGCTCTGGGCCAAACCATCCCTGAGCCCAGAACGAACCGACATCGCGGCTTGATTGGATGGTCCCAACAGGCCTGATCGAACCTAACAGGCTAGCCGGCCCAATGAGCCGGGCTTGACCATGAAGGTCAGACCGGGTCAACCATGACTGGGTCATCCAAGAATAGGTTGGGCCAAGTCAGTCCGACCGAGTTGGACCAGACCCGGGCCTACTACTGACCCTTTAGTTTATTTGGCCATATTTTTGGAATCGGACAACCATTTGATGAACCTTCAGCAACACTGGTATTCTTGGAGCATGATGATCCCATTGAGTATACCGCTCTGGAGTTCGAGGTAGAGTTGAGGTATGGTTAGGTTGCATCCTACATGAATCCAACTGGGCCCCTGGGATTAAAAGGCTAATAACTCATAGACCATAAATCTGATTGACACTCCATCTATTGCATTGAGACCCCATTGATGCGGAGGACCTTTGAGGTACTTATTCATGGAACTTAATGATAGTTGGAGTATTGACCAGTAACTCATGGAGGGGATCCTCCCAGAGACGAGTGTGCATAGTGTGGATACGTAGTAGCTAGATAAGAACTAATGACTACAAACCAATTCAACTCGGAGTGATTGACTAGCCCAGTAGAGAGCGCCTAGGTGTCTCGGTAGACCCACAATGGTGAGCGTCTCTGTGTGAGTAAAGTAGAACCATGGTACTCAACCGGAGGAGTAAATCAGCCGACTATGAGGGGGAGTTCCCCTATGTGAGTGCGACAAACCCACGGTGAGGAGCACCTCTGTGGGAGTGCGATAGAGCCATGGTACTCGACAGGAGGAGTACCTCAGTAGTCCAAGGTTAGGGGGAAGTGCCTCTGTGTGATGCATCAGGCCCAATGTACTCGATTGAGTAAGAGTTCTCAATCATATATGGTTTTAATAATAAAAATCTTATTTTGAGTTGAGTCAGTAACTTTTTTTTTTACCTCATGATTGAGATGGATTACTTGATAACTTAGGTATATGTGTGGGAAGATACCTATGTGGAGTTATTTATTTATTTCTCACTTTTTGGTTTATCCTTGTTGGATTTTTTTCGACCTTGAGGGTCTAGGGAACATTTTTGAGTATCGTTATACTCACCCCTGCACAGGCTGTACCCACACATCATTGTGTTGGATGTAGATGATGAACATCGCTGACTGAGGCTAAGAGTACCAGGACTGGATTGTACCTGGAGGTGGACCATATTAAGTGATGGTATGAAAAGGATACTGACATACGTGTAGTTCTAAGGAGGCTATTTGTACCTACCAATCATGTAAGATCCATGTTGGAAGATCCAGGAGCTTCTCTTGACCTTCCAACTATTTTTCCCTTTCAGAGGTACTTATTTTCAACTGTAATTATATTTTCATGTTGGGCTTGTATTCTTGCCCTTCTACTTTCAGCACTCTTTTTATACACTTTTACTTATTTTTTTTCTTCCAGCTCATACTCTGTTGTGTGCGTTTTCATGTTTTAAAGGAAATTCCATCTATGTTTAGGGATTTACGCCTTTGGTGCTATATCCAGCCCATGGACTATGGAATGTGGTCTTGGGGTATTCACGAAAAGGCCCCCAGGGGATGGGTGATGAAAAAATGGTATCAGAGAAGTCGGTTATACCACATAACTTAGGACTCCGGTCTTTCTTTTTAGTGAAGCAATAGTGTTAAGGGTACTGAGTGTGGTTCTATGTTCAGGGAGTCCAGTGTTGGTGCAGCGGCCGACGTATCCATACACTAGGACCCTATCTTCTGATTTCTGACTCAATGCATGAAAACACTGATTGTGTGTGAGTTTTCAAAAGTATTCTTTATTTTTGCTCAACCAGGTCACCTTAAAAGTTATAATATTTTGACAGTGTCACAACTGTTTTATTCAGGATGCCTCCCCCCAAACATCCAGCTAGAGTCTTGAGAGTTGTATGCACAAATATCCCACCGAGCAATGACACCTCGTTGTAGAGACATTTTCTAGTGGAGGAACTAGCGGTACCACTTCCTGTTGGGACAAAGATGCCACAACCCAGAGTAGCAGATCATGCACACTAATTGAGCGTGCAACACGAGTTCCAGCTCCAGAGGCCACCCAGGTTCAGGGGTGAGATGGACCCAAAGACAGCTGAGGATTGGCTAGAGGCTGTGGTGAGAGTTTTCTGATTGGTAAGGACACCAGTATACCTCATGGTGATACTTTCTTCCAGCATTCTACCGGCAGTAGTGGGCAGATGGTGGAGATTGATGCTCCAGGTTCACGATGAGAAGATTCTTATTTAAGAGGACATCAAGAGCCTGTTTCAGGTAGAGTTTTTCTCAGCAACTCTCCATACAGTGCGCATTCAAGAGCTACTTCATCTACAACAGGGCAGCATGACTGTAGTGCAGTACTCAGCAAGGTTCACATACCTCTCATGCTACTGCACCGATATAGCGTGGGACCCATTCTTTAGGGCCCAGATCTTTGAGTAAGGACTCTGGCAAGAGATCAGGGCTTCGATGATTTCCCTCAGCATCCCAACGTATTAATGAGTATTGGGACGAGCTCTATTAGTTGAGAGTTTCCTTGCTGAGAAGACTCCAGCAGTGAGACCCACCAGTAGTCGACATGCAGCAGAGTCTTCCGCAGCTAGAAGTAAGAAGATGTCATAATGTTCCAAGAGGACTGGACCCATGGGTGTAAGACTGCATGACTCAGGATTGGTTGTATGGGAAACCTAGGGAAGAGACAGACATGCCATGAGAGGGCAATGTCACTCATGCGGCGAACAGGGTCACATGTCTTGTAACTATTCGACCCGCCATTCGGATGATCAATAGACGGTCAATGGACCATCCAGGTAGAGACAAAGATTCGATCGAGGAGGTCCACAAGGAGCTAGTGGATGTTGTAGATGAGCTGGCCATGCAGTTAGCGGTGGGTGACGTTTCGAGGTGTTACCGCCACCACCACCAGGAGGTCTACCCCAACCGAAAGGAGTAGGTGGATATGGGATAGATCATCTTTAGGAAGCTGAGGCCTATGATCACGTCACACAGGAGACGATTTGAGTTACAATCTTTGTCTACTCTACCATAGCTGAAGTTCTTATAGACATAGGTTCTAGTCACTCATTCATTTCCACTACCCTCCTTCAGGGCTTGGATATTCTGGCGGAGCTGTTAGATCAATCCATATGACTAGATACTTCTACGGGAGTTTACATGATGATTACACACTGGTGATGGCAGTGTTAGCTTACTCTAGGAGCTGAGATATTTGGTTGGGATCTCCAAGTCGCAGCATCGAGGCCTTATGATGTCATCTTGGGTATGGACTGGTTATCTACAGTCCATGCTCATATTGACTATATTAGGCAAAAAGTGTGGTGTGTTTGCATGGATGGGACCAGGTAAACCTTCACTGGAGAGAAGGGAGCCTTTGAATTACCTGACAGACTAACTCGGAGGAGGGTGCAGCCAATCACTCATTAGTTGGCCTGCCTTTCCCTCAGCGTTGTTGATGTGGAGAGTCTATGCTATCCTGTAGTGGTAGAGAAATACGAATATGATTTCACTGATGATGTTCCAAGACTACGTCCTCTCACAGAGACGGACTTATACATTGACCTGTACCCAGAGATGATGCTGATATCCACACCTGTGTATCAGATGGCTCCCGCAGAGCGTTACGAGGTGTGGGTTTAGCTAGAGGACTTGCAAGAGAAGGAATTCATCTGGACCCGTGTTTCTCCCTGGGTGGAGCCGATTATGTTCACCACGAAGTGGAAAGAGATATTCAGGATTTGTGTTGAATATCGTCTCCTAAACCAGGTGACAGTGAAGAACAAGTACCCACTCCTAAGGATTGACGAAATCTTTGATCAGTTGAAGGGAGAACGGTTGTTCTTAAAGACAGACCTCAGATCAGGTTATCACTAGCTTGGATTTCGAGATGAGGATGTACAGAAGACAACCTTCAGATGTTGGTATGGACACTATGATTTCTTCGTAAAGCCTTTTGGTATAACCAACACTCCAATAGTGTTCATGGGACTCATGAACAGGATTTTCCGGCTATACCCCGATCAATTTTTCGTAGTATTCATCAACGACATTCTGATCTACTCGACTACCGAGGAGGAGAATGCCTATGATTTTCACGTAGTACTAGACACAGTCTGAGATCACTAGCTTTATGGTATGATCTCGAAGTGCCAGTTTTGGATTCAAGAGGTTCACTTCTTGGGACATGTCATATCGAAGGCTGGAGTTGCAGTGGATCAAGTGAATATTGAGAAGGTACTTTCTTGGGAGGCACCGTGGAGTGTAACAGTGGTACGAAGTTTCCTAGATTAGGCAGGTTACTACAGAAGGTTCGTTCCAGAATTTTCCAGAGATGCAACACCACTATCATCCTTGACGAAGAAGGGGAAACCCTTCGTGTGGTCGAAGAGATGCCAACTCGGATTTTATGTGATGGGGAAGAGGCTGACTAGTGCCCCCATCTTGAGGATTCCAGAGGAACGCGTAAGGTACATCGTCTACTATGACACATCAGGGACCAGACTCGGGTGTGTCCTAATGCCGGATCGAGCTGTGATCTTGTATGGTTCTCGGTAGCTAAGACAACACGAGCAGAACTATGCTACCCATGACATGGAGTTAACAGTAGTGTTATTCTCCTTAAAGAAGTGGAGACACTATCTGATGGCAGAATGCTTTACCGTGAACTCTAACCATAGGAGTCTCAGGTATATATTATCTCAGAAGTACCTAAAACGGAGACAGCGATGATGGCTTGAGTTCTTCCAGGACTATGACTTTGAGATAGTCTATACTCCTAGAAAGGGGAATGTTGTAGCTGATGCACTCAGTAGGAGATCTGGTATACAACTATTAGGTGAGGCGACAGAGCACCTAGATTCCTTAGAAATATCCTTTGTGGATAGAGATGGAGCATACTTTCTACAGTCTCTTACAGTCACACCCCCACTTCTTCAGCGTGTCAGGGAAGCAGAGTGTGGATACACTGACTGCAAGACATGATGTGATCAGATATCCACAGGTCATGCACCTAATGGATTTTCTAATGGCGGGGAGCACATCTTCATCTTTAGAGAATAGACTGTAGTGCTAGTGTCAATTCAAGAGAAGTGTTGAGAGAGTTCCAAACATCCCCTTTAGCAGTACATCTAGGAGTGGCGAAGATGTACCAGGACCTTGGACGATTGCACTGGTGGCCAGAAATAAAAAAGGTAGTTGCAAAATTTGTCTCTCAGTGCCGCACTTGTCAGCAGGTGAAGACAGAATACCAGGTACCAGATGGCTTGGTTCATCATTTAGAGGTCCAAGAGTGGAAGTGGGATGAGATATCCATGGTCTTCATGACCGGACCTCCACGTACATCCAGGGTTCAAGACTCGATTTTGGTGATCGTTGATCGACTCACCCAGTCAGACCACTTCCTACCGATTAGAGAGAAGGGTTCATTAGAGAGCTTGGGGTGCCTCTATGTGCAAGAGATTATGCGGCTACATGGATTAACTTCTTTTATTGTCTTTGATCAAGATGCATGGTTTACATCAAGACTATATAAGTGGTTGCATGAGGCTTTCGGGATGCTGCTTCATCTGAGCACCACCATCCATCCTTAGATGGATGGTCAGACTGAGCAGACCATACAGATGCTTGAGGACATGCTATGTGCTAGTGTCCTTGACTTCGTTCATAGCTAGGAGGATCAATTACCTTTGGTGGAGTTTTCCTAAAACTACAACCATCACACAACCATTGGGATGACACCTTTAGAGGAATATTACAGGCGAACATGAAGATCACCATTGTTTTGGACTATCCCTGGGGATTCTGCACTAGTGGGACTAGAGTTGGTACGGGAAACCACAGAGAAGCTGCAGATCATCCAGGAGTGGAAGAAGACTGTACAGAGAAGGAAGAAGTTGTATATCGATAGGATATAGAGACCTCTAGAGATTGATGATGGAAACCATGAATTCCTATGGGTCTCACCTCAACGTGGTCTATGGAGATTTGGCCGAGGTAGAAAGTTATATCTGCATTTCATCGGAACTTTTCATGTCCTCAATAGAGTTGACAAGGTGGCTTACCGCTTATCTCTTCCACCTCAGATGCACTGGGTGCACGACGTCGTCCACATATCCTAGATGAGGAGATATGTGTATGACCCATCCCACATCAACAACTATGGAGAGTTGGACGTCAACGATGGGGAGACTTTTAAGGACGTTTCAGTGGAGATTGAGGATCAACAGGATTAGGTCCTTTGTGGATGGTAAATACCTCTAGTGCGCATACATTGGTTGTATATGAACCTCCAATAGAGCACATTGGAGCAGGAGGCTCAGATGCATGCTCAGTACCCCCACTTCTTCCCTTAGTTCGAGTTGTATCTTACGGGGATGTAAATCCCTGAGGTGGGGAGAATGTAAAGATCTGGAAATTCTATGGAAATTTTATTTTCATAAATACATGGGAATTTTTTGAGTCCACGAAAACTAACGGCGCATGATTCTGAGTCCTAGTGTGCCCGGAATCAATTTCTGAAGTTTTATTTGGGTACATTTAGTAAACGTATGAGTGGGATTTTATAACATTTGAATTGGTGCTCGGAATTGAAATCTAAGGGCACCGTTGAACTCGCAGTGCCAAAATTCTCTTATGAAGACTTTCTCTTCGACGGAAGTGGGTCATGTTTAAAATATATCTTTTGGAGTTTTTATTGATTGAATGAAATAAAAATAAATTGTGTGGCATTATTTTTATTTTACAGTTAAAATATCCTCATGGATGATGGAGGTGGGACCACCACACCTTAACCTCCCATGTGAGTTTATGGTGGTGGGGCCTACTCGAACCTAACCTCTTACAAATGGTTATGACATGGGGACCACACGGGGATAAACCACCTATTAATGGGAGGAGAGGAAAACCTCTCAACTCTCGCTCATTAATGAGGGATAGCCACATCACTCCTATAACCTTAATGTTTCCAATGCTCCATCCTTATGATTCCAACCTACGTAATTAATTTCCCCAATTTGAATATTTTTCCAACAATAAAATTGGGGAAATCATATCACCTTTAGCTTGGAATTTTCAATTTGGTGGATGATTTTTCAAGAGGAGAGCTTGGGAGAAAGCTTCCAAGGACGAACGATGAACGCTATCAATGATCTTCTTCAATATTATTCCATGAACACCTACTGATGTGGGACGTCTTCAATAGACCTACCCTCCGCATCATCATCAATGAGCCGACGTAGCTTAGAATTGGAAGTGTGCGGCAGACGCAACGAATGACGATCATCCTCATCTTCTTCCCATGATTTCTTCAGTGATCACCAAAAAAAGGATACGGTTTTATTTTGAATATGATTTACATCCATGTTATTCCTTTCATTTTAAACAAAAAATGGGGATGTTTCCCCTTTTGTGGGTTTTTGGATTTATCTTTGTGGGTGGGTTGTTATACTTAGTTCTTTATAGCCAATTGCTACCACTCTAAACGCAGAGGGTGCGGGCCAAACCAACATGGACCGACCCCTCTTCCATTCTTGTTTGTGATGAACATTGTCATAGTGATGAGGTGACGAAACAATGAAGGAAACGAAAAAACATGTCCTGTTACCCATGGTCTACGCGAACCGTGACTCCCCCATGACGCTCCGGTGCTCCGGGCCAAACCACGATCCTTTGACCGAGCATCCTCGGAAGAGCCGCTGCTGGCCCTCACCTCCCAGCTCCCAGCCACCGCCGCCCTCCCGTGTGCCCCGGCTGGACACCGTCAGCCCGCGCCGGCTCACGCCCCGTCGAACAGCATCAGCCTGGCCTCCCGGCTGTCGCACGTCCCGTGCGCCCTGGCCGAACCTAGTGGCCAGTGCTGGCCGCACCGCCACCCTGCTGCCCGCCGGCCTGCGCTGGCGGGGCCACAACCCGTCTGCCCACCGGCCTATCTACCAGCCTGCCCGGTCGCCCGCTGCCCTGCCTTCCTACCGGGATGGACGCCTCCTGACTGACAGCCCCCCCGAGCCTCCACCCGACCGAAGTGGCTCCCTGCCGTGCCAGCCTCCCGAGCTAAAACACAACCCTCCTCACGGCGCCCTGGCCGAACCAGCCAGGTCGTGCCCTCCAGGCTGAGCCGCGCTGGGCTGCATCCTCATGACGCTCCGTGCCGAACAAACCATGCAGCCTGCTGGGCTAGGCGCAGCAGGCCTAGCTGATCCTAACAGGCTAGAACGCCGAATGGGCAGAGCCAGACCCAACAGGTCTGACCTGGTCGACCTATACTGGGTCTTCCTTGATGGGGTTGGGTCAAGTCAGTCTGACCGAGTCAGATAGGACCTGAGCCCACTACAGACCCTTTACTTTCTTTGGACATTTCTTTGGCACCGGACGACCGTTTGAAAAACCGTTAGTGGCAATAGTATTCTTGGAGCACGAAGGTCCCTTTGAGTATACCTCTCGGGAGTTCGGGATAAAGTTTTAGTATGGTCTGGTTGGGACGTACACGAATCCGACTGGGCCCCTAGGAATAAAAGGATAACAACTCACAGACTGGGCATCCAATGAAAGCACCAACTTTTGCGTTGAGACCCCTATGACGTGGCAGACCATTGAGATAGTTCTTCATGGGTCTTCATGAATGTTGTAATATCAAAAAGTAGCTCTTAGTATGGATCTTCTCGGAGAAGATCATGCCCAGTGTGGAGACATAGTAGCTGGCTGAGACCTGATGACTGCTGACCGATTCTACTTAGAGTGATCTGACTAGCCTAGTGGGGAGCACCTTGGTGTCATGGCAGACTCAAGGTGAGGATCGCCTCTGTATGGGCCCGACAGAACAATGATACTCGTTAGGAGGAGTACCCCAATAGGTTACGATGGGGAGCACCTCTGTGTGAGTGTGGCAGACCCATGATGGGGTGCACCTCTGTTTGAGTGTGGAAGACCCATGGTACTCAATAGGTAGAGTAAATTAGTAGTCCTAGGTTAGTGAGAACCAACTCTATGTGTTGTGACAAGCCCACTGTACTTGATTGAGCATGATTTCTCCAGCAGTTGTGGTTTCAATTATAAAATTCCTAGTTTGAGGTGAGTCAATATCTTTTTGTTTTTACCTTATGATTGAGATGGATTACTTGAAAACCTAGTTATATCTATGGGAATATACATATGTGGGGTTATCTGTAGATTTAAAACTTTTTGGATTATCCTTGTTGGATTTTTTGAGACCTTGACGGTCTTGGGGTCCCTACTAAGCATCGATATACTCACCCCTACATGGGTTATGACCACACTTCATTGTGTTGGTTGCAGATTATAGACATCACTAACTGAGGCTAAGAGTACCAGGACTAGACGGTACCCGATTATGGACCATACGACATGTCATTATGCAGAGGAGAATGACATAAATGGAATATTGAGGAGGCAATATATACCTACCCTTCAGGTAGGATCCATGGTGGATGATCTAGGATCATCTCTTCACATTTCAGATGTTTTTTCCTTTTCAGTTGCACTTTTTTTCAGTTGTACTTGTATTATCCTTTTGTTCTTGTATTTAGGCCCCTCTACTTTCATCGCTATTTTTATAAAGTTATAGTTAGTGTTTTTCTTCCAACTCACAGTCTATTGTGTGATTTTTCTTGTTTAAAAGGAATTGCCTTCCCAGTTTAGGTATTTATGCCTTTACTGGTAGTCACCTGTCCCTGTCCTATGGATGGTGGGATTGGGGTAGTCACGACATGGGCCCAGGGGGATGGGTCGTGACACATATTGTACAGGGTAGTGTTTAAATGCTTTAGAGATTAGTTTTTTATAGGTCATGGTAGTAACAACTCCATGAATGTAATTAATCCTACCATGACCCAAATATGGTAAAAATATTGTTTTTAGGATGTATGGCTGATAATACCTCGTAAAATTATTTATAGTGTTGAAATATCATATTAGCCTAAGGTATGTAGTCTACCAGCAAAAACTTAACATATGATAGTGGTGGTGGATAAGATTTTTACAATATTATGATTGATATATATTATATACCATAAGAAAGGGTAATTTTGTTGCATGTGGTCTATGTAGGGTGTCACTTGGTTATTCCATATGTCAATATGCCAATACCTAGAGAGTGATAAAATAGTTCTTAATTATGTAGGCTGATAAGAAGATTTTGGTGGAAGTGTATTCCATTTTCTAATAATATTGTAGTCGTACATATTTTTGTTCTTTTAGGGGACCCAATAATGGTATAATGACGTGGAAGTATGGAGGGACATATTTGTATATAGTGTTTTCCTTATGCTTGGTATGATGATAATCATAAATTAGTGTTGTTTAAGGGGAGATATTCATTAATTTAGTGATGCATGATGTGGTCCTCTATGATTTTCACTTCTCACCATTAATATTAATACATAGAATTAAAATGATGTACCATGCTATGAGAGGATAATTTAGGTGGCCATTGTTGATGTATTTAGTTTTGGAGTACATGCCTGAGTGTTTATTATTCCAAATGGTGAATAATGAACACCATGTTCTCAGTGGTTTAACCCACATATTAGATATTCCTTAGTAGAAGTCGTAGAATGTTTTGATAGATTTGGATTAGTTTACATCAAGATCATCGATTCAATGATTCAATATGTGTGATAGTGGATCATTGGAAAAAATTGTCTCACCTTTTAGTGATCAAGGTAAGCATTTTAGTGGTGGGTTTTTGAGGTATTATTTTGAATATATAGAATGTATCCATGGATTACTGAGGATTATCATATCAGATTATGATCTTTATTTCACCTCTAGGGTCTCGGAGGTCTCCATCATGTTTTTGTCTCTTATTTATACCATATCACTATTTCTCATCCATAAATGCATGGTAAGACAGAGTAGACTGTCAACACTCATGAAGATATGGTTCATTCATGTGTTTTTAATGTTGGAGGTTTGTGGGTGAGAAACGTATCATTGTTTGAGTTTAATTAAAAATAATAATAACCTCTCCACCATTTCCATGTATCCCTATATTTATTTCTTGTAAAACACCTCACCATTTACAATTATACTAGACTGGAGTCAGATACTGAGAAATCCTCATGTTGTAACTACATCCAATAATGATAAAGATGGTTTGGGAGATTCGAAAGATGATGAAGGAATTAAAGGGTTTTTATATGTTATATGATTAAAATAAGAGGATAATTTCAAGTTTGACTTTTTGAGATAATGTGTTATTGGTGTTGATTTCTCACCATGGGAAACAATGTTTTGGTTGTTGGAGTAATCATTTACCCTAATTTATCAGGACATTTAAGGATTGAGTTAGATATATTTCTTACCCTAACATATGATCCATAATTAATATATATTTCATGTGTCTTATTTTATCCACTATCTTGATGATGAATCTCATGTATATTGGGAAGAATAAGCTTAATGATGTGGCGATCTTCAAGGAGTGACCTGTTGAGATCAAAGACAAATACTAGAAGGGTTTTCAATGGAATGATACTACCTTAGTTTATTTATTTTGGATTCCCGATGTTTTTCAGGAGAAAAAATGTGATCATCTGTCTAATATATTAAAAATATATCGGGATATGTTTGATTCTTAATTCTTCTTTTTTAATCAATGATTGGATGATGTTGTTGAACGTTATCTATGTTATGATATGATTATCTATTCACTGATTCATTTCTATGTCTTTGATTTTATTTTACAATAAATAAACTAGATGAGTTTAAGGGGTTATAACCCCTTCTAAACACTTTAGCAATGGTTATAATGAAGCACCTCTAAAGTGCATACCACATCCGATTATGGGAAATATCTTGATAAGCATTAATAAAATGAGGATGTGTTTAATGGCACCTATATTTGAAGGGGTTTTATCCCCCTCTAATTGCACCTAGAATTCACCATAGATTGGTCAGTTAGCACGGGTTCTAACTACCTCTAATGGATTATTTAGTTTAAGCGTGGTTAGAACAATTACTAATTTAATCTTAAATTTCAAATTTTTGGGAGAATAGAACCTCCCCTAATATATTCATAATTTATTTCATATTATACATGATACCCATGACACCCAATGAACCCCATGGAAATAAATCCACACCCCCTATGTCGCCCCCACACCACCCCCATGCCACCCCTGGCACCCTCGTGACACCCCTACACTACCCCATGACACCCCGTTGAAGGCCCCACACAACCCCTATCATGCCCCCAAACCAACCATCCCCACACCTTAAGGGCATCACCCATATAACACCACCAAATCACCAAGAAATCACCCATAGAACCCCGCAGACACCCTAAGACATGCCCCTGCAAAGCCCGTTGCAACCCTGAGATATGAGACACACCTTAGGAAAGCCCCCAAACACCCCAAGACATGCCCTTGGTAAGACATAAAGACACCCTGAGACATGCCCCAATAAAGACCCATAGACATACCCTTACCTACACCCTGGAAAGCCCCATAGCAGCGGAACACCACCATTGGTACCCCACAAACACCCTGAGATAGACACCTTGAAAGCCTGCAGACACTATATCAAGCCCACAGACACCCTGTCGTCAATACCCATTGCATGCGGTCGAACGCCTGTAACCGCACCACCTAGTAGGTGGCCAAGAAATAAGCACTTGGTGAGAATCAAAGATGGTATCAACCTTTTATAACGCATCTCCTTTACCAACTTTGGAACATCAATTCTGTTATATTAAATACAACATATTATATCTATTAACATATATCATGTAATATTTAATCACATACAAAAATATCATATATATATATATATTGTTTGGAATAAAATCCCTCAAGGTATCATTGAATCATTTTTGAGGTGTGTAACGACCTGAATCCGGAGCCTCTCCACTGGTGCCCCGTGCCCGGTTCCCCACATGACCTCATGCACGTTTCCCCAAATGCCAGAGGCTGCCGACTAGCAGTGAGGGCTTTAGTGAGTCGGTGGGGAAACTATGCCCTCATTCGGTAAAGTATACAGTAGAAGAACAACAAGTCACAATAGCGGAAACAATAACAACATACAACAACTGAACTGAACAGCAGAAGAAATATATAAAATAATAATGATGCAAAATAATAAATATGTCTATGGAAAGAAATAAAAAACCCAACATGTTGAAATACAATTGATCACAAGTACTAAAGCAATAGAAAAAGAAAAACAGATGAGTAACTCCACAGCATCGCAAGCCTCGGCTCGGTCCCATGATCTCTAGCTCCAGCAAGTCAGGTACCTGAAGTAGAAGGGCGCTTTCCATTATTTATTCCTTCAACAACATAATCTGCTTGGGTCAAAATGGATGGCGAAAATAGGGTGTCAGACAATGTCTCAGTAGGCACCCACCCAAAGATCTGTGCCTAACAGTCAATGAATACATGGAATGTAATGTACATGAACAATAAATAGGAAATACACAGTAGCTACAATTCATAGTTCTAACAGATAATTTACACAAGTAACAACTAACAACAAGTAGAAAACAGGTAACCCTCTGGGTAGCTCTCACAACCTAACCCCTATGGTTCAACCTACTAGTACTAGCAACCATCTAGGAGGCACACACAGTCTCACCCATCTGGTTCTTCTAAGAAAGTAGACTCTCTGAGGAAGCACTCACCATCAATTCCCAATATAGTCTCATAATGTGCTAAAGGCTCTCTAGGGAAGCACTCAATGTGTCATTCCCCTTGTGGCCCTCATCGAGGAACTACAGACTCTCTGAGGAAGCACTCATCGTCAATTCCCCCTTTGGTCTCGCATCGTAATAAAAGACACTCTAGATAATCCCTTACATCTATTGTCCCCATCGTCTACTACAATAGGTTCTCACAGACCTGTGTGAAGCTAACATGCTCAGCACATGTGAAACGTCCAAGTAAACCTCACGAACTACTTGGATATCATTCTAAGGCTTTATATCATAACAAAGCAACAGTTACACTATCCCAAAACTAGTCATGGAAACTGGAAAACACGAAACAAGAAAAATAAGAATGGCAAACATCCAGGTTACAGTAAAAACTACCATATTCACAAGAAATTACATCTACTCAATCAATCAAGAAAAGCAGGCAATATAACATGGTAAGCAAAGGAACACGCAATACCCCGTTCAAGGGTATTGGTGGAATTTGGAAAAAGTACTCATTGACTTCCTACTGAATGACAAAACCCACCTACCTCGATTTTAGGAGATCAATATACTTGATCCCCGACAACTAATTCTCCCTAGAATGTCGTAGATCTGAGAAAATGAACAAAATGATCACGATTAGAAAACTTGGGAGGGAGGAAGAATTGGAAAACAAGGATCATGAAGAAGGAAGAACTCACCACTGCACTTCCAATGCAATCAACCGCTCTCGAATCGGAGAACGGACAGAGAGGCGGGAGCTCAGGGAATATCCGACCGTACGAGTTTCCCTCGGACAAATGTGACCTAGAATAATGTGTTTCTCTGTGTTAGGTGTGACCTCGATCAATTTAGTGAGAAAAAAGAAAAGTACATGGTGTGTACTTCTAGAGTACACGACGTGTACTAGGATTTTCCGTTCTCTACCAAAATCAGCCTCCACGTCACCCCTACACACTGTGTGTGTGGCCCGGACATGGCCAGCACACGACATTGATCCAGAGAAGTGTACAAGGAATGTACTCCGAAAGTACATGGCGTGTACTTTGAAATTTTCCAGAAACATCATTTTTCTTAAAAACTATAGAAAAATGAAAAGTGTACCTGAAACGTAGATCCGGGTTCTTACAAACTTCCCCCTTAAGGAAATTCATCCCCGAATTTCCCTAGCAAGGTGTAGAAGAAGAAACCTAGAACAGATCCTACCATTGCGATCATACATCGGTCTATCTCTCTCCCAGGTCTTGTCTTGTACTCACCCATGCTGCCATAACACCCATACATGAATTTCAGACCACCCACGGAGGTCCTTCATAATGCAATCGACAATCCGGATGTGATGCTCCTCAAATGATGCATCTTCTTCAAGATCAACCACCTCGGGATGAAAGAAATGAGATGGGTCTGAAAAGTAACGTCGGAGCTGAGAGACGTGGAAGATTTCTTGAATGTCCTGGTACCTTTGGGGTAACTACAATCGATAGGCGATCGGCCCAAATCTCTCCAAAACTTCAAATGACCCGATGGACTATGGTGAAAGACTACCCTGTCTCTGAATCCTTTTGTGTCCCAACCTCGGTGCAACATTCCTGAAAACCTGATCCCCAACCTCGAACTCCAAAGGTCATCTCCATTGATCAGCAAAAGACTTCTCCTGAGAATGTGTTGTAGCCATCCACTTACGAATCAACTCTATCTTCTCTAAGGTTTCTTGAACAAGACGATGTCCCAGCAAAGCTGCATCTCCTACCTCCCGCCAGTATAAGTGTGATCGGCATGGCCTACCGTACAAGGCCTCGTAAGGTGCTATCTGAATAGTCACTTGAAAACTATTTTTTTAGGCGAACTCCACAAGAGGAATATGCTTCTCCCAAAAACCACCAAAGTCCATAATGCAATATCTGAGCATATCCTCTAGCACTTGGATCGTACGTTTGGACTGGCTATTAGTATGGGGATGGTACGTTGTACTCAAAAGTACCTGTGTACCCAAGGCCTTCTGATGTCCCTGCCAGAACCGAGAGGTAAAGTGCACATCCCTGTCTAAAACAATGGACTGTGGAACTCCATGTAGACATACAATCTCTCTGATGTACAGTCATCCCAGATCATCAACCCTGAAGGCCTCCTTAATCGGCAATAAGTGAGAATCCTTTGTGAGTCTGTTGACATCAACCCAAAAAACATCGTTCCCCTGAGGCGACCTAGGAAACCTAGCCATGAAGTCCATCTCAACATCATACCACTTCACTCTGGAATGGGTAACTGTGGTAAAAGGCTTGTTGGCCACTGATGCTACGCCTTCACCTGATGACAAATAGAGCATTCATGACAAAACCAGCAATATCTTTCTTCATACCTGGCCACCAATAATGGCAATGAAGGTCCTGATCCATCTTGGTGACTCCAGGATGAACTGCCCAAACTGAGGAATGAAAATCCCGCATATGATCCTTGAGTATGTCTTCTAGAAGCCATACACATCCTTGGAAATGAAAGATCTCATCCTCACCCATTATCCATCTAGGAAGAGGGTCCTCTCACGACACACCGTCCCATAGGACTAAGCCTTCTGAGTTTGATAGTTGTCTCATCCGTACCTGATCAAGTAGCATAGAGGTAACAGCTATAGAAGATAGGAAGGTTTGTCCCTGTCTGTCGTGCACCTCCAGATGCATCTCAGAGAACAGATCCATAAGGTGCCCCTCACTGCTGGCATCCTGAACTGCCTAAATCTGAGTTCTCCTGCTCAACGTATCTGCCACTGTGTTGCCCTTTCCTGGCGTATAGGCAGGCTCGAAATCAAAAGACTGAAGATACTCAACCCACCTGCAATTACTTAGATTTAGATCACGCTGAGTGAAGATATACTTGAGACTCTTGTGGTCAGTGAAGACCACAATGTGCTCTCCTAGAAGATAGCATCTCCAATAGCGTAAGGAATGAACAATAGCTGCTATCTCCAGATCGTGCGTCGGGTAATTCCTCTCATGTGGCCTCAACTACCGAGACCCGTACGCAATGAATCCATCTCCCTACATATGCAAAACGCCTAGCTCAATACAATAAGAATCACAATAGGCTATGTAGCTCTTTACTGGATCTGGAAAGACAAGTATTGGTGCCGACGTCAATCATCCCTTCAGCTCCTGAAAGGCTGATTCACAAGAATCTAACCATAAGAAATTCACCCGCTTCTTGGTTAGTCCTATAAATGGTGCTGCTAGGCGTGAAAGGTTCTGAATGAAGCGTCTGTAGTATCCAGCCAGCTCTAGGAAACTCCATAACATAAGAAACATTATTTAGATGCTCCCAGGAAACTACATCTCTCAGTTTCTCTAGGTCCACAGATACTCCTACCTCTGAGATGATGTGACCCAGAAAGTGAATCTGATCCATCTATAAGTGGAACTTTGAGATTTTAGCATAAATTCGTTGCTCCGTCAGTGTACCCAGAACGATCTCAAGATTTGTGGCATGGTCGTGTCGAGTGTGAGAGTACACCATAATATCATCGACAAAGACCACGACGAAGGAATCCAAGTAAGGATGGAACACTCGGTTCATAAGTTCCATAAAAACTGCAGGCACGTTCTTGACACCAAACGGCATGACTGTATACTCATATATACCATACCTACTCTTGAAGGCGGTCATATGTATATCTGATGGTCTAATGCACAACTGATGATAACCGGACCTCAAGTAGATCATTGAGAATACTCGGGCTCCTCGAAGCTAATCAAAGAGGTCATCGATCCTCAGAAAGAGATATCGTTTCTTGACTGTCAACTGGTTTAGCTTCCAATAATCCACGCAAAGCTAAAGGGTACCATATGCCTTCTTTTCAAACAAGACAGGTGATCTCCAAGGAGATGTACTGGGTTGGATGAAACCCTTTTCCTGCAACTCCTCCAACTGCTTCTTGAGATCCTGCAACTCAGGTGTATCCATCCAATAAGGAGGAATGGACACCGGTGCTGCTCCTTGGATGAGCTAATAGAAATTTCTACCTCACTCTCCAGAGGTAAACCCAAAAAGTCTTCTGGAAAGGCATCCCTGAAATGATCCACCACTGGAGGAAATTCTAACTACGAAGTCCCTTCATCGTCTAGATAAAGACAAGAAATATGGGTTGTCACCCTTCCCAGGCCATGATGATCGAGTCCTTCTCGACTCACCTGAACATCTCATTCGCCTCTATGAAGAAAAGAATCACCCTCTGGTGAAATGAAACTCACTCTGCGGTGATAACAGTCGACAAATGCTTGGAAGGGAACCAACTAGTCCATCCCGAGAATGACATCATAGCCTGTCTTCTCTAGGACATAGAGATCCCATAAGACACGATACCCTGCAACTTCAAGAGGGAAATATCTACACTGGTGCACACTAGATGTCCTTCTCCCCAAAGGTGTGTCTAGGGTCAACGAGTCGGCAGAAGAAAAGAAATATAGACCAATGCTCTCCATAGTAGCAACATAGATAAAACTATGTGTAGCACAAGTATCGAAAAGTGCTGAAGATAAAACTGAGCCTACTGAAACCATACCTTGACCTGTAAAAGGGTTGAGATCCTCCTCCTGATAGGTCTTTTCCACAGCAATAGACTGGTCTACATCGCGGCCCTATGCCCCTGGCTGACCACTCTGAGCTGAACCTCCCTGCTGGTGCTGAGGGACTGGTGGCTGACTACCACAGCCATGACCTCCACCATGGCACGAACGGCTAGAAGAAGTCCAGTTCCATGACTGGTGAGAAACTGGTTGTGCTGCTCCTGAATGAGGAGTCAAGGAAGAACCCTGGTCACTTTCTGCTGGTGAGAAAACATGGATAAAATGCTGATGGTGACCCATCTTGCCACAAGATCAGCCCTCCATGGGGTCTCACTGGCACTGCAGACTCATGTGCCCTGATCGGCCACACTGGTAACATACCACCTGGCTGCCTGACGATGCATCACGCTTCTTTGGATCACCGTGCTTAGACTCTCTACGGCGCGTATTGCTGTCATCAGGAGAAACAATAGCTCTAGAAGCAGAACCACCCTGGCATGTAGCTCCAGATCCCCTTAGATTTCTCTCTGCAATCAGTGCCTGGTTGACAAGGGAATTGATGGATGTCAACTAGATGATATTCACCTGTGAGAGAATCTCCCGCATGAGACCCTCCACTAACTTCCTTGCCAAGAACACCCCACTCCCATCCCAGAGGGGTGAGAAACACTGCAGCTCAGTGAGACCAGAGGAATACTCCTTGACAGAAAGAGTACCTTACTCTAAGCTCATGATATCTGGGGCTCGGTCATCCTTCAGGGTCTCCGGGTAGAAGTAGTCATAAAATATGCACTGAAACCACTCCCATTCCATAACCTTATGATGAACCACCTGTGATACCACGTCCCACCGTCTCTTGGAAGAGTCTAAGAGCATGTAGGTAGTAAGCTTAACTCGACTCTCTGGAGAGTCTATAGATGCTCGATGATATTCAGCATGGCTTCCAACCATGACTCTGGAGACTGAGGTCCTCCTTCCCCCGAGAATGTGGGAGGATGCTGCTACTGAAAAACCCACGTCAAGTCTTCCATAGTCGAGGCAGGAGGCGGTGCTCCTTGGAAGTTCTGCATCACCCTTAGAAAACCTTCCCTGAACTGCGCATCAGCGCCTAAAACTAGTATGAACGCCGATGCCAAGGCTGGCTCGACTGTATGATAGGAAGGAAGTCTTTGATCAGCCATATCTGGCGTCTGATCACTACCTGACGACAGACATATAATTGGAGGATGTCTCAGAGGAGTAGCTATGAAAGATCAAAATCACACCTTAGATTAGGAAAGCAAATATAAAAAACACAAGAGCACAAATGGGAACAGGGGAAGGAAAACACACAGGTTTACAAAATACGACTACATGGTGTGTATAATAACTGCTCGGCATGTCTTCTTAAGCCATTGACATGGGTGTGTACACCTGACCTACAGGTCTTGCAACACCTCAAACTACACAACGTGTTGACTTAACACACGATGTGTACTTGAAAACCATTCCCTGCCCGAGTCTCTTTACACGTCTAACCCACACAGTCTGACTTAACCTGGGACTACACAACGTGTTCTTAACACACAGGATGTGTAGTAGACAAGGCTTCAGCGGCCCATGTTTGTTAAACACACGGTCGTGTACATGGATGAACCATACACAACATTTTACGAACAAACACGGCGTGTATAGGTGAAGCTGACACCGTCCGGTGTTGTTTGTGACACGGTCGGGCACTTGAAATCGACTACACTACATGTTCCGAAACAACACGGCATGTCTAAGAGAAGGTAACATCAACCCATGTTTTTTGTGACATGGTTGGGTACCTGGAAGAGACTACACGACGTGTTCCTTTACAACATGGTGTGTTCTACTCAAGCTTCCCCGACCTGTGCTGTTAGTGATACGACCAGGTACACTGCTCCGAACTACACGGCGTGTACCAACTGTACACGGCGTGTTCCTGATGTTATTCTCACGACTCCGTGTTTCTCCTCACATAGTCAGTGAAATGGCCTGAAAACTACACGGCGTGTATCCAAAATGTAGATGCCGTGTATTCTGGGGTTTTCTGGGCAGTAGCTCAAAAACTTCACAGAAGCCCAGAAACACTGAAAACAAGGCACAGAGGTGCCAAATTCCGATTCGTGAGGGCCCATAACACCTCAAGAATCAAATTTTGGTGTTTATTTAAGAAAAGTAGGAAGAAAACAATCCTCTAACAAGGCAGAATAGATTGTATCAAGCACCTATCATAGTAGCATGCATAATCTACACGAAGTCTATCACAACAGCATGCAATTGCTAATGCACCATAGATGACATGGGAAAAATGCATGGCATAAGATTTATAGAACTTACTATATGATGCATGAGATGACATACACTCATAACATCAGGTTGCGACATAATTATAACCGCAATTGTCACGAAAATAATAACACAAAGCATGTGAATCACTCTAGGTGAAATCATATCAACCGTAAAATCTCAAAACCAGCAAACTGCAATTAATGAGGTTTTATGGTTTTTCCCTATACATGGGTAAGCTACTCCCGACCCCAGCTTAATAACAAGTACTGAATATATCCTATACCTGGCTAGAGAATCAAAATATTACAGAAAGAGAAAAGAACCCCTCTGATACCACTTTGTAATGACCCGAATCCAGATCCCTTTCAATGGTGCCCCGTGCTCGGTTTCCCACATGACCTCAAGCATGTTTCCCTAAATGCCAGAGGCTACCGACTAGCAGTGAGGTCCTCGGTGAGTCGGTGGGGAAACTATACCCTCATACGGTAATTTATATAGCAGAAGAACAACAAGTAACAGTAGCAGAAACAATGACAGCATACAACAACTGAACCGAACAAAGGAAGCAATGTATAATCTAATAATGATGAAACATGGTACATATGTATATGGAAAGAAATAAAAAACCCAACGTGTTTAAATAAAACTGATCACAAGTAGTAAAGGAACAGAAAAAGAAAAATAGAAGTGAAACCCCACAGCATCTCAAGTCTCTGCTCCTTCCCATGGTCTCTAGCTCTAGCAAGTCAGGTACCTAAAGTATAAGGGCGCTTGACATTATCTATTCCTGCAACAACATAATCTGCTTGGGCCCAAAAGAATGGCCCAAAAAGGGTGTGAGACAAGGTCCTAGTAGGAAACCACCCAAATATTTGCGCCTAAGAGTCAATGAATACATTGCAAGTAAAGTATAGGAATAGTAAACCGGAAATACACAACAGCTACAATTCAAAATTCTAACATATAAAGTACACAAGTAACAACCAACAACAAATAGAAAATAGGTAACCCTCTAGGTATCTCTCACAGCATAACCACTATGGATCAACCTACCAGTACTAGAAACCCTCTATTAGGCACCCACAGTCTCACCCCTCTATTTCTGCTTAAGAATGTAGACTCTCTGAGGAAGCACTCACCGTTAATTCCCCCTATAGTCTCGTAACGTGCTAAAGGCTCTCTGGGGAAGAACTCAACATCTCATTCCCCTTGTGGCCCACGTCGAGGAAGTAAAGTCTATCTGAGGAAGCACTCATCATTAATTCCCCCTGTGGTCTCACATCGTAATAAAAGACACTCTGGAGAATCCCTTATGTCTATTCTTCTTGTGGTATACTACACTAGGTTCTCACAGTCCTATGTGAAGCTAACATGCTCAGCACGCATGCAAAATCCATGTAAACCTCAAGAAATACTTGTCTATCATTATAAGGCTTTACAGCATAACAAAGCAACAATTCCACTATCCTACAACTAGGCATGGCAACCAGAAAATGCCAAACAAGAAAAACAAGCATGACAAACATCCAGGGTACAGTAAAAAATAACCTATTCATAGGCAATTACATCTAGTCAAGCAATAGAGAAAAGCAGGAAATATAACAACGGAAAAACAGGAACACGCAATACTCCATTCAAGGGTATTGGTGGAATTTTCACAAATTACTCATCAAATTCCTCCAAACAGGCACAAACCACCTACCTCGATCCTAGAAGATCGATTTACATGATCCCTGAAGACTGATTCTCCCTAGAACGTCGTAGATCTATGAAAACGAACAAAACGTTCAACCTTAGATAACTTGATAAGGAGGAAGAATTGGAAAATAAGGCTCATGAAGAAGAAATAACTCACCATTTGGCTTCCAATGCTATCGATCGAGTTCAAATAGAGGAACAGATGGAGAGGTGGGAGCTTGGGGAAGATCCGGATGCATGGGTCGCTCTTGGGCAAACGGGACCTAGAAGAAGGTGTTTATGTGTGTTAGGCACGACCCCAGTCTATTTAGTGAGAAAAAAGAAAAAGTACACGGTGTGTACATCAAGAGTACACAGCGTGTACTAGGTTTTTCTATACTCCACCAAAATCGGCCTCCACATCACCCCTACACACCGTGTGTGTGGCATGGACATGGCTAGCAACGACTTCCAGCTGGAGAAGAGTACACCGTGTGTACTCAGAATGTACATGGCGTGTACTTCGAAATTTTCCAGAAACATCATTTTTTATATAAACTCCAGAAAAAGGAAAAGCATACTTGAAACGAAGATCCGGGTTCTTACAAGGTGATTTTGCTTTTTGATAAAGCGGACCTCAATTGTGTGGTTGTTTAAAAAGCAGACTACGATAATTAAATTTTTGGACAAAGGGAGTTTACATGATGAGTTGTTGAGTTCAAGAGAGGTTGTTGATAATAGATTATTGGATGAATGACCTCAATAAAGGAATGAACGATCTATAGGTGGTACAATAAGATATGATACAAGGTGGTTCCTTATTCCAATGTTTGCCAAATTTTTTAGCCTTAAAATAAGAAAATAGAGAAAACTATTATTGAGAAAGGAACATGCATGCTGGTTTCATAGGGGATTGGAATGTTGTCTACCATATTTTTGTCAAGGTCAGGGCATCAAAATATTTCAATAGACAATGGGGCGCCTATGTTTTGGTTTTGGGTCACAATGTGACTTGGGAGATCGAAACTAGGGCGGTTGGACTTGCGCACCGAGAGGAGACTTGCGTGTGGCACACATGGTATCTAAAATGAATATAAATAGATGGCTACCCATCATAATTTTATAAAAAGAGGAAAACATAGTGAAAATTCATGCTCCAGTCGTGCAAGTGGTTCGGTCTCCCAAGTGGTGGTTTGGGCCCGCAAGTGTTATGTTTATAATAAGTTTTGTGCCAATTGATAGTTGCATGAAAATACCAATTTTGGCATAAAAGAATGTTATTCACAGATGTTATGAGATAGAGAAGGGTTTTTAATAGATGTGGTAACGTGACACTTGCTCACCAGTCTTGGTGAAGCGCACTAAAGAATAGAGTAGTGCGCTAGGCATTGAAGAAGTGCGCCAAGTATAGAGAAGTGCGCTAGTCATTCTAGGTTTGTTTGAAAGTTGGAGGATTGCCTCAGTACACACGGTGAAAAGTTAGGCTCATCTGTGTGTGAATGTTGAACTTCAATAGAGCATCTATCAATAATTAAAGATGCATATTTCATTAGAGATAATGGAGGGACCTACAAGTCTTTTTTTAATGTCAGGGTCAAAACATCTTTTATTATTAAAGAAAAAATGGCCCCTTTTTAACAAGGTAGAGGGAGACCCAATACATAGCACGAAGGCCTAGTGATCATTCATCTCATTACATGGCCCATAGTCCCAAAGTTTTTCTCCAAGGCCCATTCTATGAATAGTATGACACAGTACATGCCTACTACAGTACCGCACAACACCTTCCACTGCTACAGTGACTGTCGTTGCTACAGTACCTGCACCCCATGGGTTTTGAACCCCTATTTTTGCATGTAGGATTATGGGGGACCTAAATGTAGTTAAAATATGAGTGGATCTTTCTAAAAAACTGGTCAGAAAACATCATTTCAGAGAGTTGTGACCTATCATATTGTGAGTGGTCGTAAACCAGGAGGGATAGTGAGTCTACTCTGAACTTTGTAAACAACAGTGGGATTTCTGTGGATTTGGTACATCATCACATCACTAGTGTATGCTCGTTGGATGTATCCCATTGAGGGTGAACCAAGTAAAATTGTAATTCCATGTGCTTGCTTTAAGATTTGTTCATACTCTACAATGGTATAGAGTGGGATTAGTGTTTTTTCAAACAACGAAACAAGATCAGTAGGGGTTGTTTTTTTAATATTTCATTCCCTAATTCACCCCCTCAGAGTATGTAACCTAGTGGGCCTAACATAAATATATATTCTTATATATAAATATAAATAATATAATATATCTCTATGCGTATTTATGTATTTATATATTATTTATAAATCAAATATAATTATAATATATATATTTATAATTTTTTATATGCTTATATTTATGTTTGTGTTTATAAATTTTTTTATTTCATGATTTATATAATACATTTGTTATATTAATTTAATTTATATTATATATTTATGTAGTTTATTATATACATTTTATATTATATAATTTAAAGTCATATATATACACACTAAATTAAATAAATTTATATAATTGGAAATATATAATATAATTAAATTATATATAAAATACAGTACATTTATATTATGATATATATTATATATATTTAATTAATAAATTAAATATTTATATAGAATAATAAAATATATATCAAATAGTTATATAATATAATTATATAATATATATGTATATATACATATTTAAATTAAAATACATAATATACACTTATAGATATATATATACATAATGAACATTTTATTAATATGTTATACTAAAATATATATCAAATAATTATATAATATATCTATTAATATATAATAAAATAATTATAAAATAATTTTCATAACATAAATATATATTATATATATTTCTATTTTTATTTAATTTTTTCTTTGTTATATATATTTTTGTACATAATATAATATTAATGTATTTATATAAAAAATATATAATAAAAATATATTTAATATTATATTTGTATACTATAAATCATAATATAAATGTATTGTACTTATAAAACCACATATAAATCTTATATATTTGAAAAAATATATTTATATTTTCATTTATATTATGTATACCAATATTTATACATGTATACCAATATTTATATGTGTATACATTTTTGTTTATATGTATAAGTATTTTTTGAAGTATTTATATAAGGTATTTATATATATATATATCTGGGTGTGTGTGTTCATGTTTCATTTAAATACATTTATATAATGTTCTTTTGTAATATATTAATATATATACACACATGCGTGCACACAAATAGATTTTATAAAATTCTAATTTATATGAGATTTATTTTAAGAAAAATAACGTTAAGTGGGGTAAAACCCCTCGAATCAAATAGATTAGCACAAGTTCATAAATCTCTTCAACTTTATTGAGATAGAGGGTGTTCAAAACTCCCTATAAGGTCATAAAATAGAGGTGGTTCACAACCACTTCTAACTTATTATATTAGAAGGGATAAATACCACCTCTAAATTCTTACATTAGAAGGGGTTTAACCACCCCCCTAAATTCTGATACTAGAAGGAGTTGAAAATAACTATAATTTAAGGGATTATCAGAATTTCATGAAACCCTCTAATTTATTATATCATAGTGGGTTCACTACCTGCCTCTAATTTCATACATTAGAGGGTGTTCAAAACCCTATATAATCAAATAGATTAATTGTGTTTCAGGATCCCCTCAAATTTCTTATATTATAGGGGGTTCAAAAACTCCACTAATATCCAAATATATATATATATATATAACAATAAAAATCTAACCAACCATATAGTGCCTCTGATTGTTAAATTAGTGGCTTTTTTTAGGATAATCGGCTTTTGAACCCAATGATATATTAAAATATAATGAAAATAAAATTAAAGAGCGTTTTGAAACCCCTATAAATTATACGATTGGGGGGGGGGGTAGTTCATAACCCCCTATAAAATCAATATAGAGGGGGTTCCACATAACCCCATTTAAAAAATAGTCGTTAATCTTCAGTTTTAAGTTGTGTGAGATGTATTGAACCATAAATACTGTTCTTGGTTTTTTTACCTTTTTTTTGTGTGTCATGGTTCAACTCCTATGATTGTGTGGACTATTGTGTTTCATGGTGGTTTTCAGAAATACCTTTTTTCTTTATATTATCTCTGTTTTGGTTTTAAATTTAATTGATTAGAATCATTTAAGAGGTATGCAATCTAAGGGTCTGGATCCTTTAAGGACCTTTTATTTGGTTTTTAACAATGTCATTGGGGATACCTAGTGGATTTTGGATGTGTTTTAGAGGATATGTGTGTTTTACCTATTCAAATGGCCATCGAAACATGGTAGAGTACATGTTAGTCGTTTTTTGGGCCTAGTTACTACCTTTGTGAAAGGGATATCCAAAATCTATAAGCCAAGCCATCACTATGTGTGTGGGAAATGTGTACATATAAAAAGACAATCTATAGTAACCAAGAGAAAATGTATTATTTATTACATTATCACTGGATAAAAGTTATCATATTATAATTGACTGAATTGTTTAGTAGTATTGGTTAATGAAACACATAATTAATATAAAATTTCTTTTGAAAACACAAAATAAAACATAATTCTTATTGGTAACATCATTATACATTATAAAATATCCTTTAATTGAATTAATATTAAAAATAAATGGATCATATAGTAAAATAAATACAAGAAAGGGTTGGTAAAATTCCCAATAAGGGTTATGTACACTAGAATCTATCAATAATAAATAATGAATAATCAATATGTAATGGTAATTAATAGATAATATAATATTTTAATCCAAAAATATATAACAAAATACATCCTTGGATAAAATAAATGAAATAATAACATTGATAAAAATAATAGAATTTTAAATGAAAGAAATTCTTAATATTGGTCAACATTGTATTATATATCATTATATATTTATCATCAAATAATTATTGAAAGGCAGTTTAATCAATGTGTTAGTTTACATAAGAAAAACTCATTTTATATGATTCGGTAGCTAATTTGTCTCATGAGACCTGTTTATTAATCGATAAAGTATCTATTACGAGGACCAATATAACACTACATGTCTAATGCATTCCTCATATGTTGACTGAAAAATTTAAGTCATATAAAAAATCCTTATTTATAAAAAAACCATATTTAAAATAGAATACATAATATTGATATATCCTTTCCCAATCAAATTAATATCCTATTAAAACATAAAATGTATAAATTTTATATGGTTTATGAAATAATTATACCCATGTTTCAAATAATATGGGTTTTTATGATTAATGGAATCTAAAATGAAAAATTATCATAAGAGGGTGAATGTTTCAATAGTTTGTTATTGATATAAATATTAACACTATATAAATGATGGTTATAAATTCAATAGAAATATGGGTTTTATAAAAAAGTCATATATTTTAGAGTATAAAAATGTATCAAAATATTAAAATAAATTTTCATTAATGTTTTTTGTTTTGGAAACCGTTAAAACATGCATAAAAAGATAAATAAAATAAATTTTTGTGAAAGTTGGAAATTTTCTAAGCGTATATAATAAGTTAAAATTAAATATTCTTTTTGATATTTTATAAGAAATTTCAAAATAAACCTTTCAGAATATAATGGAAATATTCTTTTTAAAATGTAAAAATCATTTGGTGATATAAAATATTTTTAATAGATTTATTTTTAAAATATAATGTTATTTTGTCGAAGAATATTTATAAATAAGGATATTGAATTATAATATACATGATTAAAAATAAATAAGATCATATTTTTGAAAAAAATTATTTCCATGCATCAGATGTCAGAGAATGGAAAATTTAATGAAACTATGAATGAAATAAATATCTATACGATAATTAAAATATATTTGGTTTATAATAGATTGATGATATTACTCATTTAATTAAAAATATATCCCAACCCAAAAAATGATATTAAAAATTAAATACATACCTATTTAGTAATATTTAAATTGTAAACCTTGGATTGTTTAAACAAAAATTGAAATTTTAATCATCATGAATAAATATATATTCCTGATAAATATGTAAAATGGAAATTATATACACTAAAAAATTTTAAATATGTTCATAGTGAGAAATATGTCTCAATAAAGTGGAAATAAGGATGTAATCTCTTAAAAATATCATTCAAATGAAGATAAAATAAATAGATGATGTAAATTTATGTGAAAATATTTAAATCCAAAAAATGAAGATTATAAATATATAATACGAAATTTAATGGTCACATTTTACATAATCATTGAGCAATTTAAACAATAATGAAGTGATATATCCCAATAAACTGAAATCGAGTTAAAAAGGCCATAAACTCAAAATTCCACATTGATTAAAATTATAAAAAATAAAAAATAAAAAACTAATCTTTATCATAATTATATATTAATCCCATATAAATACTAATATTATAATATTGGATCATCTTATTAAATTTAAATACCTTTTTATTTAAAATATTTATTGAAGTTATCATTTCAGAGTGCTAAATATCTCGTTTTTTATGTATGTTTTGGTTCTATACTTTCAATTATTACATTAATATCACTATTTCAACATCATAATAATTTTATTCGTCATATAAATTTCATATATATTCAACATATTGATATTTATATTGTACCATAAAAAAGTGCTATATAAAAATTAATTACACTATTCATTGAGATTTTCATATGTATATACACTTGAATGATGATTGAAATATTAAACAGATGGAACAAATGAAAGGTAAATAATAATTAACCTTTATAGAACAATAATAATATCATATATATGATACAAATATTTTAATTCCTTCACCATAAAAACAAATTTAATGTGGTGATGAAAAATAAAAAATATCACTTCGTAGAGGTGGTAGTCCACATGTATGCACGAGAGATGTTTTCTTTTCCTAGATGATCAAAAGGATGAGGATAATGAGTGTTATAATATAATAATAAAAATTTAAAATATCTAACATACTAAATTAATTATTTAATAATTTATACCATGTAATTTTCTGAGGTATATTATGAAATAAAATTTAAAAATCTCGTTTAAGAGTTATTCCTCATTATTGAGGAACATCTTCTAGCTTACACTATAAGAATATAATGGAATGTATATTGGAAATAAAATAAAATATATAATACATTTAATGAATATTGGATGATATTAGGTCTGGTTTTGTACTATAAGTACATATCAATCACTGATAATAATGAAAGAGAGTAGGTTCCCATTTATTAGGAAGTGGAGTGGTGACCTAAGAAATATATTAATTAAAAATTAATAAAAATTGGTTTTTAAGATAAAGGGATTAATAATTAATATATTTAAATTATAAGATTATTTAAATTATAAATCATCCCATGAAATAAAATTTGGACATGTTTTAGCTATTTTTGACACATATATCTCTGTTTTATGTCCCATTAACCATTTTGACCACTACTGTGATATAATACTTTTTTACGCTTATGGGGACATGAAAGTTATAATAAAATTATATCTCAAAAAAGAATATACTATGGATGATATTATAAAACAATTATTATTTATTTGTAAAATTACACGAAATTTATGTTTTTAAAATATTTTAATAAAATATTGTTTATTATAAATTATCATAATGTTATTTTTTGGTAATACATGAAATATTATGATATAATATGTGTCTATCTCAAGTAAAATGATTAAACCCTAGCATGGTTTCTATTATAAATAATATATAATATAATTATAACTATCAAATAAAATTTTAATAGGTTCAGATATTAATTTAATTCTTATATTTTAGTCTAATACCATGGATAACAAATTATAACGTTAAATATGGTATTGATTTTTTCAATATTAAAGGTTAATAATTTTTAGTTGTAAGGTGAAAATAGGACCATAAGTGGACATCTGATGGTACATGACATCATTTATCATCCTAACATTCATCATATGATATTTTTATATTTTTTATATAATTTAATAATATATATGTAGAATAATATACTATTATAGTAATTTGATAAATTATTCATAAAATTTGATTTTGAAAGAAACACGATATTAATGGAATTTAAATATAAATATTTAAAAAATATAGAAAATTTCATATGTGTCATTAAAATCAACGGAACACTTTAAATTACAAAAAAATCCTCTATAGTTTTCTAAACTCCTTTACTTTCTTTTTATCTACCTGTAAAAGAAATTTGTCATCATTAAGTATAAATTAATGTTCATTATTTATACTCTAAAATAAAAAAATAAATAACCATAATTCAGATAGATAAATAAATTTTAAAATGGAAATTTGTTTTTTAAAATTTCCTTAATACTCATACCCATGTAATGAATATTTTTATGTTATAATATCTTTTCTATAAATGCACATGAATTTAAAAATAATTCAAATAATTAACAATTTATATTTATATAAAATTTTTATTTATACATATAAATAATCAATAATAATTAATATTTAAAAATATATATAGAAAACACTTCCGCCCTCTCAATTTTATTGAAACAAAATTGGACTTTTCTAATACTACACAAGCATTAAATCAATTCTAAAAATGAATTATATATTTCTTAGGAAATATACTAATATATATATTTTTTGAATTATAATTTTTTTTTCATTGTTATTATTTTAATGAATATGATTCTTTCCATATTTTAAATTAATATTAATATCAAATTTAGTAATGGTGATATCATAAAATATACTATTTTTATAAAAAATATAGACTTTTTTATTATTCAATAAAAATATAACTTCTTTAGAAAAATATCCAAAGATTAACACTAGGATAAATTTGAGTTATATAATAAAAATATTAAGTCCATTTCATAAAATTAAATTCCCATAATTGGTTGGATTCAATTATAATATATATTCATTAAACATAATGAAAAGAATTAATCTATTTTTATACATATATATTACCCTATATAAAAATCAATAATATTGGGGATTAAGATAAATTTTATTAAAATATGATAATAAAAAGGGATAATATTTCACAATAAGTACAAATAAAAAATCATATCATACTTTTAAATGACATTATATAATTTAAATAAATGATAGAATTTTAGAAATCTGCATTTTTCACTATTCACTAAAAAGTATATCATTTCAGAAAAATACATACATTTCACCCTAAGAAAAATTTATTAAAATAATCATAAAAAATAAATTCATTTTATAAAAGTATATTTAACAAATTTTTTTATATTAATTACAATTTTCATTTAAAAAATTCAATAAAATTATTTTTGAAGCATTAAATGACTTTTTTCAAAATTGTGTGATTATTTCTAAACAATTAATCAATAACATCATATTGAGTATGTCCATTATAATCTTTTTTCATAATTTGGTAACTCATATTTACAAATTATAATTCTACATCTAGGTTTTAAGGGTTATATTTAAATTATTATAATTTTATTATATATTTTAATTCACTTAATGCTCGGTGTTGCGTGTTATGAATGATATCAATATTATATAACTTTAAACTAAAATTTTGGGATATTACATTATAAAAATGATAAATTAATTTATGATTCATATATTTTTTTCATTTCAATTAAAGGATTGAATTTTTAAAATACCATTTTGTGAAAACTTTCATTGTTTAGAGGGATTATAAAACATCCATTGAAAAGGCTAAGTGGAAACTGAAAAAGTTACATAAAATATCCCATATTTTAGTACTCAAATAAAGAGAACATTGATAGGAAGATATAATTTTTACATGGAGGAGAAAAATAACATCTAAGAACTAATAATTAATGACATATATTGTGGTAATGATAAATTTAATGACCACAAACAAAAAATTAGTGCAGGGTAAAAATGCCATACATTAATCGAAAATATAGTTAAAAGGATATGATTAATGTTTAAAGATTCTTTTCATAACTATTATAGATTATTTTTCATTAATGGTGTAGAATTTAATAATATTAAATTACATGATATATTTTCATTTGAAAAGAAATTTTTTCTCTTTGGTTGTGGTTTGATGAATTCCCAATTCATCTCATACTTCATGAATTGAATCTTTAAGATTAATTTTTCATAAATGAAGCACTTTAATTAACAATTAATTACTATAAGAGCCATCAAGTAATGTAAATTAATTAATTATTTCCAAAAATAATTATGAAGATAAAAATATTTATCAGATTTTATCTAATATAGATAAATATAAAATATTAATCTCTAATACATCAATAATACCGACAATGTTTAACATAATACATTTCATAAATAGTTAAAAGAAAACACCTACATAATATGTGTTACTAAATTCAAAACCCATAAAAATAGATGATTTGAATAAACATTTAACACTAGAAAACAAAATGTATCTTATAATGTCTCATACCATTCATGTGAATATATTGATCATATATTCTATTAAAAAAATCTAATAACCAGAATCAATATAAATACTTGATGAAAACATATATAAATCTGTAAATAAACTCTATCATTATTCTTAAAATAAAATAACATACATTTGAATATATTCTATAAATAAAAAAATGTATTAAAAAAATATTTATAATATCCCAAATCAATTCCATGTTATTCAATAATATAAAATTTACCTTTATCAGTGTTAATCATCTATTTATCCCAAATTATCATTACTAACTCATTATTGTAAACATATTTAGGGTTTCATTTCCATTAATAGTTTTTTCTAAATATATAACATACCATTAAATCATTTTTCTTGATTATTGTAACAGTTTGATATTTGTTTTAAAATTCATAAAAAATACTACTATATAAACATTCTTCAATGTTTTATATTGATTATCAAAAAAATATAACTGATCTATGACTTCTAAAACCTATTTGTTGAAAACTACTACACAAAAACATCAATACATTAAATTATAACATATAATATAGTTTATTTTATGGTCTATGGGATAAGACATGAATTATTGAAATCAATCAGATAATCCCCATGTTTCTAATGAATGATACAATATCCTATTAATTCCCCTATAATTTAATATATATCACTGCATATCACTATTCTTTTTTCATCATCAATTACATTATCTATGACCTTTTTCACACATAAAACATTTTTTTGTTCAATTTAGACATTTCCCTAACTGATTCATACCCTAAAAATGACATTTAGGAATATAGATCATCATCCCCCTATGGTTTTCTTGAAACTCAATTTTTATCTTATTATGTATTTCAGGGAACTCATTGAAGTCTATATTGTTAATAAAATCATGATATATCTAATTTTGTATAATCACATCTCCTCTGCTTCCAACTCTTGTTTCATATCATTTAATGAGGGAAAATATTCCATTAACAATAAAATTTAGTTTTAATATAGTTTCCTTTTGTATTTCCCATTTATTGTAACAAAAAAAACATTGTATGATGAATAATCATTGTTTGAACTACATAGTCGGGAAAAAATAATAATAGGATTTATAAATCACGACACCTTCTTTTGAATCAAATAAATCACAAATTTAACCAATGAATTCTATGGTCATCAGTTTCTAAAATCCATCATAATTATTCTTAAAGAAAATATATTTTTATCCAATAATATACACTCATAGTTTAAAACCAGTTGTGTATTAAGGGTACATTCACCGTGAAATATAATGATTGATTAGATATTCTAAATCAACTATTTTGGATATTTTTACACCAAAATAAATCTTTGTAAAAATATTTTCTTCTTGTAATATCTAGAAAGATACGTATTTATAGGAAAACCACATAAGCACTACGTTACAAAAAACATTCTTATATTTTTTTACAACTATAAAGATATTGATTTCTTTATTAGGTTATATTCCTATATCTATTTATTTATAAATAAAATCCCCATGATTTATAAAAAATTTTCTCTTAAAAACTATGAAAAATCCATCTCCGATGTCCTATAGTTGGTGTCTTATTTATTACAATAGCACTAGACACAAGGAATCACATCACAATTGAAGAAATATATTAATAGTCATTATAAATTGGATTCAAGCCTAAAAATCACATTATATTTTAAAACATAAAATATGACACGTAACTTTCGTTGAGAACATCTCTATTCTCTGTAGAATATCCTTTCATATCATTCGATATAAACATCTGGTGGTCCTTGTGAAAATGAAATATAATCTTAGGGCTAGATCAGTTACATAATGAGGGTTATATAAAATAGAAGCTGTTATGAGTGAATAAATCAATCATGACTATATAATTAATAATAAAAAGGGAAAATTATTTAGTGGAAGACATATCCCATTTAATCAATGACTTGATCATGAAATTAATCCGTGGATAATATCAATTATAATATATCATTAATAATAATTAATAATTTTTCAATGAAGGAAAAACATAATATTGGATTTTATTATCTCATAAATCAAGAAATATTTACCATTATAGACTTAGGCCAAGATATTTTAATCCATGTATATATATACAATTAAAGCTCATTTAATAACCCCATATGATATATTTGACTCATGATCTATATTGATTCATTTAGGGGATATCATTAACTATTCCCCATCCAAAACTGTATATAAAATATATTCCCAATATACTAAATGATAAATTTCATTCATAGAGTACATGCCTTATAAAAAAATAACCATATTGAGTAAGGAATAATAGTTATTATAACTTCCAATGAATGTCAAATAACAATCATAGTAAATAAATGTATTTATAAGTTGTATAATTTTTATGAAATAATAAAGGTATTAAACATATAAAATTAATATTCAATAGAAATTTAATGTCTAATGAAAATTTATCATAAGAATGTGAATTATTAAAGATAATGTTATTGAACACAAAATAAATGAGATAAAAGTACACTCTATATTCATTAAAAATATGTGATTTATAATAAATTCATCTCCCTTGGTAATAAGAGAAAATGGAATAGAAACACTTAAATAAATATTAATTTAAAATAATAATTTATAAAACCATAGAAATCATAAATATGGTTCCAAATATTGTAAACTATTATAGTAACGTGAATGCCCATTAAAATCGTATAAATTATACGGAAGCATTGAATTTTAATTATTAGAAAGTATTATGAAAATGAACCTTTAAGAGAAAATAAGATATATTATTATAAAAATTTTAAAAATATCATGGGTATCATATCATATTATTAATTAATCATCTATGAAAATAAAAAGATCTTCTGTAATTTTTTTTTAATATTATGGACATTGATGAAAACAATGTTTGTGCGAAAGGAAATTAGATTGACTTTTTATATTTTACATTTCTTTTCATAATAAATATTGAAATAAGGAAAAAAATGAAATATAATATGAAAAAAACATAAATATATAGTGGATAATGAAATTGTATAGAGTTTATGAAAGATATATTATAAGAGACATTTAAGAATAATATAATCATAACCATAGAATGAGTGTGTAAATTAAATTCATACATTATTGGTACCTTTTAGGTAATAACCCATTAAAAATTTAAATATTAATTGATACATTAATCGTCATCAAAAAATTCATATTCATGTTTAATATATTAAATCTGTAGTATATACAACACATAGATGGAAATAGTTGAAAAATACCAACCATTTCTTATTTGAGATTAAATCGAAATGTAATGACTTATAAATATCACAATGATGAATTGATAATTAATCAACGATGTAATTATGTGTAATAAATGTAAATACACATATTAAAATTGTTAATACATCATATCTATATTAAATATTACTTCTCAAAATATAGACTGCCAATAGGAGTAGACATCCTTTCTATAATGACTTCCTTCGGCAAGATTATTATTCTGAATATCATATATCTATCGGAGTGTTTTTTGGGACAACTAAACCAAAAATATTTAATGATATTAATATAATAATCATTGGGATCTCTATTTCATCATGTTCAAATATTATATTTTTAGATCCAATAAGAAATTGCATACTAGGTAGTTGTTTATTCTACTATTATTGTACTTGTGGTTTAAATAGTTATATTGAATGAATCAGAATAAGGCCACAGCCTTAAACCTTGATTAATCTTGAGTTATTACAAGACTACACATTGAGGAACTTTTCAGGTTAAGAGTTTTAGAGAATTAGATCATGAAACTTGCATTACATTCCACATTTAAACAGAGTGGTTACATAAAAGACATTATTCATTCTTCCCATCAACGGAAACATATTTAAAATAAAACATGGATTCTTTATTGACACATCCTTGACACTATAATCACATCATGTACCTTTCCCTTCACCTGTGAAAAACATTTCAAAAACTTGGGATGAGAATAAAAAGGTCAATAAGGGTTATAAAAACATGGAAAGGAAACATGAGTTCATATATATGTAAGAATGAAATCATACTTTACCCATAAAACATATGAACTTTAACATACCTCATCAAATCATGAATAAATCATAGAAATCATAAGACATAAAAGGTAACTCTAGGCATTCATAACATTCTTACATAGGGAGTAACCCTCTTGGTTACGTTTGGAATACCCATCACAGTATATTCCCTAAATCTCTTCGGAGAAACCTTAATGTTTCACTCCTTCGCATTAGCAAATGCATTGGAGACTTATATCGGGCTCACCTGACCATAGTTTATCACGGAACCACCCTTCTCCATAACAATTCCCAATAACTATAACATAATCTTATCACATAAAACATGTATAAAGGAAACATAACATTCCCACCTTTCAATAACATGATATAAATACAACACATTGATATAAAAACATTATGAAAACCATTTTCAATACCAAAATAAAAGAAAAGTAAAACATGTTATTTATTTTTCTTTTAAAAAGAAGGTATGGCTTGTAGAAGATGCCGAAACTCAAATAATGGTCATGGAGGCGGAGAAGTCATTGTCGCCGCATACGTACGAAAAAAACATTCCCTGTTGTCGTTTAGTAAAACACTTCGTATAAAAAAGATTCCTTTTCGGATAAACGTAAAAGTCAAAGGGGTTTATACACCGTATAAAAGAAGGTTGTGTATAAAACAAAATATGCCTCAATGAATGGAGATTGAGACGAAGTCTCTTACAAAGATAGTATCCTTGGTTTAAGGATAAATCAATTATATAATTATTTATGACAAAATAATACACCAAATATAAGTGGATATTAAGTGTAAAATAATCAAAGGTCATTCACACATATTCAAAGGATGACATATTCAATAGCTACATGTTGAACCCAAAGAAATCGAAATTGGGTTAAGAAGTTCCCTTGACAGCCTAACGGCGTCACATCAAAATGAGTTGATGATAGATAAAAAGTGTATCTCATCACTTGGACATAAAATTTACATCAATAAGGATATATGGGAACAAATCCCAACATAAAAATATGTAAATTAAAAGACCCAACAAAATATGTCTTTTAAAAAGAGGAGGGTGAAAGGTTCCCTTACTGACTTGGGTATCTTTCAAAACATACACCCCATAAAGGAAGGACAATACATCATTGATGTAAATACTCATAAAAGAAAGTATTTTACACAAATAGTAGAATAATCGGTAGTACATACACCACTCAAAGGAAATTGTGGAAAATGTAGCATAAATCTCAAGGGAAAAAAAGTGAGATGAAAAATCCCTTACGAAAACTTGGTAGCCTAACGACGCCACATAAAACATACAAAAATGGATTGATGAGATCAAATAGGGTATCTCATTAAATTAAAATAAAATCTACAGCAAGAGGAATATAAAATAACATCCCCCATCATAAAAAAGAGGAGCTTAAAAGAAGTGACATAAAGGAGAGTACATAAAGATAAAGAGAGAGGTTAGATCTCTTACGAAAATTCGGCAGCCTAACGGCACCACTCAAAACTTCCAAAATGGATTGATGAGAGAGAATAGGGTCTCTCATCATATGAACATAAAAGTTACAGTACGAGTAATATAAAATAACATCCCAATCACAATAATGATGAGCTTATAAGGAATGACATAAAAGAGTGTACTTAAAAAGAAAGAGAGGAGTATGATCCCTTACCTCAAGTCCAACTTGTCTTGTTCATTTCTTTATATTCCTGAATAATAAACTTTGGTCAATTAATAATTTCCTAAGTAACTCCTTCAGAGATTAATATTCAGTTCATATCACATATTATAATGCTATAATAATTTTTTAATAATGTTAGTTCATATCAGACGTTTTTTCTGATGGTTGGTACATGAGTCAAAAATGAACTTGTTTAAAAACGATTTCCCATGTAGTTATAAGAAAATAATTTCTAGAATAGTATTAATGATTAAAATATCATATAAATCCAGTAAATATTTATTTTATACTATTCCATATCATTTGGAGATAAAAAACGAAAAGCACCATTCATGGAGACGGTAGGCCGTACGTACGCATGAACGCTACTTTCTTTTTTTGTCATATTAATAGAATTAAAACAAAATGAGATATATATATATATATATATATGTTATAATTACAGAATGATATACATAATTTAGATGTAATATATTACATATATATCCATTATATATATGTACTTATAATATTACATAACATTTTGATATAAGAAATGAAATGTACTGTTCATGAAGACGGTAAGCCGTACGTACGCATGAACGCTACTTCCATTTCTATTTCATATTTCATAGAATTAAAACATAATGATACATAACAGTATTTTCATTCACGTATGTTATCATATATAATATCGTTAAATATACCCTTTATATGTACCACATATGGTAATAACGAATCAAATCACTTTTAGGGGGCGGTAGTCCGCACTTCCTTAAATGAAGATATCGCGTTTACCCATGATGGAAACCATATAGGTATGAAATAAATGAAAAATACAGAAGCTTAAGTAAAACATAAACATATTATATATCATATATAAATATAGTTTCATCTTAATGGCAACCTTTGAAGGTGTTAGAAGAATGTTGAACAATCATCATTTCGTGAGGCAGAAATTCTTCATCCACAGAAACAGTATGTTCTTTAACCATTAGATGTAGGTGTGTGTATGTGTAGCTCTAATACTTACTATAACAAAATCCTAGTATATTAATGATACTGGATTTTTTATAAAAGAAATGAATAAAAAGAGTTTAGGCGGTTGTAGAAGCAAAATAAAACCAAATGACTCAAGTGAAGACATTACCTTAAAATCAGGTAACTCCCTTTGGTTTGAGCTCAAAGGATTCCTTGGAAAGACTTCTGCACAAATTGAGGCTTCAAGGAGTAAGATAGGGAAGTGGAGAGACAAAATGGGTAGGGGTGGTCGAGCCAAAGGCTTTGGGAGTTTGGGTAAGGAGGTAGAGGTGGCGGCCTTTTATAAGAGGAGAGGAGGGGCACTCTTTTAAAGTTACAAAATGTTACTTTATTTTAAAAAGCGTTTAGGATTTTAAAGGTCCAAAATTGATGTATTTAAAGGATAAGGTGATAAGGGTTCTAAATACACTCATCCAATAGGTTTTGAAAATGATTAGGTCTTAGATATTACATTATCTTTCCATTTTATTTAAATCATTAAATAATGAGGTCATCGCTGCATCATCATGATGTCATAAATAATTTATTTTATATAATGTCTAAAAAAAATAAAAAAAATATTATGATGTAGGAAATCTTTTTATCTTTCCAATGACTATTTATAGTCAAAAATATGACTTCTATAACCCTATGTAAAAATTGTTTTATTAAAGCATCTCATGTTTGTGTCATTTTTACTTTAACATTAAATAAAAAGATGTTTATGTCATTTTCCAACCAAAGTGGCTACATTGGGTCCCCAAGTTGACCCATGGATTGTCTTGGTCGGCCATGACACATCCAATGAGGGTAGGACATGTGTCTAGGTCATTTCCTTTTATTAAAACATTATTCTTACCATAAACTACACTAATTACATCTAATCGCGATTAAAAACTTAATAAGTTTCTATTCACCAAAAAATTATTTTTATCCCATTGAACCACATTTTACTTCTTAATGACAACCATGTATGTCAGATTTTTTAAATTAAAAACACAAAGATGGCAAAATTTCATTTAAATGGAAAAATCAGTTTTTATAAGTACCACTTAGTGGTTTCACTATTCATAAAAAATTGAAGTTTTTCAGAAAAATCCCAAAAATTCACCTGAAGTTATTTTTGGTATTAAGAATTCAAAAATAAAGTCTATTTTACAAAATTCAAAACATATAAGTCACATTAATAAATTTAATAATTAATTCCCGATTTCAGAGCAAATAGTGTGTTTTTATGAAATAATAAGTATCAAAAGATTGACACTAGTTTAAGTCTGATTTCAAAGTGAAATTAATTCCAACGACCACAATTGGATTTAATGGTAAAAATATATTCTAATTTCACTTTAAAACCAATTCAAAATATAATATAATAATATAAATAAATTAGATTAAAAAGAGGTTTTGAGTTAAAATACAACATTTTAAACTATTCATTAAAAAATGAACTTTATCGGAAAGATAAAAAAAATTTACACAAAGTAAATTTTGATGTCCCGATTCTTAAGAAGAGTTTTATTTGGTCCAATAGAATGTATAAGAGTGAACAAAACTATATTTAATGACGTTTCACCATCAAAAGGCGATAAGTGAACCTTTACTGAAAACTAGGGCATATACGCCTAAAATTAAATTCATTCAGTATTTTAAGCCTTTATCATTTATTGGATAAATGTAAAAACATTTAAAAACATATATAATAATATTTTAGTTATTTCTATCCATTCCATCCACTACAACGGCTACATGTTAACTACTATTTAAAATAATATTATTTTATTATTAGAGTACAACGTAAGATTCCCAAGAAACTCGTTGTTGCGTGTTGGGTACGCCATCGAGCATAGCGTCCCCTTTAAAGTCATATTAATATTTTATTCACAAATATGGATAAATATGACAATGTTATATTCTTTATTTACCTAGGGTGTTACATCCTTCCCCCCTTTTTTGGAATTTCTTCCTCACAATTTAAAAATTGAGCTTGGAAACATCCTTGAAAGTCCCACATCGGAACAAGAGTCTGTAAAACAATCACTTTAAAATAATGGAAGATAAGTACATAGGTCATCCGAGTTAACCAATATTAGGATTCCATGTAGGAAAACATGGAAATGGAAGAAAAAACAAAGGTTCAAGTTCTAATGGAGAGTGATAGTAAACATGTCGAGGAGAAAGTTAACCATAAGAAAATCACAAACTTGTGATGGGTTAAATGGTATTCGATTCCCCAGTAGGAAAAGTTATCAGAAAACATTTTTATTTTATGTTACTCTTCATTGAGTAATTTATTTTTTATCTTAAGGAAACATACTTACTTGTCATGTTGTCTTTCAACTTTTACTAGATTCCTTAATCAAACTCATATTTTCTCCAAAAGATGAGTATTTAGGAAGACTTGTTCGCATTAAGAGTACTATAATCAACTTATAGAGAATCACCTAATCCACAAAAGAGAAATATATACTTCCCATGTCTTTATACTTTAACCAAAACCAAAACAAAAAATGTTAGTACAAGATTAGATAATCCAGTAAAGGATAACCTTTTTAAAAAAAATCTATTCTCAATCTCCAAAATTTGTCCAAAAAAACCCAAAGTTCAACGAGGACCATTCGATAAACAATTTTTCCATAAAATTCTTCAATGTAAACCAATATAATAATGAAAACCAAATATTTTAAGGATTTAGTCAATAGTCTTCCAAGTTAAATCGTAACATTTATCTCCAAACAACATCAGTTTCTCTTAAAGTCTCGTATTGAAAAGTAATTAACCTAATCACATATCATCCATGATAGGTTAATAAATTTCCATAGATAACCCAAAATCAACTTACTATTAATTCCTAAAATCATCTAACTAAAAATAATTAGTCAAAATAACCAGAGACCTCACGCAGTCCAGTGGTAGGCAATAAATACCAGTCGCACTTTGGTTGTGGGTTCGATTCCGGCAGCTTTGTCTGACGCGACGGGTTGTCACATAGTCAGCCTGTTGTCCTTTTTCCAAAACTATATAATTCTCAAAACATTCCCCAAAACGAGATAAAATATTCAAAAATGATCATAACATATTTTAACCTCAATTCTATCTAATTCCTTTTATTTTCCAGCTTATCATATAATAACCCATAATTACCTCAAAAGTAAGGTTCATATAAACTCTAATGGTTACCTTTATAATTATTACCTGAACTTCCACATCAATTGGTCATCTCGTACAAGATGCATTAAAGATTATACCAAGGATCAAGTGGTTGATCATGACTCCTTGATAGTTAGTTTAGAACAACCACGAGTTTCCTCATTGAATTCCCCATTTTATCTAGTATCTTAATCATAGAACCACCACAGTTTCCTTCCAACCTGTTGTCTCTATGGTTCCTGCTAGATCCATCCATTCACTAAAAAAAGAAATGTCAGTGTGAGTATATCAACAAAACCATCATGTACTAATGAGGAAGGTAAAAACTAAGATACAATTACTCATTCACATCATCTAAAACGAGGACTCTTTCTGAAATCCTAACCATTATGGTAATTCTAGTTATTCTTAAAGAATACCCTAACCTCAAAAGTTATCTAAACCGAACTCTGATACCAACTATAAGGCCCCGGCCTTAAACCTTGCTTAATCTTGAGTTATTACAATATTACATATTGAGGATCTTTTCATTTTTAGAGTTTTACAGAATTAGATCATGAAACTTGCATTACATTCCACATTTAAACAAAGTGGTTTCATAAAAAAAAGTATTCATTCTTCCCATCAACGGAAACATATTTAAAATAAAACATGGATTATTTCTTGACACATCCTTGACACTATCATCACATCTTGTACCTTTCCCTTGACCTGTGAAAAACATTTCAAATACATGGGATAGGCATAAAAAGCTCAGTAAGGGTTATAAAAATATGGAAAGGAAACATGTGTTCATATATACGTAAGAATGAAATCATACTTTACCCATAAAACATAGGCACTTTAACATACCTCATCAAATCATGAATAAATCATAGAAATCATAATACATAAAAGGTAACCTGATGCATTCATAACATTCTTACATAGGGAGTAACCCTCTTGGTTACGTTTGGAATACCCATCACAGTATATTCCCTAAATCTCTTCAGAGAAACCTTAACGTTTCACTACTTCGTGTTACCCAATGCATTGGAGAGCTATATCGGGCTCACCCACCCTTAGTTAATCATGGAACCACCCGTCTTCATAACAATTCCCAAGAACCATAACATAATCTTATCACATGAAACATGCATAAAGGAAACATAACATTTCCAGCTTTCAATAACATGATATCAATAAAAAAATTGATATAAAAACATTATGAAAACCATTTTCAATACCAAAATAAATGAAAAGTTAAAAATGGTATTTATTTTTCTTTTAAAAAGAAGGTATGGCTTGTAGAAGAATCTGAAACTCAAATAATGGTCAGGGAGGCGGAGAAGTCGTTGTCACCGCATACGTACGACAAAAACATTCCCTTTTGTCGTTTAGTAAAACGCTTCATATAAAAAAGATTCCTTTTTGGATAAACATAAAATTCAAAGGGGTTTATACACCGTATAAAAGAAGGTTGTGTATAAAACAAAATATGCCTCAATGAATGGAGATTGAGACGAAGTCCCTTACAAAGACGATATCCTTGGTTTAAGGATAAATCAATTACATAATTATGTGTGACAAAATAATACACCAAATATAAGTGGATATTAAATTTAAAATAATCAAAGGTCATTCACACATATTCAAAGGATGACATATTCAATATCTACATATTGAACCCAACGAAATCGAAATTGGGTTAAGAAGTTCCCTTGACAGCCTAACGACGTCACATCAAAATGAGTTGATGAGAGTTAAAAAGTGTTTCTCATCACTTGGAAATAAAATTTACATCAATAAGGATATATGAGAACAAATCCCAACATAAAAATATTTAAATTAAAAGACCCAACAAAAGAAGTCTTTTAAAAAGAGGAGGGTGAAAGGTTCCTTTACCGACATGGGTATCTTTCAAAACATACACCCCATGAAAGAAGGACAATACATCATTGATGTAAATACTCATAAACGAAATTATTTTAAACAAATAGTAGAATAATGGGAAGTACATACACCACTAAAAGGAAATTGTGGCAAATGTAGCATAAATATCACAGGAATAAAAGTGAGATGAAAAATCCCTTACGAAAACTCAGCAGCCTAACGACGCCACATAAAACTTACAAAAAAGGATTGATGAGATAAAATAGGGTATCTCATCACATTAAAATAAAATGTACATCAATAGGAATATAAAAGAACATCCCCCATCATAAAAAAGGGGAGCTTAAAAGAAGTTACATAAAGGAGAGTACGTAAAGAGAAAGAGAGAGGTTAGATCTCTTATGAAAATTCGGCAACCTAACGACGCCACTCAAAACTTCTAAAATGGATTGATGCGAGAGAATAGGGTCTCTCATCATATGAACATAAAATTTAGAGTAATAGTAATATAAAATAACATCCAAATCACAAGAAAGATGAGCTCAGAAGGAATGACATAAAAGAGTGTACTTAAAAAGAAAGAGAGGAGTAGGATCCCTTACCTCAAGTCCAACTTGTCTTATTCGTTTCATTATATTCCTGAATAATAAACTTTGTTCAATTAATAATTTCCTAAGTAACTCATTTAGAGATTATTATTCAGTTCATATCACATATTATAATGTTATAATATTTTTTTAATAATGTTCGTTCATATCAGACGTTTTTGCCGATGTTTAGTACATGAGTCACAAATGAACTTGTTTAAAAAAGATTGCCCATGTAGTTATAAGTAAATAATTTCCAGAATAGTATTAATGATTAAAATATCATATATATTCAGTAAATATTCATTTTATACTATTCCATATCATTTGGAGATAAAAAACGAAAAGCACCATTCATGGAGACGGTAGGCCGTACGTACGCTTGAACGCTATTTTCTTTTTTTGTCATATTAATGGAATTAAAAAAAAATGAGAGATATATATATATTATAATTCTAGAATGATATCCATAATTTAGATGTAATATATTACATATATATACATTATATATATGTAATTATAATAGTACATAACATTTTGAGATAAGAAATGAAATGTACCGTTCATGGAGACGGTAAGCCGTACGTATGCATGAACGCTACTTCAATTTCTATTTCATATTTAATATAATTAAAACATAATGATACATGATAGTATTTTAATTCCAGTATGGTATCATATATAATATCATTAAATATACCCTTTATACGTACCACATATTGTACTAACGAATCAAATCACATTGAGGGGGCGGTAGTCTGCACTTCATTAAATGAAGATATCGCGTTTACCAATGATGGAAACCATAAAGGTATGAAATAAATGAAAAATAAAGAAGATTAAGTAAAACATAAACATTTTATATATCATATATAAATATAGTGTCATCTTAATGTCCACCTTTGAAGGTGTTATAAGAATGTTGAACAATCATCGTTTCGTGAGGTAGGAATTCGCCATCCATAGAAATAGCATGTTCTTTAACCATTAGATGTAGGTGTGTGTAAGTGTAGCTCGAATACTTCTTATAAAAACATCCTAGTATATTAAATATAATTTATTTTTTATAAAAGAAATAAATAAAAGGAGTTTAGGGAGTTGGAGAAGCAAACTAAAACAAAATGACTCAAGTGAAGACATTACCTCAAAATCGGGTAACTCCCTTTGGTTTGAGCTCAAAGGCTTCCTTGGGAAGACTTCTGCCCAAAGTGAGGCTTAAATGAGTAAGAGAGGGAAGTGGAGAGACAAAATGGGCAGGGGTTGGCCGAGCCAAAGGCATTGGGAGTGTGGGTAATGGGGTTGAGGTGGGGGCCTTTTATAAGAGGAGAGGAGGGGCACTCTTGTAAAGGTACAAAATGTAACTTTATTTTCAAAAGAGTTTCGGATTTTAAAGGTCCCACATTGATTTATTTCAAGGCTAAGGTGATAAGGGTTCTAAATACGCTCATCCAATATTTTTTGGAAATGTTTAGGTCTTAGATATTACATTATCTTTAAATTTTATTTAATCGTTAAATAATGAGGTCATCGCTGCATCATCATGATGTCATAAATAATTTTATTTTATTTAATGCCTAAAAATTAAAAAAAAATTCTATGATGTAGGAAATCTTTTTATATTTCCAATGACTATTTATAGTATAAAATATGACTTCTATAACCCCATGTAAAAATTTTTTTAGTAAAACATCTCATGTTTGTGTCATTTTTACTTTAACATTAAATAAAAAAATATTTATGTCATTTTCCAACCAATGTGGCTCCATGGGGTCCCCAGGTTGAACCATGGATTGTCTTGGTCGGCCATGACACATACAATGAGGGTAGGACATGTGTTTAGGTCATTTCCTTTTATTAAAACATTATTCTTACCATAAACTACACTAATTACCTCTAATCGTGATTAAAAACTTAATAAGTTACTATTCACCAAAAAATTATTTTTATCCCATTGAACCACATTTTTCTTCTTATTGAAAACCATGTATGTAAGATTTTTGAAATTCAAAACACAATGATTGAAAAATTTCATTTAAACCGAAAAATTAGTTTTTATAAGTACCATTTAGTGGTTTCACTATTCATCAAAAAATTGATGTTTTTCAGAAAAATCCAAAAAATTCACCCTAAGCTATATTTGATATTCTGAATTCAAAAATTATTTCTATTTTACAAAATTAAAAACATATAATTCACATTAATTAATTTAATAATTAATTCCTGCTTTCATCGCAAATAGCATGTTTTTATGAAACAATAAGTATCAAAAGATTGACACTAGTTTAAGTCTGATTTCAAAGTGAAATTAATTCCAACGACAACTATTGGATTTAATGGTAAAAATATATTCTAATTTAAATTTAAAACCAATTAAAAATATAATCTAATCATATAAATAAAATAGATTAAAAAGAGGTTTTGAATTAAAATACAAAATTTTACACTATTCATTAAAAAATAAACTTTATCAGAAAGATACCAAAAATTTACAAAAAGTAAATTTTGATGTCCCGATTCTTAAGAAGAGTTTTATTTGGTCCAATAGAATTAATTGGAGTGAAAAAAACTATATTTAATGACGGTTCGCCATCAAAAGGCGATAAGTGAACCTTTAGTGAAAACTAGGGCATATACGCCTAAAATTGAATAATTTCCGTATTTGAAGCCTTTATCTTTTAGTGGATAAATGTAAAAACATTTAAAAACATATGTAATCATATTTTAGTTATTTCTATACATTCCCGCCAATACAACGGCTACATGTTAGCTACCATTTAAAATAATATTATTTTATTATTAGAGTGCAACGTATGATTCCCAAGAAACTCGTTGATGCATGTTGGGTACACCATCGAGCATAGTGTCCCCTTTAAAGTCATATTAATATTTTATTCACAAATATGGATAAATATGAAAATGCCATATTCTTTATTTACCTGGGGTGTTACAATCAGATTATTTAATAAGGCAAGGATGTGGACCTGTATATTTAATCCTATATAGATATTAGAACATAATATATTACCCATTGATAAATGATTACAATCATTTAGAATTTTATATTTTTTTTAGGTTTACGTTTTGCAATCAATATAGGGAGAATGATAAACACATATTTCTCTATTTTTCAATTTCTTCAATGTTGTGGAAGGAAAAATTAAGAATATTTAAAATAAATATACAATTCTATGATTCTTTAAATGAATTATTTCAAATGTTTAATAGATTTAAATTCTCTCAAAATATTTGAAACATTTTCTGGTGTATGTGGCAAAGCTACATTATTTGATCTTCCGTGGAGTCAACATATTCATTAGCAAAGGTAATTTATAATATGTTATTGAATATACATGAACAATTATTGTGTATGTTATGGAGTTTATTGTTTTAATAAGTTGATTTTGTAAAAAAAGTGGATGTGATTTCATGGTTCTCAAACACCTGGGTATTTTTTGGAACTGCAATAAAAGTTATGGGACTCTTAAAGTGTTTTGGTAGCATCCACTACACAATCTTATCAAAATATATTCAAATAGATCTTTTAAAGGTAACCCTAATCCCAAAAATGGTTATAATGTTTTTCTCAATTAAAAAGAATTTATTTTTGGATTCATCTATATCTCTTTTTTAATATAATAATTTATTAAAGAAGTGATGAATTATTTTTCAATTGTTGTTGGCTTTGTATGAGTGAAAGTATAGACCATGATTTGGTTATATAGTGCCTCAAATAATGTTTTAAAAACCATTAATAGTGGTAAATTAAATATTTTTGGGATATTGACCAAATATTGTATGGATTGTATTGATTTCCTAGTGACTTTAAATTTCATTGTTATGCATGTTTATCTAGAGGCTAACCTTGTAGCTGATTGTCTTTTCATCAAAGGAGTGAGATGTGATATAACCTAGTGGGACAATATCTCTAGAGAGTTGGTTTTAAATAATTAAAGAGAGTGTATAAAAATACACTAATTAAAACAACTATAGTATTGCTTTTTTATCAATCAATTCCATAACTTTTTTTTGTCATGGAATCCTTTTTGATAAAAAGAAAATGTTATATAACCCATGACATTTAATTTTAGTTATGAATTCACACACCTAATACAGAAATTTAGTAGCATGAAATGATATCATTAGTAATAAATTTAAATTTATTATAATTTTATAAATGAACCATGCACATAATTATGGTATCATATGTGATCTACTTATTGAATTTCATTGATTATTTATTAAAATATTCTTTTCATTTTATTAAATGTGTCATTTTTTATTACAAGTTTTGGTTCTCTAGTTTCAGTCCATGTTTAATTATTATTCTTCCATCGTATATTTAATTTCATACATGATATAAATATTATATATATTAAATATAAAAATATTAAGAGTCATATGTAAAACATAATTATATAAAAATTAATTACACTTTTTATAAAGATGGTAGGTTGAATAAAACGATGAATGTCGTCTTCCCTTTTAAATATATGGAATCATTGAAATATAAATAATCATTAATATTTATAGAACCATATTAATATCATATATATAATATATATTTAGTAACTCTGTCATACGGGACATCAATGATATGTGATGATGTAAAACTATGTATATCGATTTGTCAAGATGGTAGTTCACATATACGCATGTGGGATGTGGTTTTATTCATATATTATAAAGACGAAGGACAATGGATGTTAAATTAACATAATATACTTTGACAATATTTATGATAATAAATCCATTATTTTATAGTGGATACCATTCATTTATTGGAGGTATAAAAAGATATAATATTGAAAATTGTTGTCAAAGAGTTATCCCTCATATTTGAGAAACCTCATTTGGATTACACCTTAATCCTTGAAATAATTGTACTTTAGAAAGACCATAATCGATTTGGTATATTTAAGGATGAAATTATTTTATATGGTTAGTGTTTTTTGAGGAATAAATATCAATCATTATGAATAATGAAGGAGATTTAGTGTTCATTTATAAGTAGTGTAGGGGAACCCATGGAATTTCATGAATTAATAAATAAATATAAGTTAATTTTTAGAATAAAACTTCACAAAATATTTAAATATAAAATATTGGGTTATTATTTTTATAAACAGTTACATAAAATAATATTTGGCCAAATTTTAATTGTATTTTATTCCCCATTAAAGAATTTTGTGAGTATCGATATGTAATTATTTTTTATTCATTAGTGGTCCAAATTTAACAATAATTAGATATTTGGCCCATAAATGGAATATAATATTAATTATCAGCCAAATAAAATTAACATGGATATATATAATCATTATTCCTAATTATAAAACATTTAATAAAATATTTAATTAATTCAAATTAATCTTAAGGTCACTTTTAGATATTCACAAAGTATTATAATATAATATCATCATAACTCAATAAAAATGGTTCAGAAATGAAATGGATTCAATGATAATGAATAAATTGTCTTATTTAAATAACATGATAAATTTTTTATGTGTTTAGATTTCATTTTAAGGATTATATTTTGGATTATCTTTGTGGTTAACAAATTTTAACCATAACTGTAGTTCAGACTCTTTTAATATGAATGGTTTATAATTTTACTTATAAGGTGAAAAATGACCGATAAAAGGAAAATTGAGGGCATTTCAACCCATTTCTCACCATAAGTATCCAATTTCATTTTTTTATATTTCAATATAATATATTTTTCAATGAATCATATAAATTCCAATTTGACATCTATTCACTATATTTTTCATTGAAAAAAACTATAAAATTAGTATATTTATATTATAATCATTTCAAAAATATATAATATTTTATATTAATATTATAAATTTATTATAAAAATTATATCATGACCAAAAAATTATATTATATGTTATTTAAAATCATTTACTATATTTCTTTACTACTTGCACACACACTAATTCATAATTTCCAATGAAATGATGGTAATTATTTCCACCATAATAATTAAAATAATAAAAATAAATTAATTTAGCTCAAAATATAATTTAATAACCATTAATATTTAATATCTATATTCATATATATGAATAAAAATCATTTAATATATTATTTTGACTCTTCTAGGCTTGTATGAGCATTTCCCAAGAATTTGGATAAGTCACTTGTTATATAAGTAAACAATTAGTATCAATACACAAAAATAATAAATAACTATAAATATTTAATAATTATTTAAATAAAAGGTTTACAAATCCTCAAATATTATTTTTTAAGATTCCAAATTTGATATTCCTAATGTAACACAAGCATTTCGTCGGTATTGAAAATGATTTTAATATTTTTCTTAAAATTAATTACAAAATATTTTATTGAATTATTTATTTATAATATAGTTATTATATTATCACACATTATTCATTCCATAAGATAAATAATTCTTCTATTTCAAATTAATATATTTTTAAAATCATAAAAGATATCACATTTCATAAAAACATTATTTTTTTATTAATCTGAAAAATATCATTAGAAAATTCTTAATAAATATGACCTATTATAAATTTGAATTTTTCAATCAAAATATTAAATAAATTTCATGAAATTAAATTCTTTTCATTGGAATTTTTCAATTATAATATAAATGCTTAAAATTAAATGAAACACACTTTTTTTTTGAAAAATGTGTTTATAACGATAAAAATGAATATATCAACAATTAATGAATATTTATTATTAAAAAGTATTAAATTATATTAATATAAATAAAATGAATAATATGAAACTTTAAGGAAGAATCCCATATATATTGGTAATTTTAAAATATTTAATTTAATGAATATAAATGAATGTATTTATAAAATTAGTATTTTTCACTATTCACTAAATAATCTATCATTTTAGAAATATTAAAAAATATTATCTTGAAATATTTTCAATTATATAAGTCAAAAAATTATTTCCTTTTTGTAAAATACAATTTCATAATGTGTATGACGTTAATTTTAATTACCAGGTAAAAAATAAAATTAAATCAATTTAGAAGAAAATGAGTTCACGAAGCATAAAATGACATCTATAAAAAAATTATATCTTATTTACTAAGAATAAAAAAATATATTAGTATTGAGTGGGTCCATTATAAAAATATTATATAATTTTTTACCTGTATTTACACATGACAATTTAACATGTTGCTTATAGTAGCCACATTTAAATAATAATAGTTTATAAATTTTCTCAATTTTCTTAAATCATGGAATTTCATGTTATTAAATCAATCCAAATTCTTATTATTTAAAAAAAATTCAGGGAGTTATTGTCCATATAATATTGGAAAAAATAGATAAACCTCACCAAATATTGAGCTCTCTAGCGTTTCGACCACTCTTTTTATAGCTTCTCATCATCAGTTGCATCTTCAGACCAGCCATCATGGTGGGTTTTTGGTTTACTAGAATAATTCTTGGTTTTCGACTCAATGGTGGCCCTCGACGGCGATGTCATGATCATATATATTGATTACAACGGGCATTGGTGTGATGAAAATAGATGATCTAGCATCTTGCATCTAAATCTATTCCAGATTTAATGATGGTATCGTCATTTGGTTGGGACTAGTGAGGGTGTGGGGTATTCTTTCATGAGTTGATTGTATTAGATGATAATGGTCCGCGGGTTGATTAGGAGGATAAAAATTCATCATTGGATTTAACCAAATATTGTTGGATCTATGGTGGATTCCAGGTGGTGTTTATGGAGGTGTGGGGGCAACAAATCCTGTGAGGCATCGATCATTAGAGGCCTTGATGTTGGGACGGACCATACAAGAGTGTAGAAGGTTTGGAAGCGATGCAATTCTGTGGTGATTTTGGAGTTCTTTTTTCCTATCGAGCTTAGTTTGGGATTGTTTTTTTATTTTTCTTATAATTTGAGTTGTACAATTGGGCTCTTCCCTGTAACATTTTATTCTGCGTTCTTATAGACCTTTGCTATGTAATGGGTTATCCTTAATCCATGTTCAAAAGGGATTCAAATATTTCATTTTCTTTTCTAATAAAGGGTCTGGTCCCCAACCAATTTTGTTATCACATTCAACAACAACATCATAGTGTTGGAGGATATCAAAATGGTCAGCCATGAATTTGATCCCCTCATATGGTTCTAATTTCATTAGATCATGATCAGTTAAAATTTGGAAAGAAGTGTGGGGGTTTTAGGAGTGTTGAATGTGGATCCAGTTTGTTGTTTCATGTATTAACAATTCAAAACATCTCTATATGAAGAACATTATATTTCTCACATTGAAGTCTCGTTGACTTAATTTTCATCGTGTATGTGACAGATATATCCCCTTCACATTTAAATATTTTTAGGTTTCTAACTTGGAATAGGGATAATGGAGTTCTATTAATCATGGAACATTTTAGTCTTCTTTCTACGTTTTCCACCATTTTTTGTATATTATCTATGAAAATACCACCATATTTTTCTAGGATCTAAGCATGTTTTGTATGTGTCCTTCCTGTCATAGGTCTTACTAAATCTTTCTTTGGTTATCAAGGTGGTTAATCCTTAACTATCATCGTATTTAAGAGAATTTCAAATAAATATATCAATATAAACGATTTATTTATTCCCCTTGTTTTTATGTTCAATAATTAAATTATCATGTGTTATATCCATAGTAATAGCGAAAATATCCTTAATGAAAATTAAAATATAATTAATGAAAAACCTGGTTATGGATATTACGATCACATGTTCTTACACTACATTAATATTTTTCCTCTATTTGATAGATAATGCATTATTTGTTGATTATTATATGTTTTTACTTGTTTTTTGTTCATTTAAATTGGATAATGAACACAATGTTGGTAATTATTATTTGAAAAATAATATAGAGTCATTTAAATTTGCAACCTTTAAATTTTTAATTCATGTAACATCTATTTATTAATGAATAATGTTAAAAAAATCTATATATAGGTGATGCCTTAGGATGACTACAGTGGAAACCTGAGATAAGTAAATTGTTTAATTGTAGATGGTATACAATTGATTATTTTAAAATGTTAATGTTTGGAAGCTGAGAAAACACATTTCTTTATGAAGGATATGTAACTTGGTTCTACATACTTTTTGCCTATTGTTTTTGGTTTACTTGTTAGATTTTGGGTTTTAAATATGAGTATCATTTCAATGTGACATGATACCATCATAGGATATCATATGGAATGGAAAAAAAATTCAATGATGCCTTTGATTCTAGTATTAGTTGGAACCCATGATAGTGATATGAATGGTGATAAACATGGGGATTTTGGGGATGCCTCCAAAATTGGTAGAGTTTTTTTGATGTGGTATTTACCATTATTATTGTTCAAATAGCTGGGATGGTTCTAGGTTTACAAATATTAAAACAATTTTAGATGGACGACCTTCATATTTCCTTATTCCTTTTCCTATTATTTTACATATTTTCATTTTAATGTTTTCTGAATATTTTATTGTATATTATGATTATTCCAACCGTACATAGAATTTCGGAATGACTGTAAATGTTAAATAACATAATATATGGGATACTGAATAATGATAAATTGAATTCTAAATGAAATAATTCTAAATAATGATATATATTGAGGTGACATAGAAGATGTTTGTTTACTCCTTGAGGGAATGGAAAATCATTATAAATTAATATAATTTTGATATATGTAATAAAAATAGTTAAATGAATGACAATTGATATGTTGGTTTTCCAATAAGGTATGAATCCATTAGAAGTGGTAGTTAGTTGTTAGAGAGATAATAGATACAATTGATTATAAGGTTATGTTGTTCCTTATTGTGTGATTTGGAGCTATATATATATTCCTTTGTTATATTATTTCATACACTATCAAACCTTATTAGTATGAATATTGACACAAATTGACCCTGGAGTGTGTTTTTTCCAATATCCAGGTTGGTGATAATTGGATGGCTAACTACTCCACCTTTCACCACACTCTTATACTAGTTATAACATGTATTGGTATGAACATTGGTTACTCTTCAGTTATATGTATATAGAGTTATATATTGTATATTTGTTGATTTAATACAAATATATTTGTGGATATTGTATCATAATGATTATTATAGAATATTTCTTATATGATATGATTGATTGTGGTGTAATACATGGAGTACAAGTGGTTTTTACTTCAAAAAACTAACTAGTTACTATATATATTTGGTATCTTGATAACTAGATATTTTGATTCATGTAGAGAAGTAATATTATTTATTTATAGGTCTTTTCTTGTGGAATAATTTATTGGTGGGAGACAGATTAGTATGTTTGGTGTTGGTGAAGAGGGGAAAATAGTGATGTATGGGTAGAAGGGTATGTTAATTTCATATTATATAGGATATATACTTTTTATGGTATGTGATACCAAGTCAGAGGTCTATGGTCAGGTTGGTAACATAGTATACCTATGTGAGTAGTTAGTTGTACTTTTTTATCCTTTAGGATTGTGTATTATTTTATTATCATTTTTATAAGAGGATCCCAAGAGTATACAATATTGAATACCAATTTACTCACCCTACTTCTATAGAAATTTTTTCGGATACTTATGAGATATTTATTGATTGGGAATTTCATTATTGTCTCATAGTGTTTTTCATGAGCTATTTGTGATTTGAGATCAATGCTATGAATTTCATTTGGTACATATAGTCACTTTCTAGTGGTTTAGTTGTAGGAAACTACATTCATGTACTGGGATCTTTTATTCATTTTTTTCCATAATTGTTTTGGTGTTTTTATCCAATCTCTCATTTCTAATTTTTTATCAAGGCTAATAGTTACCATTTTTGTGTATCATATACACTTAGTGCATGGATGGATCCTATATCCTATTGGAGGTAGAATTGAGTCTCTATAATCACTCTTCCATTATTAACATCCTTGAATGGTTACCTGTGGAGGGACAGGGTCATAACATTATATGTAAAAACAACTTTCGTTATCTCATAAAAATGAAAAAAAATCATATTCATGGTTTTTTTGAGAAATCCATGAAAATAAATAATATAATATTCATAAAATTCAATAAATAATGTAGAATATTATTTATAATCAATAACGTACATAGATGTGGAAATATTTGGGTAGGCCATGTACATTTAATAACATTATTTTTTTGATTTGTATAATAATATAAAAAAATGAACCCGAAAGAAAACATCAAAAGATATCCTTTTTAAATAGTCAAAATTAAATTCAAATATGACCTTTAAAATTAATTTTGAAATAATATTCTTAAAACATTTCAATGAAACACAATAATTAAAAAATATTTGGAAAGAAACAAAATTATTTTTTTAATGATCATCTTTTACCGTGTTTCCCGACATGTAACAACCTGACCTAGGTGCCACACATCGATGTACAAATATTTTCTGTTATATAACATCATGCATCCATCCCAATATTCTAATTGATGACGATTTTTAGTGAGGGTCTAATATTGATCATGGGGAGATTATATCCTCTTTGATCAATGTAATGAACCAAGAGAAATTAACTAAACAATAAAAACTGAATTAAAAAATGACACAATAAGAAATGAATACCAGTATAAAAATATAACCAAATTGGAAGTACAATATAAAAAATCCCCATTAGAAATTCCATGATAAAGTATATTATAATTTTCTAAATTCTGAACCAAAATTATAGACACTAAATAATGTCATGTGGGTCTCGTACCATGCCTGGTTTCCTCATCCATGGTTAATACTAAAATCAACCATCTTACTCAGGGAATATCCCTTTAACCTATCATATTACAATGAAACATATTTCGGTACTGATCAGGATGATTGAGTATGGTGTTAGTATAACATTGTAGGCACCCACCAATGTGGTAATAAAATATCTAGTCAAAAAAAGTTTATTTAGTTATATATATAAATAAAAAAAGTACTGAAATAAATTTTTATATCATTATCAATTATTATTTATTTAACTACATAAACCCATTAGTTCCATAGGATACATGAAGCTCAATACCATCTTCTATTGCATCAAAGACTAACTATACTAATGGGATATCTTTTCATAGAATGTCACTTTATGATAATATATCTCATATCATATATCTTATTTCCATGATTGATACTCTAGATCAAAATTATCATAATAATTTTATTTTTTCCATTATCCATTTCATTAATTAGATAAATAATTAATTCATCATATTATTCCAATTATATAACTCGGAGATTAATTAATAATATCAATATTTTTTATTAACCAAAAGATTATTTAATCATATCAAACATTCTAATTAACTCAACAAGAAATTAATTACCTCAAACATTATAAATTAACTCAATAATTAAATTTTGATCTCAATATTATTATTTATCTTAATAATTAATTAATCATATAAATAATATTATTAACACAAAAATTAATTAATTATGTCAATCCTATTAATTAAATAACCAATTAATTAATATTATCTTTCTTATTAATTAATTAAACAATTAATTAATCGTAACAATTAACTACCAATTTAACAATTAGTATATCACATAAATGCCCATAATTAATCTACCAATTATTTAATTTAAATAAACCATCCCAATAATCCCATAATCAATTTATAAATTAATTTTTCAATTTAAATTATCATTATCCAATAATTAATTACAAAATTAGTTAATCTAACTCACAATCTCAATATCTTATAATTAATTCCTTAATTAACTATTTATAATCTATTATTTAGTAACCCTAAATTCATATATTTCATAATAATGTAATTCATAAAAATAAAGTAATTCAACCAAAACTGAATTTATAAACATATAATAGAAATTATAAAATCACATACACATAATAGAAATCAAGAATTTGAGAATTTAATTATATACAACCAACCTGAATTCATTGAAAAACAATCTTATAATGGAAAACACTGGAACTTGAGAAGCACAATGATGTATACCGAGATCTAGATCTCAAACCCAAATTGATATTGGAAAAATCATAATCCTTCATTTCTAGATCTAGGTCCACAATTCAAGACTTATATCTAATCAAAACAGGATAAAAAATCATTTCAAGGATATGAGAATTGTGGAAAAGGAACGGGAATCCAAGTGAAAAAATGTTCTCTTACTCGAAGGGGTGTATATCATAAATGAAGGACTAAAATATTTAAGAATGAGGACTAGAAGTCTTGTAAAACATCTTGGAGGATTTAAAATCAATAGGAGATGAGTTAATATGAATTCGGGTCAAATAGGGTGAGATTTGAGGGTTAGAGAGATTAAAAATATAATTTTTGGTCAAAATAAAAAGATGTGCTTAGTTTTCTAGGAAGGGTAACATGGTTTTCCCTATCTGGGTGCCTTAACAATTCACCTCATTTAGGTATGGACCATGTTTTCACCTTTTATGGTGCATTGAATGAAAAACCATGCACCAGGTAGGAATATCGCCTATGTTTGGGATCATATGGTTTGATGGGTTGTGGCGCATGGTTTTCCGAAACCATATCCCAACCATGTATTCTAATCATTCTTCCTAATTTGCCAAATTATCAACCAAACACCCCAATATAAAACCCAAAAGAACATATAAAACACCAAGAAATAGTGTATTAGAAATCAAACCCAGTCATCTAAAAAAGTCAAGATCATACATTCAGCAAACCTTATAATATCTCTCTCTCAAGTTATACCCCCATTTATCTCTAATATTCTAAGAAAAAATAATTGATCCACTAGGAAATATAATCTCTGTCCAACCCCCATGTTTCTTCTATCACACATGCATGTTTCCATAGTATATGACCTATCATCAAAGTCATACCCTGTAACAGATTCTCACAATGATCTGACACATATATCAGATGCTCCTCAAATGATGTCTCTAACTCAATCTGTACATCATCCACCAAAAATAAAATATTATGGTTGAGGAGATATCCCTGATGTTTTGAAACTTGAAAATCATAAGTAATATTAATATTTTTTTTGTGGAAGATCCAGTCTATATGACATTATCCTGACTCTCTCAACAACCTCAAATGGTCCAATGAACCTATGTGTCTTCATTCACTATCTCAATAAACTATGTTGATCCAACCATGGTGACACCCATATGAATACACCATCACCCAATATTAACTCATGGTTTCATCTACATCTATCAACATATGACATATTTCTACTCTGATCCATATCTATAACCTTCTAAATCAACACAACCTTCTCGAACATATCCTCCATAAGAGTCGATCATAATTACTCTAACTCAAATACCTCCTTCCAGCATAGTGGGGAACTAAATTTATTACCATAAATTTCCTCATATGGTTCCATCTAAATCATCTCCTAATACGATTGTTATAGGTGGACTCCACCAAATATAGGTGCTTCTCTAAAGAGCCACCAATGTCATGAACATACACGTGAAGATATCCTTAATCACCTGTATAGACTGTTCTGACTACCCATTAGTATACCAGTGGAATGTAGTCTCAAAAGGACCAAAATACCCTGTTCCTTCTTTAATCTGTTCCATGAGTGTGATATAAATCATGAGACATAGTGTGAAATAATATTCTCTGTCACCCAATGCATATTGACAATTTCATGAATGTAAAACACTCCTAACAACTCTACCAAAAAAGTATCTCATAATGGAAGGAAATTTGAAAACACATTAATTTTATCTACAATTACTGAAATGGAATCATTATTTTAATGCAACATTAGGGGAGCCACAAAAATGCCTATAGAAATGTCATCCCACTTCCATTTTAGAAAAGGAAATGTCTGTAGAAAACCTTTAGATCATCGATTCTCTTCTATCATCTAATGAATGTTTTAACATCATTTCACAATGCATAATATATCCTTTTTATGCATAAATGCTTCAAATGTCATTGTATGCCAAATTATGTTTTTTTGACTCCTTTATTTACCTCCAATTATGAGGAATAAAATTCCCAAATCACCAACCATGTATACTCAGAGGCATAAAATCCTAATTTTTTGTGTAGATGACCTCATCCTCATATATCTAATAGTCTGAAGGTTTCTCTCTACCATCCAAGATTTCCAAAGGGGATAAAAAATATGGATCCTCAATCCTTTTTCTTATGATCCATCTCAAAAGTTCATACTCTACTGATATTGATACCATAGTCATCTTCTCCTCACTCTCTTGAACAACCACATTCATCTGGACCTATAGAGTAATAATCTTCCACTTAGTGCTAGACTCCTGAACTACCTGAGTTCGATTTATTCATTAAAAAGAATTATCAAATGTATTTCCTTTCTTGGGAATATATTATAGTTCAAAATCAAAAGTCTACATATACTCATCCCATCCTCACTCTAGAATATTCAAATCTTAATACAAAAAGATATACCGCAATCTCTTGAGGTTAGTAAACACCATAAACTTATATACCAAAAGGCAATGACACCAAAACGTCAAAGCATAAATTACTGTATCCAACATAAGGTTGTGAAAAGTGTAATTCCATTCATGTGGAATTTACTATCAATATCAATATGAAAAAACACTATCTTCCAACATTAGCTCTATTAAATATACAAAAAGCGTCATAATACACAATATACTCTTCACGAATATTAGGAATGACTGAGATTAGGGATGATATCCAATGTACATTCAACTCTCGAAAGACATGATCACTTACTTCTGACCAATAAAACATTTTCCCCTTTTTGGTCAATGAATAAAGTAGCACTATCAAACAAGAAATTTCCTAGATGAATCTCTGATAATATCCTTCTAACCCAAGAAATCTATAGATATATAAAAAATTATTGGGATACTCCCAAGACACAACTTCTGAAACCTTATATAGGTCCACAAACACACATTCCTATGAGTTGACGTGTCCTAATATGTGTACATGATCACTCAAAAAAGGACACTTTTATATATTTTCATATAATTGATTTTATCCCTATATACTTGAGATGATGTCAAGATGTTGGGTTTACATGTCCTGTGACTTAGAGTACAACAAGATTTTAACCAAAAACACTACCACAAACTTATCAAGTTACAGATGTAAGATTCTATTCATAAAGTCCATATACATTGGTGTTGTGTTTGACAGACAAAAAAAAATTATAATGAACTCATATAAGACATACCTTATTTATTATGGTAGTCCATTATATATAAGAAATTAAACCTATCAACTGATTATTCCCAGATCTCAAATAATTCTAAGAAGAAAACAATCCCCATTAAAATGAACCAAAATATTGTTGATTCACAAAGTAGGATATCAGTTCTTCACTGTTATCCAGTTCAAATTCCATTAATCAACACATAATGGAAAAATCATGTTAGCCTAATTTGAAAACAACACATCTGAATCCAATGAAGGTAAAATAAAACAGATAAAACCCTCATCCATCAACTCCTCAAGGTGAGTCTTGAGCTCTTCATGCTATATCATTTACATAATGTATTGTGTAATAGAAATTGGTTCATCTACTGACATGATATAAATAGTATAATTCATGCCTCTGTTGGGTGGTATACCTAAGATTTCATCATGAAAGACATCTTGAAACTAGTCTACTACTGGTGTAATGACATCATGTTTCACACCCCATTCATCCAACATTATTCTATTAAAAAGGGGTGTGAGGTCTCCCAATTGCAAAGTAATTGGCCATACAGAGCTTGTTTGAGTATCCCATTATACAAGGTGGATACTATTGTCATACATAAGAGACATAGAACTCATAGTCCATTGAAAATATTAAATATGGGAATGATATTTTACTACCCAGTCCATACCCAAAATTAGGTTAAATCCTAACATGTCTAACAAGTAAGGATCTCAACGAAAATGATAATAACCATATTTGAGATAACAACTCTTGCACAAGAATATATACCTAGATAATACTCCCATTGGTGAATATATCATTAACACCCCTCTCACAAACTACACTATCTTGCTCAATTTGTTAACAAGTTGAGTAGAAATCAATAAACGAGAGGCACCTGTATCGAAAAGGCACTGGATAATGTAAAATCTTTAGGAATAATACATATAAATCTTGATGGTACAGTCTATCTTTACCTAGGTAATGGTTACACTACATGAAACGACCCTTCCCATCTTTCTTGTGATGTAGTATGACTCCTCTGAGTTGCACGCCCTGCTGATATGCGTTATCTTGCCTTGAAATCTCACATCAACTTCCTCTACTTCCTTGTCCAGTAGAACTCGAACTACCAACATGATATGTAGTATAAGATCACCTTCCTACACTATAATTATCAATAGTTGTCTAAACATTATAGGTATGTCAAATATTATTACATAAATTCTGAAAATTTCACATCTTGTCGAATGATCAACAGTCCACTAGTGGTTGAGGAAAGTCTCTACGATATTGTCATGGACTACTATTTTGGTGGAAAGTCACTTGATAAAGGTCATGTTTAACTAACATGTCCCCATAAAGACTCTATCATCCAATTCTATTGATAATGTTCTCTTACATATGCTTTCTTATCTTAGAATACATACCTCTTAAGCGTATAGATGAAAACATCTATCTGGAATTCAGAGCCTTATTCATGTTTCCATAATCTATGAGATCCAGAGTACACACTTTTCAAAACCTATTCATCCTAAATATGCACACATGGGACATACTTTCAATTTAATTACTTTTGAAATAATTTCTATGATATATCCTTATCCACTGCCAACACTGGATAAATGTTCTTAAAATCTTTAAAGAGTCTAGTATAGTCCTTAATTTACATACACCCCTGAGTAAATCTCATGAACTCAGCTACTATATCCCACCTCATCATCATTGTATAGTTTTTCCATAATATCCTCTCCATGAATTCCTTCTATAATTTCAGGATAGTGTATCCAACCAGTGCCGGAATATCCCACCAGTTCTCAGCTGATCCTAATAGAATATTTGTAGCTAGCTTGATCTAACTTTTACAAGGAGTCACCATGATTTGAAGTATAGTTTGGATAGACTCAATCCATAACTCATATACCTCTATTCCACCATCTATAGCAAAATACAGAGGGTGTTTCAACTAAACCACTATCTTCAAGTCAAAAATTATCTTCAGAACCCACATAGTGTCTCTCTCGATGAATTTCAAGAACCATGAAAAGATATCATAGAACTTCCCTCAACCTTCCTCACTCAGTAGTATTGTTTCCTCAGGCCGAACCATAGGGGGATCATCAGTAGACATGTCCTCATGTTGTCCTCTCAACATATGTCATCGTGGAGGCATAACACTACAATACAATCACAAAACATTTGATTAATTTCTAAAAATTAACGTAATTAAGTGAAAACACTAAAAAAGAACAAAATGTCTTTTCCCAAACACTTCCACATGGTAAAAACCAAGGCACTGTCACTACCCTTAACCATCCACATCTAGGGTATGATTAACTAAGGGAAATTAATTTTAATTATTAAGATATCTCATTTAGACACCAAAATATTCCCAGTATTCATCATCTTATAACATTAAATTTTATACTTAGAACCATTTTAAATTTAATTTCATAAAAAAGGAACAATAGTTCAATATTAACAACTTACCGAAAATGGGTTTTCCATGTGTGCGTAAAATGTAGCATGTATTAAAATAATATTATGTGACTATAATGATGCTTGTAAACAACACCTCATGCGATATTGGGCCTTGATTAAAAGCTCATGAAATATCAGATACCAAAATCATGTCACCTATGGCGAAATAATATTCAACTATTACAATAATACGAAAGAACAATAATCCCACCAAGGGTACATGGGTTCTCCCACATATATGGGTTAGCTACACCCATGAATGAGATCATAAAAAATCCCTTAATCATCCTAGTCTCATATATTCCATTCCCAAATAGTAATAAAAAATAAAATAAAATAAAACCAAAGGATATTATATCAATTTTTAATCACGCACCCCAGGTGACACATGCCGGTGCCTCGAGCCAGTCTGATGTGTTCCGTCAAGCATGCTTGACCATATTCCAGAGCCTGCTGACAAGTAGTGAGGTCCTAATATCTATCATGGGGAGATAATGACCTTTTTTAACAGATTAATACTCCATCAAAAAATAAATAACCAATAACAACTAAATGATCAATCAATATCATAATTATATAAATAACAGAATATATTCCATATTAAATTACATGCCATGTGTCAAAATGAAAACCCAAATGTAATGAAGCTAAAAACTCACATGGGGGTTCATAACCATGTTTAGTTCACACATCCATGGTCCATAAACATATTTTATCTCTAATATAGTGCCTTTATCCATAACCTATTAGGAAAACATGAAATTTATTCGGGTTCCAATTAGGTAACCAGAGTATCGTGTGAGTAAAACTATATTGGCCACCACCAACAGTGTCTAAAATAATATCCAGTCAGAATTTGATTATATATTTGTATAAGTAAAAAATAATAATTCAAAAATAAAGAGTTATCAAATTAGTATTTTTTATTTTTAAAAAAATAAACCCTCAAGTTCTTATGGACACCCAAACCTCAATACAAGCTTCAGAAATGGTTAAATCTAACTATCCCTGGGGGACATGATGTCCTAAAATTCCACAATTAGAATTCTATATCTCACCTCAGAACTTAGAATTCAATAGTTACAATTCTATATCTCAATTCTAATATGAATTTCATTGTTACTATTCCCTAGTTCATTATTTAATTCAATAATTTAATAATCAAATCATTCCCATTAATTAACTCAGTAAATTATTATTTATGTCAATCCTCATATATTAACTCAAAAAATATTTTCCTAGCTTATTCTTATTAATTAACTCAATAATTAATTATTTACCCCAATCCATGTGAATGAACTCATCAAATTATAAATCATATTAATATTTTTAATTGAATCAACCATTAATTAATAATATCAATATTATTAATTAACTTGACAATTAATTAATCATAGCAATCCTTATTAGTTTAGTCTTCAAATAATTAATCATCATAATCATATTAGTTAACTCAAAAATTAATTAATCCAATAAATAATATTAATTAAATAATAAATAATTAATCATATCTATTTAATACCAATTCAACAACAAGTTTATCACATCAATTCCCTTAATTAGTTTCCCAATTAATTTATAAAAAAAATCTCAAAATTCCAATTATTAATTAATTGATTAATTATTAAATTCACAATATCATTATCTTATAATTAATTCAAAAATTATTTTTTTAATTCAAAATATCAGTATCCTATAATAAAATAAATAATTAACTATTTATAATCTCAAATTCCAATAACATAATTATATATTTTTTCAGAATTAATTAATTGTAAAAATTACTTATTTCAATAAAAATTAATTTTCTAAACATATAACAGAAATTATAAAATCAAATACACATAAATTAAATGAGTATAGTTGGATTTTAATTATTGACCACCTTCCTCAATTCATTGGCGAATGATCGCCCAATAGAAAACCCCAAAAGTTTCACATCACAACATCGAAGAAAAAGATATGGATCCAATAACCAAAATATAGATTGAAAAAATATCAATACATTAGTTGTAGATATATATCATCATTTCATGATATAGATATAATAAAAATAGGAAGATCAATCCTTTTCATAGTCAGAGAAGAAAAGAAGAGAAATCAGAAACCAAGAAGGATAGGATTCTCTTACTAGAAGTGGTGACGATCTTCGATCTGAGATGTGAATCGAGAAGAACAGAGGTTGATAAGTATGGGAATACATATGTTAGGATATGAAATTTTGAGGATATGAGTTATTCAAATTTATTATCTAATAGGGTGAGTTTTAGGGGATTGGGTGATTTAAAATCTAATTTTTTAGTGAATAAAAAAGTCATGAATGGTTTTCTAGGAAGGGGTGTATGGTTTTACCTTTCCATTTTCATTAATTGGACACCTATTTTTTGGGGTAAAATGGTTTCTAAATTTAGGTTGAACATTTTGAAAAACTATAATCCAGTCTTGTAAATCACCTCAGTTTGGCCCTTTCGGGTTTTATGGTTTAGGGTGCACAGTTTTCCCCATCCCTATGGTAACTGTGCATTACAATTTATCAATTTTTTTTTAAAAAATGTTCAAAAAAACACTAACATAAGATAAAAAAATAAATTTACTCAATAAAAAGAAAAAATAATATGGTAAATTAAAACTTATTCTTCTCCAAATAAGGTTATGATCCTACATGACTAATTCCATTAGCAGATCTACCATAAAAAGAATTAAAATTATTATTTTTTCTATTCCCTTATGAACATATTTCACAATAATTTCATTATTATTATTCCAATTATATAAATTATTAATATTCCTTACATAGTTACTATAATGGTTAAATGTAACTTTGGATGATGTGGGGTCATTCATTTAATAAATTCAAAACAATCATCATTGAATTGACCAAAGTCAATGTGTTAATGGTTCCATCATCTCCATAATATTAAGAAGTATATATTTATAATTTTATTACATAAATATTGTTTATAAACCATACATAAAATAGTTTCATTGAAAATGAAGAATATCATTTTGTGGAGGCAATAGTCCACATGCTTACAGTGCTCATGGTTTTTAGAAAATATATTATTTCAATAATATATTTTATTATATTTTTTTTCAAAAAATCATTTTTTAAAGAAATTAAATATATTGGAAATAATATTTACATGTTATTAATTGAACCAAATACATTTTGTTAATTCATAATAAGAATGTAAATCAAAAGAACATGAAAATATGTGTTAAAAATAATGATTATAAATCTCTATATTTATTAAAACCATTCAATTTGAACAAATTAAAATATGAAAATGACTCAAAAAGAATAAATTGTCCATCCCTAGGAGATTTCCTTATTCATATTAACCTTTTAGGATCACTGATTTCTATGTAAAACATATTATGAGGAAGAACAAAATGAATGTATAGAATATAATGATAGAGATAGAGGGGAATATATGGAAATGAGAATTTAAAAGAGATATGTATATTAAGACTATAAAATGGATTGGAATATGTCCATATTGAAAATAAGGTTTGTGAATATTATCATTTCATGTATGGTTGTTATAGATGTCATAATTGTATATAGATCTAATAAATATATTAATTTTGTGTTTTGATAGATAATATAACTCAATATAAAATAAATTTATGAAATGGTAATATTATATATATATATATTTATGCATGTTTTTTATACATATTATTATTATTATTATATAATATGATTTATTTATAAAATTATTTTAAATATTTCCATGTCGGTATAGTTTGAAATGATATATTTTAGAATATAACTATTTAATTAATGGTGTTTCTTAAAGTTAATTTATCATGAAGGTAACATTTATTTTTAAAGAACTATTATATTATGTATTATAAATTTTTTTCTTGTAAATTTAATTTAAACTCTTAAAATGTTTTCTTTGTGGACTAATATATTGTCACGACCCGTCCTCGGGCCCCCTGCCGTGACTAGCCAATGCCCGCCTTCCCTAGGCCCGGGGCTGGCGACTAGCACCAAAGGCATATATCCCGATAAAAATGGGAAGGCATTGCCTTTATGAAATGTAAACACACAAAACCTGAGAACATGCAGAAGCGAACACTAAGTAAAGCAAATTAACAAATGTGCTGAAAGTACAAAGGGGCCCAGACATATTAGCCCAACAGTAATGTACAAGTAAAAGAAAAAATAGCTGGATGGTGTCAAGCTTCTCCTGGATCATCCTCCCGATTTCCTACCAGAATGGTAGGTACAGATGGCCACCTCAGCTCTCCATGTCCGTCTATCACCTCCGGGTACCGTCTCATCGTGAAGGTCACCTATGGTTACCATCTCGTCGTGAAGTCCACCTTCGGGTACCATCAAGATCAACAAGCCTCAACCACGATCAGTGTTGTCTGTCTTCTGCATCCAACACTATTATTTATGGGCATATCCCATGCAGGCGTGAGTATAATGATACTTAGTACAGACCTTGAGACCCTCAAGGTCTCACTAAATCCAACAAGGGTAAACCACAAATAAGGATTCACTAAATCCATCAAGGATAAAACAAAAATATAGATCTCAATAGATAACCTTTACTTAGGTATATGCCCATACATATACCTAAGTTATCAAGTAAACCATTACAATCATGAGGTAAACAGTATTGTCATTGACTCAGCTCAAACCAGGATTTTCATTATCGAAACCACAACTGTTGGAGAACTTCTCCTCTGTCGAGTAAAGTGGTCCTGTCACGACTCCGAGGCTCTTCTCACAAAACTTATACTGCTGAGGTACTCCTCTTGTCGAGTATCGTGGGTCTACTAACAAATACCAAGTGCTGTGTCCGCTGAGGGTCTACCGCCAAATACTGGGTGCTCTCCCTAATAGCCTAAAAAGGTACACCTCCTGTCGAGTACCGTGGGTCTGTTGGCAACTACCAGTTGCTCCGTCCATCATGGGTCTGCCGCCAAATACCGGGCACTCCATCCACAGGACTAATCGAATCACTTTGAGTCGAATCGGTCAAGCAGTCATCAGGTATACAGCTACTAGGTCTCTACACTCCGTATGCTCATCTCCGGGAGGATCTGCTCTATTATCTACTAGTCGATACTCCAAGTATCACAATGTTCAATGAAGAATTATCTCAAAGGACCGCCTTTTCAAAGGGGTCACAACGCAACTGATGGCATGTATATCGGACACCCGTTCTGTGAATTATTATCCTTTTAGTCCTAGGGGCGTGGTTGGTTTCGTGTATGAACGAACTCTGCCGTATCTCAAATGTAACCCCGAAATATCATGGGGTATACTCAAAGGAAACATTTCTCAATGAGATTACCAACGCCACTGAAGGTTCGTCAAATGGATATCTAGTCTGAGAGTTTTTAGTATTTCCGTTCTAGGGGCCTGGTTGGATTTCAGGTACAATCCAACCTGTTCGTACACTAACAACATCCAAACCTTAGGTGATTTATGACAAAAGAACCATCTCATTAAGAGGAATCCATCATAGTCTATGACACGCTAATCAGACATCTGGTCCTCAAGTTATAAGCATTTCTGCTCCGAGGGCCAGGATGGTTTCGGGTTCAAACCAACCTGTCTGTACCCAAACATCACTGTAACTTTCAGTTTAATATACTTAAACGACTATATTAATTGAAGGAGTCCTATGAAACTAACAGTGCGTCGATCGGAGGTCTGTAGCTAAAGATATGTCCATTTAACTGAAAGTAGTACGAAAATAGGGGGTCGGGGCCTGGTCCGACCCGGCCCCCACCAACTGGGGCGGCCCGAACTGGTTCGACCCAACCAAGGTCTGGGTCCGGCCCAGTTGGGCACGGCCCGGCCCAGCAGGCGTGGCCCGACGCGGTCCGACCCGGTGGCCAGTTGCCGCTCGGCCAGTTGGCCAAGCGTGTTGCGCCGAGTGGGTGGCGTGGACCCAACTGATTGCTACCGGTGGTGCCAGCAGACACTGCCTTGCCTCCCGGATCCCGCACGGCCACATGGTATATCGCACTACCACTGCGGCTATTGCCGAGGCGGGTTCCCTCAGGCAGCACGCCGGAAGCGGCTTCCGCGGACCACCAGACACGCTCAGGTGATCCGATTTGCTCGCTGCTTGTGCCTATGGCTCTCCCAGAACCCATTTTTCACTACGCCGGCTTCCAAATGCAGTTTCGGTCCCATTTTATCATCTCCCGTAAATCCAAACATAGGAAAAGAATCTCCGAAGGGTTGTTGGGCCGTGTTTGTTCAGCCCGCGCCCTCTGCATTAGTCGATAGAAATAGGTCGGACAACAATGATGTTCAACAACAAACTAGGTACAATTTTAATCAATTAAAATTGAACTTAATTACCAAATATTACCCTGCAAACAGTTATTCCCAACCCGCAAATAAAATCATTCACGGATCAACTTGATAATGAGTTGATCCGCGTTCATTGTTTTAGAAGGGAATAATCATGTGAATATAAATATCATCAAATTAATCCCCTACCTCAAAAAATGGCGTTAAACGATGGCGAGTTGCGAAAGATAGGTGTCATTCCGTCAACATCGGGAATAAAGGAGCCAAGGGTGGCATCGGCATTCTACGTTATCCATTGGAGGAAGAGGCAAAACACTCCAAGCACTGTGTGCCGTGCTTCATTGCTAGCGTTCCGCCGCTTGAAGAAGCCATCCAGAACATCTTCCCCTAGCCACCTTTATATATGAGTGGGAGGGTTCATCGTTGGCACAAAAGTCATAAATGTAGGATTTATGACAGAGGGCTCCACCCATTTAATCCGCTGCGGTGGAGCATTAAAATGGAGAGGATGTCAAAAAGGGGATTATTGGCCCGGGTGGTCCCCACAGAAGAATATCCTCCAAAGGGAAGATATTTCCCGTCAGGCCCCACCAATAATTAACCACAAAAAGGAAAGGGGGTTGGTTAATGCTTGGGTGGTTCCCTTTTTAAAAAGGGAGGTTTTATCCACCTCAATTAAGAGGGGGATTTAAACCTAGAGGCTCTCCCTCATAAATGGGAGGGAGTCAAGGAGTTGTGATTCCCCCCCAATAATGGGAGGCCTCATGTGGTTTCCACCATAATCAACCTCACATGGGAGGTTGGATCTCAGTGGGCCCCACCTCCAACTCCCAAGTGGATCTTCTAACCACTTTATCTGCATGACAAGTTTTTGACAAGATAAAATAAATTTTTCACTTATTTTATTTTATTATCCCACATAAAACCCCAAAAACTAACTTTCATACTCGATCATCTGTCGTCGAGGTGAAAGACTTCTTAGGTAAAAACCCACGCTGCGAGTTCAACGACGACCTCAGTTTTAAATTCTAAGCACCGGTTCAAAAGATAGGAAAACACGCTCGTTCATTCAGTGAACGTACCCGAGCTAAACTTCATAAATTGATTCTGGGAACACTTGGCCTCAGAATCAGGTGCCGTGAGTAGCCACAGAATCGTAAAATTCCAAAGAAATTAAGAAAAAAATTTCCTCAAATTTTCTGGGTCTTTACATATATTGACAAAACATGAAATTATAAATCATTATAAAGTAATATTAGAAAATATATTGATTCTTTTAAAGGATAGGTCCAAAGCCTCAATTTATTATTTAAAGTAATGTCTTCTCAATGACTGGGTAGAGGGAGACCCATGACATATCTCGATGAGCCATGGGAATGTGGCCAGAATACAAGTCTTGAAAGCCCATTTTTTGCCCAAAGGACTCCACGATGAACAATACTGCTATAGTAGATGAGCTGCTACAGTCATGCTACAGTAACACCGCTGCTACAATGCCTCTGTAGATACAGTGCTGCTACATTGCACTACAACAGTACTCTTACTGTCTAGATTATTCATCCCTAGTCAGATTTGATCCATGGACTTTTGGATTCCATGTAAGAGCCTATACCACTTGGGTACAAGATCATTGGCAAGAACACATATTGATTAAAAAATAACTTTTTAAATAATAAACACTTCTTCCTAATTTTTATTTGATATATAATAAATAAATTAATAAATAAATATTTTAATTTTAATTTTATAAAATAATCAACATTTTTTGTATTTATTTTTTATAAATTTGATTTGTTTTAATATTTAATATTTTTCAATAATAATTTATTTTTGGTGAATGATAGAAATATCAATTTTTGTAAACCTATAACCTTCATTATAATATTTTTACATGAGAATTTAATAAAATAAATTTATTTAAAACATTTATATATAATAATTAATATAAATATTTAAAAATATATCTTTGAATTTATAAAATAAATTTTTAAAATTTTTCTAACAGATGTTGTTACTCATACTTAAAAACTAGTTTTACGCACCTATATTAAAAATTAGACTTCACCACTTTTAGAAATTAAATATTTAATAATTTATTTACTATTTTAGTTAAACGCAAAAATACTAGTTAAAATATACATTTAATTTCTAGGAAACATATAATAATATTATTATTAAATTTATTTAATATGATAATTGTGAAATAGTTTTTTAAATAAATAGTTTTGTTAATACGATATAAATTTTATATACGCAATGAAATTGATATAATATAATTTATTAAAATATTATTCTATTTAAATTATATATAATTACATATACACAAATTCAATTGTTAATGAATACGTAATAAGATTAATCCCCTATAATGGTTAAAAACCATTTTCTAATAAAATGTTTTATTATATATTTTATATTATATTTAAAAAAAATTATCTCAAAATAAGAAATTGAATTTAAATAAATGGATTTTAATAATATAATCATAACATTAAAATTAGATAATTTTGGTTAACTTGTATTTTTAGATAAAATAAAAACTAATGATTTTAAAAGTAGTCACCAAGTTAGAAAAAAAATGTTAAAATTTAAATAGATATGGTACAATACCTTATTCAATGTCAAAAAAGGTTTCTAATATCATAAAGGATTATTATCAATTGTATCTCATACCAAATTATATTATTATGATCTTTTAGAGTCACATACCAATGAATAGTATTATTATATCATGGATGTTTGACCAATTTTTCTAATATTGCTCCTTTCAACACATAAAAAAAGGGACAACATCCACCCCACCAAGGATACAATTATATTTAAAATATCATGGGAATTTTTTTATAATGTATCTATCATAGGGTTCCATTTATCATCATTAGTTTCCAAATATCTACCATTTAACTTAATTCCATGTTTACCAGGGAGATCTATAGGATATGATTCTTTCCCCAACATAAGTATTTCCTACTTTTTCATCTATTTGACGTAATACCCCTCTTATAAACATTATATATCCATTAAATTAATATAATATTACAATAATTATTATATAGAAAATTTATTTTATTAATTAGAGATCCTTGATTTATTCCACTCCGTCCACTTAGGAGGACAAAATCATTAATTTATCTTTCGGTATGAAGTATCACCTCCTCAAATAGAAGCCTTATTTATTTATAACCACCTCACATGGTTGATTTTAATGATGGGATCAATGAAAAAAATATTGAACCTAAAATATAGACTATGATTTATAATTTAAAACTAAAATATATAATATTTCCCTCAAATTCATTATGAAATGGAAATAATAATCATGCTTATGTATATACTATCACCACCACATGCAATGAGTGTCATTCAGCATCACCACACAACCAGGATGACATAAAAATTATATTTAATAAAATGTTTCATCCTCTAAAAATATTTTTATTTTGTATACAATGAATCTTTTCTGTGATTCATTATGCCATAGTTGACATAAATAAGGAGTTACAGAAAAACTGATCGAACAACCTCAGTTAAGATATATAAGATTGAAACCATTATAATTAATAAATATAATATGTTAATAAATGGTCTATATTAGGATAAATAAATAATAATAAATTTCATCTTAGTATATCTGGTAAACATAATTTTGTTATTTTTTATGTTTGGTTCCTGTGGATAATGAATTTTGAATTGTGTGATAAATTCTTTCCCAATTACTCGACATGGAGGCATTCTATGATGTTATTCACCAATTTTTTTTATATCTATTAACTACAACCCCTTCCCATATAATATCAGAAATTATTTGACAAATTATAAATTTTAATTCTATTCATGATCATCCATATTGGGGGATATCGTTGTTGTCTTCCTTAAAAAATAAGGGTCCTTTATAAATCATTCTTCTTTCTTATGTAATAATGTTTGCCTTAATGTATACTCATTCATTTATTATTTATACATAATTAATGAACTTTTATATTAATATTTTGATTCAAATCATTCTTACCAATTAATTATATTATTTCTTGAAAATGAAACAATTTAAAGAATAATTCACACCCTCTTAAATGATGGGTTTTCTTCCTTGCCAACAAATATTACACCACGAAGTGTTTTTATTTTAGTTTGAAACTTAATTATGGGTTATATAATGTGAAATTAATAATTCCCTTATACAATTATTAATAGTAATCTTCATCATTCATTTGTCAACATGGTATTCAATTAAAGGTATTTCAAAAAAAATTTCCATCCCTTAGAAATTATTAGAAACTCCAAACCACAATTATATTATGCATTGTCAATAATTTTCTACCTTTTATTAAAAATTAATTTTTGGGAAATTATCGATTTTATTAAATATTTACCCTAATCATGTTGATCGTTAAATAACATTTTTCATTAATTTGGTTATATATGTTTTATTACCCTTTGGAATTATATTTTTGAATAACCGTAATTTAAGGAATCCATCATATTTATCCACTCATATTAAGAACCACATCTATAAAATGATCATATAAAATATATTCTAGAAACTGCCATTATTTTTTATAAAATTACTGAATGGCCCGAAGAACTATATAATTATTTTGTTTTAAAAAAACCCACCTTTTAAGGGAAAAGGGGGAAACCTCACATAACTTCCTTGACATAGAGACATTAACAATATATGAATATTCAAAGGGTCATTGTCATCCCAAAACAAGACTACATATAAAAACCCATCCCATCAACAACACCATTATGGAACACCTCCATCATGAATGACTACTCAACAAGCTATCCCATGGGAAAATGCATGGGCCTAGTACCAATGGCTATGCCATACCCTCTCAATCATCCGAATCTAAATAGCTATGCATGATGATGTCAAACTGCCCTAAATCCTCGTATGAAAAAAATCCTTGCAGAATATCTAGGATAGGAAACACTATACAAAAACAATCCAACAGAAAAAAAACTTTGTTCTTAAAACTACAAGGGGGTCATACCATGTCCCAGATCACCACACTCACCACTCACTCTTTCAGTAAATCTCCCACACGGACAGCTCTTTCAAATCCAAACCCACTACCATTCCCATGACAAATTTCACAAAAATTAGCACCGAAACCCAATCAATAGAATACACAAAACCAACCGTAGATCAAGAACAACAGATCATGAACACCCGAAATAAACCTCACAAGAGTAGAAAACAAAATAAATAAAACAAAAGAAAGAAACAGAGTTCCAGAAGCTATAACCAAAAATCCGACCACCCAAACTAGATTCTGAAATAATATTTACCCAATGAATCAAGCCCAACCCATTGAAACCATCACTTGATGAGGCTGCAGATCCAACTAAAGCACACAAACGACATGCAACTGCATCCTCGAAGCACATTATATTGGATCTCAACCACATCGTACCACTATGTAGAAGGTGATTCAATTGAATGACTAAAGAATTTGACACCGCAGAAGCCCAATGGTGGCTACCACCCATGACAATGACATAGAAACCATGAACCCTCATAAAATGTAGTCACACCATGGTGATGAGAAAAATTGAGAGCTAATATGTCGACACAACAAGAGTAGTAGACCCAATGTTGTCGAGAGCTGAGGACGAAGCCGTAGGCAACAGATTTGAGAAGGTGAGGACGAGAAACACTATCGTCACATTGAATCATCTTATGAGTGATTCTATTTCTTTTATATACCCATCTAAATTAAATTATGGTTTTTTGAAAATATACAAGGTCCTGTCTTCTTTAAAAACAAACCATACCTTTTTCATAATGTATCTATTAATTAGTTGATTATTATAATTTCTTCTCTCACACCTCTATCATAAAATTATCTATATTGAAACCCAATTCTCAAGGCCTATGTTTCATTTCTATGTATGAAATAAAAAATGGATTAATTTATTCTTATATTTTGTCGGGATAATATTTTTCCTTCAGTTATTAATTGAATCAAAATTTGGTAACGCACGTCTTATCAAGGGTTTCACCATGATTATGATTTATGTGTAGTTTCCTTGATTATGTAAAATTTATATTTATTATTTTTATTTATGTGATTGGTGGGTCCAATACACAAGGAGACATATTACACAATGTTCATGATAATAGTGATTGAAATAAGTACATCATGGATCTTTTTCCTCATTATATTTATTTTCTTTGGACTGTACATTATCATATATTTATGATGCCATGTATTAATTTTTATCCTATATTATAAGATTCCATGATCATATGATTTCATTTACATTTTAAATGTTAATATTATTAAGATAATTTACTTTAAGATATCATGTTTTGACTATTAACTCTCATCATATTCTTTATTTTCACGTTTATTCCAAATTATGATTTTTTAAATCACTCCATTTTATAAGATTTCCCCAAGTATATTCCATCAAATTTTGGAAAATATAAGTGGGTTAAGAGAAATATGTTTAATTTTAAATAAAGATGAATTTTGTATTTATAAGTTGATTTATTTTTATGTCTTATTATTTGAATACATAATAATTTTACATCTTCTTTTAGTATTTTTTATAAAAATATATTAAAAATAAAAAAATAAATTGATTTCATTTATTAGTTTATTATAGTTTGAATTAAACCACTATTCGTGATTTATTTTCCAATTACAATGAGGGAATATGTGGATAAATATAATATAACTTAACATTATGTATCATAGGTAAAACAAAGATCGCTATATGTTAAACTAAAGTTAATACATGATAATGTGATGTTTTAAATCCAATAATGGTTTTAATTTCAAATACCTTTTTTATTATGTTAAATTGTTTCACACATGGAAAACATTTTTTATTTATTCCAAGAGATAAAAATGTATGATAGCTAAAACTAGGTTCACGTGGTCTTTTGAAGAATAATTCAATATAAAAACATTTAATCGGTGTTGGACTAAAAAAATGGGGATTGGGAAAAATAAAAAATCAATATTCATGATTAATAATGCAATAATATGTGTCATATCATGTACAATAATAAATAGAACTATTGTGTAAAATTAGGGTTCCGATGAATATGATAATGATGAAAAATGTATCATTTTCCAATAAGATAAAAAATTAGGATGATGTACATAGGGAATTTTCACTAGGGGAGTTAATGATGATTTACTTGTGGAACATGGGTCATTGTGCTCTAAAATTACATAGGAATATAATGAAGAAGGTTTTCAAGATGGAAGTGGAATACATTCCTAAAAAACAACAAACAATGGACCCAAAACATAGTTCTACAATACTGGGGAATTATCCGAGTCAATTACCTAATATCATTGATTATAAAGATGATATGGAAAAACAACTTCAATGTTAAAGGGATCATGTGAATGGATAATTAATTTTATGTACTTAATTTAGTTCAAAAAATATTGTGGGGTTGAGTAATATAATTCATCCACTTAAGAACTATGATTATTATATTTATATCTTATTCAAATCACAGAATTGTACCTAGAATGATTTCTGAGATCATATAATTTACACCTCTATGTCTAGATGTTGAATTATAAATAAAAAATTGTAGTGTTATAAATATTTAATTCCTTGTTCTTGTTTATGGGAATGATTCTTATGAAAATCATTTTATCCTTGATAATCTTAATGTGATTATGGAAATAAATTTTTTTTCCCGACTTAGTGGAAATATTATTTGGAATAAGAATATCACATTTCATATCAATCTATGTTATTTTATGTAAATGTAATCATCCATAAGAATTACAAAAATTATGGATTTAAGTTGAAAATTCAATCTCGTACATTTTAGGATTTTTTTAGGTTTTGTATTTTAAAGAATTATGTCATAACGCATGAAAACAAAAACCATATATTGTATAGTTGGAACTTATGATTAGTATCCATTTGTTATAGAAAATAAAACTTTTAAAACAATTTTTTTTTCAATTCATAAAATATTTTTCCCATCTTTCAATATGTCCACTTACGTTCCCTTACCTGTCATTAAATTATGTGGAAATAATTTTTAAAACATTTTATGAGGAAAAAAACATTATGGTATATAAAAAGAATGAAAACTATTATGCTAGTGATAATACAGAAAATCATTAAATTTTACCTTTATCAATCATTTATATTGATCATATGAAATAAAAATCATAATGAAATACACATAATCCTTTTTCTTAGTGTAATCCTTTAAAAAAATAGCAATAGAATAAAAAAGTAAAATACATTATCACCCTGATGCAACTGTAGGATATTAAAATATATTGGATAAACCCATTGGTATCTACATCTTTCTTTGTAATTAGGACAAGAAGAATTCCCCAATTCTTTAGAGTGCTAGCTGGGCAGACCCTTCATTTAATCTATAATATGCCCGCCCAATGTTATTGGGCTACACCATTAATCTATACTTTAATGAGACCAACTGATGCAATCTGATCACCCTAGTTTCTATAATATAATAATAAATTAAAATATCATGAATAAAAAATTATTCTTTCACATTTCCATTATAATTTTTTTAAAAACTCAGTAAAACTCATAACAGTATCAGTTTTTGATATAAAAATAATTGTTTCTATTAAAAATCTTATTTTCATTATTAAAATTAAAAAATGGTAAATGGTAGTTTTATGAATAATAGATTAAAAATTTAAATGAAACCTAGAAATGAAATATTGTTCATGATTATGGATAAATTAATCGTCACCTTACATTTTAAAATGTAACATTTTATTTTTTGTTTTTTAAAACATTCCATATAAAACACATTAAAAAGTATCCTTTTAAAATAATTTCAGATAAAATAATTTTGATATAAAATTTACATTATAAACCATTTATTTTCATCTAAAAAAAATAAAAAATTTATTTAAAAGTCATTGACAAGGAAGTGAAAAATTAGGAAGGAAAATCAACTAATAATGATTTTTAAAATAAATTTCATTTTCATTTGGTAAATAAATGAAACATAATCCCCAAGAAAAAAAAATAAAAAATAAAAATCATAATAATTAATAAATTAATGATATAATAAGTTATTGGGGTTATATGTAAACCATAGAAAATAATAATGGTTTAACGCATCACAATATGCTTTAATGAACGGAAATTGAGGCGATGTTCATTACCTTGAGTCTGAATTCTCACCTATCCCATTATTGTCATAAACAATTAAATTAGGATAATTAAAAAAATTAGAAATATTTTCTTAGTTATTTATTAAATTTAATTAACTCATTATTATGTAATGTACAATTACAATTTCAATTATGTTTATGTTGAATTGTTTGACCATTTTTAGATTTTTGGAGAAAAATGACTTTCGTATGTTGACTCTTATCAAGGAGGTCATTATTCAAAGTTATATAGAATAATAATCATTAAATAATTATCATATTTATTTCTCAACTATAATTTTTAGACCTGTCATGAAGTATTGTTTTCAGTAATGATGTATGATAAAATCATAGATATGGTAGGTTATAAATACACATTGACAACATTTCAATTTTCCACGATCAGTATAGAAAAGATATAAATAAAATTTTATATATATATAATGAAAATATTATTATATATAAAATATTATTTCTGTAAATATACTTATATATATCATCAATATTTATTGTTTATTTAAATCCAGGCAAATCACTTCGTGAAGGTGGTAGTCCACACATCCAGGAATGATTTTTACGTTTTTCAATTAGTGAAATGATAAGAAAGAAAATAATGTATTATATTTTAAGAATGATTAATATATAATTAATAACATTATTATTCTGTATATATTACATATATTAATTATTTATTGCCTTATATCCTTCCGCGTAAAACATTTGTGATAAATGAATCACACTGCTTTGTGATTTCGTAGTCCATCGTCAACATGCGTGATGTTATCATATCGCTTTGAAAGGGGAATTTATAAAATGAATATATTAGATAATATATAAAAAGATATTATTATTTTGTAAATACCAAATTTGTATATTTATACATAATCACACCCAACTACGATTGGTAGAAATGATAAAAATGAAACCAGTTCATGTGGTGGTAGTCTGCCAAAGAGATGAATGATGATTTCCTAACCAATTCGATTGAATAGATGAGGGGATTATGTTACTACATTAAAATAATAACATTTTTGAATATTTAATATATATAGGTTAACATATAATCATGGTTTAATAATAATTTAAGGAGTTATTGTAATAATTAGAAAAATGCTTGTAGACGAGCTTTACCTCTTTTTCATGTAACAATATTTCATTTTTCTCGAAGGCCTTTATAGGTTGGATTTTTAAAATATATGGATTTAGGATGATATGATTGAATTATATAAGACATTTGGTCACGTATTGACTTAAAATATGAGGTTTTATGGTATTAATAGAGTAAGGAGTGGTCGTCGATTTATAAACAAGGTTAGTGGAAGACTTATAGTTTTTGAAAACGAAGAATTTCAACAACATATATTTCCTATCACAAAGAACCAATTATGGATAATTACTAATAATATAAGTTCTAAGGATTAAATATTTCTAGAAAGTAAATTTTTTAATATTTATTAGTTTATTTTAATACATATACTTTTATTTTAACCCCATGAAAATCCATGTCACATTAACCATGATAAATAATTTTTAATGTTTCCACAATTAATTTTGGAAAATAAATAAACATATTAGAAAATATAAAATATTATTCTTCCAAATTTTAAATAAACGTTTCCAAATAAAATTCATATTTTTTTTCATAATTAATTATAACATTAAACCAGCAACCACGATGAAAAAGATTGTTTTCGAGCACAGTATTATTTGAGTGAAAAATGATTCTATAATAAATAATATAATAATAATAATTATATTAAAGTTAATTATTATTTAATGATATATAATATATAAATTACATTATAATAATTCCAAATTATGTATTACTTTAATAAATTAAGATGAATAAGAATTTCGCATTTCCAAACAGTTTTTAAAAAAACCAATTTTTAATCCAAGAAAAAACATTTACTAGAAACCATTATAAATTTTGTTTGAAAGTAATTAATTTGTTTAAATTGGAATATAAAATTCTAATTTTACATTATTTTATATTTATAAATTAATTTTACTTCTTAAATTTCTTAATTTACTGAAAAAAATTAGGCAAATTTAACAAAAACGGTACTTTCCACTATTCATTGATAAATCAATATTTTTCTAAAAAATATAAAAACTTCACGTAATTTAATTTTTAATATTATTAATTAAAAAACATTATTCATAATTTTATATATGTGATTATATCAATATGAAAACAATCTAATTTTTTCTAGGATTTCAAATATTAGAAATTAACCATGTAATTATATATCACTTTTTAATAAAATTATAACACTTTTAATTGGGGAAATATTTAGAATGACATTATCTCCTACCTCAAATAATATACCTTTCCTTTGTTTGTTCGTGTATCTTTTCTACGTATTTTGAACAATCCTCATATGTTGTTTAAATAACAAAACCTTCTCCCATATTTCCACAACCAAATGTTTTCCCATGAAAATCATTTTTCCAACATCATTCCAAAAATATTGTGACTGAATCCATTTTCCAAATTATTCCTCATGTGGTTCCAGATGTATAAATAAATGAAAAATATTGTGATCAGAAAACACAATAAATGAAAGAAGTTGAACCCAAAATACATACTAATACAATGAATATGAATAAATAATATATTCCATTGTATAAATTATTTTCATAGAGTTTCCATCGAAATGGGGATAAAAGGATGTATGGATATTAATTCATTACCGGTCGATGTTTTAAGTCCATTTTAAAATTAATTTGTGAAGATGGGATCATATTTTGATTTAATAGATAGATAAAGTATATGTCACCTGAATATACCCATTATATAATGTAAAGAAGGTTTAGTTAACATTGTTGTATCTAAAATGTGAATGAGATGTGTATATTCCGTTAATCGATCAAAAATAATCCAAATCACATTGTTTCTTTGAGACGTATTTTGAAATACTACAACAAAATTACTTGAAATTTTTACCATTTCCACTCCGGTACTAGAAAAGGACGAATAATTCGATTTCGTAACTATAAAACTAAATTAATGTGCATAAAACAGAAACACATAAAGCTAAATTCAATAATACATAATTTCATTCCAACCCTCAAGTAATACTCCTGATGGTATTTTTATATTTTTCTATATCCTATATGAATGGAAAATAGAGAACTCTTTGATTATCCCAACAAATACTTCCCCAAATAGGAGTCATAAGGAACACATAATCATTTTCCAGATCATAAAACACCATCATTAGTAATATCTAAATCATGATACTTATCATTCGTACTACATTCTTCTATTTCAAACAACTATTGATCCCCCCAGTAACGCTTATTTATTTATGAAAAAGATGACTACAATAAAATCTATAAATAACATATGATGTCCTTGAAACCAAAACTTCTTTAGAAAAATTTATCAAATCATTAACCAAGGGGTCATTTTTTAAATGTATCATGATAAAAGTAGAATTATTTTTTATCTTGATGAATCATCCACTTTGGTTGATTTTCTTTGATGGTAATTAATTGTGAAATCAAAATCCTATATCAGTGCTTTCAATATTTTCTTTCTCAGGTAATATAATTTAATTTGGAATATTTTATTCAAAATTATTGGATTATTATATATTTCACAAATTAATCCATACAAATTATGATTTTAAATTTTTAAGGAAAAAAACTAAAATTGATAATTCCGAATCATGTGTAGTGAAATTTTATTCATGGGTATTCAATTGAATTGAATTAGAAGAGATTGACATATCATTCTACATCGGTACAAACCAAAATTATTTCAACTAATCATTAATATAGATTAGAAATCAACCATTTCTAGAAGGCATCAACAAAAATTTAGCATCAACAAACCACCTTTTTATTTCCTGAAAATAATCATCAAATTATTTAGTCACGTTGGATTTATTTTCTTTTTATGTTGTCATAAATAGTGGGATAGAAAAAAATCAATTTTTTCCAAAAATAAATAATAGTAACCTGACATTCCAAGAAACCTATTAATCTCTATGATTTATTTGGTTATTTTCTATTCTTTATAAAATTTTAATTTTAGGGTAAAATATTATCCTATATTTATAAATTATACATCCATTGACTATATTCTTTTTGAAACCGAAATTCAGAATTTATAAAATTTCCATATTGGTTCTTCTATTTTATGTATTTTAAAATAATCCTTTTTGTCTTTCATGTTTCTCTAGGATTTTTGAATATAATAGAATTGAATCCACAATCACAACCAGAATCTTGACCAAGAACTCTTAAGAACCACTATTCATAATGTCCACAAATATAGATGGTGAATTTAACAACCTAAATAGAATAAATACGAATCCATAGTGACCAAATATAGTTTAATATTTTTTTTATTTTATTACATTCAACTAAAGTATCTGAGAAAATTAATAAAACTGTTGTAATATATTATTGCATGACATAGATCATCAGTAGGATCATATTTATGGAGAAAAATATTTTTGTCTTATTAGTGATGTTATTAAAGGTTCAACAATAATTGAACAATATATATTAAAAAAATTAAAATCTTATGGTGATGGTCTTTCTTAGATGGAATATTTATCTGATGACCCTAAAAGTTCTTTTTAAATTATAAAATTTACACACAAGCAATTCGATAGAGGGGTTTAGTAGTAGGGTTAAAATTAAGTACTAATTCAAAGTTAAAATCAACATAGCGATAAATAATAACCCCATGTGAATCATTTGGAAATTAATTCATTTATTCACTTACCACTAACAGACCACAAATTTTAAAATTTCATTTATTTCCAATAATATGAGATTTGTACCTCTAACTTTCACCTATAATCAATTTCTCAATTTCATGGTATGTTATCAAATTCCTGAAATCATAGAATAATAATTTCATAGATATTAAATTTATCCTATCTTGATAAAAAACATTCAATCAAAAAATAAGGATATAATAATCTACTATGCCCAATTAAACATGATTTGTATTAATGTCCATCCCAATAATATCCATATAATGATTCTTATAAATCATGTTTTTTAATATTTCAACCAATATTTTTCACCAAAAGTTATATATATTCGTTTCTTGTGTTTATATTTCCATTTTACTAAAATAAGTAATAGAAATGAAAATATTGAATATCCCGAGTAAAATATGTTTTGAGATAATTCAAATACAAAAGTATAATACATACCCCCACTTCATTTTATGGCCCAACAAAAATCATTATTGAGGAAAATTATTTTTCTCCACCATTATATTTTTGATAATGATGATTTCCACCATGTGCAACTAACATCATAAACATGTTATCATAATGATCCAACTCATTAAAACAAAAACACCTCACCACTGTATGTAAATTGGTTTCTCAATTAATTGGCTGTCCCTGGCTTTTTTTCTTCATATTCACGTGCCCTATGAATGAACAAAACATAAAAAAACACTTTCCATATCCTATCAATCTTTTAATGATAAGTGGTTTTCCACACATGGAACATTTTGGGGGATTACCACCAAAATATTTTTGTCCTATTTCATATCTATTGTCTTCCATATTAACCTACTCTTAATTTTTTATATGTCAAGGAATATACATGTGTAAAACTACATCTCATCAGTCATTTTAGTATTAATTTTTTTTCATGAATATTACATTACCTTCCATTAATGGTCGTTATAAAACCAGTTTCAAACAGGAGGGAGATTTATTAATTTTTATTAGTTTCTCGAATAAAATATTTAACATAACTAGAAAATCATAAGATTATTTATTCATATGAATCAATAGAATCATTTTCGTATTTACTGAGTAACATTTTTTTTCATACGGTGATGAAAAACCATAGAGAATTAGTTCTCAACAAAAATATCCTGAAATGTTTCCTAAACTATGGAATCTACATCATATTTCTGTTTGTTATTGATAACCACAAACCACCATCGATCAACTTCACCATAAATATTTTAATTGATATGGATTACATATTTAGGTTATGATTATCCCATTATATCAAATATATTCTTCATTTCATTAATCTATCCTTCAGCAATCCTAGTGTCACATGATCTCCTAAAATATGGGCGAAATTTTCTTATAATGTGACCTATTGTTGAAATGTTAATTTATGCTATAAAAGTGTCATCTAGAGGATAGAATCCACCATCCTTAATAGTTGGTTTCAATTGATACATCTCTATAAGAAACAGTTTTGTCCCAATTATGACCATTTTGGGATGCTTGTTTGGAAGGATATTTTTATCTTAATGACTTCCCACTCTAGATTCAATGTTTACTCTATAGAAAACCATTCTTAATAGAAATAGTTTATATAAATTAAAATTGTCATCCTAAAATTATATATAAATTCATCTTACCTATAATTTAAAATCATTGAAGTGTATCCTGTTATCATTTTCCTTATTTCTAATGTATTCTGAACTGACCAATGATACCAACTATATTGTCTCAATGTTAAACAATACAAAATCTGTAGATTTAATTCATGAATTCATTATCTTACATTTGAGGATATTTTCTTGTTAATATTTTTATAGATTTTTTATATAACTAACACACAACTATAAAATATAAAAAAAATGTAAAACGCCATTTAGTATCATTTATATCACCATATAAATATTTTAAAAAAAGACATCATTTCATTTAATAAATTAATATTCATTACATTCAACTTGACCACTTCATTTCCTTTACCTATATTGTTATTCTATGATTTTTTTCAAAAATGTGTTATGTGAATAAAAATATCACTAATTTATATTAAAATAAAGAACAAAAGTTAGTATAGTGAAAACACAAATACTAATGTAACATATACCTTTAACTTCAATGTTATTTGAGGATATGAAAAAACATTATTAAAAACAACCAAAACTTTTTCCCATAGGAAGCATTTAAAAACCATAGTAAGAAATTCAATATAGTTTTCCAAAATATAGAGCATAAAATTCATAACCCATTTTAAACAAACATTAAAATTAACAGGAGACCAGTTAAATCCAAATATGTATCCCTTTGAGTACTCGCTCTTTATTTTTTATTAGGAAATGGAACATTATCAAATGCATTGGAGCACTATATGGTTGTATCCATCATTTATGCTATAATAAGATCACCATACACTATCTGGGTAAACCCATCATATATAATTCAAAGCTCTTATAGATCACTTCCCTAGGGAACCTATTTCCCTTTTTAAATTCTCAAGTACGATATCACGAATAAAAAGAATTTATTCATTAACTTTTCATTCCCAAAATATCAAAAAACTATTTTAAACATGTATATAAATAAAAAATGGATAATGAAATACCCATTTTCAAAAAAAAAAATTTCATAAAAAATCCAAAAATATAAAAGGGTTTTTTTAGAATTAATTAAATAATTTAATGTAATATCGAAATAAAATAACTGTAAAAAAGGGGGAAAATGTTTTTCCTCTACATATGATAACATAGAACATTTTTTTTATTTGTTTGATAGAAAATCCCATATAAAATACATAAAATGATTTCTTTTGAAACACATTGAAATAAAGTAAAAGTGGAAAAAAATTTACTTTATAATGAATTTATTTAAATTTGAATATATTCCTAAAATAATTTTAAAAAAACATTCCCATAGAAGAGAAATATTTAGTAGAAATATAAATGAGAGATGATTTTTTAAAAATAAAATTACCTTATCACTTAGGAATCAATTTACCCATAATTTCTAGGAAAGAATAACATTAAATAAAATTAAATACAATGAGAATAGTTACATTTGTGATATAAAATTCCATTGTGGTAGTATATACACCCTTTAAATGAATCAGGGTATATACCATCAAAATATACCTCACTGAAAGGATATTGAGATGAAGAAACTTACCATTAGTCTATGTTATCAGATGATTATTTATATTCCTGAATAATAAAAATATCTTAGTTATTTAAATTATTTATAAAAATATTCTTGTTTATTATTAATTTTATATAGATTATTACCATGTTATATACAATTACATGATCAATTATTATTATGCAATATGTTATGAACACATCATGCTTATGTGTCAGAAATAACATTTCTAGAAAACTGTGTTCCAAGAGGTCATTATTTAACAATACCTAAAATAATAATGAAATAATATTCACATTTAAAATAATTTATAATTTTATTACTAGTCATGAAATAAGGATATGATAAATTAATTACATTGTAGTTATGGAGTTGTTAGATTGTTTTTACGTATGAATAACATTTTAATTTTTCAAGGATCATTATGAAAAAGGGTTATGTAAGATTATATAATTATAGTATGATAATAATATCCAAAATAACATATTATTTATTTAGATATACTTATATATTCCATCCATTTTGTTTCTGGATGAAAATTTGTTCACATGACTTTATGTAGGTGGTAGTCCTCACAATCTCGAACAACGATATAATTTTTCAATTACCTAAAATGTATGAAATAAATGATATATTATATTTTTATAAATGATAAATATTTCATCAATAACATAAATACAACATTTATATCATATTTATTCATCATCATTAACCTTATTACATTCCATTTAAAATTTTAGTGAAAAAAGAATCATATCACTCTGTACGGTGGTAGTTCGTCCTACACATTTAAGGAGCTACGACATACTTTATGAATTGGAAAGTAATTAAATTTATAAAAGATATATATAATATATTGGTATAATTTTCTTATAATTATCATATAAATAATATATTTCCATCATTATACCCATCCATGAGATGGGTAATAGAAAAATAAATGGCATCAGTTTGTGAGGTGGTAGTCTGTCGTACACAAAAATGATGATTTGGTAACCCATTTGATAGAATAAGAAAATGGTTTATAATATTACCATTTAATATTAACCTAATTGTACATATAATATACTGTATATATTATATAAACATTATTTATGTATAAATATATTTGGTGATGGAATAAATTAAATGAAATGCTCAATAAAGAACATTACCTATTATTGAGATAATTTTTTCCTCTTCATAAAAGGACCTTATTGGTTGTATTTATATTATAAATAATTCCTATAATATTATAAAATAGAATTATATAAGTTTTTTTCATAGGGATTTTCAGACAAACTGTGTTTTGATGGTATGAATATAAGCGGATAGGGGGTGGTTTTTTATAAGTGAGATGAGTGGCACACTTGTATTTTTTGAAATGAGTGAATTCCTCCCACATATTATTAATGTTATAATGATCCAATAATGGATTATTATCAATAAAATAAGTTATGAGGTTGAAAAATGTCAATAAAATAGATTTTAAACATATTTTTTGGTCATTTTATTTCATATATTTTTAGTGTAAGACTAGTATATTCATTTTTACAATAACTAGAGAAAATAATTCTTATTTTATTCACAATTCATTTTTGTCAAAAATTATTTTTCAATTATTTTAAAATATATATGATTATGATTCCAAATATTTAATCTATTTTATGAATTTAGATTCATAAGAGTGGAAACTTTAATTTTAAAACAATACTTACAAATGAGATGAAAATTCAAGGATTCATATAGAGGATTGTTTTAGAAAAAATGATCATTCAATATTTACTCTATGACTGAAAGGATCATTATAGAAAAATAGATTAATTATTAATCATATATAATCAATAAATTTCTCTAAAAACATCCTCCATTTTGGAATAATTTTACTATTTAAAATGGAGAATCATTATTCATTTTAACCTGTTTTTAGAAAATCTTTTTTTAACTAAAAGAATAGAATTATGATAAAAATTAATTAGAAATTTATTAATAAGTAAATAATTTAATTAAATATAGCTAATTAAAAATAATATTAAATTGAATCATATTTAATGGATAATTTTAATTTTTAATTAATTAATGTATTGAAAAGGTAAGACTTCACTACAAATACTGATATCTTAATCTATTAATTGAATAATCAATAATATCAGAAAAATATATAAATTTCAAAGTTTGTAAATTAAGGATTTCTGATCTACAAAATAATATTTGAAATATAATATTAAAATTCTAAAATATTGAGATTCAATTTAAAATTCTGACATTAGAGATTAGATTAATTAAAACTATTTTCTTTTTGATATAAAAATAAATAAGTATTATTTCATTGATTCTAAATACAAAATTAATATCCATAAATAGAAAAAAATTTATTTAATTACATTGGTTATTAAATTTTTACCTTATTTACAAGTTTCATACTTATAATTTTATTCACTTATTAGACATGTTAGATATCTTTACCTCATATCGTTTTCAGATTCCAATGATACCTCTTCAACTTTATAAATTTCTATGGAATGTTAACTTAGTAAACCACATTATTTTGTAACGCATGTTCTTTTTGATCGTTTAACAGAATAGGGTTTTAATTATAATAAATGTTCAATTTTACCTGAATTTTATCTTGGGTAAAATCCTAATATGAATCAAGAAAAAAATTTCCTTACTCAAAAGGTTAAATACATAATGTTGTTGATAACACAATACAATTAACCAAATATGGTTTGAAGTAAATTAACAAAAATATAGAATTTCATATTTAAAAATGATTTGTGGTTATAGATTACATTTTTACTAAAATGCAAAATAAAGTTTCATAGGGAAAAATTGAGAAAGACATGATCTCCTATAATGAAAAAATATTCGTCTAATAGTTTTCTATAGAACATTTCTTCCTTTTCTCATCTATCATCTAATGTTGATGAATCAAAATCACCTTATACACTATTCTTTTTCAAAATCATGTCCCATAAACATACCTTCTCCTTTTTTATCCTAATAATCCACTTAATGACACCACATTATATAAAATTCTTTAAATGGTTTCATCTTTATATTGGACTGAAATCAATTTTTATAACAAAATTAAACCAAAAAAATATATTGATCCCAAATTCACAGGTATTTTGTTGAACATAACTGAATGATAACTTCCATTATATGGATCATCTCCTTAGAAAATCCATATAAATAATGATAAATGGTTTTATAAAAATTTATTTCGGTACCCTATGACTTTTGTAATCGTTCTAATAATTTTATGATAACCCTTGATAACGATCTATAATAAAAGATAAAGGTAATATATATAACACAATTATCTATTTTTTTATATAGTTGATGAATATTATCTAAATAAATTTATCTTTAATTGGATAGAAACATGATTATTCTGTTACTTGATCAATAATAACCTAATTCAAATTATTATAATGTGATGTATTTAGAAATCCTATAACAAAATCCAGTGATATATTTTGTTATTTCCACTCCAACAATGGAATAAATTAATGTCTTATCATTAGTCACTATCATTCTTCTCTTTAACCTACTAACAAGTAATAATCTTCATGATGAAGTAGGAAATACTAAATTTCATTCAATCTATTCAGTAATACCCCTGAAGGTCTGTACATTTTAGTGCCTCTCAGCTGAATAGAAAAGATTAATCTCTGAGCTTCATTAAACATATCACCCCTTAACATGGAATCACAAGATAAAAAAAATCTTTTTAAAAATCATAAAAAACCATATTTATTAATATTAAAGTCAGGTAACATATGATTCTAAATGGATTCTTCATTTTCTTATAAGGATTTATTCTCCCAATGATCATTCATAATTATTTTTAAAAAATATTACTAATCCATGATTTTGAAAAAACAAAGGATGTTCCCGCATGAATAACATCATGCCCAAAAATTTTTAAATCATTATCAAAATGGTTACACTCCAAATGTAACATGGTTAATGTAGAATTATTTTTCAGCTCAATAAATCAACCAATTTTTTATTTTCTATTCTGGTAATTAACCATGAACTCATAATCCGAAATCATTAATATCCATCTTCTATGTCACATTTTCAATTAATTAATAGGGAATATATACATAAACTATTTTTTATCATTATATATTTCACAATATACTACAAACAAATTATTATTTAGAAATTTATAATGAAAAAACTAGAACATATAATTCATAAAAATGTGAAGGGTAATTTGAGTCAAAAAATATCAACTGACATAAATCATATGAAATTGCCTATGAAATTTGTATTAAGAAACCACCATGTCATTCCAATAATGCATAACTATAGGTGGAAAATTCACTATTTCTAGAAAGAAAGTTCAAAACTGGATCATTAACTAATCTTATTTTTAAATCTGGAAAATAATAATCATATTATATTATCAATATGAGTTTACGTTCTATTTATTTTACTTATTTATGTTTAGTCAATAAGGTTTTCATTATGACTTTTCCATTCCATCTTGTTTTGAAAATCACAAACACCTTATACATAATCTAGTATCTGTTTTACCCTCATAAGGAAATTTATCCTAACCCAGAGTTTCTTATACATAGCAATATTTTTTTTCTTTATTGAAAAACCCGGATTGTTAATCAAAATCCCAGAATCATGAAATGAAAAATGTTGGAGTATTCTATTTTTAGGATCCGAATATTGAATGTGAATTATATTGAAGTTCCAATACGAATTCTGGACGCCAAACTTTCATGAGTTTGACTCCAAACTATTAAGAAGTTCGACTCCGAACTCTTAAGTAGTTTGACTCTGAACTATTAAGAAGTTCGACTCTGAACTCTTAAGTAGTTGTTATCCTAACTATTAAGAAGTTTGACTCCGAACTCTTATGTTGTTCGACTCCGAACTCTTATGTTGTTCGACTCCGAACTCTTACGTAGCTCGACTCCGAACAATGCAAGTTCAGATTCCAAACCCTGGTGAAACCAGACTCCGAATCCCTATAAAACAGAATCTGAACTTTTATTAACATAGACTCTGAATTTTATTTAGGTTAGACTCTGAAATCTTAATTTAAATTCACTCTAAAATATTGATAAGCTTTAAATTACATATGCTTCATTTCAAAATGATGTCGTGCATTCAGTTATTCTAAGTTTGCTATTAAACGGTGTCGTCTATTCTGTTTCTAATTAACCATTGGCTGAGTTATACGTGTAAATGTCCCTATGAATTTCATGGAAAATATGACTGTTGGAGGAGGGATTCGACCGTTGGATATTTGCCTATAAATATAAGCTCATTTGAAAGAGCTCATAAAACATAAGTTTGATAGAAGAAAGAGGATGATCGATCTAGAGACCACACACTATTAAGGTGATTTCTAGAGAGAGAAGCTTTTCATGCCCTGTGCGTACTGAACCACTCATTCAGATTGCTTTGTGCGACTCTGAATGTTGGTGATTACATTTGAGGACTTCCGGGGATAGGGAGACAGAGGTGCTGACTACCTTGAAGTTTGAGGTCTTCCTTGGTGAGGAAGACAAAGGTTCCAACTACCTTGAAGTTGAGGGATTGCAGGGATAGAAATACAGAGATTCTGATCTTCGTATCAAGGTCTTACCCTAGTGTGGGTAAGACAGACTTTCTTGAAAGTATAAATCAAGGGACCTTTATCCAAGGTTGTTGGATACCCTTCTCTTTGGGTTAAAAGTCTTATATCTTGTTTCTTGCAGTTTCACTACTTGTTTGTTTCCACTGCATATTGTATTATAAGGAATGTATAACCATATTATATTTCCTTACATTTGTAATTTGAAAAAGTTTAGATTCTATACGATTTAAGGTAGACTATCTTTTTGTAAACCTCGTTCCAATTATCAAGTTGGTGTTGTGAATTTACTTATTTTAACTTTGTTAAACTTAGAACATTCCATGTCTAAGGAAAACATAGTTATTCTTAATCAACTTTAAAAGTTCCACAGGAATTTTTAAAGTATACAATTCACACCCCCTCTTGTATTTTGAGCATCTACAATATTATTTCAATCCAAAAATTGGTATCAAAGCAGGTCTCTGAAATAATTATACTCACATATATGTTTTTCTTGCTTTTTAATTTGTCATTCTCAACTTTTTCATTCTGAACTTTTTCATTCCGATATTTTTCATTCTGAACTTTGTCATTCAGAACTTTTTCAGTCCAATCTTTTTCATTCTGAACATTGTGGTTACGAACTTTTTCTACTAAATAGTTTGGTTTCCCCAGTTGTTTTAGTATGGTAGGAATCAATATTGGTTCCATTGATAATCTATATCCTACAAGACCACCAATCATTGATGGTAATGACTATGAATACTAGAGAGATCGAATGAAGACTTTTGTTATCAACACTGGGGTGGATAACTTCATTTTTCTTACTGTTGATTATAAAATTATTGATAAGTAAATTAGAACCTTCACTAACTAGGAAAAGTAAGAGTATCAACTCAATTATAATGTACTCAATACTCTACTTTGTTCAATTGCTAGGAATAAATATAGCCAAATTTCCTCCTGTGAAGAATCAAATTTTAACAGGAAGAAGTTAGAAGTTACACACTTTGGAACTTCTAAAGTGATTGAAACTAGGATAGCTATGCTTAGAGATGAATACCATGGATTCAATTTTCTATATGGTGAACCAATCTGCAATGTTCAACAGAGATTTATGACTATAGTCAATAGCTTATTTTCTATTTGAGAAAAAGGATTAGATGATGAAGCCCTTGTAGATAAGATAATTGATATTATGCCCAATGAGTGGGAATCAAAGAGAACAACTATAGACTATAATAGAAAAGTCACACAAATTTCTCTTGATGAGCTATTTGGAAATCTTCTCCAACATGAAACAAGAATGAAGAGAGATACTGACAACATCAAGAAGAAGAATGGAAATGGAACTGTTGCTTTTACAACAACATCAAATAAAATAAAAGCTAAGACTCCAGTGAGTGTAACCAGATCGAAGTCTAAGAAAATTATTTTCCAATCCGAATTTAGTGAGAGTTATGTCTCTAAAAATGAGTTAGTAAATCTTGCTCGAAGGATGAACAAGATACCTGTACAAAGAAGTTTCCAATCCAAGTATAAGAAAAAGGAAAGGAAAGATAGGAAAGATGGAGAAGTAACTTCTTATGAATGCAAGAGAGCTAGACATATTAGACCAGATTTCCCTATGATTAAAAATAATGAAAGGAAAGAAAGGAATTCAGACAGGAACCGAAAGAAGTATTATAATGCCAATGCTAAGAAAGTTCTAAAAGAAAATGACACATGGAGTGTGAGTGGTGGTGACTCTTCAGATGAATCTTCTAATTATGAATCTTTTGGACAGAAGAATCTTGGTCATATGGCCAGACTACCTATTAACAATCATTGTTTTATGGCTAAGGTATGAAATACTGAATCATTGACCAATGTTTCTCTAAATTCTAATGATAAAGAGTATTATAATTCTTCTGATGAAGAATCCTCTTCTGATGAAGAAAATACTTTACCTACTTATGAAGACGTTTCTAGGTTGGCTGAACTTCTTGGAATTGAGAATTCTAAACTCAATAAAAACATGATAAGGAAAACTCTAGAAATTCTATTGTTATGTAAGAAATAACAGATCTTTTTAAAGATATTGATAGGAAAAATTCTGATTTTGAAAGTATTTCAAAAAATCTCGAGGAAGTAATTCTGAGAAGAAAAAAATTTCTAAAGAGTTAGAAAAATTAATTTCTAAGAAAATTATTTTCGATCGCAGCTCTAAATCTAATGATTTTGAAGACAAAAACTTGGTTATAAAACTCAAGTCTGAAATTTTTTCCTTAAAGAAGTGTTTATCAAACTTTACCCATGGTATGGAAAATTTTGATAAAATGTATTCTCAAATAAGAACATTAAGAAACAAATCTGGATTTGGTTATACCCATGCAAAACCAACTTTTAGTAACAATTACTTTTTTCCACAAAGTGCCCCATTCTGTACCAAGTGTCAATGTGGTGGTCAGTGGGCAAGGAATTGTTCTTTAAAGAAAACCCAATCTTTAGGCTTTCATAAAGCATATTTCTCAAAGAATATGTGAGTACCTAAAATTTTGTTATCTGGAAATCTCGGATCAAAACAAGTTTGGATTCCAAAATTCTAATTCTTTTCTTGATTTCGGGAAAACAAAGGGAATACCAGTAACAACACATGGTACATGGATAATGGATGTTCACGGTACATAACTGGTAACAAAAGCTATTTTGAAAGGATTATCAAAATAAAAGGAGGAAAGGTAACTTTCGGGGATAATGCACAGGGAGAAATTGTTGTTATTGGTAATATTTTTCTTCTATGTAAAACATTGATTTAATATTTTTTATTTGTTAAGGGTCTTAAGCACAACATCATTAGGATACGCTAGTTATGTGATGAAGGTTACCTTGTGAATTTTAGGAATGATAAGTTCTTAGTACACAATTCCAAGGAGGAATTTATTCTCTCAGCCAATAGGCAAGATAACGTTTACACATTGAACTTAGAAGACCTAAAGAGCTAAGATTAACCATTCCTTTGTGCAATAGAAGATCATTCTTGGTTATGGAATAAAAGAGTAGGTCACTGTAACCTTAGGAACTTATGTAAACTCTCTAAGAAGAAACTAGTTAAGGATCTACCAGTGCTTAGGTTTGATTCTTCTAAAGTTTGTGATCCTTGTCAATACGGTAAGAATCATAAATATAGTTTTAAATCAATCTGTGAAGTCTCAACAACTGATGCATTATAGTTAGTACACATGGATCTTTTTGGTCCAACACAAACTGGAAACATTGGAGGAAAATAATATGTATTTGTTCTAGTTAATGATTACACTAGATTTACAAGGGTCTATTTCCTAGAAAAGAAGTATGAAGCTTTTTCTTATTTCAACAGTTTTAGAGCCCAAGTAAAAAATGAAAAAAACCTTCCACTAAAAAATATTCATAGTGATCATGGGGGAGAATTTCAAAATTCTGATTTTGAAACTTTTTGTAGTAGAAAAGGTATTACTCACAATTTTTCAGAACCTTGAACTGCTCAACAGAATGGTGTTGTTGAAAGAAGAAATAGAATTCTTCAAGAAATAACTAGAAACATGTTGAGTGAATATTCTATAGTTATAAATTTCTGGGCTGAAGCTGTAAGTACTACTTGCTATACTATAGATCGAGATTTGATTAGACCTTTTCTTAATAAAACTCTTTATGAGTTATGGAACGGTAGAAAACCAAGACTTTCCTACTTCATGGTTTTTGGTTGGAAAGTATTCATACTGAATACTAGAGATAATATACATAAATTCACACCAAAATATGATGATGGAATTTTCCTAGGCTACTCCACAACTTCTAAGGCTTATAGAGTTTTCAATAAAAATACTTGTATTGTTGAAGAAATAGTGCATGTAAGATTTGATGAGTTAGATCCTTTTGTTTTTAAACCATATCAACCTACATTTACGGATGTGTTTTCAAAAACTGATTATCAACCTTTGATAGAAGATTCTTCGGATAAAGAAAATTTTCAAGAAGATTTTTCTGAAATGTTTACCCCAGAAGACTTTCTACCCTATGTTGAGGAACATGTTTTACAAAACCCAAATTAGATGTTTCTTAAGAATCATCCCAGTGATAGCATCATTGGTGATGTAAATCAACCTGTAAGGACTGGAAGCTGCTTGAGAAATGAAGTAGAACATCTATAATTTCTTTCCCAATTAGAACCAAAAAGCACCGATGAAGCTTTAGGTGATGATGAATAGATCAAATCCATGCAAGATGAAATTAATGAATTTGAAAGGAACAAAGTCTGGACCTTAGTTGAAAGCCCTAAGGAATCGTATGTCATTGGGTCAAAATGGGTCTTCATGAACAAATGAGATGAAAATGGAGTCATAGTAAGAAATAATTCTTGACTTTTTGATAAAGGCTATAATCATCAAGAGGGAATAGACTATGAATAAACCTATGCTCGAGTAGCTAGGCTTGAATCTATTTGTATTCTACTTGAATTTTCGGAATTATTCAATTTCAAATATTTTTAAATGGATGTGAAATGTGATTTTCTTAATGTTTATGTTCAAGAGGATGTTTTTTTGAACATCCTCCTGGATTTAAAGACACAAAACAAACTGACCATGTTTTTAGACTTACCATTACTTTGTATGGTCTTAAAAAAGCCCCACGAGAATGGTATGATAGACTCAGAGTTTTTTTGCTTCAAAATAACTATTTTAAGGGAAATGCAGATCCAACCCTTTTTATAAAGAAAGATAAGAAAAATGTTTTGATTGTTCAAATTTATGTTGATGACATCATATTTGGTTCAACTCAGCAATATTTAACCGATTCTTTTGCAAGTCTAATGAAATCTGAGTTTGAAATGTGTATGATGGGTGAGTTAACTTTCTTCTTTGGTTTTCAAATTTCTCAAAGACCAGAAGAAACCTATATATCTCAACATATGTATATTAAAGATCTTCTCAAAAAGTATGGTTATGACAAAACTAAGAGTATTAGTACTCCCATCGGTACCTCAATCTCTTTAGATCATGATGGAGCTGGGAAACTAGTAGATCAAACGTCTTTCAGAGGTATGATAGGAAGTCTACATTACATAAAAACTAGTCGACTAGACTTAACATATTCAGTATGCTTATGTGTATGATATCAATCCAATCCTAAGAAATCTCACTTAATGTTAGTGAAAATAATTTTTTGCTAACTAAAGGGAACCATAGATCTAGGATTATTTTATACTTATGGAAATGATTATGTTATAAAAATCATTTCTTATGCTAACATTGGTGGATGTAGATTGGATAGAAAAAGTTCAACCGGAACTTGTCATTTCATAGGAGATTCATTAGTTTCTTGGTCGTGGAAAAAGCAGCATTCTCTAGCACTTTCCACTACTGAAGCTGAATATGTAGCAGCTGAAATTTGTTGTGATCAAGTGTTGTGGATGCAACACAGACTCACAGACTATGGCCTATGTTTTACTAAGACTCAAATATTGTGTGATAACAAAAGTTCCATTTCCCTAAGTAAAAACACTGCACATCTCTCTCATGCAAAGCACATTGATATTAGGCATCACTTTATTAGGGATCACACACTTAAAGTAGATATCATTCTTCAGTTTATCGGAATGCAATATCAACTTGCTGATATTTTCACAAAATCATTACCCTTCGATAGATTTGAATACATTAAACAAAAATTAGGAATGATAACTGTAAGGTAATCATTCTACTTTGACTTCTTGTTGAAAAATTCTCCTAATAGTAATAAACTTCTTTTCATAGGGGGAGTACTGTTGATTGTTAGTGTAACTAAATGTTTCGGAGTTAGTTTTTCAAACTTTTTAGAGCTAAAATTTCTGGAATGGGAATTTTCGGAACTGATGTTTTCCAGAATGGATATTTTCATGTTGAAAACTTCCGGAATATAGATTTTCGTATTGAAAACATACGAAATGGAGATTTTTGGACTTGGGTTTTTTTAAAAAGGTTTTTGTACTAGAATTTTTGTAATAAAGTTTTTTTTCAATGATGAATATTACTATCTATGAAAAATATTTCTTGTTAATCCGTATGTTATGATTTTCTTACTTATAATTTTGTTATCAAATTTTTCTAACTGGTATTTTCAATTTTTTTAAAAAAATTTGGAATTTAGGTTTACCTAAAATCCGAATGTTTTTCTTTAAAAAAACCTCAAATGTTCGGAGTCAAATTTTCTTTGCGGGATAGTTCTCAACCGTAAGATCAGATCAATGTTTTTTTAAATGTTGTATGGCTTATAGAAGACCAATAATCAAATTATTTTCCAATATAAAGAGGACCCTGAGACTCGTCCCACATCGGTTTTTCCAAGCATTTGCATCTCGAGGCTCTGCTGCTCTTCTTAAGGTTGGTTGCGAACTTTGTGAAGATGATCTAAATCATACAGATTACTTCACTACGAATGTCTATTGATTCAACTTCTCAAGATATGTCAAATTTGAAACCAATTTCAAAGTGGTTAGTTTACAGTGAAAGATTAGTTCATCCGGATTTTTATAAGCTTGATTCTCTTATTTCAAAGAATATTAGACTGAATGGATGGGAAGATGTCTGCATAGAAAAGTCAGATAAATAGGATCCGGTTTATACTGATTTGTTGATAGAGTTTTACGAGTTTGTTTCCTTCCAGATAGATGATGGTAGAGAGAAGTTTTCCTTCATGTCTTATGGGGAGACTTATAAGCTTTCAAACACTAAGGTTGCGAGCCTGGTTGGTTTATCATACGAAGGAGAAGCTGAATTATGCTCTCACAAAATTCCCGATGTGAAAGGAAGTTTCAATAAGGAGAAGGCACTGAAGTGTCTTGGGATTAAGGATGATTCAACAACCAAGATTGCTTTTCTCACCACGAACAATAGAATCCTTCAACTATGGGTTCATGGTTTTCTAGTTCCAAGAAGAAGTGATAAAGACAATCTGAAAAAGAGTGATATCTATATCATAGATTTCATCGTAAATCTAAGAAAGATAAATCTGATAAGGCATGTCTTGGATACAATCAAGAGTATCAAAGAAGGAAATTTGAGAGCTCAGATTATCATGTTTCATGCCTTATTATCTAAGATGATAGTTCAATGATTATAATATTTCAAGGTTGCCTGCAAATCAAAGATCCGGAATTGCAAGCTCATTCTAGTCAGTGATGATACTCTTAAGTGGATGAAGATGGGATTTTCTAGTGAATCTGGAGAATTTTAACCCTATCTGTGGAAGAGTTTGAAGTAGCTCAAAAAGAAACACAATCACCAGAACCTTCAAAAAAGCAAAGGAAGAAGAGAAAGTCTAAGGAAGTGGTTACTGGTGAAGAAATTCCTCTAGCTAATGAAACTGAATTCGCACCTCCCAAGTCGAAGAAGCAAAAAACTTATACGGATGAAGTAGCAGCCAAGTGGAGGGAAGATAAAGAATTAAGAAAGGAAGGGGATCCTCAATTAGGACTGGACCCTGCTAAGGATAAATCCATAAAGGAAAAAGCTGATGAGGAGCAAGAGAGATAATCAAAGGAAAAGAAAATGAGAAAGAATATGGATGAAGGTGAACTGGTGTGATCTTTTCTGAAAGATACAGAGTTGGATTCTGAAAAGATTCCAGTTTCAGAATCTTTTGGTATTGAATCTTCTTTACCAGAAAAGAACTATGTCACTCCGGAAAAGGTCAAGGGTAAAGCAATAGTTTTAGAAGTTGGGAAGGATGTTGCTGAAGCAGCAGAGGAAGAAGTTGAAGAAGTTGAAGAAGTTGAAGAAGAAGAAGAAGAAGAAGAGGAGAGTGATGATCTGGATACTTTGATCAAGAAAGTACAAGACTACAAAGATAAGGCTGAATCCGCAAAGTTAGTTACTCGAGGTAAGGGAGATGAGGAAGCTAGCAAGAAATATCAAGAAGAAGAAGAATAAAATGAGTTGTATGACGAAGAAGAACTCTATGAGAGGAATTTTCTTGAGGAAGGTCAAGAAAAATAGAAACCAAATGAATATAAGATCATTCATGTTTCTGAATCTGAGGATGTATCTCCTAATGTGCAACCCATTCCAAAATCTGATAAGGGGAAGAAATCTATCATGGAGACACCTATAAAAAAAATCTCATCATGAGGAAAGAAGTTGGTGGTACCTCTAGAAGGAAGCTGGTGCCAGTTGAAGAAGGGCAATATCAAAGAGAAAATTCTGATTTGAAATCATCATATCACGGGCATGATTTTATGGTTCAATCTCTGAGAATGTTGGTGGACACAATTTTGAATTTTCCAACAATAGATTCTAGATTCCAGATGCTGCAACAAACTATGAATCAGAAATTGCATTCTTTATCCATGGTCATGGATAAGTTTGTGAAGTTGTAAGATGATCAGAAAAGTTTTCTGATCGATTATGATATACATAGAAAATCGTGTAGCAAGGTAACCAAGTGGTCTAAGAGAGTAGAAGTAGATTTGGTTGTGTTTGATAATTTCTAGAATGATGTGAAATAATATTTTGATACATCTGATAAAAATATTAATAATATTCAAAATGAGGTGGTTATTGAGCAGAGTTCCCGGAATCAAGAAGTGAAGGATCTGAATGACAAGGGAAAATCTCTTGCTCAAAATCTTATAAATGATAGAGATCTCTGGATTAAACTTGAAGAAAAAGTCATTCAGCAAGATGAGTTGTTAAAGTTGCAGAAAGAAGCCTTGGAGGCTCAGGTAGAGGCTTTAAAAGCTCAAGAAGATATGCTAAAAGCATTGGAGAGGCAACAAGAGGAAGATCAAAGAGACTTGAAGAAACTCAGTTCCTTGTTGAAAAAGCTAATCCCAAAAGAAAAGGAAGAAAAATGACTCCACTCCAATATTTTGTTGTATTTTCTTTCCCTGTAAATTTTTTTTAACCCTAATGATAATTTGGTTGTTTGTATCTTGTTCTTCTATGAACTAATGTTTCGGGTACTTTAATTCTTTCCATTCCCTTTATGTATTTTTGAAAATCACAAAGGGGGAGAAGGATAAGAACTACTCAAAAGAGTGAGAAATTTTTTTTCTAAAATCATCCCAAAGTAAGGGGGAGTTTATCTAAGAGAGAGACCTTCGTTCCATTATCACAAGAATGAAAACTCCACTCCAAAAATTTATAATACAATCCTTAGAGTTTCAATTCCTAAGGGGGAGTTATTTGTATTAACTTTCATTTATGAACAAAGGGGGATAAGTTTTAATTTAAAATCCTAATTTTTTTTCTTTTTCGTAAGGTTGTTTGTGCTTTCCAAAAAGGAGGAGATTGTTGAGTCAAAAAGGGTTTCCTTATGACTTTTCCATTCCTTCTTGTCTTGAAAATCACAAACACCTTATACTTAAGCCAATATATGTTTTACCCTCATAAAGAAATTTATCCTAACCCAGAGTTTCTTATACTTAGCAATATTTTTTTTATTAATTTAAAAACCCATATTGTTAATCAAAATCCCGGAATCATGAAATGACAAATGTTGGAGTATTCTGTTTTTAGGATCCTAATTCTATATGTGAATAATATTGAAGTTCCTATCCGAATTCTGGACTCTGAACATTCATGAGTTCAACTCTGAACTATTAAGAAGTTTGACTCTGAACTCTTGAGTAGTTCGACTCCGAAATATTAAGAAGTTCGACTCTGAACTCTTAAGAACTTCGACTCAGAACTATTAAGATTTTCGACAACGAACCCTTAAGTAGTTCGACTCCGAACTATTATGAATTTTGACTCTGAACTCTTAAGTAGTTCGAGTCCGAACTATTAAGAATTTCGACTCACAACTCTTAATTAGTTCAACTCCGAACTCTTAAGTAGCTCGGATCCAAACTATGCAAGTTCAGATTCCAAACCCTGGTGAAACCAGACTCCGAATCCCTATAAAATAGAATTCGAAATTTTATTAACATAGACTTTGAATTTTATTTTGGTTAGACTCTGAACTCCTAATTTACATTCACTATGAAATATTGATAAGCTTTAACATACATATGCTTCATTTCAAAACGATGTCGTGCATTCAGTTATTCGTAGTTTGCTATTAAACGGTGTCATCTATTCTGTTTCTAATTAATCGTTGTCTGAGTTACACATGTACAGGTTCCTTCGAATTTCATGGAAAATATGACCGTTGGAGGAGGGAGCCGACCATTGGAAATTTTCCTATAAATAGGATCTCATTTGAAAGAGCTCATAAAAAATACGTGTGATAGATGAAATAGGTTGATCGATCTAGAAACCACACACTGTTAAGGTGATTTCTAGAGAGAGAATCTTTTTATGCCTTGTGCGTACTGAACCGCTTGTTTAGATTGCATTGTGCGACTCCAAATGTTGGTGATTACATTCGAGGACTTTCGGGGATAGGACGACAGAGGTGCCTACTACCTTGAAGTTCGAGGGCTTCCTTGCTGAGGAAGACAGAGGTTCCAACTACCATGAAGCTGAGGGCTTGCGGGGATAGCAAGACAAGGATTCTGATCTTCGTATTGAGGGATAACCCTGGTGTGGGTAAGATAGACTTTCTTGAAAGTATAAATCAAGGGACCTTTATCCAAGGTTGTTGGATACCCTTCTCTCTATGTTAAAAGACTTATATCTTGTTTCTTGTAGTTTCACTACTTTTTTGATTCTGCTGCATAGTGTATTATAAGGAAAGTATAACCTTCTTATATTTCCTTGCATTTGTACATTGATAAAGCTTAGATTCTATACGCTTTAAGGTAGAATCTCTTTTTGTAAACCTTGTTCCAATTATCATGTTGGTGTTGAGGTGTTGTGAATTTGCTTAGTTTAACATTATTAAACTTAGAATATTCCTTGTCTAAGGAAAACATAGTTATTCGTAATCAATATTAAATGTTCTAAAGGAATTTTTAATGTATACAATTCACCCCTCTTGTATTTTGAGCATCTACATTATTATTTCGATCCAACAATTTAACGCTCTTGATAGTATATGAACGTTTTCATTAATACTCTGGTAGTAACAAGCTAATCAAAGAAACCTAAGAATGTTGTTAATATTATTCTGTATCGTCCAATATTGAAAAACTATTATTTTAGAAGGTTCAACAGTGATGTGATATTTACAAACAAGATGTCCATGAGTGGAAATTTTGTACAACAAAAAATCAAACATCCTAAATTTCCCACATATATTCATTTATTTTTTGGTTTAAAAAAAATACATACATATCATTCATGATAATATTTAATTTTAGAATATTCCAAATTTTCATTATTAATAATAACAACATAATTTATTAAGATCTCATGAAAAACTATATTCCGAAGGTCAATAAATACATCTGGTGCATTAGAAAACCAAAATGGAATAACTAAAAACTTATAGTCTCGTATCTAGCCCAAAACATAGTCAATTACATTTTTGATTCATTCACTTTCAAATAATGAAACCCAAACTCAGTTAAAACTTTAGAATACACTATGTTTCCTAGAGATGACCAAACAACAAATTAATAAGAAAAAAAGATACATCCACTAAACACCGATGATTTTAATATCTCTATAGTCAATGCAAAGTCTCCTTAAAATAACAATAGTTTTAACAAAAAAATATGATCATACCATGGTGATTCTCCAGTTCAAATTAATCTTTTATCAAATAACTCATGCAATTTTTTATTGAATTCAAAATGTTCTATAAGATTCATTCGATAAGGGTTTTTATATATAGGATTAAAATTTTGTTCAAACTCAATAATAATCTCAGCCTCTTGAACTGAAATTACAACAGTAAAATCATCATGAAGTACCTCAATGTATTCATCTTCCATTTAAACAACACTAATATGAATAGTTACTTTATTTTAAATAATATGATCATTGTTACCATCATTTACACCCCTAATAAAATTATAATATTCTGTGTGTTATCAAAGATATGAAGTCATTGAATAAAACACTGCTAGCTCTTAAATCTATCCTATCATGATAAACTAGAAGCCAATCCATTCTAATAAATATTCAAAACTCTATTATGGATAGTTATATAAGATTTAATAGAAATACCACCCCACTATTTACAATATGAATATTCTTATATGTATCAGTTTCATTAATATTTCCACCTAGAGCATTAAAAAAAGTCATATCACCTTTTATTGTGTTCATAATCCCATTTCACTTGAAAATTTCTGAGAAATGAATGAATGTGATGTTGAGGTTTTAGAAGGGTACTCATATAATATAAATAATCTAGTAACATACCATTCACAACTTCAGGCGATTTATCAATAACATCTTTTTTAGTATAAAATGAATTTTCTACATCTTTATATTTTTTATCATGATGAAATTTCATTCTGTGCAACTAAATTTCACCACGTGTTATTATAATGACATACACAATATAACTAAAACACTTCACCACCAGAAGCCTATAATTTACCACATTATTTGGTTATTCATAACTTGTTTCATTATATTCACATTCCATATGACCGAAATAGCCACAACAAAATTATTTCCCAAATCCATTCAAACTTTCCATGAATTTGATTCTACACATTGAATATATTTCGGTCATACTATTAGAAATATTAGAATTTTCTTCTCTTGTTACACCCATCATGACCTTTTATTACTATTGTTATATCAAGGATGATACAATTTAGTAAAATCCAACAATAATTTATCATCACAACAAACCCCATTCTCATAAATATAAAATTTTTATGTGGACAATTCCCCTTTTAAAATTGGTTTCAACCATGAGTAAACTATATTAATTTTTTACAGTGTCCTAAAAAAATGTGAAACATATTTGGATAGTCTTATGATGTTTTCAATATATAAACCTACAAAATATTAATCTTCATTCATTAGTTCCTGTTCATATAGAGTCAAACAACCATAGAGACATTTTTCTAAAGGAAAAAGTCAGTAAAAAATGACCATTCCATGGAATAGAGATCATCTATCTAAGTGGTATTATTAAAACAATACCACCATCGATCATATTCATATTCAAAATGATGATAAAAAGAGAAACTTTTTTAGGTTTTTAAAATACCATGATAGAAAATGTCTTCCCCAATTCTTTAATCAACCCTCCATCTATTATGTTATCTTATTGTAAAATCCTTCCTCGAAACATCGAGTCTGAGTCAAAATTCTACATGACCACATGTATGTATCCTTATGAAAAAGATATTTTTTACATGAATCAAGGGTCTCATGTGAAACCTTATGGAGACTTTACCTTATGTATTATGGTGTAGGATCGAAAATAATGAATAAAACAAATAATAAACAATTACAGTAAATGATGAAATAGAATAGTGACATACATATAAGATCTACCCAAGTTCTAGGAATATACGTAGTATAAATATGTAGAATAATAAATGATAAATATAAATAAACCACCATATGTAGGGTACTCCAATTTTTATCCCGGTTCACTCCAACTCCTAGATCTACTACTCAACTACCCTCAAAATGGACAATTCCATTCACTGGATCTCTTGTCATAAAAAATAATAGTGCACCAAAACACCTAAATAGGATTTGTTGACAATAACAAATATAAAACAACCAATATTTCCTTACCATAAGTTCATAAAAAATATATAATATTGTATATAGTAACATAATTAAATCCTCAATAAAAAATACATGTGTTGAGTAATCATGAACTGACCAAAACGACTTAAATTCTAGCCCCACCTAAAATAGATACATGTTGGAAGGTTATATTTTAATTTTTTATAAGGAACATGGACCAATACATGTCACTCAAAATCAATCTATCCGAAAATATAGTATTAACCAAACTAGTCACTAAAAAATTACCATGATTCATTAAAACCTCACATTATCATGTGTACATGCAGCTCAGTCCACCCTGGGCCTCAAGTATGTCTTGTTTTTTAGCATCTATGCACTGAGTGTTCAATTCAAAAATCAAATAGACTTGGAGCTTATTTCTCACAGATCAACAAGGGATAGAGTGTACTACTCACAAATCAACAAGACATCGAGAAACCTAATACATGGAATCCAGTAACCTATATTCATTTTAAAAACTACTCCATGATCATCATATCCAAAAAAACATGTATGAAATACTTCTTGAAGATACACATGGTGTCGAGTGTGCCACTCACAAATCAAATGGGCATCAACCATGCTGGTCAAAAATCACCCAGGCATCATGTGTACTCTACTTAAATCAACTAATAGTCAAGTAGTCTAATATATATGAATCATGTAATGCTTCAAAATAGAATTAAATTGAATGTCCACTCTATATTAGGGTCCATCATTGCAAAAAATGCAGGTCTATTGTACTCTCCCTCTAAGGGGTATGTTCTATTGATGCTCCACCTCTTCTGAGCACAAAAAATGGTTTTTTCTATGTATGGAAACATATATACTATATATAGAATACAATGAAATTAATTTCCTAACATCTCATTATGATAAAGAAGAAACCAAACATAACATCACATGATAAAAATCATTGACGGAAAAGGATAAACTAATATCACACATAGAATCCAAACATATCTCATGGTCTAGTCACATTCCCCCATGAAATTCATCACAAACATGGGTTAGTCCAACCTAAACATCAAATAATTATAACATCATAGAGATATATGGCCTAATATGGGATGAAACATTAAACCTCAAGGACTTATATGTGAGTGGAAAGGACAAACCACCCTATATGGTTCAATACCCCTTATCATGGCCTTATTAATATAATCATCAACACAATAATTCTCGATGTTCATCAAGTGTTCTTATACAAAAAATTGACTATATTATTTCAAAATGAATCAAAATATCACATGTGATGCCACATTATATATTTTTGGTAATTTCTCAAATTATTCATTAAAATATCTTATGTGATGATGTTTTTATTCTCATAAATAATTTCCAAATCATCATTTAGTTGAAAGCATGTGCATACTATATTATCCATCAAGAATAATTATCTCTTGATAATTTATTATAAAATTATCATTTATAATTCAATATTTATAATTAAATTAACAATCAAACTTTATAATTTATCCTATGATAATTTCATAATTATCCTTTCATAAATTTAGTAATTGTCCTATGATAACCTTACAACTCTCATTGGATAATTTAATAATTAACTATTTTTGATCTCATCATTAACATTTAATAATTTATAAATTATAATTTTATAACATCTCCATTTTCATCTGATAATATAATAAATTATCCTTTCCTAAATTCATGTAATTATCACTAAATAACTCTTATATTTATATTTTCATAATTAAATGAAATTATCATTAGATGATTACTCTTAATTATTTTTTGATACAAAAACATTCTTTCAGAATTTCTTAATGGAATTTGTTTTGATAGTGTTAGATTAAATCATGTTATTATTATTCATTTAAACACTATCTCTTGATAATCCGATTAAAAAATACAAAAATTAGAATGTGCATACCTTGATACATTAAAAAAAAATTTGGATTAGAATTATCAAAATAGATATGAATCCAATGAAACCAATGACAAGTCTATACAATAACCAATGGAGAAGATATCTATGAGATAATTTTGGAGAAAAACATCAATAATGTAAAATAATTTCAAAGAACATTGTAACAATATGAGAGGTGCACAAATGGATGACGAAAAATGATCAGGCTACGTCAAAATAGTGAAAAATGATCTATCTCATATTCAACATAATGGGAGGAGGTGTATTATGATAGTTAGTGGAATGATTATGAGGAGAATATGGGTATTTATCGGAAATCCAAAATGCATTTAGGGGTTAACGTCACAAAAAACCCCTTTTCAATCCCTTTAATACTGAATAAATCAATTCTTGTTGTTTAGATTCTTGTTAGGAAGTTATTGCCATGATTTTATGGTTAAAACTATTATCTTGATTGTTTTTAAAAGCTTCAACATCTAAAAATTGTGGTCCACTTATATTGGGAATAAGATGATCCAAAATTTTATTTTATTTAATTAAAAATCAGATTAATTATTTAATTATACATTTTTTAATTACATAATTATTTAATATTAAAAAAATAAATAACCCCAAATTATCATAGTGAAATAAATTTATTCCCCACATAGGTTAAAAACCACTTTCTGATCCCAATGATGTACTCATATTTCTTATATATCACACCGTTTTAGATATATTAATTAATTAATATTCAATAAATGGATTAAAAAATTAATTAAATATAGAATGTTAAATATCATGAGTGAGGAATTCAAACATCTGATTCAGAAAAATATTATACCCTTCATTGGGTAAACAATGCATTTTGGACCTAACTATAGTGTCATATTCCCTTAAGATGAACCATTTTGGAGATATCAAATTTTTTTCAAAAATAATATCTTTAAAAATATTATATAAATTATATTCATGAGAAAGCCATCCAAACACCTGATGAGAAAATTTTTTATACACTTCCTAGGTCAAAAAGAATATCCCAAACCTATTAGTCATCACATATTTCTCTTATGCGTAGACTTTAACACATTATTAATTGATTTCACTAATATTTTATTTTTTCCCAATTAAGATATTAATAATTTATCATAAGATGATTTTTATTATCATTTTAAAAATGAAGATATTAATCCTATACTCCTATGAATGATGAGGATGTTATTTTATAAAATTTCCCAGTACTAATACATTATTTTGTGGTCGATAAGGTTCCATTCTAGCATGGGAACCCCCACAATTAATAGATTATTCTAGCTGATCATCACTGTAATAAAATATTATGTTAAAAATACAAATTTCTTGGGACACTAATTGGGAATGATATTTTCCACTTGATTATTTCCTAATAAAACAACCATAATTAATCCATTTTTAAAAAATATATATATAATGGTGAAATATAGTTATATTTAAATGCAATATAATTTCATCTTAATAATAAAGTAAAATATTTCAAGGGTAATGTATTTTCATTATCCAAAACCATAATGTTATCTAAGAAAACAATGATACCAACTATAAGCACATATCCTTAAACATTAATCAATATTTATATTTACCTCAATAATTCATTCTCTTACTTTTCAAGATCTTTTTAGGTTAATTATTATAGAGAAGTAAGCTGAAACTCATATATAAGATAACACTATAATATAAAGTGGAAACATCTGATTAATATCCATTTTTTACACCATATAAAACATTTTTAAAACATGTTTTTATTTTATAAAAAATTCATCATGACTTTTAATGATGAAATTTCTTTGCATTATATATCAATAAGTCCTCTAAAATACATTTTAAAAAAGTTGTATAGACATAAAAAATCCAGGAATGAATATATAATGAATGAAACCAATTTTTCTAGTGAAATTTTTTTATCAATTATAATGTTTAAATTTTTCTTCTAAATGCATTGAGAATATGAAAAAAATGATGATAAATGCACAAACATTTTTCTCAACAGAATCTTTTAAACTTGCATTGTAAGAAACAAAAACAATTTTTTTTAATTTATAAGATCAAATCCAAAACTAGTTTTAAATTGTTATAAGAATTAACCACAAAATAGTAAAATTAAAAATGAAATCCATTTTAAAAATATACCATTCATTCTTATTAATACATGGAACATTACACAATGTGTTGGATCATTTTATATGTTCACTAATCTTTCATGCTATAAATGGATCACCCAGTTCTATTTGGGAGAACCTATTGTAAAAACATTAATGGGATCACCCAAATCTATAAAGGTTCACCCATTTCACTTTTATAATTTTATATAACATATATTTAAAAATAATTTATTCTTTCACTATTACATCATAAACCATTATGAAAAACACTTTTAAACAAAAACGAAAATCAATTTTTTTATCAAAATATATTTTTCTATTACAATCCCATATTCAATATAACAATACCCAGAAAATTGGAAATGGTTTTATTATAATATTACATGATATAATTAAATGTAATATGAATATAAAATAATTTTCACAGTAGCGACAAAATTAGTTTTCACCATAAACGTTAAAATAGAGCATTCCTTTAGTTGTTATTCAAAACATTCCATATAAAACACATAAAATTATTACATCAATTAAAAATTAAAACAAAGTAAAAGTAATATAAAATTTACATTATAAATATATTTTTTCCATATAAAAGAAATCATAAAATAATTTAAAAAAATTTAGACAAGGAAAAGAAAGAGTTATAGTAAAATACATTGAAATATGATTTTCATGAAAGAAATGTCCCGTATTACCTATGAAAAAAATGAATCGTAGTCCTTATGGGAGAAAAAAATTAAAATTTCACTAAATATCATCATAATAAATAATTAATTTCATAACATGGATGTTTTTCATACTTCACATAAATGAATGATGGAGTTTAACATCAAAATATGCCTTAATGAATGGAAATTGAGACACAAAACCTAATCTTGAGTCTAAAATGTAACATGTCTTATTATGTAAAAGAAATATTAAATAATTTTAATTATTTAATTTCTTGTGAAATGTTTTAAATTTTATTATGAAAATTATTTTACTTATTACAATTTAATATAAAATTAATTAATCAATTAATTTGACAACAGATATTTAAACCATATTCAGATTGTTTTTCCAAAAATGATTTTTATAGTTTAGTTATGGTCAAATATTATATTATTTAAAATTATTGAGAATAATTATCAAGAAATAATTATCATATTTTCAAATAAATTAAAATTTTAATAATTTTTATGAAATATGGTTTTTATTAATGGAGTATGTTAGAGTAATTTTATGGTAGGTCGCATATATGCATGAGTTACGTTTTCATTTATGAATGATCATTTTGGAAATGAGGTATGTAATATTTTAAAATTTAAAATAAATAATATTAAAATTTATACTATTTTATATCTTTAAAAATTCATATATATATCATTCATGTTGTGTGGAGATGGAAGGAGAGTAAAATTAGTTTGTAAATGTTGTAGTCCACAAATTCCTAAACAAAAATTTAATTATTAAATGAGTGAAAACATAAGAAAAAATGATATATTATATTATCATAATGATAAATATGGAATTAATATTATTATTATTTATTTTATATCACATATATTCATAATAATTACACTTATAACCATCCATGTAATATGTTAGTGAAGAATGAGTCACATCACTTCATGAGGAGATAGTCCTCTGTACACATGAGCAACATTATTGTATACCTTAAAGAATTGAATGTTAAAAAAGGTACATTTTTATAATGAATAAATATGTATAAATATTTTATTGATATAATTTATAGACAAAATATACATCCATAAATCCAAATGTGGTAGGAGGTAATATAAAAATGAATGACATTTGTTTACAGAGCTATAGTCTACTGTACACATGAATGATGATTTCATAACCCATATGACGGGAGAAGATAATGGTTTCAGTTATAATTTTATAATTATGAAATTATAGTATTAGTGATATACATATGTAATTTAATATTCATTTTTATGAATAATTAATGGAGGGGGAGGGGGAAATAGAATAAAAATAGTCATTGGAGAACATTACCTCCACTTCTATGTTATTTATTTTAGTTTGAACAAAAGGACTTGAATTTTTCAGTTTTACTAAATATAAGGATTATAAGACAATATTTCTGAAGCATATAAGTTGTTGTTTTGGTAATCTCAAAACTATGTTTTTTTGATGGTGTGGATAGTGGATGATTGGGGGTGTCAATTTATAAGTGATGTGAGTGGCACACTCATAATTTTCTGTAAATAATGAATTAAACCCTTGTCATAGTTCATGGAAAATGGAACCAATAATAAACCATTATATATCATGAAATTAATACGGTCAAAATATTTCCATAAAATATATTTTAGACATGTTTTTATGTCATTTTTTGCCTTAGAATTATAGTTTATCTGTTGGGCAAACATCCCTAATGGTAACATTGCTGTATTTTTGGGTTGATTATGTCAGTTGAAAAATCCGGTTTCCATGAAGAAATGTCAAGTTCCAAAGAATTTGTTGACAATCCATGTTTACAAAAGAATAATGAAAAAGTAAAGGATGATCTGGAGGCGGTACAAAAGGGTAGTACAAGGTGGCTTCGTTTTCGAGTGTTTTCCAAATTTTGGGGGTCCAAAATTTGGAGGTTGGTGAGCATCACAAAAAATGTATTTCCATGAATATCATAAATAAATATGGAAAAGGCATTAATTTCGTGAATAGAGGCTTCATTTTTTGGATTTTACGAAGACTAGTAAAATGATGGAAGTGATTATTCGCGATTACGTCAAGCTTTGCGAATGGCAGAGTTGAAGAGCATCGCGGCGGTGAAGGGATTTTGCAAGGGTGCATCACGTCGGTGAAGTGAGGTAATTGATTGAATGCTTTGTGTTTATAACGAGCTCCGCAATCGGAAATTTTCCATGGTGCTTCGCGATTTTGAGAGAATTCCGACAGAAATTTCAGAGATTTGCAATTGGTGATGACATGGCAATGACTTCACATGGAAGGGTCGAGGGTCGGTGGAATTTACTATAATAGAGGTCGGCCCCCTTGTGAGAAGTAGAGAGAGCTTCCAATGAAAACACTTTGCTCTCGTTTTGCGAAGTTGGATTGCGAAGACAATGTTCTTTGCGAAGTAGAGGTGATTCACAGTGGCCAATCTAGCTCCGCAAAAGGAAGTGCGCTTCGTGAGGCCGTGTTCTCTAAGGAGTGCGCTTTGCAAAGAGGCAGGAGCTCCGGGATGGATTAATCATTGCGATGGCTTGGGATTCGCGAGAGTGCTTCGTGATAGTGATTTGTGAAGAGGTATGAGCTTTTCAATGGCTTGTTTATGATTCAGGAAATTGGGAGCTTCGCAAAGTAGGGTGCTTTGTGAAGGTGTTTCCAAAGGTTATTTCCTATTGTTCAGAGGAAAAGGGGTATTCATTAGTGGATGAACTTTGAAATTCAATATAACATCTATCAATAGTTGATGATGCATTCTATCATACAAATGAATAGACCTACAGATCTATAAACTTTGAGTGGATCTTCTGAAGAAGCAGTGAGCTCACTTCAGTTGAGAGAGCAGTGAGTTCTCAAATTGTGAGTCGTTGTAAAACAGCAGGGACAATGAGTCCTCTTCAAACATGTAAACAGAATTGCGCTTATAGTTGAATTATTACATAGATACATTGACGGTGTATACTACTTATATGTAGCCCAGTGAGTGTGAACGAAGTAAAAATCATTGTGTCCTGTGCATGCTTTAAAGTTTTCTCATACTATGAATTTGAATAGAGAGAGAAGAGGGTTTTGTCTAACCACAAAACAAGATCAAAAGGGGCAGTTGTTTTAATCTATCATTCCCTGAACACCCCACCCCTCTCAGGGTATCTAGCCTAGTGGACCTAATAATTGGTATCAGCGGGAAAGGTTAATATCAGTGTTTTTTTCTCAAATGGAGGACACTAATCATAAAGGGATTATGATCTTCGACGGGAAAAATTTCCAACTATGGAAGAATCAGATGCAACACTACTTCAAATCATTATGAATGGATGTGTTCACAGCAGCAATGCATGGCATAACAGCAGATATTAATAGTCATGTATTATCAGAAGTTAAGCATAGAGAGTTGGATGATGATGCCAAACAATAAATGCCTTGTGGGGGGGGATCCCTATCCAACCTTATATATACAATGGTGATTTCTTTCAAAACGTCACATGACATGTGAGAAAAGTTAATGAATATATATGAAGGGGATGTAAAGGTTAGAGAGGCAAAGATGCAAGTGTTGTGGAACAAGTATGAAGATCTAAGAATGAACCCAAATGAGTCTGTTGATGCATTCTTTGATAGGGTAAATGTTTTAGTGGAGGACATGAGAGGTCTTGGAGAAGTTATTGAAGACATTAAAATTGTGAAGTGCATCGCGAGGAAACATCCACCTTAGTTCAATCCAAACATTTATGTTTTGGAAGATAAAGACCAGAAATGACATTGGACAACCTACACAGCACCCCTGTTGAATATGAAATGAGAAATGATGATAACAATGTTGTGGAAAAGGGGAAATCCAAAGAGGTGGAATTCAAGGCCGTGAAGAATCTCACCGTTGAAGAATCTCAGGAAGAAGAAGAGATGAATGATGTGATGTCATTCCTCTCCTCAAACCATCAAAGAGGGAAAATAATGTTTAAAGGGAATCTTACACTTGCTTGTTTTCCATGTGGAAAGGTTGGACATCTTGTAGAATGGTGCCCAAAAAAGTTACAAGAGGATGTTGATGTCGATGAAATCTAAATTCCAAAGAACAAGTATTCATCCTATGGGAAAGGAAAAAAATAGTTCAAGAAAAATTTCTTTATGAAAAAGAACCTCCTTCCAAAATAATATGACAGTTCAAAAGAGTCTGCGGTTGATTAGGTTGAAGAGATAGAGAACTGAAAAGACCGAGGAGAAAATGTTATGGTGGCAGTTTTTGGTTGTTCTCAGAATTAGAATGATATCGAAGCTGGTGACGGAGAAGAATAAGTTTAGGGAAGAGTATATATGCAGGCAGAGTTAGAGGCTTCTCGTGAAGAGATAAATGTTTGGAGAGACAAAACAAAGAAATCCAACAAAGATGTTCGTGATGCCAAACTCTATATGCAGCAGTAGGAAGAAGTGAAGTCTGAGTTGATTGGATAAATCTAGAAACTCATGTTATCAACACCAGAGGACTCAGAATCAGTTAGTGAGTATAAAATTAAAATTTATGAATAGAAAAGGGTGATCTATAGCTTAAATAACACAAGGAAAAACAAATCAATCATATTGTAGAACTGGAATGAGAAGTTGTCGGTCTGCAGAAAAAGGTTAAAGATCAAGAAAATCTTTTGAGTCTTACTGGGTCATTAGGAAAGAAGATCACTCAGAAAACTGAGAAGCTGAAAGTGGAGAATAGTGGTTCAGTAGAAAAGAATAATAAACTTTGTTCAGATGCTATGATTGATGGTGGGATTGATCGAAAATAGAAGGCTGTGAAAGTTGAGGTCAGACCGCAAGCACCAACTCTGAAAATGAAAGTGAATTTGGGCACAAGACAGAATAAGAATATTCAGAGATCCCAAAGGGAAACTATTAATGCATAAGTAACATGAAGGAATTCATATTATATCAGGTGTTATTGTTGTGAAAAAAAGGTACATTCATAGTATGTGTGTTCCATATCCAAGAGATATTGAAGGGAACAAGAACATAGGTGGTATCCAAACAAAGAAATGTTCTCTAGAACATATTTCAAATGGCACTATTTTTGGTGTGGAGGATTTGGGAACATGGCGAGGTACTGCACTTCAACCATACATAGGAATGCGCCGAAACAGAACCAAAATGTTTGTAAGAATCAGATCAATGAACCAATAGGTGAATTGAAAATGCCAAATAGATTTTCACCTTTTCAAGATGAAGAAGGTCCATCATACTCTGAGAATGATCAGATGTCACAATTAATTTAAAGTATGAATGAAAAAGCATGAACCAAGAAGAAAAAGGATGAGAAGGTAGTGGTGGTAGAATTTTCCCTTAGAGCCTCAGATTTCTCTTCTGTGTGGATCCTTGACAGTGGCTCCACATCTCATATGATAGGTAATTAGGATCTCATTACGGGCATAAAATATGACATATAAGGAGTTTTTATGTTTGGAAACGATGAAGGCCTGAAAATTATTGGCTCATGAAAGGCCATGTTTGGGGGCAAAGAGATGAGACGTGCTGATGTCTTTGTAGTAGAAGTCCTTAGTCACAATTTGCTCAGCGTTAGTCAACTGTGTGACTCAGAACATTCTATACGGTTTACTAAGAAGATATGTATCGTCAAATGAAGGAATGGGGTAGTGGTTCTACAGGGAAAGAGAAAAAAGGGAAATATATACCTGGTAAGCGGAGAAGAAGATAAGTGATTTCTATCCTGAGAGGAAGAAAACATGTTGTGGCATAAATGACTTGGTCATCTATGTTAGCCATCCCTAAATGATCTGGTAAGGTGTGATGCAGCAAGAGACCTACCCAAGCTATCACGTGATCATACTCACATGTGCAATGCATGCAAAAAAGGAATGTTCATCAGAAAGACTTATAAGGCAAAAGAAAACAAGTGAACAAGAGTGCTCGAATTGGTGCATGTAAGTGTTTGTGGGCCTATCACATCAAGAGCAATTGACGGAAAGAGGTACTATGTTCTTTTCATTGATTACTATAGCAGATTGGAATGGGTATTTTTTATTTCCCATAAGTCCGATGTGTTTAGCTGCATAAAACAGTATCGAAGGGAGTGTGAAAGGATTTTTGGAAATAAAATTATGAAGTTTCACACTGAAAATGGTTTGGAATTCACACACTCAGGTGGAAGACTATCTCTGGAAACATGGGATAAGGAATCAAGTTTTGTTAGTAAGAACTCCATCATATAATGGAGTGGTTGAAAGGAGAAATAAGATCATCAACAACATGGCCAGAATGATGCTCATTGGAAAAGACCTACCAGCGAAATTTTGGAAGGAAGTAGTTTTGACATCGATCTACATTTATAATAGGGCTCTGCTGTGTCCGATGGAATGAATGACTCCATACGAAATGTGGTATGGATGGAATCCAATAGTGAAATACCTTCAAATATTTAGATGTAAGTGCTTTATCCACAATAAGGAAAACATAGGAAATATGAATCATGAGGGGATGAGGGGATATTCTGTGGATACTAAGAAAAAATCATGGCATATAAATGCTTTAACAAAAGGCTACGAAAAGTAGTTGAGAGCATTGAAGTCACTGTAGTGGAGAATGAGGAGATCATTCAACAACACAGTGAATAATTTCCGGATGAGTGTGATGAGGAAGAATGCAACGTAAGAGAATCAGAAGTGGGAGATGTTGATTTAGAAGAAGATAATGATGATGAGAATGAGGAAGTAAAGTTTGTATATGCACAAAAGCCAAGGAGTTGAGCTGAAATTGATAGGCAGAATATCATTTTTGTTCAGTCTGCTCCGGTTCAGACTAGGAGAATGAAATAACTGTAGCAGACATCTTTCCTATCTCCGGTTGAGCTGAAATGCTTTTCTAATGCAGATGATGATGAAAACTGGATTCATGCAATGAATGAAGAGCAAAATCAGATTGAAAAGAATCAGTCATGGGAGATTGTTTCGAGGCCAGTAGATAAGAATTTCATCAGGAATAAATGGGTCTATCACAATAAGGTGAATGAAGATGGCACAATGATTCAGAAAAAAGCAAGACTAGTGTGCAAGGGATACTCCCAGATAGTGGGAATAGATGTTGATGAGACATTTTCACTGGTTGTGAGGCTAGAGACAATCATACTATTTCTATCAATTCCAGTGCAAAGAAAGTTCAATTTTTTCTAGATGGATGTCAAATCTGCATTTTTGAATGGGGTTCTGGAGGAAGATGTGTATATTGAGCATCCAGATGGTTTTCTTATTCATGAGGATGAAAATAAGGTCTGCAGACTAAAGAAGGCATTGCATGGGATGAAACAAGCACCAAGAGCATGGTAATCAAGGCTCGATCAGTACATGAAGAAGCCTGGTTTCCAGTGTGGGGGAGTTGATTACAATATCCACTTCAACAACAACAGTAATCAAAGGGTGATGGTCTTGGTTTATATCAACTACATAATATTTAGCGGATCAGATGATGCTCAGTACATACAATTTTCCGAATTCATGAAAAGTGAGTTTGAAATGTCAATGATTGGAGAGATAACATTTTTACATGGTCTATAGGTGACACACGGAAGGAATTGAACATTAATTTTACAATCCAAATATGCCAATTAGATTTTGAGAAGATTCGGAATGGAAATTTCCAAGGAGAAGAAGACTCCAGTAGCTACCCGGATGAAATTGTATAAAGCTTAGAATGGCAAGGCAGTTAATATCACGAAATATAGGCAAATCAATGGAATATTTCTATACATGACTACAACACGGCCTGACATTGTATTTACCACATGCCAAGCAGCGAGATATCAGAGTAAATTCAAAGAAAGAAACATGATTGTAGTGAAAAGAATACTTCGGTATATAAAGGGAAAAATGGAATTTGGATTGATGTATAATGGAAAATATATATCAGAATTATTTGGATATAATGATTCAGATTGGGCCAGATCAGCGGATGACAGGAAGTCCAAGTCAGGAGGTGATTTCTATCTTGATGTACTGTGTGTTTCTTAGCTAGGAAAAAAGAATGATTGCATTTCATTGAGCACCGCAGAAGATGAGTATACTCCAGCCACTCAATCATGCACATTGTTATTGTGGATGAAACAGAAGCTTGATGATATGGGTGTTGAAGTGAAGTCTCCGGTCGGAATCCAGTGCAATAAATCAAGTTCTATAAATCTCAACAAAACTACAGTCCATCACTCAAGGAAAATGAATATTGAGATAAAATACCATTTTATCAAGGATAAGGTTGATCAAAGAATTGTGAAGTTGGAGTATGTTCCTACAACACTACAGGTTACCGACATTCTGAAAAAGGCCTTAACAAAGGAAGAATTCGAAAGGCATCGATTGGCTCTGGGAGTCCAGTCGACTCCCCACACTTAAAAGAGTGTGATTGTGGAAGTCCCCCACTCCTCGAGGTTAGGTGTTTTTTCCCTAATGTGCTGATATGTGTTTTCTACTCTATTACAGACTGTAAATTAGTGACCTTTTGGTTCATTGACAAAGGGGGATAAAATAGTGATTGTTCAATGGGGAGACAATGTTTCTATTTGTGAAATCATGAATGATATGGGGAGAAGCTAACAGGTGGAGAAGTGAGATAGGGGGAGTGAAATGAGATAGGGGGAGAGTATTAAATCTAACGATGCAGAAGTGAACGATCAAAGCATAGCTATCACGACAGCTGAGGATCACGATAAAAATAGAAGAGTGATGTTGGAATGGTGTGAGAAGGTTTCCAGCTATCACTAATTGGTATTAGTGTGGTTCAAAAATTGGTATCAAATTAGCAATTGGTATCAGTTTGGAATCGACAATTGCGGTCTGACATGAAGTTATTAATTGATGAAATTTTCATACTACTCTTATTGATCATGCCGATCATTGCTCATGTAGGCTTAGAGTACGTGTTAAGGGAATCCTTTAATGCTATTAGAATATCACGAGGTGAATAGTGGTAGTGGCTGGAAGGAGAATCAGTGAGTTTTTAACATGTAGAAAATCATTCTGAGAAGAGTTATGAAGAGTTTTCAACAAACCTAATGGGGGATATTTTTGGGAAAAAATCCCTCAAGGTAACAATACAGAATTTTGGGGTTGATTGTGTTTTTTGAAAAAAGAGGTCTCCATGATGAATTGTCAAGTTCCAAATAAGTTGTTAACAATCCATCTAGAAAAAAGAACGATGGTAAAGGAATGGATGATCTGGAGGTGGTAAAAAAGTGCAATACAAGGTGGATCCATTTTCCAGTGTTTTCCAAATTTATGGGGTCCAAAATTTGAAGGTTTGTGAGCATCTTGAAATCTGGATTTCCATAGAGATCATAATTAAATATGGAAAAGGAATGAATTTTGCGAAAGGTGGCTTCATGGTTTGGATTTCATGAAGACCAGAATACTGATGATGGTGTTTAAACGCGATTATGTCAAGCTTCAATAATGGTAGAGTTTAAGAGTATCGTGGTGGTGAAGGGATTTTGCGAGGGAGCTTCGCAGCAGCAATGCAAGGTAATTGATGGACCACTCCGTGATTACCACAAGCTCTGCGGTCGGAAAAATTTTGTGGTGATTCTTGATTTTGAGAGAATTCCAACGGAAATTTCGGAGCTTCATGATTGGTGATGACGTGGCGCTGACTTTGTGTAGAAGGGTTGAGGGTCAGTGGAATTGAATATAAATAGAGGTCAACCCCCTCGAGAAGAAGTAGAGAGAGCTTCCAAAGAAAACACGTTTCTCTTGTTTCGCAAAGGTGGTTCGTGAAGACAATGTTCTTCGTGAAAGAGAGGTGCTTTGCGGTGGCTAATCTAGCTCCGCGAAAGGCAGTACACATCACGAGGCCACGTACTCAAAAGAGTGTGCTTCGTGTATAGGCAGGAGCTTCGCGACGACATAAGAATTGCGAAGGATTTAGCTTTGCGAGAGTGCTTCATGAGAGTGCTTCATGAAGAGGCAGGAGCTTCGTGAAGGCTTGTTTGTGCTTCATCAAATTTGGAGCCTCGCGAATTAGGGTGCTTTGCAAAGGTGTTTCCAAAGGTTGTTTCCTAGTTTTCAGAGGCAAAGGGGTATTCATCAGTGGATTAACTTTGAACTGCAATAGAGCATCTATCAATAGTTGAAGCTACATTCCTTCATGCAAATGAAGTGACCTACAGGTCTATAAACTGTGAGTGGATCTTCTGAAGAAGCAGTGAGCCCACTTCAGTTGAGAGAGTAGTGAGATCTCAAATTGTGAGTGGTTGTAAACCAGGAGGGACAGCGAGTCTACGTCGAATATGTAAATAGCAGTGTGCTTATAGTGGAATTGGTACATCGGCACACTATCAGTGTATGCTCATTGGACGTAGCTTAGTGAGGGTAAACCAAGTAAAAATCGTTATGTCCTATGTATTCTTTAAAGATTGCTCATACTCTACATTAGAAAGTATAGAGAAGAGGGTTTTGTCTAACAGCAAAACTAGATCAAAAGGGGAAGTTGTTTTAATCTTTCATACCCTGATTCACCCCCCCTCTCAGGGTATCTAGCCTAGTGGACATAACGTTAACCCATGTAAATTCATTTTTACCTTAATTGTTGAAATTATTTTTTATGACTTTAAATATTAAGTTTTGTAAAAAATAAAGTACAAATTTTTGAAAAATGTTAAATATTTTGATTCAAAATTTTAAATTCAATTTTCCATATTCAACTCAGATAATTGAAAAAAATTTACTTAAAATCAATACCCCCAAACATGAAGAGAAAATATGTTTTCAAGGAGAGAATTTTTTGATCAAAAGATGATTCTATAATATCTCAATGAGAAATAATAATCAATTTATGAACCTAAATTAATATATATTGATATATAATATTTAAATTTTCTTAAAAATTTCCCCATTATGGATTAATTTAATGATTCAAAATTGAGAAATATTATTCGTTTTAGTGTATACTTTAGGAAAAAACTGATTTTTAAACCAAAAAATTTAACTTATACAAAAAACCAATGTAATGTTAGATCAAATGTTTTTATTTGTTTAAAAAAAATACATAAATAATAAGTTACTTGAAATAATAATTACAATATAATGGTACATTTAATTTTTTTTTATTTTATCAAAAACAAAATATTTTGTTTTACAAAAAATGGTATTTTTTATTTTTCAATGAAAAAAATGTATTCCGAAAGAACATAAAAATACATCCATATATACATTTTGACACAATTATATCAAAAATTATATTAATATTTTCCAATTAAAATTTACAAATTTATAAATTAAAATTATAAATAAAATTAATATTATAAAGTTGATTTGTTAAAACTAAATAATTTTCTAAATAAAACTAAAATAATATTTTTATTATGATTATTACTGTCTAATTAATATTAATAAACATTAACATTATTTATTATAGTATTTCCAAGGTTTTTACACTATAATTTAATTATTATGAACACCATTTATTGGTTAATTATATAAAATGTTTTTTGATATTTGGTAATGATAGAATCTTTGCAAAAATGGTTGGGGAAAGTCAGTATTATGGATATTACTATTCTATTGAAAAACAATTTTTTGTCATGTTTATAAGCTTTATATCAGTTTATAAAATTTATCTCCATCAATTTCCATAAATAAGAATCCATTAGATATTTTTATTATAACGTTGTAATGAAAATTGTTATGACATAATTTCTTAGGGTGAGATTGTAACACCCCATGTTTTTAGAAATAATACTCTATATAAAATAAATTTGTTTGTAACTATAGAAAAATTATTTGTTAAAGTAAATGAAATAAATTATTTAAAATATAATAAAAATTAGGAATTGATTTATTCAGATAATATTCCTTCATCATAATAAAATATAATGAAATATGAAAAAATTATGTCTTACAAGTAATATATTATAAATCAACATTTACTAGCACATGCGTTTAATGGTTATATGTTAAATTGGAAAAGTAAATATAAATTAAAAAAATGATCAAAAGTATGAGATTTATTGGATGATCTTCAAATTAATGGATCAAAAATATCCAATAAAAACATATAATTAGGATGAACATCATGAATGGAAAGAGTATATTGAGATATATATAATTATAACTATGGAAATGATATGGGCCAATAAAATATGCCTACTTTGACTTTATATATGAATTATATATATCAATTTAAAATATTTTCATTATGAATTACTTCATTGAAATGATTTTTGTTGCATATAAGGATATTGGAAATATATCATATTGTAATATTAATGTTGTATATTGTTAAAAAATCCAACAAAAAATAAAATTGAAATATGATATTAAAATATGATAAATATATAAATTTTTATATTTATATATGAAATATATATATTATTTTTATTATAAAAAATCATTATGTATTTCTAAAATTAAAATAAATATTTAAAAATTTATGAATTTGTAAAAATTTAATTTTAGAATATAAATATTTTTATAATGGTATGCGTTAATGCGCATTTATGGTTAAATTAAATTTTTTTTTCAATGAATTATTTTAGTAACTATTACATATTTTTTTCATAATAAAATAATAAGAAATTATTAAAATATTATATTAATATGAATGATATATTAACCTCAAATAAATATGAAATCAAAACGAAATAATATTAAAAACAATTATGTTTAAAAAATATATTTTAAAATAAAAAAGATTGATTTTTATTTTTAATTGTTTCTGAAAAAGAGAAATATATAAACTTGATAAAATTAATTTTATAAAATTAAATTCATATTTTAATTTTTTATATATAAATATTTTCTATGTATTTTCTTTTTAAATTTTTCTGAAATAATCAATTTTCCAGTGAATAGTAATAATTTCGATTTCCCAATATGTAAACACTTTAATAATACCAGAATAGATTAAATATTTATGGAACCATTTTTATATAAAAATATACATTTAATAATTACAGTAAATCATTTTAAAATTACCTGATGAATTTATAAATGGGATATTCAACATTTTTGATAGAGAAGTAATATTTCAAAGTAAAAAACAATATTTATGTTTTTTTATTAAAATAGTTAACTATACAATTTTTTTATTAAATATAAAAAATATATTTCTTATTTAGGATCCAATAATTCATTTAATTTTTTCTTTTTTATAATTAATTTGTGTCCCATCAAGTAATGGTTTCCCCTCCTCACTCATAATTTCACTTATCACCAATGTTAATTTTTAGTTGGAATGATAATTATGCGTTGCCACATTTTCCCTCTAGAATCCCTTTATTATTTATTGAAATTTATGTATCTTCATCATGTTTTCTATATATTGGATATGAAAAAAAATATTTATAAAAGGGAATTCCTTCAATAATAAATTATTGGATCCACTGAACTACCCCCAAATTATCCATTCTATTTTATTTTATCCCATTTATACAATCATGTTATCATGAAAAACTACTATTTAAATATATATTTCCTTTAAATGTTTACATTATAAAATATATGTTTCATTTTTGTGGATATACATGGTTTTTGATGCCATTAAAATTCCCACATTAAATAATTCTAAGGCATGGTAACCTTCATATTTCGTTTCTCATCTCAGGAATTAGCCCAAAAAAGAAGTTTTTATTTTTTTAATAACTTATATAATCCATAATTATTTTAATTATTGAAGGACCCCGGGACACCCTGAGAGGGGAGGGGTGAATCAGGGTGACCACTTTTTCTTTTTAAAGTGATGGATCTTGTTCCCACGTTGGTAGGAACTCGTTGAACCTGTATGAAGATTATGATTAGAAAGAAAAAATTCACATGCACAGAGAAGACACAACCCTTTTTACTTGGTTCACCACTAAGGGATACATCCAAGGAGCATACACCGACAAGTTGTCGGTCTTACCAAAAACCACTATGTTTCACTAGCTGTACAAGTTCTCGTACAGTCACTCTGTCCCAGGCTCACTTCCTTTACAAAGGTTCAGGGATAGCTCACTGCTTCCCTCGAGTCACTCCCATTGACTCCCCCTGGTTCACTGCCGTAGGTGAAGTCTCACTCAGTTTATAGACGTGAAGGTCTCTTCAATTGAAAGTCATGAAGTTCATTGTCTCCTGTTCAGCATGAGACTTTGCTTGCATCAGAGTCCTTAGTTAATGCTCTGTTAGATCCAAATTCCAACCACTGATGAATACTCCTCTTTCCCCTGTCCACTGGGTGAACAACCTCTGAAAGGGTCTTCACAAAGTACCCTACTTTGCACGGCTCCCTATTTTGGGAAGCTCAAGCAATTCTGTGCAGAGCCCCTTCCTTTTCGGAATGCTCAATCGCGAATCACTCTCGCGATGCTCAAGCCTTCGCAATGCATGGCTATCGCAAAGCTCCTACAACTTTGCGAAGCTCACTGAGCCAACGTGGGGCAAACTCTTTTCGTGGAGCTGGTAAAGGCGCCACGAAGCTCTTTCCTCTTCGCAAATCTCGATGATCCAACGTGGGGCGCAACCTTTTCGCGGAGCTAGGATAGCCGCCGTGAAGCTCAACTCTCGCGAAGCAAAACTACCTTCGCGAGTGACCTTTGTGAACCGAGAGCAAAGGAATTTCTCTGAGATTATCTCAACTTCTCTTGAAGGGGTCAGCCACTATTTATAGGCGATTCCACCGACCCTCGAACTTTTCACGCGAAGTCAACGCCACGTCAGCACCTATCGCGAAGATCCGAAGTTCCGCCGGAATTCTATCCAAATCGCGAAGCTTGACATAGTCACGAAAAAACATAGTCAACATACCTTCGCGCCTTCACCGCGAAGTTTCCTTGCGAAGCTCCCCTCTTCGCCGCGAAGCTCGCCAGCCTCTGCCGTTGGCGAAGCTTGACGTAATCGCGAAACCTCACCACCCCCATTCTTCTGGTTTTCGTGAAATCCAGTCCATCCATCCCATCTTTGCGAAACTCATGCCCTTTCCATATTAAATAATGATCTTCCTGGAAATCCACTTTTCGCGATGCTCAGCAACATCCAGATTTTGGACCCCCAAAATTTGGCAAACACTGGGAAACAGCGCCACCTTCAAAACTGTTGTCTGCTTGAACGGTATGATCTCTTTGCTGGTACATGATCCAAACATCCATTTATGACTGAAAACAAACACAAACCACACTCCAAATCATGCATATAAGACCATGGGTCCAACTATTATAACCCTATCAGTTCAATTTTTTTATGAAAAATCACTATTTCTACACTTATTTTAAAATGAAAATTACTTATTTTACAAATCATCACCAAATAGTTTATAGTCTTCTACTTTTTATCCATTATAGTTCACTTGATATTTTATATATTTGATCTCAATGATAATGAAAAATATTTTTTTCAAATATAAACATTCCAAATATATTAATCCTTTTAAATTGGTAATCATTAGGATTTATGCTACAATTATATCTTCAATCAAAATAATGAAACCAACTTTATTTTCATTAGTTTGATCATATTTATAAATGGTTAATTTTTTCATATTTAACATACATATAAAGGAATTTAATTTTTGTGATGATTTTGAAAAAGTTCGATATTTCAATCCAATGAATTGTATAATGATGGAAATCTAAAGATTCCTTATGTAAAGGGTTATAGTGTAAACTTAATCACGAATTTTACTTTTACCATTATATTATTAGGATTGGGGTGTGAACCCAATCAACCATGGGACCTTTTCCACTTTATTATTATATAAATCGAAGATATACATGAGTTATTTTTATCATTCCATTTCGAAAATTACTTTCACATATTCCCTGATTCTATGATTAAATGATTACATTTACATGTTCTATGATTCCATTCTTATGACTATCCTATGAAGGATATCATCTTCTACCTCTTCACTTAGTTTTTATGCAATTTTTAGATGTTAATTATTTTATAATAATTTTAAGATCACCAATTTTTATATGTATCTTCCCTAGGATATCCTATATAGTATTATAAAATTTATGGGATTTTGGAGAACTATTTATAGTTTAAAATAAATGTAATGTATTTAATTTTGATATATATTAAATGTATGTTTAGTCGTACAAGACTCTATACATCTAGACATATGACCTAAATTTATGTGAAATATATTTGATAAATTAAAATTTAATGTATTTTTATGGTTTTGGATTCTATATTGTACACAAGAATGTTGTTGATTTATTTATACATGGTGAAAATTAAATAATTTGGATAATATTGTCAATTTTTAAATATATTAATTTTTTTATGAATTTAATATATATTAAATAATTACACACATATAAATTTAAATGTTAGGTGGTAATAAAAAATGAATCACTAATTTTCATAGAGGTGGCTGTCTATAAATAATAATAAATGATGACTATCATTTTCCATTAGACTCATGGAAAAGCAAGAAAGGAATATAACATGATTCTTAAATGATAATAATTTCATAAATATAATACATATACCTTGAATTGATTTTTATAATAAAGAATCAAATTTATTAACAAAACAATATACATATCACTTCATGTAGGTAGTAGTTCACAAGTATAGAACGACATCATTATCATTTTCTCGATGATTGAAAAGGATATAAAAAGAGATATATAATAATAATTATAAACTATTCGTACATATAAATTACTTATGACATAATGATATAGTGGTTAGAATAGTGTTCAATGATTTAGAAGTAGATATAAATTTAAAACATTTCGGTTAGGACTTATACCTCATCCTCAGAAATATCCCTTTAGATTACACCCTAAGCCTTATAGGATTGGTATTCTGAGAAGAACATGACCTCTAAGATATGGGGAATTATTTTCAGAATTTATTTGTTATGAATTTCTTTTGTTATGTTCATGAAATTATTTATAAAATGTGAGTTGGAGAGGTTCCCTTTTATTTTTTTAAGAAAATGGAAAATTTTAAACAAATATATATATATATATATATATATATATATATTTTAAATACAATTAATGTATCACTCCCATTTGAGTGGAACCAAATGGAATAGTTTAAAATATATCATGGTGTATAGAAAACATTCTCTCAACCAATCATATTTATTGATGTTTTAGTGTTATTTTTTTCCTTATATCTTAGTATTACCCTCTATTATTCCATTTGACCTTAATGTTGTGACATATTTTTACCATTATAACCATTAATAATAAACTAAAAGGAAATTAAACACATTACCATAAGAGATCATACTAATTCGCAAATTCATAAATTAATTTATAAGAATCACATTCTATATATGGTGAAAATAAATATTGATAAATATATTTGTAGGACAATGAAAAATATTGTTTTAGAATATTTCCTACAATATAGTCTTTTTTATAAAAACATGAAAATATCTCTAAATTCTAAATTTGATATGATGAATACAAAAATTATGTTCATTTTATCAATTTTAAATCATTAATTTTCATATTTAATTTTTTATATAAAAGATCACATTTCATGGAAAGTATTTCTACTAGAAAAAAAAGTCTCCTTTCTGATTGGAAAATCATATAAAATTATCATATTATATATGAATTTATAATAAAAATTATGAAAATTAATAAAACTTGAAATTGATTTATTTTTATCATTTCATGGGATTTCACATTCAGCCATATTTTATAAATTATACCCTTATAATTTTATTCATTACTAAACATGTGAGTTTATTTTTCCCTTATAGACACTTTTGATTCCCATGTCCTTTCATCAATCATATTGTTTCTATATAATAAAAATTATAAAAAAAAATATTTCACAAAAAATTGCATTTTTTTGATCAAATTTAAAAATTATTCTTTCAACTAAATAGAAATTATCCATTGACTATGACACTTCATGGGAAAACACAAGAGATGAATTAGGTATATACTACCTTAGAAATTAAACTTGAATTAAATCATATACTAAAGATAAACATAGAGCTAATTCAACCTCGTCAGATACTTAACTCTCATTCCCAAAAATGCCACAGGTTCTGATGAATCATATATATTGCCATCACTTTTATGAAATTGAAATATTCATTTACAATTATATTTTTAAGAAAGACATGATCAACTAAATAAATTTAATGTTATTTCCATCGATCATCGAAAAAAGTTTTTTCCTTCCTCTATACATCACTTATGTGGTGAAAAATAATTTTTACCCTCTCAACCATATCTTTTAAAAATTATTGCCTCAATAATTTCTACTCTCCTAATTCATCACAAAATTCTAGATTCTAGCACCACCATCATATTATACCTTAATAGGTCCATCTAAATACTAAAATGAACATAGATATAATAATCAAATAAATCTAATGAATTATGATGATACCAATAACCTTGATAGTCTACTGAAAAATATCTAAGAATATCCACTAAGGGTAAATTTTTATGTATTGACTAGAAATCGTATTGTATATGAAATTCAGTTTTGGAATTTAATTTATTACCCATTAAATTTTGAAGTCCATTACAAATATTTTTTGTAAATATGCATTTAGAATATGAAAAAATAGAGATGGGTTTTATCTGTAAACTAATTATATCCTTAAGATAAATTCTGAAAATATAAACTAAATATAGAAAATATCAGATAGGAATAAAATAAATAGATATAATAAATAAATTAACAATTAACCAAATCACATTATTACATAGATATTTCTTGGGTAATACTATCCCAAAATCCACTTATATATTCTCCATTAATATTTGTGCAATGGAAATGTCTAAATCAGCCACTTTGATAGTGTTCATTTATCATTATCCTTATGATTATTAAAAAATTTCAGGTTAAAAACATAAATATCATTCATCATTATTTGCTAAATATAATATACCACAAGGACATTAAAAATCGTAGTACTATGAGGAATAACCTAAAATTGAGATATGTGAGCTTCACTAAAAAATAAATTCTTCTACTAGGACCCTCTCAAAGAATATTAGCTCTTTAAAAATTTAATAAGACTAATTTAATTAACATTAATATAATGTAACATAACCTTCTTCACCAATTATAATATATAATTAAAATAATATTATTAATTTCAATTCCCCTAAAATTATTTGTGAATAATAGGACTACACTAAAACTCAATCGAGAAAGTAAGGAGTTTCTGTATACATGATTTCTAATCCAAAATTCATTAGATCATTAACCAATGGAGCGTGTTCCAAACATATTACTTTTAATAATTATTATATTTTTAAATTTAGTCACCAAATATCATATATTCTTTACATAAATGATAATGAATCATGTAATCATAAACCTTTATTAGATATGACCATCTTATTTTCCTAGTGTTCAACTAATTTTTAGTGAATATATACGTTAATATTTGATGATAAATATATATTTCAAATTTATCTCCATATAGATGATTCCACATGATTTTTAATGAAATTATATCTATTAATATCAGGCACAAAGTATTGGATAATTATTCTCATGTGGTTTCGATTGGCCATATACATAAGAAATCACCTAATACAATTGGAGTAAGACACAACCAAGGACCCTCAAATTTCCCTTACTATTTATTACAAACTCCCATATTCTAGATAGAGAGGCCAATATAGGAGAATAAATCAATTTTATTTTTAGTTCATGAAAATATTTATCTCATTAATTTTTTCAAGAAAAAAGTAAGCTCATTTATTTTTATAGATCTTAGAGAGTTAGACTATAGAGAAGTTTTTTCAATAAATAGTCAGTAGAAATCCACTAGTCCAATAAGACATCACATATCATGGAAGTTGGTTGGTATTTTCTATTGTACCACTATTCTAGATTTATCACTGTCAAATTTTTATATATATATAGTAATAATGTATACATGGAATGAAATCTAATATAATCAAACTTAAAATTTAAAATATTTTCAATATAATTTATTTTTTGTGGTCTATAAAACAACAATAAGATATTTCTCATGATTTTCATAGAATATGTAATATAATAGCGTATCATTATTAACCTCAATCTGTAATTTTAACTAAATACTCATGGAATGATCTATTAATTTTATTTATAAATGTATCAGGATCATATTTTTTCATTAAAATAATATCTATGAACTGATAATGTCTTCATATACTATAAAACATTATCGATTTAATGTTCCATTACAAAACATTTATCAAATGGTACCTTATTCTATGATTAATATTTGAAAATTACAATGGTCCCTAAAGGCAAAAAAATAGTCATGGATAAGAGTAAAATGATACTTATTCATAATATTAATGTAATTGAGTGCTCTATAATCAATGGAAAGACTCGATGACACTTATAAATATTTTAATGACAAATAGGAGCACCATAAGGAGGAGTTCAGATGCTGATTAAATCCTTTCAATTTACTACATTAGTTGCCTTTTCAAGTCCAATGACTCCATTGGATCCATTACAAAAGGAGGTTTTGAAATAGGCCTCACATAAGAAACAATGTTATGAGAAATTAAATCCTTTAATTTGGTAATAACACAAGAAATATCATCCATAAATTCTTCTATGTATTGATTTAAACCTTGGAAATTACTAATTTTAATGGGTTCCTTCATTTCAATATTTTGTGTAAGAAAAAATTCCATCCCATTATTAATATTTTTATATCTCCCTGATATGATATCATATGTATAGACACAATATTATATAAAAATTAAAAATCACTTCGAGGATTGTATATAACATATTTAGATATAAAATATATCATAGATTGATAATCTAATAGAAAATTTATACCCCGATTGATATTAGGATACATTTAAGTATAGAAGACATGGTTTATTGGAAAATGAATTCTACATATTATAATTACATGGTTACAAAAAAATCACTTATAAATTAAAACATCATTGATTTTCTGTTTACAAAATGCTATATCTTTATTTCTTGAAGTGATTTTTCTTTTTTATTTGAAAATTTATAAAAAATAAAATAATATGTAGATTCCAAATCAAAATATACATTTGAATTCATAGTGTTAAAAATAAATGTACATATAACCTCTTCTTTTATTGGCTCATCAATTAAAAAATGATTCTGATAAACATTTGTACATATGGAAATTATGGAAACAATCATTCATACCATACATTAGAAAAATACTCACCAAATTGACAATCTCATTTCAATTAAGCTTTATCACAAAGTGGTTTTTGTTTTTAGTTTTTCCAATTCCACTACCCATTTCATTTTATTAGCAATCCAAGATTGCCCAAATTTCACATCGATAACCCTTCCCATAATTGGCAAAACATTATGATTTTTTCCAAACATATCATAAGAGAGTAAAGTAATTTGCATACCTGTTTGTTTCTTTATTGAGTAATTACTGATTTCAATCTTGAAGGATCACTTCATATACTTATTTTTTGTAAAATTGAAAATTTTGATTTAAAATTTCCCAAAATTGTAGATAATTCCCTCAAAATTTTAAAACTCAAAAGTATGTTAATACCTTCATAAACATACCTTCAATATAATGTGATGATGAAAAAATTTAATATCATAGTACAGAATAAATCTCACTATATTTCAAGCCAATTATGTAACAATTTATTCCTTGGTTGAAACTGAGTCATCCCCCTTTTTCCTTAAATATGGAAGTCTACATTCCATTCTAAGCTAAAATTTATTAGGAAAATATTATTCCAAGAATTTATATTTAAATACCACCTTTACATAATATCAATTTGTTCCATTTCCTTCATCCACCAAATAAGACACAACCATTAACCAACTTCACCTTTAAATTGATAAATATCAAGGGTTACATTCAAATGTTCCAAATATCATAGACCTTCAAATATCATATCCTATGAATTAATCCATCCATCATTTATCATAGGTTAAAGGATTAAAAAAATAGAGAGTTTTATTTAAAGAAATTCTCTAATATAAATATATTATTATATACATAATGGGGTCCCTCCCTTGAAATGGTACCACTTTTAATACCATACATCAACTAAAATGACATCACTAAAAACCTCTCTATTCACATTAAAATCAGTAAATTTAAAAGGTTTAGAATACTTTTATCCCCCAAATTATATTCAGCCATTGATACCAAATATTCTATATAAAAAATTCAAAAATAATGATGATTTGATGAATAAACTGGGAAATATTTAAAATATAACTTTTTATAATATAATCATAAATTATAATCTCTTAAGAGATTTTTTATAATAATAATATCTGCTAAATATATTGAAATCATGTCTCTAATACCAAATAACCCACTAATACATTAATTTCACAAAAATTAGATGATTTATAGAAAATATTTTACCCCAAAAATTCTAAATACCATTTATGTTAAGAGTTTAATAGAATAAGGTAATCGTTTATATTTTAAAATGACACTTTACTATAATGATATATTTACATATACTTTTTTTTCTATAAAATCACAATACATATGTGAATGATAACTTCTATAACTTCATCATAAACATTATTAAAATTTATTCAAATCCTAAAATATTAGGAAAAAATATTTTAATATGTGGGTAGAGAAACAAATCTCTATATGGGACATAAAATTAATGATACACATTAGTCAATTTTTAAACATAACAAGAAATTGATATTTTGAAAGTTTTAATAGTAAAATTTGAGCCTATTTATCTTTTTCAATATCCATTAATTGGAACTATCCAAAATAATATTCACTTCAAAACAATCATTTCATCTTATAAAAGTATATAAAAATTCCTTAAAATCAAATTCTCTAATTCTTAACCATTTTAAAATCAAATTTTCATTTTCATAACCATTCCAAAAATATCATGTATGTACCTTGAGATAGTATAATTTCATTCTACCTTATAAGAAATCATATAATATAATTTCTAAATAGGATAAGTTTCGTATCTCTTATGACTAACATACCACCAGAATATCATGTCACCACCACCAAGTATTAGAGATTGGTATTTGTATCACCTATAATTATAGCTAAACTAGGATCACCCATCATTATTATAAAATTTATGACAACCACAAAATGAATAAAACAACTATATAATTCACATTATCAATCAAAATCATTTGAACTAACACTCATGAACATAAAAATAACACTTTTATATATTAGATGAAAATGATTAGAATTTTTTTAAGTGGATAATTTTTAAGAAAATTTCACAACAGATTGAATAAAAAATTCCCATAATCCTATATAAGATATTATAGTAATATTTATATAGTATAATTTCTATCACATCATATAATATTATTCTATATGTATAGTGTCAAAATAAATTCCATTGTTAATTTTTTTAATAATAATTAAATAGGACACAAAAATAAATTTAAATATTTATTTTTTAATCATTAGAAATAAAAACAATCTTTATGATAACAACTAATTTTGAAAAAAAATTATTGAAACCCATAATAGAATCCTAAAATTTAACAAAACGGTTATAAGTAATCCTTTTAATAAATAATATTAAATGAAAGTCTTATACCTCAACTACTAAATCATTTCATTCATTCATCTATTTCTAATGAAAAATAATTTTATTTTTTATAATTTATTAAGAAACTATCTCATGATAATGATTCATTTATTTTATTTAATAATATGATTTATTTAGTTACATAAATAAATAATTTTCACATAGGATATTTTGATTTCATTTAGTTTTTAAACTCAAAAAAACATGGGTACACTGCCTGTGGTCAAAGTGTTCATGGTCCCATCATCTCCAGAAACAAAAAAAAATTAATAATTATAATTTTTATACATTCAATATTTTTTATAACTATAAATAAAATGTTGTAATGAAATATTAAACCCACCATTTCTCAGATCTGGTAGTCGGTAGATACAGGTGAGTAATCCTTTTAGATTTTGATTAGCTTAAAATAAAATAATCGAAATGAAACTCTTATTTTTATAGACTCTTAATTATGTTAAAAACATCCTATTTACCTATTATTTATATTATTATAACTCTCCATGAAACTTGGTATTGAAAAATTCATATCCATTTATGGAGGATGCATTTCAAACAATCAAACTTATCGTATTATGATTTTATAATAGATTGAATGTGTAACATCTTAGACACTAAACATCTAGTTCTAATTTGTTTATTGAATTACTTGTAAAAAGTAAAAGAATGTCTTAATTTTCAAATAAATTAGATGTATTGTAATTAAAAATATGTACTTTCATTATGCTTCCAATTATAACATCTTACATGAACATATTAAAAGATGATTATGATTGTTTCCATCATATTCTTAGAAATTATCATTATTCCTCCAATAGGTTTTCTATTTGAAGGGAAAAAATAAGGTTGATCTCATGTTATATATAAGGAATAATTGAAAATGGATTAATAAATAACATAATCATGGAATAAGTTATTTATAAATAGTATTTGAATATAATTAAGATATAATCTAATGAAATTGGGGTCATTTTATATCCATGACTGGAAAATAAAACAAGGATATCAATAATGATTTTTCTCATACTGAAGAAATGCAAAATTTTGGGTATAAAACATTATTTGAAGGCCTTATGATAAGATAGTTTAATTGTTATCAAGATCACATTCAACATATCATCCTATTATTTGAAGAGGCATACTACAAATCCATACCCTTTTGTCACATTTGGCATGTTGGTGAATCTAGGGGATCTATGACATCTAACCTCACCAGTCACTTGACTATACCAAATGAATTCAGGATATGAATCATAAATACCATAAATATCATTCCTTAAGGAAATTCTTATTAAAAAAATTTAAATAATTATAATTAGAAACCCATATATGAAATAAATCCCCATTTTTAAAATAATGTGGATGTCTATGAGAAAGTCACATAAAAAACATGGAATCCAATGGGTATAATCAATTTAAAATGAAGTACCCTTATAAATGAAATATAATGGATTGGTTAACAAGAATTTTATATGATATCCAATTAATAAAATAATGTAATGAAATCGATTTCATTGGTATGAGACCATGGAAACGGTTCAAAAAGCTTTTATCAGAGTTCATTATGTTGTTGTGAATATTCCAAATCATATCTGCTAAGAGTTTCACTCCATTGGTAAAGTATTGGTCCATATAATCATTTATCAGGGTGATGATTGATTCAATGCTAAAAAACCTTTTATTTTGGATCATTGGCCCTAGATTCATCTATTTCATAGCTTCATCAACTTCCTAACATCCATACAGGGATGTAATTTCAATGAAACTTCCACATAGTTTTTCTTTACAAAAACATAGGTTGATTTTACACCATGCAAAATATAATTATTGAAAAAAAGATTAAGGGAGTCAGATAAAAATATAATCCATTAAATTTATTATACCACGTTATTATCATAGGAAACTTATTCCATTGTAATGCATGAACCACATAAAATAAAACCAGATGCTCATACAAACTGAGTCCCAAATAATAAAAATTGAGGTTGAAAAACCCCCCACATATGGATTGGATATAAATTCAATAATAAAATATTATAAGAGATTGATTAAAATTTATCCGAAAATACTATGTAAAATTTAATTTAATGATGTAAAATATCAAATAAATTTTATATACAATACATTGTTTAAATTAGTTGAAAAATGAAAATTTTTTATCAAGGAGACAAATATGGGATTGAAAACCATTAACTATTATTTTGAATTCCACAAAAATAATTAAACCACAATATAATAAATAAATATTTACTAATAAGATACATAATACGCATAATATTTTATATTTTAATTCATATGAAACATAGTCATTTTCAACATGAATTATTATAATTTCCCGCATTGGGTTTTAAAGTTTTAATCGTATGTAATGGTGTCATAATAACGGTGTTCACATTTTTTCATCTTTCAAATTTAGTTATTAAAATATGATTTAATATAATATTTTAGATGTTTAAAAAACATTATAATGCTTAAAATTCCTTTCATGAGTGTACTAGACATTATCCTTAAATATAAAGTCGATAATAAGAATGTTTTGTTTCTTTTTTATGCACAAAGACTAATTAATTAAATGATGAATCAGATATTAATATAATATCTCTAGAAAAATATATAAATATATGTAATTCCTTGACCCCAGTTACCCAGAGCCCTTGTATTATTTTAATACATTGTCATGATTACAAGGAATCAATCCCCGAAGGACTGATCAGTTTAGCAGTCTTGGAAAATAGATTACATACATTAACTTTACAATACAATTTGTAACATAAAACACAACATAGATAGTTCTTTGAGAATTCCATTTTTACTTGTAGCTTAACCCTTCATATCAATCATAATACACTTCATGTAATCTTGGGAAAAAAACATAAGAAAGGGCTGAGCTCAGATGCTCAGTAAGGGTAAATAATTTATCAGAAGCTATAAACTTTTACGGCAAGATGTGTAATAAAAACAACAACCTTTTAAACATAAACACGAACATAATATGGTAAAAATTAATGAAAAATTACCATGTAAACTTTCACATGTATATTCTACTAGTTGAATAATCAAATGTAATAACTAATTTCGCAATGATGGAATGCATAATACCGGACATCATTACCACATAGTCAAGGCGTCGTGCCAAGAGAATAAATAAATTTTTGTCAAGGCCTTATGCCAAGACACTAGTATGTCTCATGAGACCTACCGATGCATTGAGGAGCTATAGTGGGCTCCACCCGACACTTACTAAATCCACTTCATTCCACATATGAGTAGATGAAACATAACATAAACATTCTTATGAAAACTAGCATATGAAAGGATAATACATTAACCATAAAACATAAACTTTATAAATATATAAAATCCACAGTCAAACATATCATAACTATTTCAATACAATATGGAATATTTTATTATAATAAACCAACCTCAATCAAAAATAATATCCAGTAAAGGATGCTGACATAGTTAAAAATGATGAGTAAAACTTTTTGAGAGAAAGTTATTTTTTTGTAAAATCATTTAAAAGTAACACATTTATAAAGAATGTAATTTAAAAGAGATTTTTGACTCAAAGTGTCCCATACAACATTGAAAATTTTGAAAATAATTATCATTTCAAAACATTCAAGTCTATATAAATAAATCCTTAAAATCATTTTGAAATCATGGACATTAATTAAAATGATTTAAAACGATAAATCATTAAAACATTTAAAATTATATCTTGATAAATAGTACCTTTCAAAACACATTAAAATATTCATTTTCAAATCATTTTTATGAAAAATGGACATGGATGATAAAAATGTCCCAGTAAATACTTACATATAAACAATCTCTGATAATAATGAAATTCAGGAATTGACCCTTACCAATTTTGTAACTTACCAAACATACACCCCATGAAAGAAGTATCATACAATGAATATGTAAATACACATAAATTAAAGTTTATTACAAAATTAATACAATTATGGGCAGTAAATACACCACACAAATGTTAATAGTCTCAGTATGGCATGAATCTCACGGGGATAAGGAGTGAGATGAAAGCCCCTTACCTTGCACATTCCTTTAGTCGAGGGTACGATTAACATCCTGTATGAAGACTATAGTTTGTTATTAAATTATTCCAGAACCATATTAATATTTATTATATCATAAATCATTCATTTAAGACTTTATAATACAAATTTAATAATAATTTCCATGTTAAATTAACATTTTGGGTAATAATCGATTTCTTTATCGTACGTGTTTTAATTTGTTACTCATGATTGTACGACTTAGATCATGATTTAAATACTTCCAGAATATAAAACATGATTTATATATCATATATATTTATAATATAAATATGTATAATAGACATCTATATGAAATGGAAGACACCGTTTATGGAGATGGTAGTCCATACATATGCATAAATGCTGTTTCCGTTTTCATATAGGTCTGAACAAAAGTAAGTGAATAAGATAAATGTAAGTACATAAATACATATATATATAAATATATATATATCCAGTATGATTATTATTTCCAATATTACATACATATTAGTAATATATATTTTTATAATCGTTGATGAATGGTGAACTTGGAAATGAATCTAATCACGTCGTGGAGACGCTAATCTGTACGTACGCACGTATGGTGACATGTCATTCAAAGGGTGGATAGAATAATGAATTTTGTTTTACCATAATTATATTAAAATAAAAGTATATAGAATATACTGGAGTTATTATTTTATAATGGAAGCAATAAAAAAAGGAAGTGGAAGAAGAAAGGAACTTGAAAGAGGGTGGTGAAATCTTTACATCTTCTTCAGGTTCTTCTTTTTGATTTGATCAAAAGGGGTCCTTAAGATAGCTTTCTGATCAAACTAAGGCCTCTATGTTGAAGGGAGGATATTTTAGAGGGTATTGTTGAAGGGTTTGGCAGATCCAAATGGCTTATAAGGTGTGAATTAGAGTCAAGGGGGAGTTCCCTTTTATAAGAGGGGTGAGGGGAACCTTAGGGACAACATAAAATATTATTTTATAATAAATTAATATTCGGTTTATAATGGCTCCAAATAAATTTATGTAGGGGATAAGGTTGTTATGGGTCTATGTCCACACAACCAATCGATTTTAGACAAGTTTGGGTCACTTTATTAACCTTATCTTTTAGTTTTAACTATAAGTTAATTAGTTTGACATTTACCATGTCTCTTTGTATTTTTATAAAATATGTTTAATAAACATACAATAAAATTCCAATAGACACCCAAGTTGTCCATTAATTATACACCTATCATGATATAATTAAATTGTCCAAAACATAGATTTTTAGGAATAGAATATAAATTAATAATATAATATCTTTTTAAAAAATCTTTTATGTCAATTTTGACACTATTGGGTATTTTTTTTGATAAATTTTTAAATGCATTATTACTTAACATAAAATTCAGATAACAAATACTAATATTTCATATTAACATAGAAAATTATTTTAATTCATAAAAGTATCTTATTAAATTTATTTGGGTATTTATAATATCAATTATCTTAATCTTTCATTAATATGGTAATTACAGCATCATCATTGTGTCATAAATAAAATAACATATGTTATGTATAAAAAGTATAAATAAAATACCATTATATAGGAAATATTTTTATATTTATATGGACTATTTATAATCCAATTTATCTTTTATATAACCATATATTTAAAAAAATTATTTATTAAACTTTAATTTTAACTATTTGAACTCTTCTTTGAATTAAATAATAATAAATGTCATAATCTATTCCAAGTGGACCTAAATTCTAATATTTTATTCCTAAGGTTGTTTTTGGTTGCGATACTCTTGTCCAATAGAATTAGGACATGATTTAGGGTAATATTATTATCATTTTTACTATTAATTTTTCTATTTACATTCAACTAGGGTAAATAAAAGTAAAATGTCACTATTCACCAAATATTATTTTTATCTTATTGAACAACATTTTACTCCTTGATATTAACCATGTTATTAATATTTTCTAAATTCAAATCATAGAAGCAGTAAAATTATGTTTTATGTGAATTTACAAATTCTCGTAGGAGATGGGTAAAAAACGGTGAAAAGTTCAATAAAATTTTTATATATCTAAGATTATTCTAAACTAACTCCAATAAATTACATCGAAATTATATTGGTATTATTTATCTATTTTTACCTAAAATAAATTATAATAAAATAAATAATTATTTAATTAAAAATTTGGTTTTAAACAATAACTATGTGTTTTTCACTATTAATAAAAAATTTAATGTTTTCAAAAAAATACCAAAAATTCACCCTAAGATAATTTCAATATTGTGAATCAAAAATGATGTCCATTTTGAATGATAAAATTTATAAAATTTCAAAAAGTGGGTATTACTATTCCAAATGTCTAGTATTGTAAGCTATGGTGTGTTTGAACTCGATGTTGCCTGTAGTGCAAGTTATTAAATTACTTTGGAAAAATAATGTACTATAAAATAATGGGGTGTTAAATTCATCACTCCTTCAATAAATTTCATCCTCACAATTTCAAATTGTTCTACAAAAATAAAAGGTTGAAAATAGAACATACCATTGTGGGAAAACCCACATTGGAAATTTGATTAATAAAATTTAGTCTTAATAAGAGGAAATGGGGAGTGAAAAAGTCACCCCCAAATTAGGATCTCAATTAATTGAACATTGAAGGAAATTAGAGACACATAATAGGAGTAAAAATTTAAATATTTATAGGGAGTGATTGAGGTCTCCAATCACAAAATATTGTAAAATTGTGGGCCTCAGATCCACCAATCTATGATGATTTAAAATATCATCGGTTCAACATAACGTAAGGTATTAGGATAAAAAAATTTTGTTTTAATATCCCTTACATAATGTTTAATAATTAATTTATCCATAAAATAAGAGGGAGAAATATGTGTGTGTGTGTGTGTGCGTGTGTGTGTTTACTTGACAAGTAGAGTTTCATCGTTCAACAAATTCCTACCACAAACTCTTCTTTCACTCTAAAAGATTTCAAAAAAAATATATTCTATTTATCATAATCTTATAGGGTTACAAAAATAATGAATTTATAATTCACAATCAAACCCTTTAAAAACTACATTATTCAATCCAAGATAGCACGTGGGTCAGTGATCAGATGATACACCCTTGCCACCCTTCGGTTGCGGGTTCAAGTCACGTGGCCTTTCCAGATGTGATGGGTTACCGCCCGACCTCCAGGTTGTACTTTTTATGGAAATCCAAAAATAACCTTAACAACAGTATCCAATTTGAAACTTATTCCATTCCAACCTTTATAATTATCTAAAATAATTATATCCAAACTCTCCATACAAAGTTTATAAGGAAGTTAAACATAATGAAGATCCCTTTTTCCAGGTAATAACATGTGAACACCTTCATCGTGTATTTTATTACAGCACCGCAACACCCTAAATTACAAAAATAAACCATCTCTTATTCCAAAATCACTACCTAATTATCATGAAAATATTAAGGATTATCTTTCCTTCATCCATTTATTTTCCAAAAAGTGTAGCTTAATATTAAGTCACTTTTCATAGCACCATATAATCTCAAATCCTCAACAAAATAGTTCTGCAGTACCATCATTATTTATCTCCATATTTCATGTAACCAGTATACTGTTGATACAATACTAAAATGAAATAATTCTATAATAACATCATAAGAACACTAGTCATTCCTCTTCATCTGAGGTAGTATCATAACTTTATTATTACTTAATAACATCATTTGAAGTATACTCTTATGAATAGGACATTGATTCGTGTAGTGTACCAACTCCTTGCAGATGAAGCATTGTATATTTGATTTTTTTACCTTTGCAATCACGTACTTGGGCTCCTTTTTCACCATACTTATAAAAAACACTCATTCCCTTCAAGAATTTACCATGGTGATTCTTTCCATAGTTATCACATATGGGAAAATCTTTCTTTTCCCTCTTCCCTTTATCCATCATTCACTCTTCCAACCTTTTATTCTCTTGCTTCCCTTCAAAGCCATAGGAATCAGAGAATTCATTACTTATCTTATTAACAAATGATACAATTTCTTCCTATATTGAGAATACATGGGAGACTATTTCCCTTTAAAATTCTGGCTTAACAATGTGAAATAAATGATCCTTCTTACTCTTTGGATTGTACGTATTGCTGGAGTTCACAATCCTTTTATTGGATTCCATTTCTATACAATGGAATACACTAGGTCAGTTTATGAATCACAATTTAGAATTCAAACATGTAAAATACCTAATGAAAATTGAACAGTTTATGGATATAATCTATAATCACAAAAAAATATTCTTTGAGGAGGTATATACCCATAAACCCTTTATAGTGGTTTGTAAACCAAATGATAATTATCCTAATAATATCCCCCAGGAGTGTCGTAACCAAGAGTGCAGCAAGTCTCATTGTCGTGCACCAATTCCCGTTCGAGTCAAGTTCAAAGCGGTGTTTTCAGGTTTTACCACTAGGTACATCTGTGCTAAAGCCTCCTCTACCTGCTTGTATCCATACAGGGATGTATTTTCTTAGAAAACTCACAAAACCATTACATTTCCAAAATTCCAAGATGTTCTTCTATACTAACCTTCAAAGTCTATCTTATTGTAGTGTGTTCTAATCATAGTTTATTTAAATCTAGTTTCCAATGTTATTTCTAAACTTCCTCTAATACCAAATGTAATTTCCCAACCCTAGTTAACAAGATCCGGTGCATTGTTTTGATAAATTGTCACGATTAAAGGGAATCAAGACACGAAGGACCGATCAGTTTAGTAGTCTTGGAAAATAGATTACATAAATTAACTTTACATTACAATTTGAAACATAAAACACATCGTAGATAGTTCATTGTGAAATCCATTTTTTCCTGTAGCTTATCCCTGCATATCAATCATAATACACTTCATGGAATCCTGTTAAAATAAAACTTAAAAAAGGGGTGAGCTCAGATGCTCAGTAAGGGTAAATAATTTAGCAGAAGCTATAAACTTTTAAGGGAAAATGTGTAATAAAAATAATCCTTTTAAACATAAAATTGAACATAATATTTTTAAAAGAAATGAAAAATTTCCATATAAACATGCACATGGATATTTTACTAGTCAAATAATAATATATAATTACTAATTTCACAATGAGGGAATGCCTAACACTGGACGTCATTACCACATAGTCAAGGCCTCATGCCAAGACTACAAATAAATTTTTGTCAAGGCCTTGTGACATGACAGTAGTTTTTCTCATGAGACCTACCGATGCATCGAGGAGCTATAGTGGGCTCCACCCATCACTTACTAAGTCCACTTCATTATTCATATGAATTGTTGAAACATAACATAAATATTCGTATTAAAACTAGCATATGAAATGTCAATACCTTAATCATAAAACATGAATGGTATAAAAATAGAACATCCACAGTCAAACATATCATAACTCATTAAATATAATGCGGAATATTGTATTATAATAAACAAACCTCAATAAAAAATAATATCCATGAAAGGATGCTGACATTGTTGTAAATGATGAGTAAAACTTTTTGAGAGAAATAAATTTTTTTGTTGAATCATTTTAATGTCACACATTTATAAAGGAATTAATTTAAAATAGATTATTGAATCAAAGTGTCCCATACCACTTATAAACATTTGAAAAGAATTATCATTTCAAAACATTAATGTCCATATAAATAAATCCTTAAAATCATATTGAAAACATGGACATTAATTAAAAAGTTTTAGAAATATAAATATTTAAAACACTTAAAATTATGATCATGATAAAGAGTACCTTTGAAAAATACTTAAAATATTCATTTTGAAATCATTTTTATGAAATATGTACATGGATGATAAAAATGATCCAGTAAATACTTACATATAAAAAATCTCAGAAAATAATGATATTGAGGAATTTACCCATACAAATTTGGTAACATACGAAAAAAACACAACAGGAAAGAAGTATTATACAATTAATATGTAAATACACATAAATTGAAGAGTACTATACAATTAATTCAATTATGGGTAGTAAATACCCCACACAAAAGGTAATAATGGAAATATGGCATGAATCTCTTGGGAATAAGGAGTGAGATGAAACCCATTACCTTGCACATTCCTTTAGTCGAGGGTACATTTAATGTAGAGGCCCAAAGCTTGACGTACATGGACATTACATTACTTTCACGGAATACTAAATACATAAGAAAAACAGACACACAAGGACCGTAATAGTTTAGTGTCTTTGGAAACGTGGAATAAAATATTTTAATCGTGGTGAAAGATCTTCAACATCTCCCAATAAAGATCTGCCATTTTTTTCTTACCTAAAACCTTTCTTTATATCCTGGGGAAAATAAAACATAAAAGGGGTGAGATGGAATTCCCAGTAAGGGTAAACATAGAGAACATAAAACAATCCATAAACATTTAAATGCAAAAACATGAATGTAAAATCTAAACATCAACATCTTGAGCAAAGACATAAATCATGGAAGTACATAAAGCATAGATCATAAAAGAACATTAATCATGATAAAATAGCTTGTAAGTAAAACTTGTAATTGGGGAAACCATTAAGCACATGATATGATTTCCATAGTAGCCAAGTCATTGCTGCCAAGACCATCTTAGTGGACAAAGTCCCTTTCTGAATCGAGTTCACTCCTCGTTCCAGTCCTGTATTACAAAACCGGTCTAACATTACGTTCCATCCTTGTCTATATCATGATATATAAATCTTCACCCAATGCATTGGAGGGAGATATAGTTCCCACCCATCTCATAATGAAATCATTCTTACTTGTGCCACAAAATAAACATACATCATTCATAATAACCCAATAAGTAAAATGGGTTTCATAAACATCATCCCATCATCACATAATCCATATAAAAGAAATGGATATCATTTTAATAATAAGAAAATTTAAACCATGTAAATCATAGAGACATTATACTTGAAACAAACACATATGAAATAATTTCATCTTAGATGAAAATTTGTTTTTATAAAACACTTTAAATAAATTCTTGAAAAAAATATCCTTTCTTCTTCAAAATCATTTTCTTCACACAAAATTTCATGAAATATTAAAAGAAAGAGATTTGGTTGAAAATATTCATGAAATATTTTGGAGGAAGCTTCATGAAAATAAGGTTTTATAAAACCGTAAAAATCCGTTCGTGCCGTATAAGTTAAAAAAACATTCTTCTGGTACTTTTGCCGGAAAAGTCAAAAAGTACTTCGTAATGTAAACAAAAGAACGATTACATACATACCATGTGGTAAAAGTAAAGAATGGGTAAAAAGTACTTTAAACATACATGAAAACATTTTTATAAATCATGGACATGGATGATAGAAATAACCCCAGTAAATACTTATGAATAAGCAATCTCAGATAAAAATGACATTTGAAAAATTATCCCATACCTTAGGTCCGATTTGCTTCGTAAGTGTCCAAACCTCCTGTATAATTATTAAAATAATGTTATTGACTTATTCCATAATCATACTCATTGTTATTATATCATATATGGTTCACTTATGACTTTATATTACCCGTTCTTTTGTAAATTCCATGTTAAAGAGCGTTTTGGGTAAAATCGTTTCATTTATGGTCCGTGATTTGACTTGTAATTATTCATATGATTACATAGATCATGATTACTTAATTCCAGAATATAAAACATGATTTATGTATAATATATATTCAGAATATACATATATATAATGGATCGATAAATGGAAAGAAATACACCGTTCATGGAGACGGTAGGCCGTACATACGCATGAACATTGTTTTCGTTTCCTTATTGATTATAATATAATTAAGTAGATGACATAAATATATATATACATAAATCCATTAGCTATATAATTTCATATATTTCATTATTATAGCTTATATATACTTTATAATCATTCTTTAATGGTTATCATGGAAAATTAATCTCATCACGTCATGGAGACAGTAGTCCATTCATACGAACGGGCGATGATATCGTTTCCATAATTATTGAATTGAATTAGAGTGGATGATACAATATATCAGAATCTGTATGATATTATAATAACTATGTATAGTTATTCTTTACACCATTTTACCCATACAAGTAAGGTGGTATTGGAAAAACAAATTACGCCACGGCGTGGAGACGACATTCCGTACGTACGCATGCACGGTGATTTCATTTTCCTTAGGATGGATAGATGGTGAAATAGTGTTGTTTCATATTTATAATAACATATCAGTATATGAATGATACTGATGTTATTACTTCATAATGAAACAACCTAAGAAGAATAAGTGGAAGAAGAAATAAAGTTGAAAGAATCAGAAATGGGCATTACCTCTTCTTTGAAGCGCCTCTTTGAGTCCTCCTCTTAGGGTACTAAAATTGGTTTTCGAAGAATACCAGGACCTCTAGGATGTTTCTTGGGAAGTGTAGAAAAGACATTGGCAGGGTTTGGCCGAGCTTGAAGGCTCAACGTGATGTGAGGAAGAGAGGGAGGAGGTGCCCTTTTATAAGGGAGGAGAGGGGCTCCTTTTGAAAAACTAAAAATATTATTTTATTATAAAGCCATATTCGGTTTTAAATATCTCCAAATTGATTTATTTAAAATCTAAGGTGGGGATGTGTCAAAATACACTCATCCAATAGAAATTAGACAAGTTTATGTTCCTATTTTATCCTTATCATTTATATTTAACTTTAAGTTAGATAATTTTACTTTTACCGTGTCTTTTTGTGTTCTGACACTATAAGGTTAATATACTTACAATAACAAGACAAACGAACTGCCAGTTGTTTATTATTAATATATATAGCCTTATCTAAGTCATTTTTCCGATCCTTAGATTTTTAGGAATAAAATAACTATTAATAATATAATATTTTTTTAAAAAAATATTTTATGTCAATTTTGACACTATTTTGTAATTGATTTTTGTGAAAATCATAATAGAATTTATAGTTCTAGGAAAGTAAATTAAATCAATATTAAAATGTCATATTAACCTATAAAATTAGTTTAATTCATAAAAAAGTCTTAAATTACATTTATTTGGGTATTTATAACATCAATTATGTTAATATTTCATTAATAAGATAATTACTGCATCATCATGGTGTCCTAAATAAATTAACTTTTTTAATGTCAAAAAATTCCAAATAAAATATCATTATGTAGGAAATCATTTTATCTTTCTAATGAAAATTTATAGTTGAATTTATCTTATGTATTACCCTATATTAAATATGTTTTAGTAAATAAACATTGATTTTAACTCTTTTAACTCTTCTTTGAATTAAATAATAATAATTGTTCAAATCTAATCATTATTGGCCTAAATGGTCATATTTTATTCCTTAGGATGTTTTTGGTCGAATTAAACTTATCCAATAGAATTAGGACATGTGTTATGGTAATAATAATATCATTTTTACCCTTAATTACCCTATTTACTTTTAACCGTGGTAAAAAAGTAAAAAGTTACTATTCACCAAAAATTATTTTCATCTCATTGAACCACATTTTACATACTAACATCAAATGTGTCTCTCAGATTTTATAAATTCCACTCAAAGAAGCGGTAAAATTAAGTTTTATGAAAAATTCATTTTTTTAACTACCACTTAGTGGTTTCACTATTCATCAAAAAATGAAAGTTTCCAGAAAAATACCAAAAATTAGGCCTAGGCTATATTGGATATTATGAACTAAAAAATGAAGTCTATTTTACCAAATTCAAAACATATCAGTTGCATTAATTAATTTAAAAATTAATTCTCGTCGTCAAAACAAATAGTGTATTCTTAAGAGATAATAACTATCAAAAGATTGACATTTGTTTATGTCTGGTTTAAATGTGAAATTACATCCAATGACCAACATTGTATTAAATTGTAAAAATATATTATAAATATACTTAAAATCCCCTCAAATTAATAATTTATCACTATTAATTATTTCGACTAAAAAGGTTGTTTTTAATTAAAATATAGTAATTTTCACTATTCATCAGAAAATGAAAGTTATCCGAAAAGTAACAAAATTTCACCCTAAGATAATTTCGATATTACGAATCCAAAAATGATTCCTATTTGAAAAATAAAATTTACAAAATTTCAAAAGGTGGTTATTACTATTAATAATAGCTAGTTTTAATAATATTTCAATAGTATATCGTTGTTTAGTGAAACTCGGTATTGCGTACTACACACTCTATCAAGGAAGGTCACGATTGCATGTAATGCAAGGAAAGTCAAGGATGTGTGTTGTGCAAGCTCATTTTGGTGTATCATACAACAGAAGACATTAATGAAATTAAAAAGAATATTTTTCATAAAATATCGGGATGTTACATTCTACCCCCCTTAAAATGAATTTCTCCCTCGAAATTCATCAGGGTTATAAATGTTTTACTACTCGAAAGTTTCTTTAATAGAAACCCACATCGTAAAAAGGAATACCAAAACCAATCTTTAAAAACAAAAGTATGAAATGTAACGGTTACCCAAATAAACTAATCACTGGGTTTCCACATATGTGAACATATGGATATAGAAGAGAAATCTAACCTTCATGTTCTTATGGAGAGTGGTAGAGAACATGGCTATAGATAAGACAACAATCACAAAGCCATAAATTTGTGATGATCTAAGGTACCATCTGATTCATCAGATATAAAATCACTAGGACATCATTTTTGGTTTTCAAGATCATTTCCCTAAAGTTGATGAAATTGGAATTTGAAGAAATACTTTCATGATTTTGGTATAGTCTCATAGTTGGTCGTTCTTTGGACAATTTCCACTTCATCCCTTAATGAAATGAAGTTGAATTTGTCATTCGTGATGTGTTAGAAGATCATGTGATAGAATGATGGGTCATTCCATCTGTCTCAAACAAAAGGTTAGAAATGTTATCAAAAAATACATAAGTCCATCTATAGTGATATTAATCATTTATAATTCCTAAAATGGACTTATACTTCATATATCATACTGCTTAATATAATAAAACTAGTTTCTACTAAACATGGAATTCTTGTAGGGCAGTGGTAGGCGATAAAGGCTAGTCGCACTTCGGTTGTGGGTTCGATTCTCACAGCCTCATCCGACGCGATGGGCTGTCGTCCGTCCTACAGGTTGTCATTTTTCAAAACCTAAATTACTATATCATCCCATCAATAATATCGAAAAAGGTTCTATCCTTAAACAATACTAACTTATGTCCAACATATTCCATTTAAAATCTTTAGGCTTATCCATAATATTGCAGTCCATTTTCAAGTTATAGTGAAAACAATTACCAGAGATTTCATATAACAAGCATGTTAATACCATCATTGATCCCCATATATCATAAGATATTTCTTGTTGGTTACATTCCAAACATTTGAAGGTCTTAATCATGTATTCTATTGAAAAATGAATACCCATTGAACCTTAGTGAAAACATGAGTGCTGTCAAAAGTTAACTCTTTCCAGATACCAAAACCACAAAACTCTATATACTAAAACCATGATATAACTATTTCCTTATATCAGTCATGAGATCATGAATACTTTCAAACATTTAATTTTCTCCTTATCCCATCATTATGTGAATATCATCTACTTTCAAAAAATATCTGAATATCCTTTCATGGTTACTAATAACATTAATCATACACTTCCAGAACATAGGAAAGACAACAGTGTAACAATCCTTAGATGTCACTTTATTTCATAGTACCATGAGATTACTTATACAACATTACACTTGATAAACATGTAATCATTCCACTACCTTCTTAAACCATTGACCGAGCTTCAACAATTCATTCATCTCACATATCATTTGTCATCTCTTCATCATCATCAACATAAATACTACCCATACGAACATACTGATTCTCTTTATGAGACTTTACCATAGGGCATTGGTTTTCATAATTCTCGTACATTCTACATTTAAAACATTTAACCATTGTTGATATCGTAGCAATACCATTGTCTTCATCCCTAGTGTTAACTGAACCTTTTACTTTGCACTTACTGGCTTTGTGTCCTTCTTTTCAACACCCAAAGCATCGTCCAGTTCCTTTGAAACATACACCTTGATTTCTCTTCCCCCATGATTTACATAGTGGAAATTGAACTTTCGTTCCTCTATGATCATCATGAAACTCCATCTTTCTCTTATTATTTGAGTCAGGAAACTTACCAAATTTGAGTTTATTGATCATATTATGAGATTTCTGATTCGGCATAATAATGATGTTTGGACTTCCAAATCCCATTTCATTTGGATTCTCATGAAGAATAACATTCCATTGTCCATCATATCCTCTATTATCATGAATCATCTTGTTTCCAGCCATTTTCTAAAACCAAAAAGAATAGCGTGAGAGGAAAAACTCATGCTTGGGAATGCAACATTGTAAAGGGGGAGTACCATCAATATCTAACATCTTAGGTTAAATTCTAAGATATTTTCCATAGTTCTAGGACCATATCCTATACGAATACTTATCCTTAGGGACATCTATAGACATAACTTAGAAATATCTCTAGGGATCTCACTAAAGTTCTCCCATCCTAGTTTCTAAAGGTTGAATAAACCTTTCCTCTGATACCAACTGTAGAGACCTGAAGCTTGACGTCCATGGACATTAAATTAATATTGTGTAATACTTAATACATAAGAAAAACAAACACACAAGGAACGTAATAGTTTAGTTCCTTTGGAAACATGGAATAAAATCATCTAATCATGGTGAAAGATCTTCAACATCTCCCAATAAACATCTTCCCTTTTTTTCTTACCTAAAACCTTTATTTATATTCTGGGGAAAAGAAAACATAAAAGGGGTGAGCTCAAATTCCCAGTAAAGGTAAACATAGAGAACATAAAACAATCCATAAACATTTTAATGCAAAAAACATGAACATAAAATCTAAACATAAACATCGTGAGCAAAGACATAAATCATGGAAGTACATAATGCATAGATCATAAAAGTACATTAATCATGATAAAATATATTGGACGTAAAACTTGTAATTATGGCAACTATTAAGCACATGATATGATTTCAATAGTATCCACGACATTGCTGCCAAGACCATCTTAGTGGACAAAGTCCCTTTCTGTATCGAGTTCACTCATCGTTCCAGTCCTGTATTACTGAACCGGTTTAACTTGCCGTTCCAGCCATGTCTGTCTCATGAGATAAAATTTTTTACCTAATGCATTGGAGGGAGATATAGGTCCCACCCATCTCATAATGAAATCATTCATACTTGTGCCACAAAATAACCATGCATCATTCATAATAACCCAATAAATAAAATGGGTTTCATAAACATCATCCCATCATCACATAATACATATAAAATAAATGGATATCATTTTCAAAATAAGTAAAGTGAAACCATGTAAATCATAAGGACATTATACTTGAAACATACACATATGAAATAATTTCATCTTAGAGGAAAAATGGTTTTGATAAAACACTTGAAATAAATTCTTGAAAAAAATATGATTTCTTCTTCAAAATAATTTTCTTTTCACAAAATTTCATGAAATTTTAAATGAAAGAGATTTGGTTGAAAATATTAATGAAATATTTTGGAGGAATCTTCATGAAAATAAGTCTTTTTAAAACCGTAAAAATCCATTTGTGCCGTATAAGTTAATAAAAACATTCTTCCTGTACTTTTGACGGAAAAGTCAAAAAGTACCTCGTAACGTAAACAAAAGAAAGATTATTTACATACCATGTATTAAAAGTAAATAATGGGTAAAAATTAATTTATACATACATGAAAAAACTTTTATAAATCATGTACATGGATGATAGAAATAACCCCAGTAAATACTTACGAATAAGCAATCTCAGATAAAAATGAGATTAGAAAAATTATCCATTACCATAGGTTTTATTTGCTTCATAAGTGTTCGAACCTCCTGTATAATGATTTAAATAATGTTATTGACTTATTCCAGAATCATACTCATTGTTATGATATCATATATGGTTCACTTATAACATTATATTACCTGTTCTTTTGTAAATTCCATGTTAAAGAGTGTTTTGGGAAAAATCGTTTCATTTATGGTCCGTGATTTGACTTGTAATTATTAATATGATTACATAGATCATGATTACTTAATTCCACAATAAAAAACATGATTTATATATAATATATATTGAAAATGTAAATATATATAATGGATCGATAAATGGAAAGAAATACACCGTTCATGGAGACGGTAGGCCGTATGTACGCATGAATGCTGTTTTCGTTTCCTTATTGATTATAATCAAATTAAGTAGGTGACATAAATATATATATATATATATATAGTAGCTTTATAATGTCATACATTTCATTATTATAGATTATATATAGTTTATAATCATTCTTTAATGGTTAACATGGATAATGAATCTCATCGCGTCGTGGAGACGGTAGTCCGTACATTCGCACGAGCGATGATATCGTTTCTATAATTATTGAATTGAATTGGAGTGGATGATACAATATATCAGAATAATTATGATGTTATAATAACTATGTATAGTTATTATTTACACAATTTTACCCATCCAAGTAAGGTGGTATTGGAAAAACAGATTACACCACGGCGTGGAGACGACATTCTGTACGTACACACGCGCGGTGATTTCGTTTTACGTAGGATGGATAGATGGTGAAATAGGGTCGTTTCATACTTATAATAACATATCAGTATATTAATGATACTTATTTTATTACTTCATAATGAAACAACCTAAGAAGAAGAAGTGGAAGAAGAAATAATGTTGAAAGAATCGGTAACGGACCTTACCTCTTCTTTGAAGCGCCTCTTTGAGTCCTCCTCTTAGGGTACTAAAATTTGTCTTTGAAGAAGACCAGGACCTCTAGGATGTTTATAGGGAAGTGTATAATATAAATTTTCATGGGTTGGCCGAGCATGAAGGCTCAATGTGATGTGATGAAGAGAGGGAGGAGGTGCCCTTTTATAAGGGAGGAGAGGGGCTCCTTTGGAAAAACTAAAAATATTATTTTATTATAAAGCCATATTCGGTTTTAAATAGCTCCAAATTGATTTATTTATATTATAAGGTGGGGATGGGTCAAAATCCTCTCATCAAATAGAAAATATACAAGTTTAGGTTCCTATTTTATCCTTATCATTTATATTTAACTTTGAGTTAGATAATTTTACTTTTACCCTGTCTTTTTGTGTTCTCACAGTAATAGGTAAATAAACATACAATAACAAGCCAAACGAACCACAAGTTGTTTATTATTAATATATATAGCCTTATTTATGTCATTTGGCCGAACCTTATATTTTTTAGAATAAAATAAAAATTAATAATATATTATTTTTAAAAAAAACTATTTTATGTCAATTTTGACACTATTTTGTAATTGATTTTTGTGAAAATCATAATAGAATTATTAGTTAGAAAAAATTTAATTAAATCAATAATATCATGTCATATAAACCTATAAAATTAGTTTAATTCATTAAAAGTCTTAAATTTAATTTATTTGGGTATTTATAACATTAATTATGTCAATATTTCATTAATAAGATAATTACTGCATCATCTTTGTGTCCTAAATAAATAAACTTTTTTAATGTCTAAAAATTACAAATAAAATATCATTATGTATTAGAACATTTTATATTATAATGAATATTTATATTTGAATTTATCTTATGTTTAACCCAATATTAAAAATGTTTTAGTAAATAAACATTTATTTTATCTCTTTTAACTCTTCTTTGAATTAAATAATAATAAATGTCCTAATCTAATCCATCTGGGCCTAAATGGTCATATTTTATTACTAAGGTTGTTTTTGGTCGAATTACAGTTATCCAATAGAATTAGGACATTTGTTAGGGTAATAATAATATCATATTTATCCTTAATTTCCCTATTTACTTTTAACCGTGGTAAAAAATGTAAAAAGTTACTATTCACCAAAAATTATTTTCGTTTTATTGAACCACATTTTACTTACTAACATCAACTGTGACTCTAGGATTTTTTAAATTCCTCTCACAGAAGCGGTAAAATTATGTTTTATGAAAAATTCATTTTTTTAACTACCAGTTAGTGGTTTCACTATTCATCAAAAAATGAAAGTTTCCAGAAAAATAACAAAAATTAGGCCTAAGCTATATTAGATATTATGAACTCAAAAATGATATCTATTTTACCAAATTAAAAACATATCAGTTGCATTAATTAATTTAAAAATTTATTCTCGTTGTCAAAAAAATAGCATGTTCTTAAGAGATAATAACTATCAAAAGATTGAAACTTGTTTATGTCTGGTTTAAATGTGAAATTACATCCAATGACCAAAATTGTATTAAATTGTAAAAATATATTCTAAATATACTTTAAAACAACTCAAATTAATAATTTATCACTATTAATTATTTCGATTAAAAAGGTTGTTTTTAATTAAAATTTAGTAATTTTCACTATTGATCAGAAAATGAATGTTATCCGAAAAGTACCAAAATTTCACCCTAATCTAATTTCGATATTCTGAATCCTAAAATAAAGTCAATTTTGGAAAAAAGATTTACAAAATTTCCAAAAGTGGTTATTACTATATATAATGGCTAGTTTTAATAATATTTTAATAGCATATCGTTGTTTAGTGAAACTCTATATTGCATACTACACACTCTATCAAGGAAGGTCGCGATTGCGTGTAATGCAAGTCAAGTCAAGGATGCATGTTGTGCAAGCTTATTTTGGTGTAGCGTACAACACACGACATTAATGAAATTAAAAATAATATTTTTCATAAAATCTCGGGGTGTTACATTTAACCACCTGTATGAAGACTATAGTATGTTATTAAATTATAATGAAACCATATTAATATTTATAATATCATAAATTATTCATTTATGACTTTATAATATCAATTTAACAATTATTTCCATGTTAAATTAACATTTTAGGTAATAATCGCTTTCTTTGTCGTATGTGTTTTAACTTGTTACTCTTGATTGTATCACTTAGATAATGATTTTAATACTTCCATAATATAAAATATTATTTATATATCATATATATTTATAATATAAATATGTATAATATACATTTATATGAAATGGAAAACACCGTTTATGGAGACGGTAGTCCATACGTACGTATAAACGCTGTTTCCATTTTCATATAGTATTGAACAGAAGTAAGTGAATAAGATATATTTAAGTACGTAAATAATTAAATACATAAATATATATATCTCCATTATTATTATTATGTCATATATTATATAATTATTAGTAATATATATTTTTATAATCGTTGATTAATGTTGAACTTGGAAATGAATCTCATTGCGTCGTGGAGACGGTAATCCGTACGTACCCACATATGGTGACATGTCATTCAATGGGCAGATATAATAATTAATTAGGTTGTTCCATAATTATTATAACATAAAAATATATATAAGATGCTGGAGATATTATTTCAGAATGGAAACAACAAAGAAAAAGGAAGTGGAAGAAGAAAGGAACTTGAAAGAGGGTGGTGAAATCATTACCTCTTCTTCGGGTTATTCATTTTGATTTGTTCAAAAGGGATCCATAGGTTAGATTTAGGATACAAATAAGGCCTCTAGTTTAATGGAGGATAGTTTAGAGGGTATTTGGTCAGGGGTTGGCTGATCCAAATGGCTTAGAAGTTGTGAATTAGAGTGAAAGTGGAGTGCCCTTTTATAAGAGGGGTGAGGGGCACCTTATGAGAAACATAAAATATTATTTTATATTAAATTAATATTACATTTTTAATGGCTCCAAATTATTTTATTTATAGGATATGGAGGTTATGGGTCGAAATAAACCAACCAATAGGTTTTAGACAGGTTTGGGTCACTTTATTAACCTTATCGTTTAGTTTTAACTCTTAGTTAATTAGTTTGACATTTACCATATCTCATTGTATTTTTTTATTACATGGTTAATAAACAAACTATAAACTTCCAATAGACCCCTAAGTGGTCCATTAATGAAAAAAAATATTATTATATAAGTCATTGGTCTAAAAAAAGATTTTTAGGAAAAGAATATTAATTCATAATATAATATTTGTTTTAAAAACTCTTTTATGGAAATTTTGACACTATTGGGTATTTTTATTTTGATAAATTCATAAAATAATTATTACTTCGCAAAAAAATCATATAAAAAATAATAATATGTAATATTAACCTAGAAAATTATTGAAATTTATAAAAAGTCTCAAATTAAATTTATTTGGGTATTTATAATATCAATTATATTAATCATTCATTAATATGGTAATTACTGCATCATCATTGTGTCATAAACAAATTAAATTATATAATGTCTAAAACTTATAAATAAAGTACCGTTATGTAGGTAATATTTTTATCTTTCTAAGGAATATTTATAATCAAATTTATCTTATGTATAACCATATACTAAAAATGTTTTATTTATTAAACATTGATTTTAACTCTTTGAACACTTCTTTGAATTAAATAATAATAAATGTCCTAATCAAATCCAATTGGACCTAAATGATAATATTTTATACCAAATGATGTTTTTGGTCGAGGTACTCTTGTCTAATAGAATTAGGACATGTTTTAGGGTAATATTAATATGATTTTTACCCTTAATTACCCTATTTACTTTTAACCATGGTAAATAAAAGTAAAAAGAAACTATTCACCAAAAACTATTTTTAAATTATTGAACCAAATTTTACTCCATGATATTGACTGTGTTTCTGTAATATTTGAAATTCAACTCACAGAAGTGATAAAATTATTTTTTATGTGAATTCACAAATTCTCCTAGGAGATGGGTAAAGGACAGTGAAAAGATCAACAAAATTTTTATTTTTCTAAACGTATTCTAAAATAACACCAATGAATTACATTGAACATATAGTTATATTATTTAACTATTTTGACCTATAATGAATTAAAAAAATAAATAAATATTTAAATATATATTCAGTTTTATACTATAACTCAGTGTTTTTCACTATTCATCAAAAATTGAATGTTTTCATAAAAATACCAAAAAATCACCCTAAGATAATTTCGATATTCTGAATCCAAAAATGATGTCCATTTTTAATGATAAAATTTATCAAATTTGAAAAATTGGGTATTAATATTCATAACAGTTAGTTTGATAAGTTATGGTGCTTTTGAACTTGGTGTTGCCTGTAGTGCAAGTTATTGAATTAAAATGAATAAATAATGTACTATGAAATCTTGGGGTGTTACAATATCTATAAATTTATATTCATGTATAGTATTATATACATTCTTATATTCATCTGTGACATAAATATATAATATTGTTCAATTAGGATGGTAAATCGACTAAACATGAACATACCATGATTAGTGAACGATTATAACAAGATTTATTTATATTATAATTATAAATTTTTTTACTAAAACTATTTAGTTGTTATATTTATTATATGCCTTATTTTTATGTAATTATATGTTAAGCTAATATATATATGAAAACATTTCACAATTTGAACTAAATATTGTACTTATAATATGGTTATTTTAAATGTTGATGTAATGGTGTTTTTTTGTCAGTCATATCAGTAATAGTTCAATATATTTTCCAAAACAAAACCTTATTGATAACATAAAACTAATAATTATCTTTTAATACCGTCCATATATCAAAATTTTTTGTCAGGAATAGAAAATAAAATAAGTTTAGGTTTTTTAGATAGTTGTACTCACAACGTACGAAAATCATTTTTTCTTAATGGTGGGGGTATATGAATAATAAACGATTATACCAAAATAATTTGAATATTATATTATATAAATAGAAATAATTTCATTATATTACTATTGATAATTTTTTTTAATTAATATAATTATTATGAAAACTAAGTTATTGATAATACTCACACTATGGACATGATTTCTCTTTTAAGTGTCCTTGTGTATGAAGGGATTTGGCTGCAAATAATTGAAAAATATATTATTTTAAGGAGTTTTAATTCTTGGTAGACCAAAAAATAATAATTTTTAGTGAAAATATATAATTTCAGGTGTTTTATGAAGTTTTGTAGATATTAATCATTTATAGGTTATAGTAAGGGTAGATGTGGAAACTCCATGACATTTTACAATGGACCAATGACACCATTCAAGGTTCAGGGTCCCAAAAATGGAAACATATTTTTGGAAAAAAATTATTTGTTGGTAAAAATCTAAAAAAATTAATTTGAGTCATATTTTAAAATGATTTATAAAATTTACACAAGGTTAGTGTTCATTATCCACTTTTACATACCATGGTAATTGATTTTTAATATTAATAATTAATTTTAATGAAAAATATTATGATATATAATGGTAAATAATTTGATACATATAATATAGTAGTTTATAATAATTTTATAAAATAAAATTTTTTAATGGTGTGAAATATTAATTTTATAACAAATACAACTAATCTTGTAAAATAAATATTTTTGCGATTTAAATTTATGTATAATTTAAAAACATAATGGTAAGATATTTTATTGACATAAATTGATTTATTAAAATGAAATCAATTTTTTAGGATTTAATGGAATGTCAAAATTAATTCTCTATTGAATGAACTTTATTTAATGAGATGGTGAAAACACTATTTTTATAATAATGTAACATATTTATTTTATCTAAAAATGTTTTCCATTGGATTTTCAAGATAAACCATTAATGTATAATGTATAATTATATTTCTCAAATTTTAATTCAATTATATGAGAGGGTTTAAAAACTACTAGGTCATTTATATATAATTTTAATTTAATAAAAATTAAAATGTTCAAGAAAACCAAAATTTTCTACTAAAACCCAACCATTAATGAAATATCGTTGATATTAATACTTTTCAATTTATATATGGTAAATTCAAAAAAATATTAATTTTGTTATTTTACAATTTTCACATTTTAATTTTAAATAATTTCATGAATAATCTCTCTCTAATGGGAACATTTCTGAAATAGTGCATGATGCAGTATTTACTTGTTACACTAGAGCATGAGGTGCTAAATTATTCCCCTATATAATTTTATCCTACAAAATAGAGTATATATTAGAAATTAACAAAAATTATACTCTATCCTTAAATATTATTTATGTACCTTTTTTAAACAAATAGATTGTGATATATCTAAGGAACATTAACCAAATGAGTTGTCTGATTCCATAAAACATTCTATATCTTTTGAAGATTCCAAAAATATTCGTCATTATAATATAAGTCATAATACTACTATAATACCTCATAATCCATGAAATTAATTGGATCTGTAATTCATCTAGTATATATTGAAATATTTAATACATCACTTACATTATAAATATTGGGTGACATAGCCAATCAATAATATAAAACAGAAACTCATATGTTTCTTTCAAAAGGCTCAATGTTACTATGGATTAATTTTCCTATTATATAAAATCACCTTGCTACATACTTTTGTCAAACCATCATGAATACTTGTTCCCTATTATGAATTTCATATTAATTCATTTTATTATAAATATATTTGTTTTTCCCTTTTTAATGTATTTTAATGTGATCTGGAATAGTTTGTATTTTTATACTCATATCCTGCACTATAAACATAATGAATGAAATTATTTTCCAAACTTATTCCAAACCAGTTTGAGTGAGAAACATTTTCACATTCAATGAAATATATATTTCCATATGGATTATTGAATGGAAATTAGTTTTTTTATGAAAAATAAACCTTAGGTATATAATGATCCCATGTAACTTGGAAGCCAAAAGTACATGATCATTGTATTTTTCCAATGTATGGATAGTTCACTTATAATCCCCATTAGTTTTTTATAGGTAATACTTAATTTTATTTTGGTGATATTATTCCATATAATAATACCTATATATTATTATAGTTTAAGGATGATCAGGATCTAATACAGTCTATATAGGATCCACAAGAAGCCTTATTACTTCATTGGTGTAGATCTTCGAATGGTGATCACTGGTTATAACTTCTCTTATCGCTATGAAATGTTAAAATATAGTATTAAGATAAATTTTGATGCATGTAACATCATTAAACCTTGGATTTTTTGGGACTTCATTGGAAACATCTAATTTAAAAATTTCACCAATCCATATAGGTTTAGTTAGCTGCCATAAAATGCCATTAGGGTGTTTTCTTTCATCCTTTACCTAATGGAATACATTGATTCAAGACCCATAATCCTCAATTTCCAACTTTATAACACAAGAATAGAAATTTTCTCATAAATCCATATTAATCGTTGTCATATAGAGTTTATAAAACAATGTGAGCTATGTTCTTCATATAGTCATTCCTACATTAATTAAGATATAGAAGGAATAGATAAACACTTCCAAAACAAAATCAACATTAATATTTTTATTTCAAATGATGATACAATGAATATATAATCAAGCTTACGGATGCCTGAAATAATGGAGCCCATGAGAATCGCCCTGAATCAGGTTCATCCCCTCATGATTAAATTATGAACATTAGAAAGACACTTGACCAGGATAACAGGGGATGTAAGAGATGCCATGTGATCCAAAACCTTGTTCTCCTCTCTCTACGTGTGGGTTACACTAGTATTACTATCATGGAGGGATTTTCATTTCTTATTGGTGTAGAATATTGACTAGGGTATGTTACCTTTTTCAGGAAGGGAATCTTGAATTATCATGGAATTAGTCACCACTTGCGAAATGTAAATTTCCCACTACCTGCATATTGTTATGCCTGTAATAACAGCCCTGGCCTCTGCCTGTATAGAATTTCCCCTCCCGTAATGCACCATGAATGGAAGGTCCACACTACCTCTTAAATCAGGAACCACCCCTACCACCTTGTATCTCCCCCAAAATACTAGAACCATCTATAGTTGATTTATATCCAACCCCAACATGCCCGCCTGTGTCCTGAAACACGTTTCCTAGAATATAACATGAAGAGTGTTCAACTATCGTAAAGAGGGAGCCACCATCTGGTTTCCAATAATTACAAACATATCAACCAAGATGAATTATATACTTTTTATAGAGAATCTTACCATAGAGTTAATACCCACAAACCTAGAGCAATTTATTTCTTTATTTAAACAAAAAACATATAGTGAAAAAGATAATATATTTATCCATTGTTTTCTTTCCCTGCACTGTTGACTGCTTGTAACCAGCTCTCTATGAAAGTATCGAAGCTTGTACCCTGGGATGAGTACCCTATGAACTCTCCAGAGTAACTCCAAACCTGACGGGCCCAGTCCACTTAGAAGAATATGTGGCTCATACTCTCTTCACATTTGTTCATCCAGAAATGAATGCACGAGGTGATGCTATGGACAAGATGTTTAATATTTTAATTAGATGGTTGGTCATGTTTCTGGATCCTCAATGTAATGAAAATAAACAATTTATGAATCTGATTAAACCATACTAATTCATTCATCCCTTCCATCCATCCCTGAGGAGAACTTATCCGACAAAAGTTCCTCCAGTTGAACTTCCCTGAAGTTGAGGGAGTGAAGACAAACCGATCCTGCATGGATTTTATGAGAAAAAATTTTGAAACCTCAAACTGACTTTCATATATAACATCTCTAAAGAATTATGAGTTTTAGTATGCCTCCTTGAAGGTTATCATAGGTGTTGGGAATCCTGGATAACAATGGATCCTTCTCGAACAATTATGATGCCAAAAAAAATATTTCCCTCCCCAATAATACCATGAAAATTATATAGAATGCTAGGATAAATGATGTGAACTGAGTACCATAGGGTGGATCCACTCATCAATGAATATATCACATTGTCCTTGTACCTATGAGACATGAGATTCCCCTATATTATATGTTCCTCAATGGCCTCCCAATATAACTTTGCGTTCAAGTAAAGGATTGTTTTTGATAATCTTTTATCCTCAATCCCTCCCTCCAGAATGGGCTAAGCCATCTCCCCCAAAAGACTAATTGTCTCTCCCCCACCGATGATGTGTCCCATATGAAACGATCTGTATGATTATCAATGGAACTGATAACCCTTTGGTATATTGTTATATGAAAGTCCATGCACTGGGATGGTCGAAAGGACACTATTTACAAGATAAAAGGGACAACCAAATGATAAATAGTGGTTTCTATAATTTATAATTCTCCCCAAAATATTGCTCACCACGTGGTCAAAATCACTGATACACATTCTTCCTACAGTAATAGGTGTACCGAGATACTCCATGGGAAACAAACTATGACCCATACCCAACCTAGTACCTAGAGTTGCAACCCTGCAGGAATTGCATGCATAGGGCACATAGAATTCACTCTTCTCTATCTTGATAATTTTAACACTATAGTGGTAGTACATCTCAAGTATCTTGTTAATTACCATAAAAAAATCCTCCCTAAATTGATGAAAATAATTATATCATCCACAAACATTACATGTGATATGGATGGGAGGCATAACTTCCTTCGGTAGGGAAGAATGTACCCATTAGATATTCCTCTATTAATTATCCAGCCTATGGTTTCCCACATTAGAATAAAAATACTCTGGTATAATAGATTGACATGATGAGGGCCACAACCATCTGGAAGAAACCGTGAGTACTCCCCATAAATGAAACAACCATCCATGTCAAACTGAAACACGTTAAAATAATATGACACTCCCAACTAGAAAAACCCCATCTAATTCAGGAACCTATTAATAAATCCCCACTCAATCCTGTAAAACTCATTATTAATATCCCACTTGATTTCCATATTGTATCCATGATCCTTGATATTAATATCTCTCATGATCTCTTTTTCCAACCCTATAACTCCCTTGAAGGTGCGATTGTTCATGAACCCATGTTGTTCCTTGGAGATCCACTGAGGGAGATACCTAGGCAACCACATGTTGATAATTCTATCTAATATATTATATGTAAAGTGTCACATACTCATCGGCCGATAATGTAGAGGGGAGGAGGGGGCCTTTGATATTCAGTAGGTGAACCAGAGTAGTAGAAAATTTTATATAGGGCATGAATACCACTCTAATGAAATCTTTAATGGCATTGAAGATATACCCCTTGACCACCTCCCAAGGGCTCATTTAGAAAGAACCAGGGAATTTGCTGGGGCCTACTACACTCTCAGGATTGAGGTTCCCTATAGCCATTGGGATCTCCTCCACTCTTAGAACACCTTCCAACATATCCTATAGGGACTAATAATTATATTATAGAAAGGATTGTTTTACAATTTCATGGAAAATAAATGATGGTTCCCCTTAAAAATAAATCACTATATATATATATATCATTACCAAATATTTAAATACACAATCCGTGTTAGTCCTGATCATAAAAATAAATCTATTTAACATACTACTCCATTCACTAATGACATTATTTTCCATCATTGGGTGGTAGCATATTGATAAATACAAGTCCATGAGTTTTTACAACCATCTTCTCCACCACATGTATAAATACGTCTGAGTGAAGATATAGTTAAAACTCTTATGATATATATATATATATCTCAAATATTTCACCATATAGATAGTTTCTTTATATTTTCAAATAAATTATGATAGATTCTGTCTCTTATTCATGAGTTTTAAGGATCTCTTAATTTTTTAACTATATTAATTCATATAAAATCTGTTGATAATTTTTTATAAGAGAATATCTAAGTCAATTCATCGATACATCAGAATAAATTTTAATCCTCACTTATTTGATGGTAGAGAAAATATAGGTATATTAATTATTATCCACTTTATCTATTCAAAATATTCCTTACATCCATTTAAACATGTTAATTTAACCAGTTTATGGGGTAACTTGATGGAAAGTATGGGAAATAGGTAAATTCATGAACAAAAGGTTGATAGTAACCTTCAAATCATAGGAAAAATCATCTATCATTTATGTTCATCAGTTTACTCAATTCAGTGAATATATTTTTCATTAAGGGATCAATGTATATCATATTAATAGAGACCATATGGACATGAAAAGAAACATCATTATGCCAAAATTCAAACTTATTGTTCACAATATAAATTTTTGAGGGTGTCTATATTTATTTGTAGATGAATCTAATTATCTTCGTTGATCATATTGAATATCATGATTAAATTAATGATTCCAACCATATTGATATCAAGATACTACTTGAATAATATATTAATCAGATCTGTAATGATATAAGGGTTATTAATTAATTCATAACCCATTAATCAAAACTCTTTATGCACATATCTTGTTGTATAATTCCATATGTTGTACATCATCTTTCTTCACCCTTAACTAATGACAAATTGTGTGAAGATAAATATTTTTAATGTATTTTCCCCCTTCATGTTGATCAAATATGTCATAAAATCATGGAAAACATAATTATTCATTTTAGTAATGCAATTAATTCACCTATAATCGATAAACACTCTCATTGTCCCATTCTTGTTTTTAGTGAAAAAATTGGGTCTCTCTTTATAGAAAAATCAGGGGTAAAAATCCATTAATGGTCAACTCTTATTATTTTTTATTATACACTAAAAAATCCACTAGTTAAATTATTTTGATATTATTACATATATATTATTCATCATAAATGATTTTAATAATGATATCAACTACATGCTCTGGTGGATGACCAATCAGTCATTCAAGAAATAAATCAACACATTTTTATACCAAGGGAACATCGATGATTTTAATAAAATTTCACTTATACATAGATCAAGTTTCATCTTCTTATTTATATTAAATTTCATTATGGATAGTTATTGGTCATGGACCTATAATGGACATGGGTGTTAAATTTTATTCCTCCATAATTTACAATACTTTTATGAATTTTTTCCATCACTACATATCATTGCGAGAAATATCATTTATTAGGAATTTATGCATTGTTTAGCTGTTACTAGATTAGTCATTCCAATAAATACTTTTTTTTATTTCATGATTTTGACCAACAAAATCACACAATATTGTGGATCAATAGATATATCTATGTGGGTGAGATTATAATTCATAAAAATGGACAAATCCTAATACTATGATTATGATTTGACTATCCTCAACTTCATCTTTATTAAATTCTTTTGGGGGACATCCCAACATTATCTATGGGTAATAATAATGATATCGTCACTCCCTTATGTATTCTTGTGTAAAAAAATAAATACACAAAAATAAAATAAGATAATTAATTGTAAAATATAATTCATATATTGTTTTATTGACTATTCAATAGAAATAAATAGGGTTTAAATAGTTTATATACTATCTTACATAGATAATCTAAATCATATCACGAATGTTTCTTCTCAACCTATATCCATACATACTATAACATCCCAGAATATATAGACCATGAACTAGTGGTTATATTATATTTTTTTTGCAAAATTTATAAGTGTTCAATATATATTAAAGAGATTAGTGGTATTTTTTTCCTGAAAAATAAAATCATACAATTTGAATTATAAGATACAACATGAAATTATTTATAGTTAATTATTATCCCTTCTATAAAATCACAAAAACATAAACATAATCCATATATTGGTTTCCCGACGAAGGGAAAAATTAGGTGGAGCTAAGAATCTTAGAAAGGAGTAACATAGAATAAAATTATCCATAACTTAAACAAGGAATAAGTTATAGGGACTGAATAATTAAAAAACTAGAATCAATAATCAAAAAAAAATTGAAGGAATGATATATGCGTGAAAATAAATGAAAACATGGATTTGAATACTCATTGATATCATGGTGATGGAATGGATAATTGTGGGAAAAAAATTTAATATTAAGGCCTATGTAAATATAGTTTTCATACCATCAATACCACTATCAAAACATCATAGTATTATGACAATAGGCATACATGAATGTCCATATTTTTTAGTATCATGGGACCTATTGATGCATTTAGGGGCTATATAATGTCATGTCCCACTAGTAAATTGATTAATTCCTATTCATTCGTTATAATATTTATCATGAACCTTTATATCATTACCTAATGATCCTATTACTGTATAAAATGTATTTACCTATATAATATAATATAGGTATACAAAATAATTCACCATTTAATTGAATAATGTAGATTTCTATGAAAACGTCACATAATAAGCATGGAAACCATTGAGCATCCGCACAGAAACATAAAGTACCTTTATCTATGAAATATAGTGGTTAGTGAACCACAAATGTGATTGGATATCCATAAAATATATTATTTTAATTCAATATAATACATTTTTATAATAATAAGTAATTATTTGGAAACAAATTTCATCATGGTTAATTATGAAGGCGTGAATATTCAAAATAGAATTCCCTCAGAGTGCCTCACTAGTTATTTAGTATTAAGCCCACTCATCATGCATTAGGGTGATGAGTGAGTTGATGGCCAACCTTCCCTTTTTGTGTGGTTACCCCTATGTGAATTAGTGTTGTATCTAAAAACATATTCTTGTATCAACAAGTGGATGTATTTATTAGTAATTTTACCCACACATTAATTTTACCAAAACAAAGTATGATTTTTCTTCCAAAGGAGAGGTAACACATGAATTAAATTAATATTATGGGGAATAAATTTTTTTTATTTATATAAATTAATTTTCAAGAAAAAATTGTAAAAAAAACTTCATTGGATATGAATGTGCCACACAGTAGTAAATAACTGGTGATTATAACCAGAGTCACAAAGAATGCAAATTGTTACAAAAGTAAATTTGTATACATAGTTTCAGTAGAATTTTAATCCAAAATTTTAGGAATATTGGGATAAAACCTAATATTAAAATACCATTAGTAAAGTAATTTAATGATATAAAATCTCCAATATATAGTATATTATCCAAAAAATGTAAAATAGGTTCATAATTCAAATTATTTGTCATGAGAAGGAATCTTAAATGGAAAAACCCTTACCAATTATCACGATTTCCATAAATTATGTTAACCACCTAATTCATAAATATTTATATATCACAATAACTTAATTTAGAACCTTAATCATAGGCATTTTCATTGTAACCCTTTCTTAAATGCCCAATTTTTACATGATGTTTTTTTATTATCTGCATCGGTGCTTATATTTTTGATTTTTTAATCTTATTACGTAATAATAGTGTTTTTATAAATGATTATTCAAAATTAAAATATTACACGATAATTAATGATAATTTTATGGATTATTTATAACAATATATGATGTTTCAAATTCTATTCAAGTTTTTTTTGACCATATTATGGAATATATAATTTATAATAAGAATGTTTAGTTGATGATTTATGAATAGAAGGTTTTTCCTTAATTGATGAATTTTAATTTGTAAAATAATTCCATAAAAAATAAATTTTAATGATTTAAATAAAATGATACCAATAAATAACTTATCATTCTCATCAATTCTATAAATATATTATACAGTTCAAGACGGTGGTTAAACTGAAACTAACATTTACCTACCATAATTAGTTGATGATTATGAGATGATTGAGTGGTAATATCATAATAACCTGAGTATAATGATGTTATATAGTTATTATAATTGTGATATTATATAATTATAAGGAATTATGAGAAAAATTAATGGTTATGACAAAATTACACAATTTGAAAAAACTATTCTCCACAAAATAAAATCATTTTAGTAGGTTATTAAAATTTTCCTACTCAATCATTACTGGTATCGTAATCAGTAAATAAGTCCTTTAATACCGCCATTATATCAATCTTTTAAAGGTAGTTAATGAAATAAACACATTACATAATGGTTATTTTAGTCCATACAACACACAAACAATGGTTTTTCCTTAATGGATGAGTTATATGAATAAAAAATTATATTAACAATTTTATAGTAATAGTAAAGTATATAAATGATATTAATAAGAATATGTTCTTTTGGAAAGAATAAATTTTAATGTCAAATCTAGATAATTTATTCTGGCCGCAAGGTGTTGGTGTAACTGGAAAGCAAAAAACACTGCTCACTACGAGGGAAAACATAGTTTGTGTGTGGATATTTCTTCAAGAAACCGATATTTATTGATTGATCTGGGCCACATTTTGAATCATGAGGAGTTCATTCCATCTATGTGGTCGATTCTGGGGAACGTTTTGTACATTTCAATCCAAGGAGACTTGCTGGGAAATGGTTCAGGTGGCATCCCCATGTCTCTGGACTCAAAATAAACACTGATGGGTCTTGTTTAGCTATCTTCATGTGAGGTGGTGGTATAGTTCATGATAGAAAAGGTTTAGTCATCCTTGCTTTTTTCGCTTCATTCCAGAATGGAAGTTCTCTACATGAAGAAGCCAATCATTTGCCTGTCGGCCTGGAAGTGTGAAATATGAGGGACATTCACCTTGATGCACTGGAAATGGACTGCCAGGTCCTCCTCAAGTCTCTTAAAGGGCAGTCACCTACCCCATGGTAAATCATCTACCAAGTGTGAAAGAGTAGGGACCTGATTCATGATGACATTGATATAACTCATATCTGGAGAGAGGGAAATAGGGCGGCTGACATCCTTGTTTCAAAAACTCCTATTTATAATGGTGTGTACTACTTCTAGATGATTGGGTCCTTCCCCTATGATGGTGTAAGCATCGTTATTGGGGATGCTCTTAGTCCCCAATTTTATAGACCCACGTGATCCTTTTGTCCTTAGACCACATTTCTTTAGGGGGTCTCTCCTTCCCTAATAAAAAGTTTTATTGTGGCGTTGGTCGATAATACTCACATAGGGGATAATGTTATTCATTGTATTTATCCTGGAAATTATTGCAAGTAATCTATGTTTGATGGATTAGGATATTATATTTTTTTTATAGGAATATAGAGAGAGAAAATTGGTATATTTGGAAGGTAAAATATTAATTTTATCTTTTTCTTAGTGTGTCTATGATTTTTCCCTTTCATAAGTAAAGTGATGGGTTTTTTAGGGAACACCTTTCTATTTTTAAATAATTATATATCACTGTTCAAGGGTTAGTTGATCACAAATGGTCAAACAAACAAGAGAAAAAATTATTGGTTGATAAAAATATCTTCAATTCAGTTATTTTCTTATCATGAAACTCTTTTATGACATTTAATGGAAACTAAACATAATTTACACATTTTAATTTTAACATGGAAATTATTTTTGATTTATAAGTTATTATTTTTAATGGAAAATATTAATATTAACCATTTTACATAATTCGGTCCATCAAATATTTTAATTTAAATTTTTTTATCAAATAAAATTTCAAAGGTATTAAAATGATAATTTTAAATTGAACACACTTAGTCAAATAAAATCCAATTTTTAGAGGGAATTTTTTTTGAGATATAAATTTATATATACTATAAAATTATTTTGGATAATTATTTTAATGACATAAATTTATTTTTTATTTACTTCATTAATGTTATAAGTGATTAAAGAAAATTAAAAACCAAACATACATTTAAAATACAGAATTCATCAAAATGGAAGAATATCAGTTTTTACATTAACATAGAATTTTAATGGGATCTAAAAAAATTTAAATAGATTTTTTAAGTTAATATTATATCAGAAAATTTATAAAATAATTCAAAATATTCATATTTAATTATATAAAATTTTTTGTAAAATTATTTGTCATTTATATGTAATAGAGATGTTTTAAAAATCAAATGTTTTTTAAGACCGTAATTTTCAACTAAAAAGTGAACCTTCCAAAAAAATATCCATATTTCCTACTATGATAATTTAAATATGATGAATGAAAACATTGGATTAGTTTAGTCAATTTTCAATTTTTATATTAATATTTTAAAAAATTCTTTTAATATAATCCCTACGAATAGAAAATTTAGTGAAATAGTTCATGATTTGATATTTTACTGGGTACAGTAGAGTCTCAAGTGTTACATTATCCTCCATAAATAATTTCATTCCTAAAATTTGTGTTTATGATAGCTATGGTATAAATGTGAAAACTAATTTAATATAGCTTCTGTAGTCTCCTATGTTCCCTCTCCAAGATTATGATTTCTCAAAAGGCCTTTAACTAAATGAGTTGTCCAATTCTGTAATAAATAGTATCTCAAGTAACAAATTTGGATAAGATTATAATTATAAAACAATTCATGATCCAGATTTATTGCTATATATTTCAACCCACTAGTTTAAAAAAGATTTTATTTTCTCATTAATTAGACATGGGACACATCATGTACATTATAAAGGATTCGTATCATATCTAATAAGTAAGCTACAACTGCAATTTATTCAAATATTTTGAAAGGACAAATATACATTTATCCTAACTTTCTCTTCATTTGGAAACATACAACTCCCTTCCTCTGTAAAGAATTAAAAAATATAGGATCCCCAATATAAAATTCATACTCCTAACTTTGATTACAATCATTTATATTTATTCTACTTTGGGATGCTTTAAATGTATTCTGAATTATTTATACACTAAAATTCATACTCTCTAAAAGATTTAGATTGGACAAAATTCTCTCTCCACCTACATCCTAAATGGTTGTAGTGCGATACTTATTCCCCTATAATTCATTGTACGGTCCAATTTATATTCTTGAATGGAAACTATTTTTTTAAAATCCCATAAAAGGTAGATATTTCCTCAATGTACATTGGAGGCCAATAGAAAATAATATCAATATGTATTCAATGGTATAGATAGATATTTTAGACCACCCATCAATTTTGGGATGATTTGTGATTATATAATATTTCTAGTTTCAAGATCACATTGAATCCTTTTTCCACAATTTCAATGTTAATAGATGTTCGTGATCAAATATAATCAATACCGGTTCCCCATAAATCTATAGCATTTGATTAATGTAGATTTGGGAATGAACCTCAAAGGGTAGATTTTCTCTTATCTATATTAAAATTAATTAATATTTTTTCAGATGATAAATGATAACCCATATGATAAAATTCTTTATTGGATTCATTAAGAGTCTAGAATTAATTTCAATAGTAACATTTTCCCACTTACATATATGTATATGAATAGGTTTCAATAATATATTTGGATGTTTTCTTATAGCCTATGCCTACTTTCATACTATGAATCAGGACACATAATCCACAATTTCATATTCAGACCATCCATATAGTAATTTTCTATTCAATACTTGTATATATTTTGGCTTCGATGGTGTATAATGACATATATCCTTTTTGATTCATCTTTTATTACCCTTATAAATTATGGTATAGATACATCAAATTACCACTTCCCAAATATCATCACTCCAACTCTATAGATGAATTACTTCAATTTCCCATCACTCACTACATTAATCATCCTTTTTATGTTCTTATCATCTTGTTGGGACTTCTCTATACTTTCTAGTGACTCTGGAATGAAAATATATTGATGAATTATTGATGGTTTATCTTTCTTAAAAATCATCAAATCCACCTTTAGTAGATCTCTATATATATGATCCTTGTTAATCCTCATCATGGTATGAACTTCATGGTCCCTCCTCATCATTGCATCAGAAACATTTCCTATCATCTTAGAGGAGTAACAAGAGAATTCCATAAGTAAATATTATATCCGTGTAAGTGAATATTAAATAAATTTCACAAATACAATCCCTATAAATGTAAATGTAACGAACTGAACTTTTTAATAATTTTTGTTTCCTTATTTTGTGTCTTATATTATTTTATACACAACAAAACTATTTAATTTAATAAAATGAGTATAATTAAATTTATACCATTGGGTTTCAACTATTATATGACTGTTGGTCAATATGACCGTTGGGAACTAAACTCTTAGTGTAGAGATTATAGTTAGAAATACCAGTGATATTGGTTAATTAATACAGAGATAAGATTTGATGGCCTCCTCTAGTAGACTCAAGCCATTTGAATCCCATATGATTGAACATGGGAAGGAGGTAGCACCACTAGGAATTTTTCTAGACAAAACTCAAGATGAACTTCATCTTGTGAAGTTGGAACACAATCACCTTTGGGAGAAGTTCAAGCTACTATAAATCACCACTCAGGAAATGTTGGCCGAACCACCCCAAGATTCTATCACCATAGTACCCCCATACACTTAGGAAATACGTTGGTGTTATAAGGGGATATTTAACCAGACCTTAGCTTCTTTATGTGTTCCTTTGATATAAATAAAAATTGTGATTTCTTCTTATGGTGAAGTTTGTGAATTTTCTAATTTCCAGATAAATATAGTATGTATATTACTGTTGAATTTTAGAAAAAGGATATTTTAAAATATTTATGTACACCTTAAATAATTAATAATGTGTAATTATTTTCAAAAAATGGTCTTCGACATTTATGTTCAGTAAGAAATTTAGAGTCTACTAAGATAAACATAATTTTTGATGCATAGTAAATTATTAATAGTGATTTTATGCTTATGATTAGTAATTAGATAAAATGGATTCTATAAACTCACATAATAAATTATTAATTTAATTTTGGCACCATGATTAATTAATGTGATTCAATAAAATAGGTAAATAACTGTTTTATAAATTATTGTTTAAGTATTAGTTTTCTTAGATGAATAGTGTTTTTATTTAAAAATTAATTTAAAAATATTTAGAAAATTATTTTTATAAAATGTATTTCATATTTGAATTCAGAGTAGTGAGATTAGGTTAAGGTGATTTGTGGAAATTTTTCTAAAAAAGATGAATTTTTGATGAATAGTGAAAATACAGTTTTTAGTATCGGGTGTTTAATGACATCATTAAGGATATAATAACTATGTAATAATTCTGGTCGACTTATGAATAGTAATATAAGGTATGAGGTGTCACAAGTGGGAAATACCATGGTCAAATACCATGGGAAGGCCCATGGTTTTTCCAATACCACCGATGAGGTGTTCCTTGGCCTTTAATGACTTGTCCCCTCACTTATCCTATAAATACCAAGACATTCCCTCATTCATTTCATTTTAGAATCCGCCTCAATGAAGTTCTGGTATCTTTACCTCACAAAGAGTCCTCCAAGGCATCCCACAGGCGCCCCATGGTCCCAACAATCATGCATTCAAAGTTACTCTTCAATCAAGGGATTCTTTCACCATCCTCTTGTATGTCATGACAACGTTTACATAATGTCTTAAAGTTTCATTTTATTATCTGGGGGATTGTTCTTCTATATCATTTATATGGTCCATTTCATTTCCAAATTATAATATATCCCTTTCCACTCTCGTGAATTTATTTTCGGAATTTTTAAGTGACGCCGTTAGGATGCCGAATTTCTTGTAAAAGAAATTGCATCTTCTCTTTTCATTCATGTTTCTTTTTCATGTGGTATGACATTCAAATATCCATAACATTTACTTATCTCCATATCATTATATATTAATAATGTATTATGAGTTATTTTCTATTTGGTTTCCCTTGTACCCACTCTTTGTAATGTTTTCTAAAATGATGTTATGTAGCTGTTATGATGTAGAATTTTCAGCAAAAAATATCTCTCTTTCTCCCAAGAAATTGTAATATTTATTTATTTGAATAAAGATACCTACTTAATTTATATGGGTGTTCATAAATATATTAAGACTATATATATGATACTGGATTTGACATATATATAACCCTCACTCCATTTCCATGGGATATAAATGACATAATGATCATATTTTTAAGCTCTTTTTAAACATCACAATTTTGACATGAAATCCAAATATTTGATTCTATTTGGGTTATTTATGAAATTTGTGATTATGATATATGTGGCTCAATTGAAAGTAACATTATATAAAAGGTTATCCCTGATACCACTGCAATGCATTGGGTAAAGAATTAATCTCCAAAGATGACAAGTTGGACGATACCTTGGTGAATAAACATGGTAATTTTAATGTCACCTTGGGGATAGAACATGGTGATATGTTCATGAATGTATAAAAGAAATGTTTTATCCACATATTCAAGTTTTTTTCAAGTTCTCTTAATTAAAATATTTCTATATATCCATTGCTCATGTCTTTATGTTTTTTTTCATGTTCTAATTGATATCACAAGTACATTGATTCCTTGTTTACCCTTACTGCTACTTCTGCTCATCCTTTACATTAATGTATTGTCTCCAGGATATGAGATTCAATAATTGAACAGAGTATGAACATATGATGAATCCATAAAAGTGGATTAGAAGAATTTTTTTTTGTTTTTTTCATGTTTTATGTTCCTAATTTCCAAGACACTAGACTTTAAAGATCTTTTGATTGTAAAATGTAATGAAAAGTTATGAAAATAAAAGGTGGGATTCCATAGTTGGTATCAAAGGATAGTTTAGTTATTTATGGAAATTATGATATGGATACTTTATGGAGAACCCTATAGAAAATTTTAAATATAGGAAAACTTCCTGGTATTTTGGTGAGTATAGAGTTAATGGTTTCCCAAAAAATATATCCTTGTTTGGATACGATTAGGTAGAGGCGGCTCTGGCACAGATTTACATATGGGTAATACTCGAAAACACCTCTTTGAGCAAGAAACGAATGGGAACTTGTGCAAAACAACGGGACTTGCTACACTCTTGGTTATGACACTCCCAGGGGTTATGTTTGGTCAATCGCTAGATTTTTATGAATCATTATGAATGAATTATAGAGAAATGTAATTGTTTAAGCGTGAAGTTTTAAGAACAAATTATTTTATAGTTAAAAGATTTTTAAAAGAAATAAGTTTCTCACTACGGTTTTAATCTTTTAGAAAAATGTTGGGAAATAGGAGGAACTGTGGAACTGGTGACCGCAAAATAGAAATCATAGACAGCCCTTTGATGGAAGTCGTAATGGAAACATTCATGTGAATGATGATCCAATTGACTCAAGTTATAGGAAATAACTTGAATAAAAATGAGAGAACGATCTCACCGCGAAGTGAAAAACATTTTGTTGAGTCCTTTATGTGTCAACAACCACCAACCTTAAATGGATCGACTGACCCGTTGATTGCTGACTAGTGGATTTGATCCATCAAGAAGATCCTTTCTTTGCTCCATTTTTCAGAGTAAGAGAAGGTCACCCAGGATGTCTATATCTTAGAAGGAGATGTTTATCAGTGGTGGGAACTGATCAAAAACACGAGGCAATGAGTGGAAGTTGAAGCTATGGAGTGGGAATAGTTCATAGGGATCCTTTTTAGAAAGTATTTCCCTCGTTCCATGAGAAGAAAAATGGAGAAGTAGTTTCTCGAGCTGAAGCAGTAGGAGAATAAATCTGTGGGAAGCTACGAGATGAACTTCACAAGGATTTGATGATATACCTCTAGCCTTTTCAGCGATCCAAATGGTATATTTGACATATTATTTGGTAGATAGAGTCTTCATATGCGAAAGAATCTTTCCAACTGAGAAAATGATAACTATACAGAGATCGTACGGAGTGCGATGAATGTCGAGTTAGAGTTTGGTGATACATAGTGGTCTCATAAATCAAATGACAAGAAGATATTGTTGGATCCAAGCATAGAAGGGATATTCAATCAAGGAATAGGAGGAATGAAAGTACAACTTCCCACGTTTAATAAATGTGGGAAGAATCATTCGTTGAAATTCCTTCTCGGGAGTGGGAAGTGATGAAAGTGTGGTTGAGATGGCCACATTGCGAGGAATTTTCATGGTGAGGTGAATCCTCAACATTCAAACACAAATGTAAAATGGAAGATGGTGCAAGCCCTTCCTAATGTCCAGTGATTCATCTGTGGATAACATGGGCACATTTCCAATCACTGTCCAAATCTGGAGGTAGTTAAGGGAAACTACCATTAGCCTCAGCAATGGCCAAGGGATCATGGTTGTGTTTCTTCTATCACGAAAACTGAAGTTGAAGCTTCGAATGATGTGGTAGCAGGTACACTTGTTATTCCCTCAAAGATATAAAGTACATTGTTTTATTATAGTTCTACTCATTTCTTTGTTTCCTCTGAGTTCGCAATGGATTTAGAATCAACCCCTGATTTACAAAAAGGAGATTTATCAGTCAAGACTCTTGGTGGGACTATCCAAGCATTGTTACTATTTAGAAACTCAAGTATTAACTTTAGTGAGCACAATATTATCGCAAATCTAGTGATCATTACCATGATGGAATTTGACATTATAATAGGGATGAACTAGCTCTCAAAGTATAATTCTATGATCAATTGTAGAATCCAGGAAATATCAGTAGTCTTGAAGGGAAAACCAATAGTTATCTTCTATGGAGAGATATCTCAACCTGATCTTTGTCTAAATGAACCCCATATATCCTTATTTATGGATTTTATTGGTGAAGAAAGAGAAGGATATGAGATTTTAAGGATTGAAAGTGTCCCCGCCATCCATGAATATGTTGATGTATTTCATGAGGAGTTTCCTGTACCTCCCCCTAAATGAGAGGTAGATTTATCTATTGAGCTCATACATGGATCTCATCCAATATCAAAGACCCTATATAGGATGAAAATTTTGGAGCTTGAGTAATTGAAGAAACAACTCTGAGATCTTTTAGAGAAGGGGTTTATCTGACCAAGTGTGTCTCCTTGGGGATCACTTGTTCTCTTTGTGAAGAAGAATGATTGATCAATGCGGCTAAGAATTGATTATAGAGAATTGAACGGGATCACAGTAAAGAAAAAATACCCTATTCCAAGAATTGATGACTTATTTGACCAAATCTGTGGGGCTTAATTCTTCTCTAAGATTGATCTTCATTCTGGTTATCATCAATTAAGGGTGAATAAATAATATATTCCAAAAACTTCCTTCTGATAAAGATATAGACATTATGATTTTGTTGTTATGCCCTTCAGATTGACAAATGGACCTAATATATTTATGGATTTTATGAATAAAGTCTTTAGAGAAAACCTTGATAACATTGGGGTAGTTTTTATTGATGATATTCTGATATATTCTAAATGTTTCAAGGAGCATGAGGATCATATTAGGGATATTTTACAAACACTATGGATGGAGTGTCTTTTTGGGATGCTTAGTAAATGTGAATTTCGGATACAAAATGTTTCTTTCATGGGGCATTTTGTATCCAAAGAAGGAATAATAGTTGACCCTACAATGGGAAAAGTTATAGAGGAGTGGCCTCAACCTACAATAATAACTATGATTCGATGTTTCCATGGATTAGTATGATATTATAGGATGTTTTGGAAAAACATTTCAGGTATTTCAATTCCATTAACCAAGTTAACTCGTATAGGGGTACATTTCATCTAGAAAAAGGAGTGTGAGGAAAGTTTCAAAGAGATGAAGATGAGATTGGTTACTTCCCCCATGTAAACTCCGCCCTCATGTGGAGAAGGATTAATCATTTCTAGTGGTGCATCTCTAAAAGGGATTGGGTGTGTCTTCCTGAAAAATGACAATGTCATTGCTTATGCATCTCAACAGTTGAAGACTCATGAGCAGAATTATACTACGCTTGATCTGGAGTTGGTTGTGGCTGTTTTTTCTTTGAAGATATGGAGGCACTATCTTTATATGGAGAAATGTGATATATACACTGACCATCAATGTTTGAAGTTTATTATCACACAAAAGAAATTAAACATGTGAAAAAAGAGATGGTAAAAAATTCTTAAAGACTTTGATTGATCAATTCATTATCTTCCTGGAAGAGAAAACAAATTCCCTGATGCATTATGTAGGAAAGACCACGTTGTTCTTTCCATGATACAGATTCAAACAGATCCATTGATCAAAGTCCTTGTGAAGTTGGACAAGGTAATTATAAGGTAAGGGACATAATCAACCATAACCCAAATTATTTCTCAACCATAATTACTAGAGAAGATCAAGAAATCACAAAAATAATATCCTTTGTTACAGAAGAAGATTGAGGCTATAATGGATGGGAAGTTTCTTGAGTTCAATATTGATGAAGAAGGTGAACTGAAATTTCGTACAAGATTTTGTGTCTCGTCTATTCTGGAAATAAAGAAGGATCTAATGGATGAAACTCATATATCTAAATTCTCTATAAATCCTAGAAGAAGAAAAATGTATGGGGACCCTTGTGATCATTTTTGGTGAGATAATATGAAAAAGGGATATTACTGACAACACTACAAGGTTCCTAGTCTATCAGCAAGTGAAGATAGAGAGACAAATTCCAAAAGGGGTGTTGCAACCGCTACCCATACCAGAAAGGAAGTGGGACAATATCACTATGGACTTCCTCACTGGTCTCCAGAGAACTTCCAAATGAAACAATGCAATATGGGTTATTTTTTATAGTCTCACAATGACTTCCCATTTTATCTCCATTCAAGAAGATTTTTCTATTGATCAACTTGCCAGGATTTACGTGAAGGAAGTGGTGAGGCTATATGGAGTTCCACTTTCCATCGTATCTGATTGTGATCCAAGGTTCACATCAAAATTCTAGAGAAGTCTTCAACAATCACTGACCACTAAATTAAATTTTAGTATGGCCTATCGCCCCCAAACTAATGGACAATATGAAAGGACTATTCAAAAACTCGAGGTCATGCTAAGACCATTCTCAATTGAAGTAAAGGTTGGATGGGATCAATATCTCCCTTTAGTTGAGTTCTCTTACAATAACAGCTTCCACTCGAGCATTCAAATGTCACCCTATGAATCTATATCTGGTAAGTGATGTAGAACTACTACTTTTTGGGATGAAGATGGTGAGAGAAAGCTTTCTTGGGACTAATATTGTGCAAGAGTAGACAGAAAAAGTCCATTCCATCAAACAACACATTAAGGATACTTAGATTCAGTAAAAGAGTTATGCCAACCACCATCGAAGGGACTCAGAGTATGATGTCAGTGATAAGGTCATTCTTCGAATTTTACCTAGGAAGAGAGTGATGAGGTTTTGGATGAAAGGGAAGCTCAGTACTAGGTACATTGGCCACTATGAAATCCTTGATCGCATGGAAGTATTGGCTTATTGAATTGCACTTCCTCCAAATCTAGAAAAGTTTCATGATGTCTTCCATGTATCCCTCTTGAGGAAGTACATAATTGACCCTTCACATCTACAAAACCAATAGGTGGTACAAATGGAACATGACCTCTCTTTTGAGGAGCAGCCGGTGGGGGTCTTGGATTGTAGATACAAGGTTCTACGCAACAAGACCTCCCACCTTGTTAAGCGGTCATTGAGAAACCAAAAATATGAATAACCCACATGTGAAACAGAGGAGTCTATGATGAAAAAGTACCCACACCTTTTCTCTTCTAAGGGTACGAGTTAAAAATTTCAGGGATGACATTTCTTAATGGGGGAAGAATGTAACGACCTGAAATTTTTAATAATTTTTGATACCTAATTTTGTGTATTATTTTATTTTATACTCAAAAACAATTTATTTTTATAAAACGAGTATAATTAAAATGAGACCATTGGGTTTCGACTGTTATATGACCGTGGGTCAATATAACCATTGGGAAATAAACTCTTAGTGTTGTGATTAATATTTATAAATACATGTGATCATGTTTAATTAAAAAAGAGAAATGATTTGATAGCCTCCTCTAATAGACTCGAGTCATTTGAAGCCCATCAGACGGAACTTGAGAAATATGTAGCACCACTAGGCTTTTCTCTAGACCAAACCCAAGATGAACTTCATCATGTGAAGTTAGAACGGGATCAACTTTGGGAGATGTTCAAGCTGATATAAATCACCACTCGGGCAATGTCGGCCAAGCCACCCCAACATTCTATCACCATAGCACACCTTACACTTAGGTCCTATGCTAGTGTTATAAGGGAAATTTAATAAGACCGTAGCTAATTCATGTAATCATTTTATATAAATTAAAATTTTTATTTCATCCTACAGTGAAGTTTGTGAATTTTCAAATGTCTGGATAAATATAGTACTCATATTATTGATCAATTTTAGAAAAATAATATTTTAAAATATTTATTTAAAACATACTTAATTAATAATGTGTAATTATTTTTAATAAATAGTCTTCTATATTTATGTTTAGTAAGAAATTTATATTATAATAAGATCAACTTATTTTTTGATGAATATTAAATTATGAAAAGTGATTTTATGCTTATGATTAGTAATGTGATCAAATAGATTTAGTAACATCCCTTAAGAAAGTATTAATATAATTTTGGCACCATGATTAAGTAATGTGATTCAGTAAAATAGGTAAATTACTTTTACATAAATTATTGGTCAAGTATTAGTTTTTTGGGTGAATAGTGTTTTTATGATAAAATTAATTTATAAATATTCAGATATTTTTTATAAAATGGAGTTCATTTTTTAATTCAAATAATCAATATTATGTTATGGTGATTTTTGGAAATTTTTCTGAAAATGTAGAATTTTCGGTGAATAGTGAAAATACAATTTTTAGTTTCGGGTGTTTAATGACAGAATTAACAATGTAATAACTCTATTACCATTCTGGTCGACTTATTAATAGTTATATAAGGTATGAGGTGTCCCAAGTGGTCAATAACATGGGTAAATACCATGGGCAAGCCAGTGGTTTTGCCAATACCCCCGATAAGCTGTCCCTTGGCCATTAATGACATGTCCCCTCACATCTCCTATAAATACCAAGCCATTACATCATTTATATCATTTAAAAATCCTCCCAAACAATTTTATGGTCCCGTTAGCACCAAAAGAGTCCTAAAAATGTTCCCTCAAGCCTCCCAAGTTCCGACCTTCACTCTTTTGAAGTTACTCTTCAAGGTAAGGGATTCTTTCACCCTCCTCTTTTAAGTCATGACTTTGTCTATATTATGTATTATAGTTAGTTTTTATTTTTTGGGGGATTGTTCCTATAAATATTTTATGCTATCCCATTCATGTAAATATGATGATATAACCCTTTCTACTCTCATCAATTGATATTTGGAATTTTTAAGTGACGTCATTAGGCTACGGAAGATAACATTTAGTGCCTCTCCAAGTACTTATAGAGATATCAAATATTACAGTGACTAAGAGGGATGATCTTCCTTTTTTGGTCCCTTTAGGAGTTACATCCTTCAAAAAGGTCCTCACATATTTGTCAGTTTCTTCTATTAGGACATGTTTTTCAGATATCCCTTCCATAAAGCTTCCACCTCAGTGCTAAATTATTGTCGAAGTATTTAAAAAAGAGGATATTTAAGAAGAAAATATTTGTGTGGATTTAGATTTATATTACCTCTCTCTAGTTTTTATATTCGACTATGATAGGCCACATAATTTCTTCTTCAGGTCATTCATAATCTCATGCAGATTCCACCATCTAGATAAATTCATGCTGCTTTCTAGATACATATTATGTATCCATCTAGATTTCGTGGATTAATTTCAGATCTAATAGCCTCAAGAATTTTGATGCTATAGTTTTTTTATTTTCTTTTTAACATGTTGATCATGGGATGTGCATCTTGGGGAGGGGTTAAGAATAATAGTTTTGTGGGTTTCATTATAGAGACATCCCAACCACTGCATTATCCTTCAAATCATTAATCGGTGGGGGACATACCAGGGTTATTTATTTTCTTAGATTATGAATTACAGTTTTTGTAGTGAAAATCATGTCCGTGAATTTTTATTAAACTAGATAAGGATTGAGAGCTTCCTTTTTGAGTCCTGATCAGTGCTACAGACACATTCTGGTGGTCAGAAAGAATTTTATTTCCTAGTTTCATTGGATCTATGAGGATTTCCGTACCTATTTGAAATTGGTGTATTTTTATATGAAAATCATGATAGGGTTCACAGTGGTGAATCATTTGGATGGATCAGTTCCTTTTAAAAAAAACCCCCTCTAGTGGTGAGTTTAGTCAAGATATCTCCAAGTCTAGTGCTATGAAGATACTTGATTGGGATCTATTGGAATTATATCCTCAACAAATATTGTAAGATAAATTAATAATTTGGTAGTATGTTCAATCATGGATAATGTTACCCATGCAACAAAAATTCTCCAATATAAGGGATGATGGGAGGATTATGCCTTTCAATAATAGGTTCAACTAACTTATAATGACTCAAAAATTTATATTTGTCTCTATGATGTGTTGTATTAATGAATGGAAGGATTCAACTAATGGGTTCATTAAAATTACTAATAGATATGGTATTCAGATTTTCCAGCGTAGAATAAAAGATAATGTTGCGTGTTCATCCCTAATAATCGTTCAACAATCAGTAATTGAGGAATTCAAGATAAGCATGGAATGTAACACTTGGAACATAAAATAGAGTATCTCATAGTATCGATATCTAATGGGATATTTAAAAAGTCCATTTTTATTTAATAATTCAATGAATATAGAGAAAATATTCAATTATGAAAACAAATTAAAAACATGTGTAGGGTTGATAAAATTGAATAATAGTGTTTTTACCATTGGACCAAGGCATGTTCTCTATAACATGAAACCATTGAATGGGACAATTTTACGGATGTGGAATATCATGAATTCACGCCTATAGGCTATAATATAGGTAACATGATTCCATTGTAAATCAAGGAAATGTCCGGATAGTCCAACTAATTAAGGTATCATTGGACTGATCTTTGTTTCATAAACTATAGGGGATGTAATTTAATGGAATTCCTTATGAGATATCTTCTTAAGGGACAAATATAAGACAAAATAGGAGGATAGGAAAGGTTAAAAGAAGTTGATGAAAAAAAATTTATGACTTATTTTTGGTATCCGCTAAGAGATAAATGATTTTTTTCATTATATTATCTGACATTGGTATATAACCCTATGTTAGATAAACTAGTCTTGTGAACCACTATTATTCCCAGGATGCCCATCGCTAAAAATCTCATTTTTGGAGGTATCAATATTCCCACAATTTTTCAAATCCATTTGGAACTATGAATAAAAGCCTATTCTAGATAATAGTTTCCTAGTTAATATGTTAGGTAAAAAAATCGATTTTGATGTCAGGGATATTTAGTCGTTGGTCTTTTAAAGACATGGTATATGCAAGAAGTGAATAGATTCCTGTACATCAAAAATCTTATACAAGGGTATCCCTTGTAAGATTAAATTTCTATACTATAGAAATAAAAATAAATCACTTCATACTGATTAGAATTTTTCAAAAAGTTTTTATATTAGGTTATAAATTCTACTGATGTCTATTACCAGAACACAAATCGGCATGTCACTCTCTTCATGGGAAACTAGTTACAATGGATCTGGAAGTTCTTGGAAAATAGAATGAATTTTTATGTGGATGAATATCCTTTTAAGGGTGTAAATAAATCATGTTTCCATGGAGTTATGAAGCATGTAGTGGAGGTAGAATATTGGAAAATGTTAGTCTAGAAGCTGTGTTTGACCCTATGGGTGGTGAGGAACAATGATAGATATAGCATAAATTTCCCTCCTCATCCTTTCCAAGTATGGATCAAGGATCTTATTGTGTATCAGGGTGCTATATTCATGGATTATCTGGATTCCATTGTGATCAAAATATTTCAACAAATAATTTTCATTAATATGGATGTAGATGAGACAACCAGGATAGATGGGACAGATTGAAGGCATCCATCACGGATCTAAAAATTAATGTGATTGACTCATTTAGAGATAGAGTAATGAGATGAGAAGGTATGGTCGTAGATTGTATGAGTTCAGTGATTCTAGTTTAATCCCAAATAGTGGTTTTAGTAATTCTACAGGGGACAAAATAATAGTTATTGGTACATGTATTATGTTTTGTTGGATTTAAAAAATTTTTATTGTAGAATTCAAATTAGATTATTTTATGTTGGTCAGTTCCCTTTAGGAGAAAGATAGATCTTATTGGGTGATAGAATAAAATTTCTATAAATAAAGTCCTTTCATAACTGTGTCATTCATGTTATCCATACATGGAGAGAATTAAATTTTTTGGTGGATGGCCTCTCATGTAAAGGGAATCCATGTGATAATTGTATATTAGATAGTTACATGGGGTCCATACAAGATGAATGTTAATCCATATTCCAGTGTGATTGTAGTGTCCTTCAACATTTTCTCCCCCTATTAATTAGTTGAATTTCAATTCATTTTTTTGCGTTTGTTTCAAGAATATAATTTTAATTTTCATCCTTCTGTTATTAAAATCATGTTTTGGGCAATAACTTCATCATTTTTCATGTATCATTATTTTTTTATATTTGATCCATTTACATTTATAATAGTAAAATCATATTTAGAATGTAAAAAATTAGGTACATATCATTTATATTTATTATATATGTATTTGAAGTTACCCATAAATGTTAGATATAGAAAATTAATTCCATCGTTCACGGATATGGTAGGTAATACCTACACATGAATATTGGTTTCATTTTAAGAATGGTTGTAATAAATTAAATGTAACAAATATATCAAATTTAATGAATATTTTTTTCATAAATATAATATTTATTATTGAAATAAACCTTTATTACTATCCATGTCAAAATAAAACAATAAAACTAATCACATCACTAAGTGGATGGTGTAGTCCCCATGTAAGCATGAGAGACATTATCATTTTCCAATAGATTGGATGTTAAGAAGGTATGAAACAAAATTAAATTATAAATTAATTAATTTGGGATCTATATTTTATGTCAAATTTAAATCCTATGTCAAATTATCCATGAAATATATTTCATAAAATTTATTCTCTTCGATAGCTTCAGGAATACCTAACCTCGAATCATAACGTACTATAATATAGTACACTATAATGTCCTAAACATTAAACATACTAGTATGAATAGTAATAAATTAATAATTAAATTTATAAGCATTAAACTCCTAAAAAATTCACTTTTTCTAAATTATTAATAAATATAAAAAAATCTTTTAATGAAAAAAAATTGTTTTAAAAAAATGATTTTTCTAAAAAAAATTACTGTTGCTTTATGATCATTATTTAAAATCAATGTTTACTAATATTATAAATTTATTTTTAAAAAATTATGATAATTTTTGAAATCATCATATTAAAAGTATCTTAGAGTTAATTTTTTGTATTATTATAAAAATTTTAAATTTTTAATGAATAGAGGAAAATACATAATTTTAATTAAAAACGACCTTTTCATTTAAATTATTTATAAAGTTAAATTATATTTCCAATTTGTTTTTATATGAAATGAGGTAAATTTAATATATATATATATATTAGTATAATTAATTTCATAGGAACAATTTACATATTGAATTATGATATTATATGATTGAATACTTTTGAACATTTTCTCATTGAAAATCCATTTTCTCATGATGTATGTGGGATAGATATTAAATTACATTTTGGAACATCTGTGATGTAAAGACGAAAAAATGATTAAATATTTGAAATAAAAATAATTTAATTTTTTTGATATGGTCAACATAATTTTTATCCATAATGAATAGTGGAAAAAATTATTTACTAAAGTTAAGGTAAAAATAGGTTACTATGGGGTTAAACTAATAAGACAATAGTTATAATGACCTAAAAATCAGTTAAAAATATATTGACATATTCTGACCTTATCAGGCCTACATATTTATAATAATTCATTTTATAACCAACTTTTATGTAAAAAACGTGGGTATAACGTTTTATTTTGAAACTTTACAAGTGTGCAACACAATGCATAAATAAAAATTGAACCCTCAATCCTCTACTCTTCAAACTTTCAAAACCTTTTTGATAAGAAACTAAATGACATATTCACATATAAAATTAAATTCAATCATTATTGATTTATTTTACATATTATAAATCTATTCAATGAATAATTTAGGTATAATTCAATAGAGGTGGTTTGAGAACATGCAAAGTTTTTAAATATCAGTTTTTCTTTTATTTCACTTTCCACCTCATTCAAATATAATTCATTTATATTTATATATTAATTATAGTATCTCCCATATACAGTTTTAGTATTATTTTATTGCAATTACCTATATCAATCTCCTCTTCCCTCAAATTTGAAATGAAAATATTGCTTGGGTGTATGGCAGACTGTCACCTCACGAACCGATGTGGCTCATTTTCTATCAACACCTCTCATGGTTATGTATGATGTAGGATAAAAACATATATATTTTTAAAAATGTAATTATACCTTTTAAATCATTATATCATTTATTTCTTCTTTTTTATAATCTATTTCATTGGGGGTATGATAATGTTGCTTTGGTGTGTGACATACTACTGCTTCATGAAGTGATGTGATTCGTTTAACAATAACGCTTTACATAGAAGTTAAAAGGGATAAATTTAATGAAAATATAACATATTAATGAAATAATTATTATATTAATGAGATTTTTATCACATTGAAAAGATAATATATCATTTTATTTCAGACCGTTTAACTCACTGAAAGATGATAACGTAGTCCATGTATGTGTTGAATAACACATTTGCATAGCATTGTGTCTATTTTTTCATCACCCCACTAAATGAATGATGTATTTGAAAATATTTAAATTTTTATTATATTATTAGTGGTATTATTCTAATTCAATAAATATAAAATATTTCTTACCAAAATTCCATAATGTTAGTTAAAAAAATTTGAATCTCTACTCATGCATACATACAACCTACTATCTATATGATCATAACACACATAATTTATCAATACTATATATAATTATTTAAATTTAAATTATAATTTATCTAAAAATATGATATTTATTCTATTATAATTATTCTAGAGTATTTTAATTAATAACTGCTTAAACCATAGTCAACCTACCAATGACATTTTTTACATCAATTCCAAATATCATCGAATCATCTAACATAGACATAATTAATTATGCAATCATTTATAATATGATTTTGAGTGAAATAAAATAAATAATACAATTTAAAAATGTTATTTTGATTGTATTTAATTTACTTCTATTAATTATTAATGTAAAAAAACATAGGAGATGAGTTAGACTCAATGTAATGGACTTCCGCTCAATTTCAGTTCATTGATACAAATTTTATTATTATACATATGATATCTTTTATATAATTTATATAATGACCATTTTATATGTTATATCATGGATCCACAATAATTCAAGGTATTTTTTGATTAAATTTACTGATTTAATTTATATTAATTTTAATTAATATGTACCATGTCGTAAAGAATTTTATAACTCAATTTCGTTTCATTTGGTTATATTACTTCATTATTATATTTGATATTGTTAGATTATGTATGAAACTACTTATGATTATCTTATGTCTTATTTCCACATGATTCATGTTTAATTATAGTGGATACACAAAATATATTTATTTATTAATTCTCACCTCAATGTTCTGATCTTTTCAGTGGTTTACTTTAAAATTTCACTTTAATTGGAATTTTAATACATGAGTTTCCATTGAAGGATATTATTTGATAATAGTTTAATTAAAAAATTAATTTTATTATCCTATAGTTACTGATTAAAATTTTCTGGAAATATTATTATTTTTCAACTCATTATTATTTTAAATTACATAGAAAATGTTTTAATAATATCATAATTCATATTTTCAATTGATCAAAAATTATTTTCCACACAAAACAAAATTTTCCATAAAAAATAAAAATTATTTTACTCCCTTTACTAAATTATAAATTTTTTATATTTTTCTCAATTTGATTTTTTGTAAAAAATCATGGAAACCTATTGATTTTTTAAAAACAAGGAGTATTTGAATTTTTCTAAAGAAATTGAAAGGAATTTTCATTTTAATGTACTTGGCTAGTAAAAAAATTTCGAACAACTTGACCACACAATGTTTTAATCATCCTTTATAGGTTTACAATATTATTTTAATTGAAAATTATTTTAATCTTTTTTCTGAACTTTTATATCTGAAATGATATTTTGAAAATTTAAATGATATTTTCCTCATGAATCTTTTTAAATATTTTTTAATGTTATTATTAATTATCATTTAAAACAATGATTTATTTTATATATAATATTCAAGTATATTATGAATTTATATCATCCTTATTATTCATATAGATAGTTTTTGATTATTCATTAAAAGGACAGTATTCAAATTTAATTCTTTTATTCATTTTCTAGTAATTAAAATTACCTTGAATTATTCACATCCATGTGATCATTGGAAAATGTCATTCGACAAAATATAAATATTATATATCAATTAAATGATTTTTTGTAAACGGTATGTCATTTATTCATTAGGTTTTATATATATGATGTTATTTATTTTGATGTGAACATAGTGATAAATATGTATTCTTTTTATAATTCATAAATTCAATAATAAGCCATATTTTTATGAATTAAATAAATTATTCAATATATATGAGGAATGAATTGGACATGCAGTGAATGGTGGGGCCTGAAATTATATAGTCACTTGATGCATCAATAGGTATAATGAGAGAAATTAGTTTTTGAAATTAAACTCATTTTAACCTGTATTTTTAAACTGACTTATTCGAGGACATAATGGTAGTTGTATCATGATGGATAAGAACATAAAATCTATTAATTAAAAATTTCCTTCATTTAAAATTGATTAATTATTACTATCAATGAAATTTTCACAATTTTACTATCCTTGAATATAATTCACTCTCATATTAATGATTAAATGTGTAACGTCCCGGTTCTGAGTGCCGCTCAATGGGTACCCCGGACCCTGTTCGCCACATGATCTCTAGCGCATTTCCCAAAACACCAGAGGATACTGACAAGCAGTGAGGGCCCAGGTCTGATAGTGGGGAAACTATGCCCTCATTTATCAAAGTGTAGCACAACAGAATAGAAAATAAAACATACCTCAACAGAGAAAGTAGTAAACCATACACAACTGAAATAACCAACAACAGTGCATATAACCCGAAGTATGTAAATGATGATGCTACATATCTCATGTTCTACGAAAACAGCCAGAACATGTTATACATAAATACATTACACCAAAAGGAAGACTATAGAAAAAAAGAGTAAAACAGCTGGCTGCGGCATCGCGATCCTAGGCTCGGTCCCATGCCCTCCTCCTCAGCAACAGTCAAATACCTATATAGGGACTCTTTCCCCTATCCACACCTACAACAACATAATCTGTTTGGGCTGAAAAGCCTGACCCAAACAGGGTGTGAGAAATAAATTCCCAGTAGGCACCCACCAAAGGCCCGTGCCCAACTATTTGTAAACATGAAACAATAGTGCAATAGTAAAATGCAATAATGTAAGAAATACCCAAAAGTAACTAATTACCAGTTATATAGCCATTTAATTATCCGTTTAATACAGTAAATTTAAAATACCACCACAGTGAATATTCGAAATAACCAGATAATGTCCTCAGACATGTAAACTCTTACCCTCAGGTAATGAGTATCCAACATAAGAAACTGCCCTATGGAATGATATGGTTTTCCCTCAGGTGTAGGTAGTGTCACCCTCAGGCACAGAATTAGATACCCTTAGGCACGGAAGAAGTTTCCCTCAGGCCGAAATAAATACTGCCCTCATGCTAAAATGTGAAGTGCCCATAGGCTAATCATAACAATTCCCTCAGGCTAAACAGACAGTCGGTCCATGCCCAACATTTCAAAATGAAATATGAAAGCAATTCCTTGCAAGGAAATTCTACAATTATTACATTAAAAGCATACCCTCGAGCACCCTGGCCAAACAGCTAAATAGTGGAACACACCCCTGGGGTGGTTCGAAATACAAGAAATGATCACAAAAAGTTGTTTTACAAATTATTCAATTATCATTAAAGTTATAGGAAGTTAATATAGCCACGACCTCAGCCACAGGACACCCCAACATGGGTTTGTGGCACAAAAATGCACAAAACGCACAACAATTGGAAAAATTAACACAAATCCACCTACCTTATACGCCAACGATCATTATACCCGAACACCGACTCTAGAAATGACCAATAACGGTGTAGATCTGACAAAGAACAAAACCCGCTCAAATATAAATAACTTAAATTAGGAGAAGAATTTTTAAGAAGTACCCTAGGAGAAGATAGGTCTTACCCATGCGGTTCCAACGAGTATCATCCGAGGCGGAAACTGATTCCAGACAAACACCCATCAGATCTTCAAAGGTATGGCCTCCTCCTTTAGCTCCAAAACGGCTCAAATGCCTCCTATGCCAAAAGATGAGTCTACTACATGTTTTAAGCCTAAAAAACAAAGTACACAGTGTGTACTTTCAAGTACACAACGTGTAATCCTTTCATTTAACTATTCACCTGGTGGCTTCCCACCAGCGTGGCGCTGTTCACTTTCCCACATGTGTACATGGAATGTACTCCTGAATACACGGTGCGTACTGTCGCCCAGTTGGTGGCTTTTCCACCGCCTTACTTTTTAGCTTGTCGACTGACTACACGGTGTGTAAATGACCACTACACGGCATGTAGTCGGTTCCTACACCCTTTGTCGGCGACATGGATACACACCATGTGTACTCATCCCTACACTGCGTGTGGAAAATTACACGGCCTGTAGTTCCAAAATTTAGGATTTTTCTCCCTTTTGCATATTTTCTCAAAAACACTTAAGGAAAAGGGAAAATAAGAAACCCATACCTCAAAATAAGAATCGGGTTCTTACAAACATCCCCCTTATAGAAATTCGTCCCAAAATTTCCCTTCCAATGGTGGTGAAGATATAGCCGTGAACAACTCTAGCCACTGAGCCCGTACGTCGGCTTCCCACTCCCAGGTCTCATCCTGCACTCGGCCATGCTGCCATAGCACCCGTATGAGAGGAACTGACCGGCCTCAGAGAACCTTCGTGCTCCTGTCAACGATACGAATTGGATGATCCTCAAATGACACATATGCTTCCAGCTCAACCTCCTCAGGCTAAAAGATGTGAGACGGGTCTGAATGGTAGTGGCGCAACTGAGATACATGGAAGACATTGTTCATGGCTCGGTATCGCTGCGGTAACCGCAATTGATAAGCAACCTACCTGACTCTCTCCAGAATCTTATATGGCCCCCCATACCGCGGTGAAAGTTTACCCTGTCTCTTGATCCGCTTGTGTCGCAGCCACGACGAAACACGCAAGAAAAACTGATCCCCGACCACAAACTCCAAAGGTTATCTGCAATGATCAGCATTTGACTTCTGACAAGACTCTGTGATAGCTATCCACTTCTGAATCAACTGGACCTGCTCATATGTCTCCTGCACGAGCTACGGCCCCAGTAAAGCTACCTCACCTACCTCTAACTAGCACAAAGGTGATTGACATGGCCTACCATATAAATCCTTGTATGGTGTCATCTCAATAGTCTCTTGGATGCTATTTTTATAGGCAAACTCGACTAAGGGTATATGCTTCTTCCATGAGACCCCAAAGTCAAGGACGCATGCATGCATCATGTCCTCTAGCACCTGTATCGTACACTCTGACTGGCCATCGGTCTGAGAGTGGTATGATGTGCTCAGAAGCACCTGTGTACCCAGCACCCTCTAAAAAATATTCCAGAAACGAGAGTTAAAGCATGTGTCCCTATCAGAAATGATAGAACGAGAGTCCCCGTGAAGACGTACGATCTCTCGGATATACAGCCTTTCTAGCTCGTCAACACCGAAGGTCTCCTTAATCGGCAAAAAGTGAGCTACCTTCGTGAGTCTATCCACAAAAACCCACATGAAATCAATTCCACGAGGTGATCTCGGCAAACCAGTTACGAAATCCATCGCGACATCATCCCATTTCCACTCCATAATGGGTAACTGTTGTAATAGTCCAGCTGGTCTCTGATGCTCCTCCTTCACCTGCTGATTGGTGGAACACCCTGTAACAAAACCAGCTACATCTCTCTTCATACCCGGCCAACAGTACTGATATCTCATGTCACGGTACATCTTCGAAACCTTGGGATGAACTGCCTAAGCTGAAGCATGATACTCCCACATCAGCTCCTCGCGTATATCCCCTAGAACCCACACTCATCCATGGAAATGAAAAACCTCTTCATCGCCTATCGTCCAACCAGGAGGAGGGTCCTCACATGCCACTAACTCCCATAGAACTAGGCCTTTTGAATCAGATAGCCATCTCATCTTCACTCTATCCAGGAGGATAGAAGTCATAGATAAAGATGAAATATAAGTCTGCCCCTGACTGTTTTGAACCTCCAAATGCATCTTAGATAACAAAGCCATGAGCTGCCACTCACCACTGGCCTCTTGCACTGCCTGTATCTGAGTCTTCCTGCTCACTGATTCAGCTACTGCATTTCCTTTACCAGGAGTATAGGCAAGCTCAAAAGTGAAGGAATGAAGGTATTCGACCCGTCATCACTGCCTCATATTTAAGTCACGCTGATTAAAAATATACTTGAGACTCTTGTGGTCGGTGAAACCCAGAAAATGCTCCCCCAAAAGATAATGTCTCCAACAGTACAACGCATGAACAACTGCTGCCAACTCGAGATCGTGCGTCGGGTAATTCCTCTCATGTGGCCTCAACTGCCGAGACCCGTATGCCACAACTCAGTCGTCCTGCATCAACACTACTCCCAGCCCAATACCTGTGGAATCACAATAAACATTATATCTCTTCCCCTACTCTGGGAGTATCAGGATTGGTGATGATGTCAACCTTCCCTTCAGGTCCTAAAAAGCTATCTCGCAAGCTTATGAAAATATGAACATCACACCCTTCTTAGTCAAACCCATCAACGGCACTGCTAAGCAGGAGAAGCCCTGTATAAAATTCCTGTAGTAACCAACCAGACCTAAGAAACTCCGAATCTCAAAAACCTTCTTAGGTTGTTCCCAGGAAACTACTTCTCTCACCTTCTCTGGGTCTATTGAAAGTCCTACCTCTGAGATGATATGACCCAGGAAGTGAATCTTTTCCATCAAAAATTGGCACTTCCAGAGATTCGCATACAACCGATGCTCTCTCTGTGTACTCAATACGTTCTCAATATGGGTTTCATGGTTCTGTCGAGTGTGAGAGTACAACAATATGTCACCCACGATTACTACCACAAAAGAATCAAGATACAGAAGGATCACACGATTCATCAAAGCCATGAAAACTGCTGGTGCGTTTGTGAGTCCGAACAGCATAACTGTATACTCGTATAGACCATACCTACTCCTGAAAGTCGTGAGAGGCATATCATATAGTCTAACGTGCAGCTACTAATATCCTGATCTCAGGTCTATCTTCGAGAACACTCGTGCTCCAAGAATCTGATCAAAAAATCATCATTCCTCGGTAAGGGATATCAGTTCATAACCGTCAACTGGTTCAGCTTCCGATAATCCACGCAAAGTCTGTGGGTATTGTCCGCCTTCTTTGGGAAAATGACTAGTGAACCCCAAGGAGAAGTATTGGGTAAGATGAAACCCTTCACCAGAAACTCCACTAACTACCTCTTGAGCTCCTGCAAATCAGGTTTTGCCGTCCTATAAGGAGGAATGGACACCGGTGTTTCTCCTGGCACAAGCTCAATAGAGAAATCCGCCTCACGCTCCAGAGGTAGACCTGAAAAGTTATCCGGGAAGACATCCCTAAAACAATCACCCACTGGATAGAGATCTGTCTAATAAGTCCCTTGGTCATCCAGATATAAACTCTCAATCTAGGCAGTGACTCCACCTTTCCCACAATGCTCTTTTCCAACTCGACTTGCCTGAACATTCCATTCACCCTTGTATAAAAACTCTCTTCCCTCTGGTGACATGAAACACACCCTGTGACGATAGAAGTCTAAAAAGGATTAAAAGGGATCCAAACAGCCCATCCTGAGAATGATTTCATATATCGTCATCTCTAGGACATAGAGGTCCCAAAGAAAGTGACACCCAACAACCTCAATGGGGCACTCCGTGCACTGACGCAAACCAGACGTTCTAGTCCCCAAGGGATTGTCTAGCGTCATGATATCAGAATATGTAGAAACACAGAGCCCAAGGCTCTCTACTACAGGTACAGATATGAAAATATGTGTTGCACCTATATCAAAAGGCACTGAAGATAAGACATAAGATACTAAAATAGTACCTCTAATTGTTGATGGTCTGGTATCCTACTCCTGCTGGGTCTATTGCACTGCATATGCCTACCTAGTGCTGCGGCCCTGCGACACAGCCTGGGTACCCTGAGCTGTCACACCCTGCTACCTCTGAGATCTTGGTGTCTAGATACCACAACCACGACCACCATATCTACTTTAATTCAATGATGTAATCCAGTTTCCAGACATGTAAGAATCCACTGGTCCTTCTCCCGCACACAGAGTCTGCACAGAACCCCTCTCACTAGCCACTGGTAAAAACGCCCGACAAAAGCGTAGCAGATGACCCATCTTGCAGCAAGATCGACACTCCACTGGGTCTTGTGGACACTGTGGCCTCTTGTGCCCCTCTCTACCACACTGGTAGAATATAACCTGGCCACCTGAAGCATTCTTTTTACTAGTACTGCTGCCCTGAGAGAAGTCTATCTTTCTCTTCCTCTTGCCAGCAGAAATAGTACAGGTAAATGGTACTGAACCACCCTAGCCCACACCACTAGATTCCCGCAGGTTCCTCTCTGTAATTAGTGCCTTGTTCACGATGGCAGGTACAGTAGGCAACCTGAAGACATTCACCAGCGATCAGATGTCATACCGAAGACCATCCTTAAAACGCATGGATCTTAGCATCTCATCACCCACCAGCACGGGTGCAATGCGCTGAAGCTCTGTAAAACGAGATGAACAATCCATCACTGACATAGTGCCCTGCTGCAGATTCATGAACTCTCGAGCTCTATCTGCCCGCAGCGTCTGCAGGAAGAAAAAGTCATAGAAGACTGCTTGAAAGTCTTCCCATGCCAGGTCCATATGATTCTCTTACTGGGTTGTAACAACCCACTATCTCTTGGAAGAATGACACAGCATGTATGTCGTGATCTTGACCCTCCACCCTGGAGGCATCTCAAGATAATCTAAAATAGTCTTCATCGACCCCAGCCAAGACTCTATAGCCTGTGTTCTACCATCCCCTGATAATGTAGGCGGATGCTACTGCTGGAAGATACGTGTCAGCTCGGCCATAGATGTGGCAACCTGCGGTGCTCCCTGAAAGGTCTGCATGAACCGAAATAAGCCTTCACGGAACTACGCCTCCGCCCCTGTGTCCAGTATAGCAGCTGGTGTCGCATCTGGCCCTGCAGGAGGATCAACTTGTAGCCTATGGCCCACCATATCTGGAGTAAAATCGTCGCCACTCTCTTGGCGAACAACACGCGTTCTCCTAGGCGGCATGACACTACAAGGTCAAAAGAACACATTAGAGTCAAGATTTTTAAGGTTGAAATGAAGAAACAAAAAAGGGGACAAGAGGAAGAAGGCATCTCAAAATTTTCAAAACAAGACTACACAACATGTACTTGACTTCCCATCCTCTTCCTGTGTGCTTCGACACGGCTATGCCACACTGCTCTCGTTAAACAGAACTACATGGTGTGTACTTAATCTACACGTCTTGTATGGTGTTATTTTCCAACTACCAGGTCGCTTGTGACATGGCCATCTACTCTTCTTGAAACTACACAGCGTGATACACCCACACATGGCGTGTACATAACCCCATTTCCCCCACCCACACAGATATGTCCACACGGTCTGTTCTCGGACAATACTACACGACATGTCCTCAAAGTTACATGGCGTGTTCAAGGAATGGTGACATCGACCCGTGTTGTTAGTGACACGGCTGAGTCCCGAGGTCACACTTCACGGCGTGTTTATCATTGACACAACGTGTTCTATATAAGAGTTCACTGACCCGTGTTGTTAGTTACACAGATGGACTCCGGGTCAACACTACACGGCGTGTATATCTGGTACACTACATGTTTTTACCCAAACCCTTCCCTATCCCGTGTCGCTGCCCACATGATTTATGACACAGGAAGAGACTACACGACGTGTGCTTAAAAAGTTCATTTTTCTTCCGAAACAGAAGGCCATACATGGCATATGTAAAAGCACTACACGGCGTGTATACTGGGTTTCCAGACAGTATGCCTCAGAAACTTCCCCAGAACCCAAAAAATACTGAAAAACAACACCTAAGTGTCAAATTCCAACCCGTGAGGGCCCATACTCCCCACGAATCAATGTTTGATAGCTTATTTGTGTTATAACATAATAACAGTCAATGATCCACCAAATTCCAGTCAATTGGGGCCCATACTCCCCAGAAACCAATGTTGGGCGTCCATTATATGATCAACTCACACAAATATTACCCAATCAAATAGCAGGTATTGTATAAGTGCAGCTATCACGATAGAATGCTTTTATATGACAACAACTATCACATCAACAAGCAATTTTCTAATGCTCCTACATGGCATGGAAACTATGAATGGCATTTGATTCTAGCATGTTCCTAAAAGATGCATGAGATGACATAACCTCATCTCATCGGGTTGCACTTAAATAGAACCCACCAATAAAATATAAAAACACAATACAAGTGTGTCACCCAATGGTGAAAAAATTTCAACTGTGAAATTTGCAAAACTGAAATAATTTCAAAAATACGAGGTAGACTGTCTTTTTTCCTATACACGGGTTAGCTATGCTCGGGCACAACTTATTACCAACTACTGGTCCATCCTATCCCCGACTAAGGCTCCGAATAGTTAGTCAAAGAAATGAAACTACTCTAATACCAATTTGTAACATCCCGGTTCCGGGTGCCACTCAACGGGTGCCCCAGACTCCATTCGCCACATGACCTCAAGTGCATTTCCCCAAACGCCAGAGGCTGCCGACTAGCAGCGAGGGCACAGGTCTGATAGTGGGAAAACTATGCCCCCATTTTTCAAAGTGTAGTGCAACGAAATACAAAATAAAACATATATCAACAGCGGAAGCTGTAAACCATACAAAACTGAAATAACCAACAGCAGTGCATATAACCAGTCGTATTTAAATGATGATGCTACATGTCTCATTTCTAACAAAACAGCCAGAACATGTTATACGTCAATACATTACAACAAAAGGCAGAGTAAAGCAAATCAGAGTAAAACAGTAGGTAGCAGCATCGCGAGCCTAGGCTCGGTCCCATTCCCTCCTAAACCTCAGGAACAATCAAGTACCTGTATAGGGACACTTGCCTCTATCCACACCTGCAACAACGTAATATGTTTGGGCCGAAAATAATGACCCAAACAACGTGTGAGAAATAAATTCCCAATAGGCACCCACAAAAGGCCCGTTCCCAACTATGTGTAAACATGCAACAACAATGCAATAGTAAATTTCAATAAAGTAATCAGTACACAAAATTAACTAATTACTAATTATATTTCAATTTTATTATCCATTTAATCCATTAAATTTAAAATACCACCATAGTGAATATTCTAAATAACCAGCTAATGTCCTCAGACATGTAAACTCCTACCCTCAGGTAAAGATTATCTTACACAAGAAACTGCCCTCAGGCGTTACAAAGTTTTCCCTCATGAGTAGCTAGTGTCGCCCTCAAGCACAGAATCAGTTGCCCTTAGGCACGGAAGAAGTTGCCCTCATGATGAAATAACTACTGTCATCAGGTTAAAAAGTGCAGTGCCCACAGGCTAATCATAACAACGCCCTCAGGATAAACAAATATTCGTACCATTCCCAACATGTCAAAATGCAGAAATCAAACAATTCCTCTCAAGGCAATTCTACAATTACTACATTAAAGGCATACCCTCGGGTACCCTGGCCAAACGGCTAAGCAGTGGAACACACCCCCGGGGTGGTTTCGGATCCAAGAAATGATCCAAAACAGTAGTTTTAAAAATTATTCAATTACCATTACAGTTTAAGGTAGTTAATATAGCCATGGCCTCAGCCAGACGACACCCCAACATGGGTTTGTGGCACAAAAACACAAAAAACGAACAACATTTGGAAAAATTAACACAAACCCACATACTTTATATGCCAACAAGGGTTATACCGGGACACTTACTCCAGAAATGCCCAATAGAGGGGTAGATCTGACGAGGAACGAATCCCAATCAAACGTAAATAACATACGTTAGGAGAAGAATTGGTAATCAATACCCTAGGAGAAGAGAGAGCTTACCCGTGCAGTTCCAACGAGATTGTCCGAGGTGGAAACATATTCCAGATGAACACTTGGTGGATCTTCAAAGGTCCAGCCTCCACCATTGGCTCCAAAATGGCTCAAATGCATCCTCTGTCAAAAGAGGATGCAACTTCCTATTTTAAGCTGAAAAAACAAAGTACACAGCATGTACTTCTAAGTACACGGCGTGTACTCATTTCATTTAACTGTTCACATGGCGGCTTCCCACCAGCGTGGCACTATTCACTTTCCGACATGAGTACACGACATGTACTCCTGAGTACCCAGCGTATACTGTTGCCCAACTGGCGGCTATTCCAACGCCTTACTTTTTAATCTGCTGGCTGACTACACGGCTTGTAAAGGACCGCTACCCGGCGTGTAGTTGGTTCCTACACCCTTCGTCACTGACATGGCTATACGCCCTGTGTACTCATCCCTATACAGCAAGAAGTAAACGAAATATGGAAAAGTATACGGTGTGTAGTTCCAAAATTTTGGATTTTCCCCATTTTCCATATTTTCTCAAAAACACTTCAGGAAAAGGGAAAAGAAAAAACCCATACCTCAAAATAAGAACTGGGTTCTTACAAAATGGTACATTTGATCATTTATTTACCTTTTCATATTGGATATACCTAATCAATTCATGATATTCATGAAATTCAAATTTTATTTTCGTTAAATTATTTTCATTTAAATATTCATTATTCATTATCTCTTCATAATAATCTAGTAATTTAAATATAATATCTTTTTAATTATTTACCATTCCATGTTGATTATGATAATTGATTTATTAAAAACTATAATGTGAAAAAACCTTACAATGTTTTTGAGCTAAAAAATAATTTTTAGCCTATTTCAATAATCCATAAAGAATACTATGGATTATATGAATGGATATTATATAATGAACAAATCCATTCTCAAAAATCATTTATGTAGTAATTTTGGATTTCTAATGGTATATAGGAAACATGTATGTATCTATTTAACTTGTCTAATTAACTATTTTTTCCATTAATATGTGATTACTTGTTATATATTAAAATATGGTAAATTAGACACAAGTTCTTTGTTAGTGGAGTCAAGGAATCTATAGATACAGATAGAGGTTTTTTAGTAGATCAAATGGGAACTACATTTAGGAAACATATATTAGGGAACAAAAACCTATGTTGTAATTTAAGGATAAATATAGAACAAAATCCTAATTATTTTGGGAGAATAATATTATGTGGCTATTATTATATATAGATCCCTTTCCAGTCACATGAAGATGAACATGTTTCTATAACATATGTACCATGGAATATATCTATGAAAATGGGGCACACATTTTGACTTGATCATCACTTGGTTCATGAAAACATCCCTTAATACGCACATGGTTTGACACTCCTAAGGGATATTCTTATGATAATTCATATTTTTTTGAAAATAATTATTACAAATTTGAAATGGAAGATATCTCCAAGGAATAAATATTTATGATTATGATTTTATTTTTGGGTATATCTTTCAATTTATGTTATGTATTTCACAATTTTAGGGATTGAAAATTTTGTTTCATAATTAAGTGATCTAATATAGTCTATTCCATTATTTTGAATCGGTTCATATCTGATAGAATTGGAATCACATCAATGTACACAATACATAGATCAAAATTGATCATTTCTATTATCTACATAATATAATATATCTAAGGGAAGTAATCTACTAATATTTCTCATCATATGAGGGCACAATGTCATGTGATAACATGATATAGAAATAATAATCTACATATTATGACTTTAAAGGAAATCAAGTAAATATAAGGGTGATAGAGAAAGTTATAGATAAATGGAGGAAGGTAATGATGGATTTTATCTCATGTGATAATTTTGGAAAAAACACCATGATAGTTTCCTAAAGGTAATGGGATTTTGTTATATGTGTAGAGAGAAATTCCATGATGCCCATGTATTAACTGTATATAAAAAGAATTAAAATTTCAATTCATATTCTATTTTATGATGGGGACTATGAAAAAAATCACAAATATGAATGGAATATAACTCAATAGTTTCTAATAGATTGTGGTTAAGATTATGCTAATACTTTTTTCAAAGAGGAATGAATAATGTTAGTGTTTTGGGATTCATGGATTATGTCATTTTGTTATTTTATCAATGATATTATATTTATAAGAATTATGAATTCTATATAGATTTTATTGAAATACGTTTTCACTAAGGATTTGAAATCAAATGTTGTTTGGTTCCAGTGACCAATAAACAATTTTCAGTGGCAAGTAAAATTCCTGGTAAAGACATTGTTCATGGAAAGATAAGCCATAATATGTTCCTAATGTTGACATCATGACGTTTTTATAATGTGATGATTGTTATGTATAAATAAAATTTTATAGTAATGGCTACATTGGTATTTATTAATGAGTTATTGAAAAAGTTACTTATTTTATCATTTATAAAGTTGACAACAATTTTTGGATTGAAGGAACATATCCAATATTATATTTTTTTATGTAATGTGGAAGAATTCATTTTTATAATACGTTTTTAGGGTAAATAATTTTATAATAATGTTTTAAGAGAATAAATTTTGATGGTATTAACATGTTCGGTATGTAATGACAAATAGCTGCTTAATATTGATTTTGATATTAATGATAAGTTCAATTTTGAAATTTATTAGAATTATTTATAAATTTATTTGTGTAAAATTTTTTCAGGGTCATAATTTTTACCATTAATAAAATGGATTATGTTTAAATATGGAAGTGGTTTTATATATTAATATATTATGTCACTCTATAATGATTTTGGAATATTGGATAAGCTATAATAACCATTTTGTTATAAAAATTACTTGAGAACAATGAAATGACTTATTATTTTCTTATGGATCATAATAAACATTAAAATTAAATATTAGTGATTCATGAAAAATATTCATTTTTTGGATATCCATTTATTGAATTAAGAGATGAATTGGAAATTCATTAAAGAATAACAAAATGATATAATTGTGATTATTACATAAAATTTGTCATGTTTGTATATCAATTTATATTATTATAATGTAAATTAATATATAAATATTAATAAATGGATCGTGAAAAAACATTATTCTATTACCCTCATATCATATGAATTGAATGATCCCTTAACATATCACTTATATAGGGGTGTTTATCATTTTACTTCTATGATCACTAACTTTATTATTACTAATGATCTCTTTAACAATATATTAATTAGTGGGTGTTAGTATTATCTTCCATGTTAATATATTTATTTCCAACCAAATTTCTCTCACATGGAATCATTGTAATATATTTTTATAGATGACCTTCATACTTAATTTCCATCTTATTAAGGGATATTTTTTTATCTTTTCTCAGGATGTAAGATTTCAATAAATGTATTTAAAATTTTAAAACTGTTCACTAACTAGATCATGATAATATTATGAAAAAAAATATTTAAGAAGGAAAGAATCGAGAACCCCAAAATTACAAAACAAGAACATTATATTTGATAACTTATGTGAAGATAATAAAAATTATTTACAATAGTTATAGTTAGCATGGGTTTACTGGTGGTTAAATGAAAAATATAATAGTTTAAATGTACACAAATTTTTTATTGAATTGATATTATTGGAATATTTAGACCTTATCATGTATTAGGATAAAAATCCTAATTTTTAAGATTTTAGTTTGTGAATAACATGGGTAAAACCTATTATATTAATAAATTAGCTGTGAGCCACTCACCAAAACTATAAAATTATACCCCATATCCTCTAATACTCACAACTAAAAACCATTTTTTCTTGGACAAGACCTAACTAAATAACTTCATAAATTACATCCCCTCATCTTTGAAACATTGTTTTTATAAAAAAATCCATTCTAGTAATCTTTTTTTTATAATATTATAGAAGGGGTCTGAGAATAATAAATATTCCTAAATATGGTTTTTAATCTATTTCTTATTCCTCCAAAATAAAATAATATTAATTTACACTTATATAATAATTTCAGTATCTCCCATATATTGAGATTGTATTATTGTAATGTAATAATATATACACACATCCTCTTCCCTTGAATGGGAAATGATAATGTCTCTCCTGTGTACATTGGACTACCGAATCACAAAATAATGTGAATCATTTACCATAAAAAACTATCATCATTGGAATTGATGATGGATAGAGGGAATATAAATTTCATTTATAACAAAATTATATATATGGAGTCATTATATTATATATTTATATGTTACAATTCTATTTTTATTAACGCTTTACATGGAATGTAATAAGGATAAATTTTATGAATATATGTGATAAAAATGACATTATTATGATATTAATTTCATATTTATAATTATTATAAGAAAACATATCAATTTATTTCTTACTTTTTCACTCAATAAAATATGATAAAATTGTTTTTGTACCAATGTATTACCTCTTTCAGAAAGCCAAGTGTCTCTATTTTCCTCAACACACCACATGGATGATATATTTAAGTTTCAATAATGATATAATATGGTATTAAAGATATTATTATCATTATATAATGATAAAGTATTGTTTACCTCTTTTCCATAATCATTGTAAAAAAGGGTATCGCTACTCATGTGTATGTACAACCTACTATCTCAATGATCATAAAATAATTTAATTCCCAAAATCATATTTCATGACTCTTCATAAAATTATTATTGATGTATAAATATTATAATTATTTTATCATTATTATTCTTCATATGATTAAATAATGAACTCAATAACCATAGTCAATGTACTATATTTATTTTTGACACATAAACTAAATATCATCAAATCATCTGACACAATATTCAATGATTATGTAATAATATATAACATCTGTATAAGGTTAATAAAATTAATAAAAATATAAAAATAATATGTAAATAAAATATATAATTTGATTATTTTTTATTCATGATTATTAAGAACAAAAATAATTATTCAAACTCAATGTAAGAGCCATTATCTCTATTTACCTGTAATGAGGCATATTATAAAGTTATAAACATAATTTAGTATATAATGAATGTACTTACTCATTTATATCTAATAACATAACTAATTAACTATTCATGCTATTTTAAGTTTCTATATATATTTTTTCATCCAAGGGACTTTTAATTAATTGATATAATTTGGTAAATAATTTAATTACTCAATAACTTTCTATTTTTTTATATTACTGGTTTGTTTTCCTTGAAATAATAGGATTATATGTGTATTTAATTCTTATAATTTTATGATTTATATACAAATTTTTATGGATATAAAATTAGGATAATCATATTCCATTCATTGATTAACTATCACATTAAAATTATGATCTTTATTAGTGTTTACACCACAATCTCATTTTAATCAGGATTCTTTATATGTCAATTTTCATTTAATGAAGTTAATTGATTGTGGTTTGATAAAACCATTAATTTTATTCTCATATGTCTATTTATGAAATTTTTCATTTAATAGGAAAAATTTTCACTCTTTGGAACTTAAACTGATTGAGAATCTTTTATAATAAAATCTGACATTTTTTTATCTTCTGTCAGAAATATATTCTATTACAAAACAATGTTCCCTAAACATGTCTTAAATTTTGTGTTTAAACCTCATTAAATATATTTATTAATGAATTTTTTACAAATTTTTATTTTTTAAGATAATATTTTTTGGAATCATCATGTCATTTTCAAAAGAAGGACCATTTTTAATTTACAAAAAACATGAAAGGAATAGTTGTTTTAATATAATATGAATTTATATAATTTCTTACCATAATGGGAGCTGCATGTTTTAAAAATTCCAATATAATTATTACATTTTATTTTCAAATGAATGTTTTTTATATTGTTTTGTGAAATTAAATGCTATAACGTGATTTTCAAAATGAAATGTATGTTTTCCTAATGAATGTTTTTAAATATAATTTTATTGTATTTATATTAGTCAATGATGACATTCAATTTTTTTAAAAATGATAATCAATGCAATTGTTGTATTTTTACCGTCATCAATCTTCTAATAGATTAATTATTATTATTTTGACCAAGCATAGTATTAGAATTCAATTACATGGTTTATTTTTTGTTCATTAGTATTACCTTAAATTATTAATTTTCATGTGGTAATTGGACATTAAATTTCCTTAAATATATGTATTAATTATCCTGGATATGTTTATTAAAAACAATATAAATCATTTATAAATACATTTTTATTCATTAGATATTATTTTTTATCTGGGGAAATATTAATAAATACACATTCTTTATATAAATAAAATATTGGAGGATATTACACAATGTTTGAGAATTGAATAAAATATTTGATATATGAGGAATGAATTGGAAATACTGTGATAGGTGGGACTTATACTTTTATATCACATTAATGAATCGATAAGTCCTATGAGTTAAATCATTTTTCCTAATTACATAGGTTTCAACCTTTAGTTTTGTACAATCTTGTGAATCGTCTTGACAGTAGAGGTGTCATGATGCATGATATAATGATTTCCAATAATTTTCAATTTCTTTCATTAGGAAATCAGTAATTTTTAGTGTCCAAGAAATTTTCATATGATATTATGTCTCCTTATATTTCAGTCACAGGTTATTAATTAAATAAAATGTTTGTTTAGTTATTTAACATTCTATACTGATTATACCTTATCTTTTTATGATAATCATGTTAATTAAATGGTAGGTGTGATCATTTATTTCAATTTTCATATTCATTAGTAATTATCCTTTCATGGAAATCATGTTATTTATGTGAAATATTTTTTAATTTATGTTCATTTACAATTTTATTATGCGAATTGTTTAATAATAACTTCCATTATACTTAACCCTTAATGTACATTTTATCTCACCTTTTTTTCTATTCTTATTAATCAATGAAGTGAATAGTAATTTATATGAAATGATATTCTAGAGGCTATAATGTCATTATTCAATGAATATTATGTTGTAATTTTTTTTATCAAAATTTAATTGGGGAATAATGTATATATCTAGGGTACCCAGACTACTAAACTATTCAACCCTTCAGGGCGTGATTCCTGGTATATATGCCAATGTAATAAAAATACCAATCCATCATTTAACTATAGTTGGGTATGTTACTAGGTGGATATGAAAATATAAATCCTTATGAATTAATATTTCATAAATATCATGTGAATATGATAAATAGATAATTATTTATATCTTTGATAGGTATTGATGTAAAAATAATTACATCAGTTTGTATGGTGGTAGTTTGTTGTACACATGATCGATGATTATGTTTCACATTTTATGAAATCAGTGAGTGATGATGGTTACCACACTAGAATAAAAGAATATATATGTATATTTTAGATAATAATGGTCTTATATCAGCATATTTTAATAATATTTGAAGGTGTTGGATGATGAAAATAAATAAATAAAACTTTTTTTAATGAAACCTCTTCATCAGATAACATCCTTATGTTATCACAAACATTTCCCTCAGGGGGTTTCTTAATCAAAATAAACCCTCTTATACATGAGTATAGATTTATAGAATTTATTTGTGTAGTAATTGGATGAACATAAATGATATTGGCTTGTGTAGAGAAGAGGATATGAGATGTATTTTTTATAAGGGGGTAAAAGTATACCATTAGAAACTACATGGAAATTTCACAAATGATTTTTAAATTATAAAGTCATTCCAATTGAAAATTATTTCATATAACCATCGAATCTAATTTGCAACATTATGAGGTTGATATATGACCATAAAATTATAAATATACATGTTTTATTTGAAAACAAACACTTATCATTTGTATAAACCCCTAGTAACCTCGTTTGAACCTTAAGTAAAATAATTAATTTTTACTACATTTACATTTAATTATGATAAAAAATTATGTTTTAAATATTATTTAAAAAATAATTTTTTAGATATAAATATGCTATCTATTTTATAAAATTATATTCACATAATAAGAATAATTTAAATTTAAATAAACTCAGTGGCATGACGAAAAAATGGTTATCCAAAGTTAAATTTGTCTTAAGTATAAAATATTATTTATATAAAATTGTATATAATAATTATTCCAATGAAAAAAATATTATTAATTATAATATAATTATATTAATATTAATTTTCTACCATGATTGAAATCTCATTTAACATTATAAATACATTAAATGAAAGGATTTCCATAAAATCAATATTTTCCAATATTCATAACAAATTTAATCTTTAAGAAAAGTGTAAAAATATCACACTATGGTAACTTTTAAATGATAAATTAAAATATAATGTTTATTTTTTCAATTGATTTTTTATTTTTTGGATATTAATTATACTACAATATCAAATAATGCAATATAATAAATTTTTTTGGAAACAATATATTCTAGAAAGATATAAATAATTTACTTGAAATTATATTTATTTTTATCAATCCTTTTTACATATTTTTATAATGTGGTTATTCATAATTATACATCTAAATGTAATTTATATATTATAAAAATAAGTTTTAAATAATAATATTATTAGTATATTTTCATTTGTAATCATTGGTGTTTCATGTAAAATAAGCAATACATAAAATAGAATTTATTTGAAAAAATATTTCTTAAAACATCTGGATGTTACAATATATATTACATTGAAAAATCACCCTCAAAATTACATCACTCTTGTACAATTATTTAGGGATACTTATACCATACTGTTTCTTAAGCTTCCCATGTAGCATCCTCAAATTGGTGGTTTCATCACAAAACATTGACTAGGTGAGTGGTCATGTTTCTTATCACATTGTCTCTTGAATCCAAAATATTAACGATTTTTTCCTCAGGAGAAACATATTTCCCTATTGTTATGACTACAGAATTTAGAATACATGTAGTATTAGGTATTTGATTCCTTTTAACTAATATATGGAACATATCACTAACATGAGAGAGGTATAATGGAAGCAAGAAGAGATAAAATATTATTCCCTCTCAATCGTGAATATTAATGGGGCCATTATCCCTAGAGATCAACATTACATTCTCCTAATATCTAGTTATATTATTTGATGTATAAATTCATAAATAAATATTCCAACAAATATCATTATGAATAGCACGTTTACTATTAACATAATGACATCTCTATTAAAAAAATGCAATACTAATTTGTCTTTGAATGGATCTAACATTTACATCAATTTCTTAAATTAAATCAAGACCCAGTAGTATTCACTCTCTAACTTCATCCTATCATATTATATTTCTACACATCATTCTTTAGAGGGTTTCATAATTAGATATATGAATTCATGAGTAAAATCTATTATTTTATACATATATGACTAAAGGAAGGTGTTGATCCCAAGCCCCATAGAAATACTTAGGAAAAAATATCAGCATATCCTCTAGGGGTGGAATAGTTCCATCTCACTAACCATCTCTATGAGTTCGATATATTTTGTGGAAACTCATGTTTATATCACGATCATGTCGAATAATTTTCTAGATTATTGAGATGGACAATTAATCTTGATCAGATATAATAGAATATGTTATATCATTCAACGTTACCAAAAAATAAATTTATATACTGAAAATTTTATCTAGTTATAAATATTCCCTAATAAAAATTATGTGTGATGAGTTCATAAGGAAATTAACTATAGGCCATGTAGCATTGTGGCCTTTAGATGATTTTGAGAGTCTAATTATAAAATCCATGGGGATTTTCCACAAAACCATTCTAGTCTAGGTAATGCTTGTAACATCCTATTTAACATTTATCTCATTATCTTATCATTATAAAATAAAAAGAACCAAGATATGTGCTCCACAATAACTCTCTTCAAGCCATCCCATAAGAAATAATCATCCAATTTTTTATACATATTTTTGCTTATAGGATGCATAGAGAATGAAAAACTATTATCTTCTATTCAAAAATCCATCTTGAAATTTATACTATATATAACACATTAATGGTTTCTCAACATTATCAATCAATATAAATCATGGATAATATAATCAATATTTGTTAACTTCTTATGTATCTCTTCAATTTTTTTGCATAGCATTAATCCCCACATGGATTGGTGTTTGAACAATTTTTTGAGAAAGGTAATATTTTATTCATACCTTTATAATATCTAGATCCATCATTTTAAAATCCCTAAATTTTCATTATATTTTATCCTCATCAAGTTCAATCTAGAATATTAATTTTGAGTCAAATAATATGCGACCTTCATTGATTCCCGGTGGTGTTAATGTATTCTGTTGTCATAATAATTTATCAGCTTCATCCATATTCTCTAGTTCGTACTCCATAATTTCTATGTGATAATATAAATTAAACATTTAGGATCACTATATATATCTGACCATTATTGTAAGTTTAATTATAATATAACCTTAACAAAAAAATTTCACATCCAACTCTCAAACATGATTTTGGTAAATTATCTCACGAGCATTCAATTTTCCTAATTAATAATCTATAAAAATTTAATAATTCATGATAATGAATCATATACATTTATTTTATGCATAACTAATGATTACCAAGACTCATCCATTCTAGGGTAATATTATCTTAGGTTTACTGAATAATCTTCTTTTTAGTTCCTTAGGTGTTTCTTCACGTTAAATATCCAAAGAAACAAATATCCCTTTTGATTTAACATAATGGGTGGAATAAAAAGGTTTGAAAAAGTATCCAAGAAGAGTTTATAATATTCATCAAATATAAAACCACTGTGGCTATAAGTTTTTATGGTTAGAATAGGGAAAATTTTAATTCCCTTTATCTTTTATGGATCCACTAATATACCCTGACATGAGATTATATGACTTAAAAAAGAATCTTTCTATAACAAAAATTCACACATTTTAAATGTTTTAGATATTTGGTCTATTCATAGTTTCTTTATTAAAATTCTCAATAGATCTTCATTACCATCCATTCACTTTTATTAGATACAAATATAATCCATAAAGTCTATAAAACATAGGTCAAAGTAATATATTATGATATTATTCATTAAATACTTGAATATAGAGTGATAATTAATAAGTTAAAACTCTTTAACTATATATTTACAGTGCCTGTACATGGTATGCAATTTATTTTTAGGTATATCCATTTTTTGACACTCAGTTTATAGTATAAAAAATTATTTTCAATAATGGAATGGTATTATACTTTGTGTATTTGAAAACAAATGGTTATAAATATGGGATAGAGGATACTTGTTCTTGATTTTGAATATGTCTATTTCTTGATATTAATAAAGAGTTACATTAAACCATATATCTTAATAAAAAATTGGAATCGTGCACCCCAAGGTGACAGTTGTTGCTGAAACAAATTTATTATCAATAATGTTTAGTTATTTGTTAATAAATTATTTCAACAAAACTAGGTCTATTCAATTGGTAGTCTTTGTAATTTTTCTAGAACCAAGTAATAGTTCTTATCGAATGTAAAAATCAGGATTTTGTGGAAGAATATGAAACTATTCTAGAATGTCACAATAAACTCCCACATTGTATTTATATCATTTATTTTTAGTATATCCCCAACCATCTAATTGGAAACCCTCTTTTTAAATATGAATAAGTACCCATGAAATGGAAGTGAAGTAAATAAGATTTTCACGTCTATTATCACATTGATGTAAAATCATAGGTTGGTTTGGACTTTACAACATGGATTCCCTTCATTGTAAAATGATATGGACGTTATATAGAGAAACTAAATCATTAAAAAAATCATCCATATAGATAATAATGTGATTTTTAGGTAGAAATTTATTGAAAACAAAAGCTGGTGAGGAATCATAGACATGAGGTGTGATCATCATTCCATTTGTGGTTTTCACTACTAAATCAATATCTAACTACTAAGGATCAAAATTAACATTACAATATACTATTCTCACATAAGATTCATCAGTAATTTAGGAAATATTTCAACACAAAAACATTATTGTTAAATTATTAATTACATTCAAAAAAATGAATGGTTAGCATAACCATTTATAATTGTTAATCAGAGTTATAATCATGAAATATAATGTAGAGGGTGTCTAAATCATAACACCATATTGTCAATTATTGAAAACATTGTTTTTACCAGGTTCATCAAATAACATTATCTATTCAAATAAATCATGTTATTTCATAAATAAAATGATAAATAAACAGGGCATATCCATCGAGAATGTCCTACTAGGTGTGAAACAAGGCTCGTTTTCATGCACCAGGTGATGATAAAGTCATTACCAATACACCATTTTTGATGTTATTATCTATAGGTACTACTGTTCTGGATCCATATCCACATGTAGTATACCAAAATGGAATTAATTTCATGGAAATCAATATAATTTCATCTTTACCAAAAATTTAGGATTCTATACTATACATAGACCAATCCTTCGGGTTTTCACAGAAGTCTTCATGTCCTAATCTCCAACGGTTGACTAAAATTTTTTTCTAATAAAAACTATAACAACCTCATATTTCCATAGATAAATATTACATATTTTTATATGAATATTCAATACAATAAAATATACAATTTTATAGACTCTAATGGTTTAATGTCATTATTGACTAGATACACAACATTCATGTTTCATGAATGATCCTCAACATCCTCCACAAAGATCTCCCCATTTAGTTCTCTTTATAAACATAGCATTATTATAAATTCTATTCATGACCTAGGGAAAGGTAAAATAAGAAAGGGTAAGCTCCTATTCTTAGTAAGGGTATACACTAGAATTTTAAAAATGATATAAATATCATATATATTTGTTTCAATGGGGAATATTTGATTAGCGATGGTGCCGATAGTTTGTTTGGGAGGTTTGATTTCTTAGAAAATCATTAGTATCAGGTCACCATTGATTTTCGTAATGGAAAATCCCAAAAGAACCCCCATACATAACTAGGTACATATTTTCTTTCTAAATGTATGATTTTTTAGGGTTTCAGACCCAATGAATATTAGGGACTCACATTGGTCAATATTGTGGGAGATTGGGCTCAACACACCCTTTTGGGAGGAATTGTTTCCTTCTCCAAGGCACTTTTATAGATGTAGTATGTGTTTGAGAATATCTTCTAAATCATGATATGAGACCGATTCCAACAAACTATTATATTTTAAATATATTTTTACACAAAAGATTGTGATCTCAATGTTAAATACATACGAATGTATATGTGGTTCATCTTGTATTCCACATTAAATGGTATCTTTCTATATACTAATTCCACATAACATAGATGTTTGGAATTTTTTTCCATGAAGGGAGGTGAGTAATATACCATGGAGGGGATTGAGCCACTATGAGGTGTTCTATGTATCCTATTTATTATAGGAATCAAAACCCATGATGTTCATTAAACCCATGCCATTTAAAATCATTTTGAACGTAAATATGTGTGGGAACTAATAAACCAAATATTTGAGCTCTATTCTCATGGATACATATTACATATCTTGGTAATAGAGGGAATTAGAGTTATCATAGTTGAATCTGTATCTCAGTCTATTGTGTGATGTGGTAGAGTGATCAGTCCATGCAAATGATTGGGTATCGATTGATTAAATTTTGGATACATGATATAACATACACAGAGGTTGATTCCCACTTTATATTTGAAAATAGTAAGGCATCCAATATATCATGTTTATAGAAGGAATCAGATTTATCTTAGTAAATTTCACAAACATGGGGATATCATGATGGTAGATGCCTTTATATAGGGTATGTTTATATAATACCCCTCATCAAGGATTACATGTTGAGATTACACTGTCTTGTTTAGATGGATGATGACAATGATTTTTTCATTGTGACTCCTGAATCCAACATGATCTATGCATGGTGTGAAAAAAAGGTATAAAATATGATTCAACCTAATATCATAAGGATGTAAGATATATGTAATGGGACTACCCATGGGATATTTAATATGAAATTTGGGCCACTGAGAGGTTTCCTACTTATCATAGTTATGGAAGTAATCAGATTCATTATAGTTCATTTTATTGGGGTGTACACACTATCGTTTCCCATATATCAAGGAAATATCTTATTATTTCAATTATTGGGACTTCACACTAAGGATACCATATGGATACATTATATAGAGCTCAGGCCTTGAGGAGGTATCCTATGTGTCCATGTTATATAGCAAATCAGATTAATCATTCTTATGTTGATTGGGGTATTCACAGTAACATTTCCACTTCCCTTAAATAGTATTATCTGGAAAAATCTATAATTATTACATCACCTTATGGCCATGTGGGCTATGATCTGTGTGAGAAACAATGGGTGGAATATGATCAGTCTTATTTATTATCAATGTGAGACATACGTATTGAGACAACACTTGGGATAGTTGATATGAATCTTGAGCCTTAGAGAGGCATCCAATGTATCATGGTAATAGCGGAAATTAGAGACATCATGGTTAAATTGTTTGGGGCATACACACTAAGCTGAGATAAGGTTATCATGTCTCGTGATTCCAGATTGACCAGTACTTCATATGTATCTATAATTATTTTATTATTTTCTTGGAATTCTCTGATTTTCTACCCATCATGTAAGAGGATTTCTTCCTAACATTTACTATGGAAATATCATGACCATGTTAACTTTTTTTAGGGATGTTTCATATCATAGATGGCATGTTGGAGGTTTATTTCATGATTGTGTTAGACTTGACTCAAGGGAATCAAGAGACCTAGATCATTCCTCTTGGGAGGCATAACATGACCCCATATTACATGTTCAGAAGGCATCACATGATCCATATGACTTGCCCTGGGGTCATTAGAAGAGCTGAATGGGACTCATGGAGGTTTTCAAAAGATTCAATGTGACATGTCTCAGGGTATGATGTGTAATTGAAGATGACATGTGTGGAGGTCATCATGAAACACGGATGGCAAGCACATAGGGTATCACAAGATCTATTCGATATGCCTGGAATCTATTTGAAGACTCCGCAATCATGTGTTTGTTCCGTTATATGAGTCAGGAAGCACGTGGGAAGGATATCAAAAGATTTGGACTGAAATCCCAAAGGGATCTGTGAGACTTGGGAGGCATTCCTAGGAGGTTCCATGTGACATTCTTTTGTCATGTACTACAGACATTTCATAATTTAAATAGAATACTGAATGACCATCAAGTGATATAGATGACATGTCATGGTGCGATCACATGACATGGTTAGTTCATTTAAAGCTCATGAGTGTCATCACATGTGTTATTTTATTTAGTATCACATTTAGTAGTATTAATTTTATCCTGTTATTGTGAATTTCTAATATTTTTCAGTGTTAAATTATATTTATGTATCATGGGATTTAGAATATATGAAGGATGTTCATCTTGTGTCCTACCAGAAGACAGTTAGGTGAATTATGAGGGATTATGAAAAGATCTTTATGCTTGCTATATGATCTATCAGGTTGTTACCGGGCAAGATATTACCTAACAAGATGATTTTATGGTTATGATACCAGCCCCATTGAGAAATCCACTATGGTGAAAGGGTGGATAGTTTTGACTTGATTCAACAAAATAAACTCATGTGTGTTCAGAGAATCCAGTTTTTTATTGATATGGGGGGTTTATAGGTCTCCCTACCATTATTTTTCGCTTCATTACATGGCACATATCCCGAGAATCTATGATGGAGTTTGGGAAGGGCCTCAAAATCATGTATCCTTGGGAGGACCCATCATGATTCTCTTTGGGGGAATCATATTTCTTTCTATGGCCATGATACCATCCTTTCAATGACTCCCTTATTCGGTTATTTCCAATTAATAGAGCTATATGGAATCAAGCGGATATGTTGGGGGACTTTAATTTTTTTTCAAAAGACATGTTCAAGGGCCTTTGTGGGGTAAAGGCCGCTATTGTAGGCCTTCATATGATCTCAATGTACTTTCAGTGACTTTATGTGATATATTTTTGGATTTTAAGTGTTCCATTGTGAAATTCAATTTTCCTTTCAATGGTATCATGAGATAATGTCATGGAAATCCTAGGCATGTTTAATGGGGTTTGAAATCATAATAGGATATCATCAACTGTTATTTTTTCCCTTCATTTATGCTATGATGGTTTTGGATTTCATGAGGTTATTTGGGTGATTTTGAGGAGAAAAAAATTACTTCTTCTTGATGATTTACACATCATCAAATGGTATTATTGATATGAATGATCATTTCATGGAGAATTCCATCTACTTGTCCTTTTGGAGCCGAAGGAGGCTGTTATGTTTCCTAAACATAACCAAGGCCCTTCAAAAGACGAGGATTCTATATTAGTCAGATTTTTCATGATTAGTTGGATATTCCACTAGGGACTTCTGGAATTTAATGAATCACCAGGGGCTCATAATGTGATTTTTACAACCACAAGAGGATCTTCCATCCACCCCTTTTATTTCATTGGGTTAATTTACAATTTCTTGGTGATCTTTTGATATTTCCTAATAGTTTTCTAGGAAAATTATTCTCCCCATCGGTGATGTGTTGAATGAATTTTCATAACCCCAAGAGGCTCCTAAAAGTAGGATATTATTCTCCCTTTCAATATAATTTTTTTATTGACATTTATTCATCTACCAGTTGAAGACACTCATGACATTGGGGATAATATCTAGGTGTCATTTCATGATCATTGGTTGTCTGGGGAACATTTTTAGGAGCTGATGGACTTGTCTAAGGGACTTTAGGAGATCATCCACATGTAATGTGTTGAGAATGGAGCCTTTGCATGAACATATGATGGTCATATGATTGTCAATCTCATATAGGATTAGGCGACCCATGTGTCTTTTAAAACATTCTTATTCATTTTATTTGCGGGTAAAGATAATACTCATTTTCGTATTTTCTTCCCTTATGATTTTTTATAATTTTCATTTTATAGGAATCAAAAAATTCCACACACAGGAGTTATGGATAAGGGGATACTCACTTAGTTATAAGGATAGTAAATGCCTTCTTGAGTCATTGGAGATGTCTTTAATTAGTGTCATGGTTTACAAATTATCTTCTAAGAAATATTTGGTTTTCCATAGAATTCATTATATTTTAATGAGTAGAGAGTGGCTTTATTCACAGTTATATGATTCTCCAAAGATTGCATGCTCTTTTTCTATCATGTAACCTTATCATAATACCCTCCTACATGATATAATCATGATAGATCATCATGATCCAATTAGGTGAGAACATCTCTGCAATATTGTTTTCTCCTAGGCTCTTTCTAGAATCAACCATGATCTAATACATGGTAATTTTTGAACATTGGAAATGGGAATATATGATCACCTTGAGAGTTACAAATGATATTTTGGATATATAATATAGTCATTTTACTATTTTGTTACTAGTGTGACCATTTCAAAGTCATGCGATCATGAGTCATATAAGTAATCATGTGGTCTTGTGATGCATTATGGGATCATGTGATCAATGAGATATTCAGGATTCAGGTTATTCTTATATCCTCTAGTTGATTTGTTAATTATTTTATTGGTTCATGAAATGCACTTGATATTTCTTGTTTTACAATTTTGTTTTGGAATGATTATATTTTATATATCTAATATACACCACTAACTTTTGTTAAAATGTATTCTGGTTCTTATCAAAGTTCCTCTAATGAAGATAATCAAAGGAATATGGTTTCTATAAAAATAAATTCTAAACCATAATATCATGTGGATTCTGATAATGAGGTTCTATAATAGATTCTATCATTCAAGATCGTCTATTATCCTATATTGGTATGGATTCTACTATACAGGTTCGACATTCTAGATGTGATTGTAAACCCTTATCCATATATAAAATCATTGCCTCAATGTGTGTCAATGTCATGTGATTCTGTTGAGATGAAAATATTTATGGATGACCGGATGATCGCATCTCAAAACCATGGTGTGTCTTATATTATGTAAAACACTCCCTTGAGAACATATGGTTGTGAAATCACTCATCATCCTATTGGTCTTAGCTCCTCATGTACATTTGTATCTTCTTTGAACAACTTCGGTGGCTGATGGATCATTAAATGGGATCTTCATCATTGTGGTAATATTTATGAAAAATGGGTATTTTCATTCAATGTCAGATGGTGATCCATGATGTTTTTTTATCAGTTATATAGGAATCATATTTATAATGCAGAATGGATTTTATAATTTAGTTTTATATCCAGAATCATCTTCATTTTGAAGTGATCATCTCTTGATGTCCAGGAACCAACTCATTTCATTTGTCTCATGGCGAGGTGGGTATCAGCCTACGGGACATCTACCAACATGGTGAGATTACCCCTCTCTATGAGTTGTATAATGAGTTATTACCTTTATGAGATGTATGGGATAACCCTTATTAAACTCCAATCTTGGTGAATGACATGACTAAGATTATGAATCAGATTTTGAGGAAGCAGTTGACCATGCCCTCACTTATATTTTTCATGGATTTGATAGACATTTTCCTTCATTGTATTGGGGTTAGTCCAAACACTATCTACCCACATTAGTGCCCTTCATAGTATTTTCATGACAATGTTGGTTTATATTTGGACATTTTATGAGATGGGGATCATAAATCATGGTTCTATAGAGTTAATGCACATATCTCTTTGATCTTTTGTCTGGCGTCATTTATGGACATGTTTTTTAATGGATGAAATTTCCTTGATGGGGACAAGAACTCATAAACTGGGTTGATAATCATAAAATGGTAGAGCATCTAGTAGAGGGACAAAATAATAATACGGTAGTAAAGACCATTTCATTCCATTACATACACATGGGCCACCTTCAACAAGGTAACATCCCATATGTGAAAATTGTTCCATTCAATTTTTTATTTGGATGGATTGGGGATCATATACATTTATATGAATACTATAATGCCACTTGGATCCCTCATACCTCATCCCATCCCATTTTCCTGAATATATCTGGGGTCAGGGCTATGTTACTATGATCTGATGATGTTACAGATGCATTTTCTCAATATAATATATTTGATTACTCCGTTTATTGCAATCAAATTAAGAAAATCATTGAAAATGGAAGTGGATCCCCTATAGTAAGGTGTTAAATGATATCAAATTAGGATGTTCTTATTATGGATGTGATATAATAGTTGATCATCTATGATCCATATACACATTATCGGTTTTCTCATTAGTTCAGATGTACCCAAAGGGTCTCCCCTCTTCCTTTGGTGGTGTACAAGGAGAGAGACTTCCTGGGATCATCCTCTGGATTTGGATGATGTAGATAGTTGAATAAACTGATGCCAAGATCATTCATATTTCCAATGATGATCCCACATTACTTTCATAGGATTATACCTCATATTGGGTAACATCCTACTCAGATGGTGTGCTAATATGACTGGACCATTATGTGGATAATCCATTTTCCTAACCAACTCCACAATATGTGAAAATGGTGTAGTTGATAAATGATTTATGAGGTAATTCATGGATGTTACCTTATTAGGGTAACAATAATCCCGATATTGGGATGGAATCTTTTGATGAAATAATCACATCATAATAAGTGAATGTTGATTCTTCTATTGTGAGGAGGGTATGCGAGGCCTCTGTTTCTGTTTTCTAATAAGATCATCCAACAATTACGCCTTTTTTCATCCCTATCCCATCGGTCATAGAATCCCAATAAAAATGTACGCTGATATAGAAATAGCTACATATTTGGATTTATAAGAATCCTATTGAAATATTTCTTAACCATGAGGAACACCTTCATTGTCTATTTCATGGCATGGGGAATGTAGTTTTCCTAAACAACCACTATATGCAATCATGATGAAAATTTATCTAACTATGAAAAATTTGTACACCAATAAGAGTGTCATCCATGATTTTATAGATTAGGATCCTATTTCTAATAAAACTGAAGGTTGTGTATGAGTAGTTCATTCAGGTTGACAAGTTATATCTAAACTACAAGAAAATTTGGATGAATTCACAATGATATTATAGAGATGATGGGAAATCATATCTCACATGATGTCTGACTATTCAAAGTAATCATCCTCATTGGAAACTTATTAAAATAGACTTTAGGATATGATAGTTTGTTCGATACCCTATGTCCCATGGTAGTAGGAGAAGTGTAACATCCCGGGTAAATAAAGAATAATACATTTTCATTTTTTTTAATATTTGTGAATTAAATATTAATTTTTCTTTAAAGGGGTTTCTATGTTCGGTAGCGTACCTGATACGCAACAAAGAGTTTCTTTGAAATCTTACGTTGCACACTAGTAATAAAATAATATTATTTTAAATGTTAGTTAACACGTAGTCGTTGTATTGGCGGGAATGAATAGAAAAAACTAAAATATTATTATATATGTTTGTTAAATGTTTTTATACTTATCTAATAAAGTATAAAGGCTTAAAATAAGAAAAGAATTCAATTTTAGGTATATATACTCTAATTTTCACTAAAGGTCCTCTTATTAACTTTTAATGGAGAAACGTCATTAAATATAGTTTTGGTCACTCTTAAACATTCTATTGGACCAAATAAAATTCTTCTTTATAATCGGGACATCAAAATTTACTTTGTGTAAATTTTCTGTATTTTTCCGATAAAGATCATTTTTTAATGAAGAGTGAAAAATGTTGTATTTTAATTCAAAATTTTATTTTAATCTAATTCTTTAATATGATTATATTATCTTTTGAAGTGGTGTCACAGTGAAATTAGAATATATTTTTACCATTGAATCCAATAGGGGTCGTTGGAATTAATTGGACTTAAACTAGTGTACATCTTTTGATACTTATTGTTTCATAAAAACACGCTATTTGCTCTGAAAGTGGGAATTAATTATTAAATTAATTAATTCAACTTATATGTTTTGAATTTTTTAAAATAGAAATCATTTTTGAATTCATAATATCAAATATAGCTTAGGGTGAATTTTTGGTATTGTTTTTGAAAAACTTCAATTTTTGATGAATGGTGAAACCACTTTGTGGTACTTATAAAAACTGATTTTCTGTTTAAATGAAATTTTACCACCTTTGTATTTTGAATTTCAAAAATCCAACATATATGGTTGTCATTAAGATTTAAAATGTGGTTCAATGGGATTAAAATAATTTTTTGGTGAATCTTAACTTATTATGTTTTTTATCGCGATTAGAGGTAATTAGTGCAATTTAAGGAAAAAATGATATTCTAATAAATTTAAAATACCTAGAAACATGTCATACCCTTATTGGATGTGTCATGGCCGACAAAGAAAATCCAAGGGTCAACTTGGGGACCCCACAGAGCCACTATGGTAGGAAAATGACATTAATATCTTTTTATTTAATGTAAAAATTAAAATGACACAAACATGAGTTGTTTTACTAAATCAATTTTTAAATGGGGTAATACAAGTCCGATATTTGACTATAAATCATCATTGGAAAGATAAAAATATTTCCTACATCATAGTATTTTTTTATAATTTTTAGACATTAAATATCTTAAAATATTAATGACACCATGATGATGCAGCGATTACCTCATTATTTAATGATTTAAAGAAAATGGAAATATAATGTAAAATATAAGACCTACACATTTCCAAAACCTATTTCATGGGTGGATTTCGAACCCTTATCACCTTATCCTTGAAACACATCAATTTGGGACCATTAATATATGAAACGCATTCTAAAATAAAGTAACATTTCCTTACTTTCCAAGAGTTCCCCTCCTCTCCTCTTATAAAAGGCCCCCACCTCTACCTCCATACCCTCACCTCTAAAGCCTTTGGCTCAGCCAACCCCTGCCCAGTTTGACTCTCCACATCCCTATCATACTCCTTGAAGCCTCACTTTGGACAGAAGTCCTCCCAAGGATTCCTTTGTGCTCAAGCCAATGGAAGTTACACGATTTTAACGTAATGTCTTCCCTGAGTCCTTTAGTTTTATTTTGCTTCTCCAACCCCCTAAACTCATTTTATTCATTTCTTTTGGAACATTTCATGAGGCAACATCCCCCATCATTCAGAGGATCATCTGACCCTATGCTAGTTGAAGGGTGGATTAATGCACTGGAGAATATTTTTGATGTCATGGGGTGTTCAAAACATCAAAAGGTTAGTCTTGTTGTTTATCATTTTGAAGGAGAAGCAGATCAGTGGTGGTTGATGATGAAAACTATCAGGGATAGTGATGAGATTGATGATCTTTACTGTGACGAATTCAAAGTTATATTTCTTGAGAAATATTTTCCTAAGGTGGTTCATCTTAGGTTGGAAAAACAATTTCTAGAATTGAGATAGGAGGATGAATCAATGGCTACTTATGAAGCAAAGTTCACTAGATTAGAGAGGTATGCTCCAAACTTCATGTGAGATCTTGATAGTAAAATCAACCGATTTTACTCACGATTAATGTAGAATTTTCGAAGGGCTTTAGATTCTCGTGAGTTCAAAAGTTATGAAAAACTTGTACGATGTGCGGAAAAGGTGGAAATGAACTTTGCCGATGATGAGGTGTTATTTGAAAAACGACAGAATAAGAGGTCTAGTTGGCAGGAAAAGGGGAAGAATCCATCAAAGAAGCAAGGAGGTAAGAAACCCAAATATCCATCCTATGAGAAGTGTGGTAAAATTCATCCTGGATAATGTTTATCAAAGTCTAGAAAGTGCTTTCGGTGTGGTAAGTCTGGTCATATTACTCGTAACTGTAAAGAAGATGATCAGTCAGGCAATGAAAAGCCATTGGTAAGATGTTTTAAGTGTAATGAAATGGGTAATTATACAAATTAGTGTCTGAAGACGAACTCAACTGGGGAAAAGTAGCCAGAATACAAGCAAAAAGGGGTGGTGAAATCCTTTTCAACTACTTCTACAGATGTTGGGCCGTCGAATGAAGTAGTATCAGTTACACTGTTTGTTTGTTCAGATTACGACAATGTGTTGTTTGATTCAGGGTCTACACATTCTTTCTTTTCTAAGAAGTTTTCTAGTAAATTGGAAATTTCATCTCAAGATATTAATCCTGAACTTATGGTAAAAACACTGGGAGGAAACATTGAGACCAAAAGAAATTATAAGAACCTTTCTATCCTTGTGTGTAGAAAGAATATATCTGCAAACCTTATTGTTTTGCCTCTAGTAGAGTTTGATGTTATTTTGGGCATGGATTGGCTTTCTGTTTATCATGCTATGATTGACTGCAGAGCTAAAATGGTTTCTTTTCAGAAATATTTTCAGTTTGTCTACAAGAATGAACCCTTGATTTTGATAACATATCAGGAAGTTGAGAAACTAGTAAAAGATGGAAATGAATGTTATCTTGCACATATCATTGAAAAAAAGGGAACTGTTCAGATTAATGATGTGCCAGTGGTAAATGAGTATATTGATGTTTTTCCTGATGAGTTGCTTGGTATTATTCATGATCGGGAAGTTGAATTTACTATTGACTTAGTTATTTATTCTAAGCCAATTTCAAAACCTCCTTATCAAATGGATCAAGTTGAACTTTTAGAGTTAAATGAACAATTGGAGGAGTTATTAGATAATGGTTTCATTCGACCTAGCACATCACCATGGGGTGCTCCTGTATTGTTTGTTAAAAAGAAAATGGTTCAATGAGACATTGCATTGATTATAGAGCCTTTAATAATATTACTGTTAAGAACAAGTATCCTTTGCCTCATATCGATGATCTGTTTGATCAGATCCAGGGAGCTCTGTATTTTTTGGAGAATGACTTGAGGTCGGGGTACCATCTGTTGAAAGTAAAAGAAGCAAATGTTTCGAAGAATGTGTTCCGTACTAGATATGGCCATTATGAATATGTAGTTATGCCTTTTGGGTTGACCAATTCACCTGCTGTATTCATGGACCTTATGAATAGAATTTTCCATGAGTTCTTGTATAAGTTTGTGGTTGTTTTCATTGATGATATTTTGGTGTTTTCTAAAAGTAAAGAGGAGAATTAAAGTCATTTAAGAGTTATCTTGCAAACCTTAAAAGAAAAGAAACTATATGGAAAATTCAGCAAGTGTGAGTTTTGGTTACAAAAAATTTCTTTCCATGGTCATATTGTTTCAAAAAATGAAATAACTGTTGATCTTGCTAAAAAAAGTTGTTGAAGAATGGCCAAGACCCAAAAATGTATCCGAGATCTGTAGTTTCCTTGGTTTGGCAGGTTACTACCAAAGGTTTGTTGAAAAAATTTCACGGTTATCTAGTCCAAATGACTAAGCTAACTCAGAAGGGTATTATATTTATCTAGACAAAATAATGTGATGATTGTTTCAAGAGTTAAAAAGAAGATTGGTGAATGCTCCAGTTTTGGAACTTCCTTCCAGGAATGGTGAGTTTGTTATATACAATGATGCTTTGTTGAAGTGACATGGATGTGTACTTATGAAGAATGATTATGTAATTGCATATGCTTTACGTTAGTTGAAAACTCATTAGGTAAATTACCCTACACATGATTTGGAATTAGCTGCTGTTGTTTTTGCTCTAAAAATTTGGAGGCATCATTTGTATGGAGTAAAATGGGAAATATATACTGATCACAAAAGTCTAAATTATATATTCACTTAGAAAGAATTGAACATGAGACAGAGGAGATGGTTGAAATTAGTCATGGATTATGATTGTACAATTCACTACCATCCAAGAAAAGAAAATAAAGTTGCCGATGCTTTGAGTCGAAAAAGTAATGATTCATTAACGATGATGCATTTGGAACTTTATCCTTTGGTTAAGGATTTGATGAACTTTGGCATAGAAGTTGTTGGTCCAGGATGTTCTTCTGTTTTGTATTAGGTATCAGTGTAATTTTCTCTATCAGACAGAATCAAGCTAGCACAGAAGCAAGACAGTGAGTTGCAGAAAAAGGTAGAGATGGTTCAGAAGAGTATGTTGCCTGAATTCAACATTGATAATGATTGCGTTTTGAGATTTGGGAAGAGATTATGTGTACCTTGTGATTCACAATTGATGAATGAGTTGTTATGTGAGGCTCATAGTTCCCTGTTTTCAGTTTATCCTGGCAGTACTAAGATGTACAGAGATCTGCGGGAGTATTACTGGTGGGATGGAATGAAAAGGGATATTGCTGATTTTACTGTGAAGTGTTTGACTTGTCAGAAGGTTAAAGTAGAGCAGCAGTTACCGAAAGGGATGCTTCAGCCTTTACCAGTGCCAGATTGGAAATGGGAAAATATATCCATGGACTTTGTTGTGGGATTACCGAAGACATCTAGAGGTAATAATGCAATCTCGGTTATTGTTGATCGATTGACTAAATCTTCTCATTTCCTCCCTATTCGAGATACTTTCCCTATCGATAAACTTTCTCATTCGTATCTTAAAGAGATAGTCAGGTTGCATGGAGTTCCCCTGTCCATTGTATCTGATCGTGACCCCAGGTTTACTTTTAACTTTTGGAATGACCTTCAAAAGTCATTGGGTAATGAATTAAATTTTAGTACAGCTTTTCATCCTCAATCAAATGGGCAGTCAGAATGAACAATTCAGACCTTGGAGGATATGCTACGTGCCTTCTCTATGGATTATCAGGGAAGTTGGGACTAACATATTTTTCTGGTTGTGTTTTCATATAATAACAGCTTTCATTCCAGTATGCAGATTGCTCCGTTTGAAGCATTATATGGTAAACAGTGTCGAAATCCATCTTTTTGGGACGAAGTGGGTGAAAGGAAGCTGATGGGACCAGAATTGGTAGAAGAGATGGCAGAAAAAGTTCAATTGATTCTGGAACACATGAAAACAGCTCAGAGCATACAGAAGAGTTATGCGGATAATCAGAGGAATGATCTATCTTTCGAGGTAGGTGATCATGTTATTCTCAAAGTCTCACATGGAAGAGTGTGATGTGTTTTGGTAAGAAAGGAAAGTTGAATCCAAGGTTCATTGGACCATATGAAATTCTGGAGAAAGTTGGATCAGTTTCATACCGAGTGGCTTTACCTCCAAGTTTATCTCAGGTACACAATGTTTTTCATGTTTTGATGTTGAGAAAGTATATTCCAGATCCATCTCATGTTTTGAGCCCAGAGGTAGTTCAGTTGGAAGAGAATCTCTCCTATGAAGAAAAACCAGTCCAGATTCTTGACTGAAGAGAGAAAGTGTTGCGAAATATGGTAATTCACCAGATAAAGGTTTTGTGGAAAAACCATATGGTTGAAGAGGCAACGTGGGAATCTGAAAATGCTATGAGGGATAAATACCCCCACTTATTTTGATAAGTGTATAAAATTGCGAGGACGCAATTCCCAAAAGGGGGGAAGGATGTAACATCCCAGGTAAATAATGAATAATACATTTTCATATTTATTAATATTTGTGAATTAAATATAAATTTTACTTTAAAGGGGTTGCTATGTTCGATAGCGTACTTGATACGCAACAAAGAGTTTCTTTGAAATCTTAGGTTGTACACTAGTAATAAAATAAAATTATTTTAAATGTTAGTTAACACGTAGCCTTTTTATTGGCTGGAATGAATAGAAATAACTAAAATATTATTATATATGTTCGTTAAATGTTTTTATACTTATCCAATAAAGGATAAAGGCTTAAAATACAAAAAGAATTCAATTTTATGCATATATACTCAAATTTTCACTAAAGGTCCACTTATCAACTTTTAATGGTAAACCGTAATTAAATATAGTTTTGTTCACACTTATACATTCTATTGGATCAAAAAAAAATTCTTCTTTATAATTGGGACATCAAAATTTACTTTGTCTAAGTTTTCTGTATTTTTCTGATAAAGATCATTTTTTACTGAATACCGAAAAATGTTGTATTTTAATTCAAACCCTCTTTTTAATATAATTTTGTAATATGATTAGATTATCTTTTTAATAGGTGTTAATGTGAAATTAGAATATATTTTTACCATTGAATCCAATAGGGGTCATTGGAATTAATTGGACTTAAACTAGTGTCAATCTTTTGATACTTATTGTTTCATAAAAACACACTATTTGCTCTGACAGCGGGAATTAATTATTAATTTAATTAATTCAACTTATATCTTTTAAATTCTGTAAACTAGACATAATTTTTGAATTTGGAATATCAAATATTTCTTAGGGTGAATTTTTGGAATTTTTCTGAAAAACATCAATTTTTGATGAATAGTGAAACCACAAAGTGGTACTTATAAAAACTGATTTTCCATTTAAATGAAATTTTACCACCTTTTTATTTTGAATTTTAATAATCCGACATACATGGTTGTCATTAGGAAGTAAAATTTGGTTCAATGGGACTAAAATAATTTTTTGGTGAATAGTAACTTATTATGTTTTTAATCGCGATTTGAGGAAATTAGTGCAATTTAAGGAAAAAATGATATTATAATAAATTGAAAATACCTAGACACATGTCCTACCCTTATTGGATGTGTCATGGCTGACCGATACAAGCCAAGGGTCAACTTGGGGACCCCATGGAGCCACTTTGGTAGGAAAATGACATTAATATCTTTTTCTTTAATGTTAAAATTAAAATGACACAAACATGAGTTGTTTTACTAAAACAATTTTTAAATGGGGTTATACAAGTCAGAAACTTGACTATAAATATTCTTTGGAAAGATAAAAAGATTACCTACATCATGGTATTTGTTTTATAATTTTTTGACATTAAATAGACTAAATTATTTATGACACCATGATGATGCAGCGATTACCTCATTATTTAACGATTTAAAAAAAATTGAAATATAATGTAACATCTAAGAACTACGCATGTCCAAAACTTATTGGATGGATTTATTTATAACCCATATGAACTTATCCTTGAAAAAAATAAATTTGGGACCATTGAAATCCAAAAATCATTCTAAAATAAAGTATCATTTCCTTACTTTCAAAGAGTCCCCCTCCTCTCCTCTTATAAAAGGCCCCCACCTCTCCCTCCTTACCCACACCTCTCAAGCCATTGGCTCGGCCAAACCCTGCCCAATTTGTCTCTCCACATCCCTCTATTACTCATTGACGCCTCACTTTGGGCATAAGTCTTCCCATGTAAGCCTTTGAGCTCAAACCAAAGGAAGTTACCCTATTTTATGGTAATGTCTTCACTTGAGTACTTTTGATTTATTTTGCTTCTCCAACCCCCTAAATTCTTTTTATTAATTTATTTTGTATCAACTACAGTATATTAAATATACTATGATTTTTTTATATGAATTATTCTAGCTAAACTTACACACACCTAAAACTAATTTTTAATGATCATACTGTTTCCGTGGATGTCGAATTTCTACCTCCTGAAACGATGATTGTTCAACATTCTTTTAACACCATCAAAGGTGGCCATTAAGATGACACTATATGTATATATGATATATAATATGTTTATGTTTTCCTTAAGCTTCTGTATTTTTCATTTTGGGCATAACTTTATGGTTTCCATTATGGGTAAGCGCGATATCTTCATTTAAGGAAGGGCGGACTACCGCCCCCTCAAAGTGATTTGATTTCGTTAATGCCATATGTGGGATTTATAAAGATTTAATTAATTGTATTATATATGATATTGTACTAGAATTATAATATACCTTTATATCATTTTGATTCCATTCCATAAAAATATGAAATAGAAATGAAAGTAGCGTTCATACATATATACAGCTTACCGTCTCCATGAACGGTGCATTTCATTTATTACCTCTAAATGATAATGTAATATTACAAATACATGTATATTATAGATATATAGAATATATATGATATAGAAATCATGAAAATCATTCTGGATATTATGAACCGTTGACCACACTTACAACATGAAATTGTATGATGTCCACTTTCGACTTAAAAACCAAATATCGACAAAAAATACATTATTAACTTAAATGATTACATAATGTTTATAACATGGTAATAAGGGATATAAAAGTAATAATGGAATTGAAAAATGTTCTTATTAAAGTATAAATTAACTCATGTTTATTATTCAGGATGTTAAAGTATGATCGAGTCAAGTCGGACCCAATGTATGGGACTTCGTCTCAATCTATTTTCATTGAGGCATATTTTGTTCTAATACAAGGCTTTCTTTTATACGGTGTATAAACCCCTTTGAATTTTAATTTTAAAAAAAGGGAATCTTCTTCTATGAAGCGTTTTACAAAATGACAAAAAGGAATGTTTCTTGTATCATACGTAGTGACAACGACCTTTTCCACCGCCGTGAGTATTATTTGGTCTTTGGCTTCCTCAATAATCCGTAATGTTTTTAAAGTGAAATAAATACCATATACTCTTTTATGTATTTTGGTATTGAAAATTGTTTTTATAACAGATTTTTTATTTAAATATATTAAAGTGATATATTGTGATCAAAGTGATGAAATGTATTCTTTCCATTATATTTGTTTTATGTATTATGATTTTATAATGGTACTTGGACATTTGACGGGTGGTTACGTGATAAACCATACGATGGGTGGTGCCGTGAATACCAGGATGGGTGGTTACGTTATAACCACCAATGAATTGAGTTTGGAAGTCAGCCGTATGGCTATTCCATTAAGTGATATGTATGGAAGTCGGTCGTATGGCTATTCCATTACGTGATATGTGTCGAAGTCGACCGTATGGTTATTCCACTTATGTATGTTTATGTCCCAAGTTACCTTTATATGTTATGTGTTCTTTATATGGATTTTATGGTAATATTTTGTTTATAAAAGGGTATGTAATGATATTTTATTCAGAGAAGAATTTTTGCTACTTCATAAAGGTGAAGGTATTACTTTGATAAAGTATACATGTTTTACATGATGTTTGAAAAACTAACAGTTTCCTTTCTTTGTGGATCCCTTACTGAGCTTTTTATACTCACCCCAAGATTTTTTGAAATGTTTTTCACAGTACTTAATGTGGAATAGGGTCATGTATGGGATCAATGGAAAGTTATGCTATCTAAAACATGGAACTAGACATGTTTCTTTTTAAGAGTTTTTATTTTATGGAAACATAGTAGAAGTGTCTACTTTGAAATCTTTTGAGATGTAATAGTTCTGTCCTAATTCTATAAAACTCTAAACCGGAAAAGATCCTCAATGTGAATTATTCATTTGATTCAAAATTAAGTAAGGTTTAAGGACAGTTCCTTATAAGAAGAGGTGGGGTGAGTAGCATTGCAGTGTTCAGCTGATCCTTCTCACCTGATTCATGCAGATCTCACTAACATAACTGATAGAAAATTATCATAGATTGACCATAGATATGAACAATAATTTTGACATGAATCGTGAAAATACCTTGAAATCTATAGATTCCTCTTTTCTCATAATATCAATGAATGTATTTTAAAAATATTTCATTTTTCAATAGAGTTATATTTCATTCATGATGTGCATGATTTTCCTTTGATCAGAGGATATATGAACCAAAAATTATACCAACCCCTTTCATAGTATAATGTAAACCCGATTTTCAAGATACAAATATTTAAATAATTATATATAAATTTTGAGAATTACTCATGGATTCCCACCAAAATTATATTACATAGTGATATATATACTCTAGTTATATTGAGATAACCTGACTCATATAAATATCATACTAGTGTAATATATGAAGGACCATAGGACACCCTGAGAGGGGAGGGGTGAATCAGGGTGACAACTTTTTCTTTTAATGTGATGGATCTTATTCTCAAGTTGATAGGAACTTATTGAAACTGTATGATGAATATTATCAGAATGTAAACATTCACATGTTCAGAGAAGACACGAAACTTTTTACTTGGTTCACCACAAAGGGATACGTTCAAGGAGCATACACTGAAAAGTTGTTGGTCATACCAAATTCCACTAATCTTCACTAGCTGTGGATTACAAAGGTTTGGGTACAATAACTCTGTCCTAGGATCACTACCTTTACAAAGGTTCAGGGATAGCCCACTGCTTCCCTCGGATCACTCCCATTGACTCCCCCTGGCTCACCACCCATGGTGAAGTCTCACTCAGTTTATAGACATGAAGGTCTATTCATCATTGCAAAATAATGCATCCTATATTGAATATAGATGCTCTGTTGAAGTCCAACTTTAACTCGTATACAAATACCCCTTTGCACTAAAGGTATCGTGCAATAATCGAGTTTTCATGCAGCTTCAAAAGAACTGGCGTACAACAACCTCGCCTGGCGCGCTTCTCCATGACCGGCGCGCAAGTTTCATGAATTGTGCGCATGTCACTTGCGCATCACAAAATTGGCGTGCAGGTGACTCTAACACACTTGCGCGACACTACCTTCTTCGACATTGAACTTGCGCGACTCTGCACCTTTAAATTCCAAACTGCCTTGGTCGCACAGTCAACAACCGGCACACAACCTCTACTTGTGCGACCCAACAACGACTTGCGCGACCCAACCACCTCTGCGACGAGAGATCAAAAAATTTCTATTTACTGAAATACATTGAAAATGAGGAGGGGGTCCTATATTTATATGAAAAATGGACCCCCTGCGTGGTGGCATGCAAGTTTCCTCATGACGTGCATGTCCCGGCGCCCAGCTCCAATCGGCCTCACCTCTGTCGTGCTACTCACTTGTGCGAACACGCCAATAATTGAATGACCTACTTTCCTTTGACATATTCTGAAGTTCTGATCATGAAGAACAACCGATGCGCAAGTTTCCAATCCTCCTAGGCATCGGCATGCAAGTCTCTTCACAGCACGCATGTCACTTGCGCGACCAACCAAAAACATGCACGGCCCTCATCCATTTTCCATTTTTCCATGTTCTAATATTGAAAAACATATGGCGCTCAAGTTTCATCTCCTTCAAGTGCACAGATTTCAAGTCTCTTTTCCAAAAACACTTTTCTTCATATTTCGATTTTCAGGCCAAAAAATTTGGAAAACACTGGGAAACGGCGCCACCATCAATATTGTTGTCTGCTTGAACTGTATGACTCATTGCTGGTACACATTCTGAACTTCCACTGAGGATTGACAACAAACACAAAACATACTCCAAATCATTCGTAGAATACCATGGTTCCACCAATATATATCTTATAGGGAGAGTGATTTATCTTCTTCCATGTCTAATAGGCTAGATGATCATATATTTTTCTTTTATAAGTTGATATTGTAGGCCTTTCAATGTTTTTCATTCTTACAAACTAAATCAATATTGTGTAATTGTTTAGGGGCATCAGTGCAGACCTGATATCATTTTAGTTTAGGGCCTATTTGATTGGACATTATATCAATTCAATTTATGGTCTTTTATCTCAATGCTTATATCTCTTTAGTTTAGTTTATTTTGTCTCATGCCTTCTATTTATTTATCTTTTTTTCTTTTCTAATGGGCTATATATTTATTTACATTAGGGTATTTTAGATTATACCATATATATATGTATTTTAGAGTCTCTGGGATCATACACTCTAATTCTTTTGTTTAGGGTCTTTTAGCTCAGACATAGTATTGTTTTAGTTTATGGTCTTTTATCTCAGACATTGAATGGATTTATATTAGGGTCTTTTATCTAAGTCATTGAATCAATTTATTTCCGTGTTTATTTGCTTGAATAGTGTATTTTTTTAGATTAGGTTCATTTAGATCAAACCATTTGTCAATGTTGTATAGGGAATTTTATCTCAAACCATCTATCTCTTTGAGTATAGGGTATTTTTCCCAAAACATAATCATTAATATTTTCATATAATAAACACATGATTAGATTGAACCAAAACACTTTGATATATTTAGTTCATTCATCAGTATTCTAAGGCTCATGTGGTTTAAATCTCTTTTCCTGTGATTAGGATGTGCCTCTAGTTGGTGGGTTAAAGACCTTATGCATCAGTAGCATTGAAAAAAAGTGGTGTCTCTACACTTTTTTAAGGTCTATGGAAGGTTTATGGGGGGTTATATAGGCCACGGGAAAAATCTTATGTATTTTTGGCCCACCTAGATAGTAAGTACATGGGTGATGTAAGTCCTAAGCCAAAATGATTGCGTTCATGTACATGGGATGGGGAGGACATGTCAGGGATGACCCATAAAACTCTGAGGTGGATGAACAACCCCACATTTTCCAAGGATCACATGTATCGAATATCCTTTCACTCATAGAGGATATTACTTTATTTGGTAGTAGAAATTCCTTATGCATCGATAGCGCAACCATGAAAAGATATTTTCCCCTCCCTTATATATTCCCTGAGATATTTTTTAATAACCAACTATCCAGATGATGTGGTTCAGTATGGAGGAGAGATGTTGATGATTTTTTCTAGTACCCTAGGTTATTTATGCTCTAAATTATGAAGTTTGATCCCTATACCAAGTGGTTTTGAATCATGTGGTGTTGTTCATAAAAGGGTAGGGAATGTATTTTCGTATTCCATCATTGATAAATGGAAAAGGTCATGGTGAAGTAATGTCAATGATGTCAAATCTACCAGTATTGTTCAGTATGAGTAAAACAAATCATGGTCCAATGTTCTCAGTTCAAGATGATGATAAGGGTAATCTTATTTGGAATTAAATTACACATTGAGGTGATATGTAAATTCATGAAGAAGTTAAAGCCCACAGTCATTAGAAAGACCTTTCATAGGGTGATGAATTTGGTTAACTACCATAGGTGCATATATAGGAGACAATGTAAAATATACATTGTCAAGAAAAGGGTCCCTTAAAGCTGGGTGTTGTATCTAATGTCAAAGAAATGTTTAAAAAGATATGAAGAACTTAAAATCATGACGTGTGACTTGTGGAATGTGTAATATCCCTGAAGGGTTCATGCACCCAAAATGTTTTTCCACCACCTAGTGAGTATATTCTAACGACGATGAGATGTGAAAATCATTACTATAAAATATTCTAAACTAGAGGGTCTAGTGACCATAAACTCGATTTTACTAGGGATACAAATTAGTCCCTATGAACATTGTGCCTAATTTATTTGTGCCGTAATTATTTTCAAATTCCATGTAAGTGGAGACCTTTTTGATCTAATACATGAATTTTTTTAGGACACCCTTTATTGGGTTTCGACTTAACATGATTTCTATCTCGTTCACTATAATTTTATGTATTCAGATTTGAAAAATTGTAGTATAGAGTTTAAGGTTGTACATCCTTGACTAAAGTGTAGGCAGTTTAAGGTCATGACGCATATGGAACTAACATGGAGGATTATACACAATATTCTAATTTCGATACCAGGGACATGAACACCCCCACAATCCTTCTTATTAGGTGATTAAAATGTTTTATATCATGTGTCAATGTTCTTAGATCATGAGTAATGATATATTATAATCATTCAGGTAAACACCCAAATCACACTACGATGTTGGGTTCGGTCATAGTGATATCAGGGATAAAATGGATTTAAATGTAATTTTTGTAACGTAGAACATTATGTTGATTATGACACTCTCATATGTAAAAGCCATATGAATACATTCATATTCAAACAAAGGGTCACCTGAAGCTAGGAATGTTTTCAGAGGTCTATTTATGGATTTTGGAAACCTGATGCATTTTATATTGGGAGTGTGATTTATGGATAGTGGTTGTTTAAATAATGATCAAGGTACCTCATAATCTGGAGGAATGGGGTAACGATCATGTTGTCCTTTGATAACGATTTATGATAAATGGGTGATTGGATAAATAGTTTAATGTCATGTAATTGGGATATACATTCCTCGGTGTAGTTTTTGCATCATGTTGAAAAGAAATTTTCCATGATGTTTATTGCCAAGTGGAAAAGGATGTTTTTTTGATGTTTTAATGTCATTAAACCAAGACATTTTCCATGAATTATAGTGTTATGTGATAATGATGTGTGGACTGATGTGAATGTTTCTAGACAAAATATAATGTGTTAAGGAAATCAGTGTGCATATTTGACTCATACATAGGCCAAGTGATCTTTTTGAATGATCCCCTATGTATTTGGGGTTCATTTTAAACATTTTTTGTAGTTGTTCATAGGATGGGAGATTCAGACATCACTATGTATCATGTGATGCTGGGATTCAAGCCACAAATAGTTCTTAAGGGGTAATTTAGTTTAATGTCATGTGTTAAGGACTAGGATACCCAATTTGAAATGGTAATGTTGTGGCTAGGAATATGAATAGAATTATTGGTGTCACTATGTATCCTATGGTGATAAGAATAAAGAAACATATAGTTCTTATGAAATCTCACAACACAAGTCTGACCCGTAGCTATAGTGGGGGAATTTTGATACATTTTTTTACGGCTGGAGATGAAGTTGGTGAGAATGTTGTTAGTATGTATCCTATGAGGATGGGAATCAAGTCACCTGTAGTTCTTTAATACAAATTTCTCTACACATGTATAACCCATATACACTAATGTGAATTATTTCCATTAATCATTGTAGTTGGGCCCAGTATTGGGAATCCATACATCACTACAAATCAAGTGATGGTTAGAATGAATCCAGACATAATTATGGAGGAATTGTAATGTTTCACATCATATGGCATGTATGAGGGATTCACTAAGTGAAAAGGTGTATTTTTCTTGACCCAAGGATGGAAATTCTGGGTTTACTACGTTACCTATAATGATAGGAATGAATCCACAGAAAGTTCTATAGAAAAGGCAAGGTAAGACACAATCTCCAACAATAGTGGTCCTATCAGGTGAGGTCCACAAGATTGTGTTTTTTTATGTCGTGCAAAGGACATCAACCATCACTATGAGAAAATGGAATTTTGTGATGATTGGTTGACCCATCCAATATTTTACCTATAAAAAGAATACGTTTGACAAGAATCATATCCCATAAAAAATTAGTTGATAATATACAGTAATTGTGATGGGTATGTCTTCTCATCAAAAATACCATCAACACACATTGCACAATAAAGCATAGGATGATTATTAATGATGGGAATATACCCCTCTTCCAAATATCATACCATCTTTCTTGATATTTGAGAAGATATTTTACTCCCATCACAAATAAACAATCTCCATGAATATATTTCTAATGTGATTGGTGGAAAATACATTCCATCATTTTACGTTATTCGTAATGGAATGTTATCCAATTGAAAATAACATATCAGTAGCGGTTGTTTGTTAGGGGGAACATAGTAAATAATATTTTTATCACTATCATAAATATAATTTGTGTCCCATCATAAATACTATAATTTCAAATTATCTAACCATTATATACCCCGAATGAATTTTTATAATTAGATTCATCTGTGAACTAGTATCTCTTTCTCCACTATCATATTCTTAATTTTAAAATTTTAAAAGTATTATAAATTACAGGGGAGAAACATTCAATCATGCATCCACTGAAAGATTCATCTTTAAGGTATTTATATAAATTTTTTAATGTCTTATTTTATTTTTTATTAGTAATAATTATTACAAATTGGGAGTAAATATATATATATATATATTAGTTGATTAGAGGTAAAATTACAATAAACACATTCACACCACACATTCATGTCGGAAAGGCAGATAGTAGCCCCCCATGGGATAGCCCACCCATCAAGCCTAATTTATTCAGTACCTAGCCCAATGTCCTAGTGAGAATGAATCCCATTACAAGGCCCAAAGGCCCTCAAATTGGCTCAAAGGACCAGTGTAGTGTTATGCATGCATCATGCATACATCACCATCAGCCTGCGTCATGCCTACATCACTGCCTGCATGTATCATGCCTGCATCACTACCCCCAACATCATCCATATGTCACCATTAGTTAGTTTTATTTTTAATTAATTAATTTTATAATTTTTTTGTTTATAATTTTTTTTAATTTGTTAATTAAAAGTAGTTTTAATTTTTAATATTTATTAAGAATTCATAAAAAATTTGTTAAAAGTAGTTGTACTTAGTAATAATTAGTGGTAATTAGTTACAATTTGTTACAATTATAGGTTGTTAATAATAATTTTTAGTTATTACTAAATATAATTTATAACTAGAAATAATTTGGGGCAATTAGTAATTATTAATAGTAATTATTAATAATAAGTAGCAGATTTTAGAAATTAATAATAAATAGTAATAATTTGTAAAAATACTAATAATTTTTAATAACATTATAATAATTATTAAAAATTTGTAAAAATTTGTTTTAAATTAAAAAAAATTAATAAATTGACAGAATTGTCACTAAGTTGATAAAAATAGCATAAATTTTTTATTAGATCAGATTTACACTAAATTGATAATAATTAGAATAATTTATTATAAATTAATATATAATGATATAAATGGTTAAAAATTATAATTAATTGATATAGAATAGTATATATTGGAAGTTTGTTATAATTTTAAATAAATCGATAATACGTAGTAAAAACTATTATAAATTAATTAAAAAATTATAGATTAAATTATTTAATTTGTTATAATTAGTATTAATTAGTAATAATTCATAATATTCAATAAATATTTTTCGTAATTATTTAAAATTAATGGTAAATAGTAAAAACAATTATCACTATTTGCGGTAATTATTAATAATTTTTGGTACATAGTATTAATTAAGGGTAAGATGTAATAAATAGTGGTAATTAGTAATAATTTTAAATAAATTGTAACTAACTAATACAAACTTGTAAACCATAGTGGAAATTAGAAATAATTATTGGAAATTACAGTAATTATTAAAACATTACATTAATCAGTAACAAATAGTAAAAATATTAAAAACCATTATAAATTAAGAAAACATAATATGATAGAGTTAACCATAAATTGATATAAAATAGTATAAATTTATAATTTTTAATAATTTCAACAAAAATAATGTCAACTACTATAATTTGATATTAATTTCATTAAAATAATAATAATTGTTAAAAATTAATAGAAATTGATATAAAATAAGTCAAATTTTTTAATTCATATGAATTAAAATAAATTGTTATAAAATATTATAAATGATTATAAATGATAAAAAGATTAATAAAATATTTAAAAATTTATAAAAATTACTATAATTAGTATTCATTAGTAATAATTTGAAGAAAATATTGGTAATTTCTAATAATTAATGTTGATTAGTAATAATTCTTGGTAATTAGTATTAATTAGTAAACATCAATAATAATTAAAAATAAACTATTTTAATCTAATAAAAATATGTAAAAAATAGTGGTAGTTCGTAATAATTAGTAAAAAATGGTACTAAATAGTAATAATTAGTAATAATTTCTAATAATGAGTGAAACATGATACAGAAATTGTTATAAATTAATTAAAAAAATTATAGAATTAGATATAAATTAACATAAAATAGTATTAATTTGTAATTTGATAAAATTTAAATAAATTGATATATATTAGTTTATTTGATTAAAAATTACAAGTAAAAGTTATAATTTTTTTTATATTACTAAAAATGAGAAAAAGAAATTGTTCATCAATTTTCATGTCAAAAGATATGTTAATTTTTGGAAGGGTTTACCCAAATTAGTAATTTCTCATGACCTATATAACAAAAATTTATTAATTTAAATTTTGTAGTTATTTATAATATATTTTATTACTTTATATACCATTATAATTAATATTAGAGTTTAATAAAAAAATAGAAATAATTAAAATATATTAATGATAATTTGAAAATTATAAATGGGGAAGGTAGAATGTGATGTGTCAAAAGAAACAATAGTATAAGGATGAGGATATTGGTCAGTGATGTGACACGGTTGGAATAAATTTGTGAAATAAAAAATTTTGACCTTGTTTGCATAAATTGGATTCATCTCTGAGTATCATAAAATCATTGATTTATATGTATTTTTAAATCATAGATTTTCCCATCTTTAATTATTTAGAAATAACCAATTTGTACTATAAATTTCCAAATATTTAATTAGGTAACTACAACCAGAGAAGACATGATTTCAACTATTGATGATAGAAGTAGTAGGAGGAAGATATGTGTTGATCGAAGGACCAGTTTCATAATCAGATACTAGATAACATGCGATAGTTATTATAAAATAATTTTTTTAATTACTAAAAAATTGTGATGAGTTAGTATAAATTAGAGAAAATATAGAAAATATTAATTATAAAGCACTAAAATTATTAATAATTAGTGTTAATTAGAATAAATTAGTAAATATTACAGGTAAAAAATAATGATTAGAAAAAATGAACATTGAATCACTATAATTAGTAAAATATAATTGTATTAATTACAAATCCTCTTTGATGAGTAAAAATAAGAGTCAAATAGATAAAATTCGAAATATTTTCAAGAAATTTATATTTTTTTATTTTTCTATACTTTTTTGGAACATCATTTTCATATATTAAATTATTCAAAAACAATTTATTTATTATATATTTTTAGGGAAATATGGAACTAAGAAGTCGACAACAATCATTATTACATGATTATGATCTGATAAATAATAATTGAAATACCAATAGTTCTGGTATAAATCATGTATAAATTATTGGATTTAAATAATTTTTATCATTTTCTTCATCAGAAATAGAATTTGTTTTAGAAGGAAAATTTTTGTGTCTATGAATGAAATGTGATCTGAGGATGTTTGATGCATTTGAAAATGTTGGGGTAATCTATAAGTTTCTTCAAATAGATAATATTTTTAGTATCTGTAACTCCCTGGGATTTTATGGGATAGATTATTTTTCATTTTTTTTAGGTTTTATGCTTCAACAAGAATATCTTATGCTATATGCAACACTGTATCAGATTATAGTATACACAACAGTATTATTGTCTTTTGTTAGACACAATTTCATGTTTTTTAATAGAATTAATTTCATCAAGCAATGAGTAGATTTTATTTCGATGTATAAAATAAATATGTGTGGATTAAATTGTAAACCACACCAAATGATTCATTCACTACAATCAACACTTAATTCGATAATGTTACACATAATAGATACCTTTTTGACATCTTTCATTGTATACAGTACTTTATTTCTCTAAACAACGATATTTTATAAAAGTATTATTATTTAATGGGATATAAACTAGCCATTATGAATAGTATTAACCACATTTTAAATTTTAGGTAACATTAAATTTCAACTTCTATTTTTTCTATAACATTATATAAGAACAAATTTAATTTTTCAGATAAAAGAAGTACTTTTCAAAAAAATACAGTTTTGGCTCTTTTTAATGGTGCACCCATTTTAAATCTATTTTTTAACAATTTTACATATTATATTAGAAAAAATAAACTTCTTATTTTGTCTAGGAAATTAAAAAAATTTACTTTTGGTGAATTTATGGTATTTTTTCTGATAAAATATATATTTAAATGAATAGTGAAATATACTGCATCTTAATTCAGAACCGAGTTTTCATCTAATTAATTTATATTGATAGATTATTTATTTAATTTTTTTGAAGTGATAATTGTGTTATGTTTTTATCATTTAATACAATGGATTTTATTATAAGTAATTTCACATTTAAATTAGATATAAACACAAAACAATCTTTTGAGATGTTTTTTTCTTAAAAATACACATTTTGTTTTTTTAACAACAAGAATTAATTTTAAATTAATTTTATCAAATTATATGTTTTTAGTTATTAATAATGTATTATATAATTAGAATTAGTGTGTCCAAATTAGTTTAATATGTTACTTTTAATTTTTTGGATATTATGAATAGAAAATACAATAATTTTTATTTAACACAGTTAAAGGTAAATCAGGTAAATTAGTGTAACAAATAATATTATGAGGACAATATAATTTTCCAAAAAAATTCAAAAATACAATTTGATAAATATAATAATACCCTTAACTTATTAGGTTCAAAACCTATACATTTGGTGTCCATTTTCCAATCAAAATGAAATAAATATTAATACAACCAATGTAAGTTACAAAATGTCAAACTCACATTTCTAATAAGTATAATAATTTTATTATAGGTATAACCAGTAGATATGCTCTAAAATAAAAATTCCATGGAATTAAAAATGAAATAAATAAATCTTGGTAATTTATCTTTAACTTTTAGAAAATAAATAATTAACTGAGAGTCTTATTCTTTGATGATGTAAAAATTTATTAATTGATGGTAAATCAATGAAACAATTATTATTAAGATCCTAACAACCATAAAAGGTTCAAACACATGACCAAATTTTATTTGTATAGTATATATATATAATTATAATCCAAAGGTCAAGATAGTGACCATTTGGATCTTTATAGAATAGATTATGACATTTATATTAAATTATTTAAGGTAATATTGAAGTTTTCACATTCAATATTTAATAAGTATAAAATATATAAGGTTTTATTTTATGGTATAAAAATTATACTACATATATTATAATGAATGATATTAAATTAATCTTCCTTATTGTATTTTATTATTATTTTTTACTCAAAAAATAAGTATATTAAATTATCACATAAAATCAAAGAAGAGATTATTTTTATTAATGGAGATAACAAATAAATGTTATTAAATATGTTAAAAAAATTATTTTACTGGATAATTAATATGCCCAATTAATTTTATAGATCACCTAGTCCCCATTTTAATAAAATAATATAGTTTTTTATATTTTTAATTGTCATATTTATATTTTTAAAAAATAAATTAATTGAATATTGTACAAATTGACACTATCTATTGTTTATCAAAATAATGTTATATTAAATTATTTAAAAATAAAAAAACAATTCATGAAATATATATTAATTATTATATGGTCTTAAATACTATAAATTATTTATTTATGATCTAATATATATAAAATAAAAATATATTTTACTCTTATAATATTAAAATATTTTTACCCTAATTACAGTTAAATAGAATAACTAAGTGTTATGTTGAAAATGTAAGGATTTAATAGACATAAAACTTGTATAAAATTTATTGTTTCATTAGATATAAAATCATTCTAATATAATATTAAATATTATATCATTTTTTATGTGGGTTTTGATTTTATTATAAATTATTATTTTTTAGGTTTCCAAAAGTGCACCAAAGATCAATTATAAAAAAGTCACTTCCTCCCCCAACTCTTCACATACTTTTGAGCCATCATTCTCGGCAACACCCAACCTATTTCACTTCTAAATTTCCCATTTTTCATCCAAGAGGTTCCGGTCCTATTCAAATACCAACTCCAATGCTCTATGAGGATATTTAGTTGAAGCACGTTGGGAAAAAGGTAATCTCTTCTACCAATTCATTCAAAGTTCATTCTACATAAAATTCCTATAAATTATATTTTTCATTATAAAGAAATATCATGACTATCACTCATATATTTACATGTTATTATAAAAAATATACATCCATATTTCACCTTCTATCCTACCTATGAAAAAAGAAATCACTGCTCGTGCGTACTTTCAGCTTACCTTCTCCACATCGTGGTGTAATATATTTTTCACACCACCGTAATTAGATAGGTATAATGATGGGAATAATAACTATATATGAATATTATAACATGATACTTATTCTGAAATATTACTAACTATCCACTTCAATACCATTCAACAAATTTGGGAATGTTATCATCACTCATGCATACGTACGACCAGGCATCTCCATGATGCGATGCGAATCATTTACATGATCACCATTGAAACATGATTATATAAATTAATAAAAAAACATTATATATATTATACTAATATAATTCTCTATATGATATAACTATAACCTAAAATTTTTAATAGGAACTTATCCAAAAAAACATGCCTAAGAACATAAACCAGTTAAAACTCTAATAACAAGAAACAAGGAAATGTTACTAACAAATGGATTAAAATATGATCATAAATGTTATCATAAAAATGATTATGATTCTATAATAAATGATTAACTTTATTTAAATCAATATACATGAGGTTTGGATACATACAAATCATATTGGACATAAGGTACGAGATAATTTTTCAATCTCATTTTAACTGAGATTGTTTATATGTAAGTATTTACTTTGGATATATTAATCATCCGTGCCCATGTTTTATAAAACAAATTCATAAAATTTTTAATATTCTTCATTGTAGGATTAATTTAATTTTTACATATTTTTTACTTTTACTACATGGTATAGAAGAAATCATTATTTTGTTTACCATATGATGTCCTTTTGGATTTTTCGGCAAAAGTACGTGGAGAATGTTTTTTTTTAATTTATACAGAATGAATAGATTTTTTAAATCATCATAAAGCATTATTTATTTGATTCTCACTCCCCGTGTTTCCATGTTTATTTTAAACTAAATTATTTTCTATTTAAATTCCACATCATTTTTAGAAAAGATAAAAAATTGATGAAGAAGGGATATTTTTTTCAGGAATTATGTTCAAGTGTTTTGTCAAAAAAATATTCCATCTAAGATAAAGCTCATATATTGGGATTTTTTTATATCCATATTATTACAATGATTTTATTATTTTAATAATAAAATGATATTTTTTAATTATTATATTATGATATAATGATGTTTGAGAATCCTATTTTATTTCATAGGGTATGCTATGATGAATGATTTTTGTTTTTTAGACCAAGTAATAATGATTTCAATATGAAATTGGTGGGACGTATATCTCCTTAAAATGAATTGGGTAAATATTTTTATCTCATGATATATACATCACTATAATGAAAATTAAATATGATTAATAAATACAGGGCTGGAATGGAAAATATATACAGTTCAGTAATACATGGTTGGAACAACATGTAAACCTAGTTCAGTAATAGAGATTGTCTACGATGATGGTATTTGGAGAAATGAATTGGATACTATGGAAATAATATTACATAATTATTTTTTTTGAAATAATTCCATTTTTTATGCCAATGCAATTTTATCATGGTTATTGTTCCTCTATAATTTATTCCTTACATACTGCTAATTTTTATTTAACGACTCAAGATTATGATATTCAAAATTCATGGTCATGTTTTCATATTCCTATTCCAATGTTTTATTAAATTATCTTCATTATTATCCTTACAACAAATTTTATCTCATCCTTTTTACATATTCCCCACACTGTAAATATTGTTCTACCTAGGGAATCTAATGGGGAGGTCTTTATGGGAGATGTTGATGATCTTTCACCAAGCTGGAAGAATCTGTTCTGGGTTTCCAAACACACTAAAATATTATTGTATTTTTCAAATATATGTGTAATGTGTCTAGAGTATGGAAAAATAAATTTAATTTCCATCTAATTCGTGCTTGGGTGTATAGATTTGGCACTAGAGTAAAGGTTTAGTTTTCCTTTGGAACCTGGAATGCAAAAACATTAGTGAGATCCTTAGAGATATTTTTATGGATTGCCTAATGATGTCCCTATGGTTAAGTGTAAGTATAGGATAAAATTCTATAAATATGATAATCATCATTGGTAACCTAGTATTAATCCAAACATGTAAGATATTTAATGTACTCCACCTTAATTCTATTGTTTTCTGAGTAGGATTTTTTCCTCTCACACTATTCTTTTTGTGATTTATACAATGGATAGAACCAGAAGGAATCGTGTTAATCATCAATTCAATGAGAAATTCAATGAATATCCTCCTAGACAACCAAATGTTATGTTATATGGAATGAAAAATCTTATTGATATACTTACATAAGCAATGAATCATTCTGGACATCCAAATGACCAGTGATGGGAACAATATTATTTTTAATCCTTTATGATCCAACGTCCACCATCATTGAGTTGGTCTTTTGATACACTTTATTATGAAAAATGGATTAGTAACATTAGAAATGTATTTTCCATCCTTCACTATTTGGAAAATGAAAAAATCATTTTGGATTTTTATCATTTATAAAGTTATGTTGTATAGTGGAAGTGTCTAATGAGGAATACAATGTAGAATGATGAAATTGAATCCATGGAATAGTACAAGTTTAATAACTTTTATTTCACTATGTATATCCCTCATATTCTTCAAACAAATATTGAAATGTATTTCCTTGAAAATAATTAGAAGTATAATGAATATGTTGGTATATATGAGGAAAATTTTACAAGGCTTTCTTGGTATACTTCTAGATTTATCATCCAACCTAAAAGTAATGTTGACCGATTCTTCAGTGGCATAAAACCAAGTATTTTAAAGGAATTAGCTACGAGAGACATTAGTACCTATGAAAATATTTTGTGTTAGTATATCAAGGTAGAACTAGAAGTTGGTTTTACATATCCATATCATTGTTTCCACAAGAAATAAAAGATAGAGTTCAAGGGTAAATATCAAAACAATGGTGAAAAGAAAAGGATTGTTACTAAATGCTCAAATTGTGGAAGGAAGCACATTGGATGTCATCTTAAAGGGACTATAAAGTGTTTCAAGTGTGGAAAACATGGTCATAGAGTAGTTGAGTTCTAATTTATTGGGAAAAGGGTTTCTAATTATATGTATAGAGAAACTACTATTGAGAAAGAACCACCAACACTTCAATACTAACAGTGCATGGAAATGGGGAATGTTTCTATACAATTCCAAAATCTAATGACTAATAATGATGATCAATGCCAAAAACCTCATAATTCAAAAGACAATGGATAATCACATGAAATCGCTATTAGAGATGTCGAGTATACCAATGAGGTCCTGGAATGATTTACTGTTTATGTAATGGGATTATAAAATTGTGTGGTGGAATCAAATTTATAGTATTTTAGAATATTGAATTGTCTAGGTATCTGTCCACCATGTATTTCAATATTTATAAGGTATAGATAACTATGAAAAGTGATAGAAATATTTTTTGAAAGAACATGATATGCTCAAAATGAAGTGATAAGAAGATAATTATATGTTTGATAGTATTACTGATCTCATTACTAATATAATGACAAAGAGATATCATGGTTTGAGTATATAGATTTTTTTTATTGGTCAATAGAAAGAGATAGTTATGACATAATTCATGTTTTCATTAAGGTTCAATGATAATTATCATGTTTGAAGAACATACATGATTATGGTTTTCACATGTTTGGAATGTGACAAAAAATAACTTCCTTATGAAATTTGGGAGATAAATGATATGTATATTTAGTTCACCACTTTATAATGTTTTATATTTATTATTTTTGAATGGATTGTAATGTTATCCATTTATGGATAGTATAAGTTATATTCTATTTGATGTTTGTTACATTAATGTATTATCTCGCAATTGGTGGACTTATGAAACACGTTTTAACCTTTTTGTTTAAAATAATCAAATGACCTATCATTTAATTGAATGAATTGCTAACACTTTATGAATGAAAAACTCAACATGATTTCTATAAATAAGAGTTGAAGTGGATATTATTCCTGTAACGACCGATGGTGAAACTGTATGGAAATCCAGTAAGTATTTCTCTTCATGCAAAAAATAATCAAATTTAAGAAAAGGATCCTGAAACCAAAAATGTTATCCTATTGAAATATTTTCTAATGATTCAGATTTTCCATTAAATCATTAATGATTTTTGGATTTTTGGTATTTATCTTTCTCCAAATCTTATTCTCTCATATTGTCCATCATAACAGGATGGTTAAATTTCTATCCCATATCTTGGTTTTTTCTTCCCACCCATGTTATCCTACGAGGGAACCCAGAGATGAGTTACATTGGGTAACCATTATATTTTTATCATTCTGTTTTAAAATGAAGTTTTAGAATCCATTTTTAAAATATGGGTTTCCATTAATGAAACTTTCATGTAGTAACCCATTTTAACCCCAATGAATATTGAGGGTGAAATTCATTTTAAGGGGGTAGAATGTAACACCCCGAGAATTTATGAGATATATTATTTTTAATTTCTTTTATGTCTTGTGTTTTATAATACCCCTGTATTATCTTAAACTATATGCTACAATGTCTTATTTTTTTGTATACACAAAAACTATCCTTCTCTTTTCCTACTCATAGTTTCAAGTTCTTTTGATAGTGTTCATTTCTAAAAAAAATTAGTATATATTTTTATAAATTTATAATTTAAATATGTTTGGATTAGGTTATATGAAATACCAAAGGAATATTAAACTACATGAAACACTGAATTGTCTTGCATTACATACAAGAGAGATTTTCCTTGTTAGATTGTGTTGTATGAAATACCAAGTTTTAATAAACAATAAAATATTATTAAAATATTATTATTTAATAGGAAATAAAATAGAGGTTTTTAACCATATTATTTTTTTTTTTGAATTTTATAAATCCTTAAAATTTATCTTTTGTATATTCTAGAACATGATATAAGAACAAATTCAATTTTTTAGATAAAAGAAGTATTTTAAAAAAATGCAGTTCTTCCCCCTTTTGATAGTACAACCATTTTAAATCTAATTTTTAGCACTAATATATTTTATATTTTACAAAATAAAAATATAATTTGGATGAGGAATATAAAAATTTACTTTTGTTGAGATTTTTATATTTTTTTTATAAAATTCATTTTTTAATGATTAATGAAAAATAAAGCTATTTAATTCAAAAATACATTTTCATATAATTTATTTATATTGTTATATTATATTTTTAATTGTTTTTGAAGTTTAATTGGATTATTTTTATATAATTTAATATAATTTTTGTCATTGCATGTAATTTCAGATTTAAATTTGAGATAAACACAAGATAATGTTTTGATATGTTTTTTCATCCAAAAAACACGTTTCTGTTTTTATGACAATGGGAATTAACATGAAAATAATTTCCGTCAATTCTATGTTTTTATTTATGAATAATGGATTATATATTAGTAATCAGTGGTTATAAATTATGATATATTTTTACTATTTTTATTAATATTATGAATAGTAACTATGGTATTTTTATTTAACGTGGTTGAAGATTAATCATGTAAATTACTGTAACAAATAATATTATAAAGACAATTAAATTATTCAAAAACATTACATAATACTATTTAATGAATATAATTATATCCTCAATATATTAGATTCAATACCCAGTCATTTAATGACGAATTTAAAATGAGAATTGGTTAGATATTAATAAAACCAATGAAAGAGACAAAATGTGAAACTCAAATTTCTTATCAGTATAAAATTTTAATATATGGATAACAAAGTAAAATCATAAAAAATAAAAGTAAATCTTAATTTTAACATATAACCTACATCATGTATATTAATTATTAATTTTTTTTTAAATAATTAATAACATTAATGTCTTATTTATAGATGATGCAAAAATTAATTAATTAATGGGAAATCAAAGAACCAATTTTTATTAAAATCCAAATCACAATAAAAACGACAAATAACACGACCAAATATTATTTTTCTTGTATATCTTGAAGATAATAATCCAAACATCAATCTAGTTACCATTTGTATCCATATAGAATATATTATGACATTAATATTTTTTTATTGAATGTAATGCTAAAGATGTCACATTCATACTTTAAAAAGTTTATCATTTTGAATGTTTGATTTTATGTTAGATAAATTAGACTAAATATATTATAATGAAATATATTTAATTTTTTGTAATTATAGTATTTTATGATTAAATTTTACACAATGAATAAGTATATTGAATAATTACAAAAAATCATTGTTGTAATTATTTTTTAAATAAAGATATCAAATAAATGTTATTAAAAATATTAAAGTAAACACAATTAGGGAAAATTAAAATTTACAATAATTTATTTAAATAAAATTGACCTCATATGAATATAATTAATTTTTTTTTCAAGGGTAAAATGTTATATTTATATTTTTTAATAGTCTATAAATTGAATAGTTCCAAAATTGACATTACTGATTGTTTTTCAAAATAGGGTTTTATTAAATTATTTAAAAATCATAAAACCTTTTTTAAAAATATATAGTATTTATATAATTGTCAAAAATTATCTAAATTATCTATTTATGATCTAATAGACATAAAATAAGTAAATATTTTACACTTTTAATATTGAAATATTTGTTACATATCTTAAAATGAAATATAATAAATAACTATTAAATTGAAAAGATAAGGTTTTAATAGACATATAAACCTGTATAATTTTTTTTGGTTGAATATATCACAACACAATATAATCTAATATTCTAAATTTTATCATTTTGGAGGGGTTTTTTTGGGGGTTTTATTTTATAATAAATTAATATTTAGGCGGTTTCAAAAATTGTTCCACACCTCAATTATAAAAAAGAACTTCTTCCACATACTATTCACTTCTTTTTGAGCCTTCAATATCAGAATCCCCCTTCCAATTTACCTTATAAATTTTTCTATTTTCATTATCGTTGTTTTGGTAATTTTCAATGTCCAACTCTACATCTCTACGAAGAAATTTAGAGGAGGCACGTCATGGAATATGCAATCTATTCTATAGAATCATTCAAACATATATCTTCTTATAATTCCTGTTCATTAGTTGATTCATTATAAAGTAATATCATTCGTATAAATCATATAATGATATGTCATTATAAATCTGAAACATCCAAATTTCCACCTCTATCCATCCTATGAAAACTGATATCACTGCATGTGTGTACGTACGAATTACCGTCTCCATGTCGTCGTGTAATCTGTTTTTTACCACCACCTTACATGGATCGGTATAAGGATGAGAATAATAAAATTATATTATTATTATAACATTATAATGATTCAGAAATAGTACCCACTATCCAATTCAATAACTTTCAAGAAATTTAGGAATTATATCATCGCACATGCGTACGTACGACCTACGATCTCCACGATGTGATGTGATTCATTCTTCTTGATTTTCATTAAACCACGATTATATACATGAATTTAATGAATAAATGTGATATATATTATACTAATATAATATTATAAATTATATAACTATACCCTAAAATAGTAATTATAACATATCCGACAATACATGTATATGAAAATAAAGTACTTAATACCCGAATAACAAGTAACCTGAAATGTTTCTAACAAACAGATGAAAATATTATCCTAAATGTTATCATAAAAATTATTATGATACTATAATAAATCATAAAAATTATTCAAATCATTATACATGAGTTTTATATACATACAAATCATTTTAGACCTAAGGAAAGTTATAATTTTCCAATCTCATTTTTATCCAAGACAATTTATAAGTAATTATTTACTGTGGATATATTTATCTTAAATATCCATGTTTTTAAAAAAAAATTCATAAAGTGTTTATTATTAATCTATGTATGTTTAAAGTCAGTTTTTCTCATTTTTGAACTTTTCTACATTTTATTGAAGAAAACATCATTTGATTACAATTCTAGTTACTTTTTGACTTTCCCAGTAAAAGTATAAGATGAATATTTTTTAAATTAATACAGAATGAATTGATTTTCTATATCTTCATAATGAATTATTTCCATGATGATTCCTCTAAACTTTTTCATGTTAATTTTCAACTAAATTATTTTCTTATAATATTGTGTTTCATTTTTAGTAAATAATTTTTTTTAAGAATAAAGGATATTTTCCTTAGGAATTAATTTCATGTGTTTTATCAAAATTATTTTCCATCTAAGATGAAACTATTATATAGGGTTATGATTCAATCTCTGTTAATAATATTATTTGATTATATTAATGATAGAATGTTATTTTATAAGGATTAATTTATGATAGAATGATGTTTTAGAAACCCATTTTATTTTGTGGTCTATTCTAAGATAAATTATTTATTTTTTCACGGCACATAGAAGTATGGTTTCACTTTGAGAGAGGTGGGACCTATATCTCCCTCTAGTACATTGGGTAATGTTTTATATCTTATGATATAGACATGAATGGAATGACTTTTAAATTTTATTCTGTAATACTGGGTCAGAATAATATGTACATCATCTGCAATAATAAATGGATTGAATGACAAGTAACCCCTATTGAGTAATCCACTTAGTCCACTATGATGGACTTGGAAGAAATGCCTTAGGTACTCTGGATATCATATTATGTGATTATTGTTTTTCCACCATTCAATATTTTATTCCAATTCTATTTTATGATGGTTAATGTTTCTTTATGATCTATACCATATGTACTATAAAGATTTATTTCATGAATCACAATTAAGATATTAAAAATTTATGTTAATGTTTTCATACTCTCATGTTTATGTTCTTTTTTATGTTGTTCATGTTTACCCTTATTAAGGATTTCAGCTCAACCTTTTTATGTTTTTTTACCCCATGATATAAAAAAAGGTTTTAGGTAGGAAAACTAATAGGGATATCTTTATTAGAGATAATGAAGATATTTTAACAAGATAGAAGAATGTGTTCTGAGAGTCGAAATTCAATAAACTAATATGTTCTTTGGGAATATATTTGGGTAATGTATTTTTTAATTTGTAAATGAATGGAAATTTCCACATACTTCATGCTTGGGTCATTATAGTATAAATATGTTAAACATATTTTTAGATATGCTTCTAAAAATTTGGTTCCAGATCCTCCATTGCTAAAAAATTTATATCATGATGTTGTTGGTCTGTCTTTTAGAAAAACTGAAACAAATTATGATAGTAATTTAACACGTGAATTTAAACATCCTTAATTATGTGTTTTCTATTTCAGCTGGAGATGCATTATATTCTAGTTTCAAGGTAAGTAACTTAGAAGCAGTTTCAAAATTTATGTCTATTAAATCAAAAAATGTAATATAAAATAGATGTTTCGATTAGATATAATCTTTGGTTAAAGAACTATTACCCTAAGGGAATTTGTTGACTATAAATTTCTATTAAAGAGAGGGGACAATTCATAATATGGGTATTAGACATCAGAATATTCATACATGTTAAAATGATTGCTTCTTATAATATGGGGGTAGTTAATCATTGTTTAGTTTTTGTTCATGTGTAAACACGAGGTACATAGAGGCTAAACTGGGGAAGTAAATATTGATTCTTATAAAATAGTTTATGTATTTCCCACATAAACTTATATTTTTGTGTTTATTTATGTCTCAAAATATAGATTCATTGATTTAATGGCACAAATCCAATAGTTCATCGGGTAATATTTTAAATCACCCTTATTATGGTGATTCATGGAAACTTCTTACCAAGTATATCTATATTTTTCTTATGAAGATCTAAACATTTGATTAGTTCTTTTGACTAACTCTTTTTGTCTATTTGTTTATTACTATAGTAAATATTCTTATAGAACTATCTTTATAATGTTGTACAATTTAACTCCTTCATTGTGGATGAATGATCCATATATACTTTTGACCATATTAATTCCCGGAAATCCAAAAAATAAAATTGATGTTTGTTTTTAGCCTTGGATTAATTTGTTAGATTTATTTTGGAGTAATGGTTTAATTACATATGATGTTTTTACAAAACAGAATTTCTTAATGAAAACTTCATTGATGTGGGAAAATAGTGACTTTCATGTAAATGGAATGTTATATGGTTACAGGAAATATTGTCCAAACTCATGTATGTAATGTATGAATGATGGTAATGTATTTATTATTGTTAGTGGAAGAAATATAATTTTTAGAATATCTTAAAATATATCTTCTTATAGATAATCCTTCTTAGAGGATGATATTTTATTTCATAAAATGTTCTATTGAAGGTGATTGAACTTCAATAGTGATATTAGATATTTAATTAAAATTTATTGTCACTTTATTAATGCGCAATAACATTGGTTTGACAATGAACCAAAAAATAGATTTCCATAAGAGCGAAGATAACTAGATAAAACAGAGAATTTACTAGGATCGTTAGTATTGGAATGATTTTTTAGTTCATCACATGTTATATTTCATGCATAATGAGAAGAACTATTTCAATAATATACATTATATTGTTTTGGACACACCGGGTAAGATCAAAGATAATGCAAAGGCATGATTAGATCTTGCCAAAATATTCAGGCAACCAAAAATTGAATTGTTTTAAATTGATATATTGTATAAGATAATATATCCCAAATCATCTTACATAGTTTTGAAATAAAAGGATTTTGAATGGTTTTATATCCAATTTTTCTAGATCAACCAGAAATAGTGATATTACTATATTAAAAGGTCATGACTCTGAAGTTATAATGGAATGAATTATTCTAATAGGATTTATAGTTCGGTTGAATTATATAATTTGAAATATACTAGCATAAATATCATATTTTTCTAAAAACAATTCCAGGGACAAAAGACTAGGATATACTATGTTTAAAGTGAGAATATATTATTTTGATTTTATTGAAATTTGAAAAATATTCTCGTCAGATTCCATTGATTGAATGAAACAATTAACATTAAAATTATCACCTAAAGAAAAATGTGTAGCGTTGTTAGAGTTCCAATGGATGTTCCCATTCTAGTAATGCATGCATAAATTGATGAAAAAGTTACATAACAAAGAATCAAATGTTGGATGAATTACAGAAGCTTATTTGAATTAGAAAATTAATTTTAAATTATCTCATTGATTTTTATTTGAATATCCCAAAAAAATAATTTCATGTGATTTATCAATGAAAATGTTAAAAATGAAATGAAAAATAAATTATCAGTTTTTAATTATCCCAAAAATGGATTGTGTGGAGTTAATGAATGATGACTTTCAATTGATGAGAATCACATGGCTCAAACTTATGTTCTTATCAACTATTAGGAATTAAAATAATTTTTCAACTACATCTGTATCATTTATTCTATTTTTTTAATGTAAATAAATATTAATATTATTTTTATATTATATAATAATCATATCAATAAATAGTTTTCACAAATTACAACTACTTCACATGAAGAACATCGTCAAAATAATTTTTCCTACTAGTTTTTAGAATTGTTAATATATATTGTTCATGGTTTAACATATAAAATAATATTTATAATTATTATATTGATAAATATTTTTCATATTTTTAGGTATCTCAAAATTCTAATAAAATTGCTAATTAATTGTGTGTACTCACAAAACAACCAAAAAATGGAGAAATATTATAATTTACTTGCGGTGAATGATATTCTATTTCATACATTTGCATATGGGGAATAAACCATAATTAATTGTGGTGTTTTCTTATGATTATCTCATTATAGAGGAAGTTAGGTTGAATTTTAGGTAATTTTGGAAGAAAAAATTGAATTATGTTTTCTTGGAAATAATTATGTAATGTTAATGAAATGTCATTTTTAGTATATTGAGAGAGGGTATCATTTTAATCTATGATTAGGTATCATTGATTGTAAAAATAAAAAACATCATATAGTAAATGAAATATTTATATTATCTTATTAAGCACATAAAATTAATTATAAAAAATATTTCACTACATCATGAGTTTTTTGTGATTGGTGGAGAATAATAAAAATAAAATATTATGGAACACGGATTATCCAAAGTGAATATTGTTCCGTTGAAGTGTAGGTAATTGAAATTTTTTAAACAGACTACTCGAAATGCATCCTTTATATGAAGAGAAAACATTATTATTATGAAACCCTAAAATTATGGGTTGATGGTGACAATGATGATATTGATATAACAAATGAATTTGATATAAATAGATATGACTATCTTGAAACTCCTATTGATATTTATTAAATTGAGCAACAATAAGATGATATTAGCACCATTATATTAAAATATAAGGATGGAAATGAATATTGAAATAATTAGACGATTTTAATGATCATATAATATATATATATATACACATATAACATTTGTTTTCAGTTATATTCTGAAAAACTCATTTCATGTTTCAGATGTACAATGAACATTTATCTTATCTGTTTTGTGAGTTAGAGGAGGTTTCACTACCAGGTGATGATCCTATTGGAACATCATCTGATTCTTAAACTATTTGAGGTTCTGTCACAAATAATAGGGGACACTGTCTAACACGATTGATGATTCATAACTATATCCTTGAGTGATGTCCATGTATTCATTTCTATCCACACATGCAGATGTATGCTTAGTTGGATATTTTTATTAGTTTTCATTACATTTTTTATATATTAATATATTTGTCATTTTTTCTCTTTTTCATAGATTTTAACATATATTTGTTGAACAGTGGACTTCAATATTTTGGAATTATTCTTCTCGTGCATGGATGATAAGGGATTGGATTCCCAATGATTTTCGACACCATATGTTAGATAATTAGATGGTATGTAAATAAAAAATATTTATCTGTAAATTTATATAATTAGAAACATGAAATTAAAAATTATTTGTAGATTTTGTGGTATCATCTCAATGACAGCATGCGGGCATCCATTTGGGAGGCGTTAGAGTACCTTATTCGTCACTATTTCAATTTTTTTGCATAATAAAATGAGGAAAACCATGATGAAATAATTAGTTGTGGATTTGGATCAGTCTTTTTGTTCCCAACAACTACAATACATCACATCTAAATATTGAGATGGATTATGTTTATATTGTATGGGTGATAGTTTTTAGGTGAGATAATCATTAGGTTGATAGAACCTGGGGGTAGGTGGTCACAAAATGATCTGTTAGTTGTACATTGAGTATGCATTGAGGATATATTGTATGTACATTTTTTTAATAATTTATATAAAATTAAATTTGAACTATTTAGTTTATATTCATATGGGTAGTAAAAAATGCCAATATTACCAAGTTAGGTATTTATAAAGGGATGTACATCAGTCATGTCACTAGAATGATATGTGTGGTCACCTATATCATATTTTTATCGTTATACTATTTTAAATGTTTTAAAATTAACATGAAATAAAATTAAAATAATTTTAATTTTTAATTACAATTTGAGGACTCATATAGGGTTGTTTCATTCTAGATAAAGGATGAGAGTAATGATGAGGCCAACGATTATACTACCATTGAAACATTGTTTAATGATTCAATATGGGAGTAGGTGACTTACTATAACATTGATAATGGTAGATTTGTTAGTATCTGCTCTTGATTGACCCCTATAATTAATTTTTCTTCAAGTATTGTGTCATTATCCATCTCTAATGGACTTCATGGAAATTCATTATCAGCTATTTAATAGTTTTAGCAACAGTTTCAAGCCCATCATGATTTTATAGATAATTTTCATAGGTAGTTGGAGGAGCTCTGTCGACGGCAGCTACTATTGTAGAAGGATACATGTAGATGGAAGCTGCAGTAGCACAAGAAGAAGATGGAGTACACGTGATGTCTGACTCAGTGTTTAGAGATGGAGTTCCCCCCTCCAGATGACCCCTAGTGATTTATATATATATGTATTTTTAATTTAAATGTACATATTTTCTATAATATTTTTATTAATACATATATTTACAATTCTATATAGGGAATTTATTATATATGTGTGGATATTGGTTTTATTATTATTATTTTATTAGATTATTTAATTTTTTACATTTTATTACTTCATTATTTAATAATATTAATAATTATTTTTTATGATTATGGGATTGTATGATCCTCCTATTATAAATACATATTTTTGATTTTGGTATCTTCCTTTTGAAAATGGTTTTTTATGCTTAAAAAAATTACAGGGCATACCTACCCATCCAAAATATTTTATTTTTATGGAATTTTGTAGAAAAACTAATTACGATTCCATTTTATATGAATACTTATTTTCCAATGGACATAATCGAGAATAACTCAATTTCTAGTTATGCGTGCATTTAAACATTAGGTGCAGGGAACTCATGGAATTCCTTTTATGGTCTTATATTGAAGACCATCTTACTACTAGTACATCACCATACAATTCAACATCATGTCGTTAAGGGATGATCTTATAGTTTTAGATCATGTAATTAGGATGAGGGGATCTTGACGACATCTACAAAATGTATTTATTTAGAAATCCGATGTTTTTGTGTGTCGTGACAGACTCCCCATTTATTGTGTCCAATGATTAGGGTCTATTATAATATATATTTTGTATTGTGTAAGGCCCTTTTCATTTGGGTTCTAACATAGTGGGGGTTTCTCTAGTATTACATGGGTTTTGGGATCCATCACCATATCTCCTTGTATGAATGAATGCAGGATAAATTTTTTATTAAAGGATCATGTGATAGTATTTTGATGGACTTCATGGTTGGGAAATGTATACGTCATGTTCTCATCAACCCATTCAAATTTATACATCTTCTTATAACATTGTTCATTATCCGAAAGATGTCTCTGAATTGTTTTTTGAAGTGATTGAAGTTGTACCTCTATGGGTAATTCATCCATTGTCACATACACAAATGAAAATGTAGTTTCTTGTGAAGTAGTTTTCATGGTGGTCTAGTATGCCCATAAAGAATGGATGAGCTTATCTGGCCTTGAATTCATATCCTTATTCACTATCATCTGGAGAATATTTGAAAGATTCATATGGAAGGAATCTACCTTTCAATTTTATAGTATATGATAATAAGATGAATGATGGGATTTGGTATTGTACTCCTGGAATAGTTTCATCAACTCTATCAAACAATGGTTGGTGTTTCGTCCATCAATATTGTGTGTGGCCCCTCGAGCCTATTGATTATATGTGAATTTACAATGTTTATGAGCTTATTCATCCCAAATTCATTGAGGGGTATTTCCTCAGACCATCTAGAAATGAAGTTGGTTCCAGTAATTATTTAATTTAACATCTTAGTTGTGGCGAATAGATATGGCTAAACGAAATCCATTCCCTAGATGGAAAATTACCAAAAAAAATATTTACATATATATTGAAATTATAGAGGTTTATGGATTATGTTTTCCTAGATTTTGCATTCATGAAGTTTCTTATTAAATTTCACATAGGCATGTATTGAGGGTATCCTGAATTAAAACAACATCCAAATCTGGTGGGGATCCGGGTCCAATGTTAATGTGAACCATAGAAGGTCGCATGGACTTCTTCCATGTCAAAGAGAATCTCTCCTTCCAAAATGTAAGTAGGATTTCTTCAAATACATTATTATAGTGGGATTTTTGTTCATTTGGATCATACTGAAGGGTAATGATTGAATCATGAAACTAAATCAATTTTATTTAGGATCTATCTGTTTGGAGAGTCCATTTTTAAGGACAACTGATTATGGGCCCCACCCATCCATGGGTGGATATCTATTCATCAAAATCCTGGGAAGTCATCACATGGTTGATTTCTTCCATATCGTATATGATGACTAACAAGACTATTCTTCAATGCATGATACATAAGATCACTTCCATATAATCCGGGACGTATTGGACTCTGGATGAATCATCCAATGCATCGAGAAAGGAATTATGTAGTTAGGGAACATGATGCAATGTGGGATCAAAAGTGAAATCTTCCATCTACCCCCTAAAATATCTATTTATAGGGGAAAATTATTCATTTTTAATGCAATATTATCTATTGATTTACTTTACAACTATTTATAAATCAACTTTTATATATAGGTAGGCTATTTGAGGTTTAGGGATAGTTCTGACCTAGTGATGAAATATTTTCATTCATCTTCATTATTTGTGTAGACTTTAGATAGTGAGAATGTTTAAATAAAATAGCATTCTTTTGATAGATAAATAAAAGTCCTGGGATAGCTGGATTTTGATTTGGATTTTCATCCATTTACCAATATGACTTATGGAGGTTCCATTTAAACAGATCTCAAATGATCTAGGAGTGTCATGGAAATGGAAGAAATACTATTCTAGAAGCATAGAATCCATCGTTTTATTCTCTAAGGCATGATGAGATATATGGAAATCCATCAAGCCATTCACATTCACTGATTTATATGATAGAAACTAAATTTTGTATTATAATAGAATAACCTCCCATCACATAGGATACATAGTTATCCCATGATAAAATAGGATTTTCTAGAGTGGATCTTTATAAGATATCAGATTGTATTCATGGTGATTCCAATAATTCCTCATCTATTTTTTTGTGTAAATATGAGTGAAGTTATATACATCTTGACATCAGAGAATTGTTTCTTTGTATGTAACATTATTCGGATGAGTTAGTAGACAATATTATCTATCCCCACATATTTTTAGGTTAAAGAGGGAGTCTAATTTGATTTCCATGGTGTCCACATTTATGATAAGTAGCCTACCTTCCACTAGAGTCATCATAACTAGTTGGTGTAGAAAATACCATTTGATACATTTAAAGGATTATTGGCAGTGGGAATATCATTAATTTGTTATCTCCCTATAATTTAGCCTCATGAAGGGGAAAACATTCCTAGATAAGATGGATATGAAGCACCAAATGTAGTACAGGTTCACATAGTGCCCTCTCAGTTTTTTAAGATTTCTATTTGTGACCATGGTAAAATATCAATAGACTTCTCTTGATCGACCTCAATGTCATGGTGGTGCACCACAATGACAGGTGACATCCCAAATGTTACATTGAAGGTGAATTTATGAGGATGTATCTTTAGACTGTTCTATTGCAGCTTTGTGAAGAATATCTAAAAATGCATTATGTGATCAAATTCCTTTTGGTATTTGACCCCAATTTCTTCAACATAACATTAAAAATTTTATCCCAAGAAAGGCTTAATGATATGATGCATAGATTATTGATATGTGGTGCCAACATTATTTTACACAAATAAAATTACCTAATATAATTATATCCACAGAGAAACTCTATTGTTAGTGGGTTATACTTTTTCAATGTTCATGTTTATTTTATCGTACCCTAGATTGACTTCAGGAAATAAAGGGCTTTGAAGCTAGCATTTTCATCTATCAGTATTTCTATAATGATTAATGGGAAATATACCTTAAATTAGTTCCTATTAAGGTATATTAGATCGATGCATACCATATTCTTCTAGTTATTTTTCTTTTTAGGGTTGATTTTATAAATCCATATTGTTTATTAAACATCTCGGACAAATTTGGATTCGATAAATTTTTCAACATCAGCCTCTAAATTATTGGAATGAGAGGGGTGAATCCACCTAGATGCATACTTAATTACTTGATTTTCTCGAGGTAATATGAGATTGTGAATAGAAATATATAGAATCATTCGTATAATTTCAATATTGTTCCATGAATACACATATCAATGTTTCATTAGAAATGAAAATTACATCGCTTGATCTTCATGGGGAATGTAAGAGATAATAAATGTAGAACGTGAGACTAGTTTTTCTCCAAAAAATATCTTATTAAGCAAATAAATGGTGGTAGATAGGCCTTTATTGAATGTTGGAGGAGAATTCATAAGTCCATCCTCATCTTATTCATCATTTGAGTATTTGAAGACATTCTCAGATGGATATATGAATTTGGGGGAATCATGATGTTAGAGAGGGAATGAACAGAATCATTATCATCCCATAGTACCTGAGTCATTGTAGAGAGATGTCAGATCATATTATCTATTACACTGTATCTAGGGAAAAATGGGATTAGACCTCAGGATTCATGTTCATCACCTTGAATATATTTATGGGGAGAACATTTAAAATGTAGAACATATTCTTGGTATCTGTATGGGCGTTCCGCAAGACATTGGTGGATGAAACCTACATATGATCCACCACTATTGTTTTTATCCTCCCCTTTTATTGAAATTATATTCATCATTTGTTTCGGTACAATATTTTAACTTCATGTTGTCACCATGTTGTATGTTGAACATTCCATCAATGGAATATTTCATACACTGATATAATGTTGAAGGTTCCACTATGTGGCTATGGGTCCCATGCCTTCAATGATGGACACTGTATGTGGTGTCATGCTGGATAACCATTAAATCAGCATCTGATGTGAGCTCCCCAAATTAGTATTTTATTTTGACCATACTATGAGGCAATTTCTTATTCTTATGAAACCTATGAATGGTTATAGTTTTGGGTGAAAAATCATATTCACAATATCCAAAACATTGGACAGTTGAAATCCGAATGAGGTTTCTATTGTTACAATTATCAATCTGGTCCCTATAGACATCAATATTATTGATTCTTACAAAACGATTGGGTACTTTTGTTCCCATGGATGACCTCTTCTTCATATTTTCTTGTGAAAAATATAGAAACATTTAATTCTGACGACATTGTCTTCACTTGATTAACCTCAGCAGTAGAAAATTATATATCAAACTCTTGTGGGATATTTAGGGATTCAAAAATTGCCACCCAAAGTTTCTATGTAATATAGAGAACATCCATGATTTAGATCATGCCAACGTAAACCACTGTTTACTTTTGAATCTAAATAATTTATGTCATTGGTTTAAACATATCATTTTGCTGTTTCTCTTTAAGACCTGGCGAATGAATTAATTCTTTTGAGGTTGATGGGATTGGTGATTTTTTTTAGGATGAGGTAGAATCACATTCCAATGGTGTAGGACATATTTACCTCACATATTTATTTGGATGATTAATTAAATAATCCCTTACCAGTCATTCATGCAAGGAAACTAGGTGTTGAAGGACACTATTGGGTTCTTGGACAACTCCATGTCCCATTTGGGTATGTTGGATTACTTTATCCTAAGGCTCAACAACATATATGTCCTCTATGGTAATGTCACTAAAATATTGTGTCCAACCACACCTATGTTTTCCATTATATCCTCAGTTCCTATGCATGTGGCCTCCCATTCCCTGTAATGTGTTGAAAAAAGAAGATTGAGGCATATTTTTCATTTTATAATGGATCTCCCATGTGTATTACATTAAAAAACCAATTATAATTTTATTGACCAATTAAGGTTATATTTTTTGGGGGTATTTTCCATGCTTTAGTTGTTGTAGGGAAGAAATATTAAACAATCACAACTTGAATTATAGAAAAATATAACCACACCTCTTCTATTTTAACCTAGTTATGATTGTCAAGCACACATTTAGGATTAATTTTTATGTATCCTTCTATTGAGGTAGATGTATTCTTTGTCCTAATTGGTGTACTATTAGGAAGGCATGATCTTAGTAAACTATTTTGAAAGTCCTACAATTGAGAAACATTCGCTCACACATAGTAGGAACTTTCTGCCAATCAAGCTCATCTCTTGAATGCGAAATAGTAATGAAGAACAATTTTCTTGAGGAGTAATCTAACAACACATATTTAGAATTTACCATACCTTGATGGACTTATATGATAGTGAAGCAGACGAAGATATTATGACCCATCCTTACATATAAAGGAAAATAATCAGGATGGTCATTGGGGATGAACTCATCAGGGTTCCTGGGATATGGTATCCTAAGAACGTAATTGTCTATAGATGTCATGAAAAAACTATGGAATTTTTCTTTTGGGAAGGATTATTATTTATTCTTATGTTCCCCAAATTTATAGTAACTCCGATTTATTTGTTCTTATTTATAATGGTTATTCTTTGGTTTTTTTCACTTGACAAGAGGTAATGGGTGATTCGAGACCTACCAAGGTTCTTCGATGGGCTCTATTTCTATCATGAGTGTGACAATGATAGATTCTTCATTGCATAAACCATTCCCCATTACAGATTATATGAGTTGAGTTTTGGATTGGGTTCTCGAAATGGAATCCTCAAGACGTTGTTCCATTTCTATGAACTCACAGAACCCACCTAGATAAGTCATTCGGATCAGAGAAGTCTAGAACTCATCTATGATATTTTCATCATAGAGTACCAACATTTTTTCGTATAAGAGTGGGATGTTGAGTGGATACATAAAACTACAACACCTTTATATGATGTTAAAAACCCTTGAATTTCCATTTTATGTAGTTCATTAGAATAATGATTTTTGTTTTCCATAGTGTACAACATAATTGACAAAAGAAGTTTCAACTGAGGACATCCAATACTACAACAGATTCTACTAGAACAATAATGTACCAAACAATGTTAGTCCCTATCAGAGTCTTTAAAAAACCCCAAAATGTGGTCACCTCTTTTTTATCATGAGGTCCCATCATTGGACCACATCAAGATATGATGTGTGTGATATATTGTTCAGGGTCTCCATAATCATAAAATTTAGAGTAGGTTGGATTTATGAAATTTGGTAGATACAATTTGTCATCCAGCCATTCTAGATATTGATTACTCTTAATCATCATAGGTTCATGTCTCCCATCCATATCTTTCATTCATGTAGATAGGGATTCGATGATGTAAAGAAGATATTATGAAATTATTTTCTAATCCATCTCCCAACTATAGGTAGTAGGTGTACGTTAATAAGGTGGCCCCATAATCATATACTACAAATTATAATTTAATACTAAGATTGAATGATCAACTAGGAGAGGGACTAGACTCGCCTATCAGTTGATTTACACATTTTTGAGGTCAAAACAATCTGTTATTGTTGGCTCAAAATAGTTACCCAAATATCCGGATTAATACTGGAATATAATTGTAATCATAGATTCCTCTAAATTATATAAATTGGAGTATTTATCAATTGCAGGGGTTGGTACGTTCATTAGGATGTTTAGGTAATGTTATAACTTTTTCACTCTATTTTTACAATTATTTCAATATGGGTGGGTGTTGAAGCAAGGATCCCTTCATCGAAGCATTCTTCTTTTTCTTCGCATAGTAATTTTTGTGTTTGGGTACTAATATTCATAGTTCCCATCCCATTTCATATATTTTATTCTATTTTATTAGTCTCTAAAATTCCCCTTTTTGATGGAAATGAATTGTAGTAATTTTATTGGGTTATACCCATTCAACGACCATTATGAATGCAAAATGTTTCTAAAGTGAAAACACTGCTGATGAAAGAGTGTATTTTTTTCTATAACCGATCTACTTCTTACATTATTCACTAAATTATGTTTAATAAATGGGACACATTAAATAACAAAATATGATTTATTAAATGGGATTTTAATTTAAAAGAATGTATTGAAGCAATTGAACAATTATCACAAAACATGAAAGGTAGAGAAATCTGTAAATTATGAGAGAGTGACCTTAATTGGTAAAAGAAAAGAACATAAGAAAAATTTTTAGGGTTCAAATATAATCCCTAAAAACAATTTATCCTAACATATAGAGTGTATATGATCCATAATTAACCAATTTTCAGAAGATATCCTTGGATCAACAATCAATGGAAGGTGCTACAATTACATGTTCTGAAGCTAGTATTGGGTTTAATTAATTTTTTCTTTATTGTTTAGGTAAATTATCATACCATTAGAGGATTAAAAAATTATGGAATCACAATTTACGAGATGAAAATTTAAATTCTAATTATTGATATTTATTTAAATAGGTAAATTTATATCTATTAAGAATTTTTAAAAAAATTCTTCTAAAAAAACATCTCGTTATGTTTTATCAATCACATTTCAAAAGAAAAACAAAAAAATATTTTTATTTTATATTTATTCTAAATTTATAAAAAAACCCACTATTATTTTATGTAGTTTGTTTCTTATCACTAATTTTATTTTTATAATACTTTTAATATGTTGTTAAATTTACTTCCACCTTTAAGAGACGAACATGGCCAGTAACTCTAATTAACCTATGAAGTAAAAAATTACACATAATTTAACCTTCCCCAGGGAAACATCTTTAAAATGGGAACCACTACTAGAGTTTTATTTAAATACTAGAACCAATTTGAGGCATTTATTTTATTTATAATTTCATTCTCTTCTTCTCTTAATTATTTCCTCTATTCCCATTCTCATATTTTAGATTTTCTTTTCCATTTTCATATTTTTTTTCTTCATTAGAAAATAATAATTTTAATATAATTATAGTATATTTTTATTCATTTTAGTTTATTTTTTATTATATTTATGATAGGGACTAATTAGTAGGATAACTATCATCTAGAACCTAAGATTGAATGTAACCTTAGGACTAAATTCATATTGTCTCAGTCTATAGAAAGCTTCAACATTAAACCAGTTGGGGAATTCAAACATTATGCTACCATTGAAATTAGAAGCAATTCTAATTCAAAAATAAAGGAAAAAATAATTTATTCATATACTAAAAATGAAAAATATATAATTATTTGATATTTCGATGCACTAAAGAATTACTCTCAACTAAATTGGATTTCATACCAAATCCTATAATTTGACATTATGTTAAAATATTCAAAACTTTCCTCACCTCTCTATTGAGTATCCAAACAAACATTAAAATGAATTTAATGTTATTTTCTCAACACTAAAACTAGTAAATTTTTGTAAAGAAAAAATTAAACTAAAATCATTCATATTCTCACTTGATCATAGTGCCTTTAAATGGATGTATTATTTATAACCAGAATATATAACTTTTTGGATTGAATGGAAACCTATTTTATTATAGAAATTTTTTCCATCATCAAGGAAAACATCAATATGAATAGAGATCTTGGGAATCATTAAATCCCTATGGGTGTCAATTTATGAGTACTAGGAGCGATTCATGATGTTTTGTGTAAGATGGCCTCATCACCAAATTATTGTAAAATTACTCAAAAAATACTTGTATGAACGCCACAAATCAATAAAAAATAATATAGTGGATTCCAAAAATAGAGGGTCAGTGGTAAATAAATATCACTATCTACAGAAGCATTTTTTGACCTGATGGAATAAAAATTAAAATAATTAGGCAATTGAGGTACACCATATGTTAGTGGAGTATATCAAGGAAATAATTCTTATAATGAAAATCATTTGATTGATACTATGTTGGAAGAATTCATCACAATGGTGAGATATGTTTATTTGGCTCATAATACATTACAACTTACACATGTGAGGCCTTGGGGAATCTTTATTGAAACAGACCACCCAACTGATTATTCCCCCAAAGATAAGGGAGGGAGGATTATGCAACATTATATCCTAAGAGACCATGTCATGAAAAAATAATCAAATCCCCATAATATGTATGATTCCATTTCAACAACATACAACTGAGGGTGTAATGATCAATTAGAGATGAGTTAAGGATCTGGAAAAAAGCCCCCTTTTCAAAAAAAAATCTAATAGCCCTCACCTTATCAATAGGGTTTTCAATAACCCAAATAGTTATTTGAAGCCCATGAATAAAAAAGACAACAAAAATTGAATCGTAAACCAAATCTATATTCTAAAACTACTTACCTATTGAAAAAAATTTAATCAATAGAATGAGCTGAAGAGTCGAGGTTATGAGTTAAGGTAGTTAAAGTCTCAAATGAGCCAGATTTCCATCTCCCTCCATGAACTGGTATGTAACTCTAAAAATATACATTCACATCCTTATCTAAATATAAAATGTAATGTTAGTTCCATCACATTGAGGAGTGGGAAACAAACAAAAATTTTATCTTCACTTATTGTACCACTATGAATCAATACAAATATAGAGAATCCCCATTCAAGATTGGATGATAATTATCCAAAGGGGAATGAAAAAGGTAAGTAAAATATTTATGATATTTTTCTTAAACCATTTCCATTTAAAAATTTATTTTTTTTAATAAAACAACTTCTACAAGAGGATATGCTAAAAAGAGGTCTTGGATACATTCAAGTGTGTTGGGATCTACATCCCTCTAAATGGTACAGTTATGAAAATCCCATGTATGCCAAATTAAAAAAATAACATTGTACCAATAGAATATGTATTAAGGGAAATGAGAGGATCAATCTTGGTACGAAAGTGTATGAACTCCTTACACAACTCAATCAATTCCATCATTGTGAAGGGATCCTGACACATTCACCATCCAAAGCACCATATGGGACTTACACTTTTCTGAGTCTTTTATGAATTGGGAGATTCAGTAAATGGGATTTCTTACAATGTATTCTCATATTTAATGGATGGTGAGTTGAATTATATAAGAGTAATGGTGTAGTTGGTGAATATAGACATATAATATCCATTAGGAATTCTAGAGGATGTACTTGTTCATGTATGATCTATGATATTTTTAGCATATTTTTAGGTGCTTAACATGGAGGATGATTATGTAAATTATAGTTCTCCAAATATAATTTTTATAAAATCTCTCAAAACTATAAAAATAATCATATATTTTCATGAGGGTAAACTTTCCACGTAGTTTTGATATGGAGATGTTATATTTAATGCCACGGACTTCCTGAAATACCCCTCATTGGACAATTCTTCTTTTTGTATTCTCCTATTTTTCCCCACCATGTAACAACCCCAAGGAATTTTACTTCCCTTCTCTCATAGATATTAAGATCATTGGTTATAGTTTGATCACTAATAGAATATACAAACATATTTATAATGTACAATACTCTCTTGTATTTTACTTTTATATGGATTCATTTTCTAATTTTGGTTATGATCACTCTGATTATGAAATGGATATTGAGTATTTGAATTTATTTGATTATGTATTCTCTAATATTTATGATTTATATTCTAATATTTATCTTAATGGGGAAATTATTTCAGTTCCAACAATGTATCCACCCAAAATACATCCCCTCACTGGGACTCATGATATAGCCAATAAATATAAAATACTCATACATGTTGAGTGGTGAGAGATTACTTATTATCCTTACAAAGAATTTCCATTTTGAATATGAAGAATATTTTTTGAGTATTTAGATGTTTCACCTTAATTAAATGGGGTAGTCCTTGGATGATAAATTAGGTATTAACCCACCAATTTTCATATGAATGATTTTTTTGGGATAATGAGGCAAAACTAGTTTGGAAGCCACAAAGGATACTGAATCCAACACCTCTAGGAGATTTAAAAAATATTAAATATCCCTTGAGTAATGTATAATTTATTTCATTTTATATTTCTAGTGGGAATGTCTAATTGAAGATGATCCTATGAAATGTGGTTTTACTCTTTTTAGAAATGTGAGAGAGGAGTCAATTCCAATGGGGTACAAAATTGAATTCATGTATGTATTGATTATAGGAAAATTAATCAATCCACACACAAGGTCTATTTCCCCCAACAATTTATTGATATAATTCTTATTAGGTTCATTACGAAGAAAATATATTTTATCAGAGATGGGTTTTATCGATGTATTCAAGTTCATATAGATTCAACGAATTAGGAAAAGGGAGCCTTCACATGTCCATTCAGTACAATTTTTTATTGAAGGATTACATTAAGAATTTTCAATTCCCCTGTTACCTTCTAGTGATTCATGGTGATTATTTTTTTTATTTCATTAAGACCTTCATGTCGGTATTTAAAGATTACTTTACAGAGAATGGATCTTCATTTAATGAATGTAACATTCATTTGGGAAAGGTTTTGAATAACTATATTGATATTAATATGTTTTAAACATTGAATAATGTTATTTCATGGTAGATCTAGGCATTGAATTTGTGCATGAAGCATCAAAACATGGGTTGTAGGGTAATATGACTAAGGTAGATGTTGTTTCATCCTTTCAAATTCCTCCATATGTGCCTGATTTCAGATTATTGTTTGGGAATGAAAACATTTGTCTTATCTTCATCATATATTTTATTAATATCTATCTACCTTATATCAAATAATTCATAAAGATATGGAATTTATTAGTGTTAATTCATATAGGGTATAATTTTATTAGCTAAAGAGGAATTTGACCACACCATTGATCATAGAACCCCCATAGTGGGATATTCTATTTGAGAATATATGGGATGATTGAAACATCATATCTGGAGTCGTCTTATAGCCATGGATGTAGGGATATTTACATGTGATATCATATACTCTAAGGACATTAGATTATTCCCAATAATAATATACAACCAAGAAAAAGGTGTTTATTTACCTTATATTTTCATTAAATAAATTTCATTCATATTTATTGGTCTCAAATGTATTTTTTGGTTTCCATGTTGCATTTGGGTACCTCTTGAAGAATATATATGATCATTCCAGACTTATACTAGGGATCCCCTCCTTTAATAATTTGATTTTATGATAAAAAACAATAAGGTTTTAGAATCATGGTGGCAGACCACATGATTTGTATTACCCACACAATAGTGGTTGTCCCCATAGATCATGTACCAATTTCGGATACTTTTCTTGATTAAAATCTTTATGCACTCTCAGGTACACATCATTGGTATGCAGAGTTTGTTAACTACCTTGTTTCCTCTTAATTTTTTTCAAATTTACAGAAAAACCACATCAAAGAATTAAAGAGTTAGTATAGATTGTATAATTTGTAGGGTCTCTACATCTGGAATATTTTTAATTATCGTGTTATTAATAAGTGTTTTTATCATCAGTTTGAGTCAATTATGCATTTCTACCAAACAATTTCTTAGGGTTTAAAATTTGGTTACCAATGAAGAGATATAAAACTCCTAAAATATATTATATATTATCCTATGATATTCCAGGATTCTAAGGTTTTTAGAAAGTTACTCCCACATTACATAAATTTTAGAAATATTTCAAGAGAATAAATATTACATAAAAACCAATACTATTATGTGATATTTGGGATGTAGGTGGAATTGATTTTATGGGTCCTTTTCAAGGTTCGTATTTTTTTATTTTTATTAATTTTGATTATGTTATAAAATTGGTGGTGGCCAAGGCCACCAGGACTGATCATTCTCATGTTGTATTGTATTTTTTCAAGGATCACAATTTCAATTATTTTTGGGTACCAAACACCATCATCATTGACCAATGAATACACATTTGTATTCAAAATTTGGATTCCCTCATTAAGATGTATGGGTTAATACACAAAACACCAATTTCATACAACTCTTAAACTAATGGACAGGTTGAGGTTTTTGAATCATGATTTGAAACATGTTATGGTGAAAACCAAGCAGCTAAATAAGAAGGATTGAAGGGAGCAAACAAATGACATGACCTGGGATTTTATGATGGAATGAAAACTCCCATCGGTATGTCCCCATTTTGGAATGATTTTGGGAAATCCTATCATATCCCTAGGGAGGTTGATCATCAGTCATACTAGGCTATAACAAAACACAACATTGATTTTTCCCAAGCTGGAATTCTATGGATACTGAAAATTCAAGAGCTTTAGGAGATTCAACTAACATCATATGATAACTCATGGCTCTACAAGGAATGATCAAAATATTATCATTACAGAATGATCCAAAATTAATAGTTTCATATATGAGATAATGTACTACTCTATCATTCATGACTAAAAAAATGCCTCGTAAGATATGTTCCAGATGGATAATTCCTTATGTTTAATCTAACGCTTTTATGGTCTAGTGGAGACCAATAAAAAGGACATTAGTGGTAGATTTATAGTCAACATGAAATGTTTTATATGGTATATCGAGTGAATTCCTACAGATTTAGTTTATTTATTCACACCGCATAACCCCATCATCAATTTAGAATATTATTTTGTTCTTTAGCATTTCACATTTATATAAGTTGTCCTAATTAATATTTTAAATTTCATATGCAATTATCCTCTATTACATTTACATTGAGGAAAATTAAATATTTTGTGTGTGGGGAAGGGAAATAATTTGGGGGTAGATTAATTAGTTATTTCATTTATTGTGTGTCTTTATTTCTATTTTTTGTTAATTATCAAAAAACTAAATAAAAATATATCATGTAACATGATCATTTACAAGTGGAACATATGTAAAATTAATGTTTAAAATTTTATGGGTAGAATGAAAAGTATTAAATTCATTTCATCATTATGGGTTTGTTTATATAAAAAATTAAAGTCGTCGATGAGATGATTAGTAGTGTAAATATGAAACCATTTAGGTTTTGACACCATTTGATGTGATATATGTTCATGATAAATTTTGTTAATGATTTATCTACAAAAATTTCATGCATCCACGACCTGTGAAATTTTTCCTACCCAATTGAAGGTATATAAATGATAGGAAAAAAATTCATCTTATTTCATTGGATGATCTATACATTGTTTTCCTTTAGATAAGTTACATTAGTTTACCAAAATTGACCTCGGATTGTGTACATGATATTTAATTGTTAAACACCATCACAAAACGATAGATATATATTATAAAAATAAATATAGGAGTGAAAAAATGTATAACTTGTGAGGATACCTAGGCTCGGTGATTTTGGTTTTACATTTGGGAATTATTATGAGAGTGGGTCTTGAAAATTGATTCCAATGTAATGTAGAACATGTATGTAGAATTAGACCATGCCATAATAATTGTTTTAATTTACCTTAATATACATAATAAAGGTTTGAGATATGTACTTGAAATTGTCACGACCCCCTTCCATCAAAGATGCCCCTCCTGAGCTGGCAATGGTGAAAGGGAGATAATGACCCCCGAGTCCCGCCTCCAGTAGGCCCCGGGGTGGCGACTAGCACCAAGGGTATGAGTTTACACAAAAATGGGAGGCATTACCCTTTTTATTATTTTGGATTTGGAAATAGGACAAGTCAACCACCAAAAGAGAAAAGAACAAGGTGCTGAAAAGAAACCCAAACAGTCCCATATGCATGTATAAATAAACTGAAACAGGTACAAGTACAAATAAGCTGAAATAACAAGTGAGTACAGTTCCAAAAGAAAAACAAGAAAACAACAACCGCACAGCTCCCACTGCCTGACTAGTAGGGTCCTGCACAGCCCTGGTAGTCCACCTGAAAACCTGAAACAACGTAGGGTGAGCATACAAGTATACTCAGTAGAGAACCTAAAGCTCTCATGCACATGTGGGGGAACGTACTAAAATCCCGTGAGAAATAGTAAACCAAACACCTAACAAGGAAAACTATCCATCCCAGGCCTCGCCAAGGCTCGCTCCGCAAATAACGCAAGTCAAGTAATATATATATATAAGAGCACATCGATGTTTGGGTACCCCGCGCCACTTTCCCACTGGTTATTGAGACATCCTACACATCGGACCAATCCCTCCATTCTCACCGCAGTCCCACTGCCACACCCGCCCGCACACACCTGGGCCACAACCACACGCAGTCCCACTGCCGAATCCCGCCCGTACACACCTGGGCCACAACCACACGCAGTCCCACTGCCGAATCCCGCCCACACACACCTGGGCCTCAACTGTCACATGTAACCATGCCTGCAAACACCTAGGCCAGAGCAACCACCGCCACGCCCGAAGACACCTGGGCCTCATCCCGAAGACACTTGGGAAACCACCTACCGCACACACCTGGCCAACCACCACAACACCCCGCCCAAAGGTTCTTGGGCTAATAATGGACTTCAGGCCATCACAGCCTGCCCGAAGATACTTGGGATATCCGGGAAAGGGAGCAGAAAAGGAGCTAATAACCATCCACTAAGGATAGTGTTGGGAAAAACACTCTTCCCCCATAAATGGGGGTGTTCGGCACTAAGTGCTCAACTTGGGTGGGGCGTGAATAAGAAACACAAAGCTACAAGTATAGATATAGGTAACAAACACTCACCCAAAACATAGGTTTTCCTAGCCAACCTACAGAACACAACACCACTGCGTCTGAGTCACAGTTCACGACCCTTGCCCACAAAACCATTTGTCTCATTCTTGTTTGATGTTCAGTTAAAATGTTCAATTGATTTTAAGCACTACTGGGCAACTACCATAAGCATAACCAAGGAAAGATTCAAAAAACAAGGATCAACCAAAACACTCACACCCGGTTCTGTTAACAGAGGATCTCTCCCCAATTTGTGATATTTTAAGTAACCACTCGGATTTAAAACTCACAACCACCGAATCCATACCAATAGGAGATCCCATCCCCAAATTCACACAGCCACCGAGAGTATAAACAGAACAGGGGATCCCATCCCCTCCCACATTTCCAGCAATCGGCCCGAAGGGAAAATAACCAACCACCACTACCAACACAAGTCAGGGATTTTCAGATTTAAAAGACTTAACACACTCCATGATTTCAAATTCCGTGTGTTCTAACTGGGAGTTATCACAGAAGGGTTGATCCTGGTGCTTTCAACTTATTCAGCTGGATATACGTGATTAACCAATTTCACAGCAGGAGTTCCCAAATTCAGCAACCCATTTAAAACATCACGAGGGGATTCATCAGTGCACATAAAACGACCACCAATGGCCTCAATTTTCAGAAACATAAACCAGTACAACAAAAAGGAATGATCACAAGATAAAGCATAACAACGATCATAACCCCTTCCCCTTCTTTCTTTAGAACTTCGTTTATTATCTTCATTTAGGTTTGGTTCAACCAATTCCATAAGGACAAGAATAACGCCCACCCCGCATGATACACAGAAGTGAGAGACGAAAGAAATTCCCTACTTGTTGATAGATGATCGACGTTTAGGTCGGGGGCGCGGAACTTTATGGATAAAGACGCAGCCGTCCCGATGCACCAGAAGATCCATGATCGAAGAAGGGGGAAGCCACGACCTAACCCTTAATTTATAAGAGCCGGGGACGGTTGAGATGAAAACGCAAAACCGCGTAAGACGTGGGAGTCGTGGGTTGACCACGCGGCTTGACTCATCATTAAAGGTGCTGGGTGGTTTAAACCGACTCATGAATTAATGAAGCATTTAATTAAAACTTTTGTGCACATTTCGGGTTTCCAAGACATTTTTAACGAGGCAGAATAGGGTTTAAAACCCTATTTGCAAAAAAGGAGCGTTACTGGAACAACTTAGAAAGGTCGGGCGACGTCGGCCGCTTCCGCCGATCGGTCTCACCGATCGGTCACACCGATCCGTCTCACCGATCGGTCTCACCAATCGGTCGCACCGATCCGTCTCACCGATCGGTCGCACCGATCGGTCTCACCGATCGGTCTCACCGATCGGTCTCACCGATCGGCCTCACCGATCCGTCTCACCGATCAGTCCCACCGATCCCTCTCACCGATCGGTCTCACCGATCGGTCTCACCGATCTGTCACACCGATCGGTCTCACCGATCCACCTCACCGATCGGTCTCACAGATCGGTCTCACCGATCGTTCTCACCGATCGGTCTCACCGATCGGCCTCACCGATCCGTCTCACCGATCTGTCGCACCGATCCGTCTCACCGATCGGTCCCACCGATCCGTCTCACCGATCGGTCTCACCGATTGGTCTCACCGATCTGTCACACCGATCGGTCTCACCGATCGGTCTCACCGATCCGTCTCACCGATCCGTCTCACCGATCGGTCTCACCGATCGGTCTCACCGATCGGTCTCACCGATCGATCTCACCGATCCAGATTTTGGCAAAGGAAGGGACCAAGGGGGGTCTGGGTCATCACATCAGATACCTCTTAAACGATTCTCGTCCTCGAGAATCACAACAAACCAGAAGGAAAGAGAGGGTCCGAACAACCATCGTCGAAAGATACCTCTTAGGAGTGAACCCCTGCTAACTAAAAACACTCCCCTGTCAAGAACCAAGCAACATACCACGCCAAACCACCCGGTCATGTGGGTTTGGGGAGTTCCCCTCCCACATGTCAAGATATTATCCGCTTTGGGCGGCACTGACTCGCCCGCATGGGTTTAATCGCATCCACCTTAATGCGTCTTGATTAGGGGTCGGGTTCCCTCTTCCCTTTAGCCGGGGCTTTTCACACATAACAGAGGGAAGAGACTAGTACATTTCATAGCCAAAAGTCAAACGTTCTATCACAACAGGCACAAAAGGTACAAAGCTCAAAACAACTCGGGGTATTGGGCACGCATTTGTGCTTCCCTCTCCCACGTACTCTCTTTGAGGCCGCCATGTCTCCACAACACACGAACCAAGCCGATGGTTCGTCCACGGAGCACTTTCTCCTTGCAATCCTCGATCCTGACTGGCCGTTCCTCGAAGGTCGCATCTTCTCCCACATCTAGATCTCCCCAGTTGATGACATGAGAGTCATCATGTAAGTACTGACGAAGCTGGGAGACATGGAAGACGTCATGGACCCTCTCCAACTGAGGTGGTAGGGCCAGCTGATATGCCACCCCGCCAACTCGCCTCAGCACCTCAAAAGGTCCGATGAACCTAGGGGAGGGCTTACTCCCCTTTCCGAACCTCCGCTGCCCCCGTCGAGGGGAAACCTTCAAGAACACATGATCTCCCACCTCGAACTCCATGGGCCTCCTCCGACGATCAGCATAAGATTTTTGCTGATCCTGAGCTGCTTTCATCCTCTCCTGCACTAGCTGGACTTTCTCCGTGGTGCTCTGCACTACTTCTGGTCCAAGAGTACCAGTCTCACCAACCTCTGCCCAGCATAAGGGTGAACGACATGGTCTTCCATACAAAGCCTCAAAAGGAGCCATGCCGATAGTAGAGTGGAAGCTGTTGTTGTAGGTAAACTCTACTAAAGGCAAGTGTCGTACCCATGATCCTCCGAAATCTAGAACACAAGCTCGCAGCATGTCCTCCAATGTCTGGATAGTCCGCTCTGTCTGTCCATCAGTCTGAGGGTGAAAAGCAGTGATAAGGCGCAGCTGGGTGCCAAAAGCATGCTGTAACCCCTTCCAGACTCGTGAGGTGAACCGAGTGTCCCGATCTGAGACGATAGTCTTCGGAACTCCATGAAAACGCACCACCTCATCCACGTACCTCTGTGCTATGGTACTCACAGGTCCTGACTCCTTGATAGCCAAGAAGTGAGCAGATTTTTTCAATCGATCCACCACTACCCAGATAGCATCATGCCCGCCCTGAGCTCTGGGTAGTCCTGTGATGAAGTCCATCGAGACGTCGTCCCACTTCCACTCGAGAACATCTAAAGGATGCAACAAACCACCAGGAACACGGTGTTCAGCCTTCACCTACTGACACACCAGGAATTTAGCCACAAACTCTTCCACTGCCCGTTTCACCCCGGGCCACCGAAACTGTCCCCTCAGGCCTTGGTACATTTTCGAAACACCTGGATGTACTGCCAAGGCTGAGCTATGGAACTCACGAAGGACTTCATCACGCATCACCTCTGGAACAAACAACCTCCCATGAAAGAGCATCCGATGTCGGCTATCCTCCGACCATCCTTCCGGAGCGTTCCCCTGATCGACAGGATCCCGCAACACTTCCACCTCAGGATCTCCCCACTGAGACTCTTCCACATGCTGCAACAAAGAGGATTGTACCGTCATCTGAAACAAGCAGCCTCTAGCACCTTCCACCCTTGCGTCCAAGTGCAAGGCAGCCAACTCCTCCATCGCCTTCCAAGAATCAGCAGATTCCCGAACCACTTCCTGATGCGGCTTCCTGCTCAGGGCATCAGCCAAAACGTTTCCCTTACCTTCAGTGTACGAGATCTCATAGTCGTAGTCTTGGAGAAACTCGACCCACCTCCGCCGTTGCAAGTTCAAGTCACGCTGGGAGAAGATATAGCGCAAGCTCTTGTGATCGGTGAAGACCACAAAGCGCTCCCCAAAGAGGTAATGTCGCCACAGCTTCAACGCGAACACTACTGCTGCAAGCTCTAAGTCATGGGTGGCATAGTTCCGCTCATGGGGGCGTAGCTGCTTGGACCCGTAAGAGATCACCCCTTGTTGCTGCATCAATACGCACCCCAGGCCCTGTCCTGAAGCATCACAGAATACCTCATAGGCCATCCCTTCTTCTGGTAATCTCAACACTGGGGCACTAACCAGCATTTCTTTTAGGTAGCTGAAGGACGACTCACATTGCTCGCTCCACACGAAAACCTGGTCTTTCTTGGTCAAAGCTGTCAAAGGGGATGCTACATGGGAGAAGTTGGGTACGAATCTCCGGTAGTAGCCTGCCATTCCAAGGAAACTCCGAACTTCCGCCACATTCTTGGGTGCTTCCCAAGAAACAATTGCCTCAACCTTTGATGGGTCGACTGCTACTCCCTGCTCAGACACTACGTGTCTGAGGAAGTGCACTTCTCGTGCCCCGAACATGAACTTTGACAACTTCCCATAGAGCTGGTGCTGTCGGAGGACCTCAAAAACAATCCTCAGGTGCTCTGCATGGTCCTCTTCTAACCTTGAATAGATCAGGATATCGTCAATGAATACCACCACAAACCGATCCAGATACTCCCGAAAGATGGAGTTCATAAGCCCCATGAACACGGCCGGGGCGTTCGTAACACCAAAGGGCATGACCACGAACTTGAAGTGCCCATACCTGCACCTAAACGCCGTCTTCAGGACGTCGCTATCCTTCACCCTCAGCTGGTGGTACCCGGATCGCAGGTCGATCTTCGAGAACCATCATGCCCCCTTCAGCTGGTCGAAAAGATCATCTATCCTCGGAAGAGGGTAGCGATTCTTGATCGTTACCTGATTCAGCCTCCTGTAATCGATGCACAACCTGAGGCCACCATCCGCCTTCCTTGCGAACAAGACCGGAGCACCCCACGGTGACGCACTTGGACGAACATAACCCCTCTTCATCAGATCGTCAATCTGTATCCGCAACTCCCGTAGCTCCGAAGGTGCCATCCGGTAAGGAGCCATCGAGATTGGTCGAGAGCCGTGCTACAGGTCTATCCCGAACTTGATATCACATCGAGGGGGTAGAGTCGTCACCTCCTCAGGAAAGACGTCCATAAACTCACAAACGATCTCTATTACTTCCACCATTTCCGCATTTACTGATTCTATCGTCAGTTCGGTCAACAAGGAGAGGAGAGGTTCCTCCCTCCTGTTTCCCTTCGGACAGCTCCGCTCGCCGGTGAAGGTAACACGCTGGCCATCCAAACCTGAGAACACCACCCTTCTTTGGAAACAGTCGATGACGGCGCACACAGAAAATAGCCAGTCGATGCCTAGGATGACATCGTACGGCTGAATCTGTAGCAGAAGGAGATCCCTAACCGACTGATGTGGCCCCAACATCAGTCTACATCCCCGACAGACGAACAGCAAGTCGGTCTGACCTCCAACTGGTGTGCTCAACACCAGGGGCACTGGAAGTCTCTCGGGATCTAGACCCCAGGCACGGGCTAGACCGGGTGCAACAAAGGAGTGCGAAGCTCCGGTATCGAACAAAGCATAAGCAGGAGTGTTAAACACAATGATCGTACCTCGAACAACCTCCGGCCCTGCTGGAACTGTTGCTTCTGCGGCGTGTAGCTGTCCACGTCCAGCTCCCCTGCCCCTCGGCTGTCGGCCACCTCCCCGACCACGCCCTGGTCGAGGTCCCTGGGGAGTGTCCTGAGGTCGGCCTCCTCCTCCAATGCCTGCCTGCGGAGGAGCAGGAGCTCGCTGTCCCTGCTGCTGCTGCTGGATGGGTCTGGCTGGAAACTGCTGCTGCGGCGGATGCTGGGGATGACTGCCACTGCTGTACTGCACCCGATCGGGGCACTGACTCCAGAGATGTCCAGGGCTCCCGCAGATGAAGCACCGTGGTCCCGAGACTGAAGGAAAAGAACGTGGGCCAGGGGATCGAAACTGAAACTACTGCGGTCTGCTCCCTATAGGTCGGAACCTGGAGGGCCCCGATGCTGGAGGCCTGGTGCCGACGGCCTTCCCCTTCGATGGTCCCAGCTGGATCCCTTCTCGTGACACTCCGCCCAGAGCATGCATCCTTTCCACCACTTCGGCCTTCTTCTGGACCTCTAAGTATGTCGGAAGGGTAAAGGGGGTAACAACATACTGGAGGGAGGGTCGGAGCGCCTCCTCCAAACGTCTTGCCCGAGACTCCTCATCGGGAAAGAGGTCCGGAGCAAAACGTAGGAGGTCCTTGAACTTGATTCCAAGTTCCCTCACGGACATGTTCCCCTGCTGGAGGGAGAGTAGCTCCTGCCACTTCTCCGCCTTCATCGTCGAGGAGAGGAACTCCGCCCGGAACTCCTTCTCGAAGTCCGCCCAAGCAACCTCAGACTCTTTCCTACTCCCCAGGTGAAGCATCCACCACTGACGTGCCGCTCCTCGCATTTGGCTAACAGCCAGAGGAACCCGGTATTCGGTCGGGGCCCGAATCAAGCCGAAGGCTATAACTAACTCCTCTAGCCATCCTTCCGTCTTCATATCAGAGGTTCTGCCCTCATACTTCTCGAGGGCCTGTCGTTGGAAGGCTCGAAGAGTCTTCTGCCACTGGTCGTCCTCTTCCTCTCGATCAGATCTCTGCCGATTGGCCAAAGTAGTCTCAGGGGCCTCGATCGCCTGTACCACACGTAGTCGCCTTCCAGGTGCCATAGCTGCAGAGTAAACAAGGAATTCTTAAGCCCAAGTAGTGCAGAACATCGTTATTAAAACTTATTAAGATTTAATTTATTCTTAATTCCCAAGACATCCCAGAAACACAAGAACACAAGTCATTATGATGCATATACCTTTCCTAGGGTCTCTACCCTGCAATCAGTGTGGCCTCACTTGGTCGTTCGGTAGGTCCAGAGTCCTTGCATCGGATCACGGGGGGCCCTAAAATCCCGTGTCCTAGCCGGTCTTCCCTGGCCTAATTCACGCTCCAAGGTCACCCAACACCGTTGCCTTACCACCCCATGCAATCCTCACTGTTCCTAACTCCAGAATCCGTCCTATCTCTCAAACCTCCGCCTCTGATTCCATTCTGTCACGACCCCCTTCCATCAAAGATTCCCCTCCTGAGCTGGCAATGGTGAAAGGGAGATAATGACCCCCGAGTCCCGCATCCAGTAGGCCCCGGGGTGGCGACTAGCACCAAGGGTATGAGTTTACACAAAAATGGGAGGCATTACCCTTTTTATTATTTTGGATCGGGAAATAGGACAAGTCAACCACCAAAAGAGAAAAGAACAAGGTGCTGAAAAGAAACCCAAACCAGTCCAATATGCATGTATAAATAAACTGAAACAGGTACAAGTACAAATAAGCTGAAAGTACAAGTGAGTACAGTACCAAAAGAAAAACAAGAAAACAACAACTGCACAGCTCCCACTACCTGACTAGTAGGGTCCCGCACAGCCCTGGTAGTCCTCCTGAAAACCTGAAACAACGTAGGGTGAGCATACAAGTATACTCAGTAGAGAACCTAAAGCTCTCGTGCACAAGTGGGGGAACGTTCTAAAGTACCGTGAGAAAGAGTAAACCAAACACCTAACAAGGCAAACTATCCATCCCAAGCCTCGCCAAGGCTCGCTCCCCAAATAACACAAGTCAAGTAATATATATATATAAGAGCACATCGATGTTTGGGTACCCCGCGCCACTTTCCCACTGGTTATTAAGATATCCTACGCATCGGCCCAATCCCGCCATTCTCACCGCAGTCCCACTGCCACACCCGCCCGCACACACCTGGGCCACAACCACACACAATCCCACTGTCGAATCCCGCCCGCACACACCTGGGCCACAACCACACGCAGTCCCACTGCCGAATCCCGCCCGCACACACCTGGGCTTCAACTGTCACATGTAACCATGCCTGCAAACACCTAGGCCAGAGCAACCACCGCCACGCCCGAAGACACCTGGGCCTCATCCCGAAGACACTTGGGAAACCACCTTCCGCACACACCTGGACAACCACCACAACACCCCACCCGAAGGTTCTTGGGCTAATAATGGACTTCAGGCCATCACAGCATGCCTGAAGATACTTGGGCTATCCGGGAAAGGGAGCAGAAAGGGAGCTAATAACCATCCACTAAGGATAGTGTTGGGAAAAACACCCTTCCCCCATAAATGGGGGTGTTCGGCACTAAGTGGTCAACTTAGGTGGGGCGCGAATAAGAAACACAAAGCTACAAGTATAGATATAGGTAACAAATAGTCACCCAAAACATAGGTTTTCCTAGCCAACCTACAGAACACAACACCACTGCGTCCGAGTCACAGTTCACGACCCTTGCCCACAAAACCATTTGTCCTATTCTTGTTTGACGTTCAGTTAAAATGTTCAATTGATTTTAAGCACTACTGGGAAACTACCATAAGCATAACCAAGGAAAGCATTAAAAAGCAAGGATCAACCAAAACACTCACACCCGGTTCTATTAACAGAGGATCTCTCCCCAATTTTTGATATTTTAAGTAACCACCCGGATTTAAAACTCACAACCACCGAATCCATACCAACAGGAGATCCCATCCCCAAATTCACCCAGCCACTGAGTGTATAAACAGAACAGGGGATCCCATCCCCTCCCACATTTCCAGCAATCGGCCCAAAGGGAAAACAACCAACCACCACTACCAACACAAGTCAGGGATTTTCAGATTTAAAAGACTTAACACACTCCATGATTTCAAATTCCGTGTGTTCTAACCAGGAGTTATCACAGAAGGGTTGATCCTAGTGCTTTCAACTTATTCAGCCGGATATACGTGATTAACCAATTTCACAGCAGGAGTTCCCAAATTCAGCAACCCATTTAAAACATCACGAGGGGATTCATCAGTGCACATACAACGACCACCAACGGCCTCAATTTTCAGAAACATAAACCAGTACAACAAAAAGGAATGATCACAAGATAAAGCATAACAACGATCATAACCCCATCCCCTTCTTTCTTTAGAACTTCTTTTATTATCTTCATTTAGGTTTGGTTCAACCAATTCCATAAGGACAAGAATAACGCCCACCCCGCATGATACACAGAAGTGAGAGACGAAAGAAATTCCCTACTTGTTGATAGATGATCGATGTTTAGGTCGGGGGCGCGGAACTTTACGGATAACGACGTGGTCGTCCCGATGCACCAGAAGAGCCACGATCGAAGAAGGGGGAAGCCATGGCCTAACCCTTAATTTATAAGACCCGGGGACGGTTGAGATGAAAACGCAAAACAGCGTAAGACGTGGGAGTCATGGGTTGACCACGTGGCATGACTCATCATTAAAGGTGCTGGGTGGTTTAAACCGACTCAGGAATTAATGAATCATTTAATTAAAACTTTTGTGCGCGTTTCGGGTTTCCAAGACATTTTTAACGAGGCAGAATAGGGTTTAAAACCCTATTTGCGAAAAAGGAGCATTACTGGAACAACTTGGCAAGGTCGGGCGACGTCGTCCGGTTCTGCCGATCGGTCACACCGATCGGTCTCACCGATCGGTCTCACCAATCCGTCGCCCCGATCGGTCTCACCGATCGGTCTCACCGATCCGTCTCAGCGTTCGGTCTCACCGATCCGTCTCACCGATCGGTCTCACCGATCGGTCTCACCGATCCGTCTCACCGATCGGTCTCACCGATCGGTCTCACCGATCCGTCTCACCGATCGGTCTCACCGATCCGTCTCACCGATCGGTCTCACCGATCCGTCTCACCGATCGGTCTCACCGATCGGTCTCACCGATCCCTCTCACCGATCGGTCTCACCGATCGGTCTCACCGATCCGTCTCACCGATCGGTCTCACCGATCCGTCTCACCGATCGGTCTCACCAATCGGTCTCACCAATCGGTCTCACCGATCCGTCTCACCAATCGGTCTCACCGATCGGTCTCACCGATCCAGATTCTGGCAAAGGAAGGGACCAAGGGGGGTCTGGGTCATCACAGAAATAGTTGGCACACGCACATGGGTAATTAAAGGCATGGTGGACCCAACACTTTTCTCTCCATGTTTAGAGTATTTAATCTCACATGATTTCAATTTGATATAATTTAGTAGACAATTATTTTCAAATTTATTTATTGTTATTATATATTGTATTCTTATATTTAAAATATTAAAATTCTGTATTGATGAAAATGATCATGTATAACTTTTCAAATTTTTTTAGAATATATGTTTGATGTTTTCCCTAGGAGTGAAAATGGGTAAATGTGGGGATGTTGATAAAACCAAATTTTATTTGATATTTTAATGATAAAAAATCATTTAATTTCTACAGATTATGATAAATAGGTTTATTTATAAAATATTTTGGATAGATTGTTCATTTCAAAATTTTATGAAAATTCACATTTTTCATTTTTAAGTCTAATGTAGTATAATGAAAAATAATAAATTTTTGCATTATTTGAACATAATATTTTATAACTATGTTCATTAATTAATGCGGTAAAACATGAATTCAGAAAATTTGAGCTAAATCATGCATTTGATTGGATTAAATTGGCCATGAAGTCAAATATGGACATGACGTCCCATATTGGACAAAATTTCAGTATTTGGGATATAATGTCATCATCTGTACTTGTATTCAGACCAACATTTTAGAAAATACTGAAATAAAAAATTTCCCCGAATCAACCCTCTCAAATGATTGCAGATTCACTCATTTTTTTAGGAAAAACAATCAATGCAGTGGGGATTAAAATATTTGGACAAATTTACCAATTCATACTTGAAACTACTTGTAATCCTACCATCACCTCCACGTAATAAATTTGTTTTTTTCTAGATTTTATGATATGAATTAGTAATTTTAGGGTATTTGAAAAGTGGTTCCACCCTATTTATCAAATAATTTCAATAAGTATAGTTCTTGATCCATGGATCCCTTCATCAAATCCTTCTTATTCTTCACATCAGGATATATATGATTTTGTAATATATTTAATAGTTCTTATTACACTTTTTATATGTTATATTCAATTTGATTATTCTAAAATATTCCACTTTTTTATTCAAATAATGTATAAAAAAGTTATTACGTTATACATTTTCCATGACATTTATGAATGGAAAACATTTCTACAATGAAAAAACCACATATAAAGTGTAGCTTTTTTTTCTAAACAATATACCTCTTACTTTATTGAGTAATTTATTTTTAATTAATGAAATATTTTAAGTCACATAATGTGATCTATGAGGTCATTTTAATTAAAGAGAAACTATGTATATAATTGAACAACTAACATGATAGTTGTGAGGTTTGTAATTTGATAAATTGTGGGAGCACGACCTTATTCAATAAAACAAAACCACATGGGAAAAAAGTTTATGGTACAAATATAATTCCAAAACCTAATTTATCCTATATTATAGAGGTAATATGATACCAAATTCATCACTCATCATATTCTAGCTTTGGAATAACAATCAAATCTGAGTGATATGATTCACTGTTCTGATGCCAGTCTCGGGTTTAATTAATTACATTATTTGGATCATGTAAATTATCATAGTGTTAAAGTATTATCGACAAAAAATTATATTAATGTAAATATTTATTTAGTTCTAAAAATTTTTATATAGGATTTCAAAGTCAAATGAATATTTTAAAATATAAATTATTATTCCTTAAATTTTTATTTTATTCCATAATTTTTTTCTAAACATCAATGTAATTATTGTATATCATTAATGTTTTAAAAATTACATGACTTTTGAATATCATAATCATCATCTGAAAAAAACCTTTAAAGATAAAGATAAAATATTCATAATAAGAAAAATTTAATATAATGTATTTTGTAATGTATTTAGTTTGGTTATTTTGAAATTATAATTATAAAATTTTAAATAAATTCTTGAATAAATTCTCTTTATATGGTACATTTATTAAAAGGTCATGATAACATATTTACCTTCCATATTAGTGTCTAAGGTGTTAAATTATCTCCCCATAAATAATTTCATCATCAAAATATTGATATATATAAACCATTGAATTTTTTATACTCATTATTTATTGATTCTTATATCTCCCATGTTTACAATTAAATGTGTAATCCAATTCAGAAATACATGGTCTCTTATGTCATATATCTAGATAGCATTATCATTAAATGAAAATAATAGATCAATATATATTCCTTCTGATGTGAGAACATTCATTTCATCATGCTTGTATTTCCTCTACAATGAAACATGGAAGTAATTATGTACTTTTGAATGTTTGTGTGGTATATCTGATTTTTAAACTTTAACCCCATTTCAATATAATATTTCAAAAGAATCAATGTACTTATGGATTTAATTATCATTTACTGATAATATTAAAACACCCTTACATAGTGAATACTTAATGAATACATGATCCCCATCCTAAAATTGTAAAACATTCTGTTGATTATCAACATATAACATTAGTCTAATTTGGGATACTTTAATGTGACCTCAATGAGGTCATACATTAACATGCATGTCCTCTATGATATCTAGGCCATATAATATTATTTCTATAATTTATTCCCAATTAGTTTGTGTAAAACACCTTTTCCCATACAATTCTTCATATATATACATCTATATTAAAAAATTTAATCTATTATTTTACAAAACAATTCACCATATATAAATATTTATATGATGTACCTTAATAGTAAAAATAATATAATCTTATTATTCCATCCAAGGTATAAATACCTATTTAATATTTCTCAAAAAGTCTATTAAGGATAAATTTTTCTAAAAATTATCTTTGTGTAGAGGTCTCTTTAATGATTTCTTCTATTATTTCAATGTGAAATGAGAATCATGATCTAATACAATCGATAGAGGTCCCCCATAAAGAAATATGATTTCATTGATATTGAGCACATAATCATTGTAAAGTTGTATATCATCTTATATTAATAATAAATGATCATAGATATAAGATAATCAATGATTACCCATATAACATCAGTCTTCTTTCAAGTCATTTGGAGTGATGTTACAAATCCCATTTTAACATATCACAAATCCATATATGCCTAGGAATATTTTGGATTAGTCAATTATTATATTTTCATTAATCAATTACCTACTCACATTCTATGAATTTATACACAAGGTATATTGTTTCCAACTACATACCATAAAACTATAAATTCCCTCTTAAAACTATATACATCATTGTGTTACTAGGTTGTATAGTGAAATTTTAGTTATATGCTTCATCAAATAGTTCCCCCTTATATTCTAGTATGGATGGAACATATAACCTCGTATTGAACATCAACACTTCATCTATGTATATGAAGTATATCAATTTACAATCACTCACTAATTTAATATTCTTTATAAAGTTTTCATCATCCTACTATGACTTATCCATCCTTTATAGTATGTATTTTTTAGTAACATGATTAAAAATGTATGAGGATTCCCCATGCAGAGAAAGGAATATATTCCTATTTATAAGATATTTGTATATGGTATTATTGTTAATCATCATCATGGTTAGGATATATTTTCCCTATTACTCAATGCTTCTACCCCAATGTTTTCCTTCCATGGGTGGTAGTGTATTAGGTAATCATAGTCCTTGAGTAGTTCTATCCATCTACATTTCCATGTGCTGATCATCATTTGAGATAATATATCATTTATACTCTTTTGGTTTGTATATATAATTCATGTAATTCACCGTTGTTATAGTGTCTTAATAATTTCAATGATAATATTTTATCTTTTAGCTCAATTTCTTGAGTGATATAGTATTATTTAATGATTTTCAATTTACCTTATACATACTCTCTTATTCTGTATAAGGAAACAACCAAGTTCTTTCTTAAATGGGTCACTATGAATTATAAATCTTTCATAACATATGGGTAGAGTTAATAGTAGTGAAAAAATTACTTCCAAATGTACCTCATTGATATTTTCCTTACAATACATTGACCATTGGAATTTAAACCCATTACATGTTATCATGGATAATGGGTTGGAAAAATATTATATATCCTAGAAAATAAATCTTTAATAACATGTAAATCCCAAGAATATTTGGATCTTAGTTATATTCTTTAGTGTAGGACATTATTTAAATCCATTTGACCTAAAGGTGTCAATAGATGTGCAATCATTAGAGATATTTTGACCAAAAAAATGAAACTTCACATAGTGAAAATTCATTATGACTATGCTACCCATATAATTTTTTTTCTGATGGTGTGCATATTTAATTACAAATTACTCTATAGATCTTCATAGATCTTAGAGTATATTGAGATATATTTATTCAATACAATAAAAATGTTTTCAAGATACTACTTGAATACTCATTTAATTGGTTCTAAAAATCCAGAAGATGAATTGTCCAATCAAAAAGAATTTATCATAAAATATTAATGTGATTGTATTTTAAGAAATATCTTCATTTTTCATATCATCCATCTTTCCCCTTAACTGATGATAACTCAAAAAAAAGATCAGTCAATGAAAAATATTGGACTACATAAACATTATAAAATACACAATTTAGGTGAGGAATATGATATTATTCTTTATATTAAGGGCATTGACCTCCATATAATTTATTTACAATAGAAAAAACCTAACCTTCCATTTTATTAATAAAATAGGGTTTCTACAAAATGATAGATAGGGTTTATAAATCCATTATCAATCAAATCTTTCAACTATTTATTAAAATATACCAACCAAACAAATTACATTATATATGGATTCATAGATATAATTCTTGAATTGTGGATGAGTTCAATGGATTACTCAAATTTATTCTCGAGTGGATGACTAAGTCCTTCTTTTTGAGAAATTTTCTATAAAGTTGTGTACCAAGGGTACATATTATTCTTTTAGGATATCATATATATATATATATATATTGTGCTTTATCAACCCCTATAATAAAAATTTCATCAAGGAAATCTTCTACCATTTATTGATTAAATTGATCAGGGGTTGTTTTCTTTCCCATTATATTGTATTCCACCTTAGTGACCTTTTCCCATTCACAAAATCTTTTATTATGAAAAAATATTTCTTATGAAGTTATCCATTGTCTAGTAACAAGTTGATTAATAGTTATATAGAATGGGTGATTTATTAATGTGATGTAGTCAAACATATCCATAACTTATTTATGAGTAACTTCTAGTTCTATGTGAGAGATATTATTAGTCATTAATTGGTCTAACTACCTTAATGTGGTTGGGACATGATTATCCTTTGATTCAACTTTATTGAAATGTTTAGGGGGAATGTATTTTAATTAACTATGAGTTTTGTTACATTAATAATTCCTCAAATTAGTATATATATCTAAAAAATGTAATATATTTAATTATCTTATAATATTAAATTGTAAAATAAAATTTCTTTTATGTGTTATTAATGGTTTCGAATAAATCATATAGGTTTTCATAGTACATATGATATCATACTTGGTTTAAATAAATATAATCACCAAGGATACTACTAAAAATATATTGATAAAAAATATAAAATACTAAATTCTTGAAACCATGTCTTAGTATTTATAATACAATATCAGTTAAAATTTCAAGAGTCACCATTGGATCAAATTGTATAAAATTCATAGAATTCCAACAGAATACAAAAAATTACACCAACAAATACTCATAAACATATTATAAGAACATTATTTTACATCCCATAATATCTATAAAATTCAAACATGTTCCTCTTCTAGGTTTCTAGGGGAATTGAAAAAATAATGGTGATATCATATGCAATGTAATTAGTTACATACAATGTAAGATTCGATAACATAAACAAGGAAAATTGGTACTGAATGAATTAATTAAAATTTTACTTCCATAATCAAATATAACTACGAATATGTTTTATCCTTGAAAATATGATAAAAAATTGATACAAATACTGATTTCTCTTCCACATATGGATTACATAATGTCAGATATCAAAACTTTTCAATCAAGGTCATTTTCTAAGATGATTTACATATCATCGAGGCCAAATTTTAGACATTGTAAAATTATAGGATGATGTATACACAAAAACCCAATATTATTTTCTCATGATAAATATTCGTTAATTAAGGGTCTGTATAATTTACCACCCATCCATCGAAATATTAAGTCTAATACATTCATCATACGAGATATCAAAACCTTTGGTACCATTCCCTTTGGATCCTCTTACTAAAAAACAAGGAAGTTAATTTAATAAAAATCAAGAATACCATATACATCCCAATTAAATAGTGTAATTTTGATGTATAACATAAAATACCTTAATAAAAATGTAAACCATATGGTATAGAAAAGGTTACATAAATCAACCTTATCAATGAAATATGGTTAATAGGGTACATAAAATGCACTATGTTATCTATTGAACATAGTTATTGGGTTCAATATACTCCATTGGATGGAGACCAGAGAAATGGAAGGAAAAATTATTCAAAATGGTTTATATTGAGCATATAGAAAATATGAGGCATATCCCATGAGATTTCCTCACTAGTTTTATTATATTAGGCTAACTCATTTTTGCATTGAAGTGATGATAGATTCAATTATAAAATAACATTTTTTGGGTCATTACGACTAGGTTCTTATATTCCATAGTTGAATATACATTCCAATATCTATATAGGGATATATTTTCAATAAAATTATAAAACCTTTCTTTATCAAAAAAAGTATGATTTTTACACCATGGAAAAGGTAACTATGGAATTAAATGAATATGAAATGGGTAAAACAATAAATATTTTTTAAAAAATGAATTTCATGATTAAAATAGAAACAATTATTCCATTAAAATGCATGAACCACAAAAAATACAATAATTCATGATTATAATATAACTTCCAAAGAACTAAAATTGTGATGAAAAGATCCCCAAATATGTCATGGGTAGAATTTTATACAAAAAATATCTGAACATAGGAATTAAACATGATCCTAAATTGACATGAATAATTTTTTTTAATGATATAACGTCACAATTATATATTATATAAACAACAAAACTGAAATTTGGAGTATAATACAAATTATGTGTCCTAGAGAAGAATTAGAGAGGGAAAACCCGTATCTCATGGATACAATTCCATGAACATTATTTCACCTTAGGTATAATAAATATTTCAATCATAAGTTTTTTCAAAAATTCATGAATCATAAAAATTTTCATTTATACTCTTCATAAAAACCAATTTTAAAAATGATTTTTTTGATTTTCCAGAGTAGTGTTTGTGGTTTTGATCGTTTTTACTAATTTCAGAATAGAGATGAGAGTAATCATTATTATTCCAAAGTATCATATTAAATATGCATCAAATATATTTTTGAGGTGAATTATAATAATTAATAATGATTCAAATTATATTATATAGTGTTTATGAAATTATCTATAAAGATATTGTTGATAATAAGCATGCCTTGGTGATTCTTAGCGAACCTAAGGTGTTTTCCTAAATAATAAATTCAATATTAATATAATATGTTCAATACTGAAAAAAATCATTATAATGACATTGAAATCATATCATATCAGTAAAAAAATTATCATATTCATAAGTGACATAATTCTTCCGTATTGTTCATGTAGGTGGTTAAACTGACAAAAACATGATTGTACCGTGATTGATCGAAGATTGTGGGATGGTTTAGTAATAATATCATTATAAAAATATTATAATAATTTTATTTGTTATTTATTTATGTAATATATCATTAAAATAATTATATATATTTGAAATAAAATTATATAAAGACATTAATTGTTTTGAATATAATATTATCCAATTAGAATGGATATTTAAAATGATTAAATTAATAATGATCTTATGTTAGTGATATCTTTAATACATTCTTAAATATACCACAAAATAAAATAAATGACATCATAAAAAATAATTCTTTTTTACTTTAATACCATTATTCTATCCATCATTGTAATGTGAAGAAGAAAAAAACCACATTACATCATGGAGGTGGTAGTTTGCGTAACTAATGAAATTAGTTTTTATATTTTTAATGGATTTATTATATGAAGAAAAAATAACAATTCCCTTATTATAGTAAAATTATTGTATTGTTTTATATATAATATTGTAATATATACATGATAATAATATCATTAATATATTTTTTACTGTTAATATGAAATAATATAATTATGAAGAAAACTAAGTTGTTGATATTACACATGTTGAGGACTTTATTTTCAAGGGGTATATCCCAAATTTGTAATTTTATATGATAGTTGTGAGTGAAATAGAGACTAATTTTTAGTATAGGGTGGGGAAGTGAAAATTGGATGATTTTTTAGGATATATAAAAATTGGATTTGTGACTTTATGTGGAAAAGATGTTCCCATTTTATAACTGAATAGAAGGGTGTTTTTAGGAACACCTTTTTATTTTTTAATAATTACATAGAATTATTTAATAGAAAGTTTATATAAAAGGAAAAAGTATAAGAGAAAATTTTATTTTTGTATTGAAATTTTAAAAAATTAATTCTAGGCACACTAGTCAAAAAATTTAGGACTTTTACCATATATTAATATAAATTCTCAATCATTTACATTTACGTTGGAAATTTTCTTTAATGAAATGGGTTAAAAATGAAAATTACCTCAAATTTTATACAAATATATTGATATTTTAAAATAATTTTATTAAATAGTATTTATAAATGATTAATTTTTTTTAAAAAAAATGATCCCAATCAAATAAGAAACCTTTTTAGGGAAACAATGTTTTTATATTCACATTTACATATAACATAAAAATAATTTGGATAATATTTTGAATAAAATTAATTTATTATTTTAAAATAAAAAATTAGTGAAAGTATAGTAATCCAGAACTAAATATCCCTTTAAAATAATTGATTCTATGAACAAACTGAAAAACAATTTTTATATTTAAGTAACAATTTAATTTGATCAAAAAATGTTTTCAATATATTTTATAATTTCACGTATATTATAAAAGGTATAATTTAATTCATAAATTCATATTTCAATATATAAAAGGTTCCATAAACTTCTATCTCATTATTATATAACAGTAAAAGAATATAAATTACATGTTTGAGGAAAATTTTAATTTTTTTACTAAAATTTGATCTCTATAGAAGAAGCTCAAATGTTTAAGTTAACTAATTTTTGTAAAATCAATTAAAAAAATGAAATTATTCTGTTTAATTTAAAATTAATGATATAATATATTAAATATATTTTTGAAAAAAATGCCCATTAAAGACCGTATATGTGAAATAGTTCATAATATATGTTTTCCTTACTACTATAGAGTCACTAGTGTTAGTGAGGGAAAATAAGTTATGTAATATATTATCAATATTGAATGATATAAATTTTAAAATTATAATAATCCTATCTTAAATATATCATAATAGAAATTCATGAATTTCAGTGATGAAACACAAAACACATCACTTTATCAAGGTGGTAGTGAACACATAACTGTCAACAACATTATAATTTCCCAAAGGAAGTAAAGGGTGAGGAAAATTGTTGTTACATAAACATAATAACATTTAATTATAGATATTATACGGATTTACTTATGTGATTATTGTTAGAATATATTTAATGAAGCTACATAGTGAAATATACAAGAAATTTGTCGGCTAAGACTTATACTTTATCCCTGAATATATTCCTTTGGATTACAGCTTAATCCATTTAGAATTGGTATATTGAGATAAAAACCAATATAGGGCATAGGGTGGTATTTTGGAAAGTATTTTTGTAAAGGATTGTTCTTGATAATTAGCTCAACATGTGTGATGATGTGATGATATGCGGATAAATATTATATGTTATAGATGTAAAAAATCTTCTAAATTCTCCAAAAAAATAAAAAAATTGAAATCCTTTCTAATGGTCAGTAGGAATAAAATAAACTATTTTTGAATATATGATATGGTATATTAAAAATATTATCATCAACTCTTTTTTTATTTGGTTTTTCGTGATATTTAATGAATTATATATTTGTTTAACCATCATTAACCATTAATATTTTACGTCATTGATATATTTTTACCATGGAAACTGTTCATAAGGAAAAAATTAATGTGAAATATTTAGAAAATATGATACCCTTATTTCAAAATAAGGGAACCATTTGTTATGATTCATTTTCTAGATGTTTTAAAATTTAATTTTGATTATACTACACATAACACTATGAAAAATAATTTTTTTAGAAAAGTTTCAAAAAAACAATATTTTCATATAATTTCCAAAAAATAACCCTAATGTAATTCTAATATGATGAATATAATAACTAAGTTCATTTTATCCATTATAAACAAATATTTTCAAAATTTTAATTTTTTTAATAAAATATTATATTTTATGCAAGACATTTCATATGGAAAAAATATTTTTCATTCTGATAGAAAAAATCATATAAAAATACCTTACTATATGTGAATAAAGAAAATATAATTATAAAAATTAATAGTAAAATATTTATATTTATTATTATCAATACCTTCATTGTCACAAATGAAATTCTCTATTATGAGTGATTTTTTTCTAATGATAGTTCACTTATTGGATATGGTATGTGTTTGATCATTTTTGATAACATGTTCTTCTATTATTCCTTCTAGATAAATCTTATTCTTCAATATATTTATTAATATATTTATCTCACGCTCATGTTTTATCACATTATTATGTTCGAATACTTTTTAAAATGATGATACATTTTACCTTTGAAGTTTTCTTGATAAAATACATATATTTTATTTCTATTCTATAGTTTTTGAAGATGAGTATAACTTATGAGAAGTCTTGAATGGAGTCTACTAAAGTTTTATTGTGGAGAAATATTCCCAGGTTTATAAAATATGTTTCTTATATAGATAAACCCTGTAACACCTAGATGTTTTTAAGAAATATTTTATTTAAATAATTTTATTCTTCAGTAGATTTATTTGAACGCAATAATGAGATTACATGAACTATTATACGCCCTAATTTTAAAATAACCATTTTATCCTAGATGTAGGTTAATGGGAATAATTATATATAACTTATGATAAATCATTGTGAATTCATTGCCTATAATTTATTTAAGAAAAACATAAATCAAATAGATATGTTTATTTTTTAGTGAAATACTCATGGTAATGAAATTAATCAGATATATATTTATGTTATAAACATAATAATATATTTTTGATATTAATCCAATGGATATTCTAGTCATAGGGTATGAATAAAACAATATCTGATGTATAAAATCCTTTTTTCAAAAGATAAATTTTACACCATTGAATAGAGAATGCCTTTTAAATTATTTTTTTTACAAATTAATAATTTTTAAAGGACAACATACACATTTTATTTTTGGATTTGGATATAAAAATTTTCTTTGGTTGAATTTATTTTATTTTTTGGATAACATTCATGATTTTATGAATGGTAACAATATACTAAATTTTAATTGAAATTTACTTTTTTAATTGAAATAATTTATAGGGTAAAATTATATTTTTGAATGGTTTCATTGTATAACAAAAATATTTTTAAAATTTAATATAATTTAGGTAATTGTAATTAATTTTACATTAAATTTATATGTAAAAAATAATTCAATCATAGGAAATATTTAAACATTTAAAAATAATTTTCTCATTTCAACAAGAGGGTTAATTTTAAATTAATTACTTCTACTTCAATTTTTTTGAATTTTGAAACATTTATTCTATATTTGGAAAATGTAGGTCCAAATTATATGAGTAGCTTTATTTTATTTTCTAGAAATTTGAATTATATGTTTGGAAATTATTTTTATCACCATAGTAGAAGGAAAATTTGGTAATTAAAGCTAAAAATAATATTAATAAAATACCTTAACATGTATAATAATTCTATTGTATGTCTAAATTAGACCACTATAATATATTGTTCGAAATGGAATCACTTAATGGCCACTTACCAATGAGTATTATATGAATAAAATAACAACTAATAAGTGTGAAAACATTCAACAATATCATTTTTTCTAAGTATATTAATTTTAAAATACCTATAACCATGAGATAATATCTACTACAGATATTATTTGGAACAAAAAAATAATTACCTAAATCATTTAAATTTATATATAATTTTTATAGATTAAATAATTACCATTAATTATGACACAATAGTGATGCTGAAATAAGTTTTTTAATTGAAAAAAAAAATAAATGGTTTTAAAAAAATAAAAAGAAAAATCATATTATTTGGTTAATATTATCAACAAATTATATCGATGACTATGATATTATAGGAGTGTATGAAATATTTTTTTTCCAATTTTAGCTTCTGTGTGTCTTTTATTTAATGTCAAATAAATGAATAGTGTCAAGATTTATCTTTATTGATATTTTTCAAAAATAACATTTTATTAAATTATTTAAAAAGCATAAATTTTTTTAAAAATTCAATGTGGTTATCATAACATATAAAAGGTCATTAAATATACATTTATTTTCAATAGAAACCATATAAGTAAATATTTGTAACCATGAAATATTTATTATTTTGTTACCACAATTGAAATTAAATAGAATAACTAAGTGTTGATTAAAATGATAGAATCTAAATTGAAAAAATAAGTTGGATAAAATTTATTGGTTGAGGATTTTAAAACCATGTCTCATATCATCCTCTAAATTGGGATATTTTGGAGGTTTTTGAGTGGGTTTTGATTTTATTATAAATTATTATTTACAGAGTTCCCAAAAGTGCCCCTCACCTCAATTATAAAAGGGTGACTCTTCTATCATCTCTTAACATCATTTTGAGCCATAATGATCTTTCATTCCTTGAAATTTATCCTTATAAAATTCAATATTTTCATTCTAGAGGTTCTGGTCATATTGAATATCCAAATGTAGTTCTCTAAGAAGAGATTTAGTGGAAGCACAGCGAGGAAGAGGCAATCTCTTCTACTGATTCTTACAATCTTTTTTCTTCATATACTTCTTATTCATTAGTTTATTAATTATAAATTAATAATAAAATAATTATTACTCATATAATTCTATGTTATTATAAATATGAAACTACCATATTTCATATTTTATCCATCCTATGAAAAAACAAAATCCCCGTGTGTGCGTACATACTATTTACCGTCCCCACATCATGTCGTAATATGTTTTTCACTACCTCCTTAAATGGATGGGTATAATGATTTAAATAATAACTATATAAGATTATTATAAAATTTTAATAATTATAAAATTTTGTACACCATACCACTCAATTCAATTCAACAATTTTTTGAATGATGTCATAACATGTTCATACGTATGGCCAACTATCTCCATGATGCGATAGGATTCACTCAACATAATCTTCATTAAAAAGTGACTATATAGAAAAATTGAATGTATAAATTAGATATATATTATACTAATATAATTCTGTAAATGATTTAACTATAAAATGAGATATTTAACATGATCTTATCTAAAAAATCTTTCTTAAGAACATAATGTAGTTAATATTTAAATAATTAGTGACAATGAAATGTTACTAAGAAACAGATGATAATATTGTCATAAATGATATCATAAAAAAATTATATTTTTGGAATAAGTCAATAACATTATTTGAATCATTATACATGAAATTTTGATACATAAAAGGATATCAGACCAATGGAAAGGGATAATTTCACAATATAATTATTTTTTGAGATTGTCTAAACATAAGTATTTACTATGGTATATTTACCATCGCTATCCATAATTTCTAAAAAAAAATTCATAAAAATTTTTCTATTAATATAAGTTTTTTAAGACATTTTTACCCATTTTTTTGACATTCCCTACATGGTTCAGAAGGAATCAGTATTCCGTTTACCATAAAAGTTACTTTTAGAATTCCCTAAAAAAGTAGGAGGAAAATTGTTTTTTAACATGTAAAACAATAATAGATTTTTATATTCTCATTATGTCATATTTCCTTGAAGTCTTCCATACAATTAAACATGGTCTTTTTGAAATAAATTTATTTCTTCTAATATTGCGTGGAATTTTGATGAAGGAACCTGTTTTTGAAGAAGAAAGGATTTTTTCATCTGGAATAAATTTAAATAGTTTTCGAAAAATTTGTTTCCATCGAATATGAACCTTTTAAATATGGTAATATTTCTATAATTTTTATTATAATTATTTTATTGTATGCTATTTAGGAAACCCCTTTTTTATATATAAATTATGATGTAATGAATTCTAAGAAACCCATTTTATTTCTTAATATATGTTCTGGAGAATGCCTTTCTATTTTTATGCAACAAGTAATAATGGTTTCATTATGAGATGGGTGGAACCTATAACTCCCTCCAAAAAATTGGGTAAATATTTATATCTCATGAGATATACATGACTCGAACGAAAGGTAAATCTGGTTCAGTAATGCAGGGGTGGAACAAAGAGAGAACTCAGTTCAAAAATGGAAATTGTCTACTATGTTGGTCTTCGTAATGATCCTTGACTAAAATGAAATGACATTGTATTCTTAGGTTATTATGCCACTTAATTTCTTGCCTTATGTTATGACTATTGGGATTACATTGAACATTTATTATTTATCCCATTACATGATATTCCAATATTTTATATGGATGATAATATTTTCAAATGCTATGTTTATATGATTATGATATGATTGATATTTCATTTTTTTAAGCTTACTAAGAATTTTATCTCGCCCTTTATATGTTTCTTTTCCATAGGGAATGAATAATGGTATTATGTAAGATAAAGAAAAAAAGGAGTCTAGTTTTGAATAAAATAGTGGGATACAATGTAGATGTTTTATGAACCAGTTTTTTATGTTTCCTAGTATCTTAGATAGAAAACCTATATGGTCCTAGCGTGGTTTTTACTATGTTATGTAATAAATATTCTTTAATATTTAATTATTATCTAAATGTAATTTTTGGGCTTTTATATTTGGTATTAGATAAAATTAATAGTTAATCTTTGAAAACTAAAATTAGAGATCCTTAGTATGATCCCTAAGGACATGTCGAAGTATTTATTTCAATATTATCCTAGTGTATCAAGGATGTTCATGAATACACTAGGATAAAACCTAAAATTTCCTAATTTAAAATTATATTCATGAAGTATGTTGTTTTCCCATTATAATTACTATTTCTCACACTATGCTTCATGGTTTTAGTCAATAGTTAGACCTCAAGGGAACCACATTCATGTTGAATGATACAGGCAATGAAATGACTGTCCCCCTGAACTGGAAAATGTTATTGGAGTTGTAATATAAAATATAGTATCCATGCTCACCAAACATTATCAATTTATGATTCATTCCATACATCTAAACTTGCAAAGGAGTGAGCAACATTCTATTGAATTCTTCATAAGGAAGTATAGTTGATGAACATTTGATTAATACCAATGAATTTTTTTTAATTCTACAATTTTATTAAAATTATAAATCTATCATTGTAGTATATCATTTGGACGGATAATCTTATCAATGGTGGAATCATATCAAGAATACAATGCAACGATATGTAATTCAGTCTATGAAATTGGACGAACTCAAGAACATATTTTTCAATAAGTATATTCCTCATATTATTTTAAAAAAGATTGATATGGAGTTCCTTGAACTTTTGAAAAATGATGATGAGTCTATTATACTTATAAAAACATTTTACAACACATTCAAGGAAATATTTTAAAATTATTATCCAACCTGAATGAAAAATTGACCAATTCTTTAGTCTCTTAAAACCAGTTATCTAAAATCCATTATCCATATAGTACTTTAATAGATATGAGGAAATTCTTCTACGTGCTCTGAAGATTAATATGGAGATTAGATTAACCCTTCAATCATATGGGTTTGATATGAAGAGAAAAATGGAATTCAATGGAAAATATAAAGACCACACTAAAAAATGATGAGTTTTCCCTTATGCATAATGCGTGGAAAGAAACATAAATGTAATTTTTATAAATGTACATGAAGATATTTTAAGTGTGTAAAACAAGGTCATTTGGCTATTGGATGATGAAGTATTGAGAAAAATATATCTAATGTTGTAAACAAAGAAATGTCTTTATAGACTGCACCTCTTACACTTCAATGTTACATGTTCAAGGAAATGGGAAATTATTCCAATAAATCCAATAATTTAGGATTACTGATAATGATAGTATTCAAAAAACTCTTAAGGCCACAGATAAAGTAAAGTCACAAGTATCAGTATAGATGACATGGAGTACGGTAATGAAGTGGTGACATGTACACTTACCATCCACTCCAATATATAGAATGTTTTATTTGTTTCTGGATCCACCAAGTATTTTATTTCTAAATAATTTTCTAAGGGTATCCCTCTATTACCTCAAAAATTAGTTGTTGAGTTGATTGTGACAACTTATAATGGAATAAACGGTCAGATCAAATGTTTTAATTATTCTCGTTTTTATGTATGTGGTAAAGTGCTTCCTAAAAATCTTTTGATCCTCCTATAGTGGAATTTGATTTGATTCTTGCACTGGATTTGTATTCTCTATATGGAGTTCAAATCAATTTCCAAGGGAAGTCACTTTTCATATTCCAAATCAATATATGAACCGTTATCAATGAAAATATGAATATAACATTCCCATAGAAATTTATTCCATCTTATCAGTCATGATTTCTATTAATAATGGTTATTTATTTCAAATGGTTATGGAAAAACTCAAAATTAATAATACACCTATTATACAAGAGATTGATGATGTCTTTTCAGAGGAATTTCTAGTTCTTCCACCAAATCATGAAGTTTAGTTTTTAATAGAACTCATATTGGGTACTGTGCCAATTTCAAAGATTCCTTATAGAGTGGAACCAATTCAGTTGAAGGAATTGAAGAAGCCACTCAAAGAGAATCATGATATAGGATTCATACACCCCTATACGTCACCTTGGGGAGAATGTTTTCTATTTTTTATGAATAAAAATAGACCAATGAGTATCTTTATTGATTATCAGTAACATAAAAATTATCACTATCAATAAAAATATCATATTCCCGGTATTGATGACTTATTTGACCAAATAATAAAAGTTCAATACTATTCAAAGATTGATCATCATCCATGAAGTCATAAATTAAGGTTTATAAATAGGATATACCAATGAAGACAATCTGTACTAGGTATATACACTATAAATTTATAGTGATTCTCTATGGCCTTAAGAATTCCCCCTATATCTTCATAGATCAAATGAATAGAGTAATTAGATACTATATTGATTAGTTTGTGGAATCCATTATAGATGATATTATTTTCTTTTCAAAAAGCCAAAAAAACATGATAATAACATGAGAATTGTACTGAATACCTTGAGAAAGGAGTAGATTTATTCTAAATTTACCATGTGTGAATTTTGGCTTCTAAAAATTACATTCTTGTGTCACATAATCTCATGAGAGGGTAAATCTGTGGATCCAACAAAAATAGTGGTTATAGAACGATGGTCGAGACCAACAACTATAACAGACAAACGATGTTTTCTTGGTTTGGTTCGATATTGTAAACATTTATTGAATTGTTTTTCATGGTTATCTAATCCACTCACCATGTTGACTCAGAAAGGATTTATGTTCATTTGGACAGTCCAATGTGAGGATAATTTCAATGATCTAAATAATATATAGCCAACACACCTTTGATGAAACTGCCATGTAGTGGAGAAGGGATTGTAATCTATAGTTATGAATCCTTTAAGGTGATAGGATGTGTTCCCAAGAAAAAATTTTATGGTGATTTCTTATAACTCATGCTAGTTGAAAATTCATGGTAAAAATTCACCAAATCATGATTTGGAGTTAGTTTTTATAATATTGTAATTAAATAAATTAAGGCATTATCATTAAAGTGAAATTTGTGATATTTTTAATGATCATGAAATCAAAAAGTACAATTTCACCCAAAATGATATGAATATACCCCCAAAGAGTTTGTATGGAGTAGATTAATGATTATGATTGCTCAATACATTACCTCCCTGGGAAAGTGAACAAGGTGGCAGATAATTTGAGTCTAAAAGACTATGCTAGCTTATCCAAGATGTGGATCACAAAAGATACAATATTTATAGATTCTCAAAGGATGGATCATGAAATTTTAATGTGATGTGTGAAATATTATCTTTATCAAATGAATGTTCATCAATATATATAAGCACATATTAAACATGTTCAAAAAGAAGATGTAGAGCTACAAAAGTACGTGAAAAATGATTCTAAATTCATCGTGGATTGTGATGGAATAATGAAGTTTAGGAACCACATTTTCTTTCTTACCCTAATGTAATTAATGAAGAATATGTTGGATGAGGCTAATAGTTCTTCTTTCTCTATTCATCTTGGAAGCACGAAGTTATACAGAGACCTGAAAGAGTATTTTTGGTGCTATGACATGAAAAGAGATGTTGCTGGATATGTATCTCAATACTTGGTTTGTTAACATGTAAAGTCTAAGATAAAGAAGACTAAAGGGATGTTAAAACCATTACCCATATAAGAATAGAAATTTGAAAATATTATTACATACATTATAGTAAGACTTACCAAAACATATAAATTCCATAATGCTATATAGGTTATAGTTGATCACCTTTTGTTGTTGGCAAACTTCATTTATATTACAGAGGATTTCTCTCTTGATCATATTGAAGTGATATATTTAAAGGATGTATTAAGATTACATGGAGTACAACTTTAAATTACATTTAATTAGGATCTTAGGTTAACCTCGATGTTTAGGCCAATAAATCCACACACTCTAGATGTCGAGTTATATGTCAGCACTTCTTATCATCCTTAGATAGACAGTTAGTCTAAGAGGACAATTCAAACTCTAAAAGTCATGTTGAGAGATTGTTATTTTGATTTCATAGGAGGTGTGGATCAACACCAATCATTAGTTGAATATTATTACAACAATTGTTTTCACTTAGGTATTCACATGCCTCCATATATGAAAAGAAGTGCATAACTCAAACATGCTAGGATGAAGTTGGGGAAAATCTATTAGAAGGAGAACATGTTGATGAAATTGAAGAAAAAGTCATATCTATTCACCAGAACTTAATGAAATCTCATATTTGACAAAAATAAATGTTGAAAGTCGATGAAAATACATAGTGTTTGACGTGAGAGATATTGTGTTTCTTCAATTATCTCTCAATAAGAGAATAATGGTATTTGGAAAGAAGGGAAAGTTGATCCCAAGGTATATCAGTCCATTTGAAATTATGGATCATGTTGTGAAGGTGGATTAACAATTGGAACATCCATCGAATCTCTCTCAATTTCATAATGGCTGCCCTGAATATATCCTAAGAATCTACATAACAAATCTATCACATGTACTAATCTTAGACGTTGTGCAGTTGAAGCAAGATCTTTCTTATTATGTACAACAGGTTGGGATTCTAGATCAAAATAAAATAGTTATACGAATCAAGACCACTATAATGGTTAAATATTCATAGGGGAACAACCAATTTGAAGAAGCTACATTAGAACTTGAAGATATGATGAGGGAGAAGATTCCTCATCTATTTGTTTCCCAGTGACATATTTTGAGGGCGAAATTCAGTATTTGGGGAGTATAATGTAACACAAGGATGTTAATTTTGAAATATACTATTTATATAATTTTATTTGTCAGTAGCTTGCATTGCACAAAATCGTAAGTATAAAAGAATCACAATATTCCCTGATTATAAAATTATCATTCTATACTAGATATTAGGTAGTTAGGAATAATTATAACTAACAAATGAAAATGCATTGTTAATTCATTGGCTATAAATTATTCATGAAAAATATAAATCAATTTGATTTTTTATTTTAGGATGAATTAATATTGTTAATGATTATAATAAGAAATATATGAATATTATACCAAATAAAATATTTTTTATATTAATCGAATGGATATTTTTTTATTGGCTATGAATCAACTCCTATTTGATGTATAAACCCATATTTTTTAAAAAGTATAATTTTACACCTTTGAATGGAGAACCACTTTTAAATTAATATTTTGATGCCTTAGTAATTTTTATATGACAAAATAAATATTTTGTTTTTATTTGGGATATAAAAATTGACTTTGGATGAATTTTTTATATTTTTTTTGATAACATTCACATTTTGATGAATAGTAAACATACGCTACATTTTATTTGAAAAAAAACTTTTTTCATTTAAATAATTTATTTTGTTATGTTATATTATTTAATTGTTTAAAAGTATAAATATAATCTATTTTTACCATTTAGTTTTTTTAGGTCATTAGAATTAATTTTACATTAAATTATGATGTTAAAAACATTTAAATCTTTTTCAATATTTAAACATTTAAAACTCGTCTACTTATTTCAACAATAAGATTAATTTTAAATTTATTACTGCCTTCAAATATTATTATTTACTGATAAATCCCATTTTTATGTGAAAAATTGTGGAGAACCCAATAGAATACAACGACTTAGGACAATCACTCCTGAAGTTAAAAAAGATAAAACCAAACTGAAAACCAGAGCAGCCCATTCCCAGCATAAAAATCAGTTGAAGCACTCCAACATTACGATGCAGATTGGAAAGCAAGTGTCCTATGTCAAAGCACAGGCCCGATCCGATGGCTGACTCTATACCCTACCAAACGACCAAATATGAAAACAACTACAATGATGAAATTCTAGCTCTAAATCCTCCTCTGGGCATGTTCCAAGTGACCGAGTCTAGCATCACTAACTTTCTACCATCAAGATCAAACAAAAATCCTCCCCAAAACCAATCAATAAAAGTATCCATCAAGGATGATATCCAGAAGACACCCTTATCCAAATCATCAAATTAAACCAAAAGACAAACCAAAGGGTAGATCCAAGTCAAACTCTCTCACAACAATGACCACTGGAATGGAATAAAGAATAACCTCATCTTGACCATAAGGAACCCTTCGAAAACATCCGAAAAAACCAAAAAGGTGGAAAAGCCAAAGAGATGAAGCCAATTCTTCATCACATAGGACTAGAAGATCCAACAACACATCAATGGATTATCTTCGATGAGGTGAGACGAGCAGGTCTGAGCAGACAATGCCACAATCTCATTTTATATAAGGTTATTAATTTTAATATATGGATAACTAGATTATAATATCATCTATATAAATACTCCAGTAATATAAAATGATTACCTATATCATAGTTTTTTTTTAATTTTTACTAATTAAATAATTACAATTAATGATGACATAATAGTGATATATGATTTATTTTATTAATAGAAATATCAACAGATGGGTTTACAAATAATAAAAGAAATATCATATGAACTAATTAATGTTATAATTTATTTTTATATATGAATATGACATGTTATGAGAGTATTGAACATTTTTTAATTTATCTTTTATGTGTATTTTATTTGAAGTCAAATAAATGAATAGTGTCAAAATTGATACTATTTATATTTTATAAAAATACCATTTTATTAAATTATATAAAAATAATTAAAATATTGATGAATTAAAAATTAATTATTATGATGTATAAAATTACATAAAATATCCATTTATTATCAATTAAAACCATTTAATTTAATAATAATTACTATTAAATATTTTGAATCTTATTACCACAATTAAAATTAAAAATATCAACAAAATGTCAATTAATAATTTATGGTTTAAATTTTCAATATATCTTATCAAAAATTTATTGGTTTATGATATTATAACCCTGTATCATCTCATCATAAATATTGGGACATTTCTATGGTTTTTGTCTAGGGTTTGAGTTAATTATAAATTATTATTTATGGAGTTTCCAAATGTGTCCCTCACCTCAAATATAAACCTCCCACACATATTCACTAAATTTTGAGACATAAAGCTTATCCATAACATAACTTTTTTTATTTTAATGTTCCCTTAATTTCATTCTAGAGGTTCTTTTAATAATCAAAGACCACCTCAAGTGCCCTATGAAGTTCTTTAGAGGAAGCACATCATAGAAGAGGTAATATCTTCTACCGATTCTTTCAAACATGTTTCTTGTTATAATTATTTTTAAATAGTTGTTTCAATATTTAGTAATAAAATCAGTATCAATCATACACTGATATGTCGTTATAAATATTAAAAAACCAAATTTCATATTTTATCCATCCTTAGAAAAATAAAATCATTGTGCGGACGTACATACAACTTACTGTCACCACAATGTGGTGTAATATTTTTTTCACCACCACCATACATGGATGGGTATAATGATAGAAATAATAACAATATTTGATTATTATAACATTCTATTAATTCAAATTTAGTATAAATAGTCCACTAAAATAACATTAAAATTTTTTGGGAATGATATCATTGATCATTCATACGTATGTCCAACTGTCTCCGTGATGTGATTCATTCTATATGATGTTCATTAATCCTAGATTATATACATGAATTTAATGATTAAATATGATATATATTATACTAATATAATTATTTATATGATTTAACTATAACCCTAAGATATAGAATATTATCTTACCCTACAAATATTTCATAAGAACATAAAGTAGTAAATATATGAAATAATGAGTAACAATTAAATTTTTATAAGAAACATTTGATAATATAGTAATATATGATATCATAAAAGAAATTTTTATTTTGGAATTAGTCAATAGCTTTATTTATATCATTATACAGGTTTGCCGGATACATAGAATGTGTAACGCCCCAAACCCAATTAACTAGGGTCGGTGCATTATTTTAATACATTGTCCTGATTACATGGAATCAAGTCCTGAAGGAATGATAAGTTTACCAGTCTTGGAAAATAGATTACATAAATGAATGTTACATTAAAAAAATGAAAAAATACAACAAAATTATCCCCATTTACCAAATTCATATAATTTAGATTATCCTAGCAGGTCAACCATAATATACATCTTCGCGTCTTAGAAAAAATAAAACATAGAAAGGGGTGAGCTCCGATAATCAGTAATGATAACAATATAGAAGAAACATTCATAAATAAGGAGAAATATTTATCATATTGTATAAAACTAAATTAAAATCCTTTAAACATGAAAATCAATATAATATGGCAAATATAAATCAAATAATATCATTTACTTAATCACATGGATATTCTTCTAGTCAAATAATCACATGTATTATCAATAGATAATTTCATAATGACGTAATGCATAATACTGGACATTGTAACCACATAGTCAAGGAGTTATTCCAAGGCCTCCAAAAAGATTTTGTCACGACCATATTCCAAGACACTAGTTTGTTTCATGAGACCTTCCAATGCATCGAGGAGCTATAACGTGCCCCACCAATAACTTTCTAAGTCCACTGGATTTTTCATATGAAAATGTTGAAACATGATATAAACAATTATATTAAAAGTAGCATGAAAAATGTCAATACATAAACCATAAACCATGAAGGGTATAAAAATATCACATCCATAGTCAAACATATCATAACTCATTCGATATCACATAGAAAATTGTATTATAATAAATTAACCTCAATTAAGAATAATATCATGTGATAAATGTGAACATAGTTGAAAATGATAAGTAAAACTTTTAGAGAGAAATATACCATTTTTTGAAATCATTTAAAAGTCACACATTTATAAAGAATGTCATTTAAATGAGATTTTTGAATAAAAGTTTACCATACCACTTTTAAACTATTGAATGTAATTATGATTTCAAAACAATCTTGTCCAAATAAATAAATGCTTAGAACCATTTTTAAAAATTGGACATCAATGATAAAAATTTATAAGAATCAATATTTAATACAATTAAAATTATTTTTTAGTTAATTAGTACCATAAAAGACAAATTTTTATGTTTCTTTTATGAAACATGGACATGGATAAAAAATAAGTCCCAGAAATTACATACACATAAACAATCTCGGATAATAATGAGATTGTGGAATTAACTTTTATGTTGTACTTTTACTTGTTCAAGGGTACATTAACCTCCAGTAGAATAGTTAAATAATTTTTATTAAATTATATAAGAACCACATACATAAATATGACATCATATATGATCTTTTAATATTTCATTGTCAATAATATTTTACTAGTATCATCGTTTCAGGTGTAAACTAATTCATTTTTCCTTTATATGTTTTGTTACGTAATCCATTTTAGTTATGGATAGGATGTATTTGATTCATATAAAAAATTATATTATGTTCTTAAAAATTATTTTTAATAATAAAATGAAAATTATTCTTGGATTTTTATGGTGGGTAATAAATCCCATCGCATTCGTGGAGACAGTAATCCGTACAGTCACGAAGGATACTTCTATTTCTTTTTTTATTTTAAAAGGAAATAAAACCAAATTATACCTCGGTATATTATAATTCCAATATAATATAATATATTATATATGATACATATTTTCATTAACATCATCTTTTATACGTTCCATTTATGTTATGAATGAATCATATCACTTTGAGTGGGTGGTAGTCCGCACTTCCTCAAATGAAATTATCATATATATATCAGATGAAATGAATAAAGGTATGATATAAAAGGGAAATAAAGAATATTATTGATAAAATAAATATCACAAATATAATATATAATTATAGTACCATGATAATGGAAACTATATGAGGTGGTAGTAAAATACTGAACCATCGTCATTTTGTGTGGCAGTAGTTTGTCGTCCACAGAATCATTACGTTTTATACCCATTAGATAGAGGTTTGTGTAAGTTGTTTACAAATATATATCATAAGAACATCCTAGTATATATAGGATTTTGTTTTTGTTATTAAATAATGAAATAAAGTGACTTTAGGGGGTTGGATAAGTAAAATAGAAGAAAAGATCTTAAGATGAGATGTTAAATTTAAATCTGTTAAATCCTTTTGGTTTGAACTAAAATGTTTTATCTAAGTACCTTGTATATAATTTATGGATTCTATGTAGAATATAGGTATGTAGGGAGATTAATTGGGAAGAGTTTGGATGAGCCAAGGGGCATGAGAGGTTTGAGAAATGTGTTAGAGGTGAGGTCTTTTTATAAGTGGGAGGAGGTGCTCTTTTGGAATGATTGAAATAATTATTTTATTATATAATTATATTCGAGTTACAAAGGTACAAAGCTGATTAGATTAGAAGATAATATGAATGATGTTCGAAATAAAATCATCCGGTAAGAATAAAATGGGGTTTGAATATTTTTTTAATTTTTATAATCTCATTAATTTAAATAATTCATTAATGACGTAAACATCGAATCATTATTGTGTCATAAATAATTTGATTTATTTGATGTCTAAAAATTATATACAAAATTCCATGATATATAAAATACTTTTAAATTTAAATTTAATATTTATAGTTGAAATTATAACTTATATTACCCCTTGTAAAATTTTTTTTACTAAAAGATATATTTTTATGTCATATTTGTGATTACTTTAAATTTAATAATATAAAGTTTCATTATCACTCCTATGTAGCTCCATATGGTTCCAAAATAATCTAACATATGTACATGGTCATTAATTTGTCAACCAATAGAAATAGGACACGTTTTAGGGTAATTTAATTATATTATACTAATATTTGTTTAACATTATTTACCAGATTTACCCTTTAACCATGGTAAATAAAATATTTACTAAAGTAAATATTAATAATATCTAAAAATAAAAGTTAAAAATTTACTAAATTTGGACCTCCAGATTTTTAATATGGAATCCATTTTTCCAAATTCAAAACAAAGAAGTTGTTTATATTAATTTAAAATTAATTCCCGTTGTCAAAACAAATATCGTGGTTTTACGAAATAACAACTATCTAAAGATTGACACATTGTTATGTCCAATTTAAATTTTAAATTACATTAAATGACCTCAATAATATTAAATGATAAAAATATAAATTAATGATACTTTTAAACCAATCAAATTTACAATTTAACACAATAAATTATATCAATTAAAATAGTTGTTCTCAATTAAAATTTAGTATTTTCACTATTCATCAAAATATGAAAGTTATGTAAAGTGTACGAAAATTTTAACCAAACTAAATTTTTTATTTCCTAATTCTAATGAATCATTTAATTTCATTAAATTTAATATATATAAGTTTAAAATATTGTTTTTAAAAAAGGTTCCGCTTTAAAAGGCGGTAAAATATGATTTTTTTGAAAAATACTTCTTTTGTCTAAAAATAATGAATTTTTTCTTATATTATGTCCAAGAAACACATAATATGTATTATAAAATCATATGGTTTATATAAAATTCCAAATTAATTTATTTCTATTCATGAAAGATTTTTTAAAGGAATGTTTGGTATGTCGTGGATCGCTCAAACTTGTTGTTGTGTGTAGCGCAAGTTATTGAATTTCTTTAAAGAGATAACATACTATGAAAACATGGGGTGATTCATTCTCCTCCCCTCAATTATATTTCATCCTCGCAATTCGAAATTTTTCTATTAAAATAAAAGGGTAAAAATAGAAAAATTCCTTTGTGGAAAACCCACATTAGAAATTAGGATAATGAAATTTAGCCTTAATAAGAGGGAATTTGAAATGTAAAAGTTTTCTCCAAACAATGATCTCAGTTAGGAAATAATTGGTGGAAATTAGAGACAAAAAATCTGAGAAAAAACATAAATATTTATAGCGAGTGATTGGGGACATTTATAAGAAACAATTTTGAAATAAAGGGCCTCAAAGCCATCAATCTATTATGATTTTAAATATCATCTGTTCAAGGAAACATAAGGTATTAGGATAACAACTTTTTGGTTTTAGGATCACTTCCATAAAGTTTAAGAATTAATTTATTCATAGAATAAGAGAAAAAATAAGATACTTGACAAGTACAGTTTCACCGTAGAACTAATTCCTACCACAAACTCATCATTCCCTCAAAAAGATAATAGAATTTAAAAATATTCTAATTATCAATTTCGTATAGGGTCCCAAATATATTGAATTTATAATTCATTGTGAGACTATTTAAAAATCACTACATTATAAAAACTAAGGCATCACATAGGCTAGTGGTATGTGATTTACAATTGTCACACATCGATTGTGGGTTTAATTATCGTGGCCTTGATAGACGCGACAGGTTGTCTCCCGACCTCCGGGTTGTTGTTTTTATGACAATACACAAATAATCTTAAGAACTGCTTTTAAAATAAAAAAATTATCCAATATCAAACTTAATGTATTCCATCCTTTAGGCTTATCTACAATACTTTTATCTAAATTCACAATCCAAAAATTATAAGGATGGTCACATAATATACATGTGAATACATTCATCATGTATTCTCTTAAAATGTGATAATAAAATGAATATCCAATAAAACCATATTTAAATAGGTATGTACTTCCTTATTCCTTCTGTAAATCAAAGAATATGGGATATACTCCTCAAATCCTAAAATGTTGTAATCAACAATAATAATGGAATAAAAAACATTAATTTGTTCCAATGTAGTAAATAATATCCATTATAATTTATCCAAATCAATCATCTCTTATTCCGAAATCATTTCCATAGTATAAGACTATATTAAACATTATCTTCCCTTCAACAATGTATTTTCCAAAAAAATTAACATGCTATTGAGTCACATTCCTTGGTACCATACAATCTCAAATCCTTAATAAAATATTACCGAAATAAAATCTAGATATACTCCATAATTATTATAACTAGTACATCGTTGATTCAACAATCAAATGGAATAATTCATTAATATCAACATAAGAACACCAGTCATTAAAATTCATATGTGGTAATATCATAACTTTTTTATTATTCAACAACATCATTTGCGGTATACTGTGATGATTGGGACATTGATTCATGTATCTTCCTAACTCTTTTAAGATGAAACATTGTATATTTGAAACCTTTTTCTTACACTTACAATCACGTACATGGTGTCCTTTTTTATCTACACTTATAAAAAACTCCCATTCTATTCAAGCATTTACCAAGGTGATTCATTCCATAGTTATCACATATTGGAAAATTATTTTTTACCTTATTCCCTTTATCCACCTTTCTCTCTACCATCCTTTTCTTCTCTCACTTACCTTCAAAGCCATAGGACAAAAATATTTCTTTACATATCTTTTTAACACATGATATTATTTCTTCATATGATGAAAATATGTGGGAGAATATTACATTTATAAATGTTGGATTAATACCATCTAAGATATGATCTTTCTTACTCTTTGGATCATGCATATTTATGGAGTTCTCATTCCTTCTACTAGGAACCATTTCTAAACAATGGCATACACTAGGTTAGTCTATGAATCACAATTAATAATTCCAAAATATGTTTAATACGAAACATAAATTGAAATTATTTAGAACAAAATAAATAATCATAAAAAATGTTTTCATTGAGGAAATATTTACTCAACATTCTTTAATAATGGCTTGTAAATAAAATTTGAATTATCCTAAGCATATCCCCTATGAGTGTAGTAACCAAGAGTGCCGAATGGCCCGTTGTCGTGTACCAGGATACCCAGGTCATGGTTGAAGCTCCTTGTTGTTGTTTTCACTCCTTGGTACTTATTTTCTCAAGATGCCTCTAGCTTCTCCTATCTAGACACGGATGTATTTATCAAAAAATACACAAAATATCTACATTAAAAAAATTCTAGGAAGTTCCTCCATACTAATCCTCAGAGTCAATCTTAAGTTAATATGATCAAATTAGAGTTTATCTAAATCTAGGTTCCATGGTTATTTATAAATTTACATTGATACCTAATTTAATGCACTAAACCCTATTACCCATAGTCAGTTCATTAATTTAAATCATTGGATAGATTATGAGAAATCAAGTCTCAAAGTACAGATTAGTTTAGTAGTCTTGGAAAATAGATTACAGACATGAATGTTACGTTACAAAATAAAAAAAACAATAACATTGTCCCCATTGACCACATTTATATCCCTTAGTCTGTCCTTGCAGGTCATTCATAAAATACTTCTTTGCATCTTGGAAAAAATAAATTTTAGAAAAGGGTGAGCTCAAATACTCAGTAAGGATAACAATATTGCGAAAACTTTTATAAATAATCTTAAACATTAAAGGAATGTTATAAAACTAAAATAGAATCCTTTTAAAAAAAACATCAACATTATATGGAAAAGATAAATTAAATAATTTCATTTACATATTCACATAGATATTCTACTAGTCGAATAATCACATGTAATATCAATAGCTAATTTTATAATAATAGAATGGATAATGTCGGATATCATCACTACATAGTGAAGTCTTCATTCCAAGACTAAAAATATGTTTTTGTCAAGGCCTTGTTCCAATACACTAGATTGTATCATGAGACCTACCGATGCATCGAGGAGCTATAGCGGGCCCCACCCATCCCTTAGTAAGTCCACTGTATTCCCTATATGAAAATGTTACAGCATAACATAAACATTTGAAAACAAACTAGAATACGAAATGTCAATAACTAACACATAAACTATGAAGGGTATACAAAATCACATAAATAGTCAAATATATCATAAATCCTTTGAGACCATATAGAATATTATATTAGAACAAATAAACCTTAATGATGAATAAAATCACGCAACGAATGATGACTTATTTGAAATGATCAGTAAAACATTTTAGGAGAAATATCCCTTTTTATGAAATCATTTAAAAATTCACACATTTATAATGGAATTCATTTAAAAGTGATTCTGAATCAATGTAACATACCAATTTCAAAATTTATAATGAAATTTACAATTTAAAACAATCATGTCCATATAAATAGATTCTTAAAACCATTTTGGAAACGCTGACATTAATGATAAAGATTTTGAAGAATAAATATTTAAAACATTTGAAATAATGTTTTAGATTAATAGTACCTTAATATAATAATTTTCAAATTTTAATTATAAATAATGGACATGGATAAATAATACGTAACATAAAATATATACGCAAGAACAATCTCAAATAATAATGAGTTGGAGGAGTTAACACTAAACTTGTACTTTACCTTGGTTAAGGGTACGTTAACCTCATGTATAATAGTGATATCATTACTATTAAATTATATAATTACCACATACATAAATATGATATCATATATGATCTTCTGATATTGTTTTGTTAATAATATATTAGCAGTATCATTGTTTTTGGGTGTTAACTGATTTTTTTTCCTCTATATGATTTTTCAGATTCAGATTCATATTGATATTAAGTTCTTAAAAATTATTTTTAATAATCAAATGAAAATTAATCTTTAATGGTTACAAAGGGTGGTGAATCTCATCACGTTCAGGGATACGGTAATCCGTACGTATGCACAAACCATACTTCAATTTCATTTTTTTAGTTTAAAAGGAAATAAAACCAAATGATACATTGGTATATTATTATTATTGTATAATATAATATTTTATATATGTTACCTATTTTCATTAATACCATAGTTTATATATTCCATGTATTGTATGAACGAGTCATATCACATTGAGGGGGAGGTAGTCCGAACTTCATCAAATGAAGTAATCTTTTATATACAAAATTAAATTAACAATGGTATGATATAAATTTAATTAATGAAGATTATAGATAAAAAGAATATATTAAATATCATATATAATTATAGTTCCATCATACCAGACACCATAATAGGTGGTACTTGAAGATTGAACAACCGTCGTTTCGTGAGGCAGTAGTTTGCTGTCAGCTGAAACATTATGTTCTATACCCATTTGATGGAGGTGTGTGTATGTGGTATTCTAAGGCATTTCATAAAAAAAATATATTATATTGAGGATACTGTTGTGTTATGAATTAAAATTATAAATAGATTTTATGGCTTTTGATAAGTAAAATAAAAGAAAAGAACATAAGAGGATATTTTACATTTAAATTGGGTATCTCCCTCTAGTTTGAACCAAAAGGCTTATTTAAAGTATCTTATGCCTAATATATGGCCTCTAAAATTAATATAGGGATGTAGGGAGCTTAATTTCTCATATTTTGGATGAGAAAAGATTCTTTATAGCTGTGAGGAATGGGTTAGAGGTGAGTGCTTTTTATAAGGGGGAAGAGGGGCTCTTTAGGAATGTTTGCAAATAATATTTTAGTATATAATTATTTTTAGTCTCAACATTACAAAACACATTCTTTTCTATGATAATATGACTCATTTTCTAAATAAAATCATCCAACAAGAATTTAAAACGTTTTGGATTTTTTTTAAATCTCATTTATTTAAATCATTCATTAATGAGGTAAACATTGTATCATTATTGTGTCATAAATAATTTTATTTATATGATGTCTAAATATTATAAACAAAAAACCATGATTTAGTAAATCATTTTATCTATCAAAGTAATAATTATAGTCGAAAATATAACTTATATAACCCCTTGTAATAATTGTTTTACTAATAGAACATTGTATATGTCATTTTTGTCTTTACTTTAAATTAATTAATATAAAGTTTCATTATCACTCTCAAGTGGCTCCATGTGGTCCCCAAATCTACCCAAATATTCCAATGGTCAGAAATTTTTCATGAAATATTAATTTGACACATGTTGGGGAAATATAATATTGTTATAACAATATTCATTTACCCATATTTTCCAGATTTAACATTTAACCATTGTAAATAAAAAATTTAATGTAGTAAATATTCATAATATCTAAAAATAAAATTTATCTATTTAATAAATATGTACATCCTGATTCAAAATATGGAATCCATTTTTAATAATTCAAAACAAATAAGTGGAAGAAATTAATTTAAAATTAATTTCCCTCGTCAAAACAAACGGTGTGTTTTTATGAAATAATAACTATCAATACATTAACACTTGTTTATCTTTAGTTTAAATGTGATTTTACATCCAATGACCTAAATTATATTAAATAATAAAAATATAATCCAATGATAATTTAAAACCGGTAAAATTTATAATTTAACACTATAAATTATTTGGATTAAAAAAGTTTTTTTCAATTAAAATTTATTATATTTCACTATTCATCAAAATATAAATGTTATCAGAAAAGTAACACAAATTTATCCAAAACAAATTTTTATGTCCCACTTCTAAAGAATAATTTAATTTCATTAAATTATATATATATAAGTGAAAAAATGGTTTTTATAAATGGTTCTCCATTAAATGGCAGTAAAATTGCATTTTTTAAAAAATACTTCTTTTATCAGAAAATAAATAATTTTTCCCATATTATGTCCAAGAAACACATTATATGGATTATAAAGGTATATGGAGTATATAAAAGTCAAAATTTAGTAAATAAAGTTCATAACTTCTTTTTGAATGGATAGTTCTAAAAGTTTCGGTTCTCTCAAACTCAGTGTTGCGTGTAGCAGAAGTTATTAAATTATTTTGAAGAGATAACGTACTATATAATATTGGGGTGTTACTCAAAGGATATCATAAATAATGTAAGGGATAATTTATCCATATCATTATTTTTCAAGATTTTTTATATGTATGTATTTACTGGTGTATATTTATCATCCATGCCCATGTTTTCATAAAATGTTGTCATAAAATTTTAAATAATTTTTGTTATATGTTTCAATAAATTTTGACCCATTTTTTGACTTTTATTACACGGTTTGGAAGGAATCATTTTTTTGTACCATATGAGTTAATTTTTGACTTCTCCAATAAAAGTATGAAGAGAATGCTTTTTTAACATGGACAACATGAACATATTTTAATGCCTTCATAATTTTTTATTTCTTTGATGCTTAACAAACAATAATACAAGTTTATTTTAAAATAAAATGATTTCTTGTAAAATTGTGCCGCATTTTGAGGATGGAAAATTTTTTTGATAATGAAAGGAAATTTTTCTCTGGAATTAATTACATGTGTTTTCTCAAATTTATTTTCCATATAACATGACATTATTTAGATTGGGTTATATCTATAATGATTTAATTACTATGATTTGATTGCCTGTTATTTAGGAGATCCCATTTTTTAATACCAATTATGATGGAATGATATTTTTGAAACGCATTTTATTTTTTAGGTTATGCAATTTCGAATGTCTTTATGTTTTTGTGGGACACGTAAGAATGGTTTTATTATGAGATGGGTGAGACCTATATCTCCCTAGAATGAATTGGGTCAAGATTTATATCTCATGAAATAGACATGACAGGAATGGAAAGTAAATAATGTTCAGTAATATAGGGTTGGAATGAGGAGTGAAATTGGTTCAGTAACAGATATTTTCTACAATGATAGTCTTGGAAATCATCCTTGATGAATAAAAAATTATTTTTTATGCTTATTTGTATATTCCACAAAACATCTTGTATTGTTCTATAGTTATTGAGATTACATTATTCTTTTAATATTTATCCCATGACATGATATTTGATCTTTTATATACAGGATAAGATTTTCAAATGTTCTATTCTTGTTAATATGATATGATTGATATTTCCATTGTTTACCCTTACTGAGAATTTGATATCTCCCTTTAATATTTATATTTTCCCTAGGAAAAAAAAGGTTATTAAGTTAGAAATGTTAAAACGGTGTCTAGTTTTGAACAAATAAGTTGGTGAAAATGTAGATGATTTATAAACCAGTTATTTATGATTACTAGTTTCTAAATACAAAAAAGCTATATGGTCCTGGTGTGATTTTTGTTATGTTATGTAACAAATATTATTCAATTTTGAAGTAATATCAACATGTAAAGTATGGGTCGTTATAATCCCCAAATACAGAAAAACCTTCGGTTTATGAAATTTATATATTTGAATGAGTGTTAAAGTTTGATTAATGGAAAAATCATTAATGTTTATCTAGGTTCAACTCGCATGGTAGGAAAACCAATTTGAAATGTATGTTTTCTAGCACCAAACACGAGAGTGTTGGTTTGGATCACCTCAGTTTCTTTCGTATAATGGATTATTTAATTTTTTGGATTATCATAGTTATTTTTTTGTAAAAATAATATGTGATTTGAGTGAAAAACCTATGTATAAGGGAACTTATTGTATAATATGAAGGATTTTTGATGAAGTATATATTTCCTATTTTACTAGCAACAAAATCCATTCCTTGAAATAGAAAATTTGATACGGTCTCTAGTACAGAGACACCTCTATTTAATAACACTAAAAAAGGATTTTTGGGTATTAACTAAATCTTCTAAAAGTTCATGATGTAGAGGTGTAATAGCAGGACTGTTTTGAGACTCAAGATTTGTAATATGTTGATTTTTCAATTTACACATTTTCTATTAAACAATAATAAGTTCAATAACTTTTCTCAGATGAACTAAAACAAATGTCAAGATACATTAATCAGAAAGGTTGGGTTGAATCCCCTTAATTAATAAAGAAACGAAAGTAGATGTTCCTTTTGAAGGGGTAATGGAAGACCTGGTACAAGTCTGTTAGACCAGAGACACCGAGCTGTAACCCAAGTGCCCAGAGGAACAAAGCCCAATTGAAGACACACATCCAAAGTCAACTGGCCAAAAATCCTAGTGGAACAAAGTCCATAATAAGTGAGTGAAAAAATACCCCAAAAAATACCAATCACAACCCAAGGAATGACGGGAGGTACTCCCCCTTTCTTCCCTACAAGGCATGATGCCATACTTCCACTTTCCCTCCCCAATAAGAAACCCCCACGGGTGATCTCCACTCTCGTGCGACCACCACACAAGAAGCCCCCATAATTGAACCCCCTTATGTATCATGCGCCCCTCCTTGGTTGTGACCCCACTATAGTGCACCTCCTTTTCCGCAACCCCCTAAAGGCACACAATACCCTTAGTTGACTCGTTATTTCATGCAAACCCTGCTCAAACTCCTCTATGACCATCTTTCTATCTGATTCATCATGTATTTCTTCTCTAATATCCTAGGTAACGGTTCTATATACCTTTTTCATTAATTTTAAGGCCATTTTCATACTTCTCAATGCCCTAAACATTGGACAAATCCCTATATGAGTTTTTATTCATTTTTTTCAGATTTGACAATTTTAGTTTAGGCAAGGGGTGTCTCTAAAAACATTAATACATGTTTTGAAAACCTCGACCAAAGTTGAGGTAGTTTTGGGTGATTTTCACTACCTCTGTGGATTTGGGGTACATGTCCAAACCTATCAATTGTTTCTCAAACATAATTTGGGAGTGTTAAGGTGTTTATGGTTACCAAAATTTATGTGTTGGATGTTGTCATATATTTTGGTGGTGTAAATGAATTATCCTAGGTATGAATATATGTAAATATGTATATATCTCGTATTTTTCCCCCCTTGGAACGGGGAACATAATAATTAGTTTATGGATATTTGTGTGTGTGTGTGTGTGGATATGTGTCCATGTGATTAGGCTATTACTTGAGTTACAAAGTGGTGAATGGAAGGTGTGGGAATGGTCTTCCTGAGGTAGGGTCCTAAACCATGTTGGTAATTTAAAATTGCTATAGTTGTTTACATAAAACCATGAAAAAATTGGAATGGAATTTGGTACTGCACTACCTATTTATGATAAATTATATATTAGAGTAAAAAATCATGTCTTTAGGATATAACCCCTCCATTGGAGGTGTAATCCCATCAAGGTAAAAACACCGGGATTAGAATATTTATGTTATTTATCTTGATGACTTGTTGTTTTCGTACAATTTTTTTATTAGACGATGCCTAATAAATTGATGGATTAGGGTTTTATTATCTGGGAGATATACCACCTCATTTTCATGTTGATTTATTTGCATAAAATGGATTTAGTTAACTATAATTGGATAAATTGTCTGGTAAAACCATGTGAAATGAATAACAGGGAGTGGAAACAAATGGGTGGGTATTCCCATGTGATAGTAATGAAATTGAACTATAAGAATGAGTGGGTGTACTCTTTGGTATAATGGGTTGTGATTGGGGATTAATGAATGTGTAATTTTATTATAATAGATGATTTCATTTTGATGCAAAGGATGGATAATGAGTGTGTATACACATTATATGCATTTAATGAAAAATGGTTAAATGAGTAGGTATACTAATGGAATGTATTTTCTTATGAAATGTAATGATGATAGGGTATAATCACATCTAATATAATCGTTCATATGTTTTTTTATATTCATATGGTTTTTTTGGTAAATTGTTTAGATGACATGCTTAATCTTGAATGGGAATGAATTAAGATTATATTACTATGCCTTAAGTTAATGAACAAGTATGTATTTTGATAGTTGAAATGGATTTGGTGAAATTGAAACATCCTAGGATTGTTTGGTGCATACCTCTACTATATGATCATAAATAAACTTATCTCAATGGAAATGATTAATGGAAATTGGAAATGACATGTGATATGCATGAGAGGCCTTACCTCACTCTATGAACCAAATATGTGACCATGCTGATGTAATGTGAATGGGGAATCCATAAGATGTTGCCTTATTCTGATTTTTTAATATTTTTGATATATATATATATATATTTCTTTGTGAGAGTAAGATTAATAAACAAGTTGTGAGACAAGGAATAATGCACCAAATGTTAACGTTGTATTAGAAAAGATATTCTACAACATACATACATACATACATACATATATATATATGATTGATATATAAGTTGTGAGATAGGCACTGATACTCCAAATACTCACGCGGTGCTTGACATCATGTTCTACCCCATTGATATATATATATATATATGACTGATAAACGAGTTGTCAGAAAGAGAAGGATGCTCTAGATACTCTCACGATTCTAGACATATCTTTATACCCCAATTATATATATATATATATATTTAAATGATTGTTTTTAAACCAATTTTCAGATAGGGACTGATGCTTCAAATACTAACAAGTTGCTAGACATGATTTTTTAAACCCATTAATTGACACTCGACTATGGGTCCAACTGGTTGTATATAAAATGAATTAAAAGTATAATGAAATATGATGTGATATAATTCTTGGGAGTTTAATAAGAGAAATAGTTTGTAATTTGGTTTGAGCCAAGGAATGTAATGAGATACAGATGTCCTTGGGAACCTGGTGGTAATTGCAGTTAAATAAAGGAAAATTGAATGAATGTAATACTATTTACTTTATAACCTGTGATTTATTATTTACACACCTTCATACATTGTTACTATATATATACATAATTGAAATAATTGACCTCTTATTATAAAATATAACTAATTCTTGTATAACTATCTGATGTCCCTTTGGATCCTGGATGGGTTGTTTTTTACTTATTCAATTATTTTACTACTCTTCTATACATGAACATTGTTAAATTTTTATTAACCACAAAGTTTGGGCTACACACTGATGGGTTATTTCATACTAAAATTTTATCTCACACACTACTTGGGTACCATTGGTACCCGAGTAGATCTTAGATTTGTAGGACATAGGTTGATTATTGTGTTTCATGTAATGGGATTTAGGAAAAAAAGACCGAGTTGTAGCTCGAGATGATCGAGTAGATTACCTATTGAGATTTACATTATTTTTACTATTTTTTACTATATTTTGAATCTTGTTTAATTTATTAATTAATTCAATAATTTATCTTCAATATGTCTTGCTTTCTTCTCTTTTATAAACTTGTGTTTTCCATTTTTATTAAATTTAACATACTATTCTTCCACTGCTCTGTTATTTGTTTACAACTTATTCTATTGGAATCTATTTATATAACATTACACTACCGAAAAAAACATTTATATTTGGGTATATTCTCTCCACTATCACCTATTGAGACCCTTGATTCTAGTCGATAGACACTGGCATGCTGGGATACATGTTTGAGGCCATGTGACGACCGGTCCGGCTACCAGTTTGATTAAAATCCTGGTCAGGACATTACAAAGTGGATTTAGAGTGAAGTTTTTTCCTTAGCCATAATGTTTTGGGTTCGAAGATAGGGGACTATGAATTTTTTTGGCCCGGGTTAAAATTTGTGCTCAGGACTAATCACCCAATGTATAGGAAATGACCAAGTGACTTGGTCTGGAAATTTATGTTCAAGCTTTTCAATATTAAAATTGACTTGATTACCCTCAAGTGATAGGTGCAATTTATTTTGTTTATGGATTTATTGATATTATGGTATTTTACCATTGTACTATTAAAGAAATTATGAAACATTTAATTCATCGTAATAGGCACATATAGATTCACTTTCCTTTCATATTCCAGGGAATGTAGTTGCATTAATATTTTTCCAACTGATATGATTGAGTTTGTTGAATAAAATGTTTTTTTGTACTTATTGAGGTGATATGTTAGCAGACCTATTAATTAAGCACGTCCTTCTTATGGTGTACAATGTTTAGTAGAAATATTAAATTTTTTTCTTCCTGTTATAACATGTTTTTTAATATATAAAATGGTTGAATGTTCTCAAATTGTTGGTTTTTGTTTAAGACGGAACCAATTTTCAATTTTAAGGTGTATGGGTGCCTTATTAATTGTAAACGGTTAACCCATATATTTGAACCATCTTTGGATCATTATAAAAAAATTTATATGCATTGTTGAATGTTAACTGGGATTCTAAATTTATATATCAAAATATAATGTTTTCAATTTATGGGAGAAAAATAACAATTATAAGGTGTATGGGAAACTTATTGATTATTTCGTGGCCTCCAACATGACCATGCCTTTGTGTAACCATGGTATGTTTGAGAATGGTTCTAACGATGAATGTTGCGATGTTTTGAACATGAATGGTTGGTTAACAATCAATACCCTCAACTGGAACCACATATATCATATGTGGAAAGTTTCCATGAAATGAACATTTATATAGTTTCTTATATAATACCCTAGGTTTTATAAATGGGTCACTTAGAGGTCTCCATTTAGTTAAAAAGAATTTAGATATGATATTTCCTATTATAAATGAATGTCCCTTAATGTAAATGTTTAAACAGAAGTTTGATATTGCTTTCCAATTTTTCTCATGGGGGTTCAATAAATACAAAGTTTCTCATTGTAAAATTGTACTTGTGTGTTCTAAAGATTTATTAATATGTTTAATGTTTGAAATTAATTAACTAAATTGATTTTAATTATAATATTTCACGGTTTACTTTATCTAATCCCTCTTGGAAGGGTAGTTTTAAAAATTTTATATGGTATTCTATTGAACATTGATGGGATATATCTTCGATATGATGTTTGTTCTTAAGTAATGGCCTAAATTAAAAGGGGATCATGAGAATAATGAATATTTTTTCATGAGAAATGTAAAGGGTGGACACGTATGTTTCATAATGGGTTATCCAGTGGATGGTAGAACCCATAGATCATGAGACACCATGATTTCACTATGATCCTTTTAACATTTATGATGTTTGGGTGTCATTGTCCCTAGTAGGACTTTTAGGGGTTAAAAATAAACCCCTCTTTATATGGGTGATAATATTATCTTGACTCTTGTTACGGGAAAAAACATCAGGAAATGCTTGGTCAACAGTTTAGAGATGCCTAAAGCATGTTTAGTTATTAAGGTTGTTGTGTGATCCACTCATTTCTTTAGGGATGGATTACTTAGTATGACTTCATCCGAGTTAATAGTTTCATGTGATGACCTGATGTTGTATTTTGTGATCTTAGGGATGTATGTGTTGAAAAACATGGTAACTACTAAGTGTTTAGTTATTTAATGAACTGTTTGAGTCGGTGTGAACGTTATGCTTTGTGTGGTTGTTAATGTTCTCGGGTTAACTCGGGAGTAGAGTTATAGGGGAATTAATGTATGTTTTCACACTACCAAGGAAGTCTTTTTGGGATTTTGGTTTTTTCAGAGGCTGATCGGTTTCAATTTCGTATTTCATGCCAAATGTTTTGATGTTCTGGTCATTGTTCATGAAATGTCACATGTGCATTTAAGGTTATTTTAAACAAGTACTCTTATGAGTTTCTAGTCCTTTCTGGCGATGACATGGAATCTCCTAGGGTGGGTAGTGTGAAATATGTTTTAGTGTACGTGTCGGTGCATGTTTAGAAGTAAGACATTGACATGGTTAAAGGTATTAACAACCCTTTAGAAACCATGTTTGTTTTGGATGACTTTTAATGGAATAGTTTGAAGGAAAATGAATTCCTCAAGTGGTATAATCATTGGGGATTGGTTGATGATGAAATGGTAGTTGAATTCAGGTTTTTTTAATGAGTCCACTAGAAGTTGTTCGTCAAATCTTCATAGTGACCTGGTCTTACTCATATTGTGAACTTCTGAATGAGATGAGAATGTCCCCTATCTTGACCTCATCCTAGAGGTACTAAGATACAATCATTCTTATGCCACACTAAATTTTTTATTTTTATTTGGGTTTATAAGTTTATGTTATTGAGATTGTATGTGAGATTTGTGGTTCTTCAGGTTATTCCTTTATTGGTGCTGAGTCATGATAGTTTAAAAAAAGACTAGGGAGGCCTTGATCTAGGTATGTCACTAGAAGTCAGGTAAATATATATATGTGTGTACATTATTCTATTATCTAATTAATACCCAGGGGAGGAAGGATTTTTCATAATGTTCAAGATGTATCGGTCAGTAATGATGAGCATCATTACTGATGGTTAACTTGACATGGCTTGGTTTATTACCTTCTTTCTTATGGTATAAGGTTGGTGATGGAATTGTTTTAAAGGTTCATTTCCAGTTTAATGTAGTTTGTGCTTTATTGATCGTTTTTTTCATTCGAGGGAATAATGCTCTGCCAGATGTTGTTGACCAATTGGGATTTGATCTTTCTTTCAATGATGTCCCAATAATGTCCTCATATGTAATTGGGTTTTCCAATTAAATAATTCATGTGATATGTGTCTCTAGGATTCTTATAACATTCCATCTTTTGAAATTCCAATGATGGTAGAACTGTGGTTTAGAATTGTTTATCAAAATCATACACCCTACATGGAATGCACCAATTGTCAGATGGATAAAGAAATTGTGACAGGATCATCTCTCTAGTTCTACCATCTAGGTTAAATGTTTCTTCTATGTTTTTGTAGGATTTTGAGATTTGGATCAGGTTTTAATGGTTTATGTTTCTTTGTCTTATGAAATGGTTATGGTGTATTGGGATTTTAGAAACACAACACAATCGTTCAAACGTAACATCATGACTTTAGAGGTTGGGTGAATTTTTCAAATTTCCCAAACGCTTCTTGCGGAAGATACATTTTAAGGTGGGTTGACTGTAGAATAATTTTTTTTTGGAATGAGTGGTTTTTTAGAGTTTTAGGATTTTGTGGGAAATTAATAGATTGGATGTTATTAAATCTGAGCATTAGAAAATATTGTTTTCTGAGAGACCAAACATAATGACATTCTTTTTTAAATAAATTGAAATTAATTTAATTATATGTTAAAAATAAAATTAAATAAACTAGATTAAGGGAAAGATAATAAATTATAATTAAATGTTTAATGATAATAATTATAATGATATTATTATTATTTATTATTATCATTATTATTATATTTTTTGTAATTTAAGCTTATGTTTTTTGAAATCCTAATGGAGTTTTTTCCCCTTTCCTCCTTACTAGGCGTGATTCCTAACTTCACCTCTATATCTGCAGTACTAGACATCCTATAGGATCCCCAATTTTGTGAGGCCTTACTACTGTGATCCTCTTTGGTAGATACCCCTCATACAGTGTGCACCCCACCTTGGTTATGACACCCCCAGTAGAGAACCTACTTGGTCATCACATACATTTGATGCACACAACCCTGGGTCGTCTACCAATAGCACGTGATCCCCACTCAATCTCCCCTATGACCTTCAATTCATATTTTTCATTGAGAGATCCCACTAAAAAATCCAATTTAATTGGTCATTTTCCCTTTTACTTCAATGTTTCACTGAATTTCTAATATCTCAATTTACTACCCTTGGAAAAAAAACCCAAGTGGGCGTTCAATTTATTTTTTTCTTTATTCTGAATATTTTATTGAAGGAAAGGGGTATCTCAGGACCCATTGGTCTATTTTTTGGAAACTAATATTGAGGGAGAGGTAGTTTAGATCAATTTACTCCACCTTTATCAATTTGGGATAAGTTTCTAGACCCTTGAATTCTTTCACATCCCTAATTTATGAGTTCTATGGTGTTTATGTGTGACAAGATTTATTTTTAGGACATTATAATTTTTTTATTTTTTCGAATTCAAATTCCCATGTTTGAATATATATATATAACTATATATATCTCCCACATGTGTGTTCCCTCATGGAATGGGGAAAACATGCATTACTTTTAGGATATATATATATTTATATTTGGAATTGTGTTCTTCTGAGATGGTTGTTGCGTGAGTTAAAAAGTGTTGAATGGAAAACATTGGCTTGTAATTCTTGAGGTAGGGTCCAAAACCACCCCATTAATTTAAAAATTCCGTATTTGTTTATTTACTTCCTTTGGTAAATTGGATTTTAGTTTTGGAATGAACTACCAATTTGTGATAAATTATTTGTTAGAGTACAAAATTATGTTTTTGTAATATAACCCCTCTATTGGGGGTGCACTTTCTTCAAGCTAAAAATGTTGATGGTAGATAATTTTTTTTATTAGATCAATGATATGTGGTTTTCTAATGCTTTCTTAGTTATATGATTCTTGATAGAAATATGTTAATATGGTTTGATTAGATAGGATATGTACCACCTCATTTCCATATTGATGAACTTTAATAAAAATTGTCTAATGAACTAGAATTTGATTCTTGGGTGGGTAAACCTGTGATAAATTAATAATACTGAGTGGAAAGAAATGGGAGGGTAATGCAATTGATAATAATGAATCTGAACTGTAATAAAGAGTGGGTATACACTTTGGTAGCATTGGTTGTGAATGGGTATTAATGAACAATTAAATTCATTATAGGTGTTGAATCCCTTATTGATGAAAGTGATTTATAATGAGTGGGAATATTAATTATATTACATCAAAGAAAAATGGGTAAATGAGTGGATAAATATATGGGATATATTTAATTATGAAATGTGAACAAGAGAGGGTATATTCATATGGTATGGAAAGGTTTATATGAGTGGGTAAATTAATACTATTTGTTTTTATAAATAGTTTAGATGAAATGGTTAAACATGAAATGGAATAGATTAGGATGGTATGACTACAACTTGGTTTAATGTAATAAGCACTAATTATGTTCGTTGAAATGAATTCAGTGAACTAGACACATCTATGATCATTTCTTCGACGCCTCTACCTTATGTTTATAAATTAGCTTATGCCAATTAAAATTATTATTGGAAACTGATAATGGGATGCGATATGTTGGAGAAGACATGACTCATGCTTTGAACCAAAAATGATACAATGTTGATGTAGTGTTAATTAGGAATCCATAATATTACTCCATTTGGTAAAATTGTGATATTTGATATATATATATATATATACTGTTGATAAACGAGTTGTGATATTGGGGTTGATACTCTGAATACTCACTGGGTGATAGAAAACATGATCTACACCCATGATATATATATATATATATGATTGATATATGTGTTTTGATATGAGTACTGATTCTCCAAATACTCACATTGTGGTTGAAATGATGTTCTACCCCCATTATATATATATATATATATATATATATTTATGTGTGTGTGTTTGATTGATAAGCAGGTTTTCAGATAGGGACTGAGGCTCCAAATATTCATGGGCTGCTAGACATGGCATTCTACACCCATAAAATATATATTTATGATCGATAGACATGTTGTGAGATAGGTATTGATGCCCAAAAGACTCATGGGGTCCTAGAAAAAAAATTATACACCAGTTAATTGGCATTCAAAAATGTGTCCAATTGGTTGTATATGAATTGAATTAAAATGATAATGAATAACTGTATGATATAATGATTGTGAATTAAATATGAGAAATTGATCAAACTCCATCATGTGCTGAGGAAGTATAGATATCCGTTTGTCCATGGGAACCTGATGGTATATGATATTAAATAAAGTATAATTGGATAAATGTAAAACTATTAACTTTATTACATATGTATTATTATTTATACAAATTCATACATTGTTATTATAATTATTCATTATTGAAATAATCTGAATATTATAATTGAAATGAGTTTATGTTGGTATATTCATCAGGTTCCCCTAGGAACCTCGATGGGTTTTTATTTGTTTATTTAACACTGTTATTACTTCCCTATATCTGTACACTGCTTAGTTATTATTCAACACCTAGTCTGGGAAAGACGCCAATGTTTTCTGGCCTTCTGATATTTTATCTCACATCTTTCTCAGGCACCATTATTAACTGAGTAGACCTTATATTTGTAGTTGCTAAGTTGATTGATGTCTTTCTTATACATAGAGTTTGGAGAAAAGTGTTGGGTTATAGACTTGGATGCTTGATGAGATCACCTGTGGGGTTTTAATGTCTTTTTTATATTTTATACTATATTGTAAATCCTGTTAAATTTTCTACTACTTTTGATTATTTATCACCACCAATTCCTGCATTCATCTATTGTATAAACTAGTGTTGAAATTTATTATTAATTTAAATGACAATTATTCCACTATATTATTATCTATTTACTACATCTGCTATAATAATATGTTTATATATTGTTATATTGTAGTGAAAAATCTGATATTAGTGTATAATCTCTACACTATCACCTTCTAAGACCCTCTCAGCTAGTTGGAGGCCTCTGGCATATGGGGAGACATGCTTGAGGACATGTGGCAACTTGTCCGACTACCAGTTTGATAGTAAGCCAAGTCAGGATGTTACAAGAATTCTAAGAGATAATTCAGTAAGTTAATGTATTTCCAAAACTTCCCATTCTTTCACATATAATATAGAAGACTTACACCCCATCTTTACACACCCATGCATATAAATTTTTGAAATTTTAAAAAAAAAATCATTATCTATCCCTCTCTCATGGACATAATATTTTTATCATGGTTAATTATCTTATTCCCTTCATATCCAAGGATAATTATAATATAAACCATTATTCCTATAATAAATATTACTGTCATATTATCATTTATTTATAATTATCTATTCATTCCTTATCACAAACTAATAAAAGAAAACATATCAATCACACAAATTTCTAGACATCTACATCAATAATTAGAAGAATTATGTTTTTCATCACAACCTCATATGACATATATAAATGATGATATTTATGAAAAAAATATTTATAAGTAAATAAGAAAAACCAAATTATAAATAATTATCAAAATTTATAATTTATAAGATATAATATACTATAACAATATTCATTCATTGAGAAATGAGTTTGTTAATTATCTATACATACAGACTAGCCCCTCCACGAACGTCAAATTTCATTTATAAATAAAAAATTACCTAATAGATCATATAATATACTTGATGGAGATAAAATATACATATTTTATCTATAATATTCATAAAATTATAACTTAAATTTACATAATTGAACTTTATCACTCATGAAATCACTATGTAACACATTTGTTATGGCCTATTTTCTACCTACATCGGCAATGATGTAATGTTTACATAGTGAATGATCTAGGAATAATTTATAATAATAATAACATTTAATAATGATGTATTAAATATTTTTTAATTTCATTTTTTTATAATATCAATGCTTAAAAGTGTTTATAATATATAATCATTGTTCATTAAAAACTTCTAAAAAGGTTTGTCGCCAACTCCATCATCCTAAATCACAATTTAAACAATCATGGGATGATGGTGGAAATTTATTAACAATTATGTGATATATATTATATAAACATTGTAAATATAGGTCTTATTATATTCCATTCAAATATCAAAAGTGAACGTTGAAATTTTAAAGAATCTTCAAGTCAATTAGATGTTTTGACACACAATAATAAAAATAAGCTATATTGGAAAACAATATTCATCATAAATATTTACAAATATAATTAAATTAAATAGTTATAGAGATGCGTAAGGTTAAAAAAAGTATTATTAATATTGTTAAGGTAGTTTTGATTTATGTTATAGTGGGATCATAAAATCATAGAATCATGATAATGTTTATTTTTTCTCAAACTCACTTTGTTGAGTCACATTTTCCTTTATATAAAAATTTACATTTTTATGTTTCATATTGTGCCCAATTTTTTTAAAATGAAATTTTTTTTAATCATGGTGTTTTATATTTTTTTACAAAATATTTCTTATTAAATGGTTTAGTTAAAAATATTCATGTTTCCTTACATGTTCTTTTACTAAGATTAATGAATTTTATTCTTCTGATTGATCTCAGAAGTAACCTTTATTAGAAAAAATACTTTTAGATATTTTTTATTTAATTAATATTTAAGGAAACATATCCATTTATGTAAACAAATTCTATATGGGGATCATGTACTCGTAAATTTTTTTTTAATGGTATGATAATTTCATAAATCACATGACTCCTTTTCTTCCATAATTAGGTTATATTCAGAAAATTTATTTTCTATAACGTCATATGTGACATTTATTATTCCCTTAATCCCATTCCAATTAATGTTTTTATCTTAAATTTTATGATATGGGATTCAATAATATGTTTTAGTGGTTTTAATCATTTCTATCATTATTATATTTTAAAAAATATTCTAATGTCGTGTTTAAAAATGTTCCAAAATATATTCATTCCAAATTGATCGATGGTTATCTTATATTGATGTAACAATATTTTGAAATGTATAAAAATAAAATTTATTTTAAGATTTAAACTTATTTCATTTTCAAAATAATTATTATCTTTTTCATATTTTCTTGTAAACATATATTTATGAACCCATTTTCATTTTTAAGAGATTTCTTCTCTACGTTATCATGTTTTCAAAATGAAATATATTATTTTCATGAATTAGTCAAATAATCTTATGATAATTTTTAAAAGGAAAATGGAAATTATTATTTTCATGTAATTTTTTATAATTATTTTAATAGTTTTATTCATTTGTGTCTTATTCATGTTCAATGGAATTATTCAAATGATTTATTCCTCATACATAATCAATGTAAATTATAAAATTCCCTTTTACATCAATGGTATCATCCAAGAATACTTTATTCATGCTGAATGATTCAATTATATTGTATTTATTTATTTATAATGGATTTCCTTTTTGAAATCGCTATGTTTCGTTACATTGTGCAAGTGTGTTAAGCTATATTTTTGATAAATTGACTAAATGGGTAATCTGTTGTCTAAACCATATATACCTTTTATATGTGGTGTAAAAAACATATACATAATCATATTTTATAAGTGGTGTTTATCTAATTATTCACAAAATTTATTTTATTCCCATTTATTATCCATGGGTTTATATTGTTATTTTTATTGATAAAATCACGAAATATTCATTAAGGAGCCACTTGAATGTGAAATAAAAATGATTTAATTTCTTTAGATTTGACTATATGTTTAATAAAACATTTTGGAAAACATATATATGGTTTTCATTATGTGATGTGTCAGTCTAAAAGTATATATTCATAAAAATAATTGTCTAGTGTTTCCTTATCATCTGATATAATGGTGCATGGGTAGTGAGCCTTAATAACAATGGAATAGGTTAATAATCCATTCCAACTATGATATATTAATCGGTTTAGGAGCCTTAACCTGTTAATAGGATTTAATTATTATGTTGTATCCATAATTTTTTTGAAATCATTCCATTATAACATGATATTTATTTTTTATCTGATCTTGTCATTATATTTATCATGTCTTGATTCAATGATGTTTATGATTTTTTGTTATTCTTAATAATATGTCTTATTTATAAACATTATAATTTAAAATGATTATTCCTTTAATTAGGATCTGAAATCTCCAATTTCATTATTTTTCACTTCCACGGTTTATATAATAAAGAATTCATCATTCCATTATAAGAGGAGTACCATGTGCATAAAATTTATCAGTATCTTTGATAAATCATTAATGATTTTTTTATCTTCTTATGTAGTGGTAAAAAAAGATTCCATTTGATGAGAATAGTTGACATTTATTGGTTAGTTATTTCTCAAAATTATTTTAAACTCTTAACTAAAATGAACATCAATTTTAAATTAGACAATTATGTTTATATATAATTTTTTTTCAAATTTAGTGTTGTTTGCTATTGATTTTCAAAACCGGATCCAATGTCACAGGTTCTAGGGTACAACATTATGTATTTGTGGGTTTTTAGAAAAATTTATATGTTAATGTGCGATTTATTGAGGATCATATATGTTTTAGGAGTAAAATTTGGATTTGATATGTGAAGAATGATCATAGTTTCAATAGTGATGTAAAATTTTTTGTTTTAGAGTGATGAATTCCTTTTATTTTTCGGTGATTGGGATAAGAGACAACTAGTTAAATACCTTGTTATATTTATATGTAAAGGATAAACTCTATATTTATTGTTAAATTGGAGATTTTTTTTGAAATGATATTTGATCCTTGTCAAAATAATTTTAATAGGACGCATGTTTTCTATAGTTGCATCTAGATGTAGAACCCTTGAAAATAGTTTTTTGGTATTTTGAAGTAATCATTTTTGTTTAATGGAGAATGACCCATAAATACTATCCTAACTAGTCACTCTTTGGGAATATTCTTGGATTAATTAAAATTTCCTTTACAGAATATTATGAAGGATTTTGAGATATGTTATTATTGAAGTAATCTAGATTGAAGAGCCAAATTATAAAACAACCACGAATAACCTCTATAGATGAAAATTATAATATTTTATTGTATTTTAAACAGTTATAAATTATATATTCTACTCTCATTTTTTTATATTTTTACATTCACATTTTTATGTATTATACTCCCAAAACATTTTATTAAAGGTATGTTTTAATGATGAGGGAACTGAGCTAACAATGGATGCCACACACAATGTGTATATTTTCCCAGCCTACAATCTATTAGGACAAGTATTTAGAATATAAATAATTTTTTTTACAAGTTTAATATCACAATATTATATTAATAGTGTGATCATAGTCAGTGTCTAGAACACTAAAATGAAAATAATGATAACGTCCAATTAAAATTTGGGTGATGTATATGAAAATTGAAAAATGATAACATTTACCTCAAATATAAAATGTAGAATTAAAAACAATTTTTACTGTATAGAAATTACTTTAAAATTCTTAATTTGTTGAAAATTTTGACCTAAATCATCATGATTTTTATGTAAAATGATGCATTCAACTAACTCGATAGAGTTATAAGGTTTTCTTTATTCTTTTACTTGTGATATTAATATAGTGGTTTCCTTTTAAATTTCAACTTATATCATGTATATATTTTTTTAAATACATAATTAATGCCTTAGTAAAATAACTACGTGCAGGAAAATCATTTATGGTGGACAAAATGTACCACCATGAGATTTATATATATATATTTTCCATTAAATAATATTGTGTTCGACATGTTTTTCCACACAATAAAAAACAAGGGCCTTGATACATTACTAAATAAAATAAATCATATTTTAAGAATCATTATGATATCGTATAGTATATCTATATATTATATAAAATATTAAAATTCATTATATTAGACCATTAGAACGATATAATATTAGAAATACTTAATGTTTAAAAGGTATTTTAAATAAAATGTGTTTATATTTATATTTTATCTATTATATATTTACCATATAGTTTATTAAAATATAAATAAGTAATATTAATTATTATTAATAATTGGGAAATTATTAATCTAATATTTATTATTTTTAAAAAAATTTCTCAGAATATTAATTTTTACTCGAACTTGCTGTTTTTTCAAAAAAAATATAATTTTTATGAATTTATAATTATTTAATAATAAACCATAATGTAAAGAAACGATTTTAGTGATAAAATATTAGAAAAAAGATAATATTATACATTTGAAAATATTATTTGAATATATGGAACTCATAAATAAAAAATTTAGAACAAATGAAATATATTTCATTAATAAACAATACAACTATAACATTTCATTTCAATTTATTAATATTTTGTAAAATTAGGTTGTGTGTGGATTTTAATTCCTTATAAAGTTAACTTTTTTTATTTAAAATAAATTTAAAACATAAAAATATCAAACATTAATATTTTTTACAGACCTATAATTTTTTTGCTTATAAACACAATTCTCTTAAAAATGGTTATCACTAGATAAGTGAGATTATTTTAATATTCACTTTTATATGTCATAATTTTTTTTGTTGATAAAATTTATATAATATATAGTTTTATATTACTCAAATTAAGTGATAATATCAATTTTTATAAAGAATAATATTTATAATTTAGAAGGACAAATGTAAAAGATACCTAGGAAAAAAACCCATTTGTAATGTTTAATGTATATGAATAAAACACTACATCCCACAAATGTGTCTCAATTTTTTTGACGGTAGGTTCTGGGTAATATAATGTTACATATTCTACATACAAAAATCATGGTACTATTTTACGATGAATAATTCAATTAAATATTTTAATAAGTTAAATTAACTCCAAAACTCCATTCCCTTCACATAAAAATGGGACCACATACAACCCATCTTTACACACCCATCCATTCTAAATAATTTGGTAAAATATTTCAATTTATTCCTCACAGGACCCTCTATATTAGAGGTAAATTTTTGAACATTAATTATCTGAAACCCTTCATCTTGAAGGATAATTCCATGGAAAATCAAAGTTATGCATATGAGTTTTACTCTCATGTTAGTCTTAATATTACTTATAATTGATAATATAATGAAATAAGAATCTAATTTATACTTAAATGTAATTATAATAATTATAAAACATTTTTTCATTTAGTCCAATTCCATAAATATGACCAAAAAACTTATTTATCTTACATATGTGTAGACTGCTGCTTCCCCAATACGATGCAGTCCATTTTTCATCATCACCTCATATGGATGGAAGAATGGTTTTTTATGAATAATAATGTGTTTTATTTCAAATATTAAATTCTTAAATTACAACCTTTTTTATTTACCTTAACTACATCTATTAATTATTGAATGATATTATTTATTGTTCATATATTTGGATTACGATCTCCATGACTCACATGTATTATTCAATATTTACCACATAACATGGTGGGCCTAAAAGTATAATTACAGGAATAAATATATTTTTATAACATTTTTGTAATTATAAAAAGATTTTTTTATATAGTGTAAATAAATTAATTCAATTAGAAAATGATTTATATATTATTCGTATGTGTGGACTACCGCATCTATAAATAGATAATTTCATTTATCAACCCCTCTAACAATTAATTATTATAATAATGTATTTTAATGATATATTCTATATATATTACATGTATAATATTATTTAAATGTTATGTTAACAATATTTAATAGCATTTTCTTACCAATTTGATCTTTATGACACACTATTCATTTGCCCAGTTTACCACCATCTTGGGCAAGGATATAATTTTTATATTATTAATTATAAAGGAATGATGGATATTTTTTGTTTAGATATAAAAATTTGGTATTAAATATTTTCTTAATTATTCAAAACATTAATATTAATATTTTAAAATTTTAATAATATATCATCATTTTTTATCAAAAACATCTGAAACAAGTTTTTATCCATTATCGTCTTTAATAGTATTATTTAAAAATTGCATGGGATAAAAGTAGAATATTAAAAATAATCACTCGATATATATTAATGAATCATAGATAGTCTAGAAATTATGTACATTGTTTCAATGATTGTAGTTCAACATTAACATAAAAAAATATGTGCAAAATAATTATATGTATTAACACACAATGTTGAAAATAAGTTATAATGAAACACTATATTCAGAGTAAAAAATTATAAATAAGAATATATAAGTCTTCTAGATATTAATATCTTTATGAAATATTTTATTAATATTGTTATGGTTATTTAAAATTTACACATTGATCAACTGATCAGTGTAATATGGTTCGGAATTTTTTACTCCAATTCCCTTTATTAAGAAACATTTTAGATTATGCACCAATTAAGATTTTTTTTGGGTTTATGATGACCATGTTTTATTTTATAATCAAATATAATTTTTCATGTTATTTGGGTATTAATTTTCATCTATTTCTCCTTCAAAGGTTCTTATATAAATTTACATAGTCATGAGTCTTGTTATTTTTTACTTGGGTACCAGATTTTCATTTTTAGATTTACCATAGAAGTATCATATCCACTTCCATTTCATTTTAAAAATGTTTTATTTCACATATATTTTAGTAAATTAATCCATTGAATTAAAATTTTTCCCTTTTTGGGATCATGTTCTCTATCAAAATTAATCATAGAAGTAAATAAACCCAATCTAATAATTGACTCATTTCCCATATCCATGTTTTAACAAATAGAATTATTTTCTATAATATTGAAAGTTTTCTTGTACATATATTCAACCCTAACCAACAAATGGTTTTTTCATCATTTTTATGATGTGGGTTACATTAAATGGTTTTAATGGACTTCAAATATTTTCTAAATGATTATCTTTTAGCAAAATGATTTCTTCTGATGAAATGTTTTCAAATATCCCAAAACTAATTCATTCATATTTAAATTATGATTATTTTTAATTGAGTTGATTTTATTTAAATAAAAACTGAATAAATTATTTTAATGTCTCCCACATGGGTAATTATTAATTGATGTAATCTCTTTTTAGTGATTCTATATTAACATGATTTTCTATTTCTTTTTTATTTTATAATAGATTTATTGTATAAAATTTATTTTTTTTAGGATGGAAATTATTATTCTCATGATATTATAAAATATTCAATTTTAAGTATATTCAAATTAAAATTGAAATAATTATTTCCATATACATTATCCTAATTATTATAAGAGTTTTGGTCGTCAGTGTAATATGAAAAATCAGGGGAATTCTTGAAATGATAATATAAAACTACTTTTTCTAGATGGATTTTGAAATTTTCTTTTATGCCTATGGTTTGATACATAAGTGCTATTATTTATTTCTTGAATCATTCACTTCTATATTTATTATTATCTTCCAATTCCATTTCTCTATTACTTTAATATGTATGATTGATAGATTAAAGGGTGTTCATCTTGATTATTAAAACTTCTATTAAATATGGAAATTTTTTTCCAAACATTATTTCCAATTACAATATGGTGTCTATCACATGTTCTTAAAAATATTTTTTGAGAAGTATTAACATATAATAATCAATAAAAAACTATGTATAAAAATTAAATTTTTGATGTGATTATCATGTATTATTTGTGGATCAATTAGATAATTATTCCGTTGGGAAACACATAAAAAGAATATAAAATCCATTCCATTTCCTTATTTATTCATTTTTTTGATTGAAAACTTATATCACACTGATTTATTATATTTTTTATTTGATTTATGGTTAAAAAATTGTGTATCCCTACAATGTATTTGGTATTTCACAGTGCGTGGGTAGTGATCTTATACAAATATGCTAGTGAGGGGTTATCCTTGATATCTATGTTTGGTTAATGAGGAAGGGAGTACTGAATGTTCCTTATAGTGTCATGTTTATGTTATCTCCACATTATTATGATTATATGATGTTATAAAATGATGTTTATTATTCCATTATCTTATGTAATCATTTAACATTTGTATATTATATTCTATTTATGATATTATGTTATTTCTATTTACATGAATATGTTTTCTCACAACAATTCTATACATTGAAAATTCTTTTACAGATAATCTGATCTCATCCCTTTCTTATGTCTCAATTTCCATAGTTTATTATGTAATGTATAAGTATTCTATGACAATAAGATTTTATTTTGTATTTAATGTCTTGGAATCACAAAATACTAATTACGGACATTTACCATCTTATATAGATAATAAATAAGTGTTTATTTTATGAGAAGAATTAAGATTTTTTAGGAAGTCATTTTTCTATATTCTTTAAAACTCTATGATAAAATTTGCAATTAATTTTAATATAACATGTATTATGTAATATTTTATAAGTAGATACTTGAAATATTCCTTGTTATTCTTAGAAATAATTCAATATATATTTCAAGAGTTAGGTGTTGCGATGGTGTGTTGTTCTGAGGACCGATGTGTCTGGAATTTATTTTATAAGAATAATTAAATATATTTTATAGTGGGTGCATGAAAAATATTAATGAAAATGGGATAAATTATAAAAATTATATAATGTCTGGAATTTGAGGCAATATTTGATTTTATAATGTGTTTCTTACCCTATGCAAGACATATAATGGGCTAGCCTGGGCTATCCAAACTCCTCACTCGTTGAAGCCATATTGAATGAATTAATTAATTTTATGATTTCAACAAAAATAATAATTTAATAATATATTGACCATAATAATTTTTACAAGTTTAAACACACAAAACCTATGAAAAATCTGGATCTCTACATCCCTCCTCTATTGAAGGATCCCATCAGACGTCGATGAAACACTGTGTCATATCATATCAAGAGGTGGTAAACACAAATTCTTCTCTCGATCATTGGTAGATAAATTTATCATCAAATAATAATCCATAATTTAGCTATGAGTCATCAATTTTTTATTTAATCACTTTTATTAAAATAGTTTTCAATATCAATCATTTTTCATGGATAGGCACCATTTTTGGCTAATTACTTATGCTTGATTATAAAAATTTATTAATTTTCAATTCTTTTCTAACAAAAGTTTTCCATTCCTGATCATTTTCCAAGAGAGTTTGGTCAATTATTTTAAATCCTTTTTTATTTTGAATTTCCCAATTTTTTCTTCTTTTTTGTCACCAGTTGGACCCCAAGGTTCGGATTTAACAATATTCAGGTTGTACTGATCCTGATCAGACCCCCTAATTCATAGTGGTTCTACGAACAAGGGGATGACAGATGATCTCAACATATATAGGGAGTGTTTTCTACCTTTGAATGATATGTTCATCAATGTTTGATCAAATATTCAACTCATAGAGTTTTTTAGGCTTGCAGGTTGAGTGGAGAAACCACAACAAACAACCAGAGCTGATTTTTAGTGAACAGAAGCCAGAAAAAATATATTTTGGCTAGATCGACTCAAACTGGCCAAAATCAAGTCTATAAGTTTTTTTTATTTCAAGATTTGATGTGTTGGAAGTGGATATAATGATCTAGAAATTATGGAGAAAACCCGACATTATCACATGTCCATTGATTAACACACTACATGTATCCCCCTCAGTGGAAATGACTAGGGTTTATGAAAAGTTATAGATGAAAAGACTCATAATCTACATACAGTCCATGTACCACCACTGTATATAGTAAACCGTGTGACGTATCAAATAGGATGGAAATCATCTGGGAGTATACAGATTGGTAAATAGCTTTATACATGTGTACACAGACATGGGGTTTGGTACATGGACTCGTGGTCCAGTGCATATACAAGGAGTGTGGGACCGGACCACGGACCTGGTTAGTAATGAAATGCATTGTAGTCTACCTAAATAGAGGGTACTACTATTTGGGATAGTAGACATGTTCTATCAGGGGACACAGCCATGCAGTGGAGTGGGACAACATGTCTTGTGGGCACCCTCACGTGTCATCTACCCCTTGAACTCTTTTATAAAAAAATCAATATTCTGCATCTCCTTTGTTTGTACATAGATATTCACATGAGAGTAGTGCGTCCTTAGTGTTTTTCCACATAGAACACAATAGTTCCCTAAATTGTAGCTTTGGAGATACACTGTGAAATGGTCCATCCATAGTGTATGTTGATGTGATGCTCAATGAAAGAAATTATCAGGATGAATCACCAGAGACTACCATGATTTAAAATCATGTAAAGGGGTGAGGTGGAATCCTTGTCCTTTTGATTGTTTCCCCCATCATCATGGGTGTATGTCCTCTATATCTACCTTTAATTTTGAACCCTTCATCATCATGGGTGTGGGTACTTGATGACTCGAGTGGAACCCCCATATGGTATTAGGGAGTGTCTCTTTGACTGATGGTTGGAACCCCCCATAAATATGGGTGTGGGTCCACAACAACTATAGTGGAACCTTTCATTCCTACCAATGTGTGGGTCCTCCACTTTTCAGTGGAATCCCCCATCAACATGGGGGTAGGTATTTGATGACTATGGTAGAACCCCATATGGTACAAGGGTGAGAATCAACAACCTATAGAGTGTATCCCTCTATCAGAATGGGTGTGGGTCCTCTACCCAGAAAAGTGAAATTCCACTTACATATAATGTATTAGTTTCTCTAGTTCGAGTTTTGTGCTCCTTGACTATGTGTCAAAGTGAAGATGTGTGTCTTGACGTGGATGGTTACTTTTGGGTAGGTGGGTCAGATGCTGGGAATCATTGATAGACTTTTGTAACTATTTGATACTCTTATTCATGGGTTGATCTGTGAAATGGATATATCATTACTCTCTCATTTGGTCATCTTTTACTAGGAATATATATGTATATAAATATATCCTTCAGTATCTACCCCTTAAATTTGGATACTCTCTTTCATGGAGGTGAAAAGATGTGTGGGGTATTCCATGTTCTTTATAAGTTTATATTCTCATATTCAAATTATTATACTCTCCTTATATATGTGAAAAATACTTGATGGTATGTTATTCTACTCACTATGTGTATCCCCATCTTTCGGGAGGAGCTTAAGTTCACTCTTGGTTGGGTTGAGATATTCTCTTTGATTGTATCTTTCCTCTTCTAAATTCCTTATTCATATTTCATCTCTTACTTCCGTCCCACTTCATCTTTTGGGGTGTTCTATAGGCTATCTATATAATCACCCCTACCTAGGATTTTCAAGCATGGTTCATGTATTATTCAAATGACGTACAAATTATATGTGAATATGGAAGAGCTTAAGGATACTGGGTTCTTGGATCACATATGTTGGTCCATGATTGGATTTCAGGAGGTAGGTTCTCTTATTTTTTTTTCTATTTTTATCAAAATAAGAAAATTTTCTAGTTCTCTATGTATTTTTCCCTTCCCTTTTTAGATTTCATGATCTTACTTTTTTGTTGTCTAGAGCTTCATGCATTCTCGATTTACATTCTTGCAGTTTTCAATATTTTACTCTTTTTCAGGAAACATATTCATTGAGGTGGTTGTATTTTTTCATATATATGATTAGGAAAAGTCCTCCCAATGTTAGTTTGGTCTACATTTTTGGTCACCAACCCCTGGCCTTTGGAGGTGGAGTTGGTGTTATTACAGCTCAATCCCCAACATGGGTCAGTTTAGATATAATTTCATTCAAATGTGGTGTGATAATTTCTATATTATTTTGAATTGTACCTTTAATTGGATTTTTATTTCTTTAGGGAAGAAATTTCAATGTTTCTCTAGTCAAACTCTTAGGATAGGGAATCCAGTAATGGTTTGACAGTCGACATATCTATTTACCAAGACCATGACTATCTTCTTTTCAACTCAGTGAGCTGAAAAATCTATTTTAGGGATCAATGATATATGTATCATATAGGATTGAGTCTTTAGATTTCCTTGTTGAGGCTTCTCCGCCATTATTTATATATATATATATATGATTTTCTAATGGTCATATGTCTTAATATATATATATATGTATGCCTCTATGATGATAGCCATCAAGGATACCATCTTTGGTACATGTTGATGACCCTATGAGTGATGAGGCCTCAATTCATGGTCCATCCCATGACCGCCTTCCTCTAGGTGGGTAGGTAGCAGCCCCTCCCCCTATTGAGTAGAAAATCATTCAAGAAGAAATATCTTAGGGAACAAATTTATTTAGTGTACTCTTTGAGTTACATCAATAAATTCCATTGAGGATCCATAATGAGGTACCTCCTTAGGCAACAAAATATTTTATAGAATTAGTGCTGCATATAATTAGGTTTGTTTGGATGCCAATGGATCCTGTGGTTCTAATTGAAGTTATAAGTATTCATGGAATAGTTTGGTACTTGTGTAGTCATGTTACCTACATGAATTATGATTCAACACCCTCATAGACAGATTACTAACAGTTGTTTCTTGAGGAGCACTACCCATATTGTTTGCAATCAGTTCGGATCCAAGATATTCTAGAACTGTGTTAAGGAGTAACGATGGTTTGGTAGTATGCATAAAGCCTCACATAACATTCATGGTACACTATTGGATAGATTCAGGAAGAGTATATCAATTTATGGAATATTTAGAAGGGAATCCATAAGATATTTGAGCAATAATTTTACCCCATTTACCCACACCTATGTAAGAGTTCAAGAAATGGAACTAGTGATAGAGATCATTCTATATGAGGGATGCCAGAAAACTATAGATATTTTTGGACACCATATATTAAAGTAGTTTTTAGTAGCTATTAAATGCTAGAAACTAAGATCTTAGTGCGTTAGACCTCCCTATGATCATACCCAAGCATGTGGTTAGTGGAAGTGAAGAGGAACCAGGAATTTCTAAGAGAGAAGGTGATTTACTTGCGAAGGGAAAGGTCACATAGGATGAGACTAGTTAACTAGATGATTTGAGTAGCATTGATATATATATGATAGATCTATATAGAAGAGGTAGTGTAGTGATCAAATATATCCCATGCATGGACATAGTGGTCCACAAGGAGTTGAAGCGGATATATGATCATGAGGATCATTGGTTTATGGATGAAATTATGAGATCCTTCCACCACAATAACCAAGTGGGCCACATTAGTAATAGGTAGTAGATAGTCGGTCTTATAGATAGCTATTGTTTGTAAAGAATTATGATCTTGTGTCATGTGATATGATTAGATTTATAATATATGTATTTTTTGCCCATACATTAGTATTAGTATACACATGTTACATTAATTTCGTTATCTATATACTCATTTTGTGAGATAAGGAACTTGTAGTTGAGGTGCTATCCCATTAGCTTCATCTTGAGGTTCCTATTGGAAATGCTACTTACTTATCATTATGTACCAGTAGTTCGACCAATCACTTTGTAGAGAGAGGTTCACGTGGGACATTTTGGTCATCATGATGGAACCTTATGATTTAAACCATGATATGGATTGACCATCCATGGTTTGACCCTAGATTGACTATCACCAATGACTAGATAGATTCTTATACATTGATGGGATGATATTATCATTTTTTTGTGAGAAAGACATCTTTTCAAGGTAGGTGGGTTCTATGAAAATGATATTTCAACCATTAACCCATTAGTTAGGGAGTATAACACCTTGTGTAATAGGATATTCAAGCATGTGGATTCCTTATGTTATGGAGTATTATATAGATGTATTCCCCAAAGATATTCCATGACTACCTCTATTGTAAGAGATGTCGCTTTTTTATATGTATCCTGGAATCACTATAATATCTTCTACAAAATATCATATGGTTCGTATAGAGCTCTAAGAGATGATGTTTCAGTTAGAGGACCTTTAAGTGAAGAGTTTTAGTAGACTAAATGTGCCCCAATAGGTGGATGTTGTCTTGTTCATGATAACGGGATATGAGATCCTATAGATATTTATAGATTATCATCTATAAAACCAGGCCATAGTAATGATCTAGTAAAACTAGTTTAGGATTAGCAGGCACATTGACCAGTTACAATGTGATAGATTGTTATCAAAGATTGATCTATTTCCCAACTACGAATAGTTAATGGTCTTTGATACTAATATTTAAATTTTTTAATTTCAATTTCATTGCGATCTCTATGAGTTTCATGTTATTTCCTTTTTTGTGATGAATTCCCCCAGTATGTTTATGGATTTGATGAACTAAGTCATCTATATGTACTTGGACCAATTTTTGGTTTTCTTCATTTATTACATACCTATCTAATTTTCATCATAGTGGAGGAGAATGCAGAGTATGTAAGAGTGGTCCTAAATCTGTTTTGAGGGAGCCTTCTTTACAGAATGATCTCGAAGTGATAGTTCTAATTTCATGAGGTTTCTAAATCTGGTGAATTTCATTTTTGAGTAAATATTAGCCAATGATCCCACAATGATAAATGTAGTTCATTCTTGTGAACCACCCAATGGTGTGTCGTATTTATAGAGATTCCATGTTTTGGTTACATACTACTAGAGATTTGTGGAAGACTTCTCTAGAATCACAGTCAATTTGACAACTCTGATGTGGAATGGCCAGACATTTTCATGGTCAAAATAGTGCCAAATGACCTTCGAGCTATTGGTAAAGAGTATGATGAGTGAAAATGTGTTGAGAATACTCAAGGAATGAATGTAATTCCTATTATATTTTTATGACTGAAGAGTTGGGATCATCTTCCTTTTGCTATATTAGATGGTAGTTATCTAATACAGGTTGAGGTAGTTGAGAACACATCATAAAAATAATGAATCTCACAAAATTGATCTATAATTGGAAATCTTCATCAAACATATGAGGGGGATTTTCTTATGGGGGATCACTTTGTGTCTTACTCATACCACCAAATTCGCATATACGTGTTCACACTGATAGATCTAAACCTGAGACAATGAAACTGGTTATAGTTACTCCAGGAAAATGACTTCAAGATGGACTACATTCTAGGTACGGTAAATATTGTAGAATATTTTCTTAGTAGGATGTGCAAGGATAAATTGGTGCAAGAGGATTCGATGTAGTTATCCTCCTTATGACTGACACTAGTAGAGAAAGCCAGTATGATCTTTCATCAATCGATGTTGTTGAGTACATTGTTTCTTGTGTGTGTGAGAGAGTCTTAGTTGGGAGACATAGAATGTGAGGTCTAATTTGATCAGATAAATATAAGAGTCTCAACCGATGTATATTTAGAAGGATGGATTTTCTTCCCCTTGTTCTAGGTGATGATAGTGGATCGTTCCATGATGTGGGATGAGGCTATGTGAGAGTTCACACTTCCACACTAGTTGTACATAACGTCTGGGGAAGTTATACAGAGAGATGTAGTGGCGGTTTTTGTGGTCCATCATGGGGTGTAGAGTAGTTGATTTTGTCTCTTGGTGCCTCAACTATCTGCAGGTAAAGGTTGAGTGTCATTTTTTAGAAGGTTTTTTAGCCCATTGAGATCCCTGAGTTGAAGTGGGATGGATTATCGATTGAATTTCTAATAGGGATTCAAAAAATAGTGAATATCCATGATGCAATCAAGGTGAAATTCTACTTGCTCATGAATTTGAAACACTTTATTGCTATCAAGTTGTAGATTTCTAGGGAGACATTAGGGAAGTGAAATATATGGGAGATCTTTCCCCATCAAGGGGTTCCCTTGAGGATTCTCTTGAATACTAATATGTAGTTAACATCACTGTTGTAGAGAGGCATGCAGCTACCATCAAAGACTCATATGATGATGAGTTCATCCATTCACTGCTTGAATCATGGGAAGACCGAATGCATTATCGAGTTGATGGAGAATATGCTAAGGGAATGCATGTCAAATTTTGGATTGAGTTAGGAGGATCCCCGATGCTTTTAAGAGTTTGTTTAAATAAATATATACCACCCAACCAACAGAGTGGAAAATTTTTTGGCCCTATTTGGGACACCACATATGTCATCTCTATACTAGATAGATATCAGTGAAACATTTCTTTTGGGCCCAAATATGATGGAGGTGACAATCAGTAAATTCCAAGTCAATTGTCATCTAATGAGGATTACCTAGAGGAGATATAAATATTCCACAGATCAGAATTGTAGTCTGTTTTTTTTATTAAATAGACAAAATTTTCTTGAGATTCACCACATGATTAATAATAAACAAGTTAATATAGGGAGGAAAGCTATTCCTGAGGATTTTGGGCTGTTTTCTATCATATAAGGGGATAGTGATGTTTCCTAACACATTAATCTACCCTCATATATGGAGAGGTTTCATATCATATTACAAATTTCATGGATAAATAGATATGTGCATGACCCCATGCAAGTCATAAACTAGGGAGAGATGGAAATAAAGGGTGGATCCACCATTGTGGAACATCCTATGGCAATTAAGAATCATTATAAGTGGACATTGCATCGAAGGTCCATCTCATTGGTTCATGTGTTGTGGTTTAATATAAACATGAAGGAGAGTCCCAATGAGATGGAGTGCCAAGTGAGGGCACAATATCCTTAGTTTTTATCTTAGCACTAATTTTAGAGCATAAAAATAATGATGGATAGAATAATGTAAAAACCAGAGATTTATCATTTAGGACATTAATATATATATATATATCTCTAAAGATATGAACTGAGACAGAATATGATTCTGAGGATCAATTTTCCTAGAATTAATTTCATAAAAAATATTAAATATAATTTATATTACATGAACACATATTCCAAAAGAATATGGGATAACTCTTAAACGAGTGATAAAAGTAGGAATCTAATACCACATATGATTCTAGAATGCAGTTTTTACCATTAGAATGACATATAATTAGTTAGTGTTGGGTTATCAGACACCACTCTCATTTGAGGTACAATCAATCAATGAATGAATGAATGAATTAGTTTGTTTTTACACAACAAGTAATTCTATAATATCACTTATACGCTGATTTCTCTTGGATTATTCAAAAACCTTGGAGAAATCCATAGCTCATCTTACCTCTTCCATTGGAGAATTATCTCTGTCATTGAAAAAATGTTAGATGAGATCAAATCAATATGCAATGAATGTAATAGATTCTCATAATCCTTAGAAAACAAGTTATTCATTAATAAATGATCCATAATGTAGTTATGAATAATCAATTTGTGATTTAAACTCTTGCATTAAAATTTTTTAGTTAATCCATCATTGTTCTTGAATTTGTTCTAGTTGTTGGGTGATTATATGCTCCCAGATATTGAATATTAGGAATTTATTTCTTTCTTAACCTAGTTTCACATTTTTTATCAGTATAAAAAAATTCTTGGTCAATGATTTTTAATTATTGCCCAAAAATTCTTGGTCTATAATTTTTAACCACTTTTTCTATATCCTTTTCATTTCCCACTTGTTTATTCATGTTCAACACCAATTTCACCCTGAGGTCACGGTTTGACAATTGCAGAATAGTACCAGGATTGATATGACTCCCTGATTCATTATGGTTTCTTATGTATGGAAATGATATATGATATTACCATATATATGTTTTATTTGAACCCTTTGGATTAACATTACTATTATTAGTGATCAAATATTTAATTCCAAGAGGGTTTCAGGCATGCGGGTTGGGTGGAAAAACCATGAAGAACCACCTCAAACAATTTTCCCAAATGATAGTCAGAAACCAAAAATCACTTATAGATCAACTCACCCTTGGACGACTATATATAGGATCTATGGTGGAATTTATAGATCTTATGTATAAGAAGAATAACTGAATATCAAGAAATTGTTTTGTAAACCCAATGACACTTTATGTTCAATAATTACCAAACGATGTGTATCCCCCCTTAGCAATTTTGGACAGTGTTTTAGAAAATCTATGGTTGAAAAGGCATGTAGTCCTCCTACATGTCGTATACCCCATCCCTGGATGGGAACCTGTTTGATGGATCACATGGGATGGAAACCATCTGGGAGTAAACGGACTGGAACACAACCTTGTACTTGAGTACACAGACATGGGATTCTATAGATGGACATGAGATCTGGTACAAGGACACAAATATTAGGAAAAAGGCATAGTCCCAGTTAGTCTAGACAAATTGTGTAGTCCATTAACATAATGTGTACTACTACATGGGATGTGATTCACATGTCGGATAGTGACATGTCTAGGTGGTGTAAAAGGACCACACCTCATCTGTGTCCCCTCATACTTCATGTACACCTTGACCACTTTTGAGGAAACTTCAATTGTTCATTTCTCCTTCATTTGAAATCTTATTTTGGAATGTGATAAGTCGATACTAAATGTTGTTCCTCGTAGAATGAAACAATTTTATCTGTTGTGGATTTAATGATATGACATGGAATGTTCTTGGAATTATTCTTGATGATGTGATACTCGGTGATTTCAGTGATCAGACAGAATCATCAGATACTACTGTGTTGTTCCATGAAGCTATTTGGTGGTGGTTTAGACATTTATAGAGGAAACCCCATCAACATGAGCATGGATCCTCAAAATCTACCTTCCATGTGACACCTCCTTTTGAATGGGTGTGGGTCCTCGATGAATATAGTTGAACCCCTATATGAATGGGTGTGGGTCCTCGATGACTATATTATAACCCCCATATAGTATCAGGTCACTGTCCCATGACATCAGAGTGTAAACCCCCATCAATATGTGTTGGGTTCCTTAACGACTAGAGAAAAACATTGCTACAATACCAGGACACGGGTCCTCAAATTCGAGTGAACCCCCATTAGTTTGGGTACGGTTCTAGGATTAATTGAGTGGAACCCCCATGTGGTACATTGGCATAAGTCCTAAAAATATAGAGTGGACCCCCCATTATCATGGATGTGGGACCCCTACCCTACAATGTGGTACCCCATGATGTACATTAGTGTGGGTCCTATACTTTGAGTTTCTTTGGCTTTGACTATGAAGAATAGTGATGATGCATAAGGACTAGTGTAGAACCCCTAGACATAATTGGTTTTCACCCCTTTACATTGATTTTGGGTCTTTTAACCTACTTAATGGGGACCCTGAGGTACCTGGGTGTGGTTCTTCTACATTGAGTTTGTGGCCCCTAGATTTTGCAACATAGTGACAAGGGATGAATTGAATTGGACAATTACATTAGGGATGACTTGTTAGATGATAGACATCATTGAGGGGGTTTTGGAACAATTGGATACTCTTCCTCTTAGTCTATGTTGTGTGATTGATATCCCCTTACTCTCTTATTTTATCTTATTTTAACTCACCATATATATATATATATCATTAAGTATCCAACCCATGTATTTGTTCACTATCCTTCTAGTAAAGGTGAAGATGCATTGTGTGTACCATGCTATATCCATGTTTATCTACTCATGGTTGGATGAGTATAATATCTTATAGTTGGGGAAGAAATGTCATGTAGTCCATCTACTCACCGTGTTTACCCCCTATTGTTTGGATGAGCTTACCATAACTCTTAGTTCATTTAATCTATTCTATTATTATATATCCTTCGTGTAATATATTTATTTTTCTATTATATTTCCTACTACACCCCCTTAATATTATGAGTTTTCATACTATGTAGTTATATAATCACCCCTATGTGGGATGTTCCCACACTTTTCATGTCTTATTCAAATTGCAGGGAGGTCAACCATGTCTAAAGATTAGCATAGGGATATTAGGTTCTTGGATCATGTACAGTGGTCGAAGCTTTGGATTTTTGGGAAAAACACTCAAAATTATTTACATTTCTATTATTCTTAGGTTGGGAAATATTGTGAGTCATGGGTATACTTTTTCCCTTCACTTTTCAGTTTAATTTACCTTAGTTTTTATTTTCCTCAGGTTCATGCATCCCTAGTTTACTTTGTAGAGGTGTTGCATATTTTACTCCTTCCCTATACACTTTCTCATTGAGTTGTTTTTGTGTCTTCACATAGGTACAAATGAAAATGAATCATCATTTTGGTTTTTACTTCATTGCTGGTCTCCAAAATTCTGACTAGGAAGGTGAGATTGGGGTAGTCGCAGCTCGACCCCATCTTGGGTCAACTCTTGAAAAGATATGAAACACATCCAATGTTGTATGTTATGATTTTTTAGTATAGATATGGGAGAGTGGGTCCATTGGGTTCCACATGAGGGATGTTATTTGGTGATTCACATAAATTTTATGAAACATTTTTAATATTTTTAGAATATTTTTATTGAATAGTTAAAGAAGCTAACAAAAATTACATAATTAATAACATTTATTGAAACCTATAAATGTATATATTTGGTTACATTTTTCATTTATGATTTATTTATTATATGTTAACAGTTTCCTTTTTATAATATCATTTAATTAAATATTGACATAATTAATATTGATTTCTTCAATTAATGTTTCAATAAATGTGAATTTGAGTTAATAATGGGTGAGATTGGAATAGTATTAAATATACAAATAAAAAATTGAATATGAAAAAATGTTATGTTGAAAACATGGTGGTTTACCAGAAAATACTATCTCATTTTATAAAGAATAACATGAGTTCTTAATAATATAAACACATATAAATAAAGAGAAATATGATGCTTAATATTAGTTCACGTGATAAAATCTATGGGGTAATGAAAATTCAACTTCCAACTTGTAATGATTTTGGGAAGAAACACCAAAGGAAATGTTTTTGCTGAAATTGAAAATAATTACAGTGTGGGAGAATCAACCATTGAGTTGGTGATTTTAAAAAATCACTAATGGTTATGGTTAATATGGTTGGGCATACAAAATACCAACCAATTTATCCACCAAAAGATCAATTCTTTGAAATAAGGAATTTGGAAATTATGAATAACTATTCCACAATCAAATTTCTAATGATTTTATTATTGAGATAAAAATTTATTGTGAATACTATATCCCAGGTGGATTTTTATGAGAATGTGATTTATGAAAACCGTATTATTATTCATTTAGATAAATTTGATGTTCTTGGGAAATGGATTTTCAATATTTCCATATACATAATATTAATTAAAAAAATGGGAAATCACATATCATATTTCGAACCAACCATTGATCAGCTATCTGCGAAACTATGAAATTGCAATATGTAGAAATTCTAATTCTATTATTTTATTTAATAAACTGAATTATGAGGTATTATTTACATAAATTATTTGAGAAGATATCAATTTTAGACCATCTTATCATGATTGAATGCTTGAGTTTTTCAATAATTACCCAAAATAGTGACATTGATACCTCATTAAAAACTAAATATTAATTCATCTATATGATGTAGAAATACATATATATTTTTTTCTATGGGGAAGAAATTTATTTAATGGGGTATAATGAAACACGTTGTGTTTTCACAATTAATCTCAATTTTAGATATATACTATGATTAAAAGATTACATCACACTTAAAACCAAACTAAAATAAATCCATGATACCAATATTAAATTTTACCATTATATTATCATTGGTATATTAAAATATATAAATAGTAGCAAACACCATTTGAAATATGTATAGGAAATTAGTAAAATGGAATTAAGTAGTTTAAAGCTTTCTTACGAAGAGAATTTGTCTTAACAAGGAAATGATATACATTTTAGAGGGTATTCCAAAGAACCATCCGGAACCAAACTCAAATAATTAAAATTTGAGTGAAATTATAATGGGAGAAGTTTTAGATTATTAAACTATCCACAATATCCATGCTAACTATATTTATTTTAGTGAATTCGACAAGAGCTTATACAATATGTACACCGTTTTCAGATATATTATGGGGTTATTTATGTCGATGTAATGGTGATATAAAAATTAAAAATTAATATAATAACCTTTACATATATTTAATTTATTTTATAAATATCATATTTTTTAATTTATAAAAAATTAAAGCCCATTTTTAAGAACAATGCATTGATGATATTTATGTATTATAGTGAAACAACTAATAAGGTCATTTATTCTTAAAAAATCATTATTTCTAAAAAATGACTTTTATTAACTATCCTATTTTATTCTAAAGAACTATGTTTATTGTGGTAAAATGACGGTAATATATATTTTTTGGTATTAATATATAAAAAATAATATAACTGGAAATTGTGATGAAATAAGATTAAGAAGAGTAATTATTTGAAAATGGAATTTTTATTAAAAGAATATTCATTATATTTTTTGTTTCCATTTAGAAATTTAATTTTAAATTTTTATATTTTGAATTCCTAATAATTAACTCTTCTATAGATTTTGAATAAATAAATTATACAATGATTATTTTTTTGTTATTTTTTTGAAAGGATTTTTTTATTTTAATATAACAAAATACTTGTTTTATAAATACTGTAACCATTAATTCATCTCTAGGATATAATAAGGAAATAAATATTTTGGAATTTTTTCCTAATCAAATGGTTATTTATTTAGTATATTTATATATTTAAAATTTTATTTTTAATTTTTAGACCTTATAATTTTCCACTTGGATACGTGAGTAATATTTTTCAAAATGAAATATTTTTATGCATAATAAATTTATAATTTGAATTATTTATTAAAAATATTATATATCTAATATTATAAAATGGTATTAATATTCGAAATTAAAATTTTCAAATAAGGTATTGAGGGTAATTTAGGATTTTTTATAAAAATAAGTTAATGAGGATAAAAAAATTAGTTTCAATGGTGATATTGAATTATTCTAAAATTTAAAATTAAGTTAAAAGTGCCTAAATATCTCAAACCATTGTCCCTTATTTGGTGTATTGGAGTTATCATTACTATGACTCATCACCTTTACATTATTTTCCACTTTAGGATCCATCTGCCTTAAAAAATGACTATCCTTAAATAGAAAATATTGAATATTCACAAAAATTCCATTCCATCAATTTTAATAGAAAAATACCACTACCAATTCAATTATAAAAACAAATTTATAAATATACCATATAATATTCCCTATTGTCCCTATATATTTTCCAAATATCTTATAATTGAATAATGCATCTTAGATTAAATCAAATTCCCCTATGAAAGTATTTTTTACCCTATAACCATTAATTTATTTCCATTTATTACTAAATATTTTAAAATATATATTAACAATTATAAAAAATTTAATGAATTATTATTAAATGTATGAAATGATATTATATTAATTTCATAATTATTTAAAAAACATCCACTTTTCCTTATAAAAATTAATACATAACTCATGTTATATGAATATAACTACAACACTGAATAGAGTGTTTCAATTTATTCTTCCTGCACCACAATGGGATGGTTAAAATAAGGCATTGAATGAAAAAAATTTATATTTATAAAATTATGAATATTATTAAAATATAAACAAATTTATACATTTTTTTGTTCTATGAAATATGGGAATGTTGTCTGTGTGTAGATGTGGACTACTGCTTCTATGGAATGACACATTTCATTTTCAATCGTCACCCTACATGGTTGTTTATAATAATGTTATTAATAAATTAAAAATTATTTTTATGATAATAATATCATTTTTTAAATGGTGTGTCATTATTTATCCAATTATTAAAATATTTTTTTTTCATAAAAAAATTCTGAAACAAGCTCATTATTGATTCCCATTTCGAGAATCATATCAAAAAATTTCAATCAAAAAAATTATTTATTAATAAATAATTATATATCAGAAATTATAGTAACCTAGATAATATATTAATGAATAAATATTTATAAAATAATATATATCAACATAAATATTTTATAACATGTATCAAATAAGAAATATAACTAGCATTTGATGATACAAATAAACTTTAACAAATAAATAAATGTATAATAAAATGATATAAATGATTATTATATAGTGTATTAATTATAAATAATATTCAAAAATCATTGATTAAGATGTTTTTGTTTATAATAAAAGAGTTTAATGAAATTTAATGGATGTATGGATAAACAAATAAGTGTTTTTTAACTCAATTATTTTATTGAGCCATAATTATTCATCACTGAATATAATTTTTAGAAGATACATTTCTTATATCGTGTGATGATTTCATATTTACTATACAAATTATTTTATATTGATATATATTTTAATATCTAATATATATTATTGATTTTATTTCTTCACAAAATTTTATAATGTTAAAAATTATTCTTAACCTCTTCTTAATATTACTTTTTCTTCTTTTCCATATTTACTATTTTCACAAATGTTATACTTTATTTTAAATCCATTTATATATACTATTTTTGGTAATGTTCAAATTTCTATTTACCTATTTTAATATGAATTATTATTACATTTTTATAACATGGTTTTCAATAATGTTATTTTTTAAAATAAAAAGGTTCTTCCTTTCATGATAAAATATTATATCTTAAACATCACATTAGTATTGGAGTAAAATAATTAATTTCTCAAAGATTTTTTATTTATATTTGATTGTAATAAATGTTAAAAATTTATTTATTTAGCAATTCTCAAAAACTACCTTTTTGAAACATACTCAAAAATTAATCTCATTAAAATGATATTAATATCTGTTTCATAAGTTTATTTTTTATGTAATTCTTCCATTTTACTCTTTTACCAAAAAATATTTTAATCCTAAACGATTTTTTATTAAAAATACCAGTACAGTAATATATTAAATACACCATTGGGATGATTAAAATTTCATTATCAATCAATATAATTCCTAAAGTCATTTTCTATGATACTATTTAGAAATTCAATAAAATACATATCATTGTCTATGTTATTTTCTAATATAATGAATAACTGAGAAAATTAGAAAGAAAATGGCTGGAAAATGATGTGTGGGGTCTTATAACACCTTGAAATGTTTTTGTTATGGTTTTTTATGTCATGTGATTAGAATATAATGAGTGGAAATGATCAGAAATTTATATATTCATATGGTTAAAAGTGTAAATTAACACATTATTATTTGTTTACAATATTGTTCAAGGTTGTGATCAGGTTATATTTTTTCAATATATTGTTCATTGACAATTGAATATTTTCATTTGTTTCCCAATTCTGTTTGTGGACATGATCAAAGTATTTTTTCCTGAATGTTTTCATGCACATGATGAATGTTTTCATTATTAAATTTTTTTTTCATAGGCATAATATTTTAATTCTTTGTTCATAACATTTTTGGTGGAAATTATTTCATTGTTATTTTTTTACAATATCATCCACGAACATGATTACAATTCGTTTTTTTCACTAGTTGGTGGTTAGACATAATTTCCCTCATATATGTTCGTAATATTAGGATTTATTATTCTTATTATTATGATACATTTATATGTTATATTACTTTAAATATTTATATGACATATGATTAATGTCTTGTGTAATCAATCTTTTATATCATGGTAAAAGTTTAATCATTTCATATTACAATTCCTTCAAAAAATACATCTAGACAACTCTTATTGTACTATGTTATTTTTAATAAGATATTTCTCATATGATCATGTATCTTTACAGGCTTATGATCTATCCGTTGAGGAAAAGATTCTAAGATTTTCCCTTACATAGTGTTTTATTTTGCCACTTCTATTTTTTCCATTTCCCATGTTATAAAGATGATTATATGTTTTTAGAAGACTATAAGGGAGTCTAGTGGGGATAGATTGTGGTAATCATTCACAAGTAATATAAAAGTATCTTATATATTAGATTATTGAATTCATTAATCCATTGGTTCTATGAATTAAGGAATCATTGTGATATGTAATATTTAATTAGTTTTAAATATATGAATTTTTATCATTTTTTATATCACTTCTTATGAATGTGAGTTTATAAAGTATGTATTTTAGCACTATATATTGGAGTACAAGTATAGGTCACCTCACCTAAGTACCATTCTTCATTGATAATGTTTCCATATCTAGGGCCTATTATGATTTGATTGGTTGTGAGAGATATATGGGAGATCATGGGAACTTTTTGTTCCTATTCATGTGTTGATAAAGTAGTCATGACGACCCATTTCACACAACCATATTATTAACATTTCATATCCCTCATGCATAGTTAAAAAATAAAATCTAGGAAACCCTCACTTAGTAATGATGTGTGTGGGATACCCCCAACAATCAAAGTATCATAATGTATCCATCTCCCAAAACAACAAATTTAATTATGGTGAGTATCTTAAAATCATCCAAAAACTGATGAAAATGATATTTCTTGGTGATTCCATTTTCCATCGTGTTTACATTAATATGAATTCTGACTTACTCAAATCCATAATTCTATATAAAATCTAGTAGTTTCTACTAATTCTATATGAGATATCATGAGTTTGAAATTTACTTGTTACTATTTTTAATTGATTAAAATTATAATAACACATCATGAATAAATTATCTATAGGAATTAAAAGAAAAAACTAGCACATTGTACTCTAATTAATGGTATCAAATTATCTATTTTTGAGGTATTTTATACTTATACCCATGTGTAATTACCAAATACCTATGAATCAATAAAAAAATTATTTCTAGTTCCAAATTTATTTCAAAAAAACACATAGTAAAATCAACCTTACAAAAAATAAAAAACTAGTGTCTTATTCATCCTCCACTTTAGATCCTTGAAATATATGTGGAAAATTATAATTGATATGAAAGGGATTCCCCTTTTGGTATGGTATGTTATGTGAGATTGAATACCTAAGAATTCCTCTTTGATCCTTTGATTATATCCTCATAACCTTAGAAAGCTTCAACACTTGATCACATTCATGTGTGGGACACATGTCGTTAAATCCTGATTAATTGAGGGGAACTATTTTACTACATCATCTAATATTTCATGAAATATATAAAGGAATTACTGAATCATTAATTTTTACTTCGATATTTTTCAATAAAATATGTTTTTTTCCTTGAAATATTAAGATGATACGAAACTTCATAGAATGACCATCCTATGAACTAGAATATATGATGATGTCATTGATGAGTAAGACCATAATATTGTTTAATAACATCTGGATGACATGGTTCATTTGTTATATGAATTTTAATGTGGTTTATTAATAATTTAATGGAATCAGCAAAATAAAATAAATTTTTTAAGGAATCATATATTCTATTTTATGGATATCAAATTAAAAACCCAGTGACAATGATATCTACATTAGTGGATGATATTTTAGTACAATATTTATACTTTTTACTAGTAAATATTTCTTTGGTTCATATGAATTGATATTTATTGTTAAATTTAAATAGGTTTAGGTGGAGTCCATCTTTAAAAATAATCTATGTCACACCCACTATTATAATGAACTGATTAAGATATAATCTGAGGGAGACAATGGGAATAATAAAAAATTTAGTAAAAATTTCATCCTATTGGTTCATCCAATAAGCTTTCAAAGGCAAGATTGTGGTCTCAGGGTGAATATTGATATATAATTACATCTCTGGTTGACAGGTAATCCCTAAAATATCATATGGAAGAATTTTCATATTATACTCAATAATAACTGGATGCCAATCCTTTGAGGCATGCACAGTGCACAATGATAATATTGAAAAGAAATGGTTGACTGGATGTTATGTATTTATGATTATCACTACTCTTTTTACCTAAAGGTAATACTCACCTGCGAAGGATGACTCTGACAATATTCTCAATACGATATTTCCATGTGATAAAAGATTTCCACCCAAGAAAGGGTTGTTTCTAAAAAATCCAAATCAGTGAAAAAATCTTAGGGACTCAACAATTCTTATAGTTATGTCAAAATTAAATACCTCTTAAACTAAGGAATGGTTTCACTAATGAAATACATGGTTGAGAGGGTGATCACATCCAATTTTTGTCTATATCCAAGGGTATTTTTCTAGGGGATCAACTTGTATTTCAAAATATAAATATAATGATATAACAATAAAATAATATCTTATAATAGTGTCTCTTAGTAATAATTGTAGTGAATAATGTACATATATCATACCATGAACCATGTATGGTGTGGATTAATCAATTCCCTTCATCAAGTGAATCAATCTTCAGCCTTGTTTGTTTGCACTCAGAGCTTGATAGGGACCACCAATAGGTGGTAGAGGTGTATACGGTTCTAACTATCCTCTATTCCCATCTACTCCTACTACACCACTATATATTATACTAATAATACATCATAAAATTCCACCATGTTCACTAGGGGTAGGCCCTTGATCCAAACAATTCATTTAACCTGGAGTTCTATCCATCAAACTTCCCTGGATAATCATAGTTTCATGTATGTTCATATTTCCCCTAAAATGATTCCTCAACCTATGAACTCATATAAAATTATATTCAATTACTAAATGGACCCCCTATAGGTTATGTTATCCATTTACCCCTTACATGGGGATCACAGAAAAATATACCTTGCATGATGTGATCTTAAATATGATCCTTAACTAGCTTCTACTATTGAATCATCCATAAATAAACATGGACCTACTTTTAAAGAAGTCGATATTTATCATTGCAAACTACAAAACACCGGTTCTATATCATATACCTTAGCATTGGTGTGGATATATAGAGTCACATTTATCACATTTCACTCTATAAGGCTTCCTCAATATTTTTATAATATATAATTACCTCACACATCATTTCTAGGGAGAACCTCATGACGTTTGTAAACCTATATGATAACTCAATGATATAAAAGTTAACTTATTAATGGAATAATTGTTCTTAAACACACACCATCATAAATATTTGGGGGTAGTATCCTTATCCATAATGATATTAAAACTCTATCCATGATATTGTGGACCTGTCTTGAGTTTTTTTTGTATGAGTTAATAGATGAATTGTTTCCCCATGTAGACAAATTCATTAAAATATCATTGTCTTTCCATTTGGTGCCCAATTAAAATGAAATACATAAATAAAAACTCAATCCAATCCTCTACTATTTAAGGGAAAAGAATGAAAAAAATTCAACCCGTCTTATGATGTTGAAAATCATGTAGCATGCTCGTCATACAAATAGTCTCATCCTAATAATTAACATCCACCATATTCTATATAAATGGTCAATTTGTACTCTGTAATGTGGGTGGAATAACTTTTGTCTTTTATTGGGATAGTTATTCCATCTATTCGGTTCCCATAATGGAATACCTTTTTCTCAAATAATTAATATAATAAGAATTTTCAATTCAATTAACTCTTCCTTAACCATCCTATATATGGTAAAATGAATTTTTTAGGATAGAATCCTATAATTTAAAATATTGACCCCTGGTAATTAACGAATAAATAGTTTAGTTTATATATTTAGTCGTTGGAATGATTAAAAAATGACAGGCTAAATGATCCCATAAGAACCCCATAAATGTGGAATTATGGTTTCTATTTGATTAAGTGATTTTATAAATCATGCTGAAAGGATAAATCTTCCATTCACACCAACTCTGTGTTCATTAAATTAAAAACCAAACACAGAACCCTTGATACCATTTTCATATGATTACAAAAAAATCATAAAACACAATTGTCCAAACTTAGTCCCAACAACAAATAACTCACACTACTTAAACATTAGACATATAACAACCTAATAGGGTGTTACTTGGAATTTTAGTTAGGTTGAGTGTTCCGCCCCAAGTAGGGCTCCAATAGTAAATGGGTTGGTGACCAGAACTAGTAATTAATTTCACATATGGGAGGCCTTAGAATAATGGTGACCTATAAAAATAAAATATCTCTAATGTCATGGAAAATAACTAATCAAAAATGAAATCATAATTATAACCACCAAAATATAGTATAATTTGTATGCATGTGAAACCAAGTACTCCTTAAAACATCATATAAGAAATATCTAAAGGGAACAAAATAAATATGAAAATGAGTCTTTAGAGTATAAAAACCAAATGAAAAATGAAAAGACTTCATTGATTTAGAGACTCTAACTATGGTCCTGGAATGAAATTATAACCATCAAGTATAAATAATTACAAATAAAAACTAGGTACACATTCAATAAGGTCACCTATTAAATTGTGCACTATCTAAAATGACAGAATACATGTGTTAAAGCATTAATGCCTAGGGGTTATGATAAAAATACCTAGAAAGAACCCTAAAAACAAAAAAATGTAATAATTGTTTATCTCAAAAGTGAAGGTAGAAAAATGAAACTAAATATTATTTAAAAGGTGTGAGAGAAAATGACATAATGAAGTTTGAATTACTCAATATAGCTATACTGTCAATATCCTAGGAAACTATAATGCTTGATATTTTAAGATAAATGAATCACAAAATATACTAATATTTTATAACATTCACATCACATATATTTTACTATCTTATGGAACCCACACCATTTTCAGGGAAATGTTTACTAATCAACATATTAGTAAATCCTACAGAGGACCCATTCCAATTTAATTGAAAGGTATCATGCTTAAGATATTATTTAATAAATATAGAGAAGAACCACTAGCTGGGACCCAGGGAAGTACATGAGATGAATATATCATATGGGGGAATCATACTTGATCATAAGTACGTCACTAGGAGAATATCACACCCCTTTTAAGAATTACTATATTCAAATAACTATACAATATAAAGTGACAACCCCATAATTCATGTGTGGGATTTGTAACAAGTTGTATGTAAGGATCAATGTGAGTAAATACATAGAAAACTCAAAAAACCACAGTCAAACCATATAAACATATCTAAAAACCTATGAATCTAAAACAACCTATAATGGACAATAAATTAGCACTAATTTCAAAGGGGTTTCCATTATCTTGATCTACATTGAAAAAAAATCTTATATAAACTAATAATTTATCTGATTATAATACCAGGGTGAGATAATATGAATGAAATAAAATTCGGTAATGTAAAAAACATATACATACTCAACATGATGTGTGTATATCTAGAGGTTATATCAACCTGTACCACTACTACCTAGTTATCTCTTCTCATTATACATGAAATTTTATTGAATCTTGAAAGATGTATGTTACTTGATTGGAAATCATGGTGTATTTTTTGTATCCCTAAGATATATTTCAAATTCAAATACAATATGTTCTCTGATTCAAAATAAAATTTACAACTGATGAAATACTCAAAAATGTACATCCATGTATCATGTCTACTTTTAATCACCATACACAGTGTTATCTTAATAGGTAAATACTCTATTATATTAATTTCCCTAACATGAAACCTGTGTGTTGATCAATTTATCATACTATTCGATATGGTCCCCTATAACCAATATAGTTTAAATATTATATTTCCAAAATAAAAATAAAAATAATAATAATATGATGATTGATCTTCCTAAAAACATTATTGAGAAAATGTCTTTAAAATATTCATCATATCAATGGGTTATAATTGCTTCCAACTATAATAAGAACCTATAAATTGTAGGAAAATAGTTTTTGGTAGGTCACTTGGTCTAGATATAATAATCTAATTTGAGAAAATGATTTTCTATAATATGGATTTGGGGGAAGATAATACATTGATAATTATCCTCATGATTATCAAGATTAAGGGTCTCAAAGAATAATGATTATGAGGACATACCTACCAATACGTTTTACAAATTTTGTGTGTGTCATTGGAAGTTACTATATAATGAATTGTTTATTATTCCTTATACTTTATATTATTATTAATTTGTACCCTAAAATGTGTACAATGATGTATGGATGAAAAGTGTGACGAAATATTCTCAAAGAGTGTTAGATTTTTTTCTATACGTCATCAGTGATATGAAATTAACTAAATACACTAAAAACATATTTATCCATTATATATTAGTGGAAGAATATATATCTAGAACTTTGATTGAAACTGAATTATATGAAAAAAATACCAGTGGTTTTCTAGATACAACATCATTTTGTAATCACAAAGAACAATTTACCAGTCATATTATGTGAAAAAAAAGTATGCATCATACATACGGGGATACTGAGAAACATAGTTATTATATTAAATAATAACATCTATAATGAGGTTTAGGTAGTTTCTATAATCACATATTTCTCTTCTTTTAACTTTACAAGTTGATAGAAATTGATTTTAGAATTTTGGAAAGTTTAAATATTTTTATTGATATTGGGGCCTAGAGAATCACACATTGTGTGAATTAAAAATATCCTTGTACTCTATTAAAAATAATATTAAGGTTATATAATTATTAATTAATTATTGAATATTATTTATTCAAAAAATACTAATCGAATAAATTCATTTCCAATAAAACAGAGTCAATAATATATGACATGAATTTTATAACAATTTTAATTATTCATAAAGAAATAAGAATTATTTATGTATTCAATTGTTTAGTGAATATAATAGAAAAATATCTAGTTATTTATGTGATTAATAAAATATATATTTATTCTCATATTTTGGTAATACAATATTTTCTTGAAGGACATGAATTGGGTTTATATATCCATTATAAAAGTCATATTTTCATCAAAATCATTAAAATTAATTTGTAAATAATTTTTTATTTGAAAATTGATAATACATACTTTATAATTCATCAGATATAATATTACTAATTTTTTTTTAATTTTGAAGAAAAAATTGATTAAATAGTGGATAATAATCTTTAAAAAAATGTCATTATTTTACCCATTGTTTATATTCTACAATATGTCATTTGATTAGTCAGTTTTGAACTATATGACTTAGACAACTCATGGTATCATTCAAGGCCTAGTGTAAAAATCCCACCATCCTCTATCTCATGATCATAGTGATAATAATAAGAGACTATTATTATGATAGATGAGGGACAATGTAAGAAACTAGCCTTTTCCATGGATGATCTCATAGTTTCATGAACACCATCCAATGATTAATTGATCAATTATGGTTATGATTATATGAATTGCTTCATGCATTTTCTACCAAAAATTAAAAAATAAAAAGGACATTGATGAAATAATTCCAGAGGATTAATGTTTTCTTGGTAATGTACATTTTAATTAAATATAAATTAAATTTTCATGAACCTATCTAGAAATTATAGGTCATATTTTTATTGTTATTTTAATATTATCCATTGATATTAATAAGAACCCAAAAGTTGTTATTTGCACGACATATTCACTAGGCCCGACATCATTTATGCATTATCATAGCGTTACAATTTTAATTAAGAAATATTTTTAGATTTTTTATCATTTAGATAATTTTTTTTCTTATTTCATATTTATATTTTCAATTAAGTTCAAATGGTCAATATTACATATTAATCAGATTTATTAAGGCATTATATGGGATAAAATGTGCAATAAATGAACCAAGAACCCTTTCAATGTTTCTATATTCACTATCTATTTGAAAAAGTTAATTTATATGACAAACCATATTAGTAATACCCTTTATTACATAATTTTTAAATAAAATTATAATGTGTTCAATCCAAATAATGTTACTTTCTCCTTGAAAAACTCACATTCCCATCACTTTGATATAATGATTCCTTCTAGATTATCCTCAATATAAAAATAAAATGCTCTTCATTTTCCTCCTTAATTTTTGATTTTATGAGAGTAACATCTATAAAGACCATTACAAATTTCTCAATATAATAACTAATGTATCTATTATTCAGGACTATGATTATTTTGAGAGAATTATTTTTCCAAAATGGAATCACTATGAAGCCAAGAGAATGTACCTTGTACGAAAATTTTCCTTATGGATATCCTCCTTCTTTACAATTACATGATAGTATCTTGACCAAAAATACACCATAGAAATGTATTGGACCCCACATTGATGATCATACAATTCACCAATATCTGATAATGGATACATGTTCTTTATCACGAGATTAAATATCTCATGATATTAAATGTGGATTAACATAAACCAATCCTTATTCACAATGGAGATAACTATTACACCCCATGGAGAAGCACATTGGTGTATGAAATATTTATCTAGAATCCCCTTTTTTTATTATTCAACTCTTCATGGTGAACATCAACCATTATATGTAGAGTTTTGGATATTGGTAATGAAACTAGTATATTATTGATTTAAAATTTTACATCTCATCTATTTAGAAGAATATTAAATTTATTGGGAAACACATCACTATATTCCCTCAAAATGGGAATGTATTCAGTGATGATATTTTCATCAGTCATAATAATTTTATCTTGATACACATTATCACAAGGTAATAATATAAATTATTGAGATATTGGTTCTGAATAAGATTCATCATTTTCCATTAACCTATATAGAATCAGATTTATATTCATAATATGTTGGGTGATTTCCTTCCCTAATCTATTTCTTTAGGGAATATATAAGTAAAGCCATTCCATAAAAAAAATATCTTAAAATCAATCTAAAGGACATATCCAAAGATTATCGGGGATGTTCAAAATAAATATAGATAGAGGAAGCATTATATTATTGTGATAAAATAATTTATCTATTATCCATTTTCACCTACAACTCAACTTCTCTGATTTTAGGTAGATTTTGAATTGTTATACGAAAAATTCATGATATAAAATATTTTGGAGAACTTGAATAAAAAAGTTAGTTATCTTTTCCTAAATAAATAACTATCTTACTTGTCACTAATTCATTTTCAGTGTAAACCATTGAGGTTTTGATGGGATTATATATCCCTTTCTATAATGGAGGTAGTCGATGTTGATTGCCCCTAATGAAATTTGACTTAGGGAATTGGGGTGCCTAATGCCTGCGATTATTCTAATTGAATCATTATTTTTACATATGTGGATTAAAAAGATAATTCTTTATTTTATCCCAATGGTGGGTTTTACCCATATAAAATTTAATTATATGTCCCATTCCTTCTTGTATATAATGTATTTCCTCACCCCCTTATGACATTTCCTATTTTCTTCTTCAAACCCTTTTTAAAAATGGGATGCTGGAAATTTATTCCTAAATTAGATTGTGTATCCATCTACCAAAATACATATATATATGTCTTTCTTATTTTCCTTAGGACCATGAGACCCTTGAGACTCACTAATTTCTATCTCAACATTGATGAGGTCAAAATATTTCCACAAAGCAGGTAAATTCATGAATTTCCAAATATTTTCATATACTCAAATTTATCCCAAAAAAAGTGGTTAACATTACTATTTATAGAAATGAAAAATCCATAGGAGTATTGTGAATTATTGCGACTTTTTAACTTTATTCCATAAGGTATTTATTATAATTTTCCTTGTGGATAGGGAAGTCTATGTCCATTTTCAGTCAACGAGTGTGTGATTTCTTTTCAAAAAGCTTTTTATAAAATTCCTTCCACACAAACACTACAATATCATTCCTGGAAAACATAATTTAAACCAAATTCCACTTTTTATCATCTTATCCTTCCATATGATATATACCCATCACAAATTTCACTTAATTACATCATCGAGGGATGAATAGGATCATATCAACGGAGTTTACCCATTATATCATGATTAAGGGATAATAAGGTCCACTGAATGCTGGTGGCCTTCGAAACATAAATATATAAATATTAACTTCCTCTTTCATAAGCTTATTCTAGAATTATTATCATTTTTTTCAAAACATGAATTAATTGAGAAATTATTATAATGAAGCATAATATTTCTTCTCCCATTGAGTAGAAAATTTAATTTGTCCAGTCATTATATTTTTAATCACATTGGTTGTTATCTTAGTTTCTACAATTTCCATCCATTATAAAAGAAAAATGGGAAAATTAAGTATGTAAAATTTTAATTAATTTAAAAAATAAATTAAAAACTATGAATATTAAAGTGATATCTCATAATTGTTATATAATAATTAACCTATGAACATAAAAGATTCAATATATCTTTTCTAATATATATTTAATAATTTAATATCTTGTAGGAATTTATATTCCCTTAATGATCATAAGGGTTTTTTGAATTTACCAAATTATATTTTTGAGGAGTATTAAACTATGTGTGCTGAAAGGCATATTTTAGGGTACCATGTATTGTTTGGGTCTTGATCAATGTACCATTTTGTGGGTTATTTCTCCTATGTACATCTATTCTAGAGCCACGACCACTTTTAGAATCTTGAAAATCATGTATAATCATAAAAACCAAATACTCTATACACTAATATAATTTGGGGATATTTTCTTATGTTTAATCTTACCCAAAAGTAACATACTATAGTTTCATAATCCTAATTCCCAAAAAAATAACTACAGTAAAATATGAGAACCCATATCTAAAATATTCAATATTTCATTATATATTACATAATGATAATTATTATAAAATAAAAAATGTTATAAAGGATAGTTTATTTTGAAAATTAGGTACATATAATATCAATAATATACATTGATAAATCCACATTATTGAGTTTTTCGTTAACACTATCCTAAAATTCATTTACACATTTAAAAATAAATGGGATATCAAGTGTAAAATAATAAGATGTGGTTGATATATAAATCCCCGTAATAAAATAAACACATTATAACATAATTTAATAAATTAAATTTGATCCAATACACACATGAAGGTGACATAATAGAGGAGAGAATCACATTTTTATGTAATAAGTCCGGATATAACATGATAAAAAATTAAAAGAAGGAATGTGGGGAAAATATTAAAAGTAAAATCATAAACATATGTTAAGGATAAATTCCATTATTTTAGAACATGATTGAAAATGTCTGATAATGGATTAGTCTAACTCCCTAATACCATACAAGTTTTATCATTATAATAAAACTATACCAAATGCATTAGAGCACTATCTAGATGAACCCATAATTTTAATATGACATATATGCATAATTTTTCCATATGAATAATTCCAAATAATTATTAATTTCATTAACTTAAAATCAAAAATTCAATTTTTGTGGGTTATATATATGCGATCCAAAAATAAATGAAGGATAGGTAAATCTATGTGAGTATTATTTAGTGGAAATATGGATGGGAATTCACAAAAAAAAATGTTCTCCATGAAAAAAATCATACGATAATTTTGGCCCCCAAATGGGGGATATAAAGGTTCATTAGAGGGACTAATTAGAGTTATTGGGGTTTCTCATCACTTGAAAAAAAAATTTAATATTAATGAGTGAAATTGCATCAAAACATGAAAAATTAGATAAAAAATGGAAAAATATAAAAAAATGCATGAAAAAAGTGGAGAAGGAGACAACCAAATTCCTTGAGGTGTTGTTTAAAAAATCATTGGGGGAGATTCAAAAGATCATGGGAGAATAAATAATGACATGTAATATGTGTTGATATGTGCTTTAATTATATTCCCAATATAAAAAGACACTAAAATATTAACATTGAATCAGACAACATGGTGTGAATCTAGGATGTACAAGCCATGAAAACCCACATGTTTAAAAATTTTATGTAATTTTAGAAGAGTCATGTGGGTTAGAATACAACATAATCACACACTATGTACTGAATTAGAGATTGTAAATATAGTGAAACATGGACTACATGTATTGTATCTAGTTCAACACACCAGGTCATATATGTCACTCCACCGGTGGTACTCATAGAGTGATGTTTATCAAGTTGTGTAGAAAAACACATTGTTTAATTAATGTCGATAATGAAATATATGATATGTAGTAGGATATATATGACACTGTACTTGTGATGCCCAATACCAAAAACCTGCTGAAGAATTTTCACTATATCACATTGATCTAAATGCTTAATAATTACTCAATATGTAAAATTTTATATTACACAACATGTGACATTTTTTAATTCATATTATATAGTTTTTCACTATTCTTGTGGTACACATTTTTTGTATTTAAAAAAGTCCATGTAGAAATTCATTCCAAAAGCGCTCATGGTTTTACAAAATAGAAATAAATGTATTGTATATCATGAAATTCAATTTTTGTAATGTGATGTGTGTGTGTGTGTATGGTACATGAAAAAGAATATATATAGTGTCTATCACATTATATTCTATGTGATATTACATTCAATGTATGTTTTTTAATTTCTATAAATTTGAATGAATCAAGAACATATAGTACACACTCTATGATATCTAAATTACACATCACAAAACTAATTATTTTATATTTACATATAATTTATAGATATTATTTAAGAAAAGATTATTTGGTTTTAAAAAACACTTCAAGGATAATTGGTTGGGTAATAATACTTAAGGTAAAGAAATAATTTATTCATTTAATTTTTAATTTAGTATATTAAGTAAATTTATATTAATTATTATGTCTATTGTTTGATTCATTCAATACTAAATGTGGGTTTCATTACGTTTTTTGAGTGATCTTGAGATTTGAATGACCCATCTATGTGTTATATTTATTTATTTAATTTATCTATATATTATATTGTTTCTGTTATATATATTTTTAAATTGAATATAATGATTTGAACGAAATCCCTCGACATGTTACAATTTTTTCATCTCTATACTCATGGATTATTTAGTGTAGCCCTAAAACCTTGTACTTGTCACTAGTGTGTGATTAAACATTACTAAAGAATGAAGTTATCTGCTATAGGTATTTTTTAGTACTTGAGCCACAATGAATCCAATAATGTTGATACATTGGTAAATCGGGAATGATATATTTCAAGACAAGAATAGGCTCATTGTGGGGTTTTCTCTATTATCAAGGATGGTTTGTCACTTCTTGGAAAAAAAACTGATAGATAACCACCCATGAACATACCAATTATTTATTTAATTTTGGGAGTTAAAGATTTTATAATCTCTTTTATAAATCATCATTTATTCTTAATGTTTAAACATGATGAGATAATATAAACAAATTAACAATAATACATATATAAAATAGAATGAAATTTATAGAATTTATTTTATCAGATATAGATAATAATTTATTTTATTTTATAGATAAAATAATTAATATATACATATGGTAAACTAATATATCTTATACAAATAAAAATAAAGTGAATAAATTATTTTATCAAAATTGGATAATAATTTATTTAGATTACACCAAAATATTAACAATCATGTAAGAAATATATTAATTTATATTTAAGTATATTTAAAAAATACCTTAAATAGAATATTATTTCATAAAATGTTTTCCATATCTTATCTTTTTATATAATCATAGATAAAAATAATTTTCAGACCCTTCTAGGGATGATTAAATTATCATGGATTTAAAATTAGATTCTTGGATATACATAACTATGATTATATCCAATGTAAAATGTAATATCATTAACTATATAACATGGAACAATGAATTTTGGAAGTTTGAGTATAAGATTCACTGATTGGGAAGCCCACTGAACAAGTCCATGAGTTGTAAGTTAATGCAGTTTGTATGACAAGTCTAACAAAAAACTTTCAAATAATAATATAGTTCCTCTGATATTGTCATTGAAAAGGATATATATCCTTAAAACTATAGTATTCTATTCCTATGATATTCTAAATCCTGTGGTGAGGGATTTTTGGATGTGATTAAATGGTTTGAGACATAATTAAATAATAAATTCTTAATGAAATCATAATTGGAATCTAAAATAAAGTACTGAATTATAAATTTATTATTAATAGGTAATTAATGGAATCAAATGTAAATCACATTTAATTTGCTTAATTTTTTGAAAAATGAATCCATTCACCACTTACAACATATAGAATTTGTATAGGTGATTGTGACATATACTATTTCAAGAGCTGAAGATTAATGTATTGGAATCACTTATTCATTATGATCCCTCTATAGTGGAATGTGAGAAGGTTCCAAATATATTGTAAAAATATTTATATATATCATTGGATGCCCAAAACCTCTTTTTCATCATCCATGACTAGTATTAATTATAATATTCTTGAAGGCGTCAATAATTACACATTATTACTTCATCTCTGTTATATAAATTGTGAAAAAAGTCAATGGGTATGAAAAACCTATAGACATTCTAATTTGTATGATTAGACAATCTATTCCAATAATGACATTTTACACTCAATATGATAGGCTATGTTGGGAATTTTGAATTTTTTTTACTTATACTGACCATAGATTTGGGAACAAACCTCATCGTCTCCTCACTTCTTTTGAGATTCACAATTTTTATAATTAATTTTTAAAAGAAAATTATTTATCAATCACACCCACTAATTTTGATGATTATTTTCAATGTTGATAAACATAAAAAACATAATTATCCATATGTCATAATGTTATAGAAAAACATAAGGAATGATAAAAAATTAATACGGTATGTTTAATCTATAAGCCTCATTTAAAATGTCAATTGAAGAAGAAAATTATCCAAAAACAATAAAGTTATGTATACTATATGAATTTCATGTTATAAAAATTAATAATGGATGAATAATTACACCATATATATGTAGCTAGGGTAATATTTGGGTATAATAATAATCATGTATAATTTGTGCATTTCACAAATTTGGGAATTCAATAAGACTTTTGGTTCATACATTTGTATGATAACATAGAAGAAAAGAGTAATTTTTAGAATTATTAATAGTGAGGTGGATCCTTGATCTACCAATAGAATGTAATAGAAATGCTTTATATAAGAGACTGTAATCTCATACTGCATATTAGATTTGGTTTAGTTTTTATGAATGTCACTATCTTCCCAGAATAACAAAAAGAATCATTAATATGGAAATTTTGTATATGGATGATTCAATTCCAGGATAATAAATAAATACTTATAACTTTTTAAATAAATTAAACTATATATTTTTATAATCTAAATAATGGTCATTAAATACTAGAATATATAATTATGTCTTGGAATATAATAATGAATCAAGTATATATAACTCATGTGATACCCAATTTTGGAATCATTGACTAAGTAACTTATATGAGATTCATTGTAAAATATTATATAAATAGTTTTATTTAAATTATTTTGAGTAGAATCCCATTGAAAATTTTATTTCCTTTTTACAAGTAGAAATGACCAAGGATTATTTTTGTAGAAAGGGTGAGAGATCCTCAATGCTTTTAAAATTATATTATATTGATGTGTATAGATTTCATTTTGAATAATTCAATGATAGATACTCATAATTCTTTTTGCAATTATTTTAGAAGATATTTATATATAAATAGGCTTAGGTATATTTTTTATTCAATTAATAAATTTAATATATTCAAAAATATGGTAGCTAATTATATTGGTGGGAGATAAATAATCATCGTTTGATAGAGGCTGGGAGTACCTCAATCTAGAGATTATCGATTATCTATATTTTTTTAGAAGTATATCATAATTACCTACACATTATAAACCATAGTAGAATTATACTAGGGAAAAATTTATTTTTCTCTATTAGACATAGAAATATTGATGATGAATCATGCATGTATTACATAATAAATTTAGGGAAACACATTGTAGTTAACCATGTAATACCTAAACTGAGTTCCAATAATGTTGAAAATATAATCCCATATGAGTAATACCATGTGTAGAAAACTATTCAATCATATATATTTTATGTGGATTAAAATTGTATATATAAGTTAAATACTGAAAAATAAATTCATTTTTGGCCTAATATACATCATTATAGGTTATTCCAATTAGAAAAGATTATATTATCTATTATATCTCTTATATAAGAAAAAGTATTAACTGAAATACAATTTATATTTTTAGAATGTTAATACATATCTAAATAATATTTTCGTAGTTAGAATGATATTAATAAATTTGACATTCCTGATAAATAATATTTTTAAAGGAAAAAAATTCTAAAACACATAGTGCACAACCTTCATCTAGAGAGATAATTGTTATATAAGAATACAATAGTGGTTAGAGAACATTACATAAATTATTATCTCATTCTATATAAGTTGAAATATAATTTTTTAATTAGTGATCATTTTAGAGATCTCCATGTGGTAATTATACATGAATTTGAGAGTGGAATACATGTATAAAAACCAAGTTTATATTTTAGTAGATTCGGCATTTTTTATAAATCAAATTGGAAAAAAAGTGTTTTCACTAGGAAAAATTATTTTAATGGAAATATAAGAAATTATGATTCTTGGTTGTTTGCTAATGGTTTCAAGGAACATCATAAAATTCACTATGATGAATCCTTTTCATATGTTTCTTTACTACAGAAATTAATAATTATTACTTCCAATATAGATGTCATTGATTACCAGATTTTGAAAACTGATGTCAAAACAAAATTTCATCATGGAAATTCTATAGAAGATATTCACCAAACAAAAACAATAGGGTTTTTGAATCCAAAATATTCTAATAAAATATGAATGATACATATATATATATATGGGATAATATAAGTATCAAGATTTAAATATCTCATGTTTTTACCATAGATAGAATCTACTTGGTTTTTGTTTTGAAGTCCCAATACAATATTTATGATAAAATAGCCTCTCTACATTGTTTTTTTACTCCATAAAACTTATATAAGCAATCTATTGGTTCTAGATTATTGTTCTTACCCACATATTGATCCAGTTTGGAAATGTGACTGTTGTTTAGCATATGAAAAAATATAATAAAAATATTATATTATTTACATTACTTGTGTGGGTGTTTCTACTAAAATTTATATATCACTTAATCAAATCCTATAGTGTTGAAATGAAGACCATGGTTGAATTTAGAACATGGGTATTAATTATGTAATGGCATAATACTTATTCGCATCACGTTTTTTAATAATATACAGTTACCAATGGTTGTAAATTGTTAAATAAATTAAATTAATATATTGAATTAATTTAATTTTGTACCCTCAATTGATGGATCCTTGTAATCATTTATTTGGTTTGTCTCCTAGGATGGCCACCCAATACTAGTGAATTGAGAGAGATATATCCTCATGATGGGGTTGACTATAAATAAACTTAGGATTGAGGATTTTAATCAAATGAACATCATTGTTCTCCGATCCCATGTAAATCAAAACTAAATTTTCAAATACATCACTTGTAATTGGATTCTACAACAAAGATCAATATATATTTTAGGTATGTGTTTCATTATTAATTTAATATCACAACATTAATATTTTTTAAATAAATACACTTCAATTTCATTAAAAATTAAACATGTATAAAAGAAAACCATGACCCTGTCACCTTTTGTTTTTTTTAAATATTTATTCTAGAATATAGATATTGTAAAATTAAAATTATTATTTATTTATTTGATCTAATTTTTTATTTATTTTTTGGATAAATAAATTTAATTCAAAAAAACATTGGATGAGTGGATTTTCTAGTGAATACAGAATATGTTTTTTGGAATATAATGCACCATCTAATCTAGATTCTGCAGTTCTAGAGTTTTTTGTGATAAACATATTACAAGTACATGTGGAATGTAAACCCACAAAAATTTAGTTTCAATTAATAATAAGCATGATTTATTTTATAACAGAAACTATTGTTTCTAAAATTAACATTGATTTAAAATAAAAATATTATTATTTAAATGTGACCATTATATTGAAACCTTTGAATTGGATGGAATAAATATGAAAAAAACATTACAAACTAGATGTAAAATGTTCATACTCAAAAAACCTAATTGATTAAAAGATAAGAAATTATTCATTAACATTTTAGGAATTCATTTTATTCCTCATAAAAATTTTAATAAATGGTTTTTATTTAGTTTTTTGTGAAAATATTATAATTAATTTTATAAATTTTCCAAAATTATATTTAATAAAAAGGTCTTTATAATGAAATTCTTCTTTAAAACCTGAATTTTAAATAATTACTCAGGACTATATTATAATAATAACCCTAAAAGAGATTTTGAGGTCTAGTGTGTTTGAAACAAGGTATAGAATAATTGAATTAGATAAGGAATACATAAATGAAAACATTAAAAAATCCTTTGGAAGGGCTCATTTTTACTCATTCCTAGTTCGCCTAATGAAAAATAATTTTTTGTTTACTATATTGTAATATATCAAACCCAAGTTCCACACACTGGTGCCCTGAGCCACATCACCACATGACCTCAACTGTGCCACCCCATATGCTAGAGGTTTCTGACTTGTGGCAAGGGTTGGGTAAGTTGATCATGGGGATAATATACCCTATTTTTTGTGTTATCGGAGTAATACACCAGAGGAAAAAAATAGTGTAAGTATATATAATCACAATCAAAACCAATATCACAAGATGACTAAAACTATTAATACACAATTAAAACCAAATAGCACATATTCCATGCTAAGTACGTGCCAAATATCAAATGAAATCCCAAATTTAAAGACAATGAAAACTCCAAAACAGGTCCAGAACCACATCTGGTCCCCTCATCAATGCTCTATCCCAACTTATCCATCTAACATAGGGACATTTTCCATAACATGTTCTAAAAACACAAAGTCTATTCAGTTACTAATCAGGAATCCTATGTATGGTTTGAGTATAACTCAATGTCGTCAAAAACGATTCCATTAATAATGTGTAAGTAGTTGTATAATGAAATAAGTACAATTCATAAATAAATAGTTATTGCATTATTATTTATTCATTATTTAAATATATTAACACCAGAGTTCCTAAGGTTACCCTACCTAAATATATGCATTGGATTATACCAGAGCCTAAAGTGTTCCCCAGGTAATATGATATATTAATTACTTCTTCCACTGACTCCTAAACTCGATGTATTCAAATTTGATTTTATATCTTAATAATGGGTCAAATCATGTCAGATTTTGAAGTATTATAATCTAATGCCATAATTCAGAGTATTCTATGGAATTGAACATCATGTCCATCCTCCCAATTATCAACATGAATAAATACCATCAGTGTAGATCGTTAAGTCTGACACCCCAAATCTCAACATGCATATATACCATTGGTGAAAGTAATCATTTATAGAACCCTATCCATTCAATAACCTAATAGATCTATCACTCCCTAGATCATCATGTCTATACCTCACTCAATATCAATACATGTATATTATTATTGACTGAAATCATCATGAATAACCCCAAAATTCCCTATTATTCTTGTGGATCAGTTTTTTTCATGACTGATTATCACATGTTTTGACATAATTACATCATCTTAGAATAAACTCATTAATCAATATATCACCAATAACAATCACGACATCCATTAATTCATACCAAATTTAAATAATCTATTTCTATTATCTCATTGGACAATTAATTAATCTTTTTATAAATGAAATATCATATAATTAATTCCCAAATAAAATTTTTCATTTTTATTATTTCAATATCTCATAATTAAATAACCAATTAATTTTTTATTACATGGAATCAAAATCCCACAATTAATTCCCAAACTAAATATCTCACATCATGATATCAATATCTGGAAATTTATTTCCCAATTAATTATCTCATATATGACATCTATAAACAATAATCAATTACACAATTAATTGCCCAATTCAACATCTGAATATCTCTTAATTAATACTAAAATTAATTAACATATACAAAACCTTTAATTAATTCTCCCATTCATTTTACATGTTAATCCCTATAATTAATTTACAATTAATTAATCTCATTCAATCCTAGAAATTAACATTCCAATTAGTTTTCCAGGTCACATTTCATTTATTAATCAATCAATTAATTAATCTATGTATTTAAATTATATTAATAGAACAATCCTCATTAAATAATTAACCAATTAATTTATCTTACTCATTCAATTGAATAAAAAAAATCTCCATTTATTAATTTTCCAATTATATTATCCATATTTTCATTTCAGTAATTAAAAAATCATATACCTTCCTTAGATTAATTAGTGAATCATTTGTTCTATTTATTTAATTCAATAATTGAATAATCAAATTACTCAAATTAATTCATTTTCCATTAATTAATACCATTATTTAATTCCAAAATTAAATACTCATCATATAAATATTAATTTATCGTTCAATTAATTAATTACATATTAAAAATTTCTAAATGTCAATTTAAATCATCAATTTATTATTATATCTCCATCAATTTAATAACCGTAATTAATTTCTCAATTAATTTTTTCATCTCAATAAATTTATTAAAAACAACAACACCACAAATTAATTATGCCTAATCAAAATTTCTCAATTCTGTAATTAATTTACCAATTATTTATTCATGTTCTAAAATCTTAAGAACCCAATTTCACATTTCCCTTAATTAATTATTTCAAAAAAATTATTAATTTAATAAAAAAATTAATAAAAAATATATATAATTTTCATAATTAAATACACATAATTTAATTACAGACTATGGGATTCATATTTCAGACCACTTACCTCAATAATGATGATGAACACTTGAAAACAAATCATCCCATCTTTATGCAGATCAACCACAAACACGAAGATGGACCTAGTCTTGATCTGAAACCTATACCCCTGCTGAAATAAAATATCATAAATCAAGATTTAATCCAAAAAAATTCAAGATCTAGATTCAACAAATCAGGATCTATATCCATTAATCTTAGATCTAGATTCAAAAAATCAAGATATGGATCTAATAAACCTAGATTTAGATTCAATAAAACTCGATCTAGATCCAATAAAAAGATAAACATATTTACTTTATCAAGAAATTAAATCCTATGATAAATATGTATCTAAATGTGACGAACGACCATACATGAGAGGTGAATAAAAGGGGTATGGTCCAAAGAGGAGGTGCATGGAGGAGGTTCTGTCCAAGGTGGTGGTGTGTGGGGAATCTACTGAAAATAAGGATGGATTCTAAATCCCTATAGTGGAGGAGAAGTGATCCTGGAGGATTAATCAGTGGTGGAATTGTGAATTTAATATATTGGATTTCATAATTACACAATGTGAATTCTCATTTCATGTCCGGTAAAATTTGTGACATAACTCAATATTGTTGAAGTAAATCCAATTATAACCCTTTAAAAAAATAAATAATGATTAGATAAGGTTTAATAACAAATCAGGAAATATCGAAACATGGTGAAAGATAGTTACATGAGGTGTAATATACATTCGTGATATTTAGACACATGGAGAAAACACCATTTGTTACAAGTAGACATCTTATAAAAAATAGTTACAAGAAGTACAAATTTTCAATGTTGTAATCTAATTAAATAAGATAATTAAAATCAAAAGGACAACAGAAAACAATTTTTTATGTGAATTTCCTCCATAACGTGTATTTTTTCTTCAACTAGAACACAAAAATTAATCCTTTTCTACCCTAAGAAATGATGCGATATTATATTCTCCCCAACTAATAACATCTCATCCTCAATATGTAGTCCTAATAACCTCTATGATTAAATTTTAAATAATTTCAGGTCCCTATGACCTCTTATCTACTTCTCTATCAAAAGTTTCATCCCAAACTCATTCCTATGTTCCCTCAGAATATAAAATATTGGCATAGTGTTTTCCTACAACACCTTCCCACAGCGAACCTACACAAGTATTAGATGCTCATTAATGGAAAAATTCATCTCAAGGTCATCTTCCACAATATAACAAAATAGTTTTTCACCTCACTATTCCAAAAAATCGCAAGAACACGCTCCAACATTGGAGCTGAGCCCTTCTATCCAAATCATCCTAAAAAGGATGTACATGTACTAACCTAAAGTCTCACCCAACCATTCTTCAAGAAATTTAATCATTCAACTTATTGTAATTATGATTCCACAACGTTAAACCAATTTTCTTTCTCCACGCTCATAATACTGACAAATTTTTATCCACTATTAGACCATTGTTAACATTGTTCTTTAATGAAACTGTACCACCATGGTTTTTATCGACCTATTATCAATCTGGATAAGATCATATGTAAACTATAGATGGTCTACCTCACACCATCCAGATCCACATGTGTATAATATCATAAGAAAAAAAATTTAAGGGGCCTCATTTCCAGCAAATGCATATTTGGGTAGCTAGGATTAATGACAAATATTTTTTAATGTACCCAAGATGACATTAAGGTATGGGGTATTATCTCAACTAATTAATATCAAACTAATAATTAATCATTTAAAACCACAAAAAATCGTCTATAAAAAATGTTACCACCCACTATAGAAACATATTTACCTATAAATATCATGGGTTTCCCTACCGGCCAACATCCCACCTCACTTATCCAAAAACTAGATGGTCCCTCTCATAACATACAACTAAGATCTAAAACTAATGAATTATCACAACCCAAACTAGCCACCTCAAGGTAAGAAAATTAAAAATAAAATAATTCTATTTTCACAAAATCAACACATTAAGGAAGAGGGATTGACAAAAACCAAATCTTGTTTTCCCCCTTTTTCTTATCACCCTGTCAAAACTGAGGCACTATCTCTTACCTTAACAATACTATTTCAAGGTCCTTGTTAAAATCACAAAACACATTATCATTATTCATGTTTCCCAATTAGACACACATTTATTCCCATGTTCAATCATTAAATTTTTTTCAATTTCATGTTAGGTGCCCATTTCATTTGAATTTCACATGTAATGTAAACAGTTCATGTTTAACAACTTACCTATAACATTTTTTCCATTGTGTGACAAATATAATTCATGTCACAATAACCATGAGTTCCATGAATGATTCATGTATAATTAACTATTTTTCCATTCAAGTCCTTGATTAAATCTTATCAAATCTCAAATGAAATAATCACATCACATTACTTGAACATCACACATGGTGAAATAACATTCAACTATAACAACAAACAACAATAACATCAATCCCACATTAGGTACTTGGTTTTTCATTTTTACATTGGGTAGATAATCTCATGCATGAGCTCATAATTATGCCATAAATCTTCCTAGTCCCGTGTCTACCTTTTCCAAAAATAATGATAAAATAATAAGAAGAAGAAAGATATCCTCTAGTATAACTCAGTAACATCCTGGCATAGGGGCTACGCACCGGTGCCCTGATCCAGACCACCACATGACCACACGTAGGTCTCCACGTATGATAGAGGCTAATGACTAGTACTGAGGGTCTGCTAAGATGCTCATGGGGAGACTATTCCCATTTTCCATTAGTCAGAGTAATATATCAGTGGAAAATAATAAAAAATGTAGAATAATATATAATCATAAACAGTATCAATATCACAGGATGACCTAAAATGGAAATAAATAATCAAAAGTATACAGTAGATATTCCCTGATAAGTATATTCCAAGTATCAAATAAAAACAAAAATATAACGACACTAACAACTCCCAAGAAGGTATCTAACTAGGTCTGGTCCCATCATCCATGCTCTCTCCCAACTCATATATTTATCATAGGGCCTTTGAACATAACAAGTCCAGAAAACACAAAGTCTATCAGAGTACCAATAAAGAAGCCTGCGTAGGGTGTGATTACAACTCAGTAAAGCATCACCAATGGCATCGAAAAAAATTTATTCCTAAAATATATCCAGTTTAATAATTAAATAATTACAATTCATAAATAATAATTTATTATATAATCATTAATTATAAATTTAAATACATTTAATCTATGTTTCTTGAGGATACACATACCTCAATACTAGCTTCAGCTCATTCTGGTGCCTAAAGTGTTCCCAAGGTAATATGAAATCTTAATTACTACTTGAAATCAGGTAAGAGATCAAAGTATTCATAGGTGATAAAATATATCAGTACATGATTCGACTTGTGCAGGAGTTCAAGGAATTCTCATGTGAGGCCATAACATAGAGTATTCCTTAGAATGGAACATCATGTCTATCCTCCCAAATCTCAACAAACATAAATAAAATTGTGGAACAACATCATGTCTAACACCCTCATCCTCTACATGCATACATATAGTTTGTGTAAATCATCATTTCTAACACCCAATTCTCATTTGTGTTCACATATCTCTAGTGTATAACATCATGTATAGCAACATATCCAATCAATAACTTGACTAATCTATCCCTAGCTATATCATCATGCCCAGACCTCATTTAACAACTATACATATATATCATCATTGACCTAGATCATCATTTTTTTTACCCCAATTCTGAACAAAGTTTTTATATAACTTCTCATAACAACATCACATGTATATCATTAGAACATGTTTTCACATCATCACATCAATTATGATTAACAAAATAGCTATTTATATCAAAAATAACCATCCTGACATCATTTAATTTATTAATAAATTAATTAGTCCAAGTATATTATTTAATTTGACAATTAAATAATCCTTCCACAAAAAAATATCCAATAATTAATTCACCAATTAATTATTCAAACACACAATCTCAATGTCTCACAATTAATTCACCAATTAAATATTCATTTCATAGACTAAATATCCCCTAATTAATTTCCCAATTAATTATCTGAAATCATGATATCAATATCCCCTAATTAATTTTCCAATTAATTATATCATTTCCAAACATATATATCCTATAATTAATTCCGTAATTAATTACTGATTTCAATAACTCTATAGTATATAATTTATTATACAATTAATTAACACATATAAACCCTTAAATTAATTCTCCAATAAATTTTCTATTTCAATCCAATTAGTTAATTTACAATTAGTCAATCCCATTCAATACCTTTAATCAATTCACTAATTATTTTTTCATATCACATTCTATCAATTAATTAACTAATTAATTAATATATCTATTCTAGTTTAATTAACATAACAATCCTTTTATATTATTTCACCATTTAATTAATCCAAATCACTCAATTACAATGACACAACAACCTCTACTAATTAATTCGTCAATTAATTAATCCCTTTAGTTAATTCAACAATTACATAATCACATAACTCCTATTAATTAATTAATCAGTTAATTAATTCGTTTATGTAATTAAATAATTATATAATCAAATTAGTCACAAAAATTAAGTAATAATTTAATTAATACCATTCATTAATTCTACTATTAAATAATAACAATATAACCCTTAATTAATACATCAACTAATTAATTCTATCTCAAACATTTCAATACCCCAACTTAAATCATCAATTAATTGTTGTATCTCAATTAATTAAATAAACCCAATTAATTTATCAATTAATTTTTGTATCTCTATTAATTCAATAACCACAATTAATCCATTAATTAATTTTTCAATCCCAGTTAGTTTAAAAATCACAACAACTCCAATAATTAATTTTAATATTAATTATACAAAATCACAATTTAAAAATCTCATAATTAATATAACAATTAATTATTTGTGGTATAAAATTCCATTATCATAATTTCACATTTCTAATAATTAATTAATTCCACAATAAAATTAATTTAATAAGAAAATCAATTTATTAATATCTAATAGAAATTATATAATTACATAAACATTATTTTATTCAAGACTATGTGATTCAAATTTTAGACCACCTGCTTCAAGAAATGTGATGATCACTTGCCAACAGATAATACTAATTTGAAGAAGATCAACTAGAAATGTGATGATGAATGTAGTATAGATCAGAAACCGTAATCCGTAGTTAAAACAACAAAGCTATAATTAATATATATCTAAATCCAACAAGCCTAAATCTATATTCAACAAATCTCGATTCAATAAATCTAGATATCGATCCTGTAATAATAGTTATAGTTCCAATATATATTAATCTAGATCCAATATTAGATAAATATATTTGTTATTTAAAGGAAGGGGGGAGGAAGAGAAACCTGGATCTAAAAAATAAGATCACCACTACATGGGAGGTGGGTGGAGGGGGTTTCATCAAAGGTAGAGGTGCACAAAGAATATTTTATCGAATGTAGATGTGTTTAGGGTGTTTTTGGAAAAGAGGAGAGGGTTATAAGGACCTATATAAGAGGATAGGTGAGTAAGGAGGTTTTTTAGTGCTAGAATAATGTATTTAAAATAATAGGAACCATAATTACACAACATGAATACCCATTTCATGTCAGGTAAATGTTGTGAATTAATTCACAATTTTTAAATAAATTTCATCACAACCCTTTAAAAAATAATTACTAAATTTAATGTAATCTACTTTCGTGACAAGTAGAATCATGGTGAAAGAAAATTACTGGGGTTCTAATATAAATTCTGGACATGTTATCGTATGGTAAAAACTACTTTTGTGAATGGTCGACAATGTAGTGAAAACTAGTTACAAGGGTTGTAAATTTTTATTGTTGGGAATTAATTCAATATTTGAATTAAATTCACAAGTTGTATCCTAAATAATTCACATTGTGAATTGGGTCCATAAAAGGTAATTTTTATTTATCTATAACTGACCACATAATCATATTCCACCCTAGAAAAGATGTGATATTACATACATCAATTACAACAGTTGATTTTAAATAATATTAAGGTATAAACAAAGGAAGTAGAACATGAATGATTATCATCGTAAAATAGAGGCATAAATTGGGTGAATAATAATATATTCATGATACATAAAATAAAAATATGGGTAAATAAAATGAGACATTATTAATAATATCACCAATGTTTATTCCCATGTTGTCACAAAAAATCATTACAATGGTTATTTCCATGGTGTCACGAAATTTGTTACCTATAGTGATTTATTATTTATTTAATGAATTGGAGTAATATTAAGGACTACCCTTCATATTTATTAATTCATTTAGGCTACATAAATCATAATAAATCCATTCATTTCTAACCTTTGGAATATAAAGAATTACCTCTATATAATATAGTTGGGTTGATAAAAGTTTATAGAATTGGAATTCACGTAATTTATAACCCATCGAAGGTAATATTGGTATTTTAAATGTATATACCATATCGATAAGTTATGATTGAATCTATATAAATACCCATGTAAAAGTAATAGGTTTGGGTATTAAAAATATAAATACAAATTATGAAAAAGAAATAAACTTTTGAAATGTTTTAGACAACATGGTTTTATATAGTGTGGAATAAGGAATGGGAATAATGAGAAGGAATGGTGTTCGACCATTGAAAAATTATTTGTGTAATGATATGTGGATTATAATTTTTTGAAAAAATGTGAACAACAATTAGACGATATATGCAAAACAAGGTACATGATTTGAAAATAAGAATATGAGAGTTCCCTTTCCTTGTGAAATACCTCCTTAAGCATGGATAGGGAAATGATGGGATAGTGGAGACACCATGTAGGGACTTCAGTAATTTTAAAAGAGAATAATGTCATGGAAATGGGATTTAGTGTGGATAGTAATGAGAGGATTAATGGATATTTATTGTAAAATAGGTGGAATTGTTTAATAATAAAAAAATATTGGCCTTGAAATTCCATGTTGTTGAAAATGAAAAAACGTTAGCATAATAAATATTTTTCCACATAGTTCTAGAAATTAATTTCATGTTTTATAATATATAATTCAATTGAACTAAAATCCAATTTATATATTACTTTGTCCCTAGAAAATTAAATTTTCATCAAAATATAATTATTAATTTTTTTATTTTTTTTTGACTTTGGAATATCATTTACATGATTGGAAATTTATTTAAATACATAAAAATATATAATATGGATTAAATTATATATTTAAATTCTAGGATCTATTTTTATAATTCATTACATTTTTGTAACATATTTATGAATTTATAAAAAAATTTGAAAACAAAAAATGGGAAAGGGGTGTGAAAGTGGTATAGGGAACTACAACAAGGGGAGGGGTGGTGATGGACCAAGGAGGGATCATGAAGTGGTAACAGTGAGATATTGAGATGTAGTGGGGAGGGTTTGGTCAGAGAGTGGTATAAAGGGGAATGAGGAGTGATGGAAAGGGTATTAGCAAGCAGTTCTAGTGATGGATTTAAATATTGGTTGAGAGGGCTCATAGTTAATGTTGTTCTTAGGGGAGATGGGGATCAGATGGTGTAAATAAAAGATCCCCTTTTATTATCAATAAATACATTATTAGATGTTTTTAAAAACTCACAAATAATAAAACACTCATAAATGTTTCTTTTGTTATAGTGTTGAATTTTTCAATCTATAAGTCCATCAAATAAAAACATGTATTATTTGGCACTTCCATTTGAAAAATTAAAAAAATTCAATTTCTAATTTTTTTTTTCAAAGGGGATATATTAATTTCTCCCCCTTTACATTATTTCCAATACATTCTTCAATACTTTTCATTTTTATTTTTCCCGCGAGTACATTGGGAATATCTAAACTCTATTTCAACATTGTTACCACACCACATTATCTATTCATAACTCCCAATGTCTTGGATTTATAATGAAATTTTTATATGGGATAATAGTCCACCAATGAATCGATCAATATTTTCTTCCAAATAAATGATAAATCATGAAGTGTATCAAAAAAATCATTGTAATTTTCATCATATAATTCCCAAAAAATTTATTGTCTCTTTTTTTTAACTCAAATAACCCACTTTCAATCATGGATGATAGGGCACAATGATAATACTTGTTGATAATAAATTCTTTGAAGTCATCCCATTCTCGGGATTCCACCTAAACCCTTGGCATTGTGATCATGATTAGTTCACATCACCGATCAGCTTCATCCCCTATGTGATATGCTACCATTGTGATCATCAATTTCATTGAGAAGAGGAGTATATAAAATATCATTTCTAAAGTATTGATCCATTTTTGGCCATTATATAGACATTGGTTAACCAGAAAATCTGTTTTCATTGATTAAAGAAGGGTTCAGCTACTAGTTGATACTTCTATGGTGATTTTTGATGTTTCACAAGGGTCGAGATTGTTTTTATGACATGAGTTAACATGTTCATCATCATCATAATATATTAAACCCCAAAGCCCCCATATTATTATGTTCATCATAAAATTTTACAATACAATAATTATTTTGATGATTCCCTCAATATCCTAGATGTTTTCTAGATGGAAAAAACATAAGTGATAAATTTATTACTATTTTGGAACTTTATCATAAAAAATATAATATAATTATTAATACAAAAATATAAAATATCATTATTTTAGAATTATAAAAATCATTTATAATAAAATATTATGATTAGATATATGTCTTTATTAATGGATACAAAAAATCATTGGATTTCCCAAAAAATATATTCATGTAATCTCAAACTAATTATAAAATAAAGCATAGTTATCAATCTTTAGGTGATGATCGAGTTAGTATATAATTCACCATTTTTTTTATTATTAACCCTTCGTACAACTATTCTAGATCAACATCCACTTTAGTCTATATACAATGATTTCATTTCATGGAAACCACTCACTTTAAACATTACTAAAATATATGTTTGTTTTCCAATATATAGACTTACTCATGCAGTTTTCAATAATATTTTATATTCCTAATTTAAACTAATATTTAAATATTTACTATGATGACAACAAGGATTTCATTCATTTTTAATACACTAAATTAATTTAATTCCATTACAAAACATTACATTAATAACTTTGAAGGATCTTTTGAGGTTTAATGTCTTGAAAAATATTTACATGTTACAAGAATTAATAATGTAAAACCTAATCATAAATTTTTTTCATCATTTTAAATGGTTCATTTTGTATTTCATCTTAAGAGTCATCCACTATGGAAAAATGGTAATTTGTAAAGAGGTATTTACGATATAGAAGGGTCTAGTCACAAAAAGTCAGTCAGGAGGGAATATTTGCAACATGGTCCTCTTCCCATCGAAAATAGTTACTTATTTCGATGGAGTTATTCTCACCATAATAAAAGGTGTCATGCAAGTTGTGCACCAAACCATGGGAATGGTATTTACAATGGTCATAAGAGCCTATCGTCAGACCATGGGAATGGTATTTATGAAAAACTATTTTATCATTATGTTTTGATGGCTTATTTTACCAATGAAATTTTTCATTAATAATGATTTAGTTTAATAAAAAATAATTCATATTTTTAATCATTATTTAATAATTTAATAAATTATCAATCTTTAAATTTTCATTAATGAATAGTGACTTTGTTGAATATTTTGTCAAAATTTTATAGGAAAAATAAGTTATATGAGGATAATATTATGATGTGAGTGTTCAGAATCATACATAAACATTCTTGTATCTCATTATATTAGTTTAATTATGGAATCTCATTTAGATATTATAAAATATGTCATTTTTACACTTTTATTATTTGAAAAATAATTTCAAATATTTTATGTAATGTTATATTCCAAAATTTCCCTATCTGTATTTTTTATCAATAATTTTTTACGTGAAATAATTAATTTGAAAAACCTTATAAAAGTATTTTTTAACAATTAAAATATTTTTTAATGATGATAATTTATAGTTAATTTTTAGTGATGAAATAACTACATTAAATATTTATTTAAAACTAATATCATGCATCTGAAAGAAGAATAAAAATCATGTAAATGAATTTAATACAATAAATATTAAAAAAATTATGATGGGTATGGTTTTTGAAAAATAAATTGTATAAATATAATTTATTAGTTTTATATTGAAAATTATATATTCAAAATAAATTTCTTCATTGATTTAGTAATGTCAACTATATGAGTTATCACAAAAATAATTCTAATCATATCTTATAATAAATAAAAATTTATTAAAAGAAAAAAATCGTAATGCTATTATCTTCAGCCATGTAAATGAAATATAGTCTATACTATCATCTGTTTTCGACTTATGTGTCACGTTTTCATTTATAGTAACATTCATAGCCCCTAAAAATGAAAAAAATGATATTATGGTAATCAAAAAATGGTTTAACAAAGAGAATGAAAAAATATATATGGGATAAAATATAACTTTGACTTGTAAAAAATTTATTTTGTGAGAAAATAAAAAACATATATTAATCCTAGAATTTTATTTTTTAAAATTCAGTAAAAATTACATATTAAAATTAATTTATATTAATTTAATACATTAATTTTTTCAATGGGCACCCCTTTATACTCATATATCTGGAAAACACATTTCCTCCATTCTCAATACTTATTGTGCCACTTAATGAACCCAAAACATAAAAAAAATATTTACATACATATCTACATTATACTACTTCTTGTTTTATTTTAATAACATCATTTGTTTCAATAAATAGAGATACAAATGAGTTTCTCTAAATAAGTGGTAATCATCATAAGAAATAATTTTCATTTTATTTCTTCTTCAACGTCCACCATTTATATCCTAACCATTTATATATAAAAAAATTTAATATATTCCAAATAAAAAGTTATTATTATGTTATGTTCATAGACTTATTAATCAAATTTTATCATTTAATATAAAATAAAAGTTTTAATCTTTTACGTGTGAACTACCACCTCAACGTTGTGATACAACTCATTTTCCTCCGCATAATAATGTGGTTTTTTATAATGATGGATTTAACAAATGAATTTGATAAATATGATATTATTATTGTACTAAAATAGGGAAGTATTATTTATCATTCTATTATTCCATCTATCATATAATGGATTTATCACTCGTGCAGAAGTACGGACTGCCACATATATGAAGTTAATTAATTCGGTTTTCATCAAAATTATATATGAAATTTTATTAAATTGTATATGAAAATTACATATTAAAATATTCACATCGTTAAAATTCTTGTGATGTGGAATCGATAATCAAAATATTATGAGAAAATTTCTATACTAAAACAATCATGGAAAATCAAATAGCTAACATGTAGAAACATGGATTTTAATGATGAATTATATATAAATTGGTGTTTAAATGTAAATTTTTTTTCATGTATGATATTATAAGTTTGTATAGTATAATTTTAGAAAACTATAATACATCTAAATTTAATATACAATATTTAGTTAAATTACTAATCTAGTCGGATAGAATGTAAGGGTTCTTCATGTAAATATTCTTTCATTTAGACATGTTTGATGTTATTCACCTATATAAATTTTTGACTTGTAACTACTGACCCTTTTATTTGTTGTATCATTAATATATTTATTTTAATTTTATTTTTAGTTTAATGTTATGTTATTTCATTCTTATGGGTTACAATTATGAATTTACCAAAGTGGTAATTGTTTCAGATAAAATCACATTTTCAATAATGATTGTCAGCTCGAAATTTTCCTTGTGGGAAATTACGTGAATCGTATCCGTTAAACAACATATTTGTAATTTTATATGATTTATTTTAAAATAATACCTATAAGACCCTTATATTGAAGTAAATTTCATATTTATTATGTGTTATTAACAATTTTAATGCTTGGGTTATGTTTCACTAGTTTATGGAGTGTTTTATATTATTTTGGTAGTGTTATTGGTGGTTCAAAATTTGAGCATGGGTTTTTAGAAACCACGAACTATCACTATAAATTATCCAATTTATGATTTGAGTTATTTGGATGGCACACAATTGATGCACAATGTGACCAAAATGTGTGATTATCCAGGTAAAATCCTTAATGTTGGAAGAGGAGGAAGAGAACATTTTGCATAGAATTTATCAAAGAGTGTACAAAAACTATGTGACTGAGTGTAATCCCCAATCAATTAGCTCTAAATTAAATAAACAATATAGTAAACCCTTGTCTCACTCTATTTGGGATGTATTAGCATGCACAGGGTTAGAGATCATTTTGATAAATCATGTGACACTACACCAAAATTGGACTTTAGTGGTGGTTTTTTTAACCACTGCAATTTTTTTTAATAATTTATAGGGAGTGTTTTATTAAATACCACAACCAAACCTTTTATTTTTATCACACACCGGACAATTCTCCCCCTAACCCTTACACACCTAACCCTCGTGATCCACTGACCACCTGAATTTCTACTAGTACCGACCCTCACCACTGGTCCCAACCCTCGTTGCCCATCACCATGCCTTTCCACTCATCGATTCCCCTCACAGATGGCCCCAACCCTCGCCCCCAACCCATACCAACACCACCGCTCATTGTTCTTCCTGACATAACTACTCACCTCCCCTCTCTGCAATGCCCAATCTAGAACCTCACCTAACCTCACTATTGGAAGGTTTTCAATTACTATTTTATAGGATTCATGTGAATTCATATATCAGGATTAGAAATATATGATCACATTCTATTATTTTAATATTTTTTGTTTAAAACTATTCAGATTATTTATTTCATTTATTATATAATCTATTAATTTTATAATTTTATTATTTGATCAAGTGAAATATTTTTTCCATGCTATTGTGATATATTGTTTCATCACATAGCTGAACTGGTGCATATTGTTATACATATATATATGACTTTGAACAATTTGGAGGGATGAAGGATCTTGTATATTATTAATATGCATATACATTTGGTTATGGGTAGGCTCCAAAAGAACATTTGAGTGAACATATATATCAATGCATATCTTCAATAATTTATTTGGTTTTCATAATTATTACTAAAAAATTTGAATGACTCCTCCCTAATGGAGTCTTATGGGACCAAAATAAAACATCGTTCATGATACTAATATTATGGACGATTACAATGTCCCACTGACTGTGGTGTAGGAAGGTGTATTAGAGTAAGATAATATTCCATATCTAGTAGTGTAGGAGGAGAGACTACCTTATTTTGAAGTCCATTCCACTATTCATGCCCAAGGTGGAGGGAAGTCACTTTTCGTTATTGAATCATCCAGATATTACATCTCCAACATCAACCATCCCTCCAAGTAATTGGGTATTTGTACAATTTCTAGAATAATATAGAATATATATAATTATACACTCAACATTTTTCCTCATCAATTATGCTAGATGAGTTTTGTATTAGTTGAATAAATCTTATGTGGCAGTGTTTCAATTTCCTTAACTAACCAGTGTGAAATGTATATATTCAAATTTATTTATTTCTCTTCATCTAAGGAATAATATGATGGTGGTACGTGGTTCCTCATTATAATTATCAGATTAATATAATTAAATTGATTTCTTGAACTCATGGTGTCTTCTTTAGAGCAGGTCATTTCTCCATTCAAGGCCTCATTAGCATGTCCCATGAGGTCATTATCATTCTCAAATAAAAAAATTCAATGCTGATATCCATGATGTCAATTGTTTCATAATACACATCATTGATCATTTCCCAATTCTTCTTAGAGTAAAATCATTTCACTTATATTACCTGACCATTCACAATCTCTCTATTCACTACAACTGTCCACTATAAATGCCAATGGTGACTCCATCCATACATGAAAAAAATTACATAAATTAAAATAAATATGGTAAATAAAATAATAAATATATATATAAAAGGGTATATTTCAATAACACAACCATTAACATCATCAATCCTAAAATCCACTAAATGAATCAAATGATACCAATTGTATGCATTTAATAAACAAGAGTATCATGATATAAGCTAAATATTATTGAGAATAATGCTTTTCCTTAAACTAATTAATGACATTGTATTGTGATACATTTTTCAATGATTTTGTAAAAGTATGTTTTTTTTAAATTGGCTTCAAAATATATTTTTCCTTTTAGTTTTTTAATTGAATTTAAATGTATAATTTAACTCTATTCCACATTATTTTCCCACCAACTAGACTTTCTTCATTTCAATTATCCTTTTTAAAATGATTTATTATTTACCACTTTTATTTATAGAGGAAAACCTTATCTAACATATTTAAATTTTATTAAAATAGTATATATGAATATATTTCTTTCTATTTAGTAATATTTCTGTTTTTCTTATTTTTTTTATAATGTGTAGGAACATTATTATAGAAATGTATAAAATCTGAATCACATTACAAAAGAACCCACCTCAGTATTCAATGGTTTTGGAGGAGTATTATGTTTTTGAATTAAAAAATCAATCTTTTGATGGGAGAATAAGATGTTCATGTCCTAAATGTAAATTTATAAGATCATTTAAGAGATGTGAATTTTATGAACACATTATATTGAAATAATTCCCTACTCAATATTTTTTTTTTGATTTGGAAGAAGAATCAAACGTTATAGAAAGGTTTAGCACTGATGTGAATCCACATAATAAGCTCTCAAATTAATCTGCAGTGGAAAATGAAATGAAAAACCTTATAAATGATGCATTCAAAATTTCCAAAAACCAACATAGACATCAAAACATATCATAAGAAATATTTGAGGGTGATACAAATAGCAATGTTATAAGTGATGTTTTGAATATTGAAAGACAATCATATTAGGATTTCAACATATCATTGGATACTCTTCTGGATTATGTGGTGACTAATGTTAGAGAAAAAATCTCTAAGAAGACATATGCATTTCAAGGTTTAGTTGATTATGGAAATAAAGATTTATTTAGTTGATGATTGAAATATTCAAAACATTCTTTTCTATTGAAGTTTTAACATATCAAATTCATATGTGGAATTATAAATATGGTGATGTCTAAAATATTGTAATTGTTCCATGATGTATTTCATGAAGGAATTATCCCATATTTTTTTATGATAAGAAACAATAATTAACATGATTGGTCCGACATAAAAAAATACATGCATGTCTCAATAATTGTATGATTTTTTTGGGAGAGGATTCAAGCAGATAAGATTGAAAAAAATCATATTATCGATGGAAGTATATGGGTGATGTTGGTAGTGTAAATCAACATACCATCATAATGAAGAAGAAATGTAACATTCATAAAATGGTTATGTGTTACTTTCTATTAATTCCTTTATTGTAATGATTATTCATGTTTTCAAAAACTGCAGAACACATGAAGTGGCATTTTTTGGATAATAACATTGATGGATTAATGTGAAATCCAAGTAAATGAAAATCATGATATAAAATGGATTAATTACATCCCATTTTATCAATTATTCCAATAAATGTTGATTGGTTTTAGTAGCCGATGGATTCATCCTATTTGGGACATTGAGTAGCAGATATTGCATTTGGCTGGTTATTTTGATCCCTTATAATCTGCCGTCATGAATGTTTATGAAAAAGAATCTTTTATCAAATCGACGATTGTTCATGAAAAAATGCCTGTAAATGATGTTGACATATACATTAAGGCTTATAATGATGAATTTTAGGAGTTATATGGAAACAAAATTGAGACACATGACCGATATTATAGAACAATGTTCAAAATGAAATCTACTCTAATGTTGACCATTACTGACTTCCTTGTACAGGAGAATTCAATCGGTTGGAACACATACATGGGATTAGATTATCCTATTTATAACAATGATTTTGAGCCTAAATGGTGACCTCAGAGTAGAAAATAGTGAATCTTATGTAATTAATTAAATCTTGATGCATCTTATAGATTTTGGATGAAAAAGTTAAAATTCAATGTTTTCATTGATCATAGACCATCTATAAAGTTGTTAATAGGTTCTTAAATATTGGCACGACATGGAAATGTTCAATAATAATTTTGGATGGTGCATAATTCGAATGATAGTGGGAAATGAGTTCTATGTTCATCATCATGTGAAATCTGAATGCAATAATGGATGAAAAAAATATATTTTTCAAAATTCTATATTGGGAATTTAATTTATTGAGGCATAATATTGATGTGATGAACATTGAGAGTAATTTTTGTTAAAATTTGATCTTGAAAGTGATTAATGAGTATGGAAAGTCAAAGTATCATATAAATTCTCCGAAATACTTACAAAAAATTAACATAAAGCATGATCTTTGTCAAGATGTGAATAGAAAGTATGATCTATCAATTTCTTCAATTTAAATTAGGGATAAAGATACATTCCAATGATTTTCAAAACACTTGAATGTATTATATACTCATTCAAGTAACATCTAAAGGTGTGTTGAATTAAATCATAATAGTTAACATGGATTACAAATACATGATTCAAAATATTTTATTACAGTAGTTACTACCATTGGCATAGCCTGCATTATTATCTAAAAAGGATACTACTGCTGTACTAAAATTCTACGAATTTTTTAGACAACTATGTTCAAAACCTCTAAATCAATTTCATAGTGACATCCATCAATATAGATTTTTATTGACACTTTGTGCAATGGAGATGATTTTCCTTCGTGGTCTTTTACTATCATGAAGCATTTAACTATACATTTGGTTGAGGAATCTAAATTTGGAGGCCCCGTTCATTATCGATTGATCTATCCAATTGAGAGGTACTCAATTTATATGTTTTTTAGTTAAGTAATAATTTCTTCACACATTATTACATACATAATTAATTTTTTTATTTTCATTCATAGATATATTTCTTGTTTGAAATCATACATGAAACATAATTCCAAACCCGAAGACTCTATTTTTGAAGGCTATTGGGTAAATGAGTGCCTTACATTTTTTCTCAATACATGGATGATATGGATACAAGATTTAATTGAGTTGGAGTTGTTCATTATATATTGAATCAAAATAAAAATACGTGGGAAATCAAAAATCATTCCTAATATTGGCCGATCAGTTGGGAGGACCTCAATTGTTACACTAAACGAAATGGAATTATTATTGGTACACAGATATGAGATACTGTATAGTGAAACTAAAGATCCATTTTTTGAAGAGTTGTTGATACAAACTAAATGAGTAATGGGAGGATGAACACAAAATGAGAATGATATTTAAAAAGCGGTTAATAATGATCTTTTTGAATAATTTTCATGTTGAATATGTTCATAAATATTTTAATCAATTTGGATATTAGGTTGATATATATATTTTGTAAATCTAATCATTGTATTTTGATTTTTTAGATCCTGAATAAGTATAATATTGAATAGTTGTTCGTATACTTAATGTTTCTTACTCACGGTATTCTAGAAAAAACAAGAATGTTTGACACATACAACATGAATAGATTTACATACCATATAGTAAAATGGGAAGAGTGTATGAAAACATAGAATAGTTACCTAATAATGTTTACTAAAGTGGGAAAGAATTGAATGTTGACTGATATTATCGAAGTATACTAAAATTGGAATTTATAATTTGATTTATTCAAAAGAAATTTTGATGATATTATCAGGGGTGTCAAAAGAGATTTATTGAAATTTACTTTTGTGACCTTTTCTTGCTTGATTGACATTCGTTACCATGAACTACATGATCTGTATATCTTATCATTGAAAGAAAAAATGATATATTATCGAAAATATGTCATGGATGAATGGTGGAGTGTATATTCTAAAATAAAACCAAGAGTCTTGAATAATATGGTTAATGAAGTTAATGATTTGACCTCTGACATTGAATCCCATCAGCAGTAAGAAGATGACTTATTTTTCCATCATGATATTGAAAATAATAGTCTAGCACATGATGATGAAGAATAAAAAGAAATGATAGAGTAGGAAGATGGTATGATTTAAGGAGAAAATGATTTTATGTGTAGTTATCCATTCATTTTCCAACCACTTATGTCATTTGAATAGTAATTCATTAACATTGTTAGGTATATTTTTTTGTTATTACTACTCATTTATTATAAATTCTGTTTTTTTGACATGTTATTTTGGAAATATATGTTCTAAATGTAGTTTTATTTGACTAAATTAATGGAATTACAATAAAGAGGTGTTATAATGATTCCATTTGACTCTCATTAGATGTTCCACCAACCACACCAACATATTGTGATCTTTATGTCTCCCTCCATACATTATCTAAGAAAAAATACACTTCCCCCCGCAACGTCTCTTACAACCTCTGTCATCTTCCCATCAATAGCTTAGTTGATTCCTTCCCATTCAACATCCTCAACAGTGAGGGAACACGACACCACTCATAGTTCTTCATAGTGATATTAGATAGTGATTGTTATAGGTAAATATTTTAATATGAAAAAATGTATTGAATTTTTTTTATACTATTAATTTTTTTCTCAAATAATATGGAATAAATGCTACTACAGAGAAAAATATAAAATGTTTAAATGTATGGAATCTGACCAGACTAAAGATAGTTGTCCTATTGGATTCCTTTGGGGTCCCTACGGATGAGGTTATAGGATTACTTCTGCAGATTCTAGGACAGCTGGTGGTAGAGCCGGTGATACTTCTCTTTACGTATGTTTAATAGAGGCATATGCTTTCATCGTAGAAACGTAATGTTTTTAATTCATAAATTAAGGTAATTTTAATACAATATCTTGTAATTTTAATTCATCATGTTATTATATGCTAAAATTTCCAAAATGTATCTTTGTGTACATATGTTTTTCGACTATATCATTGCTAATATGCTATAAAGAATATAGAAATTGAAAATTTGGTGAATGAAATGGATTTATTTTAAATACAGATTATGGAACGAAGTAAATGATACATTTTTGAACACTAAAAAATGTATGAGAATTTAAGCAATGAGCTACGTAGAGAGAAATGGAAAGATTTTATTTATAGTCATCTTAATGTGAAGCACATGGTATTTAAATATATATTATTATATTAATCTCAATTTACATATATACATGTATAGGAAAAAAAAGAATACATTGCATACATTACTGTTAAATTACATTTTATATATTCCAGGATTGTTCAATGAAGAATGCATCGAGTCAAGCTATGAAAATCATCCCTCACACTACGAGGTCTACGTGTTTTTCTAAAAGCTGATTGAATATTGTAATATTTTCATTAAATTAATTATTTTATAGAAAATATTATAAGATTTATATAATAAATTGTGAATTTAAATTTGTTTAATTTATTAAAAAAATATTATAAAACCATGAATCCCAAAAATTAGTGTGTATAGATATTCATAAAAAATTTGATAAGAGTTTTGTTAATGATTCTTATAAAGAAGTTGTGGTATTAATTTATTTTTCATTATAACAACTCATTATCTTTTTTTACTATGTTAATATATATTTATTCTAAAATGATTCATATTTTAATTAATGATAAAAATTAATGAACTATGGGAATCTAATCCCATGAAGTCCTACTCAGTCTCTCAGGATGACCAAATTGGTAATGTCCATGGGAAGGAGCATCTATGTTGAATGTGTCAGGTGGGTTTGGTACCATTACAAAATGAGGTCTAAGTTGGGCCATCAGGGAATGAAACTATATCAAATCCTTCTTTTAGAAACCTCGTACCCCAAGATGCAGAGATAGAGTTTGTTTCTATAAAAAACTATTTTGGAATAGGGGTATCTCATATCCTCTTTGTAGAAAACATTGATTGATTCATATTAGAAGACGACATGATATGTCCTTGGTGGTATTCCATCAATGACTAGTGATGAGAAATTAAATCACACAATTTAAAAATAATTCATTTTGAAAACATTTATTTTTTTTAAATTTTAAATATAAATATAAAACATTATTAAATTTTCAATATAATTGTCTTACAGGTGCAGGTAGGAGGAATTTGGGATGGAGATAGAGAGGGTGAAGTGAAGTATTCATCCTAAGACATTGATTAGTGGTGCTTTTGATGTTTCAGGCCAATATAAAAATACAGTGTGTGTTAATGTGTCATGTGTTTCAAAGAGTATTCATTTAACATTTTCATGGCCTAGCATTTTCATAATTTCCCATGCTTGAGGAGGCTGAAAACTTTTCGACCCTACAGTGTTAGTCGTACATTCAAGGAAATATATTATTGAATGTGATTTATTTAAACAATATTACAATGGCCTTCATGATATTTAGTTAATACCATATTTCCTATTATTTTAACATCATAAAACATCATTTCCCTAATAGAGTATAGTAATACCTATCTGTCATTTCCTTCTTTATGGAATCCCTCATGGTAATGTTCAATCATTATGGTTATAAATTTTATCCCCATTTGAAAATTTTTAGGCATTTTTTTCACTTCAAGCCAATACATTTTCATTTTTCTTTTTCACATAGTTTTTATTTATAAAATGTAGGCCCCGAACCCCAATCATCTTTTATCTTCCATCATCAACTTAGACTAAATCAACTCACTAATTGACATCAATAAAATTACATCATCTTTTATGATGCATGCCCTTATTCATTATTCCTTTAAAATACATTCATAACCTCCCACATTCTCATGAGATCTGATGGTTTCACCATTCTATTTATCGGTATGCCACAACCCTAATATTTATACACCAATAAGTATCATTTTAGCTATCACCCTGTAGTTCAACCATTTCCTCTCCCTTCAAATATCAAAATTTTAATCCCAAATCCATCCTTATCTGTTCAATTTTAGATCAAATGTATATGATTATTGATATATTTATCTATTTTAATATATATTTATAGTTTTTATGGTGTTAATTAGTGTTTTATTGTTCACATATTATATTTTGTTATTATTCATGGTTTGTAAATGTACATTTCTTAATAATGTGTGTTATTTGGTATTATAATTAGGGTCTTCATATGGTTTTTCAAAAAGAATAATTGCAGTCCCAAATATATTCACTGATATCAATATAAATTTATAATTATTTGTGTAAATATTTTGTTCATATTATAATTGAAAATTTTATTTTTAATAATTTTATATATGTCGATGAATTATAAAATATTTTTTATTATAAATATATAATTTTAATAAAAAAAATTTATACCAAGTTCTTTAATGAATTTTATTCCCATGGTTGGAGGAGTTAGGATAATATATAGTTGATAAGATTTGTGTGTTATATTATTTTTATACATATAAGTCATTCAGGAAATTATGTGTTTCTTGGTTATTAATTTTATGTGATTTTTTTTAAATGTTTTTTGAATGATTTGAATATCATGAAAAAATATAAATATTTGAATGAGAATATTAACTTATATAATGTGTTTCTATTGGTTATGAAATAGATAAACACCTGAGAGAATAGAATATGGAGACTATATATACATTGAATAGAAAATATATATATTTTATCCATATGGGATAGAATGGAAAAAATATGAGAGGATAATAAGTGATTTTGTGAATGTTTTATTGATACAATGTAGTTAAAGGATTTCATATAGATCAAGAAAAAAAGAATAATAATAGCAAAACATAATCAACAATGTGCTTGCAATCCAATTAGGAATATGTTCAACACTCACAGGGGTGAATTAATATTGGTAACTTTTTATCAAATTGAAAACATTTTAAACCCAATCCTTTTATCTCATCACTTATTAAGCTGAAGATTCTAACACCCCAAGGATTAATATCAAAATTTAATATAGAATGCATGAAATTTTAAGTCTCTAAAAACACCACTTTTTTATAACGTATGCAGTAAAAATTAATTTTCCACCTTTGTAATTTGAATTTTGAATAACGGAAATACATGGGTGTGTTTAGAATGATATTTAAAGTCTGATAAAATAAACATAATTTTTGGTGAATACTAACATACACTTATGAATTGTAATATGAATAGAAATATGAATCTTATGAATAGTAAAACAAATCAATAGTTTTTTGTCTTATGGTTATTAGATAATGAGACCTTGATTAATTTTTTATGGTGATATAAAATTAATTATAGTTTTAAAATTATAATTTTTTTTAATAAATTATTATTTTATATAAAAATTATATTAATAATATTTATAAAACTGTTTTCAAAAAATGGAGTTTTTTAAATTCTTCCTGTCAAAAAATCTTTTGGGGGAATATTTGGGATTTTTTTAATACTAAAAAAATAATAAATAGTGATATACGATAATTTATAGTATATATACATTTTTAGTTAAATAAACTATTCCTAGAATCACAGATGACGTATGCACACTTGTATCAAACTCACAAGCCATTTACACTATTATGGGTCACATTTGTAAACACTGTTAGTTTTCTTGAGGGTAATAATAAAAAAATGATTTAGATATTCAAAAATCACCACTCTCTCCCACTATAAAACATCCCTGACTCCCTTATATTTTTATTTCCCTCAATCCTTGTTCGTTACCTAAATTTTGGAAAAATACCATCCCAAGATTCTACACTATATATAGAATCCTTTATTCTCATAAAAATACCAAAACCCCTCCCATAAAGAGGCTCCCATGTAAAATTACTTCAAGAGGATAATTCGTATTTCCATTTCAATTATTTTGAGTTCCTTTATTTTCTTTTTCATTCTTCACCTCCTTTCAACAAAATTTTTTAATAACTAGAATACCATAAATGGACTGGAATCTTATTATGATAATAGAATGATTCATCATCATCTCTCTTTTCCCCTTATTATATAACAGAAATCAAAATTCCATCAGAGATGTGTTAATTTATCACATTCAAGGACAACAGATTCTAAATATCTGTTACCATTTTAAATTATATTCATGAAACCATTTTTATTATTTAAATAAACTCTAATATATTCATTAAAACTTGTGTAAGTTTCTCTAATCTTTTTGTACACATGATTGTAATTTATAAATCAAAATGAGTTTGTTTTCAACAAAAATTGCCAATTAAACCAAACAATAATCATTTAATTTTTATACAATGATTCACCTTTACTCCCAATACCTATAGGAATTTTATAACTAAGAAATATTCGGGATTTGAACTCTGTATAACCATTATAATCTTAATTTTTACCCATCCAAGTATATAAGTTAACTGTTCATGTATATAAGGGATGAAAATACCCGCAAACAATAAAATTGAACCTCTTATACCCATCAAGAAGGACATTAATAAACATTATAGGGCTATAATAAATATGTTACGTAATAAATATGTAATATTAATATTAATTAATGAATTTAATTTGGTTATCCTGGGTATTAGGATCAACAAAAAAACACAATCATATATAAGTTAATGGTTTTCAACCCGAACCTCCATTCCTATTTGGGTTTCTATTATTCTCTACTTACCTCAAATAAATTATAATTTATTCATATATACTCATCATAAATATGGTGTTAATATTCTATATATATGTAATAACCCAAATCCTACTTTCATTTATTGGGATTTATATTTTTTAAATAGAACATTCAAAAAATATTCCTAAAATACAAGCCTGATTCATGGAAATTTATCAAATTCATAACTATTTTTAGGGTACTCAATATTATATTTTTAGAGAAAATTGTGTTTTAAAAATCCCTCATTTTATTATGAAGATACTACATTAAAAAAATCAGGTTTTATACATTGATTTTATCAAAATAACTATTCTTTTTAATGTTAGAGAGTATTTATCTCAAAATTACTCGATGTTTTTAAAAGATTATCATCATATATTTAGACAGACTTATTTATTATTATTTATTATTAGAATTAATAATTTATTATATCATATAAAATATTTAATCGAATGGTTTATGATTACATTAAATATGGATATGGTATTCTAAACCAATTCAACAATTTACTCTAAATAGTTAGATTTCATACTTAATGTCTCAGGAAATTTATTTACATTTCATATGTTATTTTTAATATAATTATATATGATGTTTATTTTTATCCCCATTCATATTAGTAATTAATTAGAATTCTTATGTGATGGGTGAGGCCCTCTATATCCTCTTGATGCATCGATAGGTCTCATGAGGCAAACTACAGCCTTAACATGTGGCCTTGACAAAATGGTCATTTTTGGTTTTCAAACAGGACCTTAATAGTATGAATATGATGTCTAGAATTATTCATTCCCTCATTATGAAACTAGTAATTTGATTTTCTTGTGGTTATTCAACTAGCATAATACCGATGATTTTTCTTTATAATGGAATTATTTATTCATCTCTTATTCCTACTATAATGTGTTTAAGTTTATTTTTAAAGGAATCTGTTTTTTAGTTATTCATCATGCCTAATGTTTATGTTTATGATATCTTCCACAATATTACTTACCCTTAATGAAAATTTGATCTCCCACCTTTCTTATGTTTCATTTTCCTAGGACATGAGGAGATATATTATTAATTATATGCAGGGATAACCTAGGAGTTTTGGATGTTGTCAATGGAATTTATATAATTTTTTTCTTTTGAAGTTGTAAAGTGGAACTTATGTATATATCAAGTTTTAAAAAGAAACTAAAATATTTTATACTTCATGATAATAATTTCTTTTAATCATTCCATTGTAATGAGTTAAGTCACCAGCTCTGGGCAACTGAGGTCAGGCCATTAAAAATAGTTCTCTTGGTTAATATTCAAAATAATTTCCTTTCTTAATAGAAAATTAAACACACAAAAAATAATTGTAGCATCATATTTACAAGTTTATATTCTCAAAATGAGAAATAAAATACTTTGTGTGATATGAATTCCACTAATATTAAAAAACCCACTAGTATCAACCAATATGTACTAGTGATCACGTTTTCTCCTGGAACTTACATTACATTATTTAAAACTATGTTTTAGTACATCCCGCACTCTTTCAACATCTCAATGGGTCATTATACTACCATCCAAACAGATTAAAATAGTGTTCTCAAACAATAATATATCGTTCACCATTATAGACTATGACTTTCCATTGATGTTCCAAATTCTTATTATCTTTATATATGTTAAAAATAGAAAGAAACATATTCATTTATTATGAACAATAGATGAACAAAAACGTTTCTTCTCCTTCTTCATTATAAAAAAATAGGAAGGGATTTAATAATAAATTATTCTTCAGATGTTCTTTTAAAAATTCAAGATTCTACTTTTTGTGGAAATTAAACTACAGAACCTATTTCTTCCTATTCCTTCCATACGAGATAATGTTTCTTCAAATCAACTGATAAAAATATAATTTTTATCCACCATTTAGCTGATAAATCATTGAAACTTTAAAAAGAAATACTTGATTCTTATTAATAATACACAGTAGTAGAAACACATTATCAATTAAATTTGAAATTAGAAATCAAATTCTAGATTAAAAATTCACTAAATAATTTCTCAATATATATTTATTCTTTCCAAAAAATTAGATCACATTATACCTCATAATCACCATTGATGAGGTTAATTGACTTCATTGAACTATTATGAGAGGATATAGAGTCATAAAGAGAGAAATGTCAATAGATCCTCTCAAAATTGGAATTATCCTTTGGAACTGAGCTGAAACCATGATGTGTTGGAACGTGTTTTGGTACATCAGCACTAAACCATGGTGGAATTTTTTTCCCCTGTATAAGTTGGAAATGGTATAGAAAAATATAATCTTGTTGTTTTTAAATTTGTAACACCCCAATCTTCCATGGTACGCTTCTCTTTGAATAATACAGTATTGTGTGTTGTATGCAACTTCGAGTTCTAACACACACCACAACCAATCAAACTAGCGGTTATGAATAGTAATAACCACTTTTTAAAATTTTATATATTTTATCATTCAAAATGGACTTCATTTTTGTATTCATAATATCAAAATTATATTAGAGTGAATTTTGGGTATTTTTTTGAAAACATTCAATTTTTGATGAATAGTAAAGAACACTGAGTTATAGTTTAAAACCGAATTTTTTTAAATTAATTATTTATTTTATTTAAATTTAATTGAGGTCAAAATAGATAAATAATACCTATATAAGTTAAATTCAATTCATTGGATTTATTTTGGAATAATTTTACATATATAAAAATTTTATTGAACTTTTCACCGTCTTTTACCCACATCCTAGGAGAATTTTGAAATTCACATAAAACAGGATTTTAGTACTTCTGTGAGTGGAATTTTGAAAATCAGAGAGACACGGTTAATATCAAGTAGTAAAATGTGGTTCAATGAGATAAAAATAATTTTTGATGAATTGTAACTTTTTACCTTTATTTACCACGGTTAAAAGTAAATAGGGTTATTAAGGGTAACAATAATATAAATACAAACCTAACACATGTCCTAATTCTATTGGAAAAGTGTTTCTCAACCAAAAACAACCTTAGGAATAAACTATTATCATATATGTCTAGTAGGATTAGATTAGGAAATTTATTATTATTTAATTCAAAGAAAAGTTAAAAAAGATAAAATCAATGTTTAATAATTAAAACAAATTTAATATTGGGTTATACCTAACATGAATTAGATTATAAATAATAATTAGAAAGGTAAAAATATTTCATACATAATGGTACTTTATTTATAATTTTTTGACATTAAATAGTTTAATTATTTATGACACAATTGTGATGCAGTAATTACCTAATTAATGAAATAATTAAATAAATGATATTATAAATATATAAATACTTGTAATTTGAGACTTTTTATTAATTAAACTACTTTTATAGGTTAATATGGCATATTAGGATTTGTTATATAAATTTTTTTCGAATTAATAATGCTGTGATGAAATTATCAAAAACAAAATACCCAATAGTGTCAAAATTGACATAAAAGAGTATTTAAAACAAATATTATATTATTAGTTGATATTCTATTCCTAAAAATATAAGTTTCAGCCAAAGGACTTATATAATGATATTTGTTTCTTTAATGGACCACTTGGTGGTCCTTTAGAGGTATATAGTAAGTTTATTAACTATATAATATAAAAACTATTTAACTAAGAGTTAAATATAAATGATAAGGTTAATATAGTGACCCAAACCTGTCTAAAATATATAGGATGAAAGGATCTCAACCCATAACCACCATAAAAATTAAATAATCCACTTTTGAGCCATTATAAACCAAATATGAATTTTTTATAAAATAATATTTCAAGCTTTTCCATAGGTGCCCCTCACCCCTCTAATAAAAGGGTACTCCCCCTTCCCTCTAATTTACACCTTCAAAATATTTTGGCTCAGGGAAACACTGCCCAAATATTCTATAAACTTCCCTAACATAAACCTAGATGCCTTAGTGTGATCATAAATCCATCCTATGGAGCCCTTTTGATGACATCAAAAGGAAGAACTCGAAGAATAGGTAATGTTTTCACAACCCTCTTTAAAATTCCATTCTTCTTCAAATTCTTCATTATTTGTTATTTCCATTCTAAAATAATAACTCCAGTATCTTAAATATACTGTGATTTTATTATAAATATGTTACAACCATATTTAGTATTCTACCCATCCTTTGAAAGACATGTCAACATACGTGTGTACGTACGACCTACAGTCTCCACGTCGTGGTGTAATTGTTATTCAATACATTATTATTTGGAAAGGTATAATAATGATGTGTAATTAATGTAAATAATAAGTATAACATTATGAAGATTCTGTATATATGATATACCATACAATTATATATGATTCTAATATCAAAATAATGACATTATCTCTTTTGCGTACGTATGGACTACTGTCTCCACGAACGCGATGAGATTCATTCCCCATCATATCCATACAAGTATAATTATCATTTAATGATTAAAAATAATTTTTAAGGACATGATATCATTATTTATATGAATAAGATTCCACCTATACATAAAAAACACGACTTATATAACAAAACATATATTATAAAACGAGTAAGTTAACACCTAAAATGACGATAATACTAAGATATTATTAACAGTGAAATGTTAAAATATCATATATGAAATCATATTAATGTATATGATTCTTGTATAATTCAATAAAAATTATTTCAACATTATACATGAGGCTAACCTACCCTCGACGAAGGAAAAAGTACAAAGTAAGGGGTTTCTTATCTCGCTTTTAATTCTGTTTGAATTCCATTGTTCACCACTTATTTATTTCATGTAGTGTGTGTACAGCCCATGATTGTATTCATTGTGTAATATACTTTAATTTTTGTATATTTAAATCATCATTGTATAATCCATCTTTCATGGGATGTATGTTTCATAAGTTACCAAATTGGTAAGGGAATTAGAAATTTCAATTTCCACTCATTCGGATTTACGCATAATTCATTGATTATTTTACTCCAAGATTATGTGTGGCATCACTATTCATTATCTTATGTCAAAATTACCAATCCCCTTTCTGTGGATATACTTTTTATAAACATAATCACTCCATTTAAAAATTTTCAAGTCATCTATTTGAACTGGATAAGAGTAATTTTAACTCAATCTCCATTTGTTGAGTTAAATATCCAATTCATTGGTGATGTTTTTAAAAGAATATGTGTGAATGTCCTCTGATTGATTTACACTGAATATCCAATCATATTTAGTGTATTTATATTTTTCATACATGATTATGTCATTGATTTATCCTTATCCTATGGATACGGACTTTATTTGAGATTACATCTCAATTTACATTCCATTGAGAATTCTTTGTTTTTATACACAAGATCACTTTTATATTGTGTATATAATGTACGTTGGAAAATTATATTAGGAATCCCTTTATTCTAATGATATTATAATGTTTTGATTACCTCAATTATTTTTATTCAAGTGTCTCTCTTTTGGTTAGGAACTCTAACAAAAATATCAATTTAAATGTTTTAATGATTTATTACTAGAAATATTTCTAATTAATATCCATGTTTTAAAAATGGTTTTAAGCATTAATTTATATGGACATTAACGTTTTAAAATAAAAATTTCTTTTAAATGTTTTAATGTGTTATGGGTCACTTTGAATAAAAAATCTATTTTGAAATGGCTTCTTGACAAATAGTGTGACTCGTAAATTTTTTCAAGAAAAAGGGGGATATTTCTCTAAAATGGTTTTGATGAATATTTTCATCTATGTAAATATCCTTCATTATTCTCGATTGAGGTTAATATGTTAAAATAAAATATTCCATATTGTATTGAATGAGTTATGATTGATTGTAGATGTGCTATTTTTATACCATTCCTAGTTTTTGGATAAAGTATTGAAATTACGTATCCTAGTTTTAATACGAATGTATATGTTATGTTTCAAACATTTCATCTGAGGAATGCATTGGAATTGGTAAGTAACGAGTAGAGCCCGCTATTGCTCCTCGATGCATCGGTAGTTCTCATGAGACAAACTAGTGTCTTGGCACAAGGCCTTGACAAAATCTTATTTGTAGTCTTGTCCCGAGGCCTTGACTATGTGGTTAGGATAGTACGACATTATGCATTCCATGATTATAATAGTGGTTTTTGATATTTCATGTGATTATTCGACTAGTATAATATCCATGTGAATATTTAAATGGAATTATTTCTTTTTATTTCTTCCATATTATGCTGAAGTTCAAGTTTAAAATGCATGTTTTTAGTTATACATTGCCTTAAATGTTTATGATTATTTATGAATGTTTCCTATATATTTTTTTCCTTAATTGGAATCTAAGATCACACCTTTTTATGTTTTATTTTTCATAGGATATTAGGATGTATTTTATGGATAAACTATATGGATAGTATGAGGGGATTTGAGTGTGGACTATGGATACTATGTTGTTGTAGAATTCATTTTCTGATGTAATGTAAACATTATAAATGTATCTATTGTTTCCAAGGCTACTAGACTAATCGGTCATTTGAGACTTTATCCGTTGTGATCATAAAAATGTTAACTAATAATGCACTGAATCTGGGTAACTCTGGTCGGGGCATTATAGTTGGTATCAGAGGAAATTTAGTACAAACCTTGGAAACTAGATTTAGATAAACTCTGATTTGAGAACATAGCCCTAAGATAGTCATTGAGGATTAGTATAGAAGAAATTCCTAAAATATTATTATTGTATAGATTTGGGAGTTTTCAAAGAAATACATCCCTGTCTGGATACGATCAGGTAGAGGTGCCTCTAGCACATATATACCTAGCAGTAAAACTATAAACCATCACTTTGAGCTAGACTCGAATGGGAACTAGTGCACAACAACGGGCCGTGATGTACTCTTGGTTACGACACTCCCGGGGGATATCCATAGAATAATTTTTCATTTTCTTTACAAACTAATAAGAAGTATTTGAACTTTTTAAATCCTAATTTGTTTCAAATTGAATATATGGTGTCATGATTTTCTCTAAATGATTTTATGACTATTGTTACTCACACCATGCTTTTTGGTTTTAGTCAATGGATGGAGTCCAAGGAAGTCATAGTAACTTTGATCATGATGTTCAATGTGGGAATGGTGTTGGAAATGAGAAAAAAAATTGAATGTTGATAGGCTTAAAAGATATCATGTTCATGCAAAATAATTTTTCCAAAAATATGATCAACAAAATATATATTAACCAACTACCAGACTCAACAAAGATGAGAAAGGTGATGAATTATAAGAACTCCAGCAGTGGAGAACATGGAGAAAAGAATCCAAAATTTCCATCATGCAGAAAATGAGGAAGGAGACACCCTGGAAAGTGTCTCAACGGAACAAAGAAAAGCATTATGTGGAATAAAGAAGTACATGAAGTGAATAATTGCTAAAGAAAAATGAAAAGTACTATGGAAGAAAAATAAAAAGTGTCCCAAGAATCCATTTACAGTCATTTGCTGTAAATGTAGGGGACATGGACATCACATGAGTGAATTCCCTATTCTATACGATATTTCATTGGTCAATGAAGAATCTATATGGAAATAAATTGTTTGAGAAATGTTTAAAAGTATTAGTTCTCCTTGTTGATGGGATTACTTTGGTATACTTTTCTATTGTATTTGTAAACCCGTAGATTTCCATGTAAGAATGATATTTGAGGAAGAATTATCTTTTACCATGTGGATATAGTTATAAATAACCATTTTGTTTTATATGATCATTGGGTTTGAGGCAATTACAAGTTATTATATTTTGGGATGAAAATGCAAGGTATGAGAAAACATTTCTGGTTAAAATTATGTTATAGTTGTTTTGAGAAATTTATCTCATTTTGGTAATGTTATAAAATATATTTTTTTAAAAATGACAACACGTAGACCATGTGACAACCCATTATGTCGGAAAAAGCTATAGGAATTGAACCCACAACCAAAGTGCGATTGGGATTTATCGCCTAACACTAGAATACGTGAAGTCCCAGGTTAGTGTGAATAAATATTTTTAGATAAATAATTTTATTGATCAATAATAATTTGATTTGGGTTCTTATGTAATTTCAAATGAATACCCTTAGTATAGGAAAATGATTTGGTGATTAAGTGATAAATGTTATTTTGAAAGATGTTCGCCTTATTTGGAACACTATATGCCCAAGGAAAATAGAATACTATGGGATTTCATTTGAGGAGTAATGGTGGATTTTTATCTACATTTTTATTGTGGATTTATATTGATTTGGGTTATTTATGGAAATGATTAACCTATAATAGAGAATATGTATTTAGTATAATTACTTTTACGTATGTGACTTTAAGAGTAGTTGATGTCATTTGGAGATACAATTTAACGTGGAAGACTATATAACAAAATTATTCTATGTTTTGGGTTTCAATATTAGTTTGGATTATATTGATAGATTTTAAAGACATTTTTTTTATTGAATGGTATTTATTTAACATTGGGGTATTGTTGGTTTAATTTTATAAATTAAGATTAGTGTATCATTCTTTAAAGGAATATCCTTTTGGGGGATCATCAGATCTTGTACTAAACATTTTGGTTTTGATTAATCTCTAAAGACAAGGTAAATATATAGTTTCTCCTTCATGGATCATGTGATTCTATAGAAGTTTATTCTACTTCGTCCATTGTGAAAAAGTCTTCTTGAATAATCATCGTTTAAAAAAATGAGTTAGTTGTGTTAATTTATTGAAAAATGAAACTCTACATAAAAATTAAGTATATAAGTATATCTCTTTATTTTCTTAGTCAATCTCATAAATGAATTCCTCATCTTTATGTAATGTAACATAAAAAATGTTGTACGTATACTTTTCCTACTAGGAAACTAATTTCCATTTGTCCCATCACATGTTTATGGATTTCTTGTTGTTATCTTTCTCCGGATCATGTTTTCTATCCCTATCCATCAGAAATTCACACTTAGTTTATCTTCCATATACATGTTTTCTTACATGGAATCCTAGTATGAGTTATCTTTGGTGACCTTTGTACTTCTCTTTCTTTCTTTTAAGGTGATAGTTTTATTAAATCTTTTTCCGATGTGGGACTTTACATTATATTCCCAAGCCAAATTTTAAAAATTTCATAGATGAAATTATTTGATTGAGTGGAGAATGTAACACCCCAAGCTTCCACGGTACGCTTCTCTTTGAATAATATAGTAGCATGCGTTGTACGCATCTTCGAGTTCTAACATACACCACAACCATTCAACTGGCCATTATGAATAGTAATACCCACTTTTTGAAATTTTTTAAATTTTAACTTTCAAAATGGACTTTAGTTTGGGATTTGTAATATTGAAATTAGAATAGGGTGAATTTTTTGTATTTTATTGAAAAATTTCATTTTTTATGAATAGTGAAAAAACTGAGTTATAGTTTGCAACCGAATTTTTATATAAATAATTATTCATTTTATTTCAATTTAATTAAGGTCAAAATAAATACATAATAAATATATTATTTCAATTTAATTCATTGAAGTTAGTTTAGAATAATTTTAGATATATAAAAAGTTTATTGAAATTTTCACCACCTTTTACCCACCTTTTAGGAGAATTTAGAAATTCACATAAAACATAATTTTACGGCATCTGTGAGTGGAATTTTGAAAATCCAAGAGACACAGTTAATATCATGTGGTAAAATGTGGTTCAATGAGATGAAAATAATTTTTGGTGAATAGTAACTTTTTACTTTTATTTACCAAGGTTAAAAGTAAATAGGGTAATTAAGGGTAAAAATGATATTAATATTACCCTAAAACATGTCCTAATACTATTGGAAAAGTTTATCTATACCAAATCCTATTTTATGACTAAAATATTATCATTTAGGTTCATTGTATTGGATTAGGACATTTATTATTATTTAATTCAAAGAAGATTTAAGAGAGATAAAATCAAATTTTAATAACAAAATCATTTTTAATACAGGGTTATACATAAGATAAATTAGATTATAAATATTAATTAGAGAGATAAAAATATTTCCCATATAATGTTATTTTATTTATAATTTTTAAACATTAAATAATTTAATTTATTTATGACACATAGGTGATGCATTAATTACCTAATTAATGAAATATTAAAAGTAATTGATAATATAAATATCATAATAAATGTAATTTGAGAATTTTTATGAATGAAACTAATTTTATAGATTAATATGACATATTATTATTGTTTATATAAGTTTTTTAGAAGTAATAATGTTGTTATGAAATTATAAAAATGAAAATATCCAATATTGTCAAAATTGACATAAAAGAGTTTTTAAAACAAATCTTATATTATTAATGGATATTCTATTCATAAAATTCTAATTTTCAGCCAAAGGACTTATATAATGATAGGTGTGACATTAATGGACCACTTGTGTGTCTCATGGAGGTATATAGTATGTTTATTAAATATATAATATAAAAATACAAAGAGACATGGTAATTGTCAAACTATTTAACTTAGAGTTAAATATAAATGATAAGGTTAATAAAGTGACCCAAATCTGTCAAAAATATATTGGTTGAAAGGATTTCGACCCATAACCACCTAAATCTAAAAATAATACACTTTGGAGACAATAGAAACCGAATATGAATTTATTATAAAAAAATATTTCTAGCTTTTCCAAAGATACCCCTCACCCTTCTTATAAAAGGGCACTCCTCCTTCTCTCTAATTTACACATTCAAAGTCTTTTGGATCGGTCAAACCCTGCCCTAATATTCTCTCAACTTCCCTCACTTCATCCAAGAGGCCTTAGTTTGATCATAATTCCAACCTATGGATCCCTTTTGATCAGATCAAAATGTAGAACCTGAAGAAGACGTAATGTTTTCAGCACCCTCATTCAAGTTCCTTTATTCTCCATCTTCTTCATTCATTGTTATTTCAATTATAAAATAATAACTCCATTATAATTTATATTCTTTGATGTTATTATAAATATGTTGCAACCTTATTCAGTATTCTACCCTGCCTTTGAATGACATGACTCCATACGTGCGTATGTACGGCCTACCGTCTCCGCGTCATGGTGTAATTGTTATTAAATACATTATTATTTTGATGGATATAATAATGATGAGAAATTCATGTAAATAATAATTATAAAATGATAATTATTCTGTATATATGATATACCATCCAATTATATATGATTTTAATATCAAAAGAATGATATTATCGCTCGTGCGTACGTACGGACTACCGTCTCCACGAACGCGATGAGATTCATTCACCATCATATGCATACAAGTCTAATAATAATTTTATGATTAAAAATAATGTTTAAGGACTTGATATCATTATGTATATTAATTACATACAACCTATCCATAAAAAACACGACTTATGTAACAAAGAATATAAAAGAAAACGTGTAAGTTAACTCCCGAAACGATGATAATACTAAGATATTATTAACAATGAAATGTTAATAGATCATATATGATATCATATTAATGTATATCATTCTTTTATAATTCAATAACAATTATTTCAACATTATAAAGGAGTCTAAACTACCCTCGACCATGGAAAAATTAAAAATTAAGGGGTTTCTTATCTCACTTTTAATTCCATGAGATTTCCATTGTTCACCACATATTTAGTGCATGTGGTGTGTGTACTACCCATGAATCTATTCATTGTGTAATATACATTAATTTATTGATATTTATATCATCATTTTATGATCCATCTTTCATGGGATGTATGTTTCCTAAGTTACCAAATCGGTAAGGGAATTGAAAATTTCAATTTCCACTCATTCGACATTACACAAAATTCATTGATTATTTTACTCCAAGATTATGTCTGTAATCACTATTCATTTTCTTATGTAATAATTCACACTCCCCTATCTGTGTAAATACATTTTATACACATAATCACCCCATTGATCAATTCTCAAGTCATTGATATGAACTTTATAAGAGTAATTTTAACTCAATCTCTATTTGTTGAGTTAAATATCCAATTCATTGGTGTTCTTTTTACAAGAATATGTGTGAATGTCCTCTGATTGATTTGCACTAAATATCCAATCATATTTATTGTATTTATATTTTTCACACATGAATATTTTGTTGATTTATCATTAACCTAAGGATACGGTCTTTATAAGAGATTTCATCTCAATTTACATTCCATTGAGACTTCTATATTTTCATACACCAAATCACTTTTATATGTTGTATATAATGTACATTGATATAGTATATCATGAATCCCTTTATTCTCATTATATTATAATGTTTTTATTACCTCAATAATTTTTATTCATATTTCCCTATTTTGGTTAGGAACTCTAACTAAATTATCATTTTAAATGTTTTAAAGATTTATTATTCTAAATCTTTCTAATTAATGTCCATGTTTTAAAAATGGTTTTATGTATTTATTTATATGGACATTATTTTTTTAAAGTTAAAATTCCTTTTAAATGTTTCAAAGTGGTGTGGGACACTTTGATTCAAAAATATATTTTTAAACAGCTTCTGGACAAATAGTGTGACATGTAAATGTTTTCTAGAAAAATGGGGATATTGCTCTCAAATAGTTTTGATGAATATTTTCATCTATGTCAATATCCATAATTATTCTCGATTGAGGTTAATATGTTACAATACAATCTTTTATATTGTATTGAATGAGTTATGTTTGACTGTGGATGTACTATTTTAATACCATTTTTGGTTTGTGGATAATGTATTGACATTTTGTATGCTATTTTTAAAAATGAATGTTTATGTTATGTATAAAAAATTTCATATGAGGAATGCATTGGACTTATTAAGTGATGGTTGGAGCCCGTTATATCTCCTCGATGAATCGTTAGGTCTCATGAGAAAAACTAGTGTCTTGGCACAAGTCCTTTACAAAATCTTATTTGTAGTCTTGGAATGAGGCCTTGACTATGTTGTTATGATAGTCTGGCATTATGCATTCCATCATTATGATATTGGTTTTTGATATTGCATGTGATTATTCGACTAGTAGAATATCCATGTGAATAAGTAAATGGAATTATTTCATTTTATTTCTTCCATATTATGCTAAAGATCATGTTTAAAAGGCTTTTGGTATATTTATACAGTGCCTTAAATATTTATGTTTATTTTTGAATGTTTCTACAATATTGTTATCCTTACTGGGTATCTGGGCTCACCACTTTCTATGTTTTATTTTTCCCAGTATTTGAAGAAATATTTTATGAATGACCTGCAGGGATAGAATGATAGGATATGAGTGTGGACTATGGAGACTATGTTTTTATAGTTTTCATTTTATGATGTAATGTAATCTTTATGAATGCATGTAGTGTTTCCAAGGCTACTAAACTAATCGGATTTACAAGACATAATCCTTTGTGATCATGTCAATGTTATGTAATAATGAACTGAATCTAGGTAACTAGGGTCGGGGTGTTATAGTTGGTATCAGAGGAAGTTTAGTACAAACCATGGGAACTAGATTTAGATAAAATCTGATCAGAGCACATAGCCATAAGATAGATTTTCAGGATTAGTATAGAAGAACTTCCAAAAATTTTGGTATTGTATATATTTTGTGAGTTTTCCAAATAATACATCACTGTCTAGATACGAGCAGGTAGAGGTGGGTCTGGCATAGATATACCTAGGGGTAAAACCCACAAACATCACTTTGAGCAAGACTCAAGTGGGAACCGGTGCACGACAATGAGCCTTGCTGCACTCTTGGTTACGACACTCCTGGGGAATATGCTTATGATAATTTACATTTTCATTACAAACCAATTTGAATTATTTGACCTTGGTTAATCCTAAGGTGTTTCAAATTGAGAATATGATGTCATGATATTCTCTAAATTATTTTATTACTACTGTTTCTCACACAATGCTTTCTGGTTTTTGTCAATGGATGGAGTCCAAGGAAGTCATAGTAACGTTGAGAATGATGTACAAGGTTGGATTGGGGGTGGAAATGAGCAACAAAATGGAATGTTTATAGGTGTAAAAGATATTATCTTCATTCCAAATGATTTTCCCAAAAATATGATCAACAACATATATATTAGCCAACTAACGGACTCAACAAAGAAAATAAATGTGATGAACGATAAGGGTTACAGGAGTGGAGACCATAGAGAAATTAATCCTAAATTTCCATCATGCGGGAAATGTGGAAGGAGACACTCAGGAAAGTGTCTCAATGGAACAAAGAAATTTTTTATGTGCTGTAATGAAGGACATAAATTGAATAATTACTGACGAAAAATGAAGAGTTCATTTGAAGAAAATAAAAATGGTCCCAAGAATCAATTTACAGTCATTTGCCATAAATATAGGGGACCAAGCCATTACCTGAGTGAATGGCATATTCTATAGGTTATTTATTTGGTCAAAGAAGAATCATTGTGCAAATAAATTTGAGGAGAAATTTTTAAAAGTATTAGTTCTCCTTGTTAATGGGATTACTTTGGAATAATTTTCTATTATATTTGTAACCCTACAGTTTTCCATATAAGAATGATATTCTAGGAAGACTTATCTTTTCCCATTTGGATATAGTTATAAATAACCATTTGGATTTATATGATCATTGGGTTTGAGTCAATTAAAAGTTATTATATTTTTGGATGAAAGTGAAAAGTATGAGATAACCTTTCTGGTTAAAATTATTTAATGGTTATTTTGAATAATTTATCTCATTTTGGTAATGAGATAAAATATAGTTTTTTAAAAATGAAAACACGCAGACCGTGTTACAACCCATCACGTCGGATAAAGTTGTGGGAATCAAACCCAAAACCAAAGTGTGATTGGGATTTATCGCCTACCACTAGACTATGTGAAGTCCCTGTTTAGTGTGACTAATTATTTTTAGTTAATTCTTTTATTGATCAATAATAAGTTGATTTGGTTTCTTATGTCTTATTAAATAAATACCATTATTATAGGAAAATGATTTGGTTATTAAGTGATAAATGTTATTTTGGAAGATGTTTTCTTTGTGGGGAATACTATATGACCATGGAAAATTGAATACTGTGAGATTTCATTTTAGGAGTAATGGTGGATTTTTATCTATGTTTTTATTGTGGATTTATAGTGATTTAGGTTATTTGGGGAAATGATTAAACCTATAATAGAGAATATGTGATTAGGTTGACTACTTTTAAGTATGTGACATTAGGAGTAGTTGATGTCATCTGGAGATACAATTTAATGTGGATGAGTACAAAACCAAATTATTCTATGTTTTGGGTTTCAATATTAGTTTGGATTATATTGATGGATTTTAAGGACAATTATTTATTGAATAGTATTTATTTATCTTGGGGTATTGTTGGTTTAATTTTATAAATTAAGATTATTGTTTCTTTCTCTAATGGAATATCCTTTTTGGGGATCATCAGATCTTGTACTAACATTTTTGGTTTTGACTAATCACTAAAGACAAGGTAAATATATAGTTTATCCTTCATGGATCATCTGATTACATAGAAGTTTATTCTAGCTCTTCAAGTGTGACCCAGCCTTCATGAATAATCATCATTAATAAAAATAAGTTAGTGGTGGAAATTTATTAAGGAATGAAACTCTACATAAAAATTGAGAATATCTCTTTATTTTCTTAGTCAATCTCATAAATGAATTCCTCATCTTTATGTAATGTAACATAAAAAAATGTTGTCAGCATACTTTTCCTACTGGGAAACTAATGACCGTTTGTCCCATCACAATTTTGTGGCTTTCTTGTTGTTATCTTTCTCCTGATCTGGTTTTCTATACCTCTCCATCAAAACTTTACACTTAGTTTATCTTCCATATACATGTTTTCATACATGGAATCCTAGTATGAGTTATCTTGGGTGACCTATGTACTTCACTTTCGTTCTTTTAAAGTGATAGTTTAAAGTCCCTTTTCCAATATGGGACATTCCAATATATTCCCAAGCCCATTTTTAAAAATTTCTAGGACGAAAGTTTTTGAAGGAGGGGAGAATGTAACACCGCAAGCTTCCACGGTACGCTTCTCTTTGAATAATACAGTAGCGTGTGTTGTACAGAACTTCTTGTTCTAACACACACCACAACCAATCGTACTATCCATCATGAATATTAATACACACTTTTTGAAATTTTATAAATTTTATATTTCAAAATGGACTTCATTTTTGTATTTGGAATATCTATATTAGCTTAGGGTGAATTTTTGGTATTTTTCTGAAAACATTCAATTTTTGATGAATATTGAAAAAAAACTGAGTTATAGTTTAAAACTGAATTTTCATTTAAATAATTATATATTTTATTTCAATTTAATTAATGTCAAAATAGATACATAATACCTATATAATTTCAATTTAATTTATTGGAGTTAGTTTAGAATAATTTTAGATATATAAAATGTTTATTGAACTTTTCACCGTCTTTTACCCACCTCCTATGAGAATTTTGAAATTCACATAAAACATAATTTTACCACTTCTATGAGAAGAATTTAGAAAATCCGAGAGACACGGTTAATATCATGGAGTAAAATTTGGTTTAATGAGATGAAAATATTTTTTGGTGAATAGAAACGTTTTACTTTTATTTACCACGGTTAAAATTAAATAGGGTAATTAAGGGTAAAAATGATATTAATATTACCATAACACATGTCCTAATTATATTGGACATGTTTATATCGACCAAAAATGAACTTAGGAATAAAATATTATCATTTAGGTTCACTTGGAATATATTAGGACATTTATTATTATTTAATTCAAAGAAGTGTTAAAACAGATAAAATCAAATTTTAATAAGTAAATCATTTTTAATATAGGGATATACATAAGATAGATTCAATTATAAATATTCATTATAAATATAAAAATATTTCCTAAATTATGGTATTTTATTTATAATTTTTAGACATTAAATAATTTAATTTATTTATGACACAATGATGATGCAGTAATTACCTAATTAATGAAATATTAAAATAATTTATATTATAAATATCGAAAAAAATGTAATTTGATACTTTTTATGAATTACACTAATTTTCAAGGTTAATATGACATATTAGGATTGGTTATATAAATTGTTTTTGAAGTAATTATGCTGTTATGAGATTATCAAAAAGAAAATACCCAATAGTGTCAAAATTCACAGAAAAGAGTTCTTAAAACAAATATTATATTATTAATTTATATTCAATTATTAAATTATAATTATCGGAAAAAGGACTTACATAATGATATTTTTATCATTAATGGACCACTTGGGGGTCTCTTGGCGGTATATAGTAAGTTTATTAACTATATAATATAAAAAAACAAAGAGACATGGTAAATGTCAAACTATTTAACTAAGATTTAAATATAAATGATAAGGTTAATATAGTGACCCAAACGTGTCTAAAATATATTGGTTGACAGGATTTAGAACCATCCCTACCTTAAACTTTAAATAATCCACTTTGGAACCATTAGAAACCGAATATTAATTTATTATAAAATAATATTTCTAGCTTTTCCAAAGGTGCACCTCACCCCTATTATAAAAGGGTACTCACCCTTGTCTTTAATTTACACCTTCAATGTCTTTTTTCTCAGCCAAACCCTACCCAAATATTCACTAAACTTCCCTCACATCATCATAGTGGACTTAGTTTGATCATAAAGGAAACTTATGGAGCCATTTTGATCAAATCAAAAGGAAGAACCTGAAGAATAGGTAATGTTTTCACCACCCTCATTCAAGTTCCTTTCTTCTTCAACTTATTATTTCTTTGTTATATCGATTATAAAATAATAAATATAGTATATTTTATATACTATGATGTTATTATAAATATGGTACAACCATATTCAGTATTCTACCCACCATTGAATGACATGTCACCATACGTGCATACGTACGGCCTACCGTCTCCACGTAGTGGTGCAATTGTTATTCAATACATAATTATTTGGATGGGTATAATAATGATGTGTAATTCATGTAAATAATACTTATAACATGATTTTATTCCGTAAATATGATATACCATTCAATTATATATAATTTTAATATCAAAATAATGATATTATCACTCGTGCGTACGTACGGACTACCGTCTCCACGAACACGATGAGATTCATTCCCCATCGTATCCATACAAGTATAATTCTAATTTTATGATTAAAAATAATTTTTAAGTACTATATATAATTTTGTATATGAAAAATAAACAACCTATCCATAAAAAACATGACTTCTATAACAAAACATATAAAATAAAATGAGTAAGTTAACACCCAAAACTACGATAATACTAATATATTATTAACAATGCAAGGTTAAAAGATCATATATGAAATCATATTAAAGTATATGATTATTTTATAATTCAATAAAAACTATTTCACCATTATATATGTGTCTAACCTACCCTCAACAAAGGAAAAAGTACAAAGTAAGGGGTTTCTTACCTCACTTTTAATTCTGTGAGATTTCCATTATTCAACACTTATTTACTACATGTGGTGTGTGTACTGCCCAGGATTTTATTCATGGTGTAATATAATTTAATATATTGATATTTACATCATCATTGTATGATAAATCATTCATGGGATATATGTTTCATAAGTTAACAAATTGGTAAGGGAATTACAAATTTCAATTTCCACTCATTCGTCTTTAGGCATAATTCATTGATCATTTCACTCTAAGATTATGTGTTGAATCACTATTCATTTTTTATGTCATAATTCCTAATCCCATTTCCGTTGATATAAATTTTATAAACATAATAACACTATTGATAAATTCTCAAGTCATTGATATGAACTTGATTATAGTAATTTTAACTCAATCTCCATTTGTTGAGTTAAATATCCATTTCATTGGTGTTGTTTTTACAAGAATATATGTGAATGTCCTCTGATTTATTTACAAGTAATATCCAATAATATTGAGTGAATTTATATTTTTCACACATAATAATGTCTTTTATTTATCCTTAACCTAAGGATACAGTCTTTATAAGATATTTCATCTCAATTTACATTCCATTGAGACTTCTTTGTTGTTATACACCAAATCACTTTAATCTGGTGTATATAGTGTACTTTTACATAGTATATCATTAATCCATTTATTCTCATGATATTATAATGTTTTTATTACCTCAATTATATTTATTCATGTGTCTCTATTTTGGTTAGGATCTCTAACGAAAACATCTTTTTAAATGTTTTAAAGATTTATTATTCTAAATCTTTTTAATTAATGTCCATGTTTTAAAAATGGTTTTAAGCATTTATTTATATGTACATTAATTTTTTAAAATTAAAATTCATTTTAAATGTTTCAGAGTGGTATGGGACACATTTATTCAAAAATCTATTTTTAAATGGCTTCTTGACATATTGTGTGGCTTTTAAATGTTTTCAAGAAAAAGGGTGATATTTATCTCAAATAGTTTTTTATGAATATTTTAATCAATGTCAATATCCTTCATTATTCTAAATTAATGTTATTATGTTACAATACAATCTTCCATATTGTATTGAATGAGTTATGTTCGACTGTGGATGTGCTATTTTTATACAATTCTTGGTTTGTGGATAAAGTATTGACATTATTTATGCTAGTTTTAATACGAATGTTTATGTTATGTTTCAAACATTTCATATGACGAATGCATTGGACTTAGTAAGTAAAGGGTGGACCCCATTATTGCTCCTTGATGCATTGGTAGGTCTCATGAGACAAACTAGTGTCTTGCTACAAGGCCTTGAAAAAATATTCTTTTTAGTCTTGGCACGAGGCCTTGACTGTGTCGTTATGATAGTCTGTCATTATGTATTCCATCATTATGAAATTGATTTTTGATATTGAATGTGATTATTCGACTAGTATAATATCCATGTAAATAATTAAATGGAATTATTTCATTTTATTTATTACATATTATGCTGATATTTACGTTTAAAAGGCTTTTGTTTTAGTTATACATTTCCTTAAATGTTTATGCTTATTTATATATGTTTCTGCTATATTTTTATCCTTACTAGGCATCTGAGCTCACCCCTTTCTATGTTTTATATTTCCCAAGATGTGAAGAAGTATTTTATGAATTACCTGCAGGTATAGTATGAGGGGATATAAGTGTGTACTATGGAAACTACGTTGTTTTAGTTTTCATTTTATGATGTAATGTAAACTTTATGAATGTATCTACTGTTTCCAAGGATACTAAACTAATCGATCATTCAATACATGATCCTTTGTGATAATGGAAATGTTATGTAATAATTCACCGACTCTAGGTAACTAAGGTCGGGGTTTTACAAAATGGGTTTTTTTAATTTTACATGTTTTATAAAATTCAAAATGTGGTTTTCATTTAGAAAATTGCATATTCTTTGGGTTTTAAGCAAAATATGGATTTAATAGTGAGTTTTCCATTTTTTATTTTCCTTGTTTTGAAGGAATGGTGTTGTTTTAGGGTTTGTAATATTGTTTCCCTTGGAATATATAGTTATGATTAGATTTCTTGTGTTAACACATTGGGTTATATTTTTTATGCATATGAATTTTTTAAGTAATTGGGGATATAGAATCTCTGGTTGGGTTTTATTTCTAAATCAACATATAAAAGCAGTTTTAACTTTCACTAAATATGGTACATTTTTAGTAGCAGTTTAAATCTCCACTATATGTTGATACTTTTTTATTAGTAGTTGTTATAACTGTGGATAAAAATTGAAGAATGTTTATTTAGTAGTGGTTTTATTACTTTTAGCGGTGGTGTCTATTCAAAAAAGGAAAACATTTATCGATGGTGCTAACCTCGGCCAAATCCTTACCATATTCTCCAACTAAAACATATCGCAAAAACCAACAAAACTTCTGCTAAATATAGTGTCTAAGGCCCTTTCCAAAAACCACTTCTAAATGGAAGAAAATTTCAGGTACTAGTTTCCGACACCAAATTTAGAAGTAGTATTATGAAACTATTACAGAACCATTTCATGGTGGATTAAACAACGTCCATATCGATAGAACACTAATATGAAGTGATTTTCATGTAGTGTGACGTTCAATTAATGATCTGAGAATTATATTTTAACCTCAATTCTAACCTCATTACCCTTATTTTCTCATATTCATCTAGTGTCTCAAAATACAGTTCCACTGTAGGCTTCCATGGTTATTCCATATTTTTTAAAGGTATATTTTTGGAATTGAATGCTCTTTAGAGATCAATAATCATCTCTAATTCATCTATTAATATTTTTTCTTGTTGATAACCTCATTCTCTATCAACTAGATCATTATATCTAGACCCCCATCAAAATATCCTTGTTATTTATTGTGTATCTTGAGGATTTTTTGTTGGATCAATAAAATGGAATGTTTTATGATCATGTAATATGATTTATTAGAGATTTTCATAGTTTCTGTCCCTCATTGAAAGGTATGTTATTTCCCTATTATCTAAAGTTTACCTAGAATTTAAATTCATGGTTTTATAAAAATATTACTTCATGTAATTACTATTATAGTGTATTCATATTTATAAAGGTGTATTTTTAATTTTATGATTTGGAATACTGCAAAATTGGATAGCATTTCAACGAACTCTTTACTTATAATTTTAAATGGATGATTTTAAAAATATGATATTGTATTTTTAGAAATGAAGTTTTTTTGTTCAATGTTTTCAAGGTTGTTATTTTTTTTGATAACATCATTCAAATGGAATTTATCATAACTATTTTGGTGTGTGTTCAAGTGGGATAGATTATGGTCAGGTATTAACAAAATAAAAATTCTGTTGGATTATTTTCAAGATTTACCACCATCAAGGGTAATAATAAGATTATGTGTGTGCATTTACATGAAAAAGGATTATAGAGAATATAAAATAAGTGATCTATGTTTTTTATGGTTCTTCTCCCAAGGATTTTATTTTTTTACTTTATTAAGATTTTTTTCAATTTATTTACTTAAAATATGTAATCTGGTTCTAGTCATAGTGTTATGTTTTGAGATTCCCATGTAGATATCCTTCTGATACTATACTAACCACTCTATGGGTAACTTTGGTGCATTTTATTATAGTAAACACTATGGCATTTTTTTATTAAAATGTATCCACTATGAAATATATAAGGGATTAATATTCTATATTCCAAATGGTTCATCTTGATACCATATTTTAGAATGTGGAGTTTCAAAATGGATATATAATTAGTATTTCTTAGGATGATTTAACTTCTCTATCATTGGGTTTAGTTATGTTTTAGTCAGTTCTTGGCGTTTCCTTCCAATTATATTGTTACTATGATATTTTTGGATAGTTTGTTTTACTTAAGAAATATAGTTCATTATATCCACACATCATGTAGTGGGGTTGGATTTATATTTGTTTTGGTAGGTAGTTTTAATTCTTTAGGGGAAATCATCCCATTATTTTTCTATTATACCCTTTACATTTATTTACAACCCTGATGTCTTTGGGATGTAACTTGGGGATAGTAGCACATCTGTATCTTCATAGTCCATTAGGGGGTGGGATGTAAAAAATTCTATCAATAACAGTCAATATATTTATTAAATTGGATAGTGGTAAAGAGATAGTAACACACAAACATGAAATTTATAGAAGAAATTAAAGCAGCTAACCTTTTTTACTGATGTTAGTGTAACTATATATTTCCGGTACCAATTTTTTCTATGACACTTCATTGTTTGTTTTCATCTCATCATTATGGGTTTATCTAATGAGTGTTTCAAATCATGCATTGATATTGTTACTTCCCAATAAGGAATGAATTTTCATTATGAGTATGATGATTTATGCAAATTGGTAAAATTCTTGTTTTTTAGAAATACAGTTTATTATTCTTGTTTGAAATGATGATTTAAAAATTTCAAATAATATATATTCTAGTAATTTATGACTAAATAGAGTTTTTTTATAGTTTTAAAAATGGATCCTTGTAAAAATCAATGATACCAATAAGAATAGGATAAAACAAATGTGGTTTCACCTTATCCATAGGAGAACCAAAAAATATGTTGAGAATCTCTCCATCTATTCATGCTGCTAATAGTGGAAATTTAAACAATAATCATTGATATTTGAATTAATATATTTTATTTTATAAATAAATGGATCCAACATTCTAGGGAACTAAAATATGATATTCATGGATGAAAAAATAAATTCATTCATTAATTTCCATGGTAAACTAGATTAGAAAATGGTAAATAATTATGCGTATATGATGGGGGATATTCATGACAGTCATGGGATCTATCAGTCCTTGCTAAAGTTGAATAATTAATTACATGGGATGATATTAGTGAATTGTTAAATAATCAATTCTATACTCACACATTAATTGTTTCTATATTAAAATAATTCATTAGATTGAAATAAGAGAATCGACCTATGATATAATATGACGATATTTGCAATAACATAGTCCACTTCTCCCCAGAAGATTCTATAAATGCATTCATGATAGTATATATCTTTTAGTCTTGAATAAAACCAGATATTTTTCACATGATAACTATTCTTTTTTATTAGAGATTATATGAATATGGTAAATCAAGAAATGATTGTGGAAAGAGATATAAGGTTGGGGGATGTTTGTTAATATTCTTGAGAACATGTTGGAACTCAAATTCTAGGAATAAGAACAAGGGGAAAACATACATCAAAATTGGTGGAGCATCACGTAATTAGACCATGGGATAAATTAACATTCATCCTAGATCCCTGATTAAGCATTGTTTCATTCTATTTGGATAACATTAGAAAATAAAGAGATACTACACAGAACCACATAGATAATTTCATAAATATAACTAGATTAGACATCTTCAGTGCTATTGACATAGAACTCTAATGTTCGGTACTAGTAATTTATTTAATTTTTCTTAGAAACAACATTATCAGATGGTCTGAAGTCATAAAAACAACTCCCATTAACAAAATCTATTTAAGAAGTATGATTTTATGATTATTACACTATCTTAGGCTACAAAATATCAATAAATAATAACTGGTAAAGAAAAATTACAATGTTCTGAAGTTGTTCAAGATAGATCAACATTTTCCTTTGATGGGGAGTCATATTATTACATTGAACTATACACTTATTATCCTAGTATAATATTGTTCAAACCTTTATTTTAATTTTTTCTTTTGTTATTTACCATATGAAATTATATGTTAATATTATTTCTTTTTTATTGAAACTACAAACACCTATTTGAAGAGAATGACAGTTGATTCATTAAGTGTGTTGCATGTTCAGTAACAATTTATAAGATTGATTTGGTTTTAGATTTAATGAAACATGATATTCATGTTAATTAATTTATTTTTGGAATGGATTGGATGAAATCTTTAAAAATCATTCATCAATTGTTATGATCATCATGTTAGTTTCACATCTTCTTATGGAATGGAGGACCAATTTTTATGAGATTATGATGTGAATATCTAGAGAATAGGACCATTGGTACCCGTGTATTGGAATAAATATTATCAATTTGGGGAAATCCCTTTAGAATCTCTTGAAGGAACTGATCACATGAGTTTTCCAACATTCATTGACCAATTTCATGATGGCTCTCCTACATCTTTTTCTAAATATCCACCAAAAAGTGTTGTTTTTTTATTATTCATATTTTTATAGATTATCGTACTTTTCACTTACGTTTTATGGGATGGAATGAAAATAATTGAATGAATTGAAGGTTCAACATGATTATTTTTATGGAAAATGGTTTATTTGAACAAGCACATCCCCATGGGTATTAATGTAATTTTTTTTAATGAATTTCAATATAAAATTTAGTATTTCTACCGATAATCATTTTTTCAACTATGTTACAATAATGAATTAATATCCTCATCCATGAATTGATAATATATATGATCATACTCGTGGATTATTGTGGTTTTATAAAACTAACATACGATTAGGGCCTAAAAAACTATGAGTTTAGAAGGAAGTTATCTCGAATAAAGCCTTCATGAGACATTATGGTCATTATAAATATGTTATCCTTCACTTACGATATAGTAATTAAACAAAAGTTGTTATGGAATTGATTAATTTGTTCTTTCATAGGTATCTTGACTCTTTTTTTGGTGGCACTCATTAATGATATTTTTGTGTATTCTAAGACTAATGATGATCATCATAAACAATAGGTTATAGTGTTGGGTGTCCTGTAAAAATTTCTACTTTATGAAAAATATTTCAATGTGTGTGTTCTGCATACAATTTTTATGTTTCCTTTTTTTGTATAATCTCTAAAATAGGTTTTATAATTCATGAAATGATTGATGTTTTTAAATCTTGGTGACCACCAATGAATTTTTTATATGATACATAGATTCCTTGAATTTCTAGGATATTATCAAAAAATTGTATATGAATTTTTATTAATTCTATCACAAATGATAATATTTTACATGTAAAGGTGTTCCCTTCCATTATAGAAATGAGTTCCAAAAATCATTCTAAGGACGCAATGTATGACATTCTTCACCACCTACCCTTACATTCCCCAAGCTAGGACCTGAATTTATGGTTTATTGTGAGAAATTTTGATCTACTGTGAAAAGTTCTATCATGAAGAATGATCATGTAATACATTATATCTCTTGAAAATTATGAGTTCTTGAGAAAAACAACTCAACACATGAATTTTAATTTTATTGATATAGTCTCTGATTTTAAAAGAAGATTTTAATATCATTTTGGTCTGAAATGTATCAAATTTATATATAATAAAATCTAGAAAAACATTTAATCATAATGATATATGGACATTTGAAAATGAATATGGATGGAGTATATTCATATGTTTGTATTCAAGATCATTTATACACTAGGAAAAGGGAATGTCATAGTTGAGGCATTGAGTACAATTTCATTAAATAGTTTGACAAAGAGGATAAAAATCACTGGAAGGTATGGTATAAAACTAAAGATATCCATCTATATTGTGTTGAGAATTTTTAGGATGTGGTTTTCCTTACTATCCATTTTTTATTTATTTGGTTATACAGGTAATGGTTGTTCAGAATACTAGAATATAATTTCATCCCATGAGGTCAAAACACAATGTTGGGGAGGACATTGAAGGTTGAAATCTAGATTACAGATTAAATCTTAATTTTAGAGATTGTATTGTAGTTATTAAAACACATTAGAAATAAATTCATAATGATTAACAACATTAGAAAAGGAATGTTCATCATGGTAGTTGGAAACGGTACAAGGTATTGAGAGTAATGTTATAGTGACTTTGAAAGTCAAGTAATGTGGTAGAGATTTTCTCTTAAATACTTGAATTTTAGTAGGTTATGTTGGATCATGAACAAGGTATGTTATATTATTTATTGATTCCCAGTTGGAAATGGGAGCGGATAGATAATTATTTTTAGAGTTCAACAATATGAACACAGACCTTCTTTTTAGGTATGTTTTTCCTTTTTCTGGTGTTTTTGCGAAAATAAGTGTTTATAGAAATTTTTGATGTACATGTCGTGTACTTATAAGAACACGTTGTGTACCTCGATGCCACACGAGGCCATGTGCTGGCCTTGTCCGGGCTACACACACGGTAGTATGGGGTGATGTGGAGACCACTTAAATCGTAGTATGGAAAATCCTAGTACATATCGTGTACTCCCAAAGTACACTTCGTGTATTTTATTTTTTTTAATTAAATGGACAGGGCTCACGTCTGATTTCCAAAAACATCTTCTTCTAGGTCTCATTCGATCAAGAGAAGTCTTACAGTGCCAGAACATCTCTGAACCCCCAAACCTCTATCTGTTCTTATAATTGACTACCATCAATTGCGTTGGAACCATAGCGATCTACAACGTTATATGGAGATTCATGCTTTGTGGATCAAGTATATTGTTTTCCTAGCATCAAGGTAGGTGGTTTACGCCTTCCTGTTCAATGTCTTTGAGTATTATGTGTAAATCCCTACAATATCCTAGAATGGAGTATTGGGTATCTACTGTTTTCCCCTGTTGTATTCCTTCCTTTCTTGTATGCTTGGGTAGAGGTAATTTGTCTATGCATAAGGGTAATTTGAATTCTTGGATGTTTTTCCCATGGCTTGTTCTGTTTATGAAAAATTTGGTCTTGTTCAGTATTTCTCCATTATACCTGTTTTTCATGCCTTGTAACCGTAGAATGGTGTGATGTTCCCTGACATGCTTGTTATATTGTAGACTAATCATCCAAGTAGTTATATAGGTTTACATTGGCGTATAGAATTATTATGAACTGACTAGCACGGGTCCATGAGAACATGGTGCAATAGACTATAAGGGGATAGACCGTGTGAAATTCCTCAGAGAGTCTTGAACATTATAGACTAAAGGGGATAGACTGAGTGAGCATTCCAGAGAGTCTTGGTCATTATAGACTACATGAGGATAAACTGAGCAAGCATCCATAGAGATTCTAGATCTTTATAGACTATACGGGGAAAGACCAAGTGATCGCCCTCTGAGAGTCTTTATTTTTTTTAATTCCCTTAATCCATTCCAGCCTATAGGAGGAATTGACCGAGTGAGCTTCCATAGAGTTTATATCATCGACCTGAGGCTATAAAAGTAATTAACAATGTGAGATACCTCAAAAGGTCTCTAGACATTCAGGTTATAAGGAGAATTGACCCTATGATCTTCATTAGAGAGTCCATGACTACCTTATACTATAAGGGGAATTTACTGAGTATGGTTCCTTAAAGACTCTTATAAATTCATATGACCAAACCAGAGGGGTTAGGGTGAGTGTACTGCCAAGAGGGTTGTTCGTACTTCTTGGATAGGACCAGTGGGGATGGCTGTGAGTACTTCCAAGAGGGATTCCTATTTGTGGATAGTTGTTTGCATAACTACTGCTTATTGATCTGTGGATTGTTTACTGTTGTGTATCATTCCTGTTTACTGCTTACTATTTACGGTTTATTGTACTATTACCTTCTATATACTCACTGACTGTTAGGTACAGATCTTTGGGTGGTTGCCTACTAGGATTTAGTCTCACACAACGTTTGGGTCATCCTTTTGGGCCCAAATAAATTATATTGTTGTATATATATACAACAACAAGCACCCTTTGACTTTAGGAACTTGATTGCATTGGAGCAAGAGAGGATGAGACCAAGCCGAGGCTTGAGATGCTGGGGAGTTTCTTATATATTTTTCTCTAGTACATTTGTTTAGAATTATATTCTGAATTGTGACCTATTTGGATTCTTTCATAGAAATATGTATCATGCATCATTTCCTATATATGTGTGTGCACAATTGTTTATTCTTTTAGTATTCTGATGTTTAATATTGATGGATATTTACTACATCCGCTATTGTATGTGTTGTTTACTACTACTATGTACTCTACCAATGAGGGAATAGTTACCCTACTATCACACCCAAGTCCCTCGCTTCAAGTCGGTAGACTCTAGAATTCAGTGAAATGCGCTTGATTTCATGTGACCAACCAGGTACAGGGCCCCTTTGGGTGTCTTCCGGAACCAAGACATTACAAAGTGGAATCAAATGAACTCTTTTCTCTTGACTTACTGTTTGGAGTCTACAGCCAGCATTAGGATGAAATAGTTACTTTTTAATAAGATATAACTGAGAGTAGCTAACCCATGTATAGGGAAAAGCCATACTACTTCATTTATTGCAGTTTTTCTGGTTTGTACTTTTATAGTTGATTTGATTTCACTGTTGGGTTATTCACATGCTTTGTGTTGTTACCATTGTTGTTATTATGGTTCTATTTCTATCACAAGACGATGAGATGAGTGTATGAAATCTCATGAATCTTATGGTCACTTGCCAGAAATCACATGTCATGCATTTTTCCCATGTCACCTAGAATGCATTACCAATGCATGTTGTTTTGATAGACGTTTTCTAGATTATGCAGGCTATGGTGATATATTTTTTATAGAATCCCTACTGTTTGATAAAGAATTTTTTTTATAGTACTTTGTATAGATGGATACCAAAATAGGGTTCCTGAGGTGTTATGGGCCCTCGTAGACCAGAATTTGGTGGATCATTGCCTGGTTTCCTTCTTATAACTTGTATAAGATGACAAACTTCAATTCGCGGGGTGTATGGGCCCACACAGATCAGAATTCGGCACCTTAACACATGTTTTTTGTGTTTTTTGGGATTCAGAGTAGATTCTGAGCTAATTCCCAGAAAAAACCTGAATACATGACATGTACATTATTAATACATACCGAGAAGTTTTTAAACCGTGTCACTGACTTTGTGGGTAGAAACATGGGTTTGTGAAAAATTTTCTAGAACACACCATGTATGGTATGTACATGTTGTGTTGTGGTGACCGTGTGTCTACCCGTGTGAATAACAACATAGATGGAAGAAAATTTGACTATACACGTCGTTCCATGTAACCTAAGTACCCAGACATGCCACGAACAACACGGGTCAGGGAAAACCTTTAAGTACACATTGTGTTCTCAGGGATCTCGCCGTATAGAGTGAACCCTGTAGCCTGCCATGTAACAAACTACACGGGTCATTGAAAACTTGTCTAGTACACATTGTGTCCTTCTTGAATAGGTCGTTTAGTCTAGGATTAAGTGGACAATGTGGGTTATCTGTGTAAGGAGACTCGGGCAGGGGAATAAAGATCAAGTACATACCATGTGTGTGGACAACAGGCCGAGTGGTTGGAGCGTTACATGACTAGTTGGGGTGGGGGGTACACACACATGTGTATGGCTTTAAAGAACACACTGTGTAGTTTTTATACTTGTTTTGTAGTCATGTTTTGTAAAACATGAATGTTTCTTTATCCTATTCGACTCTAGTACTTTGTGATCTCGGTCATTGATAATCTTGATCTATGTTGTGCTTTACCTTTCAGAGTTATGCCACCGATATGTCCTCTGGTTGTACGTCAACAACCGGATGGTGATCAGACACTGGATATGGCCAATCATGGACCTCCTATAGATCCTCCTATAGTGCCATCCATGGCACCAGTAGTTCTTCTAGTTCCAGGTTCCAATGTGTAGTTTAGGGATGATTTTCTGAGGATGATGCAGACCTTCCAGGGAGTGTCGCCCCCTGCCCTGTCGATGGCAGAGTTGATGTAGGTTTTCCAATAGAATAATCTTCCTACTTTCTCAGTGGATGGAGGACTTCAGGCTGTAGATTTTTTTCTAGAGGCCCCAATGACAATTTTCGGGAATCTGGAGATAAATCCAGAGTATAGTGTGAATCTCGCTACCTGTATGCTTCGAGAATCCACCAAGAGGTGATGGGAGGTGATATCACAATCAGGGTGCCCACAGAGTATGACATGGGATGAGTTTCTATGCATCTTCTATGATTACTTCTACCTCGAGACCTTGAAGTCCAATAAAGCATGGGAGTTTATGTGTTTTAGAGCGGGGTACTCTATCTGTTATTGAGTACTCGTCTCGCTTTACTAAGCTGCAGCATTTCATGTCTATTCTAAGAGGTGATGTGTTGTTCCTTGCATGAAATTTGGAGGATGGTATGAGGAACGACATCTTCTCGCAAGTGAAAATCTTCAGGTTGACTTAGATTTCCTCTCTCTTCAACCAGGCACTGATCACTGAGCACAATCTGATGGATTCTAGAGTAGTGATTCAGGGCAGTTTGACTTCTAGAGTTACTGTTCCTCTTATAGATATCAGGATGCACTATAAAGAACTTTTTCAAGGAAATCATATTTGTTGGGATGCACCTTCTAGTAGCCATGTGGTGTTCTACCAGTGAGGGAGGAGCAGAAATACTTGGCCTCAGTGCCTGAGTGATCCAATTGAGTGTCGATCTTGTAGAAAGATGGGACATCATCAGCATTTCTATCAGTTCTTATCACCTAAAGCTGGTGTTAGGGGTTCACCTATGACCCTGCGTACAGGAGATGCATAGAAAAATTCTCACCAGTATGGGAACGTGAGTTTCTTCGGCATTTCGGGTCGATGTGGAGGTCACGACTATGGTGGTCAGTCACCAGGCTACCAGCGACAACAGAGTGGATCAGCATAGAGTGGTCAGCATGGTCATAGGTCCACAATACATGCCAGACATTTGCAGAGGATCAGACCCATCAGGAGTAGGATCATGACCCTTTTACAGTTAGAGGTTCGATGCTAGTAGCGTCAGTTTTATCTTCAGCTCTTTTTGATAATGGTGCTACACAGAGCTTAATCATTGTTGTTTTTTTGGAGGTCATTGGGATATGCATCTTTTCCCTTATTGATACATTGACTCTAGACACACTGTTGGGGACTAGAGAGGTTAGTTTACATCAATACAGAGAGATCCCTCTTGAGGATGTAGGGTGTCACTTCTTATGGGACCCCTATGTGCTCGAGATAATGAGCTATGACGTCTTTCTCGGAATGAACTGTCTAGTTCCCTTATAGGTAGCTATTGACATTTATCACCACAGGGTGAGTTTCGTATCACAAGATGGTGGATCATTTCTTCATTGAGGCGAGTGGGATGTCCAGGTGAGCAGAGAGGGTCTATACCATCATGTTTTATGAGGATTTATAAAACATGTCACTAGTATTTATGTGGATGACTAGGGAAGTTCACAGTTAGACTTTATTCCAGTGGTGGATCATTTCAGAGTTGTCTTTCCAGAGGACTTTTCAGGTTTTCCTCTAGAGATTTAGGTAGACTTATCAGTTGATCTTGTGCCAGGAGCGGCACCTGTGTCCATTCCTCCTTATAGGATTGCTACACCTTAGTTTCAAGAGCTCAAGAAGCAGTTGGAGGAGTTGTAGGTGAAGGGTTTCATCCGACCGAGTAATTATCCTTGGGGTTCACCAGTCCTGTTTGTGAAGAAGGTAGATGGAACCATTTGGTTTTGTGTGGATTATCGGAAGCTGAACCAGTTGATGGTTAAGAACCGATATCCGTTGCCGAGGATTTAAGACCACTTTGATCAGCTTCGTGGATCCCGGGTGTTCTCAAAGATCGATTTGAGATCCGATTATCATCAGTTGGGTGTTAGTCTATCTGGTATACCTCTTACAACTTTCCAGAGAAGGTATGGTCTATACGAGTATATGGTTATGCAATTTAGTCTCACGAACACACCTTTAGATTTCGTGGAACTGATCAACTGAGTGTTCCATCCATACATAGATTCCTTTGTGGTGGTTTTCGTGGACAACATCTTGTTGTACACTCACACCCGACACGACCATGGTACCCATCTTGAGATCATCTTGAATACACCGGGGGAGCATCGGTTATATGATATGCTCGCAAAATGCCACTTTCGGATGGACCAGAATCAATTCTTGGGTCATGTTATCTCCAAGGAAGGAGTTTTAGTAGACCCAGAAAAATTGAGAGAAATAGTTTCTTGGGATTAGCCATTTTTTTTTTTGAGGTGCGGAGTTTTATAGGGCTGGATAGATACTACAAACGTTTCATACAAGACTTTTCATGCCTAGCAGCACCACTGACAGGTCTGACCAAGAGGGGTGCGAAGTTCATATGTTCATATTCTTGTGAGTCAACCATTTAGGATCTCAAAGGGAGGCTGACTTCAGTATCGATACTAGTCTTTATAGAGCTGGGCTAGAGCTATACTATTTATTGTGATGCTTCAGATCTTGGGCTGGGATCTATTCTTATGCATGGATATGGAGTTGTTGCTTACGGGTCTCGCCAGTTATGGCCACATGAGAGGAATTACCTGACACATCATCTTGAGGTGGATGATGTTGTTCATTCCCTAAATTGTTGGATATTATCTTCTGGGAGAGCACATTTTGGTTTTTACCAACCACAAGTTTCCCAAGTACATCTTCAATCAGCATGATTTGAATTTCAGACAGCGTAGGTGGGTCGAGTACCTTCAGTCCTTTGACTTTGAGATTGCCTATATGCTGGAAAAGGCAATGCAGTGGCTGACACATTGAGCAGGAGAACACAGATACAATAATTTTAGGAGTCCAGCAATGAGTGGAAGCTTTTGGATCGATTCTCAGAGATGTATTTGGAGGTTCTTGAAAATCAGGGACAGACGTTTCTTTCTTCTGTACCTGTTACCTCTACTCTTCTTGATCGGGTAAGAATGAGGCAACTGTTAGATTCTGAAGGCCTAGTCCTACAAGAAAGCGTATCAGGAGAGGAGCCTATTCTTTGGTAGTGAATAGGCGAGGATGAGATCTTTCATTTTTAGGGATGTGTTTGGGTGCCAGCTAACTTACATGAGGTGCTAATGTGGGTCTATAATTCCTAAGTTTGGGAATTTCATCCTGGCATCACTAAGATGTATCATGATCTACACCTCCAATATTCATGGCTATGTATGATGAAAGATGTAGCTAGTTTGGTCATGAGGTTTTCCACTTATCATCATGTGAAAGTGTATCATCAGCAACCATCAGGTCTTTTTCAGTAGTTACCCATTCCGGAGTGGAAGTGGAACGATGTCTAGATGGAATTAGTGAAGGTTTTTTCTGAGGTCACCTAGAGGTAATAATGTTATTTGGGTTATCATTGAAGGGTTTACAATGGTTTCTCACTTCTTACTGATCAAAGATACCTTCAATATTGATGAGATGATGTGGTTGTACATCCAAGAGATTGTACGTCTGCATGGAGTTCTACACTCCATTGATTCAGACAAGGATACTCATTTTACTTCTCAGTTCTGGTAGGGGATTCATAAGTCTTTGGGTACACATTTACTTAAGAGTACAACATAATATCCCCAGATAGATGGCCAGTCTGAGAGTACGATTTAGGTTCTTGAGGATATGCTCCGAGCATGCATCCTGGATTTTAGAAGTTATTTGGAGAAACATATACCTCTTTTGGATTTTGCATACAACAATAGTTTTCAAGAAACTATTCATATATAACCTTATAAGGCTTTGTACGGTAGTCCATGCTTATCACCTTTATGCTGGCTGAAGGTAGAAGAGGCATCTTTGCTAGGACCATGTCTTGTTCAAGAGACCGTAGAGTAGATAGAGTTGATTTCGAAGAGGATGGCTACGACACAGTCTCAACAAAAGATTTATGTTGATCAGCGGAGACGTCCTCCGGAGTTCATGGTCGAGGATCAGGTTTTCCTGCATGTCACACTGAGGATGGGACTCAAGAGAATTCAGATAAAGGGTAATCTTTTACCATGGTAAGCCGTGTCATTTGAGGTGTTGGAGAGAGTTGGACTGGTTTCCTATCAGTAGTAGTTACCTCAGAGGTACCAGGCTATGCATGACATCTTCCACATTTCTCTTCTCCAACGAATCTTTTTAGACCTATCTCATGTATTTGAACCTGAGGAGGATGAGCTTGAAGCCGATGCATGGTTTGAGGAGCATCTTATCCGAATTGTTGATCACAGAAGAAATGTTCTCTGTGGCTGGTCTGTTCCTCTGGTATGGGTGCTACGACCGAATGGGCGACTACAGGAGAAGACTTGGGAGAGGAAGGCTGATGTACAATCATAGTAGCCGGTTCTGTTCATGTTTTCTTCTTCTACACCTCACTAGGGAAATTCGGGAATGAATTTCTTTAACGGGGGATGTTTGTAAGAACCCGGACCTTCCTTTCAGGAATGTTTTTCCTTTTTCTAGAGTTTTTTAGAAAAGAGGTGTTTTGGAAATTTTTTAACTACACGTTAAGTACTTTATAAGTACATGCTGTGTTCTTCGATGTCACGCGAGGTCTTGTGCTAGCGGTGTCCGTGCCACACACACTATCATGTGGGGAGATATAGAGACTACTTAAAGCGGAGCACGGAAAATACTAGTACACACCCTATACTCCAAAATTGCACACCTGGTTTTTTCTTTTTTTTTCATTAAACTGACTGGGCTAGTGTCTGATCACCATAAACGACTTTTTTTAGGTCTTGTTCGATAGAGAGAAGACGTACGGTGCCAGAACATCTCTCTGTCAATGAACAACCTTTTTTTTCTCTGAATCAACCATCATCAATTGCATTGTAATTGTAGTTATCTATGATGTTCTAAGTATATTCAAGCCTCATGGTTCAAGTATATTGATCTCCTAGCATCAAGGTAAGTGTTCTGTGCCTTTTCATTCGAATTGAGTATTATGTGCAAATTCCACCAATACCCTTGAACAGAGCATTTCTTGTTTACAGTTTTTCCCCTATTGTTTTCTTGCCTTTCTTCTATTCTTGGGTAGAGGTAATTGGCCTATGTATAATGATAATTTCTATGATTGGATGTTTTTCCCATGCCTTGTTCTGTCTATGTCCCTTTGGTCTTGTTCAGTCTTTGGCCGTTACACCTGCTTTCCATGCCTTATAACCATAGGATGGAGTGTTGTTCCCTGACATGCTTGTTATGTTGTACACTGGTTATCCAAGAAGCTTTGGAGTGTTTCTTTGTCCATATAGCATTATTATGCACTCACTGGCACAGGGCTGTGAGAACCTGGTTCTATAAACAATAAGGGTATAGACTGAGTGAGCTTTCTCAAAGAGTCTTTGACATTATAGACTATAGGGGATAGACCGATTGATCTACCCATAGAGTCTTAGACATTATAGACAACAGGAGGACATACCAATTTAGCTTCCTCGAAGAGTCTTGAGATTTATAGAGTATACAGGGATAGACTGAGTGAACTTCCTCGGAGAGACATTGTTTTGATTGAATTTCCTTAAACCATTCTAGGAAATATGAGGAATTGATGGAGTGAGCATCCTCATAGAATCTGTGGTCAACCTGAGGCAATAAGAAGAATTTACTGAGTGATCTTCCTCAGAGATTCTCTAGACCTTGGGGATATAAGTGGAATTGACCACGTGATCTTCTTCAGAGAGTCCCTGACTACCTTAGTCTATAAGGGGAATTGACTGAGCGTGCTTCCTCAAAAATTCTTATAATTTCTTATGACCAAACCAGATGGGTTAGGTTGAGTGTACTGCATAGAGGGTTATTGGTACTTCCTGGATATGACCAGAGTGGATAGATATGATTACTTATAAGATGGATTCCTATTTTTGGTTCGCTATTTGCTTCATTGTTGCTTGTTGATCTATGGATTGCTTACTGTCGTATATCATTCATGTTTACTGCTTGCTGGTTACTGCTTACTGTACTATTACCTGCCATATATTCACTGACTATTAGGAATAGATCTTCAGGTGGTTACCTATTGGGATTTAGTCTCTCACCCTATTTGGGTCATGATTTTGGTCCAAAAAAGATTATATTGTTGCAGGTATAGACAATGGCAAGCACCCTTTGACTTCAAGAACTTGATTACATTGGAGAAGGAGAGCATGGGACCAATCTGAGGCTTCTAATGCTGAGGAATTTCTTATCTGTTTTTCTATAGTACTTTGGTTTACTATTTTATTCAGCATTTTGACCTATTTGGATGCTTTCCTAGAAATATGTATCATGAATCATTTCATATATATATACATGTGTTCTCCAGTTTTTTATTATTTTAGTATTCCAATTTTTAATATTGGTGGATATTTGCTGCTTCTGCTATTGTTTGTTTTGTTTAATTGCGTTGTGTACTCTTCTAATGAGGGTATATTATCCCCACTATCACACACTAGGCCCTTGTGATAATCAGCAACCTCTAGTGTTTGGTGAAATCCACATGAGACCATGTGACCAACCGAGAATGGGGTGCCTCTGCGTGGCTTCCATAACTAGGATGTTACATCTACAATGATTGGTTAGAAAACATGATTCTATGTGGTTAATTCTGGATCAACACACACATTCAACTAACTTAATGCTTATTCATGAATCTAGGGAGGTTGATGGCATTTCCAAACTCAATTATCAAGAAATTTTAACGATTCATGGTGTTCAATTTTAAATATCCTTGGACTAAGACCTTGGGTATACATATAGGTTGTGTTCATAATTGGATAATGATCCTTTAATGTAGATAACCATGAGAACATCATATCATACATAAATATTAGGAAAATTCAAAAGGGAAATAATTTTTTCAAAATTCTTTTGTAAAGAATGTGTGATGGATTTCGCAGGCTCATAATAAAAGAATATACCATTACTAGAGTTCTCCTAAAATAATTGTTATAAATCCATGATATATGTGTGTGTGTGTGTGTGTGTGTGAACCCATCCAATGAGTTATATGTCTATACATGGCATTTTCCCCATTGATGGGTATAAATAAGTGTTACATTAATTATTATACTAATTCATAAGAATGATACAATGGGGAAGGTTCAAAACATCATAAATATAATTTTGACAATGTTGAGTGATCAAAAATCATATATATATCATCTTAATTTATGGGTTTCATTTATGGTGAATGATCATGTGTTCTTAGGAATCTCTCCAATTCTAGGGGATCACCATTTTTCTTAGCAATGAAGTTTGTCTCCTTGATAAATTTACCCTTATGTGATACTCTAAATAGTGGGTGATGTGGAATATTAGTTTTCATTACTGCTATGTTTCATATCTATGAATAAGGTATTTCATGTCTCTGAATTAAATAACTACCATCTTGACATTGACCATGTCATATGATGGAAACTTGTTGAAATTCTTCTAAATACAACATTGATTAATGTTCAACTGTAGATATTGGATAGGTAATAGAATCCTTTTATTGGGAAAATCAATGGTTTCATATGATATTTATGAAATAATTGTGAGATTTAGGGAGAGACAAGGGGACATGAAATAGAAAGGATGGATTAGTAGCCTGAGATACTCCATCGAAACTCTAGAATAATTATTTACAAGGATGATATGAAATTTTTTGTGGGTAATATAACACATTTGGATCTAGGTACATGAACAATTTATTAATTATTATTAGACTATATAATTCTTGTAAAAGTTTTTAGAAAATTATGGATTGTTTTATAATTAATTGGATGTTTTTTTAGAGGATCTCTGTTTCTTTATAGTTAGTAGAAACAATGTATTATCTCTAGGAATCTATGAAGTTCTCTATAGGAGTCACTATCTAGGGGAAATATCTTGGAAATGATTGTTCAATCTATGTAAATTCCTAGGAAAACCATGTTATTAGGATCAATAGGAAAATAATGATTGGTTCAAGGTTTTTCAACCCATTTGAGACAACCATGTGATGGTGTGGACTTATGAAAGTATCACTAGATGGCATGTGCAATGTTATAAAAATCATGTGGCACAACCATGAAACTCAATATTTGTGAGGTAGTTTCTTGTATATGGTTGTTGAAGGGGTAGAAAAACAATGTGTCTTTACAATACAATGATCCATTCAAGATCTAAAAGATATATAAATAACCCATTTTAAGACCATAAAGACATCATTTATCCCATATTCACATAGAATATCAAGATTCTACTCCACCTAATGTTATCTTGGTAATTACCATTGATACAGATGTGTCTGTTGTAAAATCAATGTGATTTGGCGATCCAAATTAATCGATAAGTCATTATCCACCCTCTCTCTTTAAATCCTCTAATTTTGACAGAACTGAATCATTATATTTTTCAATATATGGATAAAGTTATGTTACTATTTATGGATCTGGGTGATATTTTTATGATCTATACAATAGGGGGAGTTTAGATATAAGATCTATATTTTCATAGTGTTGTTCTTATTTTTCATCACCCACTAAAAGGTTGGTGGCCTATCCCTCATCTCTACATGACCTAGTACTTAATATCATGGTTTTATTAAGAACTTTTTATTGAATTAACATTGATAACATGGGTTGATTATCGAAGGAAGATTTTTTTAGTCCATTTTTTGGAAGATGGATAGTGGTCTAGAATCTTCATAACCACACATCTTATAAATGCAATATGATTATTTAAAAATAAGGTAACATTTTTATGCAAGCTAATGGTTTTTGGAAATATTTTATGTGGAATAATTTTTTTATGTGATATGAATTGGTATCAAATTCTTAATTAGTGGCCTGGAATTTGTTCAAATGAGATTTATTATGGTCGTTAAGTACCAATTTCAGAAGTGGGATGATGTATGTTCATGAAGTAACATTATCAATGTTAACACTATGTTCATGTGTTTGTGTTTGGGTTTGTTGGGTCCTAGAAAAATTATTATACCCAATTTTAAATGAATTGATTAATGTTTTTTAATGGTTTATCTAAATAGTATTTCTATTATGGTCTTGTGTAAAATATTCATAATTTATTAAACAACTTTTGATAAAATGTGAAAACATGTACTAATCCTAGTGGTGTATTTTGAGAATACATTGGCATTGTATTAAAGATATTACATTCACCTCCAACTTGATAAAATTAGTGTTTTTCAGTTCTTATCTTCTATTAAATTTTTAGGGCAAACATATTTTATTTTTCTACCAATTTTTCTTGATAACATGGTATAGAATGTGGAGTCGGATCCCAGGGATAGTATATGTGTTACTTTTTATGACATCATTTGAGTGCCATTGGTCTTAGTTATATAATATATCTTTTTGTTGATTCGAAAAATTTTATGTTCACTATGATGTTGTTTGATAGTTTGTTTTACATTTGAGTTATATTAATTTATATTAATACATCATGTAGTCTATTTGGTTGACTATTTTATGTATCTATGTTGTTTCACAACATTAGGGAAATCCTCCCCCAATTTTCAATTATGTGATTATAATTTACTGATATTTATTGGGGTCTTAGGGATGTCACTTAAGGTAAGTAAGACCTATGTCTCATTCCAATATAATGGGGAGGTTTGGGGTGTTAAAATATATATTTCACATTAATTTTATTCTATTTAAATATTCATGATATAGAATGATATTGTTTTTGGAAAACAAAATGAGTTTTATTATTTTTTCATGACTCATTTTATATAATGTCAACATCTTATATAAAATGGTCATAATAATTTTTTTCTATCCTCCTATGATCATTTAAATTAATTTTTACTAATATTTGAATATCAGAAAAATTAAAAGAAATATTTATTTCTTCTGGATGAGGTGATTTTAAAATTTTTCCAAAAAAAAATTAGTGGATTTTTTTAAATTTTCATGGAATGAATTTAATTTCCCAACATCATGAGTTTTCATTAATTTATTTAATTCTTATAACATTTCAATGGACATTTAAATTTAAAATGATTTATTTCAATTTTTTTGAAATTTCTAGATTTTAAATCAGTTATTTCAAAATTATAAGTATATTTTAGAAATGAATTGTTTAATGATATTTTATAAAAAAAAATTAATCTATGATAACATCCATTGATGTTAATTATTATTCCCATGGAATATGGTTCTATGATACCATACATTATCATTTTATAGACAGATTATTATTATGATTTAGAAATATTATGATACCATTTCCTTTTTCAATGGGGTATTTTTTGGGGAATGATAAATTATTTCATGATATTACATAATACATATGAAAATAAAATGATTATGTGTTATGTGGGGCTGTTATATAACACCAAATAATTTTTAAATGATTAATGTTATTTGATCTTTAAGAGTGAATGGGAGGTTAAACCACATCCATATCATGGTACACTGTAGGTTATACCATCATAAAAGGGGATATAATAGAGGTCATTCCATTCCCAAAATAGGACACATGGGAGGTTTCCCATTCTTGAATTAGGAATAATAGAGCATAACCAAACCCTAACATGTGATGAATATCATGGTGTATAACCTTGAAATAATATTTCTTTGACAATGATTATTAAACATTTTATAACACCATTTTTTAATATTTTATTAAGATAATGATAAGATAGTAGGGATCATGTCCATTTATTTATTTATTATTATTATCATAAAATTTCCGTAATGTATGTTATCGGTCATGATTGTGATATATAAATTTCTTGGTATATTTTTCTAATCTTAGACTCCGGTTCGAATACACATAGGATCAAGTTATCATTAAATAATCATTGATATCTTCCATTTTTACCCAAACTATGCATATAATCTCAAACATTATTATTTTTCCATTTCACCATGATATGAAGGAATTTTTTATGAATGATATGTCTAATAAGGGTTATATTTATAATAAATTATATACGAAATTATATAAATCATTTATTCACATGTTGTTTATATACCCATGTTTCCAAAGACAACAACTCATTATGGTACTAGTGTACCTCCAAAATATATGTAATGAATATTCATATAATAAGATATAATATATATGTATGACAAGTTTGAGTGTTCTGTTGGTTATCCCATTCAATGTGAGAAGTAGATGGTCTAGGTTAACATTTTCTGAATGTACACACCTAGGGAAGCCTTGGTGGACCACATGCCATGTAGGATAAGGACATACCTCATGTACCACCTGATGGAGAACATCTCAGGAAAAGGCACATTCCATTTTTCAAAACATGACCTTCCATGACATGTGGATTATTATAAACACCATGATGTTAGTCTTATAAATTCCATGTTTGGTAGAAGAAAATGGCTATATGTCTATCACGGCCCGACCAAAGCTGGGGATCAAGCTACAACTACATCAATCCCACCTCCATAGGACATGGTCTATAAACTGACACTAATCAAATTACTAACCCATGGAGGAATTTTCATTTGTACCTATAAGAACGCACACATCCGCCTCGATGAATAAATTTAGAGGAAGTAAAAGTAACAGAAACTAAATATTAAGGGAAAAACAATCCTAAAAACCCTCAAGAGAGTATAGTAGTAGGGTAGTGTAAAATAAAATGTAAATGGAAAAAATACGCACCCAACGAAAAATTAGTCCCAACCAAGCAGAACTAGAAACTAAAATTTTGATAGAGTCCAACTCATAATCTACATGTCGTGATCACTGTATACGGTCCAAAATACCAAGTACCCCTGAGTTACTCAGAAGACACCACCGACCTATCAGTCATATGCCTAAGACAAGGAATTTATGTTAAAATACCATGAATGTGTGAGTACATACATACCCAGTAGGATGCCCTAAAAAATGAATGGGGAGTAGAAAAGATAAAAAAGAAATAGAAAAACTGTAAATAGGATGAATAAAGAAGTGCAAGAGAACAACTCAACACAAACCAAGAGACAAAGTAAACTTGTAAAAGAACAAGGGAATCATCATGGTCTGTATATGAACTACACGTAGGTTTTTTGAAAACTATAATAGGAGAGTATACTAATGAAACCATGATAATATGAACATAGAAATCACATGGCATACCCCGTGTGTCTTCACTTCTCATGGAAAAAGAGTAACCAAATCCAATATTTTGTAAATAGGTTTATATATATATATATATATATTTGTGTGCTTTTGTTCAAAATAAAACCAAAATAGTTAATAAGTGGATCTTGATCTCATAGATAATCCCAAGAAGAAGGGTTACCAACAGTTCCAAAAGAACATCAATGATACCAAACATATCACCTGTCGGCTCAGAAGTATCTCTGTGTAGCCCCATGCCTCACCACTATGCCACACAGCTGAGGGTGCAAAAAATCAATGTGGATGTCCTAAACCTATGTGCATCATGGGGGGTTACACTTCTTATGCATCCATAGAGGCCCAGATACCAAATATATGGGGGTTATACTATGTTGTCACAAGGACCTGCGCCCCGGCTTGATAGGCGGGTTCCAATCTGTTGGTAGATAAGCTATACCAAAGCGGATTTGGTGTTACACACTATATGTCAAAGATCTATTCTATTGTTTAATAAGGGGTTTCACATTGGAAAATTATGACTCATTTCCTATCCGATGGGGGGTTCCAAATGGGAGGTAGCAATCTCACGCCCTACGATGACATGGGGGTTCCACTCAACAGGTTGAGGGCCAATACCATCATATGAATGGTGGGACCACAATGGTCCTCGAGGACCTGCACCCTATCAGATAGTGAGTTCACTCAGAAATTAACAAACAAGGGCCCACACCCTTGATGGTGAGGGTTTCAACTCTTGTGTCAGTAATGAACCACTTTCATGTGGCTCCAATCTTTGAGCATCACCTAATAAAGTTTCATGCCTAGAACATTCCACTACGTATCCCAAAATTCACAACTGGGGAAACCATCACATTCTACCCATAGAAAACTAGGGATATAATACTCTCATATAAAATATTATTTCAAACTACTGTTATATCAAAGGTCTAATATCCTCCAATGAAGCCTTGGGGTACATTGTGTGTGACTGACCCACACTACATGCAGTCCCACTAATTCAACGGGTTGTTTCACTTGAGGAACACATCCCTCCAACCATGAAGGATTACACAATGTGTGGTGAATATATAAGGTGTTACAATGCCAACTTGGGTCCATCTCGTGTTCTTATTAGTGCATGTGTATCCACATCAGGTCCATGTACTTTACCCCATGTATGTGTACATCAGTAAGAATTCATTTAACTAGTAGGGTACATCCATATGGTTCCCTCTAATGTGATTCGCCACATTGATCATCCATCTAGGGATGCGTTATATGATATGTAGGATGAAAACAATCCACTCCAACATTATAATCCCCCAAAACTTTATCTTCAGCATCTAGGGGTATATATGATGTGTGTTCATCGTGATGCATGGTGTGTAGTTGGGATATTCACAGTTCCTCAAATCTATGATCCATATTCAAAATATGGTCTTCCACAATCATATTTAGACACGAATCATCCTGAATATAGTTGTTCATGTATTTTCTAATGGAATTCATCCCTCCAGTGGTGAGGAAATCCAATATGTTTGGATTCCATGTGATCTCACATGCACCCCTCACACCACATACTCCCCAACACATTTCGTTGATGTTGATTCAACCATCGATCATCCAAATGAACATACAATCCCTACAGCAACACAAGATTTGTTCTTGATTCATTGATCCATCCCTCACATGTGAGTCCATCATGATTCTTGTGGTCTGATCAGGCTTTGTACCACTGGAAAATATCTAACAGAGATCATAGGTTCCAAATGATGAAGAACACGAAACAATTGAGGTGGACAGGAACAATATAAAATGTTTAACCATTTTTTTTCACAAGTTTTCTTGGCGAATGATAATGAATGGGTATAATCTGTGTGAAAACTGAATAATAAATTAAATTTTTTTATAATGGAACATGAAATTGGCCACACGTAGTGTAGATCCATGAAAGGGATCTATCTTATCAATTAATTTAATCCAAATGTGCATAAAAACATAATTTAAGAATCATACCCTGAGAATGGATAAGTCAACATTTATAAATGATCATTCCAATGAATGGAATAATTCATTGTCTTCACCACACCCAGATATGATGAACACTTCTTCATTATTTGATTTGATTCCTCAATGAAATGATAACGGTGATGCTCATTGTAGATCATAGTATTATTATGGTTACCTAGGGTAAATCCCCAAGGTAGTGTTATTATGAAATATAAATTTAGGATAAGATAATTTAATTAATAACTAAATTCAATTAATTTATTCACTGATCATATTTCAAATAGAAGAGGTATTTGAATTCCATGGAGCGACCTATTTTTGGTTGTGCCTAGGGTAAAAATTGTGTTCCAGACACAACTGTGGGCTCAGATTCCTATCCAAATATTTTCATTATGAGTTATAAAATTTTCATTATTAATTTTTCATTCATAATATAAAATATATATAATATTCTTATAAATTTACTTATGGACACACCATGCCTCAAAATTGAACTCTGTTTTAGAGACTACATCTAAAAAATAAATATAGAAATATTTCAATGCCTTATAAGGAAAAAATGTTACTAAATCATTAAATAAATAAATATTTTCATTCTTGAAATGAATGAATACTGGTCATACATCTAGGTATCCCATTCCCTGTAAATATCTTTAATGTTCTCTGGCTTCCACAATATGCTTACCAAGGGGATGATCTATCCACACAAAGATCTCTCCTATACATCTTCGATCACTACTAGGTTCTATACAATCGTGTATCCATCCTCAATGTTTTCATCACCCGTGTTTATGACCTCTGTGGGGTGACACACATATATCCTACTCTATTACCTGTGGAAGGTGTCATGAACCTTTAATAGCAGTGGGGGTAGGATGAGGATGTATGAAATCTCACCAAAACACTGTATTCAATTGAATGGATTGATGAAACATAAAGGATAAATTACCTTATTAGATAAAGCAGAAAAATCCTTTTCCAAGGGATAGTCATAGGGAAATTGTTTATCCCTCATCAAACAATACGAGACTATCAAGGTGATCTACAAAGATTTCTCCCTACACATGGTTTTCCTTATCCTCCCATGGATGACCTGGACCATATCCATCCTAACCATCACCATATCTGGTCCAAAAATGATATCTCACCAATATCTATCTTTAATAAGGGTATCAATCAAGATCACCCATATAGGTCCTAACAAGGATTCATAAATATCAAAGAGTGGTTGTGGTTGTTGTTGTACACAAACTATACCAATAAAAAGTGGTCCTTCTTAATACAATAAAAGTCTAATAGACAATCAATTAGCATATCCACCAACGACATGATAATGTGTTTAGTATACCCATCATTATAGGGGTGAAAGGCTATACTCATCCTCATTTAGTTCTCTAATTCCTCCTTCAGGCCTCTCCATAATTAGGAAAAAAAACCTTATTTTTTGATCGAATTGAATCATCAAAAGAATCCCATGAAGTGGAATGATCTCCCATACATATAAATACCCCAAACCATTGAACCAAACACTGATCCCTAATATAAAATAAGTGTTCATACATCTTGAGATAGTAAACTATAACCAATATGGATTCCTTTCCATTATCAATGTGTGGAATCCATGTCACAAATTCCAAGGATATCTCATCCCATTTCCACTATGGGATCTCAAGGGGTTGTAACAATCCTTTCAGAACATAGTACACACCCTTCACTAGCTAACATGTGCGGAAATGAGATATAAACTCAGTGATGCTCCATCTCACTATAAACCACCGAAATTAAATTTGATTGTCTTGGTACATATTCCCCACACCAGGATGTATAACTATAGGATATTTATGGAACTCTCGCTTCTCCTCTTCCACCATCCTGACTAGAACTACTGCATGTCCCTGGAAATGTTGACCTCGTTCATTCCTTCATAATATCCATCAAATGATTCAACTACTGGTATATGGTCACATAAGACCTCAAAAAATATTTTTATTTTCTGAAACTCTCTCTCACGCTCCTGAGGTGGTGTATTCAACACTATAAAATGAAGAAAGGTCATACCCTATTGCTTCATCAAGGTTATATATAATGAAATCAACTTATTTGAATACTGTAGAACCAAGAGATCAAAGGAGTTCCTACTATTAGATTTTGCTACCATGTTTCTCTTTCCTTGATTTTATATTTTCTCTATGTCACAGTTCTACCGGAGCACCAGCATGTATTGTTGTCTCAGGTTCCGGCCTCTCTATGTAAAGATTTACCATTGACTTTGATGGTATATGTAAACCAAAAATTACTCCCCCAAAATATAATGCATCGACAACCATAGGATGATGACTAATAATTACCAGTATATGTTATGATTTATGTTGTTCTTCCCATGGGGTTTTGACATTATCAACCTGTATTTGATAACATCATGCCACTGCATCCACATGCAACTAAGAAAACTCTTGATGAATCATAATACAGTATATAATCTATGCCCTCTTCTAGTAGTCTCAATATAGGAACAATCATTAACCTCATCCTTAACACCTCAAAGGCTCTATATAACTTTTATTTAAAGGTAAATTATTTCCTTTTTTTATTAGGGTAGTCAAATGGGCTGGAATTTTTGAGACGCCTACCACAAAACTCTGGTAGTACCCCTGCATGCTAATAAATAATCACACCTATAACACACTCTTCGGTAGATCCCAAACAATAAGTGCATTGATCATTCCTAGTCCCATGTATAAACCATTATTCAATATGACATACTATAAAAAGTGACCCTCTATAATCCAGAACATTCACTTTGAGAGTTTTCTATAAATATAGTACTCTTGATAAAAATATAGAACCATCCTCAATTTCAGTAAATTCTCCTCTACTGATATAGAGTCGATGAGTATTTCATTGATGGAGATGACCAAAAAATAGTCCTAGTATGGTTAGAAAAACTATTTCATGAAATCCACAAACATAAGGATTGAATTTTTCACACCAAACGGAATCACTAGGAACTCATAGTTTCTGCAGTGAAATCAGAATTCAATTCTCAGAATATCGGCATCGCAAACCCTAAATAGGTGGTTTCCAAACCAATGTTATCTCTTATTGAACAGTCTAACTCCTCGCAAAACGTTAAGGTGGTCACTAATATTCATCATGGGGTTTATGTTATTTATCATATCCTAGTTCTGGTAATGATAATCCGTGCAATGCCAAAATGTCTCTTCCACATTTTCCACGAACAACAGTGGTGATGCCCAGAGGGACACACTGGGCCAAATGAAACCATCACTTTATGGTCCTATAATATTAACCATATCTCATAGAGTTTTTTAGGGGATTTCTGATATGCCAGAAAATATATTGGGGGTAATTCTGAAATGAAAGTCGATGAAAAAATCCACCCCTAAACTCAGAGGTTTCCCTAGAATGTTCTAATCAAGGACATCCATATATTCATTCATGAATTAAGGAATATAGGAAAATAATGATCCTAAAAACCCTACTGTTATTCTCATTAACTGATTGGTGATGGGATACATCCTCCTACTCGTAGAACACTCACATATCACCATGAGATCTCTCTAACTCATAAAGGTGAGTGTTGTCCCATTAGAGAATAGGCATCTGGATAGTCTGTGGTGAAAGTAAATCTTGGATTGTACAATGGAAATACAATAAGTACCAAATAAGATTTCATAGGGATTCATTTTGATAACCCAAAGGTTACATGTGAACATATCTTTACCATTTGATTTCATGATCTTCTAGATAATGAAAAATACAAAAGAAGTGTTCCAAATAGAATCCTCATGAAGATGATATTGGGAAAGAACCTTAATATTGAGATCTAACTCTGACACCATGAGTTTAGATAATAAATAATAAATCAAACCAATGTCTACTAATACTTAATAAAGAGTTTAACAAGCACAAATAATAAATCTAATCATATCGTGTGTTGTGGGGTCATTAACCTACAACGTTGGTAGCTATCTGTTACACCAACTATCATTCCATAAGACTGACATGGGTCACCAGGTAGTAGTGGTTAGAGTATCTTGTAGCTCCCTCTACCACCCATATCTCTTCCAACTCATATTTCAAATCCACCTCCATGGGGGCCACCATGCCCTCTTCAGTGAGATCCTTGATCATAGAGTTGTCTCCACCATATATGTCATTCATCAATCTTCTAGCACTATGTATAGGTTTGGTTAGACAATTTTATGCTCTATGACTCCACCCATCCCAAGTGAATCACCTCCCCCATCTATGTTGACCTGGTGCAATTTTGTTTCCCTAACCATGTTCTTATGATAGATCAAGGGGAGGTATCTTATGTTGAGATCTATGCACCTATCATCTTCTAGACATTTTAGATGAATCTTCACAAGGATTCCCACTACTAGCGCTAGTTTTATGGTTTCTCTTAAAAGGAAATCTCTATATCACAACTGCCTTCTTCAGTACCCCAGAATTGGTGGGGATTCATAATGGCACCACTCTGGATAGGATCTCACTATGAATTCACTTCTAAAACATCTGTTCTCAAAAGTATCCATCCTAAATCATTTTAAAAGAATATCAAGTATGGTCTGTGGACCTCATTTCATTTTCATCCACTTTCATCCCGACCTATTATAGATCGAGAAGATGTGGAATCTAAACTGAGCACTATCAATAATAGTAGTACTACTCTTGTAAAAGTAACTTGATGATGGGTCACGAGAGTATTGACTCATCATGAATTGGTGAAACAAGGCTCCACAATTTCCAATATGATCCATGTAAAAGGCCAGATTATAGTGTATCCACATGATCTATTAGGGTACAAAAAACATAAGAGGCTAACATATGACTCTAGCAAATCCTCTCCTACATAAGGTTCTGACTCAACATAGATCCTCAATATCTTATGGTGTAGGAACTCATGGAGAATAATAATCAGGCATGTATCATCCAAATTATTTTTAGTAATGATATGCTACTCAATAGGTGGAGGTTCTACTATCTTACCAACTGGAGTGGAAATATAGAGAGATGATCCTTGAACTACGACCTCACCACACATCAGATCATCTTCACGATCCATAACATGTATCTTGGCTGGCTGCCATCATAGATTCATATTGAATATTATCAAGACAGAGGATGGTTAGATGAACATATATATGTATATAACAATAATGGGTAGATAACTCATGATGAATAGTAATGTAATCAATTATACCTGATTCGAATATAGTTGGTCTCAACAACTCATTTCATGGTATGATGATTCAAAAAGTAGGTTTTCAAGTCTTGGTGATAGAAATGTATGCCAAATGCACCATGAATGGATTATATATCCAAAGAGAAACACTCAAAACACTCTAAAATTGTTTCTCTAGTCCCATCCATATCCTCATAAGGGGATTACTCCACATACATTCCTAATTATCGAACCAAATTTGATACCAATCTGTCATGATCCGACCCATGCTGGGGCTCGAATCGCAACTACCCCAAGCTCAACTCCATAGTCCAAGGTAAATAGACTATCACCAATGAAATAACTCACATGGGGAGGCCTTTTACAAAGAACCTATATGCGCACACATGAAAACATAGATGCATAAGTGTGGGGAAATTAAAATTAAAATAAAATAAATACAAAAGGAACAATTGTGCATTCCTATCCTCGAGATAGTATAAGTGTATGGTAGTGTAGACTGGAAATTAACTGGTAAAAATACACTCCCAAATAAAAATATTTCCCATCCTAAAAACTAAAATGTAAAATATTGAGAGAGCCCATCTCCTGATCACCATGCTACAACCACCATATGTGTTCTGTTGTACCAGGTATCCCAAATTACCTATGAAAACATCATCAACCTATTCATCATCTGCATAACACATGACATGTGTGTGAAAAACCATGTAGGGGTGAGTATATACAATCCCAGTTGGAATCCTCAAATGATGAAGGATGAGTAGTAAAAGATACATAAAATATAAAATGATAGTAGATTGGATGCTGAAAGCAGTGAAAGAGAACATATCAACCCCAAAAATAAGAAAAATTAAACACATCCAAATAAAAGTGGAACAAGATGGTGTGTAGATGAACTTCAGATAGAGTATTTTCCACCAATATAAGGAGAGTACAATCATCCAACAATGTGATGATAAATAGGGAAATAACATTGTATACCTTTTTCATCTTTATGTCTCATGAAAGGAGAGTAAAAATCAAAGGGTATGGGAATATGTGCACATACATACGGTCAATCAATGAAAAATAAAATTATAGAGTAAGGTGATTACCATCTCATAATATTACCAATGAAGAAGATTAACTAATAGTTCAAATATTTCATCAATGTTGCATGAAATCTCATGCATCTTCCAAGTTGTATCTGTGTTTAGGCTCATGCCCTGCCACCGTGAAGCACAAACGAGGGGTAACAAACTAAATGTAGAAGACTTGGACCCTACTATTTCATTGGGTTTTACTCTTTATGTATCTGTAGAGTATTTTCTCCCATACTGATGGGGGTTTCCCTCAAGTGTCATGAGGACCTTCACCCTAGTGTGACAGGGGTGTCCAACTCTGTAGGCAGAGGATATGTGCCCATACTGATAGGGGTTTCCCCTCTATAGGTCAAGGAACAATTCTCTAGTGTGACATGGGGGTTCCCCTATATTCCTCATTTACTAACACCATATCTGATATAGGGGTTCCACTCAGGAGGTAGATAACCCACATCATGAGGTGATTGGGGTTCCACACTTTATATCGAGGGCCCACATCTGGATGTGATAGAGGGTTCCACTGTGTTCATTGAATAGACACACCCTATATGATAATGTGTTTCCACTCAGTATGTAACTATAGAAGACACGAGACTTTGTTGTCGGGGGGGGGGGGGGGGGGTCCACAATAGAATCTCTCATGATCCTCTACCTGATCGTTATCATCATCAAGTATCACTTTACCATGCGATGTTCCAGGAACAATCCCCATCATATCCCAAAATACGCAACCAAGAGAATAGTAAAATTCTATTTCAAAAAACACTACCGATAGACTATTGGATGTCTAATATCACAATTCAAACAATGGAGATATGCATGGTTGATGTTTCCTCAAAAGAATCCCAGGCGTACATGGTGTCTGAGCGGACCTACACTTTCTTATGGTCATGTTCATAGAGGTACATGGATTAACAACCCTATAGGATAATATAATGTGTGGGAAATATATATGTTGTGGACATACCACATGTGGTACTTCATGTGTGCTTTCCGGTGACCTATATACAACATTTTTATGTGTACATTACCTTGTGTCAGTGTACTTTGGTACACGACCATGCGCCAAACTATGTACATCCTAAAAAGGTTTCCTCCCAAATGATACATCACATGGATCATCCATTAAGGGATTAGTTACATGGTGTTTAGGAGGGCTAACAATAGTTCAATAATTGCAATCCTCTAAAACCCCAATAAACATCGCCAGGGAGCTACAAGATGTTTTTTCAACATGATACTTGATGTATAGTGAGGATTTTCATGGTTTGGTAGTTCAATGATATCCACAACTAATATGGTCTTATCCGCTCATATATTACCTTTAATCTACCGAAAAATATTGAATCCATCATCGACTAGTTGATTCTAGCCATCATGTGGAAAGAAACTCGAATCTAGTTGGATTTTGTGTGATCTCCTGTGTGACTATAGCACAATGAATTCCAAGATCCAATACATTGGCAATGATTCATCAGCTGATCATCCATTACACATATCCACTCTCTATATATTTCTATTTCATTTATTTTCCCTCACTCGATATTCCATTTCTATTATGGCTGGTTTGATTAGCCTTGGTACCTCCCAATACTGTCAAAATAGGAGGGTAGGGTCCAACTAGTTAGTATTGTTATGAAATTTATGGTTATTGGCACAAGAAAAATGGTTTAACAATCATTGGAGAATCATTCTTGGCCAGAAATCAAGAGCATGGATAAAATGGTTGAGACAACTAAATAAACAATTAAATTTTAGTAAACTGGAACATGAAATTGGTCATAATTGTCATGGATCCATGAAAGGGATTAGTATGATTAATTAATTAAATAAAAAATTGAGTGAACCAGAAATTTAGGTGCCTACAATGACATACGATCATTCTTCAATGATGAATGAACCTACTAATTAATGGAAGAAGATGATTCTTTAATTATGCTTTGATCTCCTCTGATCTGGTGTTTCATGATCACTAGATTTGATTCACCAATGAAAGTATGAAGTATAAACTCTCCAAAAATCATGATATTATGAGGATAACCCAGATAAATTTTTTAGGGGGGTATTCTTATATAATTATAGTTGAGGTTAAAATAATAAAAAAAATTAGTTAATTAATTTATCCACAGAACGTACTACCAATGGAAAGGATATATGAAATCACCAAGACTAACTATTTTAGATAATTCCTCAGGTGAAAATATCATTATGGTCTCAATTTGGCTTCTGTATTTCAGATATGATATTATATTTAAGAGTTTTTTGATTTACATTAATAACTGTGTGTGCGTAATATATAATATATTCAATGATTTTAGGTAATTTCCACCAATCACATCTAGACTTAAAATTGAAAATTGACTTATCACCAATAACTAAATATATATACATAATTATTTCAAAGTAGTTTAGTGAAAACAAACAGGTCTCTATTGTGTCTAACATTGGTTTACACAAAATATTCCCTTTTAGAGACGAGGTGGATTTCTCTTTCCTTAATGTATCCCCCAAAGTGGATACTTTTGAGAATACTATAATGTTGAATGTATTGTTATATTCTATATTCCCCCTTAAATAATGTCATGTAACAAATCCACTAATCATACTGTCTGAACCCTTGTTAATTTTCCAGCCTAGAATAGGGTTAGAAATTCCACTATAACGATCATGATCATTATCCCCGATTACTTCTAATTTTGTTGGATCATGTATCATATCACATATATATGTGTCACGTTATCATGTCTTATAGGATAAAATAGATATAGTTATGTATACCTTTGTGTCCTAGGGCATGATCCTCCAAAAATAAGTTAAACTCCCATGTTTGAGTAGTCATCCAATAGGGAGTGTTATATATTAATACACTTTTGATATGTAAGATTGTATCTCTTCATCATTCCACGTAATGATCATTGATCATTTAACTTGTTTTGAATACATCGATTGTACTATGATAACTGGGAATGTTTTGAAAAAATCAGGTTTCTCCTTAGTCAATGGTAGTGCATGCTACCTTGGTTGGAGAGAGATATTTGGGGTTGCACAGACTCTCCTTCCAGAATTATAGGAGTGGTGTGGCTAATGAAATGATATATAGTGATGTATTTTTATGTCAATGTGATACTTAGATTCCTATTTGGTTTCAATTCATATGGGATATTAGGATTGGATATATATTTTAGGATTCATGGAATCTTTTGTTTTTCAAGCACAACTATGTACTCATGCATGTTGGATATTGAGGATTGGATCCTTGATTATAAGACTTCCCAAATTCAGTTAATCTTATACTTCTTGGGGGAATCCATAATATTATTGTTTACTTTATTTAATCTAGATCATGCACTTGAGAAAATTCAGTTATCCTGATATTATAATTTCCCCTTATTTCCCAACTCATATACATATCAAGTTCCTGAATTCGAGTTCATAATTGTGTTATGATCCCTTTATGGATATTGGGAAATCCTATAGATTATGATTATACACACCACAATATAGGCCTTGGGATACATGTTTTATTTCAAAGTAGATTATGGGAATGGGGTTGATATTTCATCTTTAGAGTTGATTACAGATCACCATGGTGGATACAATTTTTAGTATAACACTATTAGCACCTAATGATGATTCATGTATGAGTATTTCATATTTTGAAGAAGGAGATAGTGATTCCATCTTCTCCTTTTGCAATATTTAGTTTTCCTTTTAAACTATTGGCCAATTAGTTTTCCCAATTTATTCAATTTTACTCATACTGGTTAACTTGTAGATATCAGTAGATATCTCATTCTAGTATACAGTCATTATAGTTTTTCATTTTTTTATAAACTGTTAATATTGATTCAATATCCATTTATTTGAAATGTTGTTTTTTATTCAATATCTTATAGATAATGGCCTACCATGTGTGTAATATGCCTACTGAATTAGAGTCATGAACCTATTACGTATTTGTGGTGGGCTTCGATTTTCACCTCTTTAATTATACCTTCTTGGGTGGAGACCTCATAGGTTAGTATTTAATATATTGGTATAATATTTGGTGTATCTTTGGGAATGTGGCATGGATTTAGTAGTTATATGAATATTAAATTAATTTCATAGTGAAAAAATGATTTGGGGGTCATTAGATCTATTAATAAACCATAAAAACTTGCATAGTTGAGAAATCCATTGTATTATATCTCTAGAACTCAAACTACCTATTATTCATCCAATTAACCGATGATATTTTTTGTAGTTTATAAGAATGTCCTTAAATTCTTTATATGGTAGTTATTTATGATCACTAAGGTACTTATTCTTTCAAATCAACCAGATTTTTTCAAACCTTTATAGGTGATATGTACAATTAATTGATTTCCAACTATCGATAGACTCTTTGAACAAAGATGTATGGCTATGGTGCGCCTATGAACTATGTGGATATGGGAATTTATAACTATAAAAACACATATAACCCTCATATGTGGAATTTAGATCCTACCCTATAGATGTTGGGTTGGCTTCTCGCCCATTAGTGTTCACAAATTTATACACCATGTTCCCAGAAAGGACATTACCCCACCATAGATGTTATAAAATCGGAGAATTATTTTGAGAAGTTATATAGGGATGAACCTTGATTTAAATATGGAGTATTTATTCATCAAAGTTTTTAAAATTTTTACAATTATTGTGAAGTTATAGTATAGTGAATCAAATATCTCATATAAATGATTCATGGTAGAGCCTATAAATCATTTATATTATTTTAGTAAAAAAATCCATGGGGTTGCTTGACAAATCATGAATCAAGGCCTTATAAAGAGTAAGCATTAAGGTATCATGATGATATAATGATGGTTGTCCCTACCTAGGTAAATGAAATTTTGTTTGAGGAAAGAGGTAGATGTTTATCACCTTTCGTGATAGTGGTGTCCTCATCGTCTTATTTTTTGTGAAGGATGTTATTAAGAATGATATTTACTAGTGATCATGTGTGACCATGTATTATTTTATAGAAAATTGATATTTATTCCAAACGAATGAGGGAATAACATAAGTAGCTTCTTCATTTTAATATATATTCTTCCCTAGTTCATGTTATTTTTATTGATAAGGGCCACGTATTCAATGACTTCACTTCTCAAGAATGGTCAATGGTGATTCTGGACCAATTATTTTTTTTGGGTCCATCCAACCTTTAATAAACTAGGTTTTTGTGGAATATAATGTTCTATTTTGGTTTTTTTATGTTTTCCAATCCAGAGGGTTCATTCTATGGGTTTGGATATGACATTTCATGGTTAGTTGAATGGTCAAGACTGCCCTCATCATATAGTGTAATATTAGGTCACCTAATAAGAAATGTGTTTAATTAATCAATATGTCAAGGGAGTTGTGTTGATTCATATAATCATTGAATTATTTTTAAAAATTGTAATTGAAAACCATATCTGATATATTTTATTGAGTATGTTAGTTAGTTGGTGAATGAGATTTGATGGAAGAAAACCTCAAGAATGATAGAGTCAAGGTTTTATTATATGTATCATTCTTTTTCTAGGCTTTGATCATTAAATTATGGAGACTATGTATTCTTGGAAGATTTTTGCACACTGTGCTGACAAAAATATAAAAAATATTTGGCTTTTCAAAATTTTGTTTTGGTGGTGTGGAAATTTTGTTAAGTGCTTGTGTTGTTTTTGAACCATGTATGTGTTTCCCTCTACAAAATACATCTAGGAAAATATTTCAAAGCTAGGGATAAGGGTTCTCTCACTACTATTTATCACATTTTAGATAATTTAGTTTCGATATTTTGAGACAAATGTGATTTATCTATTACCATGAGTTATTGAAATAAAAAAATGAAATATAAAGGATGAGTAGATCATACCATATTCCAAAAAATTCCCCTATTTATTCTTATTTCATGTTATATGGATTCCAATTTCAACACATCTGATTGGGGATATTATCCATTATATGTGTTAATGTAATAAGTTTTCTTAAATCTTTAATTTCATATGTGATTTTATTTTTTGGGTTTTTATAATAAACATGAGTTTATTACTCAGCATTTTCATTCATTATTAATAGTTGTCTACTTTTACAAAACTAAATGTTTTATAATAGGAAGAATGTAATTTCCAAGGTGTTTTTAATGTTATAAAAAAACATGATTTTTTTTTGAAGTCCCAAAAAATTAGTCGGAGGAAAATAGACATTCTATCATAGTTTGTGATCCTAAAAATCTAATAAACTAGTTTTATCTAACATATGGGATCCTCTCTAATTAGATATGGATTGGAAATGAATGTTCCTTGTGGTTTCATAAATAAAATAATTAAAATATTATATTATATTTATTTTTGGCTGGGGAATTTTTGATAAAATGAATATAGCTCTTAAATATATTCTAAGATGATGAAACACAGACCACTATTGAATCTAAATCTAGTGTTTACCTTCAAGAATGATATATGTTTTGAATAAATCTGGTTTTATGGTGAGGCATATTCCCCAACGATTGTAAATTTCTAAATGACTTAAATTAAAAAATCTATATAATTTAATATTTTCCTGAGAAATATATTTTTAATTCCACACATATGAGATTCACTTGGGTTGGTTACGTAACCATAGATTATTATGACACTAGTAGAGTGATATTCCCCTGATGGGGATGTTACGGGTGAACTAAGGTTTCTGGATCTACTCCAATTCAATGTGGGAATTCATGGATCTAGAAATGATCATAATAGTTTTGTAAATAAAACTAATTTAGATCTATTTCTATAGAATTTATTGATTTAGTCATGAGTTAGGATATATTTTATTTTTATATTTTCCACATTTTGTCATATAAATATAGTCTAATTTTCATCAAAACATTAAGTATTTTTTATAATATCATGGCTTTGTCAACTTGTGGATCTTTTTAAATTCTAATTTTGGGATGATTATGGTGGAAGATAAAATTGATTCTTGGTTTAACTGATTTCTATGACCATAGAAAATGCTTGATCAACAGTGACATTTTTCCTTACCAATGATTTTTTTTCTCAAGAATTCATTTCCCCTAATATTATGTGTTAATCAGCATCCATCATTTTGGGGTTGTTATTCAACTATCGCAGGGATACATTTTATATGTGATTTTTTTGTTATCATTGATCATTGATGTATATTCATATTTATATATTAAATACTGATATTGGATCATAGAAGACACGTATTATTTTTTGGGAAAAGTAGAGATTATTGTTTACTGTGCAGGGCCATGATCCATGGTGAGACATCAACATGATATGAGATTTGAAGAAATAAGTGGATGAGAATAACATTTTTATGATGAAATATCCTTGTATGATAGAATGATATCAAATGTTTATAATCAATATATTGTTTATTGATATAGGATAAACGATCTATGTGTGGAAGTGGAAAAAATTTGATTTTATGATGAATGCTGAATATTTTTTTTCAAAATCAAAAAAGTAAAAATCATACAACCAAAGTCATCAAAGAGGAAGAAAGTAATGGTGACCAAGAGACGCGTTTCTGAAATTGAGTTTCCAATCATCTGGCAGAGATCCCATGATATTTTAGGTAATTAATATCTCTCCTGATGTTCCCTTACAATCTAACAAGTTGGCCAAATAATACCCTTCTTGCCATGTATTCTCGATAGAAATATTTTGGTTTGAAGGGGTTTTATAGAACCAGACCATATAATCCCACTCCTAAGCAATGGTCACATTACATTGAAGCAACTTGACCATCATAGAATAATTTGTTTCTACTTTAGTGGTGTGGATATCTAACTAACTACATAAGGAAATACCCATAATAAAGGCTTTAGATTTCGTACCCATTGAATTAACTGAATCATAGTTGGAGATAATACCCAAAACCACGGAGACCTTGACGTCACAAACCAGCCTACCTGATCTCATCTCTAAATTTAAGCAACATCCATCCAAATTTAATCTCAGTCCTATATAGGGAGGGACCCATCAATCTCCTCGGCCCTAGTTGAGTTGACTTATGATTATGGGTGGAAATTGACCAACTCTATTATATATTTTTAGGATGATCACAACATATAAATAAAATAACCGACACTAGGTTTGTTAGGAACATTAAAGGGGTGTTATTTTTAATCATTTCTGGACTATATGGCATATAGTTTGGAAGAATCCATTCCATGAAATCCATATTCTATAGTAGTAGGGTTTCTAGTGAAGATGAATTTCACAAGGACTATTGATAGGAGTACACACTGTGTGAGCGTAGATTTCTTGTATCAGTGTGTATATGATTTATATGTACAAATAATCCAAGGTGTTCCACATTTTGGGTATGTTGTGGCCATTCCACTTGCAATACATAGTAGAGAAAAACTATTGAAAAGTTACACACTGAGTTCCAAATCGTGACCATGTTTACAGTGTGGTTTATTCAACACAAAATGTAGTTGGTTTTATATACAACATGTTGGGTGGTTTGTCAGGTTCAAGTATCGGAACTCATAATTCAATTTATGTAAAATTTTTATACACCACAAACTTATCATACCGCAATGTAGTGATATGAGTTATTCTTTTTATAAGGATTATGTCATTGAATGTGACAAATGAATTTCAGATCCCAATTATATATGGTTAGTTATCTGATACACTACCAATTTAATGTGATCATTTCTCTAAAAAAAGATCTTGGATTGGTTAAGGTATCCCCCATTGGATTTGTTGTCACGATCCCCTAATATTTCTCCCTAGGAAGGCTCAGGTATACCATCACCTACTTTATGGGGATGTGATCTACTACTACGAGACATTATAGAATGTGTATGTTATCCCCTTATGTTCTAGGATGTGATCCCATATCTTTGAGTTTAATTACCTTATCATATGTGTCTTAAAAAAAGAAATGCGCTTGTGTTTTATGTTTCTGAGATGTCCGATGTTACAGCGTCGTGAATCCATGAGAGGATTGTTGATTTTTTTACTTTCTATGATTATTTTTAAGTTTCATTGGGTTAGGATAATAATTATCGGAACATGTTAGTTTATCCATAACCTCTAGAAGAATGTGATACCTTATAGAATAAGTGATATTTGGGGTTTATTGGACTCCCCTTAATATATTATGTAGGTGGAATGGAAAATTTAAAACCTATTTACTAGTAGATCCTATGAGGCATGTGATTCGATGATTCCATTTAAGATTCCTTCAAAATAAGTTATAACAACTGAATATTGACATTATACATCCTATACTCTACGTTATTTTGACTACCTCTACCTATCAATTAAATTTTGGGGTTTGATATATGATACTACGATTATTGAGTGTTATCTGCAACCATATGTTCTCTAGAGTTTGAGAATATTTGGATTAGTCATCATGACTTTATCTCTCCTACTACTTGGTGTCAAGGGTCTTGAGTAGACAATATTTATTGTTATCCCTTGTTTTCCACCTATTGGACACTTCATGTTACAAAATTCGAGTTAATTTTTTATTCATTACCCCTTTATGAGTTTTGAGGGAATCCCACAAGAATGTTTATACTCAATCCATCATGGGATGATGACTCAAAATTTGTTTGTTTGTGTAGATGAAATAATGTTTATAATTTTTTGGGGGACTCAGTTTAAAATATATTGATTAGTTTGACATCATGGAGACATTGTGGGATTTTTTGTTGGAATATCGTTGATTTTATAAGGAGGTGATAGCAGTAGTACATGTTTGTGTTTGGAATCTTCATATAGTTATGGACTATACAACATTGTTAGTTATCTGGTACCTTTATGAATGTTGGGAATGAATTTTTTTCCCTTTTATTGTATGTTATTCATAGTATTTATCATCTGTAAATGAATAAATGTTATTTTCTTGTCCTACAATAAATATATTTGATCACATATTTCTATTTCATTTTAATGTTGTTACATAACAAGTTCATCGATGATCTGAGTAACTCTTTGGTGGTTATAAGATATGTCATTCCATGTGCATGATATTCTTACTCATTATTAGTCATCCTCCCCAGTGCTATTGGTGGAATACTTTGGCTATAACCTTGGGAATGCCTTTATCTTGGTATTAGACATGATACGTTTTGATGTTTCTACAATTATAGAACTTTTAATTTGATAAATCGATAAAAGATAATGATTTTTTTTATAATGAATGTTCTCCCCATTACTAAAAATATAACTGGTTTTCTATTATTTTGATAGAAATATATGTTCATAATATATTATTGATTGGATATCATATACCAATCATACCATCATTTTATAATTTTTTCAATAAATACTTGTCAATGAAATATATAGGTGAATCACTGTATATTATATCATTTATTATCCATTGAGGTATACCTAATAGGAAGATTATACGTAATCAAGGTATTTATATTGAAAAAGTATTGAGAAGATATAATATAAAACAATCTAAGGGAGGATTGTTTCCAATTTCACATGGTACACATCAACCTATGAAAGTGAGTCATGAAATACAAGATGTGATATAAATAATTAGTAAAATCCATTATAAATATTTGGTTGGAAAAATATTATATACTATGATATGTTTTACGTTTGATGTAGCCTATGACATTGGGATGGTAGGCAGGTATCATGACGACAAATGAGTTCCACATTAGGCAGTTATAAAGACCATCATTATAGTGACCAGTCAATTGAATAAATTGTGTCTTGGACTTTTGCCGATGCACCGCCTTTCAATAAAAATATATTTTTCAGTCATATCATATAAATATATTACATCATCTTAGATTAAAATTAATTAAATTACAAAAATACATACCATAGGATCCTAAAAGTTTAGTGTATTTAGAAACATGGAACAAAACTTCTAACTTGTTGAAAGATCTTCAACAACTCCCATAAGTATATCCACCATTAGTAAATCTACCTAATTTTTTTTCATAACCCGAGAATGGAAACATAAGAATTGGGTGATCTTAGATGCATAATAATGGTAAATAAAGGAAATGTGAAATCTTAACATGATCAAAACGGTATGTAATTCAGGAATAATATTTAATGATCATTAAATGTATATTATTATTCATTATAATGATTGGTAGTTCATAAGAAATGGATCCATAAAACATGATGATTTTTATTCAAAAAGGATCTCCAAAAAGGAAAATCCAAGGAAAAGGCAACCAACTTTTGCGGGGCTTGAAATAATGAAGGCCTTGGGCATCACCCTAAACAAGATTCACCCCCTTCGGTTTAAAAATGAACACATTATATAGACACAACACTAGGTCATTAGGAACTTCAAGATAGGCCAGATAGTCCACCAATTTGTAAGGATAGTATAACATAAGAATAAGTCCTGAAATTGGGGGCTTTCACATTTTTTATATCTTTTTGATCTTATATATGTAGAAACAGTTTTACTCATTATTTTAAGGACATGAAATGAGTCCCCCGCATCAACTTATGGACATGGAAATTGGTCTATTAATAACAGTGTGAACGTTTCGTGATGTTCACATAAAACCTTATGGACATGAAACTAGGTCCATCCAAATCATTTTTAACATTTAATCAAGTTCAGACAGTACACTGTGAACATGTAATCAGGATAACATTGAAATATATGGACATGAAACCAGGTCCTTGTAGAATATTGTGAACACCTATAAAGGATCCCTCATAACATTATGAACATGTAATCAGGTTTACATATAATTTTTTTTACATGCAGCAGGTTCATCCATTAAATTTTAACACATAAAAAGTTTTACTCATAGTATTTTTAACTTGTAATTTATTTCACACATAAACTTATTGGCATAAAACTGAGTCTATGTATAAAATTGTGAACATGAAATTAGGTTTACACATAACATTTTGGACATGAAATTATGTTCATGCGTAAAATATATACTCTTGAGTCTTCCATAATTAACAAATGTATTAATGGGAGATATAGGTCCCTCTCATCTCATAATAATATCATTCATATATGTTCCACAAAATAATACATTCATCATATCATTACCCAAAAAAAGTAATAGGCCTTATAAAAATCAAATCATAAAACATGACATGAAATGGGTATCATTAAAATTATGTCACATAATATCATATGGAAAGATGATAGGTTTCATAACCATTTCATCGAATCCTAACCTGTGAAAACAATTTGGTTTCAAAAACGTATAACCCATGGAAGCGAAATAGGTGTAATAAGAATTATTCTTACAAAACATAAACCATTCACGAATGAATATGAATGAAACTATTGGATTATTTAGTATAAGGGATTGAGTAAAATTAAAAAATGGGATATTATATGGAGAATAACTTGGAATGTTATTCTAAAAACATCTCTCAAGGAAAATATCATTCATTCTTTGGAAAATGATCTTTAAAACATAAAACCTTTTGAAAACCATTTTTTTGAAAATAATTTGAAAACACAGAAATGTGACTTGAGAAAACATTTATAACCATGTCCATAAAAATGTATAATATAATCTTGAAAATATCTCGAAAACAATTTTCATTGAAATCATATAAATGGTGGTTCAATACATTTTTAAAAACCAATTTCATTGAAAATTTCCATTAAAATTTATAATGGATTCTTCAAAAAAAATTAAAATTTCTTCTTCATAGAATGTTATCTTAATGGATCATTTAAAAAATTGATTTTTTAAAAACATGGTCTTGGTAATAAAATAGTTTTATGGATGAAGAGAGAAATGAAGTCAGAATTTCTTACAAACAATTTATCTAATATAATAAGCACCAAATAGTGGAATAATGGTAGTAATACTTGGATATATATTGAATAAATAGGGGATACTGAAACACATGAGATTCCATGAGAGATTTATCATAATATTTCATCAATGAAGAATAATAGTTAACAATATAATTATATGGTGATTTGTTTTAATAAACACTTTTCCCTTAATAACAAGTGTTCAAACTCTCCATGTAAGAAAATGAAAATACATGAAGCTTCAAATTTCATGAAATTAATTAAATGAAGGACCATGGAACACCTTGAGTGGTGACGGTGAATTAGGGTGAAAACATTTTATTTTTAAAGTTGTGTATCTTGTTCCCATGTTGGTAGAAACCTGTTAAATCTTTCAATCAAATGAAATAAATGAGATGACAACACAGTTATACATGGTTCAACGCAAAGGGCTATGTCCAAGGAGAATAACCTGACAGTTTTTCAGTCATACCTAAATCAAATTATCTTCACTAATTTGTTGAATATAAGGTTTGTCTGTAGTCAATAAATACCAGGAATACTACCTTAATAATAGTTCAGGGATAGCTCACTATGTCTCTTAGATCCCTTCTGTCAACTACCCCTAACCCTCTGTCTTGAGAGACATCTAACACAGTTTATCGACATGAAGGCTGTTTAAATTTATTTTCTTAGACATATTTTTCTCTATTTATAATTATACAATACTATCATAAATTCCCAAAAATGATTCACTTGAAAGCACTGAACACACAAAATAGATATTCCAAAACATGTAATCAACTTACACTAACAATTAGATGCATCCCCTACCCCGTGCATGTATGATTTATCCCTTGCGTGCAAGATCCACTATTGGTGCACAAGATTTTATTTGGCATATATTATTTTCCATTCACATGTAAATATCTCATTAAAATATAAACATTATTCACAAATTTTACTTTGACGTGCAACGTTATCTTTTCCGCTCATCTTTTAATTTTTTGCGGACCTCCATTTTTACACATTGATTATGTATATTAGAGCTCAGATCTTCTATATATCTTCATACCAACTAAATATGGGGGTAACCTCTTATTTATAGGCATCTCCGATACCCCAATGAACAAACCACCATGTCACAAAATAACGTCCATTATTAGCACAATTCTTTTATCGCACATCTCCAGATTTTTCAGGCACCTCATGCCTTGGCCATTTTTCAGCATTCAGATCCTGAAACACCTTTTGTTCAAAAAATATAACCTACATTTACTATTTGATTAAAATCCAATTAAACAAACATTTCATTTTTTATGTACCACTTCAATATTTATCACCCCATCCTTTTCAAAAAACACATATCTCCAATTTCATGACTTTTAGGCCAAAACATTTGGCAAATAGGGGAAAACAGCACCACCTTCATTACAGTTACCCTCTTGAACTGTATTATTCCTTTACTAGAAAAAATTATAAAATTCCAATGAGGATTGAAAAAAACACAAACCATACTCCATTTCTATCATCGCTCCTGGTTCCAATAATATCCCCATTTGGGAATGTTGAAATCTCCAGATAAATTCAATAGAGCACTAGCCAATATCAAAACATGATACACAAGATTCAAATCATCCAACATTATAAGTCTATGAGTAGTGCTCAGTGTATAAAACAATAGGGGAAGATTTATTTGGTTTTCCATGTTTTGGAATCCATAAAAAACACCCAATCTATTCACTAACCACGTCATAGAATCATTACATGTCCAGAATTTATTATTTCTCCCCCATTGAAAAAAAATTCAATGACCAGTATTTATTCATTTTGTAGATTTAAGAAATCACCCCATGGATAATATCTCCACCATAAACAAAAATACGATCCAAAAATGGATTAAAAACTATTAACATAACAAGTTTTAGTGGGGAAAACATATCCTCCTCGTGCACTATATGTGGTTGAACATTGAGGTTATGTTGATGATTCTCAAACACAGTCGTTGACTGTATAATTGTCGTAATGTAAACCACTTGATCATCTATTCCCACATGTTACAAGTTGACAAACCTTGTTCAACTATTTTTGGTTGGTCAATTGGGCTAAATACCCTGAGGAGGGGGGGTGAATCAGGGTATGAGTAATTTAAAAATAAAACCCCTTATGATCTTGTTTCACTTTTAAGAAAAACACTCTTATCTCTCTTTCCAATTTCACAAAATAAACAGAAAATAAAGCATGCACAGGACACAACAATTTTACTTGGTTCACCCTAACTGGGCATTGTCCAAGGAGAATACACCAGAAATGTGATGATGTATCAAATCCACTATAAGCACACTACTATTTACAAGGTTCGCGATAGATCACTTCTATTCCCATGCTCACTGCCTTTATAAGGTTTAGGGTTAGCTAACTACTTTCCCAAGGGTCACTTAATTAGTCTCTCACTCTGGATCACTGTTGGTGGAGAGGATAACGGTTGGTGGAGAGGATCACCATCTTCCTCTCCCTTTTCTCAATACTTTGGAAAGGTTATAATCATATTTTATTGACCTGTAGGTCGCTTCATTATCACTAATGAATACATCCCCTGTTGTATGTAGATTCTCTGTTGAAGTCCATCTTTCAGCAGTATATGAATCTTACTTTGCACTGAAGGTATCGAGAAATATTCCATCTTCCATGCAGCCCAAAAATGACTATCTAACTTTAACCACACCTAGCACCGTACTTCAAGTCGGCATGCAAGTTAAAAATAGTGTGCAAGTTCACCTCAACCACTTGCTAGATATTAGCTTCTGCAACTCCAAACTTGTGCGACTCGCACCCTTGTACACCCAAACCAATATTGGCACGCAACCACCTACTGTCATGCTTCTTCAAAACCTGGAATGAAAGTTTCACCAAACCAATTGCATGACACCCCCTTCTTCAACTCAAAACTTGGGCGACTCACTTCCATTCTCACCCAAACCACTCTAGATACGCAACAATCAACTGGTGTGAAACTTCTACTTGCGCGACCACACCACCACTTCTGCGACCCCTACACCTGCACGACGGGAGCTCAAAAATTTTCTATGTGTTGAACTCGCTACCGAATGAGGATGGTTCGACCTATATTTATAGGAATTTGGACATGCTGTGCAATGGTGTGCAAGTCTCCTCTGGGCGCACAAGTCTCACCGCCCTAGTCTCTACCGCGCAAGTCACTTGCACAACCAAACATAAAACTTGGCCGCCCCTTTTCCCGTTCCTATATTTTGCTGTTCTGATTTTGAAAAACATATGGTTCCCAAGTTCCCAATCCTCCAAGACACCGTCACGCAAGTCCCTTTTCCAAAAACACTTTTCTCCATTTATCGATTTCCAGCCCAAAAATTTGGCATAGACTGGAAAATGGTGTCACCTTGTATCTTCTCTATTTGAACTGCCTCCAGATTGATAATTCCTTTGTCGACAATATTGAATCAAATATGGATCATTAACAACATCCCTTGAACTTGACATTCCACAATGAAATCTCCTTTGTCAAAAAATTTGAATGTCATGGTTTCTTAGTTAATAAACACTACAAAGAGGATCACTTTGTCAACATACACAATCACCCCCAAAATGAGTCAATGATACCTTGAGGGATTTTGGCCCAACAATCTCCCCCTTTGCATTTTTTGATAACTCTTCCTTAAAAAGATACATCTTTAATTATTCGTCCACCATTCGTCTATTGAGATTCCGATAGCGATCAAGGATTTACTTAAAACATACTCCAAGTACACATGAGAAATGCTCAGCATGAGAAAAAAGAGTAAATTAAAATTTCATCAATGATTCACTTCATCTATGACACCCACTATTGAGACCAAACTGATACATATTTTTGGAAATATTCTTACTGCATTCCAACACCACTCTTATGCTTTTTTAACGATCCTCGGCTATCGTGATATCTATTATTTGATCGATCACATCTAGCATCGTCAGATTTAATATTCTCCTTATATCTCATTTCTCTCGCCTATCTCACTACTCCAACTACCAGCTTCTCCCCAAATCAATCATGATTTATCAAATGGCCACACTATCTCCCCCTTGAATGATCCCTATTTTCTCCCCCTTTGTCATGTAACCCAATGGGCACTCTTTCATTGTCTTTAACAAAGTATAAAAAGAATATCAACATATTAGGGAAGACCACATCATACCTCAGAGAGAGGGGGATCCACATCCACATGCTTTTAAGTACAGGGGGTCAACTGAACTCCCAGAGCCAGTCAATTCCTTTTAAACACTTCCTTGGGTAAGGCCATTTTAGCATATCTGAAACCTTGAGCTCTGTAGGAACATACTCCAACTTCACAAGCCCTTGCTCCACCTTCTCCATGATGAAATGATATTTTATCTCAATGTGCTTTGTCTATGAGTGATGAACTAGATTTTCGATAATATTGATATCAATTGAGTAGTCACACTGGATTCCAATTGAAGAATTCACTTCAACTCCCATATCTTCAAGCCATTACTTCATCCATAATAGTTGTGTGCATGCATGAGTGGCTGCAATATAATCAGCCTCTGTGGTGCTCAGAGATATTCAATTATGTTTCTTGAATAGACATGAAATAAACAATCTACCAAGATAGAATTAACTTCCAGACATTGGTTTTATTTCATCTACTGATCCATCCCAATCAGAATCTGTATAACCAAATAACACTGATTGAGATTTTTCATTATAAATCAGACCGAAATCCACAATGCCTTAATTATACCGAAGTAATATTTTCACTATAATCATGTGGATTTCTTTTGGATTTCATTGGTAACATGTTGCATAGCATGTGGAAAAAAATATCATGTCTTGTTGCTGTTAGGTATAGTAAAATTCCAATAGTCTATCTGTATTCAGTGATATTAACTGCCCTTGCACTATTATCATTGGATAGTTTCATTCAGGGAGAATCCAAAGTCCTCATTTCCTTGGAATTATACATTCCAAACCTTCTCAGAACCTCCTTGGAATATTTGGATTGAGAAATGAAATATCCATTACTGCCTTGTGTCACTTGTAAACCAAGAAATTTTTTTATCTCACCAATCATTGACATATCAAACTCATTTTTCATGAATTCAAAAAACTGTTTGCACTAAGCGTCATCTATTCCACCAAATATTATGTCATCGACATAAACCAGCACCATCATTTTTTGATTACTGTTGTTGTTGATGTAGAGATTGTAATCAACTCCACCACGTTGAAATCCATGCTTTTCCAAATACTGATCTGGCCTTGAGTACCATGCTCTTGGTGCTTGCTTCAACCCATATAGTTCTTTCTTCAACCGAAAAACTTTATTCTCATCTTCATGAATGAGAAAACCATCTGGCTGCACAATATACACCTCTTCTTCCAGAACCCCATTCCGAAATGAAAATTTGACGGCCATATGGAACACTTTGAACATTCTTTTTACTACTTTGGAAAATAATAATCTTATTGCCTCGATCCATGCAACTGGTGCAAATGTCTCATAAAAACAATGCCCTCTATTTGGTATTATCCTTTACACACTAGTCGTTCTTTCTTTCGAATCATTACGCCATCTTCATTCATCTTGTTGCAAAAAACCCATTTAGTCCTGATGATGTTCTTATCTGCTGGCCTTGAAATAGTCTCCCACATATGATTCTTTTCAATATGGTCTAATTGTTCATTCATACCCTAAACCCAGTACTCAACTTCATCTACATCAAAAAAAAATCGACTCTTCCTAAGAAAGAAATGATATTTGCTGTATTGATTTCATTCTTCATAATTGAAATAGAGATGTCTGATCACCAATGTTATTTTTCCGATCAATTTCATCTTGACTCTTTGGCTTCCTAGAAGATTTAGATTTTTTTTCACTTTCTCATCATCAATATATTCTTCTAAGTCAACTTCTTCTACTTATGCTCCCCCTGTGTTACTTACCTCTTCATCACTTTCATCCAGAAACTGTTCACTTGGTTGTAGAGTATTCTGTTCATTTTCAACTATAGTGACATCATTGCTCTCAACAATTTTTCCCAAACTTTTTTAAAGCATTTATATTATTTTATTTTACTTGAGTAGACAAGGAATATCCCCTCATCTCATCATGAATCAAACTTCCTGTGGTTTTTTATTGAGATTGAAACACATAATTCTAAATATCCAAAAGTATTTCAACATTGGTTTCTTTCCGTACCACATTTTATATAGTATCTTCCCTTATTTAGGACACAACAGAGCCCTGTTCGAAATATTGACCAATTTCAAAACTGCTCTTTCCAAAATTTCTCTAGTAGGTCCTTCTCAGTAAGAATTGTTCTGGCCATATTGTTGATGATCTGATTTCTCCTTTCAACTACTCCATTCATTTGTGGGGTTATCACTGATGAAACTTGATGACTTATCCCCTGTTTCTCGAGATTGTATTCCACTTGACAGTTTTTGAATTCTGTACCATTATCAGTACAAAACTTTAGTATTTTCTGCTCAATCATCCTTTCTTATTCCCTCCTATACTACTTGATACAACTGAATACATCTGACTTATGAGTAATGAGAAATACCCAAGACATTCTGCTAAAATCATATATGAAAAGGACATATTACCTTTCTCATTTATGGACCATAGTGAGATTGGTCCACATTCATCATCATGAACCAATTCGATCACACTGGTTGATTTCGGTTCCTTTAGATTGTATGTCTTTCTGATAATCTTCCCTTGTTGGCTAGCACTGCATGCATGAGTACAATCACGTGATAGTTGATGAAGGTCCCTAGCAGCATCACAGTTTACAATATCTTTCGTAGATGGTTGTCATAGATGAAAAATTCATTTAGCCCATAGCTTGTTTTCTTCTTCATTGTCTAAAACACATGTATCTTCTTCCCCACTTACAAGGTAAAGAATTCCCTTTTTTCTTTTCCCATGTAGAACAACTGTTCCATCTTTTACATTCACAACACACATATTCTCAGTAAATCGGATAGAGTGCCCAGAGTCACACAGTTGACTAACACTGAGTAAGTTATGACTGAGACCTTCTACTACCAAGACATTAGAATGTCTCATTTCTCTTCCCCCAAATTTAGCCTTTCAGAAACCAATAATCTTCAGCCCTTTATTTTTCCCAAATATTAAAATTCTTTTTTTTCATATTTTATGTCTGTAATGAGATCCTTATTATCTGTCAGATGGGATGTCCAACCACGGTCAAGGTTCCATACTCCTGAACTACTTGAAGCATTAAGGGAAATTTCTGCAACAACTACCTTCTCATCATTTTTTCCTTTTGATCCATGTCTTCAACTTCACCCTTAGTGTGGTTTGGAGAACTTGATCTTCCTTTGAGTGTGATGGACCAGCTTCATCCTGTATTGCTGAATATCGATTTTTTGTTATCATCCCACTTTTCGATTCTCAAATTTGCTGATTACGACTGCATGAGTTTTGTTTCGGCACATTCATTTGTATGATTGATGTGCAATATCTTTCCATGTGACCAAATCCGCCACACAAAAAACTATTACATTTAATGGATGTTCTATAATATTAAGATTTTTTTGGCTGCCACTATTGTCCTTCTTCCCTCCAGTATCTCATGGCTATAGAACACACATTCTACGAGTGTCCCATATTTCTACAGCAATAGCACCTAATGTAAGGAGCATTCCTTTATGTCACTTCTGCACTGCTGGTTTTACCTTGGGATATTCTAATATTATAATTCTATTTCATACCCAAATCTATCATCATTCTCAGAGTAGGTTCTTGCTTTTTGACTTCATCTATGACTGCTTTCTGTTTTCGTTCATGTCCCATTATTGTATTATCATTGGAACAAGACTGTTGCTTCTTTTCCACTGGAGGTCTCTTCTCCACTTCTAAATGTTCAGTCTCATTAATAATTTTTTTTCCTAGCACGGTACTAGGTGTCAAGAGTTTTTCTTGATCCTTAATTCTTTTTTGGAGACCAACAACTTCATTTCCATGTTCTTTAACTTGTTTGAACTTCTCCTTTCTCGTGTTAGTCAAAAAATCGATTTCATTCTTTGGTTTCTCAATTTTAAGCTTATACTCAACAATATTTTTTGAGCTCTCTGGTGTTGAGGATTTTAGTTTTTCAATTTCTTCTAATAGATCAGACATTTCTGGACCCTATTGTTTCATATAGAGTTTGGCATCACAAACCAATTTATTAGCTTTATTTGTTTTTTCTCTCCAAACAACTATCTTCTCAAGAGTTGCTTCCAATTCAACATCCATATCAACTCTTCCATCAACTTATTCTTTTTCTTCTCCATTGTCAGTTGCTTCTTTTTTTTGAGAACTATCGACGACTACCACCATGGAATTTTCCCATGACCTTTGCAGTTTTCTATCTCTTCAATCTTTTCAACCTCAGACTCATCTGAGCATTCATAGTCTTGTGAGAGAAGATTCCTTCTCTTGAAGAAATTTATATTCAACAATTTCATTCCTTTCACAACGGCAGAAGAATTATTTTTCGGGATTTCAACTTCATCCCAGTTATCTTATTGAGAATTCTTTGGGCACCTTACTGCAAGATGTCCAACCTTTCCACATCTAAAGCATGCAAGTGGAAGTTTCCCTTTAAACATTCCTTTTCCTCTTTGAAGGTTTGAGGAAAGGAATGACATCACTTCATCTGTCTCTTCAATATCCTAAGATTCTTAAATGGTGAGATTCTTCATGGCCTTAAATGAAAGATCCTTGGATTTCCCCTTTTCCATAGCATCATTGTCATCATTACTCATTTCATATGCAACAAGGGAAATCTGCAGGTTGTCCAACATCAGCTGTTTTGGGTTTTTATCTTCCAAGACCGAGACATTCGGATTTAACGAAGGTGGAAGTTTCCTCAGGATATGATTTTCAATCTTTATATCTTCGACAACTTCTCCAAAACCCTGCATGTCTTCCACAACAATATTTACCCTGTCGATAAATGCATCAATAGATTCTTTCAGGCTCATTCTCATATCTTCTTACTTGTTCAACAGAGCTTGGATCATTGCCTCTCCAACTTTGGAATCCCCTTAATATATATTCAAATTATTTTCCCACATATCATGTGACATTTTTCATGACATCACCTTTATATTGATAGCATTGTAGAGGCCTCCACCTAATGCATTAATAACCTTAGCATCAGTATCTAGCTCCCTTCTTTCAGCATCTGATAATTTTTCACTATTGATGTCAGTAGAGATACCATGCATAACTGCTATAAACACATCCATTCCCAAAAATCAGAAATAGTGTTGCATTCGATTCTTCCATATCTGAAAATTACATCCATCGAATATCGGAAACCCTTTATGATTAGTGACCTCCATTTGGGAGAGAAGTACTGATATCAACCATTCACTCTGATACCAATTGATAGGTCCACTAGGTTGAATACCCTGAGAGAAGGGGTGAATAAGGATATGAATAATTAAAAAAATCCCATTATGATATTGTTTCACTATTAAGAAAAACACTCTTCTCTCTCTTTCTTGTTGCACGAAATAAGCAGAAAATAAATCATGCACAGGACACATAATTTTACTTGGTTACCCCTCACTGGGCTATGTCCAAGGAGCATACACCGGGAATTTGTTTATGTATCAAATCCACTATAAGCACACTCCAGTTTACAAGCTTTGGGCTAGATCACTTCTATTACCATGCTCACTACCTTTACAAGGTTTAGGGTCAACTCAATGATTTCAAAAGGGTCACTCCATTAGTCTCTCTCTTTAGCTCCCTCCCAGTGGAGAGGATCACCTTCTTCCTCTTCCTTTTTGCTCAATGCTCTGGAAAGGAGCCACTCAAAGTTTATAGAATAGTAGGTCTCTTAATTATCACTAATTAATACATCCTCTGTTGTATTAGATGCTCTGTTGAAGTCTAACTTTCACCCGTAGATCAATCTCACTTTTCATCGAAGGTATCGTGCAATCTTCCAGCTTCAACGTAGCCCTAAAATGACTCTCCTAATTCAACCACACATGGTGCCCATATTCAAGTAAGTGAGAAAGTCCCATAATGCAAGTTAAAACTGGCATGAAAGTTCACCTCAACCACTTGCGCGACATTAGCTTCTAGAACTCCAAACATGCGTGACTCACACCCTTTTCTGCCCAAACAACGATTGGTGTGCAACCACCAACTGTCAAGATTCTTCAAAACCTGGCGCATATGTGTCACCAGACCACTTGTGTGAAACCCCCTTCTTCAACTCAGAACATGGGTGACTTCCTTCCTTTCTCTCCCAAACCACACTGGATGCACAATAATCAACTAGCGCGTAACTTCTACTTGAGCGACCACACAACCACTTGCGTGACCACTAGACCTGCATGACGGGAGCTCTGAAATTATCTATGTTTTGAACTCACTACCTAATGAGGATGGGATGGCCCTTAATTATTGGAATTTGGACACCCTACGTGATGTCGTGAATTTCTCCTCTCAGATCGCAGGTCTCGCCACCTAGTCTCTCCCGCGCAAGTCACTTATGCGACCAAACATAAAACATGGGCGCCCCTTTTCCCATTGCCATATTTTTCTATTCTGATCTTGAAAAACATATGGAACAAAAGATTCCAATCCACCAAGACACAGGTGTGCAAGTCCCTTTTCCAAAAACACTTTTCTCCATTTTTCGATTTTCGGGCCAAAAAATTTGGAAAACATTGGAAAATGGTGTCACCTTGTATCTACTCTTTTTGAACCACCTATAGATCGATCATTCCTTTATCGATGTTCTTGAATCAAATATGGATCGTTAAAAACATCCCATGAACTCAATATTCCCAAATGAAATCCCATTTTTAACAAATTTTTATGTCATGGTTTTCTTTTACAACAAACACTACATTGATTCCCACTTTTTCAACAAACACAATCACCTCAAAAATGCTTCATTGATATGTTGACGGATTTTTTCCCCACAATTTTCCTTGATGAATTGAAATTTGATTTCAATATATATCATATGATAATGCTAAACAAGATTCTACATAAGATAAATTTCACTCTTGTTATCCCAGTAAATCCCCATTGGTTGTTTTACCTCAGTACCTATGTCAGTTAGTTACTACTTCATCCAGAGTAACTATGTTCATTCCATTATAGCGGATATATATTCAGCATCTGTAGTACAAAGAGATGTACATTCCTATATCCTTCTAAACTATTCCACACATATCTTCCCAATATAGAATGCTCCACCACTGGTAGATTTTCTTCCACTAAATCCCCAACCCTGTCAGCATCTGAAAATGTTGAAAATTCATTATCTTTTTCTACAGTAAAGAATAATCCTTAATTTTTTTTCGTGAATTTACCTCCTGATTCATTTAACATCCACTATATGTTCTTCCTTCAGATTACTTTGAAAGCAGTCCACTAATAATATTGAAAAGACAATATCTAGTCATGTCACTATGAGTTATATTAAAATTCCAATGATTCTCTTATACATTGTGGTATCCACACACTTTCCGTTCTTATGCTTACTGAGTTTTGTTCAAACTATAATCGAATTCACCATTGGTTTGGAATCTTATATATAAAATTTCATTAAAATCTCTTTTATATAATTTTAATGTGAAACTAAAGGTTAATCCTTTTTTTAGTCACCTGCATCCCTAATATATATGTGAGTTCGCCAGTCATAGAAATATTATATTCTGACTTCAAGTGATTAAAAATTTCTTTAATAAATCCAATACTACTACCACCAAAGATAATATCATTCACATTATCCATCACCCTGAACTGATATTTCTATGAATTATTCACATAGAGATTGTGATCTACTCCTCCAATTTGGAATTTTTGCGTCTTGAGATATGAATATAGCATTGAATTCCATGGTCCTTGTTCCTATTTTAAATAAAAGAGGACCTTATTTAGTTATCCAATCTTTGCTTCATTATTACAATGAAATAACCCTACATGATGTAACATGTATACATGTTTTTCTGTGACTCCATTTAAGAATTATGTCTTGACATCCATTTGATAAAATTTATAACCTCTTTGGATTTCCATGAAAAGAAACAACGTAATTGACACCAATATTGCTACAAGACTAAATGTATCCTCAACAACAATGCCTTCAATTTTTTAATATCCTTTAAAGACCATACATGCCTTATTTTTATCAGATTTTAATGATCATCAAATCTTTCTTGAATATTCACTATGAACCAATCACATTGTGACCATCGGGTCTCTTGACATGATCTCAAGCCTAATTTGTGTCAATCTAATCCAACACTTCCTTCATTACATTCATCCAAGACTCAACCTTTGTAACTTATTCAAAAGAGGATGGTTCTAAAACTAATATAAATGCATATTATGCCTTATTACTCATTCTCCTTGTCAATGTAGATGCATTATGATCCCCAATGATGTTGTACTGATCAATAGCTTCCCTTTGATATTTTCTTTGAGATTCAACAAAAGTCAACAAGATGATGTGGCTCTTGAGGTTTTTTTACAACTTACTATATTTCATTATTTCCATTTTCCCTATATTACCTTCCTTCCACATCTTCTATCACACTAGCATATGAATTCCTCAAAGAATTTGTGGTTTTCTCTTTAATTGACATAACATCCATTCCTACCAAAATCCTTCCTAGGAAATTGTTGAAACACTTTTAGGGTTTTCTATTAATTGAGTACCCAAGAACAATTACTTCAAATAGATTGTCACCATACTTCCCTTGATTTGTTTCTTGGTTTTTGAGGATACATTTACTTAAAAAAACATGAAAGTATTTTAAAAAGGGATTCCTTCCATTCCACAATTCATATGGTTCCTTCATCTTACCCATATAAATCCAATTTCTATTTTTAATATACATTGCGTATTGAATGAACTCATTCCACTAATGTTGAGGAATACAACTATCAATTAGCATAGTTCATTCCATGTTTTCACCATCCAATTTCTATTCACAATAACTCCATTTTTCTGTGGATTTCTCAAAATAGATACCTCATGTTGTATATCAAGATTCTCCATGTAATTTTCAAATTCAATGGGCATGTTTTCACCTTCATTGTTAGATTGTAGGACTTTGATTGTTTGTCCAATATCATTCTCAGCGATTTGATGATTTGTTTTCATTTAGTCAAGATCTTATCATTACCACTCTATAACCATTAAATTGGCCATTATACTATAATTATGTATGAAAAGGAAGAAGTACCATTCTCCATGAGTTTGAAAAACATTTATCAGGCCATATGCGTATGTTTGAATGAGATCAAGAATATGAGATGCCCTTTTCTTCTTGGGATGATATGAACTACAGACATGCTTCCCCCAAATTCATGCATCACAACACTTTTCAAATTAAATCTTCTAGGAGGAGATATATATTAAAATATTAATTTTTGATATCTTATCCATGTATTTTTTATATTCCCCAGTCTTCGATGCCACAAGTTGTTTTCATCTTCAAATGTTATGTAGAAAATGTTTTCTATACTATCAACCCGATACAGGTTTCCTTCTGTTCTGCATCCTTTCATAAGTGAGTTCCCTATCTTTCCCATGATATTGCTTCCTTTCTGATCAAAATTAACTATAATTCCAAAGTAACAGAGTTGACTCATGATGAGGATATTATGACATAGTCCATACAAATAAAGGACATTATTTTTCCTTAACTCTCCATTAGATAGTATAATACTTCTTCTTCCTTTGATTTTCAAAGCTCCATCATTACCAAATTGTATTGTTCAATCAACCCTCCTCTAGAAATTTGTAAACAAGTCTTCATTAACTATCACATGTGATGGACAACTTCTATCAAGAATCTAGGTTTTTTTGCTTTTTTAGCATTGAGGGATACATCTGCAAGGTTATATTTTTCAATTTTCTTCTTTTTTTCAATGTGGTATTTAGTTTGGAGTAGGGAAATTATACCCTTTCAATTCACTTTTCTTTATACATGGATTCTTCATAGAAAAAGTCATCTTATAGAGGAGAAAACATATTTTAAAGAGAAACATTATCTTGATTATGCTCACTGACTTGACTTAGACATCAGTATGAGGTATCCACGTCAATCTTCTACATAAAGTAAAATGATTTTTTGACAATGTTAGAATAAAAAACCAATATATAAATATATATGTTTTTTCTTCTGTAAGTAGTAGGATAATAATTTGTACTCCTTTATTGAACTCCTTCCTCATACTCATTTAGATAGATCCTTTCCTCTTCGTAATAAGACATTGTATGACCTATATATCCACAAATCTGACACTTCATGAGAGGAAATGTCATATCCCTTATATTTTCCCTTATGCTTTCTTCCATGGAAAAAAGTTTTTCTGGATGTTATTCTAGGAAGAATGGGGATGGTCTTCTATTCTCCTTTCAGTTTGATTTAAGAATATCTATTTCAGCACTTCTGGGGATTTTACTACATGAACAACTTTCATCTAACCTTTTTTCTAGCCCACATTATTTTCATGATTCGATGCTTCATCCCTAAAAATGATTCAATTATTTCCCACGTGTGAGGGTCTTTGATCACCTTAAATCGTTTAAACTCCATAAGACCCTCATTTACCACTCTATAGTATCTCATCATCGAATAACCAACACAATTATATTTTATACTTTGCTTCTTTTGAATTCTAATCAATTTTGATCATACTCCTAAGAGTAACAACATCTTCTTTGAGTACCCCAACAATTTTGGACATCTCCCCATGTCTCAAAGAATGTTCTTTGGTGACATTTTCTTCTTCATCGATTCTAAGCTTTAGTTCCACTACATCATTAGACCTTTTAAGGATTGATGACTATACTTTCACCAGTCCTTCCAATCATTCAATTTCACCTTCAAGTAGATCAACATATTCTGATTATTATTCCACTATTTCATTCTAATTATTGAATATCTTATTTTTTTCTCAAGATTTTTAAAATATTCCTTATGATGTTACTTGGGATCAGTATTAAATTTCATCAAGTTATCTATTTCTTTATATATTGATGGTTTTAACTTTTCTATGGTATCCATTATGGAACCCTGGTTTCCGGTTTTAAATTTAGGTTATTCTTATTCTTAGAATTCGTTATCATCGTCTTCCTTTTCACAGACCAAACTCTCCTTCTATATATTATTTCCATATTTGAAGTCTTCATTTTTTTTAAAAAAATCGGAGGATTTTTAATGTGTTTTTCTTCTCTTTCTTTGTCTTCAATCATTCTTGATCACTGAGAGGTAATGTTCCCAACTATGCCACAATGATAGCAATATAGATGTAACTTCCCTTCATATTTACATTTTCCCATTAAGGAACTTCATGTAAATGAGAGAAATTATTTATTTTTCCCCACCATCATCAACAATACTATCATTTGAAACATTCAGTTCGTCCATGGATTTGAATTACATTTCCATCCTAACTCGATTTATAGAATATTCTATCTTGACTCTCATTTTAAATTCAACCAGGCTTCTTTGCATATCATCTAATGAAATATTGGAAAGATTTCATTCCACAAGGGTTGATACCATTACATTGTAAAGTGGTGGAATTCATCTCAATATTTTCTTTACAATATCAATGCACTTGACTTCATTACCTAGACCTCAAATTTATCCAACCACTTCAGTAATTCTATTGAAAGAGTCTGTATTCTCATCAGGATGCATCTTCAGATCATCATTATTATTGTTCAAGATTTGTGGTTTCACCTCCTTCAATTTTATATCACTTAAATAAATATTTTCATGTTTATACCACCTATAATTCACTGAGGTACAACTCATCACCATTAAATAGATCTGATCAGAAAGGGTTGCGGTGAGAGTATTTTTCTATACAACATCTGAATCAAGAACTTTCCTATCAGTACCATACATAGCCAACCCCGTTGGACAATTAACATTTATTCGTTGAATAGTAGAAAATTGTACATCCATTCTTGGAGTTCTTAAATGAGATCTCATTCTATTCTTCCAGATATTAAAATGACTTCTATCAAAGAGGGTGAATCCCCTAACATTAGATGAATTCTCCATTACGGTATACGATAGATCAGACACTATTAACCTAGCTCTCATACCCCTTGAAGGACCTTGAAACACCCTGGGAGTGGTGGGATGAATCAATGTGTAATCCTTTTCATTTTAATGTTGTGGATATTGTTCCCACGTTTGTAGTGACTTGTTACATATGTCAATAAAATGAGTGTAAGGAGATGACACATCAATTTTACTTGGTTCATTACAAAGTGATACATTGAAGAATCATGTGCTGACACTGTGTCAGTTGTACATAAATCCCATAATATTCACTAGTTTTTCAAATAAAAGGTTCAGTAACCGTCATTATATGCCATGCATATTGCCTTTACAAAGGGTTAGGGATGGATTATTGCGTCTCTTAGATAACTTCTATCAACTCCCCTACCTAAATGCCTTCAGATAATTCTAACTCAGTTTATTGACATGGATATCGTCTTACTATATTTCCATTGAATTAAATGCTTCTAGTGAGCATGAGACACTACTTTCTTCGATGTCCTAAATTGATGAACATGAAAGTACTGAACACACAAAATAGATATTCCAAAATATTTAATTATATTACACTGACAATTACAAACAACACTTACCCTATGACCCCGTGATCATACTTTTGTGTGAAATATTTTCCATTACAGAAAAGATATAATATTGGCATGTAAGATATTATTTGGAATGGCATATTTTCCTTTTGTGCGGAAATCATTTTCCCAACTATAACCTTTACGTAGCACTATAACTTTTACGTGCATCTTTAACTTTTCCAGTCAACTATTACATTTTCACACAATTTTTACATGCATTTTAACTAGTATCTTATCTAAGTATTAATCCCTCAAGAAAGAGGGGGTCACCTATTATTTATAAAATTCCTTGACCCCCATTCACAAAACCTACAGTTTCGTGCGAAAAACTCTCATTCACCGTGCATTGATTTTTACACAAGAACTATTTTTCATGCACATCTCCATATTTTTTTCACACCTCATGCCATTTCCATTTTTCAGTATTCTAATCTTGAAACACCTTTTTCCAAAAATTCCAACCGTCTAATACTATTTCATGAAAATCCAATTTAGTACACATTAGATATTTTTTCGTGCACCACTTCAATTTTTCACACCAATTTATTTTCTAAGAAAAAATATCTCCATTTTTTGATTTTAGGGCCCAAAACTTTTGTAAAAATTGGTAAATGGTGCCACCTTTAGTAATACTTCCTGCTTTAATTTTATGATCCCTTTCAAAGAAAACATTCTGAAATTCTAATGAGGATTGACAGAAATCAATAAACATACTCTATTTCCATCATCAGTTATTGTTCCATTATTAAATTCATGATATAACATTTAAAATATTTGTATATATACCAATAAATATATTATAGATGCATAATAAAACATGAGTCTCTCCAAAAAAATTTAAATTTTTTTTACTGATTTTGTAACTTTTGAAACATAAACCTGATGAATGAAATATCAAAAAATGGTTATGTAAAACCCCCTAAATTTAAAAATAATATTCATATAATAAATTAAAGGGTAGTGTACGAACCAATAAAAAGAAACAGTTGTGAATATGGAATTTATCACATAGAAATAAAAAGTAGGATGAACTCCTCTTACCTAGTGTCTTGACTATATTCATAATCGTACGAGATTACTCTTACTTAGGTAACTCCTTTTGGTTTCTGTGAAAAGGCTTCCATAGATTTCATTACTCCAAAATGGTGGAAGCATGGTATAAGGATTTTATGTTGGGAATTATATTGGGAAGATGATGGCCATGCCTAAGTGGTTTGAGAGTTGTCATGAAGTGGGATCATTGGTGGCCATTTATAGGGAAGGGAAAGAACAAATTTGTCATTTTTGAACACAAATTATGTGTACCCACGTTTTTACCAAATAAAATTCTAACCAGAAAAATTATGTAATGTTAATGGTTGAATTATTCCCATAAAAGGGGGGATGGGACCGGTTTCTAGGCCGTTTTGTGTCATAAATTTAGGTTTTAGTACATTAATAACATAAATTTTCTCTTAATCGTTATAATTTGTTTTAATAACTTTCACTAATATTTTTCATCAAAACTTAATTTAAAATTATTATAAATTATGATAATTAAAAATTATAAATAAAATTTCCCAAATTCTAACCCTGTAAGTGTTATAAAATAATTTTAAATGAATACCATTGTCGAGATGACAATGCAAGGTTTTAAATTAAAATCATTGAAAACATTTCAAGGTATTTATAGACAATTTCAATGTGAAATTGATTCCAATGACCTAAATTTTATTATTTGATAAAAATATGATCTAATGTAAAATTTAAAAAAATTAAAATATTATTTATCCTCATAGATCAATTTGATGTATATTCTATTTTGAATTAAAATCCATTATTTGTCACTATTAATCAAAAAATGAAGTTTCCCAGAAAAATAAAAATTCACCATAATCCAATTTCTAAATTATAAATTAAAATATAAATATTATTTTATCAAATTATATTTATAAATATATCCATAAATTTTTTTAGATTTTTCACAAAAATGATATTAATATAAGATCATCGGAGAAAATATTATTTTAAAACATATAGGGACTAATCCAAAAATTAAATCTTTCGTTATCTATTTTTTTATATAAAAATTTAATTAAAATTATATTAAAATTATTTATTACTAGATATATTTAAATTTTTAACAAATTGGAAGAAATTGTCTCATTTAAATGATTATAATAATAAAAACTTGTTTCATAGAAACTCAATGTTGCATGCGACGAACACCAAGTCTATGTTCGTTGTATCATTTGAATGGTCAATGGATGGTTTATTGTATGAAAATATTTTTTTCATAGTAAATTACACCAATTTGGTTCCATATTAACGTAATGTTATACTCAGTAAAAAATTTCCTTTTAGAGTTTCATGAAATGAAAAATATTAAAAGAATAAATTAATTTTAAAAAAATCCACAAAATAACAAAGTGTTATATTATAACTCCCATAAAATAGATTTAATACTCAAAGTAAAACAAGGTTATCAAAGGAATAATATGTAAAATTTTCCATTTTATAAATCCACATTTTAAAAATGAATACTCTAACATCCCATAAAAATGAAATGTTATAACCATAAAGGACATCCAAAGAAACATATAACTATTTTTTCACATAGGCGAACATATTTTGGGAGTATAGATTAGACATGGAAGAGAAATATAATTATCAAATTATGGAGGAGTGTGATATTTTAGTACCCCCGGTTTCTGGTTTTTAACCCTTAATTGATGCTTTTCTTGGTTTTAAAAGTTATGGGTGATGTATGGGAGAGTCGGGAGATCCTGGACTAAAGTTTGAAGGAAAGGGGAAGGTGAAATGGTGGTGCACGGTTTTTCTAAACCGTGTGGCCAAACCGTGCATTACTGACTGAGGAGGTAGTGGCTTTTGCACGGTCGGTATGCGGTTAAGAGAAACCATGAAATGAGGTTGTTCGAGAAGGGTGGCCGAGATAGTAGATAACGCATGGTTAGCACACGGTTTGTCAAACAGTGTGGACTAACTATGCGGTCACTTGAAATTAGATCCTTAAATTGTGGATCTAACTAGTTTTGCCTCTAATTGCATCATTAAAGCTCCTAAGTGGCCCTAACTCTGGATTTTGGTTCTCCTAAGGTGAAAGAGAGTTCTCCCATACATCCGGAGGTTATCTGAAGGTTTCTCTTGGTGAAAAGAAGCTGGATTCATGAGTTATGTGATTGTTCTCCTTCGTTCTTATGTGGTTTCTTTGATCTACTTAGATCTACTTCTTCGTTCCTCTCAGTTTCATAGATATATTCAGGTTAGTGGTAGAACTAAGTTGTGGATGGAAAATATGTTGATATTTGTTCTTGGTTGTGTTAGTAGAAGAGATCTATGGTGGGTTTTTTTGAGATTTGACATGGTGTTCTTGAGCGTTCTTTGTCCATTACTTGGTTTCTCCTTTTTATTGAGTTAGGTGGCTTCACTCTCCACTGTTCTTATTATAATTGGATGGATTAGTTCAAATTGGTTATTTCAATGGAATTGATTGTGAAAAGCATGGAATAAATCCTCTTTAGTGATGATTTATGGTTTTGATGAAATTGTGGAATCTTGGTGAATTTTGTGCAAAGTGACTTGGCTATTTGAATTTAAAATGTAGATTTTAAATTATGAAAAGTTTGAAATTGTAAATGGTTTCATGAGAAATTGGTTTTCAATAAAAAGGGTGTTTTATTGAAACGGTTTTGATGGATTGGGATTTCAATAAAAAGGCATCTTTATTGAAATGGTTTGAATTTTTGAACACACTTGGTTTGGATGGAAAATGGTTTTCAATAAAAGGTGTTTTATTGACAGGATGATTTGGCATGGTTGTTGGGATTTTGTGGTGTGTGTTCATATTTCATGTATGGGGCTTGTTTGAAATAGGACCTTGTTATCGGTGCCAAACATTTAATGGAACGTGGTAACTATATGTATGAGGCTTGGTTTAAATATGACCTTGTGATCGGTGCCAAAGGTGTAATGGCACAGGGGAAGTAATTATCTTGTGAATACTTGGTAGATCGACGAGAAACCGCTCATTAGTATGGAACTGTCATAACGATGCATGCATGGATGATTTCATGAGTTTTTGAAATGGTTGGGAAAGCTAAAACGAGATGTTTGTTAAATGGTTTGGAAGTTTTCTTGGTTATTTTTATGGAAAAATAACGTGTAGGAAAAGATGGTTTAAATTTCACATTGATCCTTTGACCATGGATGGTTTTGGAAAACTTTTTTATATTTAGTTATAAACTTCATTTGTGAAAATGTTTCATACAAACTATTTTTATATAAATGTGGCTAACTCTTATATCCTAGTGGCGTGAGTGGGGAATTCATTGGGGAAAACCTAGTGAGTTTTATTCTCACCCCTACCTTGGAACATTGGTTCTTTTGTAGATGTTGTATTCTAGGACACATGTAAGGGTAAAGCATCTCATTAATAATGGTTAGTGGTGATGTTTGGGAGATGTTGTGTATCTTGGATTTTGTAGACCACGGAGTTGTGGTGTCTTTTGAGAATCTCATGTTGTTCTTCCACTGTATACCTTAATGTTTGGTTTTGTCTTCAGCTATTGTGTACTCTGATGTGGATTAATATAAATGAAGTTGTTGGTTGGGCTTTCATTGTTCATGCATCATATATGGAATGGTTAATGGGTGGGTTTTTTATTAAATGGTAAATCATCCCCCCACTTATACTTGAGACCCTTCGGTATTTATTACCAGCCTTTGGTGTCTTGGGGATGTTTCTTAAGGCCAAGTAATGTCTTGTTGTATTCTCAAGCCGATGAGGATAAGTGGGTCATTACAATTGGTATCAGCTTGTTCGGTCCTTGATTAACAAGTGGTCATCGATTTTCTTGGTCTTGGAGTTGAAATTCCTTCTTTTCTATTCCTTGGTTTGCCATATTAGATAGGAGTAGGATTGTCGGTACTTGAAATGTATAGCATAAAAGGGCATAGCTAACTTGTTTATGCTGAAATTCATGTTACTAGAGCATTGGGTACTTATGTGTTTTGGATACACTTTTAGAATGTTGGAAATCTCATTGTCGCAGGTTTAGCCAAAGAGAGGATCATGACATGCAATGTAGAGGAATGACTTCCCACTAGGATTGCATATCTCATTGTGAGAAATGAGTAGGAATTTTTTAAATGGTGACTATTTTTGAAAAAAGCACGGATATTGTTTTCAATCGAAAGACTTTGAAAACATGGTATTTGGTGTATTTTGAAAATGGATTGATTTTCAAAAAGTATTCTTAATGTTTTCAAAATTGGTTGAACATGGAAAAAAGGCTATTTGAGAACAATTTTGTGATACTTGATGTGATAGAATTTGAAATGATAATCCAACATTTGCTAGAGAGTGAGATTTAAGGACTTTGTTGTTGTTTTAGAAAATAGAACCTTCTAGGCATTGTCGAAACCAACATGAAAAGCTACGGAGAATGTGGTTGCACCTGAACCACGTGTGAACCATGAACTTGTTGAAAGTATTGCCCATGCCTTTCAAGCTATGGATATGGGGAACCAGAGGAATGAGCCATGACATGTGGATCATACTATCCAGTTAATGAAGTAGAATCCACTAAACATTAGGAGTGATGTTGAACTCAAGAAGAAGAAGGTGTTTCTAAGAAGGGTGAATCATATATTCAATTTCATTGGCACACCAGTGGAGATAAAAGTAAAGATGGTGACTTATATGATTGAAGATCTTGCTCTCCTATTGTGGGATTTAGCAGTGCATGCTAAATTGGATGAAGTCCTTACATGGGGGGACTTTTAAAAATTGTTTAACAAACAATTATATCCTCACATGTTCAAGATCCCAAAAACAACGGTTTTATTAGCATGAAATAGGAGATCGTCTCTATCATAGAGTATGCGGCTAAGTTTTTGAATTTAGTCTATTTTGCACCAGAGGTTGTGACAAGTGCTTCCTTGAAGGAATGAATCTTCGAATCGTGGATAAAGCGGGATATTTGATCGAAGATTACGGTGCTCTATATTACAGATTATACAAAGATGGTGAACAGAGGAACGATTGATGAACCTAATATCTTGGGATCGATAGGAGGAGGCATGATTATACCCACGGGAATGGGTGGGAACTCAAATACTGGGAACAACTGGAAGAGGGACACCTACTTATAAGGTGGGAGTGCAAATCAGAACCAGACGACAGGATCAATCTTCCTTCCTCCACAACCCCAGAGCAAAGAATGTTGTATTCAATGTGGTTTGACTAATCACATGAAACGAGAATGTACAACACCACTGAAATCATTCCACAATTACAATGACATGGGGAATATTCAGCGATATTATCATAGTGCTCCACGATTGGGTGTTCGGGACACTTCTCAGGCATCACAAGCATCGTATTCTTCGACAGGGTGAGGATAGAAAAATCAGTCTTTCCCACAGAACAGAGCTAGTTATAGTGATTCTAGGAACACCATGAGTCCTCAGGCAAGGTAGTCTCAACAAGGAAATATGGAGCAAAGTGCATTAACAAAGAGATTGTATGGATCCGAACAAATAATGGTTGATGATCAGTTTGGACCATCTATGGTGAGAGGAATGATTCTATTGAATTCTACCATCATGCAAGTTTTGTTCGATACTGGTGCATCACATTCCTTTCTTGATTCGTGTATGGCTGATTTTTTGAACATAAAATTGGAAATGATGTCTTCTGTCTTGAAACTGAAAACTCCTCTTGGTGAAAGATAATGTCAAGCCTTTGTGTGTAGAGTATGTGCTATAAATGTTGATGGAGTTGAGCTGAGATGGGACTTCTCTATGTTGGATATAAATTCCAATGATGTAATCATGTGTATGGATTGGTTGACAATGTTTAAGGCTCACATCAAATTTTACGGGAGAACAGTTAGTATCACGACTGGGGATGACCTTGAGAATCTCTTTAGAGGAGAAAGGATAGTAATGAAAGGTGCAAAGAGCTTGTTGGCACCAATGGTGGGAAGGATATGTTACCAATTTTCAGTGTTGACTTTTGAATCATTGGAAGAGAGTTAGGAAAATACTTTTCCAACTGTAGTGGATCAATTTCCTGATGTTTTTCCAGAAAACTTATTAGGATTACAACTTGTAAGAGAAGTGGAATTTATGATTGACCTCCTTATAGGGACCAGTACTATCTCACTTCCATCTTATAGGATGGCACCAATGGAGTTAGAGGAATTGAATGTACAGTTATAAGATCTGGAAAGGAAGGTTTTCATTCAACCAGGCATGTCATTGTGGGCAGCAGCAATTTTTTTTGTAATAAAAGCAGATGGAACTCTTCGAATGTGTGTTTATTATCATAAACTTAACCAATTTACGGTAAAGAATAGATATCCACTTCCACGAATTGATGATCTGTTCAGTCAATTAAAGGGAGCTCAGTGGTTCTACAAGATTGACTTGCGATCAAGATATCACCAATTGCGAGTTCGAAAGGAGGATATTCCAAATACAGCTTTCAGAAGAAGATATGGCCACTATGGATAAGTAGTCATGCCTTTCGGTCTAACGAATTCACCAGCGGTCTTCATAGTTTTGATGAATCAGATATTTCAGCAATATCTAGATTCTTTTGTTGTGGTGTTTGTGGATGATATATTGGTGTATTCCAGAACAAGGGTTGAGCATGAAAAACACTTCAAAATAGTGTTATAAATCTTTTAAGGCCATCGGTTGTATGCCAAATTATCAAAGTGTGATTTTTGGATAAAAGAGGTACGTTTTCTGGGCCATGTTGTTTCTGAGAAAGGTGTTTCAGTGGATGCAGAAAAGATTGAAGCTGTTACTTCTTAGAAAACACCATGTAATTTCTTTGATATATGATGATTTCTTGGTCTAGTTGGTTATTACTGATGCTTTTTATGTGACTTCTCATGATTATTTTCGCCTATGACAACATTGAAAAAGAAGAACAACGCATTTCAATGGGCTAAGGAATTTCATAGGTCTTTTAAAGAATTGAAAGTTCACCTTACATCAGCACCTATCATAATCTTACCAGAATCAGGGTTAGGATACGTGTTGTATTTTGATGCTTCAGGAATAGGGTTGGGTTTTGTTCTCTTGCAAGGAGACCATGTGGCTACTTATGGATAAAGATAGTTGAGAGTGCATGAGAAAAATTACCCAACACATGATTTGGAGTTATCAGTTTTCATCCATGCTTTGAAAACATGGAGACATTATCTCATTGGTGAAATTTTTTTTGTGTTTAAAGATCACAAAAGCTTAAAACACATTTTCTCACAGTGAGATTTGAATCTGAGGTAGAGAAGATGGATAGAGTATCTTCAAATGGTTGAATATGACTTAATGTATACACCGAGTAATGGTAATTCAGGAGACAATGCGTTAAGCAGGAAGTAGTATGCCTAGTTGGAAAAGGAAGCTTCAGACAAATGGCAGTTGATGTCGGTCTTAGTCGACATGCAAGTGGAATGTGAAAACCATGTTGATGTTGCAGTTTTATTTTCTGCTATGCTTGTTCCTGATCTAGTAAGAGTGGTGAAAGTGGTTCAAACATCTGATGCTGAATATCTGGTAATGAGTTCTAAACTCAATGGTGTGGAGACTACTTATTGCTTGAAACTGGAAGCGGGTTCATTTTTGTGTTTCAGAGATCAGATGGTTGTACCTATAGTTTGTCAGGATAAACTATTTAATCCTTACCACCACTGAAGATGGGCTGTACATCCGGGTACACAGAATATGTATAAGGTGCAAAAGGTGCAGTGTTGGTGGAGAGACCTGAAAATGAAGGTGGCCGAGTTTATCTCTTGATGCTTAACTTGTCATCATGTTAAAGCAGAGCATCAGAGACCAGCTGGTATGTTATTGTCTTTACCTATCCCAGTTTGGAAATGGGAGAAAATAATAATTGATTTTGTTACGTGTCTTCCATGAATGGTCTGGAAACACGATTCCATTTGGGTGATTGTGGATCATCTAACCAAGTCGGCCCATTTCATCCCGATATGTGAAATTCAAACGGTGTAAGATATTTCAAAAATATATATCTGAGAAGTGGTAAAGAGGATTCGTGTACCAGTGTCTATAATCTTAGACAGAGATTCTAGGTTCACATCTCATTTATAGAAATCATTACAGCAAGCCCTGGGGACTCAGTTGATGATGAGTACGGCGTATCATCCTCAGACAGATGGGCAATCTGAGCAGACAATACAAATGTTGAAAGAAATTTTTTGGGCTTGTGTAATGGAATTTGGTGGCTCATGGGAGGAGCATATACCCTTAGTGGAGTTCTCATACAATAACAGTTATCAAGCTTCGATACGCATGCCTCCGTTTCAAGAATTGTATGGGCATACTTTCCATTCTCCACTATGATGGGTGGAAACTGGTGAAACTTCACTAGTCAGGACGAGCCTGGTCAAAGAAACAACGGAGAATAATTAGTTGATTAGAAAGAGGATGCAGATGGCTCAAAGTCATCATAAATCTTATGCAGATCACCGTCGCAGACCGTTGGCATTCATTGTGGGTGATCATGTCTTCTTGAGGATCTCTCCGAGACTTTGACATCGTCATTTTGGGACGTAGGTCAAATTATCTCTTTTATATATAGGCCCTTTTTAGATACTGAAACTGGTTGGAGAGGTGGCGTATCGGTTCAAATTTCCACCATGGTTCACTTCAGTTCATAATGTGTTCCATTTATCTTAGTTAAAGAAGTATCAACCCGATCTTGGCAATTTGATCAGATGGGATCACGTTGACCTAGAGCTGGATGCTTCGTTGGTACATATCCCGGTGTGGATTGTGGATGGGCAGGATAAAGTCCTATGTGGATAAAGCATTGCTCTAGTGAGGGTTTTTTGGAAACACGGTCTGATTCAGGGAGTGAATTGGGAATTCGAGAAAGAAATGATAGAACAGTGGCCAGAACTCTTTCATACAAGCATTGGTTTTCTACTTTCAGGGGATGGAAAGGCCAATGGTGGGGAGAATGTAGTACCCCCGGTTTCTAGTATGTAACCCTTACATGAAGAATTTCTTTGTTTTAAAATTTAAGGGTGACGTATGGGAGAGACGGGAGATCCTGGACTGAGGTTTGAAGCAAAGGGGAAGGTGCATGGGTGGTGCACGGTTTGTCTAAACCATTCGACCAAACTGTTCGTGGCTAACTGAGGAGGCAGTGGCTTCCACACAGTCAGTGCATTGTTAAGGGAAACCGGGCGATTATTCCATGTGAGAAGGGTGGCCAAGGTAGTAGCTAATGCACAGTTAGCGCATGGTTTGTTAAACCGTGCAGATAAACCGTGCGGTCACTTAAAATTAGATCCTTAAATTGTGGATTTAACTCGTTTTTCCTCTAATTTCTTCATTAATGATCTTAAGCATCCCTAACTCGGGATTTTGGTTATCCTAAGGAGAAAGAGGGTTCTCCCATTGTTCTAGAGGGGATCCAAAGACTTCTCTTGGAAAATCGAAGCTGGATTCTTGAGGTATGTGATCGTTCTTCTTCATTCTTGAACGGTTTCTTAGATCTACTTAGATCTACTTCTCCCTTTCTCTCATTTTCTTATATCTATGTCTGTTAGGGGTAGAACTAAGTATGTGGATTCCAAATACATTGAGATTTGGTCTTCTTTGTGTTAGGAGAAGAGGTCTAAGGTGGGTTTTTGGAGATTTGACCCGGTGCTCTTGAGTGTTCTTCGTCTATTGCTTGGTTTCACCTTTTTGTTGAGGTAGGTGGCTTCACTCTAGACTCCTGTTGTTATAATTGGTCAGCATAGTTCAAATTGGTTATTTGAATGGAATTGATTGTGAAAATCCTGGAATAAATCTTCTTTAGTGATGATTTACGGTTTTGATGAAATTGTGGAATCTTGGTGAATAGTGTGCAATGTGACTTGGCTATTTGAATTTAAAACGTTGATTTTAAATTATGAAATTTCTGAAATTGTAATTGGATTGATGAGAAATGTGTTTTAAAAAAATGGTTTTTTATTGAAATGGTTTTGAGGTATTTGGTTTTTAATAAAACGGAAGCTTTATTGAAATGGTTTGGATGGAAAATGGTTTTCAATAAAAGGTATTTTATTGAAAGGATGGTTTGGAATGGTTGTTGGGAATGTGTGGTGTGTGTTCATATTTCATGTATGGGGCTTGGTTGAAATAGGACCTTGTGCTCGGTGCCAAATGTTTAATGGCACATGGTAACTATATGTATGAGGCATGGTTGAAATATGACCTTTTTCTTGGTGCCAAAGGTGTAATTTCACATGGAAAGTAATTTCCTTGTGATGACTTGGTATATTGACGAGAAACCACTCATGAGTTTGGAACTGTCATAACGATGAATGCATGGTTGATTTCACAGGTTTGTGAAATGGTTGGGAAAGATAAAATGGGATGTTTGTGAAATGGTTTGGAAATTTGGTTGGTTATTTTTCTGAAAAAATAACATGTTGGAAAAGCTGGTTTAAATTTCACATTGATGTGTTGAGCATGGATGGTTTTGGAAAACATGTTTATATTTAGTTATAAACTACTTTGGTGAAATTTTTTTATATAAACTATATTTATATTAATGTGGATAACTCTTCTATCCTAGTGTAGTGAGTAGAGAAGTCATTGGGGAAAACCTACTGAGTTTTATAATAACCCTTGCCTTGGAACTTTGGTGCTTTTGCAGATGTTGTATTCCAGGATATAGGTAAAGGTAAAGCATCTAATTTCTAATGGATCATGGTGATGTTTGGGGGATGCTGTAGAGCTTGGAACTTGTGGACCACGGAGTTGTAGTGCCTTTTGAGAATCTCTTGTTGTTCTTCCACTGTGTACCTTGATGTTTAGTTTGGTATTCCGTTGTTGTGTACTCTGATGTGGTTTAATATAAATGAATTTTTTGGTTGGTCTTTCATTGTTCATTCATCAAATAGTGAATGGTTAATGTATTGGTGTATTTATTAAAGGGTAAATCATCCCCCCACTTATACTTGAGACCCTTTGGCATTTATTTCCAGCGTTTGGCATCTTGGGGATGTCTCTTAAGGCCAAGTAATGACTTATTGTATTCTCAATCCAATGATGATAAGTGGGTCTTTACAGATATATAAAATGGTTAGGATAATGTTACTAATAATAAAGCTATAAATTTGAGATGATCTAATGGACCATTTGATTCATTAGAAAATAATGAACTATGATACTTTTTAGTTTAATGACTATTTCCCGAGAGTTGATGTATTTTAATTAGAAGTTGTACTTTCTTGATATTATTCCCTTTTATGTTTAAAATATCACCCTTTGGTTGTACCTTGGTAGATTTACAAATCATCTATTACCCTAAGAGATGAATGAGAACATTCTTCATTTCTAAAGTACTATATGATCAAAAGATCAAGGACAAGTCATCCCATCTGTCTTTATTTACCATCCACACAAATAGGTTATCCAAAATGCATGGGTCCTTATATGGTGAGATAATATATTATTATCTAAAAAATTATTCAATGATTGAATCAATCATTCCATAAATTTTTATTCATATAAACCATCCAAAATATAATTCACCTTTTCTTCTTTAGATATGAACTTATCCTATATCAAGAAACAACTATTGGATAATTGGGATTATCCTATAACCTATATAACATTAAATGTGCTTTTATTTTTATAAACTCCATTTTTAGGGACATAATCACATGAATCATCACTAATGGATGAAAAAAAATATTATCATAGGGATTATTCATACAAAATCAAACATAAAATTCCCAACTAAGTGGGAAAGTATAAGTTTTATAATAAGTTACATTCTTCCCTTCATACATTGTAATTAAATATTCTTTCCCATTAAAAATTTTCCTCAGAGTTTGTTGTTTTTTATCTTCCATATTATCCATTAGATTTAGGAATTTATACACATTAGGCCCAAACTACATCCACCTGAAATGATGGATTGTTTGTTTTTTATTCTATTGAACAATACATGAACTCGTTTCATTGAATTTCCTCTTCTATTCACATATAAATTCATTTTATCAGTGCGTAGGCAATGAAAAACTGAAACACATTCTTAATCCTATCAGGAACTCTCTTGATTGTTCATTCTCAATGTTTTTAAATGAAGGAGTTTGATACATTTTATTTGATCAATTTTTTTAGACTCCCCTTTGAACTCCATCTTCCTATTCGTGTTCAATCCATGAGATTAATATGTAACTCCAAATTCAATTTCAAATTTTATTTCAAAACACAAAATATCTTGATATATATTAAATTATCTTATGGAAAAACATCATTTGATTCTTGGATTTAAGGTAATAAAGGTCCCTATCAACATACAATTTGGGTTTGATGATAATACAAGAAGTGTACCTCCTAAGTCTTTTGAAATTATCCTCTTAATTTTTGATAGATTTATCATCTGTTTGCTTCAACATCTATCTTCTTATAAATAATAAGAAGAAATTAATTAATGAATAGTATGATATTTCACTCATCCCAATCCAATCATTCAATTAATTCTTGATTTATCATATTCTTGAACAGATTCCTCCACTATTCGGATTCACCTTCTAATCGATAAACAACTATAATGACTTTCTCATTATCTAAACATTGGAAAATTGTTAATATCATTTTAGTGGTACTAATATTGTGTCCATGAACAAGTGGGTTGGATGACCTGCTGAGAGCAGATTTGTGTTGCCTCAATAAGGACTAAATAGAATTTTGTTCCATCCTATTCTTGTTAGGATGATTATCATTATTTATAGCTTGAAAAAGTTATGGGAGTACAACAATGAGTTTTTTTATTCCATACCATATTCCATTCGAATCTTCTAGTAAGTAATTGCTGAATTGTCTATCACAATCACCATTAATGCAGTTCTGTTAGCTTCCAATAATTTACTAAAACCAAAATCATATTACAAGAAACAATTATCCTAATGAGAAACTACATAATCATGAAAATTGACTTATATAATTACTAAATTTAGAAACCTTTATTAAGATATGGAAACATGGCTTTATCCTAGTTTATTTATATATATTTTATATTTAAATCCTTCATGATGGTTTGTGAAGAGTTCAATATTTCTCAAAGTGTACCCCCAAAGAGTTTCAAACCAATTCTACAAAATTCATGTTGTTGTATAACATATTTTCCCGAGTCTAGTCTGGAATATCTTTTCAGTTCTATTAACCATGGGTACATTTCTTCCAGATCCAAATCCATATTTAGTATCGAAAAAGGGATATACTTCTATGAAGTATCTCACTTTATCCCTTACCAAAATTTCATGAAATTTTTCTTAAACATTAACTCGTATTAATAATTATCATGAGTAACATCCGGAGAAATATCTCAAGATATATACATAGGGATATCATAAATTTTTTCTCATCCTAGTTACTAAAGGTTCACTAAACCTTTCCTCTGGTACCAACTATATCAAACCCAGGCTTAGTATACAAGGATATTACTTAATTTTAAATTAAAAATCTGTAAATGAAAAAAATGAATGCACAAGGAACATAATAGTTTAGTCTCCTAGTAATAATTGAAAAAAATCTTATATCTTGGTGATAGATCATCAAAAACACCCATAAAGATCTCAGGCATTATTAAATCTCGAAGAATCCTTTCTCCATAACCTGGGAAAAGGAATCAAATGAAATTGTTGAATTCTGATGATCAAAAGAGGAAAATAAACTAAATTAAAAAAAATATTACATGAACATTAGGGTATAAAATTTGTTTAAAACATTTTTTTATCATACCCTGCATATTTTAGATCATAAAAATGATTATATTTTCTTAACACATGAATCATAAGAGAATTAATAAAATAAATTATCACTGAATAACCTAGGAATAAGACATGGAATTTTTATCATGCACATTTTTTAAAAATAATGTGGACATGTATATGTAGAAATAGTTTACCCCTTTAAGTTTTGGATATGGAATAAGACCCCCAAATAAACCTATTTACATTCATCCAGGTCCATGCATAACATTGAAAACATGTAATCATGTTTACTCATAACTGTATGGACATCAAACCAGGCCCATCCCTAAAATTTTAAACTTGTAATATGGTTCACGCATAACATTGTAAACATATAATCAGATTCACCCAAAAGCTTATGGACATGCAACCTGGTACACGGATAATATTGTGAACATATAATAATATTCACTCACAAAAATGTTAATAGGTAATTGGGTACATGCATAAAATAATGTACATGCAACAAGGTCTGTGAAAAATATTGTGGACACTTGATAATGTTCAATGATGCCATTTTGAACATGTAATCAGGTTCCCACATAAACTGATTGACATACCACCAGGTCTGTGCATAACATTGTGAATATGTATGAGGATCCCAAATAACATTATAAATACGAAATTAGTTTCACACAAAACATATTTACTAATTATTCCCCCATCATTGCCTAATGTATTGGAGGGACGTATAGGTCCCAACCATCAGATAATAACAACATTCATACAGGTTCCACAAAAAAAACTTCCATCATATCATGACCCATAAAAATACATAGGTTTTTTAAAAAATCAAATAATTATCCATGAAATAAAATGGATATCATTAACATTTTATAATATCTTAACTTGGGGGAAAGAGACATGTTTTATAACTATTTCCTTGAAGCATATCACATGAAAGGATATGGGTTTCAGAATCATATATCTTATAGAAGAAAAATAGGTATCTTAAGAATTATTAGTTCAAAACAAAAAACATTCATGAATTAATATGAATGGAACCATATATAATTTCTAATGTTGTATTTTGTAACATCAATATATGTTATCTTATCTGTAGAATAAATTGGAAGGTTATTTTGAAAAAAAAATTGAGGGAAATATATTTTTTTCTCTAAATAATGTCCTTTAAAACATAAAAACAATGGATAATAATTTAATATGAAAATAATTTTAAAAAATAGAATGAAGTATTGAAAAAATATTGAAAACCATTTTCCTTAAAAACATATTAAATAAACATTGAAACATTTTAAAAAAAAAATCATTGAAACTAGATTGGAAAAAAATATAAAATAGGAATTGAAAACAATAAATCATTTTTCATATAATTTAAAAATTAAAATAAAAATCGAGGATCATTTAAAAACATTTTTGAAAACATTTTTTAAAATATTAGTTTTGTAATAAAATTGATTTTAGACTGAGGAGATAATTAAATTCTTATTTTCATAAAAACATTTTCTTAATTTTCTAAAGTTTCTATGACTATATAAAATAATACTGTTAGATGGATATAATTTAATAAATAGAGGTGAAGTAAAATCATGAGTTTTAATGAGATTAGGATCATAATAATTCTTTAATGATTCATATTCACTAATAATACTATTAAACGAAGAGATTCTTTCAATAAACACTTGTCACTTTGTTTATTTGGATCATAATCTCTATATAAGAAACTAAAATTACACAAATCAAAAAATATATTATAAATAATTATATTCATGATATAAATTTTAAAATAGAATTATATAAATCCATAAAATAATTGGGTTCATAAGAAAAATGTTCTTTATGATCGAAAATTGAGACAAAACTAATTTACTAATTTAGTGCCTTTTGGAATATAAATCCCATTGAAGAATGAATATATAACAGACATGTAAATAACAATAAATTTAAAAATAAGATTCATATAAAAAATTAATGGGTAGTATAAACACCATGAAAAATGAAATAGTGGGTAAAATGGAATGTATCTCATGGAAATAAAATGTGCGATAAAATCCCCTTACCTTGTGTCTTGACTCTCTTGGTACTTGTACAATATTTCTTTTAATCAGGTAAAACCATTTGGTTTCTTCCAAAAATCATCCTTGGATTTATTTTTTCAAATTAAAGTATTCAATGATGGAGGGAGGTATATTGGGATGTGAATTATAAATATCTTGTCTGATCATATGCTTTTTGATTGGTGTCAAGAAGTTGGACAAGTGGTGACCATTTATAAGAAAGTGAAAGGAAATAAATTGAATTCTCTAAAACAAGATAGGTTTAAAAACATTTTTACGTAAAAATAGTAATAACAAATAAACTAGTCATTGGAATACATAGTTAATTACTAACTAATTTCAAACCAATGGTTTCTTATAATATATCTAGGTTATTTTGGGACATAAATTTAATGGATAGTACTTTAGTAATTTATTTTTATCTTAATAGTTATAATTAATTTTAATAGCATTCACTAATCATTTAGGAAAAAATATTTTTTAAAATTATCAAACATTGAATATTATGATAATTTAAAATATGGAATCTATTTTTCATTATTATTTTCATTAAATTGGCTGAATTAATTTAGAATTAATCCAACCGATGGGATGACATTTCTGGTTTTTAATATAAAAACACCCAAAATATTATTATGCTTTTATACCAAATTTCATAGTAAAATATATTCCAATGAATTAAATTGGATTATTTGATAAATATATTTTTAATTAAACTTTTAAACCAAAAAATATATTTTTTTCCTTATAAATAAATTAGAATAAAATGAAATTTTGTATTAAAATCATGTATTGTTTTACCATTCATCTAAAATGTATTTTCTCATAAAAAAAACATATATTATTGTTATCTAATCTCTACATTATAATTTAAAAAATGAATGTATTTAATAAAATTAATTTTGAATATCTGTTTAAAATTTATTTTATTATTTTCCACTAAAGGAAGTTAAAATTAGTTAATGTGAGAAAATTGTATTTTTAAACATCTTATGATTTTTTGAAAAATTATATCATTTGTTAACAATATGTTTTATTTTTATAAAAAGATTATTAAAAATATTTCAAACATCTTTCTCGTTATTAATATTTCTACGATTAAAGGATTGCTAATAATTATCTCATTTAAATAATTATGATAATAAAACGGTGATTTGTAGAAACTCAATGTTCTGTGTAACGCATTCCAAGTCAGTGTTTGGTGTAATGTTTGAAAATTAGTTATTTCATGTAATTTATTCCATGTAGATGTTCCATGTAATGTATAGCATGTTGGTGTAATGATAAATAGTGTTTTACTAAGTGAAAAACATATTTTTAGCTTTTATTGAAATGTAAAATATTAAATGATTAAATTAATTTTAAAAAAATTTTATTTCACAAAATATCACGGTGTTACAATCTAGAAGTACTATAGGAAGAAATAAGATATGATCACTTTTTATAGCATAAGGAAAAAGTATTGAAATGATATACATATGATGGTTTCCCAATATACTATAATGATTTGGAATTAGAGTTAGGATATGGTTTTTTCCTCAATTGTGGAGTTATGGAAAGAAACTATTATAAGAAGATTATTGTCATAGATTGTACAGTAGATTATAAGAATGTTGTTTATTATTATGTATTTAAATAATAATTGTTGATACAAAACATTATCTTGGATATTTATTTTTTCCAAATAGTAGAGACCACTTTTCTATGTCTAGTGATAATACTATATTAGTGGTTCATTTTAAAGATCATTTCCATATCAATGAATGAAACATAAATTTCACAAGTATCACCTTGTAAGATATTTTACCTAAATGGGTGATTTAAATGTTATAAAAGTAACTATAGAATAAAATATGAATTAATCAATAAAAAAGAACTTACCACAGAAGAAGAATTATCATCATTAGGGAGGTAGTATGTTTAATATTGTTAGCTTCCATCTATTGTGAAAATTGGTGTTTATTAGGGTTTTTGCGTAATTAAAACCGTAAATTGTAATTTGGATCACATAAATATAAAATTAAATATCTTATAAATTAATTATCTTTATTGTTTATAACATTAATGTCTAATTAACAATATAATATTCATCAGATAGAATTTTTATGACCATTCCATATTATACGATGAAAAATATAAATTCTATGAAAATATTCTTAAGTAAGTTATATAGTCTAAAAAATTTAATCTAAGGAGAACTATATTGTTATTTTATATTAGTTGATCTAGGATCATAAACAATTGATACTTATTCATAACAATTTAACACTTAGTGATCTCTATGAATGGAGGATATAAAGAATTTCCCACAAATATTGATTTTATATGTATTCTGTTTCATTACATATCCCTTTTGTTATTGTGTGAACTTGCCATTAAAATTGGGATTCCTATTAATTCGTAAAATTAATCATAAACATTTATGTATGTACAAAAATAGTGGTGAAAGAAGTTTATTATGAGGTTGTGTGTGTTATTTCCATCATAAGTGAAATGTCATTAATTTAATAAGATAATAAAATATTTTTCACTTTTATATAAATAGAAGAACGAATCGCTATAATTATTTTTCAAAAGAAATTAGTTTTAAATATCCATAGCCTGGGTATCATAGTGGTAGTTTCATTTTTGATTTTCAATCAATGATAACTTGAGAACCTGGGGTGATGATAGTAGTATTCAACATGTTTGATGATATACCAGGAAACCAAGGTATTATCATACTTATTAGAATTTATGGGCATGATGTCATAGTTACTATGATAAGTTATTTCATTATGGGTTCCATGATGTGTTTCCAGATGATTACCATTGACTTTAGGTTGCTTCACCCATTAGTATTGATAAATATGACAAGAGGCCTACATAATAAGTTAATATGTAATCATATTAAATTATTTATAATTTTATATTATAACATAATATGAATTCCAATTATTAGGAATATTATTTATTCATGTCATATTGATCATATAAATTCAATCAAAATATATTCATTTTAAAAATATTTCTTTTAAAAATTATCATTTATTTAATTTTAAAAATGGTAACCAATAAATATTTACTATTAACTAGTTTTTTTAATAGAGGAATATAAATATATTTTTTTCATGTGTATATTAAAATATTTTTTTTTATATCATTTGAATAAATTAATATTTATTTCATGAAAATATTTTCCTTATATTTCATGTCATGGGATTAAAAAAATGAGAGTGATAATATTATTATAATTTTATTTAATAAATAACGTAGATTAAATAATTTAAAAGTGAATTTTGGAAATTATCATTATTTAATACTTGGAATATATTTCATATTTATAAATTTATAAGTTATACTTATTCTATAAAGGAGAGATAGATTAAGAAATATATCATGATCTACAGATAAAATCAACCCTTCCTCTCAAGAAAATAGACAAAAAATGAGAAGTTATAATTGTAACCCACAATAATCATCATAAATTACTAGTCTATATTTTTCGAGAAAATAATGTTTCAATAAGGCCTTCTATAGATCTAAGAAACATTTGTAGATGTGTTTTTAGGAATATTTTTTTAGTATTCTCCACTATAACGATGAATTTAGTAAGGTCAATGATGATAATCGATCAGGAATATTACTATGAGTATAGTATTTTTTTAATTAATTATATTATAAATTTTTTGAACATATTATGATATTATTTTCTATATTTTTCATGCTATTATGATATTACACCATGATTTTAATGAATTATGAAAATCCATACACTATATGATTCTTCCATTTCTCCCTATAACCATTACACATGACATTTAATGTAATAATACTTGTCAAGTGATGATATTTTCATTTCTATAAACCATAAATTATAGTCCCCAAGAGTTACCATTAACAATACCTATTTTCTAAACAATTTCATTCACCTATGTTTTACTCTCCTCCTTAACACTTCCTCTGAATCTTGTGTTTATCCTATAATGTCTTAATCAAAGCCGATATGTATTTTTTGGATATCACTAAAACCAAAATCACCTTTAAACCTATATCATTCCACTACCATCTCTTTTCCATTTTCTGTCCCATAGAGATATCATCTTTTTATATATACCCTAAATCTACTTATATTTCCTAGGACATATAAGGACTTAATTTATCATAAGGGAGATAGGGAAGTGTATCTGAAGAAAACCATTTTTCAGCTGATGATTGATTATAAGGGGTTGAATACTGTGAAATCACTAACATCTAGTACAACATAAAAAATGTTCTCTAACTGGTTTTTTCCATTGAACCCAAATTTCCCAAATTTTATTATATCCATGAGGACACATTTACCTACATTCCAAAGGCATGTGTTATTTGGGGATCCTAGACAAGGATTCATAAGAACTCACATTGGTCATAAAAATTAGAAGTATGTCTCTTTAGACCGTTTAGGGAGAAATATTTTTTATTCTAGGACTCTATTATAGATTAATGACGTGTTCATGAGTCATTTATTCATTCCCAAGTATATATTCATGGGTCACCCGAGGGTAATGATAAATCATGAACATGCATGGTTTTAGAATCATATGTATTCATTAATGGTTCCCCATTGATAGATAGTTTTGTATTTACCCAAGGTTATCTATAATTAATATCATTTTGTTGATAGATCCATCATTCATTGGTCGTTCATTAGGAAAATTATTGTTTTATTCCGTTTGGTTTGGCACTCTAGGCATCGTTGTCATGCATGAAGATGGAAGTTGCTTTGATGTAGGTATCTAACCCATAATATGGGCTTCATATGTATCCTCATGAGAGGAATCAGAACCCACATAGTTTGATTCCACATAATTGGACCCACGACATTTTAAATTCATGTAAAAGGGACCTAACCAATGCTTTTAATGTAATTTTATAGGGATCCCTATTTGAATGTTTTCTAGTCAAGGATGGTGTGGGACTTATGTTGAGGTAGCACGTGGGATCCAGAAGAGATGCAATCTCACAAGTGGATATGACGCTACCAGGAATGTGTCCTCAAGAATATTAGGGTGAATTTTGTTATTGGGTTGGGACCACATGGAGTCTTCCTATGTATTCATGTTTGATGTGAATCAATGCCAACGTAGTTCAATATGTTTTGGCGAACACCTTTGAGGATTAACATTAGAAACTACAAAAAAGGACTGATTATAAGATGATATTATTTAGTTTAAAAGGGTTTATAACCCCCTATAAACATATTACTAGAAGTTATGATGAATAATTTCTAATTTAGACACCTAATGTTGTTATAGGATTTTTTGAACAATCAATGGTAATGTAAAGGGTAAATTAGCGACAATCGGATTAGAGGTGGTTAAAAACACCTTTCATTTCATCATGAAATATAATATTAGAAGTGTTATAACCCCATATAATCTATTAACTTGATCTTATTTGGTGGGAAAGTATCGCTATTTAAATAATAATTTACTAATTATAGGATGTTTCCAAAACTTCATCTATTTAAGAATAAATTAGAGGGGGTTATAACCCCATTTACAGAAGAAATATTAAAGGCATTTTATAAACCACCTATAATTAGTTATTTATAAAAAATTCATATCACCCCCTTTCATGTCCCCAACCTATACCCCCTACATACTATCCCCATTCCGATCTAGTACCTTATAGCCCCGTTTCGGTATAGTACCTTCCACCAACAAAATTTCATGAATTTTTGGGTGTTCAAAATCTTAACTAATAGAATCAATTAGAGTGTCATAAAAAACTCCTCTAATGTCATCAAATAGAGGGGGTTCAAAATGTGATCAAATTTAATATATTATATGGGGTTCAAAACTCCTTCTATTCTATTGGATTAGTGGTAGATCATGAAACCACAATAATATCATAAATTAGAGGGGGTTTTAATCCCCAACTATTTCATTTCAAAAACTAAATAATATATATATATCAAAATAAATATTATTAATATTTATCATTAAAATCGACAGAATATATAACCCCATTAATTATTAATTTAGTGGTGGTTTTGACATAACTGCTTTTAAAATCATACCAAATACTAAAAAAAATAATGCTAAAAATTTATAGGGATTGTGAACCCCCTATAAATTTAATGATTACAGGTTTTTGAGCATAAATCCCTCTAGTATAAATTTATTGGCGGTTATTTATAACCCCCTCTAAAAAAACATAAATATGCTTTTTGTTTCATAGTATGAGGGAACATGATTTGCGATTATAGCGAGTATGGGGACCATTTGTGGTATGTTGGAGCTTAAAATCCAATGGATTAAAACAATTTTATGATTGGGTATTATATATATCAGAGCCCCATTTTATGTTTGTTGGGGTTACATATATGGAGAAGAACCATTTGAATATGATTGGGTCTTATGTCGTATAAGAGGCCCATTTGAGGTAGGAGGAGGCTTAAATATATAAAGAAGTCTCATTGTGTATGTTTGGAATTATACATATGTAATAATCCCCACTAACCTCTAAACACATGGGATTTATTCTCATTGTTAGAAACAATAGGAAGAATTAGACATTAATATCACATGATCCACTCAGTTTCTAGATGCATGACGTACTGAATCCCAAATGGAGATAGATATGGCCTCTAGTTCTCTCATCTTGTTTATTATTTTCATTTCCAGGATAGTCACATCCGGTGATCCATCTGGCTATGTAGATAGATGAGATGAAGAGGATAAACTGTTTCACCTACCATGAGAATGTCATGGGATTTACTCCTGGAGGGATGCCCTAAATTTGTTCGTAGGGGGAGGATCACATTCTATGTAGAAGGGAAATATAAGAATAATTCTGACCCTCCCAAAATAGAACTTGGTAGTTCATGTTAGCACCTCTATTTTAGACACCCTTGTTAACATTGAAATTTAGATATAAATACCTTAATAGGGTCCTCCTTTTTTTGGAGTTCATACATGTGACTCCACTTACTGTAGATATGTATACTTGAGAGGACACACAGATGTGTCTGATGATCTGATCATACATGTCATAAATAATTAGAAGAGTACATGGTTTGTTACTATTTGACCTATTAATGGTAGTGGCAAATATGGGGCCTGATGGGATGATAGAAGGGGGTAATGGGAGATGGAGTGGGGAACAACCATGGAGTCCCCAATCCACATAGCTTGTTCTTCTGTGTGTTTGATTTCTGTCCATAGAGCATGTTTCTATGTAGTTGAGGGTACCATCCAAGTAGAATTTTTCTAAGTGGACCAAGGATCCCCTCATGTACCATGTTGCTAAATGGGTCTAGGTTCCACCCATGTTTCTATTTTCTATGTGAGGTCACATTCATCATGCCAAGATCTTTTCTATTTAAGGACGGGTTTTGCCGATATAGTGTTTTTCTATGTGGGGAGCTGGTCTGTAATGGGGTCATCGGTTTATGCATAGTGGGATGGTGTCCTCAAAGGGTTTCAAGTTAGTGGTTAGCTGAATGTTCCTTTATTTAACCATTAATTTTAAGAGGTGTTTTTTGACCTTCTAATAATTTAAATCTATTTTCGTTGAATCTCATCCAAGATTTCTACCTCCAATCTCTACTTTTTACTGCTTCTCTTTGGTTTACCTTGGGGTTCATATATAGATCAATGAAGGAACAGATTACCAGGATGGATAATCATACATAGTGGGTGATTTGTCATCTGTGGTGGGATCATAGAAGTATTTCCCATCATATTAACAATCTCATTCAAGGTGGAGTCATTCGCAGGGGCATAAATCACAGAACAACCCTGTAAACACATTTTGTCCATCTCATGTTGTTGGCATTGCCACCCCATCCAATGAATGATTTCTTTTGTGGGGATGGTCATTCATTGGGATAGTTGTTCATGGGGATATTCATCTATGGGGGTGGAAATCATTTTCTTACCCCAAAAAAAACATTGGTTTCTTTTGTGGGAACAAATAGAAACACCATTTTTCGTGAATAGTATAGTTTATAGGGTTATCCATGAAATGGTGAAATGAAATACTGAGTTCTGGTTTGTAATGTGAGTTTCATTTCATTTGACCAACCATTCCTTCATGGATAATCTCCTTTGAAAATTTTATTTGAGTTACCATTTTATTTATATTTCCACACTTTATCCAAATTAATTTAATTCTCCTCTTCTTTTATTTGAATTTTTCTGGACCCCAAAAATGACCATCATCATAATCTATTCCGAATAGGATGAACATGATATTATTCCTATGTAGAAAGATATCAAATTTTGTACCCATTTTTTCTACACATGAAGACCAAAAATAGGTGACCCCAACTATAAATAGGGGGTCCATGTCTGTTTTCCTTTACCAGATTTCTCAATGAACTGAGTACTCTATGAAATATCTGATTTCATCACCTTCCATGTAGTTATTCCTTTTCATATTCCTTTTTCAAAAAATAATCATTGTTGACTATGAATGATAACTTATTATTTCCACATAGTGAGGGTATGCATATTGTATTTAGTTTCCCACATACTATCACTTCACTAGATAACACTTCACGAGTTGAGGCATCATAGGAGAATACATTGTGCGCAAGCAATTCACGAGTGGGTGCTTCACAAGCCACTTGTTTTTGGGCCAATTATGCATGACATAATAATTTATTGGTATTTATAATATATTTAATTAAAAAAATATTTTATTTATGTAATTTTATGTAGTCATTCAAATAGAAACTTCAAAATAATTTTCTATTACTATTGTTCCTACTGTCTCTAGTGATGATATAAGGATGAATTATATAATATATTATACTGACAGTAATCCTAAAATAATAATCAACACACATCATCATATCATGGTGGGAATCCTCAGTTCTAGTAAAAGGGGGTATGCATTCTTGCATAGGTTTCTCTTTTATGGATTTAGGCTACCATTAAATGTAGAAATTAACAAACATTACTTAAGAATATTAACTTGTGGCCTATATAATTGAAGATTGAAATGTTCCCCTAGAAAACATTTTATACATGGGGCCCTCATATGGGTAACCCATGTTCCATGATATTTTTTGAAATATTCTCATCAATATTTAGAGTAAATCGGATAGATTTCGGATGAGAAAGTCCATTACTCTTAAAGCGTGGTGCGTATGTACATGGAAAACGGTGGTGGTTATTGAAATGAGACCATAACCATGGGGTATCATTCATCATAGACTAGGGATGAACTTTTTCATTCCTCTAGTCTTATATTGAATATAAGATATTGCTAAAATATTTGGGTATGATGGATACAAATTGGTTTTCACAGAGCTACTCTGCCGAAACCCCAAATATTATCCTGTAGTTACATAGCAGATGGATCTCGAACACCCATACGATTCACTTAATACATATGTGGTAAAAACCAGTCTCTTCAGATTTCAGGGGTTACCATCATGGGTGATAGTTATGATAAGTTTCTATTGCCCCCTTAGATGTGGGATGATGCATAGTGGATTCCCTATTTATAAGAAATTAATAGACAAAGACCCAGACATATTAAATGGTGACCCTTGACCGAATAAAGACATCCCATTTTCTCATTTGATTAACACCGTTACTATGATATTTTTCTATGATCCCTAATCAGGGATCTTTTAGACATTTCCATATATTGATAACTGATGGGATATTAGTGACTACTAGCCTATGCTTGAGGAGGGTTGATTCAACATTTGGGGATAACATATAATTAATAATGATTACCATTTATTCCAACTAGAAGCCTTTCATTTCTTGCCTCTATATTCATTTTTTATTTCAATGCGTGATTCTAGTAGAGAGACGAAATTTATGAATTTCATAATGGGAGCTCAATTGGCCACCAGCAGGTGTATTATCCATATTTTCCTAGTGTTGGAGATTATATTAAATCAGTTGGGACAGATTAGTGAGGGGAGACCACTATTTAATATGGTGGGTCATTTCCATGTTATCTAGGGCATGGTATAATCTGATAGGGGAGCCTACTAATATATCAACACTCATTAGATATTTGGTGATACTATATGATCATACTACCAAATCATAGCTTTGTTAATCCCATCATATAGGAGTGAGTTAGTAATGATCGATCATCTCATTTATAATGATAATTTAGCAGATAACACATGCATTCCCCAATTTGGTAATTTGGTAAATGATGGATTTGGGGACCCTTATAGGAAAGGATACCTTATCCCATTGAGTGAAAGTATCTTGTTTTCCAAGGATGATGAGATGATTATATTCAAATGGATATTCCCCCTACATATTTCCATTTCAATTCAACCGTATCATGATGAGGTGTCTTATGAACCTCAATTGTGCACACTAGGAGAGACCCTTAATGATATAATGAAAAATACAAAAGATGTTCACTAAGGAGTAATGAATATTTTGAATTGTTATTCCACCTACTGTTTATTTCCAACATGCACTTACCAGATCCCCTTCTGAATTCATGAACCTATCATTCCCTATTGATTAATTGGAAAACCTAGTTCATATTGTCATTGAATAAAATGTTCCTGAGGCTAGAGAGAAAAAAAGGAAAATATTTATGAATTTTTGGATCGGGAAGTGTCAATGGAAGTACACCATTTCTGATCCCCCATGTAATATTTTGATGGCATGGTCATTAAGCTCTCGTGTTTTTGGTGATGCCACTCAATGTGAAGTATCCAGTCCTCCGGATGCCACTTTCCCAACATCCTAGAGAAAATGTAATTCCATCCAGAGTTCTGATTCATCTCACACTCTATGGATCATTATATAGGATGTGGAAAATTCATTGACCAGGTATGGATTTGTGTCATTTCCCTCCACTATCTCTTATGGTGCTAACCATCAGATGTTGGACAAACATCATTAAAAGCATAATGACTCAATCTATTCCCAAACAAATTGACATATATATTCTCAGTGAGTGCTTTCCCTAGTAAGTTATGATGTTAATGAAGAATATGAGGTTTATAGATATCCTTATAGGGTAAATAAAAAAGTTTATCCCCCTACCATAATTGGGATCAAGGAAATTCCTCTTTCTCATCTGGGTTCTCACAAGCGCTCATCCACTAAGGGTTATAGGGAAGCCGGAGCACATAGAAGGATATTGTGGATAGTGAACTCTACCTCAACTCCCATGGTGAAGCTTCTAGAATTATCCATTATTATTAATATTTCCATCCTAGAGGGTTGAAGGACATGGGATACCTTGAGAGAATGAACATATTTGAAAAATATCAAGGAGATACATTTTGAAGAGAAACTTGTGCTCACGGGAATGGAACTGATCATTGTTACCTCATGGATCTCAAATTGAGAAGATCCTCATGAATTTCCCTATATCTAGAAGAATTGGACATATTCATCCATTCCTACAAGGACCTAAAATACTAGTCATACTAAGTAGGGAACATGGATGTGATCATGATGAGGGAAAATGATGCTGATGAAGAGGAAATTTTTTACCAACTTTTCTTATTCATTCTATAATGATCTCAATCCCCTTATCCTAGACATGTAGAATCCTGGGTGTTATAGTAGAGGGTTCTCTAGACCCAAAATTATAATTACATAAGATTACAATTTCATGTATACTTTTACATATATAAGATTTTTCCTTACTATAATATCGTATATATTTATGTGTCCACTATTAAAATGTAGTTTCCAATGATTAATTGTCTTATCAAATTTTTATAATATATCAAGTGCTATAATTAAAAACTTAATATACTATTAAATTAATCTTAATCAAATCATGGATGATCTGGATACATCATATTGAATATAAATAGTTGATTTCTATCTTTCAGGCGTTGGAGGTTCATAAATATTGAGACTTATGGTAATGATGTTCTGCCCTAATGATCTTTAGTACTGAGATCATGAAGCAAACCCTACCAATAGTAACACCACTTGTTTTTTGGTGTTATTAGTTGTTCCAATTTATGAACAACGGTATCTATTTCCTAGATTGAGATCATTATCTTGTATTACCATTTGATGATGTACTTTGATCAAAGGTGGAAACCATGATAATAAAATCATGTAGAGGTAGTTTTTTGGGTACATCATTGGGGGTATGATATTGTTTGAATGATTAATAAATTATTTTTCACTTCCATGATATGGATGTTTTATATCTTAGGTCAGGTTCATTAGGATAGTACTATATTAGTATTCCTGTTTAAAAAGTAGTCAAAATATAAATCTATCTGGTTAGATCAAAAATAAATAAATCTAGAAATGTGAGATGACATAAGTGTGTTTCCTTACTAAGGAGATATCTAAAGACAAAGATATTATTTAACATCGTATGTTTCCTATGTTGGTTTTCATTGAAATGGAAATCCTTATTTTTTAGCAGCCTTAATAGGTTTCTACACTCCTCTCATGGACTGTGTACTTTATTCACTACTATCGAGATAATGTCCTAGAGGGACAGACACTGTATTTTATTCAAGAATCCACCATATTAAATTAAATAATGATATTTAACAAGATGGGTCTCACTATGGGGTCTGATTGTTGTATAGGGTATCAACCACAAAAAAAATAAATATATTCAATATTATTCCAGTTATGAATAATTGGGTTGAATTTATTTAAAATATTTAAAATTTAAATAAATAAGAGAAAATAATAATCACACTAATATTATTTTAATATTCCAGGTTCGTTTAATATTAAGTAGGAATAAAAGGTCGAGCTAAATGACTCGAGATTATCATGTAATATATTTTATATTTAATATAGGTATGTGATAAAATAATAAATAATGTTGATGAATCTTAGTTCTTCATATTTATTTATTTAGTAGACATTAAATAAATAGTGATTTGGGAACCCTATTGGGTATTTAGAACCTCCAATATAAATAGAGAGAGGCTCTCACACAACAGAGTATTCATTTAGCCTTGAATGAGTTCTTCTCTCATCCAAAATTCTAGTGAGAGTGTTTATATATCAATTGATGATCAAGAACACCTTCAAGCATCAAAGGGTGAGGATCAAGGGTATTGTTGGAGCATCGAAGATTTAATTGAATAATTGTTCTAGAACCCAGAATTCAATGTTCAAAACTCCTGTAGAATTTTTAAATGCATATGAATGATCATGATGGATCCTAAAATGGGTCCAAATTGTAATGATCATTAGTGAAAGGTTTATGTCGAGAGTGGAATCATATAAGAATATTTATGTTTTTAGTTATAATTTTTGTGCTCATTTAATTTTTGTAAGATCCTAGGATGTTACCAGGCATCAGATCGTCAAAGAAAACAAGTCCCATCATCTGTTTGATGAAATAAATTTAAAATCATGAGCACATTGACTTTTAAAACAGGCTTTGATGCCTTCAATTAGTATAATAGTGATCGGATAAATTTTCTGATCCAATAGAAAATAATTATCTTTAAATTTATGAAGATAGTTTATTTTTGGTCCAACCAATTCGGACCGTGACTCGATCCTAGGTAAGAAGACCAAGATATGTCTAGATGATTAATTTGTTTTGGATTGATCATGGTTAACTTTTTGGTATTAAATGTAAAGAATGTATTTATATAAAACATCATTTTTTAATTCCTATTATTATATATATATATGTGTGTGTGTGGGGGGGGGGGGCTAGAGATTCGATATGGTGCATTCTTTTTCAGACTATATTGAGTTTAACTTGATTTTGATTACTATCACTTGAATAATTGTATTTATTATTTCATTATAATTTTTATTATTATTATGGTACATTTTAAATTATGTTTTTTTTTGGAATTCAATGAACACACAATAATTGATTTAATTAATTTATAGGGGTAGTCATATACAAAAAATAAAAAAATCCTTTTGAATCCTACGGAGCCCCCCCCCCCCCATGTTAACGAAATGTTGGAACCAATAACTCATTCTCCTGGCATTCTTCATGGAAGGAAACTACCCACATCCATCAGAAATTGTCTCTATCTATTCTAAACATCCTCCCAATGGATGGACCCTCCTAAAAACCATAGTACTACCAACTATGAACACATGGAGTCCACCCTTGATAGCAACAAAGTAGAAAACCATTCTCCCCTCTAGTGAGCTTGCATGGCTAGGCCATAAAACCCTTAATGAAGGGCATTATATCAGTGAAATGATCTGGTCACCCCTCTTCCCACTTCTTCTAGTTTCTCTACTCCTAGTTGGACAACACAGTATTAGATGCCACTACAACCGGCCATACATCCTCATCAAAGCCTTGCTCTGAACCAACCAACAAGTCTACCCTTCCACTATCCAACACATGTGTCTTCCTCATTGGATAAATGTATTTCTTCCATGATGTCATGAGTGCTTCCCCACTGCTAGAAACAACCTGGACAACCAACAGTCATTCTGGTGACCAGTTCCCTTCAGTCAACATCCATTTGGTGTCCCCGCTACTATCATTGGACTGCATTGAAGCTGCCATAAACCCCTCTTAGATGGGTGTCTCCACCCATGACAACCATTTTTGTCCTAAAGGAACCATAACACCAACTATGGCCCATAGTGGTGTTCCACTACAACCCATATTTGGTTGATATAGTGTGGGACCACCATAAGGTGCCTTACATTAGGCTCTGCCTGACCCAAAACACCCTAAAAATGGCCCGAGAGGGTCTTCCAAACTGGGAATGGGTCTTGGTAGACTTTCTTGGCCAAGATTACTCATTCAATATCTCTTCATGGGCCTTAATGGGTCTATGTAGGTTCAACATGACCTATAATAGGACAAGGAGGGGTTTTAGGTATAGGGTTAACCTAAATTAATTTAATCAATTAACATAATTTTTGTTTTAAATTAAATTCTTTATTTCTAAATTATATTTTGTTTATTTATAATTTTAATACTCGTGATAAAAGTAATTTCATTTTGGAATTAAATTAAATTAATATATTTATTTAATTTTTGGTATTAAATTATATTAATTAATCTACCAAATGTGAATTAAATAATTTAAATTATTTTTAATTTATTAAATTTTTTAATGCCCTCATACTTAAATATAATGGAATTTAATAATATCACAATTTTAATTTTATCTTACCACTAGTCTTAACAGTCGACCCATGCACAAATGCATTTTACTTCTTAGGATGTTTTTAATTAAGAAAGACGTTATACCCATTGTATGTTATTTTTTGTAAATTTTTATAAGCATCTACTCATCCATTCTATCTTATGTAATTACATCCTTAGGTCCATCACTTATGCACAAGTCTTTTTGTACATTGGATAAAAATGATACCTGGTGTGGACCCCACCTAGATGATTTAGTGTGCATTGATGAAGATGATGCATCTTCTGGACCCTTCTATGATGAGGCTGAGTGCATTGAGGAAGAAAATGCATGATGTGGTCCCCACCAAGTCGAGGCGTTACTCCTGATGTGAAGCAGACATACTGGATAAGGACAAGATTTATCATTAGTCAAGTGATGAATTAGCTATGATGCTTCTAGGTCATTTTACAAATTCAAGACAAGATGTGTAGTTAATTACCATTTTTAGTTATTTATTATTTTATGCAATTTTTAACAGTGGGAAAATATATAAAACAATAAATAATTTAAGGCATAATGATGCGATGTATGTTTTTCGATTAATGTTCTGTTGTGAGAGTGTGAACATATAAAAACACGATTGATCAAAATGGATCACATTAATCTAGAAAAAAAACAAAAAACCCCTCAAATTAATATTAATTATTTATAGCCTTTTTTCTTTTAAATTTTCACAAAATCTAGTGTTTGGGGTGAAATTCATTCCATTACATAGAGCGAATCATACTATCGGGGAGTTTTTATTAGAGTGTTGGGATGAATTAACTAATTTGGTATTAAGGACTAACCATATATTAATTTCTATCATTTCAGATGAATACTTTAGAAAAATATTATTTTGATTTTAGAAGTTGGTACATCAGTTAATAGATCGAGGATCCACTAGTTAATATATTTTTCTAGTCAATATCCTTACTTAAACCCTCTGAGTCATGTGTTATACATATCATATAAACAATGAGGGGATGTTCAGGGATCCTTGCCACTAGAATACTCATGCGATATAATATTCATATTCTTATATATAGGGTTCCTGGAATTCAAAAAAATAGTGGGATACATTTAATGACTAAAATAATCAATGATGTATAAATAGTTAATCAAGAAAAAAGTACTAATCTGATATAATTTTTAATTTTATAGAAAATTAAAATTAATACCATTGTAAATACTGAGATAATAATTCGACTTAGATAATGTCCTCACTAGTTTGAATTTTCAATTATAGTATAAGCACTTTCACTGAAAACTATGGTACTGGAAATTAAAGGTGTTGGTGTCCCTATATTTTTTAAGCCACCTATGAATGTGAGTGTGTAAAATTGATTACTTGTGACACATGTATAATGAATTTTATGGTTTTTTATAATGTTATTATCATGTTCTGATGATTGTTTCAATTAAAACATCAATACATGACGGGTCACACATGTGGCCTCATCTTCGAGAAGATTACGAGGAGAAAGTAAAGCAATATTTAAATAGTTCATCAGTTACATTGCCATTGTGTAAATATGAAAGAAATATCATAATCATTCAATGAATCATATTATAAACTTAATTATTTTAGTTTTTTTATGCTTAAATAAACATGATGGATTAAGCACTTAACTACATATAGAGGTAACATTCTCTATGTCAATGAGAACATAAAGACATTTTAATAATTATTTTTTATAGTGAAAAAATTAATAGACAATGTGATAAGGTCAATGGAGAGACAAATGTTAAAGGTAACATCACAATGTCCTTCAATGAAATAAGTAATAAAAAGAATGTTATTTTCATCAAATTTTATAAAATAAATTTATCAAATTTTAAATTTTAATGAAATGAATTGAATAATCAAGAAACTACTTCTTCTTTTGTGTATATTCATCAAATAGAAGTATTTTTTCCAAATACATATTATGTATTAAATATAGTGTTCCATTCACATATGTGTATTAAAATAAAGTAACTATTTAAGTATTGAATCATTACATGATGTAAGGTTTCTTCTCCAAGAAACTGAGAAAGGGTGACTACGAATTCAGAGGTGAGTAGCTCATTACTTATATATTCTAAGATATAGATTATAGTGGAATATTTGTAGTGTAAAACCAAAAATAATTATCTCAACTATTCATTCATCATAGGGAGACTTCATTCCGTGTTTAGGAATGAATTTTTACTGTGGTGTAAAATACTCAAGAAATAGTTCATTGGTACATGAATCATAGGCATTAAGTGATGAGTATAAAATGTAAGTCTTATTTTCCAATTATTTTCAAGATAAATCTTTGTCAAGAAATTTTTTTGGAAACCATGAATATACACACTATGGTATTTAGTATTGGGATAGGTAAACACCATTGGTATTATGAATTAATTAGTTTGAACAAGGAAACCTTTAGAAATAATGGTTTTCAAAAAAACATGTGGATTTGGCTAAAAAACGGAACATGAACTAATTAAAGTGTATGCCTGGGGTAAATATAACTCATATGATTCCCTTAAGTAATTAAAGAATGTGGATGTGATTTATGATAAATTCATGGTCATATGATAATTGTTTCATCAGGCTGACATGTGGAAGAATAACTTCACGAAGAATTCATTTACAATGATAATAAAGTTATGAGTAATTCCTAAACACAAATTACCTTATTTACATGTCAAAATTGATTTAAATAAATGAGGAATGACGATAAATATTACATGTTATCATTGATAAAAGAATTTATCCTAGGGATATTATTAAATTCAAAATTTTTACATCATATTCATGATATAGGGAGTATAAATGTTGGAACATACAGAAACTTCCATTATATTTCATTATGTGCTTTCAAAATAATGGAAAAATCTCATAACTAATATGCCACAAAAAATGGAAAATGGATTTTATTTCAGTTATATTATGATAGAAATACATTATGTCATAATACATTTGTTTATATATTAAGTTTTTTATTTGAATATAAAAAAACATTCATCAAGTTTATCACATTGTGCATCAATGAAATTATATTAACAGTTTCTTAAGATATTACATAAATCCATATGATAGAAATTTTTTAGTCCATTGATAGATTACATTTTTATAAAAGTATGGTCATATCTACTTGAGATACTTTGAGAAATATTGACATGGGATTATTCAACGCTAGATATGCACTTTTAGTAGACATAAGAACTCGTTCCACAAGCACATGTGGATGTAGAATTTTCTAGTGACCCATTAGAAAATTGGATGGTAAAATCCATTGTGATGTTTTTATTTTCATCATGGGTGGTGATAAATTTTTCATAGTGAATAATTATTCAAATAGGTGAGTAGTATAAGGAAATTAGATAATTTTTACAAGATCAATTTAATTTAAATTATTGATTCTATGTGTCAAATTGAAATAGGGATTATAAATTAAATATCATGGTGGGTATTCAAGTGAGATAATACATGGGTCATTAAACTGAGGTACGAATAAAGATGGATTTTAAATACCATGTTTGTATTTCTTAATCCATTAGAATTTATATTTTCAAAGATAATATATATGATAATTTTATTAATAATTAGACGTCATGACTACCATTCAGGGAAGGTGTCTGTATAACACAACTATAATTGATGTTCATGTCATAGAATGCTAATAATGGTTTCATGTTTCTCAAATCCAATTTTGGATTTTGTTAAAAATGATATCTTAAAATATTCAATATGAATGAATATTTTCAATAACTCTAAAATATTTTAATGGGGTGCCATTTTTTCCAACTGATGTATTTTCAATAACATATGGAAAACAAATATTGGACTAATAGTTAGTTAAGACCATGATGAATGTAAATATCAAATAATTGAATTAATATTGCAACCTATGTTCCAGGGAACAATATCTAATGTGTTACATCTATTAGTTTCTTGGACCTAGTCAATCATACAATATAGACATCATATTGAATATTAAAAGTTGGAACAATTCAAGAAAATTATTGTTTCTAGTCATATATGGAATAAATCTCTCTGAGTAGACATGAAATGGTATAAGAAGAGATTAAGAAGTGAATTGTGTTATATATGCATCAGTGATGGTTAAATAATATATTCCATGACATGTAAATGATTTTTTATTTTTAGTATACACTTATAGTAATAAAATATTAGTTATATCTATAAGTAATTCATGTGATGCATCCAAAACTATCATATTGTAAATATAATCTAGTTTTATCTATTCATAATAAATAAAAATAATGTTATAGATTCTGAGTTTAGTAAGAAGTAGCTAAACATAATGATTTGTTACAATTCATGGAATCACACATACTAAGAAAATTATTATCATAATATAAATTATGATATTATTACTAACCAAGATATCATGTTATTACAGTGGAAAATGGGGTATACTCGAGGATACCATCTCTTGATATTGTATTCTCAAGGTGTTTAGGTGATATATAATGAAATAGCCATGTGGAGGAAATGTGGAAGACCCAGCAGCTAATGTCATTAATCATTAGAATCGTGATCTTTATCATGTTAGTAGCTTGTAAGGTTCTTCACAAAGATGGATTCTGTGAAAGTGGGTGTGTTGTAATAGAGGGTTAACTATACCAAAAATGAAAAATAATTTTGATTATTATATCATTTATATTGTTTTATATAAAAGATATTTACATACCATTATAATGAAGATATTTCATAATCCACTATTTTATAGCAATTGTAAGGATTAATTGTCATATCAAAAAGATATAGCAGATCCCCAGAAATAATGACCACCTCATATACTAGGAAATTAATCATAAAACCTTTCTTATGGTATAGATACATAACCCTGATTAGAAACATTTAATGTACAAATATTAGGTGTTGGGGTCACATAATCATTGAGGCTAATTCTTATAATGTTTTCTCTATGTGATCTCTAGTATTGAGATGATGAGGATAAACCAACCATTATGATCTGCACATGATTTGGGTGTAATTGTATTCTCCTATTTAAGGACATGAGTTTTGGTATAAAACTTGAGATCATTACCAGTGTGTTCTATTTAATCGTGTACTTTTGTGCGATGGAAAAACAATATTAATGAAATTTGTTTGAGGTAGTTTTTGTAGGGTATGTCATTAGTGGTATGACATTGGTTGAATCTCCAAGAAAAGGTTTGTCACCTCCATGTTAAGGATGTTATATATCTATGGTTGTAACACTATAATATTTTTTGAGATAGATTCATTTGATTTAATTGATGTTTTGTGTTTTAAGCTATAAAATTATTTTCTTGCACTATATGCAACACCATATTAACTTGCATTTTATGCAACATTATTCTTTTCTTATGTTACAAACAATTTCATGTTCTTTTGATACAATTTATTTCTCCCAACATTGAGTCTAGATTTTTATTGATGTATAAAAGAACTATGTTTGGATTAATTTATACGGAACAATGAAGGAATATTGTACATAACACTACAATGAATTGTCTTGTGTTACATGTAAGAGTGAACTTCATTGATAGCTTGTGTTGTATGTGATACTGAGTTACACTGAACAACAATATATTATTAAAATATTATTATTTAATGGGTTATAAACTAGCAATTATGAAAATTATTAACCACATTTTTATTTTTATATTACATTATATTTCATCTTTCATGTTTTCTTTAACATTATTTCTTAACAAAATCAATTTTAAAAAATTAAATATGTATTTTTAAAAAAATTACAATTTTACCGCATTTTTATCGGGAACCTATTTTAAATCTTGTTTTCACACTTTTATAATATATATTTTACAAAATAAACATATCCATTAAAATAGGGACATTAAAATTTATTTTTGTTGAATTTTTGGTATTTTTTTAATGAAATTGAAATTTTAATGAATAGTGATAAATAATGCATTTTAATTCGAAACTGCCTTTTTATATAATTTATTTATATAGTAAGATTATCTTCTTAATTTGTTTCAAAGTTTAATTAGATTATATTTTTATTATTTAATCCAATTTTGGTTATTGGAATTAATTTCACTTTTAAAATGGATATAAACACCTGTCCATCTTTTGATAGTCATTACTTCTTAAAAACCCTTTTTTCGTTTTGAAAACATGAATTAATTTTAAATTAATTAGAAAAACATCTATGATTGTAATTTGAAAAATTGGATACTATATTTGTAATGATAAGATTCAAATTGTGTGAATAGGTACCTTTTATTTTTGGATAAATTGAATAGTTACTTTAATAATTATTTTATTTACCATGGTTGATGGTAAATCTAGTAAATATGGGGAAAAAGTAATATTATAATAATATTAAACTACCATAATGAATGTCGTAATCCTATCAGATGAGATAATTCTGACCATGTAAAACCATGAGAAAATTCTGGTACCCCATGGAGTCACATGGATGTGAAAATGACATTTTATAAGAATTCTTTTAAAGTAAAGATTATTATAACTTAAACATATATCTTTTTCTAAAAAGATTTTAATATGTGGTTATATAAATGATCTCTATGTCTATAAATAGTAATTATAAATTTAAAAATATTTCCTACATAATAGTATTTTATTTTAAATTTTTATACATTAGATAAATATATTTATTTATGGAAAAATTATTATAGAGTGATTACCTCATTAATTAATGATTCAAGTAAATGAATTTATAAATAATAAAAATATTGTTAATATAAACATTTTGATGTCATACTTTAATTTTAGGGATGAAATATACATATTAAGTATGTGTTAATTTATTTGTTTGAAAGTCTACAGTTTTTATTAATTTAAAAAAAAACATATATGAATAGTGTAAAAAATGGACATAATTCAAAACAAAAAATATAAAATAGTTTATTTAAATATATTATATTAATAAAAATATTTCATTAGTCTGAATGGTAAATATAAGTCCCAATATTCCATAAATAACATTTTTAGAATGTTTGACATGATATGGTAATTACCTTAACCCACAATATGTAAATAAAAAGATATCATGGTAAAATTAAAACGGGTAAAATAAAGGTTAAACAAAAAATATAAGAATAAAAAAATATTAAAAAAATTGTAGAAACATTTTTGTATGATGCTTATTCTATCCAAAATCTACTTATATTATGTTTAAATGATTTTTGAACCATTTTTAATCGAAATTGAATTTTTAATAAATTAATATTAGAAATGTTTTTCCTAAAATACCCCTCTCTTCTCTTATAAAAGGGAACCTACTCCCTCTCCTATTTACTCAATTTTGAGAATTAATTCTTGTCCAAACCCTGACCATTTCATTTATCAACTTCCCTAGTAACATTTTAGAGGTTCTGGAATTCTCAAAAGACAAACTGTTGTACCCAAAATGGAAATTTAAAGAAGGCATGTTGAGGATGAGGTAGTCTCTTCTACTAATTCTTTCGAATCTATTTTTTCTTAAAATTCATCATCATTTGTTGTTTCATAAAGAACAAATGACATATATATAACTAATATACTGAAATTTAATTATATAAATTAAAAAACCCAATTTCACCTTCTATCCATACTACGAAAAATGAAATCCCAGCGTGTGGATATATAAGGCTTACCGTCACCATGTCGTGGTGCAATCTGTTTTCCACCACCACCAAACATGGATTGGTATACTGGTGGGAATAATAACAATATATGATTTTTATAATGTTATTATAATTCATATATTTTGTACACCATTCATTTCAATACTATTCAACAATTTTGGGAATGATATCGTCGCTCGTGCATATGTACGACTTACCGTCTCTACAACACGATGAGATTCCTTCTCCGCATTAACCATTCAAGAATGATTATAGAGTATATATAACAAAAAATCATGAAATATACAGAAGAATGATACTAATATGAATATATATATGTGTGTGTGTCATTTACATACTTCTATTAGATTTAATAAGGAAACAAAGACAACGTTCATTCATACGTATTGACTACTATCTCCATGAATGGTGTATTCCATTTATTTTAACGATCTATATATTAATATAATGAATATATAATATATAAATCATGTTTTAAATTTTTAATGTAATTAATTCATGATATAATTAATAATATCAATAATAACATTTCACAACACATACGCTAAATAAAATGATTATTACCCAAAACGTAGCATTAATATGGAATTTGCAAATGAAATAGTAATATAAAGTCATAAATGAATAATATATGATATCATAAATATTATTATGGATCTTATAAAAGTAAATAATATGTTTAAACCCTCTATATTGATGTTTTTGACACATATATATATATATATGAAATTATACCTAAGGTAAGGTAAAATTTTACAATCTCATTTTTATCCATGATTGCTTATACATAAGTGATTATGGGGGTTTTATTAATCATCCTTGACAGTGTTTTCTAAAAATGTATTCATTAAATATTTAATATTATTATATGTATATTTTAATTAATTTTGACACACTTTTTAATTTTACTACATGTTAAGAAAGGAATATTTTATTTTTTACCATACATGGGACGTTTTTTTTAAGTTTTCAAGAAAAAGTAAGCAGAGAATGTATTTTTAAATTATATAGTATAAATATATTTATATGGTTTCGTGATTCCTTATTTACATGAAGATTTATCAACACTATTTCGCAATTCATTTCAACTAAATTCACTTATTTTAAAATTGTGTTACAGTTTGATAAAAGAAAACAGTTTTGAAGAAGAAAGTATATTTTCTCAAGAACATGGTTTAAGTGGTTTTTCAAAATTATTTTCCATCATTGATAATGCTATTTAAATAGGGTTATGTTTATATCACTATTATTATTATTATTTAATTGTTATATTTATGGAATGATATTTTATATGGATTTTGTTATGATATAATGATGTTTATGAAACTCAAATTACTACTTGGGTTATGCTATGCTGATTTTTTATGTTTTTGTGACACATGTAAAAATGATTTAATTATGAAATGGATGGTACTGACATGTCCCTCAAAGGCATTGGGTAATGATTTATATCTCATGAGATCGACATGGATAGAATAAAAAGTAAATCTGGTTCAGAAATACTGGGCTAGAACAACATGTAAACTCGATTCTGTAATGGACTTCATCCACTATGATGGTGTTCGCAATAATGCCTTGGTTACTATGGAAATCATATTATATGCTTAATGGTTTTCCAAAATTCTATTTTTTATTACAATTCTATTATATCATAAATATTGTTCCTTTATGATCTATGCCTTGTGTGCTTCCAAGATTTATTTCATGATTCAATATTTTTTTCTTTAAACAATATGCTCATATTTTTACATTCAAATGTATCTTGTTTTTTTTATGTTCTCAATGATTACCCTTACTGAGATTTTAATCTCACCCTTTTTATGTTTTATTTTCCATAGGATATAATGAATGGTTTTATTTAGGAAAAAAGGGGATGATATGTATAAGATATGTAAAGACATTTCACCAAATTATCTTATTATGTTTCAAGTTTCCAAAGACACTAAACTAATATAGTATTATAAAATCTTTTTTTGTCTTGTATTATTTATTCCAAAAAAGTAATGAAATTTACATGTACATCAAGGTTGGGTCTCTACCTTTTTTATCAGTGGAAATGTTTAGTCATCCTTTGGAAATGTGGATGTGAAATCTTTAGTGAGATCCCGAGAGGTATTTTGAAGGATATTTCTAGGGATTTCATAAGGACATGTCATATATTGGTTATAATCCTAGTGATTTTATGATAATCATGAAAACCCTATAGTTAAACAAAAGATATCCTAGATTGAATTATTATAAGTAATTTACTATACATATGTGTCTCTAATATATGATATTTATTTCTCACACATTTCTTTCAAATTTTATTCAATATCCAAAACTACATAGAGCATAGTTAACCATTGGGTTTCTTAGATGTGAAAACTACAGGAAATTTAAAGAATGATTTCCTAAGTGGAAATGTCATGAAGAGAATCATAACAATGGTATGAGTATTGGTCATGCTATTGAAGATAAAGATATTGTAAATGATATGTTAACAATATGTGATGTTCTTCTACTATTGTTTAAATTAATCCTAAGAAGCTTGAGTTTTAGAAACATTAAGAACATATTCATATTTTAGTAATGATGATGATGATGTTTCACGAGTATTGTTTTATGTATAAATATGGATGATCGAGGTGTATATTTTTTGGATAACACAGATTATGTTCTATGAATCTTGAAATATATAACTATTTTCAGTATATGTACTTAATTAAACATTGGAAATTGGATGTAGTAAATTTTTATGGAGATAGAAATTTGATTTAAGGGTAAGGTGGTATATTTTTGGAACACATGATAAATGGGAATATGAACCTTAATATGTCTCTTATTTTCATATAATTATGTTTGGAAAATGATATGGGGGATTTTAATAAGTAAATGAATTATGCTAGTGAAGTGGGAACTAATTATGTAGTTATTGAAAAGTGGTTATGGTGTCATGGATAAAGTATACGACATTTTGGGACATAAGGAAGTAAATAAAATTTGTTTTGGAATAAAGAAACATGCATGTTCTCAATAAAAATATCTAATAATTCAGGTAGTTACCATTACTCAAGATGATACATGATGAAGGTGTTCACATTTTTGGAATGTTCCCAATTGGAGATATATCTTATGATTTATGTGGGATTGATGAAGGTATTAACATTCTTTTTATATGAATATTCTTTTAATTGATTTTTTTGTAATGTGAGTTTGGAATGAAGTATTTTGGGTAAGCCTAAAGGATGGAATGGATTATGTTAGACATCAAATATTAGTGTTTAATGATAAAGAATGTTTTTTACTTTTATTTATGGAATATTATATTAGTATAATTATTGAAAAGGGACAACCTGTAGGATGGGATTATGTATATTTCATAAATTTTTCTAACCTTTTTGTGATAGATAAATATGTAATGACTTGTCATTCTATAACATGATCTATTAAAACATCAAGAATGAAAAATATGACATCATTTCTTTAAATAAGGGATGATGATGAAATTATAGAAGGCCTGAATAATGATGAGATTATTCCAAAACCAAGTATATAATTATTCTCATGAAAAATTATTCAACATTAGGGAAATGATTCTGAAAACCAAAAATGTTATCCGAGTACACTCTTATTGGATGAATCAGATGTTCCCTTAAATCACCACATATTTATGGATTTCTGGTAGTTGACATTATCCAATCCTTATTCTCTATCACTATCCCTCAGAACATGATGGTTTGATTTCTCTTTATTATCAATGTTTTCACATCCTACCTATGTTATACTATGTGGTAACCAGGTGAATTGTTACATTGGGTATCTATAATATTACAATCCTTCCTTTTTGAAATTGTGATTTAGTATTTCTTTTTATGATGTGGATTCCTACGAAATAAACATTCAAGTAGTAATCCATTTACAACCTTGAAAAAGTATGAGGGTGAAATAAATTTTAATGGTGGGTTGAATGTAACACCCAGATATTTTATGTGGTAGATTTTTTTAATTTCATTAATTTCTTGTGTTGTATGCTATACCAAAATTATCTTGCGCTATACACAATATTGTATTATCTTTCATTATACGCAACACTATTCTTGGTTTTTGTTACACACAATTTCATGTTCTTTGGATAGAATTCATTTCATGCAACATTGTGTCAATATTTTGTTCGATATATAAATGATCTATGTTTGGATTATGTTATACACTACACCAAAGGAATCTATCACTACACACCACAGTGAATTGTGTTTCATTACATGTAAGTGTGTCCTTCCTTGATAGCTTGAGTTGTACGTGATATTGAGTTTCACTATACAATGATATATTTATAAATATTATCATTTAATGGGACATAAAAAAACTATTATGAATATTTTTAACCAAATTTTGAATTTTAATTAATGTTATCATTCATCTTACACATTTTCTATAATATATAATTATAAAAAAACAACTTTTTCAGACAAAAGAAGTATTTTTCAGAAAATGATGTTTTACATTCATTTAATGGAGGACCCATTTTAAATCAAGTTTTGACATGTTTATCAGTTAAATTTTTATAAATAAAATTGTTAATTTGAATATGGATGAATAAATTTACTTTTTTTAATTTTTTTGAATTTTCTAATAAAATTAAAATTTTAATGAATATTGAAAATACCGCATTTTCATTGGAAACTGCCTTTTTATCTAATTTATTTATATTTTTATATTATATTTCTAATTTGTTTTAAATATAAATAGGATTATATTTTTATCATTTAATCCAATATTTTTCATTTCAAGTAATTTAACTTTTAAATTGGATAGAGACACAAGTCAATCTTTTGATAGTAATTACTTCTTAAAAACTCACTTTTTGGTTTTGGCAATGATAATTAATTTTAATTAATTACTAAAACATATATGATTTTACTTTTAAAAAATGGATTCCATATATGTAATAATAATTTTTAAATTTTTTAAATAGTTACCTTTTATTTTTCGACATTTTGAATTGTGACATTAGTAATTATGCTATATACAATGGTTAAAGGGTAAATCTAGTAAATAAGGGTACAAAAATAATATTATAATAATAGTAAACTACCCTAAAAAATTTAAAAAACCTATTATATTATATATATCAAACCATGGGAATCCTTGGGTTGATTTGGTGATCCCATGGATTAAGATGGTTGTGAAAATGACATTTTATAAGAAATAATTTAACGTAAAGATAATTTTAACATAAACATATATATTTTACTAAATCAATTTAAAAATTGTGTTATATAACTGATATATATATCTATAAATATTAATTATAAATCCAAAAATATTATATATTTCCTGATAATTTATTAATAATTTTTACGCACTAGATTAATATATTTATTTATGACACAATTTTGATGTACTGATTACCTCATTAATTAGAGATTCATGTAAATAAATTTATAAATATTAACATTAATTTATTTTGAACATTTTTATGACATAAATTAATTTTCTAGATTAAATTGACATATTAAGTATGATTTAATTCTTTTAGTTTAGTGTAATCTACTTGTTTTTAATTTTTTAATAAGCCATGTATGAATATTGGGCAAAAGTGACATAATTGATAACAAAAAATATAAAATTATTTATTAAATGATTTTATACTTATAAATATATAAGATTCATCCAAATGGATAATATAATACAAAATATGTCATATATAAGTTTTTTTGAATCATTTGACATGATATGGTAATTATCTTGACCCACAATGTGTAAATAACAAGATTTCACAGTGAGATTTAAAAGGGTAAAATAATAGATAACCCAAATGGATAACGATAAAAAAATATTCAAAACATGTCTAAAAATTATAAGATGATTATTATTGGAACAAAAATCATATTAACTTATAATTAAATAAGTTTTGGACCTTTTTTAATCTAAATTTAATTTATAATAAATTAGTATTATGAGAGTTTCCTTAAGTTCCCATCTCCTATCTTATAAAAGAGAACCTCCTCCCTCTCCTCTTCACTCCATTTTGTTCCTTAGATATTGGAAAAACCCTTCCCATTTCAATTATCAACTTCCCTAGTTACATTATAGAGGTGTTCGTATTCTCAAAATACCAACTCTAGTTCCCTAAGAGGAAATTTAATGGAGGAACATCGTGAAAGAGGAAATCTCTTCCCCTGATTCTTTCAAATAAATTTCTTATTCTAATTCCTCTTATTTAGTTGTTTAATTATAATTTAATAACATAATAATCACTCATATAATGATATTTTATTTTAAATAATTTAATAACATAATAATAACTCATAAAATTATATTTTATTTTAAATATTAAACAACCCTATTTCACCTTTTATTAATCCTAGGAAAAAAATAAAATCACCACGTGTGCGTACGTACAGTTTACCGTATCCACACCATAGGGTAAACAGTTTTACACCACCTCCTTACATGGATGGGTATAATAGTGTAAATAGTAATTATATATGATTACTAAGACTTGATTCAATTGTTCGATATTATACACCATGAACTTCAATACCATTAAATATTATGGGAATGATATCATCGCTTGTGTGTATATATGGCTTACTGTCTCTACGACGTGATCAGATTTCTTATCCAAGCTAACCACTAAAGAATGATTATAGTGTATAGATAATAAATAATGAAGAATTATATGACATTATAATACTACTTTATTTATGTATATATATATATATGTCATTTACTTACTTCCATTCAAATTAATATGCAAATGAAAATAGCATTCAAGTGTACATACAATATACCATCTCCATGAATGGTGTTTTCAATTTATTTTATCTATCTATATATTTATATACTGAATATAATATATATATATATATCATGTTTTACATTATTTAAGTTAGTAATTCATGAAATAAATAATAATATCAAGAATAATAATTCAAAAAACGTACAATAAATAAAATTATTATTACCCAAAACATTGCTTTAACATGGAATTGACAAATAAACGAGAAATATAATATCATAAGTGAAAAATATAGGATATAATAAATATTATTATAGTTCTGTTATCAGTTAATAATATGTTTAGACCCACTGTATAGTGGTTTCGGACACATACTTAAAAAATTAGACCTAAGGTAAGGGATAATTTTACAACCTCATTTTTATCCAAGACTGCTTATACGTGACTATTTACTGGGGTTGTATTTATCATCCATGACCATGTTTTCTAAAAAAGTTTTCTTAAAATTTTCACTATTCTACCTTGTATATTTAATTTAATTTTTTCCCATTTTTACTTTTTCTATATTGTATGTTTGGAATCTTTTCTTTTTTTCCATAATATGTACTTTTTTTTACTTTTCCAGCAAAAGTATGAGGAGAATGATTTTTTAATTTATAAAAAATGAATTTCTTTCTACTGTTTCATAATTACTTATCTCACCAAAGATTCCTCCACACTAATACATGTTTATTTTCAACTAAATTCTATTCGATTATAATTTTTCTGTATTTTGAGAAAAGAAATTGTTTTTTAGATGAAAGGATATTTTCCTCAAGATCTATGTTTAAGTGGTTTATCAAAATTATTTTCCATCTAAGATGACGCTCTTTAATTAGGGTTTGGTTTTTGTCCCTATTTTAAGTATAATTTTATTTTTTTATTATGGAATGATATTTTATATCGATTATGTTATGATGGAATGTTGTTTAAGAAACTGATTTTATTTCTTGGGTTATGTTATGATGAAAGGTTTATGTTTTTTTGTCACAAGTAAGAAATATTAAATTATGATATTGGTGGGACCTATATCTCACTCAAATTCATTGGGTAATGATTTATATCTCATGGAATAGACATGGTTGGAATGAAAAGTACATATGGTTCGGTAATAAAGGTTTGGAACAGCAATTAAACCTCGTTCAGTAATGGACTTCATCTACTATGATGGTCTTTTCAGCAATGCCTTGGCTACTATATAAATCATATTTGGTGAATTAAATTTTTCACATTTCTATGTTTTATTCCCCTACTATTTTATCATAACTAATGTTCCTTAATGATCTATGTCTTACATACTACCATGATTTATTTCATGATTCATGATTTTGATGTTTAAACATTATGCTCATGTTTCACTACTACAAAAATGGCCTATATAAGCGCTAAAAAAGGGATTTAACAGCGCTAAAAAAGATCGGTAAAGATCAGCACTAATATAGGGGGTACCTTTTATCAGCACTCCAAAAAGCACTGATAAAGGCCGCCTTTATCAGCACTAAAAAAAGCACTGATAATGATCAAAAGAAATTTAAAAAAATAAAACAAAAAAAATTAAAAATAATATGGGGGAGTGATTTTATCAGCGCTTCACACCCCCCATTATCTGCGCTAGGAGGTCTCCCATGCGCTTCCCTTCCCGCGCATCCTCATACGCACCCACCCCCTTCGCTTCCACCCAAAATAGAACCCGGGACCACCCCCCTTTCACAGCTGCACCTTTACCACTATACCATTTCATTTTGTTCTCTATTTAATGATATATCTATATATATATAGTTATATTTATTCATATATTGATATAGATTCATATTAATATAAATATATTTATTCATATATTAGTATATATATGTATATTAATTCGTATATTAATATATGTATATAAATATTTTTATTTATAATTTTTTATTTTTATATTTATTTGTATATTAATATATACTTATAAGATTCGTTTTAAATACATTTATGAAAAAAAATGTGTTTTATGTTTGTTTATAAATAAATAAATACATACATACATACATACATACATTGATATATACAACACATAGACACACACAGAGAGACACACACGGAGATACGCACACCGAGAGACACACACACAAACACATATATATTTATGAAAAAATACATATATTTGTGTATTTGAAAAGCCGTAAAATGTCATTATAAGATTATTGTTAAATAAAATTATAAAAAAATATGTTTTTGATCTGTTTTTATAAGTAAATAAATAAATACCGACATATATACGTATATAAAACACACAGACACACACATAGACACCCACACAGCCACAAACACGTATATATTTATTAGTAAATACATATACATGTGTATTTGATAAGCCATAGAATGTTCAAAAAACCATAAAGTATAATCTAGAATTATGTTTCAATGCCACAAGTAGTCAAATCCTAGAAAATGAATCAATCTTAGAAATGATATGTGGTACAGGCCTAACGGACATCCGGATCAGAAGTTATATTTGTTTGAATGTTAACAAAACGGGGTATCCCGACTAAAAACTATGTTTTAGAGACCTTATGGGCCTCTTTTGGGGTCGAAAATACCATGACTGGGGTCCGCACCTGTCACAGCAATGTAGAGTTCGTCACAGGCTTCAATTTGATATGTTGTAGAGCTCAAACGGACACCAGGATCAAAAGTTACGGTCGTTTGAAGTTTGAGTTTCATTTTCAACTTATTTTAGATCTTTTATTAATTGTTTTGATTTTTTGTGTCTCCAAATTGTTATTAATGATTTTTAATCGATGAAAATTAAAAAATTATTAATTAATAATATTTTTTAAAAATATTTTATTGCCATTTTCGCTAAATTTCTTATATATTAAATGTAATAGTCTATTTATACGTATCTATAACATATTTAAAAAATATATATTGTGTTTATATGAATATAAATATACTTATATAACAAAATATTATTTTTCACGAAAATATTTTTTTTGAAACTCAACATTTATCAGTGCACAGGAAAAGCGCTGAAAAATCCCCCCTTTATCAGCTCTACTTAAAAAAGTGCTGAAAAAGGGGTCCCCTTTATCCGCCATAAAAAAACTGCTCATATAGGGGGGCCTTTATCAACGCTAAAAAAATCAATGATAATGGGGGCCTTTATCAGCGCTTTTTTAGCACTGATAAAGGCCCCCTTTATCAGCGCTTTTTTAGGACTGATAAAGGGGTAGCACTTCCCTTTCCAGTTTTTAGCGTAGTGTTTTAACATTCAAATTATTGTGGTTTGGTTTATGTTCTCCATGTATACCCTAACTGAGTAATTGAGCTCACCCTTTTTATGTTTTATTTTACCCAGGATATTAAGAATGGTTTTAGGTTGGAAAAGAAAAGGGGAAGATCATTATTAAAGATGTTGATGATCTTTGTCAATGTTAGATGACTATGTTCAGAGTTTTCAAAGACACTATACTAATACAGTCATGGTCGTATTTTTGGGTCACGTATTAAGTATTCAACCAATGTAATGAAATGTAGATTTCCATGAAGACTAGGTATTTACAATGGCCTTGTTGATTAGTTTTTTACTACCTTAATTGTTCTCTTGCAAAAGCATTATAAATCTAACTCTGTTTGGCTATATCAAATAATAATAAATAAAGAAAAGGATTATGACAAATGTCGGCATCCTTCTTTATGAGATATATAAGATATAGAGATTATATTTCACAATAAGTATTTATAGGATTGTTTTCATTAATTTTAAAAACCTTATTTATTTATGATCCTTGATAGGTTGTTAGAACCCACTATTTATATGGGTATTTTATTTGATGTTATTGAGATAAGGTCCTAGAGGGTCACATATAATAGTTAATTCAAAAATCCTCCAAATATAGTTGAATAAGTATATTTAACATTATGGGACACACCAAAGGTTCCAATTTTTGTCCAAGGTATAGATCACCAAACAAATCATTAAATTCAATATTATCCGTTTTATGAATAACTAGGTTGAATTTTTTTTAAAGTATTTACATGTAAGTAAATATTAAAAAATATTAATTGAATAGATATTTTTTTAATACTCCAGGTCCAATTAATATAAACCATTAATTACGAGTTGATCTAAATAACTCTAGTTTATCATATAATATATTATATTATATATATATATTAAAGGTATGTGATAAAATAATAATAAATAATTATTGTCTATTTATTCTATCATAATTCTTTATTTAGTGGACAGTAAGGGGTTGAGGAACCCTTCTAGGTATTTAGATAATCCACTAAAAATAGAGTTAAACGCACTCACACAATGAACTAGGAATTAATTAATTCGAGAGAGCATATCTCTTCTCCCTCTAACTATTTATAGATTATCAATCTCATGTTACAATCCAAGAACGCCTTTAGTATACATGGAATATGATCCTGTGGATTGTTGAGACATTAGTGCTATCATCAGATCACCATGCTAGCACAAAATAATCAACAATTAGTGATTTTATGGATTATGGAAGAACTCATGGATGATCTATAGGGATACTGTCATTGATATTTTAAGAAATCATCGTATATATGAGTTCTAGTCGAGCACTACTTCAGATATGAACAGATATGTTTTTATTTTTTAATTTATGAAATCTTTTAATTTATGTGAGATCCTCAGATAGTACCATGGCTCAAATTATTAGATATAACAAGTCTCTTCATCCATTTGACTAAAAAAATCAAAAAATATCTTTCCCCTAGGAATTCATTGCAGGATATGATACCTTCATTGATGAAATTCTGGATCCTGATACTTTCCTGAAGTACTCCGCAAGGGGCACGACATCTGGGGAGAACATCACATCAGTTGTGGGATTAGTGGAGAGGGCTCCTTTAGGGTAATGGGGAATATGGTGGTGGTACTTGTGGATCCCATATGATAATTTAATCCTATGAACCTAACCCTCTATTCTTTACTAAGTTTCATCTCTATGGAACACTATGAAGGCTTAGAAGGAAAGACAATGGTCGATACATCTTTAGCTAGGGATAAAAGGTGGCCATTTTGTCTCTTTTTTTTACATAGTCATCATGTCATGAATCATCATGAGATTATTATATCACTCAATAAATGTTCTATATAAAGTGATTAATAGGAAATAAATGCATATGGTCGTATATTCGTAGCCTATTTGTAGATGAATGGGACATCACCAGTGGCAGTTATTGAACCGGATGGGGAATTAAAAAATACTGAGGCTGTTTGGGGGGATCCAATTCCCTAAATGGGTCTCTTAGTGATAAAATGACCTAAATAAAAGTAATAAGGTATCCTTAAGAGGTTAATTCTTTATTTTAGCATACAAAACCTATTTCAATGGATAGAACCATCACGTAAAAGAAAGAAACTTGAATTCAATAGGAGTTGGACCAGACTGTTTATCCTCATTTAATGATTATTTTCCCTAAAAGAACCATATTTGTGAGTGAAAATATATAGATCACTAACGCATTAATGTTTTATTGGTGTATCCTGATCTATTTGGATGATGTTGGGATGAATTATTGTGGTGCAAACTACACACATGGTCGTAACTCTGTAGGTCAACCCCGAAAGGGAACTATAATAGAGCTAACCAGAAGACCCAAATATGGCACTATAGTTTTGAAGAATTTTTGCTAGTCTACTATTGTATTTTGGACATTGGATTTAATTTAAATATCTCTCTATATATTTCATCACACCATCATGTATAGTATATTTGACATGTGTAGCCACAACACTGTAGCGATTTAGGATTCTATCCATTGTTCACTATACTAATGCCTGATTTATGGGCAGTTGTTGGTAGAGTATATATAATTATTTATTATGAAATATCAAATATAGAATTTACATTTCTGAAAATTTTAGATATACCTTTACAAAAAAGAAGTAATAACCTAAAACCAATGGAGAAAATATGACATCTAAAGGAATAGACGTTGTGATGCTATTTTGAATGGTTATCTCTATGAATTCTTGGCTTATAGACTCAGGGATGACTTTTTATTCCACATTGGAGAAGGTTTTATAAAGAAATTATGTTTCTATAAATTTTGGTATTTAAGGTATTTGAGATGATGAACCATTTCATATCATGGTGAAGTGTTATGTATTGATGAATACTAATAGATGAAGTCTACTAGTTCTAAAAAATGAGAGGTATATTCCTAGTTTAATAAAAAAAATATTTATATTGGGTATCTTAGTGATGTAGGATTCATTAATACATTTATTGATAGTTCATGTATGATTATAATTGGATCTATTATCATAGGATTGTGAGTAAATAAGAATACCTTGTATTAAAATAAAGAAAACATCTTGGGTCGGATTGCATCAATAAATTATATTGGAGTTTCACAATTATGGAACTACATGAAAGGACACATGTGTGAGATGAGTGTAAAGGTACTATGCCAAAAAGGAGTGCTACCAGAGATGATGTTGGTAGAAGTATTCTTAGATGAGGATTATATCCTTGGAAAGAAGAAAGAAATTATTTTTTCAAAAGTTATAATAACATTAATGTCTATGAAGTTGGACCTATTTCAAACAGATGTTTTGGGGCCCAAACAAGTACATTCTCTGGGAAGTTCACAATATTGTATGAAATTTATCAATGAATCATTAAGGATGGTATGGATTTACATTTTGAAAACAAAATTTGATGTATTTAAGGAGTTTTGGTAGTGTGAAATCATGGTGCATAATGAGTTAGGAAGAAAGTGGAAATGATTGAGGTTGAAAAACTATGGAGAGTATAACAACAATGAGTTCAATGAATACTATTCCAATAATGGAATTTGGTGTGATAAGACTATTCCACGAACACCTCAGTCGAATGGTGTAGATAAAAAGATGAATATGACTCAGAATGAACATTCCTAGAGTATGAAGATACAATCAAGGTTAATCAATTCCTTTTTGGTTGATTTCGTCAACAAGACATCATATCTCGTAAATAGAAGTCATTTTGTACTAATGGGAGAATGTCTATTAGAGGATATTTGGTCTGGTAATTATTTCAAACTCTCACATTTAATATTATTCAATTTCTTTGAATATATACATATTCATGTGGATATAAAGTTCAAGCTTGATGCTAAGTCCACGACGTGTTTCCTTGTTGGCTATGGTAAAAAGGACTTCATTAAAACTTATGGGATGATCTCAACATGATTTTAATCAGATTCCATAACAATGTATTTAATGATGGAATCACATATAAGGATTTCCATTTAGTTGAAAATTAAAATAGAATGATATAATTAGAGTGACAAGATAATGTGGAGATTGAATGTGTACATTAGCCTGATACATCAGAACAAGTGGAGCCTACTCCTCAAGTAAAGATGAGGAGATTATCATCGATGAGAAGGCTTGTTCAGAGGTATTCACCATCATTACACTTTTTCTGTTGGATAACAGTGGAGAACCAAAATATATTAAAGAGGAAATGTAGTGGTAGGAGTCTAGTAACTAGGATTTGGCCATGAAAGAGTATATTTCCTCAGTATATGATAAAAAAACATGGTAGTTAACACATAATCCATAAGAGAAGATATAATTTTAGAAAAAATTATTATAAAAGGTCCAAGAAAAAAATTATTGAAATAATTATTTTACAATAAGGCTAGTGGTTATAGTATTTCAACATACGTATGGAGCATATTTCACTAGAAACATATCACCAAGAGTAAATACTACCACCATCCTGGTCGTTCTTTGCAATATGGAATCAGAATACTTGTATATAGACCATCTGGATGGGAATATGAATTTCCCTACATGGATATCTAGACAAGGATATCTATATATAGAATCCAAAGGGTTTTATTGATTCTAGGAAGGAATACCTGGTGAGAAATCAGCAGAAGAACTTGTATAGGATGAAGAAGGTACCAATGTAGTGGAATAAAATGATTGATTCATTCATTAATAAAAACTAATACAAACTATGTGTCCTATATTAATTTTGAAATCACAAATATTTAGGTTATTATTATATTATAAATCTTCTATTTTTGGATGATATTCTCAATTCATGATCATATATGAATATATTTGATGAGATGATAGCGCGGTTTGATAAGAAGTTCATAATAAATGATCTTGGAGAAGTTATAATGATATCGGTTATTATTAAATTATACTTATTATATTTTTATTATTATTATATTATACTTCTTATATATGTGGATGATATGATCAATGAAGGATCATATATGAAAACAATTGATGAGATTAAATCATATATGGTTAAGCAGTTCAAAATGAATGATCTTGGGGAAGCTGGAATAATTTTGAGGATTAATATCAAAAAAGACAACACAGCTAGAACATTGATATTATCATAGGACTACTACATTGGTTTGGTTTTGAGAATATTAATTATGCTAAAAGAAAAGACAATATTTGTTCTCAGAGTAGGGAATTTAAAAGTATCAAATAAGAAATCACTGAAGATGGTAAAATAGTTTAACTACAAAAAAAGTTTCTATATGAAAGACCTACCAGAAGAATGATTATTCAATGGTTTGGACTCAGACAAACATGTTTCTGGTATTTGTAGTTTTGAAAATGTACATGGTTATCCCTCAAATGTAACATTGGGAAGCAATAAAGTACAAATCAATTATTTAAATGGAAGCAAGGAATTATATTTGTGCATTGGGAAACAAATTCAATGAAGGAGTCTGTGGATACTGAACATTGAGGTGATATCAATTGTAGGAGTACCACATGTTATGTATTTACATGTATAGGAACTACAGTATGCTGGTTATCACAACTATAGACGGAGGTGACCATTTACACTATAGAGGCGGAATATATTTCTATAAAAAAAGTCATAAAAGTTATTTTTTGGATGACAAAATTCATGGATGAGTTGAGTAAAAGTAGAGACGAAAATTTATTGAACTGGGACATTAATGGTTTTAAAAATTTGAAAATCGAACCTAATGATTCATACCTAGACGAATCATATTAAAATATCATACCATTTTATTATAGGGTTAAATCAATATGGTTTACTAACATTGAAGAATATTTTTTGAACAAAAAATACAGCAGAGATTTTTGAAAAAGATGATGGTAATACAGATTTTAAGGCACTATTATACCTCTTTTTGTCACCACTAATGAATAGAGGATGAGAGGAAAAATATGTGAGGACACCATGGGATAAAAAAAAGAAAAAAATATTTTATTTCTTAAATCATCATGCTAAAATTGAATTTGTTAATGGAAATCACCTCACTGGCAATTGAAGAAGGGGAAGATCTCTTATTATGTATGTTTTCTATATATGTGGCTTCAAACCAGGTAAGAATAGTGGATCACTATCCAAGTGGAATATAGTAGGATTGGTGTGGCCCGATTCGATTTGATGATGTTGGGATGAATGTTTGTGGCCCATATTATACACCAAACTATAGCCCCATGAGTTGACACAGATAGGGAACAATAGAAAAGTGATTTTATAAAAATTATAGAGAACCATAGAAGTGTGGACCATTTCCATGAATACTATCAATGGTCTAACAATGGAGAGAATTTTACTCCAGCTCGATGGACTTCCAGTCCCTTGCCAATGTGGATGCATGGACTTGGGTGGCTATAGCACTATAGCAATGCAGAATTCCATCCATATTTCACCACAGTATTGTGGTGTTTCTATGTAGCTGGTGTAAGAGTTCGTCATCTTATTTATTATCAAATTTTGGGATAGAAAATCTATGTGTGAATTTTTTAGATCTCCCAATATTTTTTACTCTTAATACTAGTGAAATTATGCCTTTATATAGACATATGTATCATTTCTAAACCACATAAATCATTGTATATTGTTCAGTTCATTGTTTTATTAAATTTTTTTCATCTTAAATCCTATTTTGTCATTGAGACTCTTGGAATTTTAGCAATAGGATGAGCATGGGAATACACCATCGGTTTCTAGGGAAGAACCCAAAGTCAACATGCAGACTGAGGATACTACACCAATTCTAGCATATAATGATAAATAATTATGGTAAATGATTTTGAGGTTGTGAAATGTTTTGGTGAGTTCTCTTCCATTCCAATCATTCCCTTTTCATTTTATGTTTATGAGTTAACTATTTCAATATATTGATTCCCAAATTAGAGCCAAATGTCTTGATTAGTTAAATAAAAACTCTTATCATTCAAACTGCTAATATTACAATGGAGGTATCTGCTGCACGATAAAGAAATGACAAGGTTAATGAATCAATAGCTTCTCTTGTGGTGGTTAAAAATGAATATATTCTTCCATACTAGATTGATTCAATGTTGGATTTGGCAGATTTGGATAACCATATTCTTTCCTGTTGGAATATATGAAATGATGTCTAAAAGCTAATTTCATATACCCCTTAGTATGAATTCTCAAAATGTCTCTCAAAATTTTCTTTTTATTTTCATTTCATGGGTATGAGTGGGTTGACTATCATTACATCCATGACATAAGGAAAAAGTGATTAATTCTTGGGAGATATCTAAATCTACCATCTCTCATCATTCAACTATAGAGTCAATGTACCATCTTTATACAACCAAGAAGATCCTTTTTATTAATTTTTTGGATCATGTTAGTTTTTTTTTGAGGTGATAGTTTGAGAATAAATAATTTAGTACCTTAGTAGAGAGGATTTATCAAGACATGGATTGGCATCATTCATAACTAGAGTAGGTCAAGCATGAAATGAATCGTACTGAGGATACTGTTGATAAATGGAAACATTTTTTGGAGGAGGAGGAAAAGGGATGATTTGATGTAGTAGAGAGGGAGGGAGAAATATGGCTTCGTGATCATGATGGGATTTCAACCTAGTCTAAACCATTTCGAGCTATTAAGGATTACGAGCAGGCAATTATTCAATTTTACAGAATCCTTAGAACATGCACTATAACCCTAATATTTTCGTCCCATAGATATGATTCATGCTATGGATGAGCCTCCTTTTTTCCATTTTAATAAAAGAAATTACCTCTTCAATGACAATCCTTTATCAAATCATTCCATGATAATTAAACATAATTGGTCTTATTTTTAATAATAATATATATAGGATATAAATTTCATGAATAATCTAGGATAACCAAACTGACATGATCATCTACTATTCAATTTTTTTCTATTATTTAGGGACACCACGATCATTGTTTTGGATATCTCTAAGGTTCCATGGAAAACCCATAAAACATTATGACTCTTATATTACATCATTTATTTTTACCTCATTACACAATGGTTTGTGCTTAGATGGAATAACATGACTTTTTATTATCCCTCCCCATGATGGGTCTTAATATAAGTAGATTTATGTCTATTTTTTCATTTTATTTCTATTTCTTCCTAATCCATTAAAATCATAGGTCTATTGAGCTAGTTCATGATGATTTCCACAGATTCCCACTGTGTGTGTTCAACATGGAGAGTTCCATGTCTCTTTTCATGGGCAGTTTAGTTTCCTTAAATTTGGACTAATCGAATAGATTTTTTTGGTTCAAATGTATTTGACCATGAATTACCGGGTGAGGATCCCAGTAGGCATTAATGTCTATGAATGTCTAAATATTTTTCAGACATGAATATGTTATTTTTGAACCATCTATTTGTGATTTCTTTATAGGAGGATAGATATTCTTTAAATATTCAATGAGTAAATGTAGAAAATATTTCCAAAAATATTTTTTCATGTTGTATAGTGGTAGAAGATTCCTTTCTAAGGGATGAATTTTACCTTGGTCAATAGGACTTTTTTTGAGACTTTTGTAGTGAAAACTAGGGAATATTATGCCTATTTAAAAAATGTATCTTCATTACACAGAACCTCCACATATGATGCCCATATAATTTTGGAAAATTTAGGTTCCTCAAGACCACAAGGGGTTTCTAGTCAATGGGATAATGTGTGAAAATGGAAATGGAATCTGTATCAGCACTATCCTAGAATAAGGTTCCATTTATATATGTATTTTTATTGTTTAAAGGAGGTATGTAGAATGGTGTAATTTAACATCGTGAATCTAGGAGATGGAATATGTATATAATTTCTACTAGGGAGGACATTCAAGGCCAGTATTATAAGGACATTTATCTTTAACCATTGAATAATTAATTTAACCTTTTCAGGGTAATCCATCCAAGAATGTTCCATCATCATTAGCCAAGAAGGGGAATGTGTTTTAGGTATAATATAATGGTTTTGAACAAGAACAGTGATTCAGGGAATAAATTTCGTGGAGTAATATGATGAAATGTCATGTATATTTTGGGTACTAATTTTCATTTTGATGATAATCCTTTTTTGTGTGTGATTTGTGAATAGAAAACTTTGGTATATTATGCACAATCAATAAAAATGTGTCCCCAGTACAATGACCATTATTTTTTATAGCTAAAAATGTATGTGAAGATTTTGGATTCCCCAAATAGATTGTTTGGTTTGTTAAATGAGATTAAAAAAATATGAAGGTAGCATTTCATTTCGAAATATCATGAGAGTAGGTAAAAAAATTCAACTCATGCGGGTCTGACCCATACATAGGAAATAATGTTTTTATTTTCATTATTATCTCATGGATCAAGATATAAGGTTCAGGTATCAGTATGTATCTCATTTAATTGAGAATCAAGAAATTTTTACTCCTAGAAGGGATCCTCTTATAAGTATGGTATGCACATCAGGAGGGGAAATTATTAAATTTCTCTATTGTTGGACCCATGATTTGAAATCCGTGCATCACTAAATATACTACAATAAAAGTATTGAATCCATTGCTATTTTTATGAAGTATGAACCAAGATTATATAGAGATCTTAAGTGGGGAAGAATAATTTTCTTTTAAATATGAGCCCATATGTGGGGGGAGATAAGTATCAGAACCACCTATAAAATTCTACCTCATGTATTCGAACATGGGGGAATTTTTTTGTTATATATTGAAATGTATTCCAATCATATAAATCCTGCACATGAGTAGGGGAGGCATTTGCATCTCATGGATTGAAACAAAATTAAGAATATGTGTGTCCCTATATATCACATATAAAAGAGAATCATGCCAGATGTAATTTTTAGGAATCTCACTGTCTAGTGCCATGTTATTATCTCATCATCCATGTAGTTTAACATCTTTTGGCGAGGACGATTTAACATGAAGTTTAACATCATGTGATGAAGATACATTGTAATAGAAATGATGGGTAATGTGAAGGTTATCAATTCAATATGTTCTGATATGCCTCATACATGGGATTCAGTTAAACTATAATCCATAATTCCATGGATTATTGGAATAGGATATGTGATATAGGGAAATTATTCCATTGGATCATATGGAGGTTGAATATTCCTCTCATAGAGATGAATTTTACTGTGAATGACCGGTGTTTTCTAGGTGAAAATTATACAGAGCCAACTTGGGATTATTATGCATAGTTAAAAAATGATGTCCTTTGGACACTGACCCCTATCTCTAATGGCCAAAATAATATTATGAAGATCTGAAATAACTCAGGTCATGTAGAATTATTAATGTAAAAATGTGTCTAAATATGTAAGAAACATTTGTTTCATAATTAGAAATGGAGTGTGATATTTCCAATGATGATTTAACTCATATATGGGGGGTTCATTTCTATTTAATGGTAGATACGTAGATGAGGAACCCAAGCATCTGATCTCCTACATTGATTTATGTTTTATAAAAGATATTGGGACATTTGTTTCCTTTACCAAATGGATGAGAATAGGAATGTGGCATAGGAGTCACTATGTATCTCGTCAAAATGATAATCAAACCACATGTAGTTCTTAAGGTTCCATGAAATTTAATTTCCTGAGAAAAGGATAATCTCTATATAGGTTTACATCACATGGTAAGGCCATAGGTCAACCATTGTGAATGATGTTATCAGGTTTTCCTTTTATGTTCCTTCCTCTATGACCATAGAAACTCTCATGTGGATGATATGCTTGATCATTTGGGGAATACCCTACCAAACATCCCAATCCCGTGTGAGCTATGGTCAATGTGAGAAACAAGGGGTGGAAAAGAATTATTCCACCACACATAGGTGATGAAATTGATGATATGGGTGTTTTGAATTTGTATTTATTGGACAATGATATAAAATTCTTATATCACACTATATCCTATGTATGCAGACATATATAGTTCTTAGACCACGTGATGTTTAACATCATGTGGTAAGGACTCTGGTGGCCTGAAGTTAAGGAGGGGGAATGTTGCATCTTGCCCGTAATTAAAAATATGGGTGTGACCATATAACTTGTTATGATATGAATAAAACCACACATCATTATAAAAAGACTCCATGTGCATATCTTATCCAAACACATGGAAGAGATAATTATTATCCTTTGGTGTGGAAAAACATGGGATTATTGATATAGCCATCAGTGCATATACTATGACAACTTGAATCAAGCCACATTTATTTATAAATAGGATATTTTTATATAGAGATGAATCATTCTCAAAGGGAAGAATTTTTCCATTGATTGTTCAACAGTTGTAGCTGAACATGGTGTTGGAGATCACGATTTCACTACATATCCAATGTGGGTAGGAATGAGGCCACACAATGTTCTAAATTTAAATCTAGACAAAGATCCAGCTCATGTGTGGGGAGATGGTTCTTTTCATAAAGCAGACCTATAACTTGGACCTCCTTTAGAGTCCCCTACATTGATTTAGTTTGTGTACATGGGAGAGAAATTTCCTATATTATGTGGTTGTGGGTTGGTAATGATTTTTTCGCATCACTATGTTTTATACATTAGTATTAATTATGAAATATTTAGTTATGTCTATTTTTTGAAGTTTAAAATCACTAAATAAGGATGGGGGTAACATGACGTAAATGTGGTATCATCATGGTGGGTCCCATTAATAGTGATTCAGATGCTTTTACATATTCATCCTGGGAAATAATCAAGCTACATATAGTTATTGAGGAAATCACTTAGCGTAGGAATGAATCATACAATGGGAGGTGACGTATTTTTCTCTCAAGTGGATGAACCATGATGAAAAATCTTGGTATATCTACGTATCATATGAGGACAAGAATCAAGAAGCATGTAGTTCTTGAATATGGAATGGTATATGATTGATTCCAATGATTATTACCTCTCATGTGCAAACATTATAGTGGTGTGTAGTTTGTCGTCATACAATGATGCAATTTTTTTCATACAGTTTATTAACATGCAACATGGACATTGTACAATGTAGTTTAATATCATGCAATCAAGACAATAATTTCATTTATATATGGGAAGGATGATTTTGGAGACCAGTAAGAAACATAATCATGATGAAAAAATAGGCCTTGAAGAATGTTTCTAGTAATAATATTATCATATTAATGGGGTGATATTTCATTTGGGCCGAAGAAAATTAGTCTATGTATTATTACATATCCTATGATGATAGGAATCAATCCACATGTAGTTCTGAATAGAAACTCTATATTCATGTCTACCCCATATACATATGGTTTATTTTCCCAATTTTTTAGGATTTTACAATGTTATGGGGTTTGGGAGTCACTATGTTCCCTATAATGAAATTAATCCTACCACTTATACTTACTGATAAAGAGACTTCATGTAACACACCTACCCCTAGAACGAGGAGTCGGTGCATTACATTATTACAATAGCTGGATTAAAAGGAATCAAATATTGAAGGATTGATCAATTTAGTAGTTTTTAAGAAACTAGATATAAACAAGGATACCATTTTACCTTGGGTAAAGAAACAAAATATTATACCTAACAATATCTAATAAACAACATCCTTGAAAACTCAATAAATGATCACTTTATCATAACTTGGGGAATGAAAAAAAATAAAAGTGTTGAGATAAAACTCTTGGTAAGGGTCTAATATAGTGGATGAAGGAATCAATGATAAATGAATAACAATTAATCAGAAATAATCAAAATGGCATGGTGGATGCTGGAAAAACACATGCCTACAACAAAATGAGAATGGAAATACATTTATAGATTATTTCATAGTGAAAACCATATGGAAAGTAATAACTAAATAATCAATAAATTCAATGCTTATTATTTTGAAGACAGGTACCTAGAAGATAAACCATTATACTGTCGAGCGGGTTTTTGTTTGTGGATAGAAACTCGTCAGACTTTTGGAAGCAATCTCAAAGGGTTTGTCTCCAATTGATTTGTCTCTTGAGACCTGTTGATTCAACAAGAGGCTATAATGGGCATCAACCATCAATTAATGTCCAAATAATTCTTTATTCAATAATTTAATAAAAGAATAATATACCTTATAAATATATTTATGGAGTAGAGGATACACGTTCATCAAAATTTCCGTAGTTAATGTAACATCCCCAATAAACACAGTATGTGAAATAGTAAACAACATATAGAAATAACCATATCAATGATACAAGAAAATGGATATTTAATTGAATTATAATTTTAAATAAATAAGATATCAAAGGTGTAGTTGATACAACACATAATAATTATTTGCTGAAAAATACCATGTAAGTCTCAATGAAAATGGGAATTTAGACAACGACCCTTACCATAATATAATCAATCAAATCATATGAAGAAAAATTAATTATCACCAAATGATTCAATAAATACAATGAATATGAAGAGAATCATGATATTATATATATAATATTTGTTTAGATACCCGCCATAAAATAAATAAGTTGAAAGCAATGGAAATATCTTGAAATCAAAAGTGAGATGAGAAAACTCATACTGTATGCTTGAATATGTTCTTTGGTCAATCTAAATGACCTAAATTATCAAATTTATCATCATTAATTAATAATACCAGATCCTCCTCTACATTAGATTGATTTTGTTTAACCATATTAGGTTCATTCAAGGCATTTTTATGGGATTATGGGGATAGATTTTATTGTTTGGGATGTATTTTCTTCCTTGGTTTTCATTATCAGTTTTCATGTATTCAGGAATGGTTTTTAATTTGAGATTTGGAAAAATATACATAATATATATTATATATTATTCATTAAATTAGATATATTTAAATGATATTATAATTATTTTGGTCAAATTCCATGGTGATGACTCATTAGACATAAGTTAATGATAAAATATCTGATTAACTTGGTATCTGTGTGCTTAACAAGCTTGTTTTGTATTATTATTTATTATTATGAGTGTGTAAGGATTAAAAAATATTACCTAACATAAAATTTATATATTCTGATATGGTTCAATCATTATAATTCTTGCATGACCAATATTCAAAATAGTAATGAAAATTAAAATCCCATATTCCTTGAATGTAATAATTAGCACATCGCAGACAGTGTTCTCGTTAATAGTATAAAATAAGTAAAAATATGGGATGATAATGGAATATTTCATTATAATAAAAAAATTCCAGTACATTTAAGTTACTAGGGAAGTTATTTGTAATTGTATAATAAGAAGGGATATGGTATATGTGAGAAATATTTTAGTTGAGAAGATGAAGAAATCATAACTCTAGAATATTTCTCTTCTTAGACAAACTTACAGCTCTGGAAGTGGACTTTTTTTTAGACCAAAATCATAAGAATGTGTCAAGGGATTAGGAGGATGGAATTTGGTAGAGGTTGGATAAACAAGAAGGCTAATGGTTCTGAAATGTTTGAAGTAAGGATCCTCCTTCTATAAGTGAGGTGAGGGATATCTTTGGAATTACAAAAATTATTAAAATATAATAGATATATTATAGGGTTTAAGGACCCCAAAATATCTAAAACAATAGGGGGTTACATTGTAGTTATAATCATATAATTTTTGGACTAATTAAATAATTATTTTTAAATAATTTTATAAAGTATTTTATTTATTAAAAATTTTGTTTTCAAGATAAAAATTATTCATAAATATGACATTGAGCAAATCAAATCAAATTTTAAAAATTTAATAAAATTTTATATTAAATCATAGAAATGTCATATTATTAAAGTGGATCTAGGAATTCGCTTAAAAATATATAATTATATTTTTTTAATTATTATTAATATCAGTTATTTAATTTTTTCATTAATTTAATTAATAATGCATCATATTTGTGGAATCCAATTTTTTATTTATTAGTTTTCTAAAAATAAAAAATAAAATTCCATGAGAAATATAATTTTGTTTTCTTTCCAATGTCTATTATTTTTCAAATAAAACATTAGTAAAATATTGTATAATAATATTTTTAAATTAAAAAGAATAATATGAATCTTGATTTCCTTTAGAAATAAAATATTATAAAGGCTTTAAAATGATCCATGTGCGTCCAAAATGTCCCAAATTCTCATTAAAACAAGATAATTGTGTAAAACGCATTCTATAAATTGTTCTATCCAAAATATTGGTCAATTAATAAATGTTATAATAAAAATTAATTTTATTTGATTTATTTTTCTAATTCTTCCACAAGAGCTGCATTGGTGTTGCATAAGATTTAATGTTAAATATTTCATACATAAAAATTAAAAGAAAAATACTATCATAAAGATAAAATAATTAGGTTCTAAATAAAATTATGAATTTATTTATTATCTATATTTACTATTAACATAACAAGTCATCTTTAATATTCTATTTTGTCTTTTGTTTCCCGGAACATACATTATATAGACATTTGGATAATACTAAAGTTATATGAAACTAAAATTATAAATTATATATAAAAGTGATAAATAATAGAAAATAATTAATAAAAAAGTTTTGAAAATTATTTTTATCACTATATTATTATATATAATTTACCAATTTTTTCTTTGACAACATTGTGCATGAAATGTTTGGATATTGACAATGATTCTTATACATAATATGGTAAAATATACTTTTCATGATCTAAATTAATTCTATACAATATTAAACTTGTAATATAATTGTTTAGTTATTATATATTTTAAATATATGTTAATATCATAATAATTTTCGGATGATGTCATGAAAATGCCATATTTTATAAAAAATTGTATTTTTTACCATTAAAAAATATTAAACTATTTCATAAAAATTAAAGAAATTAATCCAAATTGTTTTTCAACATGTAGAACCCAAAAGGAAATTCCATTTTTAGACAATATTTAATTAAATATGATAAATTTAATTTTTAACTAAAATCATCATTTACTCAAAAAATACCTATTTTTATATTGTAAATAATTTTATGACACATCAAAAAAATAAATAGTGTCAGTTAAAATTATCTTAAAATCATATAAAAACAAAATATTGATTCATGAATACAATTTTAAATAATCAATTATCATTTAAATTAATCTACTAATTATAAAATTTAAGTCATTATTTATTTCTCATAAAAATACCAACACGTAATTATTAAATATTTTAAATATTCACCCTCATTTATAAGGTGTTTAAATTTTTTTTTACTTACATGGGTGAGGTTACTATATATAATGGTACAATAAAATTTATAAGGGTCATGTTACTATTCATAATGGTACATTACTAGTAATGTTACTATTCATAAGGGTATATTACTGTTTATAAAGGTCATATTACTATTCATAAGGGTTCTTTACTATTTAATTTACTATTTCTTAGTGTAAATTATTATTCACTAAAAATTAAGTAGATCCAATCAGTCACCAAATATATTATTAGACGGAACTATGTATATCCTATTTTTGAAATTCAAATCACAGAACTGGAAAAATTAAGTATAATAGCTTGGTTATAACTATATTCTATAAAAATGTTTGCTTCCACAGATTCTCAGTATTTCTTGCATAAAAAGTAATCTAACTAATTGAAATTATTCATATCGTAAAATATATTTGGGTGTTATATTCATCCCACCTTTATAAATTTCATCATTGAAATTTTTCTTCTATAATGACCTCAAAAAAAATTAGTGGGTCTTCTATTTTTGTCCTCAAAATCTATCATATGGTTATGTTCCTTAAACTATATTTTATAAATATATTTCTCAAGGATTTTACTAAAATTATTATGATATTTATTATAACACACCGACCCCAGAAGCCCAGAGCCACTACATTACTTTATTACATTGGAATTATTAAAAGGAAGAAAATCCTGAAGGACCGACAAGTTTTGTATTCTTTGAGATATTAGATTCATATACAGACCTGATTTTAAATTGGGAAGGTATAAAATATGATACATAATAAGATGTAGTAATGTTCATCACTGAAAACTCAATAAATGATCTCTTTATCATAGCCTATGGATGGAAAAAATGAAAGGGGTGAGATCAAATTATCAGTAAGGGTTGAATAGAGAGGAATAATGAATTGGTAATTTTTTAATCATAATTAATTATAAATAATCAGTATGACATGGTGAATATATTAAAAACACACGACAATTACAAACTAAGAATGAGAATACATTTAATGATTTTGTCACAAAGAAAACCATAGGAAATGTAATACCTGAATACTGAAAAAAGAGAATGATTATTATATGGGCCACATGTATTGGGAACTTGAGCCATTATACTATCAATAATGTTTATGTCTATGGGTAGAAACATGTATGATTTTTTTAAATAAACTCAAATGGTTTGTCACCTATTGATTAGTCCCATGAAACCTGTCGATGCAATTAGGGGCTATAGCGGGCCCCACATATCACTTCTATTAAAAAAATTATTCATTCAAATAATTAATACAATAATAATATACCTTTTAAATATACTTTTTTAGTAGAGGATAAATATTCATCAATATTAATATTGTTAAATAGCATTCAAAATAAAAAAAATTTGTGAAATGGTATACGAATTAAAGAAATAATCATATCCATGTTACAAGAAAATTGATATATAATAGAATAATAATTTAAAATTATAAGTTATATTAAATGGGTAGTAGATACATAACATAAGAAGTATTAGGTGCAAAATACCATGTAAGTCTCATTGAAAATGGGAGTTGAGACAAAGCCCTACAACATTGTAATCAATCGAATCGTGTGACAAAAAAATTAATAATTGCCAAATGAATCCAAAAAATACTATGAATATAAAGGGAATATTTATATAATATATCAAATGGAAGTACACATACACCACATGCAATAAAAAAGTAGTGTGCAATGAAAATCTCAAGGAATTAAAAGTGAGATGAGAAAAGTCTTACCCTATGCCCAAATCTGTTTTTTGACTGATCTTAATTACATAAATAATCAAATTTATCTCCATTAATTAATAATTCAATAACCAAATATACATTGGATTTATTTATTTTAACCGTATTATGATCATTCATGGCCTTATTGATGGGATTTAGAGGATCTATTTTGTTGTTTTCGAAGAATTTTCTTCCTTGGTTTTCATGTTCAGTTGACTAGAATTCATGAATATACATTCATTTGGAATGTAGATAAACTTCCAGGATTTCTATTGTATATGTTTACTGACATTATAGATATATAAATTATCATATAATTATTTTGGTTATATACCATGAGTTTGACTCCTTAGATAAAAGTTAATGATAAATGCTTGGATTAACTCGACGATTTTGTGCACAATGAACTTGTTTTGTATTATTGTTATATATTATGAGTGTTCAAGGATTACATAACAATAAATATGTTAAAAATATATATTATGATCTGGATCAACCATTATAAATGTTTCATGACTTGTCTTGAAGATAGTAATAAAATTTGTAAACCTTTCTTCCTTGAATGTTATAATGAACACATCTTAGATGGTGTTCTCATTTATAGTATAAAATGTGGGAAAATTATATTATAACCAGATATTCCATTATCATAAAAACATTACAGTACATATATGTTATATGGAATTCAAGAATAATTGGAAATATATTTGGATATGGTATAAGTGAGAGAGATTTCAAAGAAGAAGAAGAAGAAATCTTACCTCTTGAATGTATATCTTTTGAAACAACCTTACGGATCTCAGAACTAGTCTTTCTATCAGACCAGAAGCATAAGATTTCATAATGGTATGAGGAGGATGTAATTTGGTGTACATTTGATTAATATAAAGGACAATGGTTATGAAATATTTGAAGGAAGGAACCTCATTTTATAATGAGGTGAGGGGTAACTTAGGAATTACAAAACTTATTAAAATATAATCTATATATTATCAAGATTAAAGACTTTAAAAAGGCCTAAAATTAATGTGGGATTACACTTTAAAATTAATATTATCAATTTTGGACATGTTAATTAATTTTTCTATTTTTAAATAATTTAATAATATTTTTTATTCATGAAAAAAAATTTGTCCATATAAAAAATATTTATAACTATGACATTGAACACATAAAAAAAACATTAAAAATCAAATAATATTTTATATTATATACTTGAAATGTCATATTAATATAGGAAATCTGTGAATTATATTAAAAATATAAAATTATATTTATTTTTTAATTTTTAATAGCATTTATTTTATTTATTCATTAATTTAATTAATATTGCATCATCTTTGTGGAAGACATTATGGTATTTAATTTTGGCCAAAAAATTAAAAAAAGTCCATAAAAAATATAATTTTTTTATATTTTAAAAGATTATTCTTTTATAAATAAAGCCTTTATAATATATCATGAAAATATATTATTAAATTAAAAACTATAATGTGAAAAAATGATTTCCTTTTGAAATAAAATATTATAATAGTTTTAAATTGATTCATGTGGGACTATAATGTTTCAAATTCCAATAAAAAAAGGATAATTTTCAAAAACTAATTATATAAAATGTTGTATCCAAATTTTGGTTTATTTAATAAATATTATATTTTTTTAAAAATACATTTTATTTATTTTTCTTATGCTTTCAAAAGAGTTGCGTCGACATTGCATGAGCATTAATGTTAATTCTTTCATATATAAATATTAAAAATAAAATACTATCATAAAGATTAAATAAATAGATTCAAATTAAAATAATGAATTTATTCATATTTTATACTTACTCTTATACAATACGAGACATCTAAAATATGTTATTTTTTCACTTCATTCCATGCACTATCATTTCACAGACATTTCGATAATTCACATGTAATATAACATAAAATTAGAAATTAAAAATAAAATTGATAAATAAAAAATAAAAATTAATAAATAAATCATTAAAATAATTTTTATATCTCAATTATTATATATAAATAACCAATTTTGACTTTTTCAGCACTGCGCTGGCACTATGTCGACATTGACAGTGATTTTTGTAAATATCATGAAAAAAATATACTTTTTATGTTGTAAATTAATTATATACAATATTCCACTTGTAATATAATTATTTAGATATTAAATATTTTAAATAAATTTTTATATCATAATAACTTCATGACGATGTCATGAAAAATGTCATATTTTATAAAAAATGTATTTTTCACTATTCACCAAAACATTAACTATTTTATAAAAATCCATAAAGGTCATCAAAAAGATTTTTCAAAATGTAGAATCAAAAAATGAACTCCATTTTATGAAAAAAATATTTCTAAATATGAGAAATTTAATTTTTAATTAAAATCACCATTTACTCAAAAAATACCAAGTTTAATATTATAACAGACTTTATGAGACTTTGAAAAATTAACTACAGTCTCATAAATTTTTTTTATAATCATAAGAAAAAATATTGATTCATCAATACATTTTATGAAATTAATTATATTTTAAATTAATCTATTAATTAGTAAATTAAAATTCATTATTTGTTGCTAATAAAAATATCATCACTAAATTATTTATTTTTAAAAAATTCACTCACATTTATAAGGTGCGTATATTCTTTTTTATATACATGGGTTGGGAAAATATTAATAAGGGTGCATTACTATTCAAAATTGTCTAGATACTATTCATAAGGGCACTTTAATATTCATGATACTATTATTAAGGGTATATTAATATTTATAAGGGTCATGTTACTATTCATAAGGGTACATTACTATTCATTCTACTATTCATAAGGGTATGTCACTATTCATCAAAAATTATACTTATCCTATCAGACTCTAAATATCTTACTGAACGTAACTGTGTATGTATGATTTTTTGAATTAAAATAACATAATTGGAGACCTTATGTTTACTGGGTACGCTATAACTATCTCTTATAACGAAGTTCTGTTTCCCAGAGACTTAGTGTTGCATGCATATTAAGTTAAATATTGAATTTTAATTATTTATACCATAAAATATTGGAGTGTTATATTCTTCCCACCATCTGAAATTTCATCCTTGAAATTTTACATGTATAATTCCCTCAAAAATCAAGTAAGTGGTTCTTTTATTCTTATCCTCGAACATTATCTTTGGGATAGTTTCTCTAAACTATGTTTTCGAAATCTAGTTCCAATGGTTTTTACTGAACTTTCTTTGATACCAGCTATAACACCCCGACCCCAGAAGTTCGAAGATTTTTTATTACTTTATTACGTTGACATGATTACAAGGAATGAAATCATGAAGGGATAATAATTTTATTATTAATTGAGAAACTAGATACATAAATTGATAACATTTTACAATACGAATGGAAACAAATATTATAGATAAAAATATCCAGTATACTACATCATTAAAAATTCAATAAATGTTTTCTTCTTCATAACCTGGGGAAGGAAGAAATTGAAAGGGGTGAGCCCTAATTCTCATTAAGGGTTTAATATATATGTTGCGTGAATCAATAAAAAATATATCGTAAATTATTAGATATAATAAATATGACACGGTGAATATTTGAAAAACACACGCCAATAAAAAACTAAGAATGAAAAAAAATCCATAAATTTTTTCAAAGTGAAATCCTCAAAGAATGTAATAACTAAATACTGAAAAAATGGAATCATTATAATTTTTACAGCATGTATCTGGCACATGAACCATTATACTTTCAATATGGTAAAAGTATGTGGGTATAAACCCATCTAATTTTTGGAATCAAATTAAAAGTTTTTGTCACCAACTAATTTGTTTCACAAGACATTTCGATGAATCGAGGGGCCCTAATAGGGACCACCCATAAAATCTAGTACAAAGGATTCATTATTTAATTATTTAATACATGAACAATATTTGTATTTAATACATGTTTTGAGTAGAGGATACAGATTCGTAAATATTTCACTAGCTAAAGTAGAATTAAAAATAAACACCGTATTTGAAATAGAAAAAGAATTTAGAAAATTATCATATACATGAAATACGAAATTTGATGTTTAATAGAATTATAATTTCAAATTAAATATGATATCAAAGGGTGAATAAGATAAACCACATAATCTGTATTAAGTGAAAAATACCATGCAAGTCTCAATGAAAATGGGAATTGAGATAAAGTCCCTTACCACATTGTAATCAATCGAATCATATGACCAAAAATTAATAATCACCCAATAAATCATTTAATACCATGAATATAAAGTTAATACTTATATTATATATCAAACTTATGTTCACATACACCACATACAATAAATATGTTGTAAGCAATGGAAATATCACAAAATTAAAAGTGGGATGAGAAAACCATTACCTTATGCCTGAATGTGTTCATAAATTGATCTTAATGACTAGAATAATAATATTTATCTTCATTAATTAATAATTGTAGTATCTAACCTACATTTTATTTATTTATTTTATTCTTATTAGGTTTTTTCAGGGAGGTTTGATGGGTTTAAGGGGTTAAATTTTATTGTTTTGGAACCTTTTTCTTCCATGGTTTTAATGATATGTTTACTTATATTCATGAATGGATGTCCATTTGAATTGTGGATCAACATAAATAATTTCTAAAATATATTATTAGTGATATTATTTATATATAAATGATATTATAATTATTTTGGTTATATACCATTAGGATGACTCATTATATAAATGTTAATGATAACCTCTTGGATTAACTTGGTGGTTTGGTGCCTAATGAGCTTGTTTTGATTTATTATTTTATATAATTAATGTATAAGGATTATAGAATATTAAATAGATAAAATAAATTTATTTTGATTTCTTTCAACCATTATAAAGGTTTCAGGCCCAATTTTGAAGATTGTAATGTGAATTCCAAAACTGTCTTCCTTGAATGTGATAATTAACACATATCAGATGGTGATTTCAATTTTAGTATAAAAGAAGTGAAATGATGAGTTGATTATAGAATATTTCATTTTCATAACATCATTATATTTAATACAATATACTATAGTTTCCATGAATAATCAGATTATGGGTAGGGATTAGGTTTATAATTGAGAAAGAATTTAAAAGAGTAGAAGAAGAAATCTTACATCTTGAATATTTATAATTTGAAGTAACATTAATCCTCTTTTAAGTGGTCTTTTTGTGAGACCGAATGTATAATATTGTGTTAAGGAATGTGGATGATGGAATTTGGAATAGTTTTTATGAAAAATAAGGCTGATGGTTATGAATGATATAAAGGAATGAACCTACTTGTATAAGTGAGGTGAGGGGTAACATAGGAAACACAGAAAATATTAAAATATAATAAATATATTATAGGTTCAATGAATCCAATATGTCCTAAAACTAAAAGGGTTATTACATTATAGAAGTAACATTATCATTTTTGGACTTGATCAATAATTTTTGTATTTTAAAATAATTAAATAATATATTTTATTCATGAAAAACAATTTCAAGATAAAAACTATTCATAACTATGACATTGACGACATCAAATCAAAGTTTAAAAATCAAATAATATTTTATATTATTACATATAAATTATATATTTATATAGGGCATCTGTGAATTATCTTAAAAATATAAAATTATATTAATTTTTTATTTTTATATTTGATTTATTTGATTTATTTGTTAATAAAATTAATAATGCATCATCATTGTGGAAACCATTATGGTATTTTCATGTTTTTTAAAAAATAAAAATAAAATTCCTTAAGAATGAATATTTTATTTGTTTTCCAAAGACTATTCTTGTTTAAATGAAAACTCTCTAAAATCTCAAATAAAAATATTATTAAATTAAAAACTATAATGTGACAACATCATTTAATTTGGAAAAAAATATTATAATTGATTTAAAGTGATTTATCTGGGTCCAAAATATCCCTAATTCCAAAAAAACATGATAATTCTCTAAAACTGATTATATAAAATTTTTTAATCAATACATTATTCATTTAATATCTCTTATAATTTTAATTAGAATCATTTTATTTATTTTTCTTATGCTTTAACAAGTGATGCTTCGTCGTTTCATAAGCATTAATTTTAATTATTTTAAATATACAACATAAAAATAAAATACTATCATAAAGATAAATTAAATATATTGAAAATAAAATTATGAATTTTTTCATTATGCAAACATACTCTAATACAAAACAAGACATTTTAAGTTTCGATTTTGTTTTTCTTTCCATGAACATGCATTACATAGGAATTTGGAAAGTTCTCATGTTATATAAAACTAAAATAAAAAATAAAAAATAAAAGAGATATATAATACTTAATAATTAATTAATAAATCATAAAAATAATTTTTAGCACCCAATAATAATATATAAATTATAAATTTTGTCTTTTTTAGTGCTATGAAGGCACTGCATTGACCTTGATAATTATTTGTAAACTTATCAGGAAAAAATAAACCATTTGTGTTAAAAATAATTCTGCACATTGTTGGGACCTCTTTGTGTATGAAGATTTTATTTGTCGTCAACAGTTGTCAATATCGGTCAAAATGATGATGGACTCCAATGTTAATGCAGATTTTCTGAAGTGAGGATGCCTGTAGAATTGTTATCATATCATTGAATTTCATACTAGGGAAATTCACTATGAAGTAAATTCAAATGATTTTTGAGTTTATCCTAAGTTCAAAGCATGTGTATCAAAGGTGATACATTATTTTGAACAATGAATAATGGTGATTAAAACTAGACGTTGATTTTCTGATATTTATTTCACAAATATCATAAGTTAAGAGAACTTGTGATGCAAGCCTCATGAAGGAATGTGGGATAAATGATAATGGTAGTCATATATTGTTTTGATTGGAAGGATTTATGCTACTGGAAGATATGGTGTTTTATAACATTCCATTATAAATCTAAAGATTCTAAATCTAGTATATCAAAGGATATATATCATGAAATTTGTTTTTGGAAATAGATGTTGAGCACACAATTGAAGATAGTTTAAATTTTTGCGCACAAGGAATGATTCAAGGTCAGAACATTAAAAAATGTCCTAGGCATAGAGTGATCGGAAAATTTGGAATAGTGCGCGAAAAAATAATGCTTGCTTGAACTATTAGCGGGATGCACGAAAAAATAATTTTGTGTGTGAAATATCAGTGGGATGTGCGAAAAAATAAATTTGTGTGAAAAATATCAGTGGGATGCGCAACAAATAAAGCTCTGCGTGAAATATAAGAAGGATGCTTGAAAAATAAAGAAGTAAGTGAAATAACAACGAGATGCATGACAAATAAAGGTTTTGTGAAATATTTTTGTGGTGCATGAAATAGAGGAATGAAGTTTTTCACCCTTGTGGGGTTTCGATATCAGAATATCAAAAATTGGGAAAGGCATGATGTGCGCAAAAAATTAAAGCATTGCGCGAAATATGATGTTGCGTGAAAAAGTTTTTAGGCGCATGAAGAAGTTTTTACCCGTAGATTATTTTTTTACACACATGGTAAAAAATTCCTATAAATATGAGGTAAATCTCCTACCATTTAAAAAAGCTCGAATCTTAGAAAAATTCCGAGCTTTGACATGTGGAAAACATTGAAGTATTGAGTATTGAAGAAAAAGAAGATGGGGTGCATGGAAAAGCAAGTGCTTCACAAAAAGAGTGTGTTGTGTGAAAAATTCATTACTTCCTGAAAAAGAGTGTTGCATGAAAAGGTGAAGTGTTGTGTGAAAATACATTGATGAGTTAAGAAGAAGAGTTGCATGGAAAACCTTTTTCACGCTAAAAGGTGTTTTTATGTGCATGGTTTGAATTTTACATGAAAGTAACCAAGAAGGATGCACGAAAAATTTGAGGGTACCGAAGGCCATTAACAAGTGCTATGAACATTTGAAGTGTTTTTAAAAGAAGGAGAACTGAAAACTCTATGCAAAGAGAAATGCACAAACAAGCGATTGGTTTTTCTCAATCCCTTGCGGTGTCTTGTGAAGGATATCATGTGAGTACACAACCTGTGAATACTCACCCATGTAGTGCATCTGGAAGACAGATCCATGAATCATCCTTGGTTCTGTGAAGAAGAATCACTCTTCTTATGTGTGAAGAATAAGTCTCGTGGAGCTATCTCATTTCACGAAGGTGAACACTCTCTGGTTGAACGATTTATATACACTATTTTTTGGGGTGTTGTTACTTGTGTTGTGAGGTGACATAAATGCAAGTAAAATTATATCTCCAAAAATGATAAAGAAAGTATACCGATACATAGATGTTTTGGTATTGATAATTGAAGAAAGAGATTAAGAAACATCAGTACTATTCCTTATTATATTGTGTCAAATAAAAATATGAGAAGAAGAAGAAGAAGAACATAGTATGCCCAACTGCAGGCTGACAATTATTCAGGGCAGTTTGATTCAGAATATTCCATGTTAACTGATTTCCATTGCTTGAATAATAACATTGGTGTATGTGATTCTTTCTAAGAAGAGGGAAGAAGTTTTAGTGTAGTTGGTAGTTGCACTAAGAAGAAGAAAGAAAAATTGAAGTGCAGTTAGAGTTACACTAGAGGAGAATAGAAAGAAAGAAGGAAGAATTGTTTGCCTACTACATTGCAAGTAATCAAGTGAATATCACTAAAGTGGACCAAGAGAAGAACCTACCTTGTCAGGAAGGAGGAATATTGTCTCTATATACAGTATAAAGAACCACCTAAAGGATGCAAGTTTGATTAGGCCATCACCATTCCAAGGAAGAGGATTGTTTCCCACCCCCTCCAAAGTGTAGGGACTCACACTAGCTAGAGGATTGATTTCCTAGCCACTCTATTGTAAAATAGTATCATATTACAGTGGATAATCCATGCGTAGGTCATATCCATGCATGTAAATGATGTAGCTACTCTTATTGAGTGGTGAGCCTTGTAAAAATATCAGGTGCATATTTTTACTACTTTCTATTATTGCATGCGATAGGGAAAAAAGAACAAGAGAGTCAAGATCCTAACAGGTCAATATGTAAAAGGACAAAGTTAGAATTGGTTTCAATAGTCCACAACACTGATTAACCCCCACCCCCCCTCCCCCCTCAGTGTTAAGTATATCCCAAAATAGTCCTTTCAAACAATATTCCACTATTAATATAAGTAGTCAGTTATTACACAGATTAAATAAATTTCTATATATTAATAATTTCATAATGATGTCACAAAAAATGTAGTATTTTATAAAATAACTGAATTTTCTTGAATAATTCCGTTTTTTCATATTATAACTAATTTTATAACAAATAAAAAATTTAAATAAGGACTCATAAAAATTATCTTATAGTCATAGGAAAATAATATATTGATTCACGAATACATTTTATGGAAATGAATTGTCTATTAAATGTACATATTAATTATAAAATTATAATTCATTATTTATTTCTCATAAAAATAAAAACACTTAATTATTAATTATTAAATTATTCACCCTCTTTTATAGGGTGCCAAAATTCTTTTTGTACTTACACAAGTGAGGTTAGTAGTCATAAGTGTATATTAATGTTTATAAGGGTCAATTTTCTATTCATTATGGTACTTCACTATTCTTATAACTATTCATAAGTTTATATTATAATTCTTAACGGTATATTAAAATTCATAAGGTTGAAGTACTATTCATAAGGGTACATTAAAATTCAAGTTACTATTCATAACGGAACATTACTATTCAGCATAAATTATTTTAATCCTATATGACTCTAAATATCTGACTGAATGCAAGTGTGTATGTTTGATTATTTAAATTCAAATCACAAAAGTGGAAAAATTACGTTTAACGGGATGGTTATATATATCTCCGATAATATAGTTTTTTTCATAGAGACTCATTGATGTATGAATAATAAGTTATATAATGAATTGAAATTATTCATAACACAAAATATTGGGGTGTTATACTTCCTATGGGGATCAAATCTCACACAGGGATAGGGGTATATTATATTTCCCTTCCCAAGATCTACCTTTTATGCATTAAATCATCTAATGAAATGATGATTCCTTTAGAGTTACAATTTAAGATTGTAGGATATGGATTTCATAAATATTATCACCTTGGGACATGATTTAATGTTTCAGGATTTTTTAAGTTAATGCGACACGGACCGAACACACCATTTTGCATCCTATAGCTGGGAGAAGTTACCATGTAGTTTAACATAAATGGATCATGATTTTATTCCATGAAATCTAATGGATTGTGAATAGGACTATTGTGTTTGTGTGATTCCCCAAACTACTTCTGCATTAACCTTGCATTGGAGGGATCCATGGTACACTTCCCATCGATCAAAATCATAGAATAATATCCATTGGATTTGACTTTATGTGTGGCATAGGGACCATACCATTTCAGATCCAACTTGAGAGGATTCTTTATTGATATCATGAGTGTATTTTACACCAAAACCATATCTACATTGAGGAAATATTAAAGGAAAACCATTTTGATATAGGCATGCATGATCCAGTTTGATTTGACTAACAAACGATGCATGATATTAAATTTCATTGAATCCAGTCACTCAAATTCATCCATCCATTTATCGGATTTTTCATCATTGAATTACTTATCAAATATGATAACATGAGGTGGGTGTAACTGAGCTTTGATGGGTAGGGCTACCTCTATCCCATATAATAATGAATATGGGGTCACCCATGTGGTAGTGCTAGGTGGGTTTTGGTTTTCGAACAAGGTTTTAGGATCTGTCTCTCCAAGAAATTTTCCCTTATCTACCATTATATATTTGATATTTTATAGGGAATTGTTAATGGCCAATATCTATCTATTAACCACTATATGGAAGCATGATGAACAATCTGAATTGATAAAGTATTCTTGATATGGTATTTCTAATTTAGCTAAACACACATTAGGGTCGTTGTTCATTAGTACCATATGAGTGAAACCAAATAGGGTGATGATGTTGGCTCTCAATAAGTTAAAAATGTTCTTTTCCTTGATATATAGGAGGGGTACATCTTTCCTCGAGAAGAATTTGGTTTTTGTGAGAATGTACTTGAACTTCATTTCCATAGAGGGATGATATGTTCCCACAATGTCTATTACCCACATGGAAGTATCTAGGAGTATTTTTGTGTTTGATGAAAATCCATGGGTTCGTTAATGATGTTGGCATGAACCTTGAATGATTTGTAACTTTTGTTGAATCTAGTGAAGTACTAAATTATTATGGGCCAGTAGTACTAAGTCCTTTGGATTTGATTGGAAGGATTAGATCCTTATAGGTTGGATCCATAGGCACCGGTGTTCACTTTCCTGATGATATATGTGGTCTCTTATCCATCAATTCACTAGATAAGGACACCATCGAGGCTCTATTTATAGAGTAACATTTTTGGATTCATATCATCTTATAGAACAAAGTTAATTACTTATCATCAGATATTATCAATCTTGTCTCTGACTGATGGGAGATATCCATTTTAAGGTAGTGCACAAGGGGATTCATCTTTCTGGTAAATGGACTGTATGGTTTAAAGATGGGGATAATCCCATCAATCATTTCTATGTTGATTAGAATAAAAGGTAAGACCATCCCGAGGTTTGTTATTCTAGTGAATGATTCATTCCTATCCAGATCTAATATTTTAGTGGCCACATTTTCCAATGAATTGGATTGGGAATCATCAACCATGGGACATGAGTTAATATATTGACCAATGGTAATTCCTCCATTATTCACTGGAAATAGTTTATTCGGTTTAAAATCTATACCTTATTAATGGTGTAGTCCCCATTGATCAGATTAGTGACTAATTATGAATCACCTTATATCTTCAAATGATTGACATGAACCTAATGTTCTAGATCTGGCCAGGTAATGAGATATTGGTATTATACTACATCATTCATGCACACAAATTTAAACAGAAAAGTGTAAGGGGTGACATCCTTCTCTGGAGATATGATAATGACTCCCAGCCAGACTTTTTTGGGATTAGGTTCTTCCTTCCTATTCTCTTTTACGCTAATAGATTCTCAATCCAAACACATATCTATATATAGGTTCCCTCTTGAATAAATAAAACCTCGTCATTGGGAACTTTTTGTTAAATGAATTTATTTCTACCAAGGTGTTCTCTTCCAGCAATTATTCTAACTCCTATCCTTTGACATCTTTATGTGGTACAAAATGAATTTAAAACTTCAAAAGGTAGATCATCCACAACTATTGATGTCCAGTAATAATTGGATTGTTGAGAATATATTTTAGAGGTTTTCTATGAGATTCCATGTTGACCCCATGATGCTGCTCGTACTTCCTCTACATCTAGACAGAAATGATTAGTGCCAGAGATATCTTCTAGATATCTTAAATACAAGTATATGTATCGATCATGGTTCGACTGATATTATAGAGGTTTTTTCTCTATAGGCATGAATCATTTGTGTGATGAGTGTTCCTAGTTACTCTTTAAGGATTATATAAAAAAATATGGGGTTTCCATTGACTGGATAAATCATCACTAGTGGGTTTAAGAGATATTTCTTAAGAAGGTAAAATTCTTGCAGACAACTTTTTTTCACTAATTTTTAACACCATTTTCATCAAATGTGTATGTTTAGACATTTTATAACAAGGTTGGATATGAAGCACTATATGTATTTCAAGTGTCCTTGAGGTACTCAAAACATTGTGAGGATGTGAGGAGGTGACATTCCTAGGATTTCCTTTTTCTTCTATAGGTTGAATTCGATGCCATGATGGATTATGATGATGCAGATAAATTTAGATGAGGTAACACTGAAGTAACATTTTATGTGGTTCATATTCAAGATCTGTTTTCACATTTTAAAAAAATAAAGGTTCATAATATTATAGGTGTTCAGAGCATTGGTGATATTAAACCACCATGTTGTCAACATATCATCCAATAAACATTCCCATGGAGGGATTGTGAATACAATAGATGGAATAGTGGTATATATAACCAAAATTATTAAATCCAATGGGAATTACATGATATAAAAATACTATTTGGGGGCCCTAAAAGTGGTGTATTATTAATTTTTCTAGGCCAATATTATTTTATTGTATCCCAAATAGCAATCCATGATGTAGAGTGCTTTATATCCATAGAATAAAATGATCATTTGTTCTGTAATTGAGATTTGGAAATCATCCTTTAGTAAGTTTTAATTGAGACCCATGAAATCAATGGAGAATCTGAATTTCCCATTCCTTATTTTTAAAGGAGTGATATTTTCCAAAAATTTGTGATTTTGGACCTCCCAAATGATGTTGACTATAATAATTGTTTAAAATTCATCTATGATATTGGCAGTGTGTGTAGGGTGCATCTTTCTGGATACATGTTAGTAGACTTAGTTTTCCATTAGAAGTATCTAGTGGGGAGTTCCCACCTATGGACCGAGTCTTTTAATTTTTTTGTGTTTCTAAAAAAATAAATCCCTATGATTCTTCATGAATTAGGTATATACCTCTTTCTCTTCTAAAGTTATGGATGAACTGAAGAAGGTGGGTTTTGGGTCTTATTTAGTGCCCATGTTTATTTCATTGTGTTCGTCAATGGTATTATAGATTCTCTCCTCTAATTTGGGAGGGGATTCCCTATTGTTATCCTCCAGTTCTCCTTCTTTTTATTCTAATTCACACTATTATTTGAAAGGGGGTGTAATTAGTATAAGCTCTAAAGAGTTGGTGGAGGAGTTGATTTCTTGGAATTCCAAAGATGAAGTGACATCCTCTTACCCAGATGACCATGAAATATTTGCCTAAAAATATGTAGTGGATGGAGTGAAATATAGAGAAAGTGTATCTTGAAAATATTAGGGTGGTGTGGACAACTCTTATGAAATGTCTAGTGATGCTAGGATTTCCAAGATCTTTTCGGATGGTTTGAGGGATTTATCACCTAATCATTCACTAATGTTTGGGGAGTCTAAAAACATTTAAACACCAATGGGCTCAGTGTCCAACACTGAACTACAAGGAAAACAGAATATATGAATGTATTTGGGCTCTTATAATTGACATGATTGATTGAAAAGACATAATCTTCACTGATTTTGATAAATGGGTCGTTTGAGATCATTCCTACATTGTTTTGAGTGCTGATAGAATCCAAACCATCAAGTAGGGGTTAATTTCCTTTCCACTGATAGAATATGACATCTCTATAATGTGGCTCGAAGGATTCAAACTGGTCCATATCAACACACAATTACTATATATTTTCATTAATATAGTATTTGATGTATTGATAAAATGATGAATATATTTTCATTTTTATGCAACTAATGCCTTTTTAGAAAAAAATTGTTGTTTGTGTTCTACCAAACCACTAGAAATTAGGATTCGACTATAAGGACTCTGAAAAAAGCATTGTGCAAGATTTGGCCTAATGTATTCTACTCACATTTCTCATATCCCTGTCATTTTATGGACAAGGAGGATATGTTATCCTCATTTTAGTCAATCTATTGAGTGATTTTTACTACAATCAGGTTAACTCTAGAGAAATTTTCAACGAATACTTTTCAAACATCGTCACCATTTGTCCTACTGAACATGTAAAATGGTATGGTGTGACCCCATATAATGGAATATTAATCTTAATATATGAAGAATATTACCTTGGGGAATTTTGTAGGATTATTCTCTCATAGATAGACCTCATATTTGGTCACCTCGCCTTCAAACTTCTAGGCGGTGAAAAAACCTCTATGAGTGCTTCACAGAGGACTTTTGACAATTATATTTGATCTATCATCAAAAACTGTGATGTTAAAAATGATAATTATTTTAGGACATCCTAATAATGGTCAAAAGGCTTATGCATCCTTGAATGGTGATGCTAATTACCAAGAACATTATATTCATGAGTATAAGATGTAGATGGATCAGAAATCAATATATGACCTAAAGGTTCTCCTTTCCTTGGATGGTTGGGTCACATATGCATGACACAAAATCAATGGTGATTTGATAACTATATTTATTTGATTGATATTGTTTCTTTTAGAGAATGGGGATTTTATTACACCTATTTGGACCAAAATAAGTTCTCCTCCATAATAATACATAACATTGAAATTCTGAGTATGGACATGGATAAATTTTTGGTTCCTTCCATGACTCCACCATCCCCAGTATCCTAGTTTCATTATTCCTCTTCCATTGGTTCACAAACTAGGTACAGATATCTAGAGTTCATTTCCTTACTCAACATTGTTGAAGGGATCCATTGAGTGAATGAAAATAATGGAATTAAAGATCAGATACTCATCCAATGAGAAAATTTTTAGGAAAACTATTTCTAGTGGTGGGGTTTTATGGCTTAGTGCCCATCATTTCAAGTCTAAGGTCATAAATTCATAGAAATTAAAACAATCTTTGGAATTAATTGATGGAAATTCTCCCAGGCTCACTCCCAATTTTTCTATCTAGGCTATCTTTTGAATGGTTGGTTTTTTTAGGCTCATGAGGCCAATGAAATCAACTATTTTGTAGTAGGAGGGAATAAGGTAATAGTAGGTTGTTTTAACAATTCATGGGAAAAATAATATTTTTTATGATTTTATTTTGAGTTATCCAATAATCAAACTTCTGTATCCTGCAGCTAAAAACTTCTTTCCACTCACCTCCTTTCTTATGGGTAGTGGTGAAAAAATGACAACACCTATTATATTGGCCTTACCAACTTCACTTTCCGGGGATCAACCCCTTACTATATCATGTCTTTACAGATGAAACATTCATGATGGTATGTCACAATATTTTATAAAGGGTAAATAATAAGTCCTAACATTAAGACCTACCTGGTCATTCCTCTTCTGCTCTTGTAGGTAGATAAAATCATTTTCCATAAATTCTATAAAATAGATATATGCATGATCATATCATATTGATTACAATTTTTCCATTTACTATTTGAATATAATTTTCATGGGTCCCATCAAATATTCTTATTGAGGTGGATCTTTTTTATTCCTAGGGAGTGAGGAATGATATTGTGGAGGGTTCAGACCAAGAATGAGAATAGAGTATGGCTTATGTGTGATGAATCCCACCTCGACATCTCCTAACCTTTTCCCTGGGACTGGTGGTGTTATTAAGGTCTTGAAATTAGTCCTATGTATGGGGTCCAACATTCCCTCGTAAATTCTTTTGAAAATAAAAAACCCAATTGTATAACTCATCATGATGAATGTCCTTTATAACTCATCACGAACATTATCAATGCATAGAGTGAGCATATCCTCCTAGGGTAGTGGTCTGCTCATAAAATAGGTAAACCCTTTCCATTAAGAAATGAAATCCAAGACTCTCTCATTTTCTTGTGGTTTCAAATTAAGGAGGTAACTGATTATTTTATTCTATAGCTAAGAGAGTCATTGAAAAGGTAATTAATGATGAGTATCCTAATATCCTATTATTAACTATGCAAGAAAAGTGTTATTCCATACGAAGGATTCACTTTCTAGTTTCTTATGATGCATCCAAGTTTTAACTCATCTTTTTTCTTGTTAGTTCCCATAATGGGGTCAAAATGTTATGCAATGTTACAGATATTTGGTTCTGGATCACATAAACCATTGAGTATTGGAAACATAGGACCCTATAATACTGGTATTGGTGAGGTGTCTCTCACATATTCGAGGTAAGGATTACATTCTTGATGCATTGGTGCATATTGATCCTCCATAAATATCATTTAATTTACCAAAGACTCGATGGTGTTAAAAATCCCATGATGATTGTTCTGTGAACAAGATTTTGGACATGTGCATTAATGGGATGGATTTGGCATGTCCGTACTTCTATTATTTGTGGGTGATATCATTCCATGGACATCATTTGAGAATTTTATTGAACCATCTTTTATTGTCCCTATAATGGGGGGAAATCTTTGTGTTTTTCCATGAATGGATCTAGGTACCCATATGGTCGAGGCATCAAGAAAATAGAATTTACAGGAATTACATCAATCGATTGGATAAATCATTTTTTCTGAAGTACACCTGTCGGTTTCAAAGGTAAACATACCACTTGGTAAGGTATGCCTTGAGGAAGTGTATGTTGAGGTTCATCCTAGGGGAAATATTCTCTATGAATGCCTCCTTAGAGAAAATCAACATTGAGTAAACTTAACTCTTTAATTTATTCCTCAAATTTATTTAATATTTCATCAAGAATAGAGAGATCCTCCTCTTCAATAGGAGGAGGGTAATATACAACCATTCCTCTATTTTTATTTGTGATTCACTAAGTAGGCAGTATATGATTGATTGAGAGGTCACCCAAATTTATCGAAATTTTCTTGTTTAATGTATGAACACCTTCATTCATTGAAAGGAATATATTCTAATTGAATATATCCTCTCAATGGTGACCCAATATTATCATAAATTAACAATACATAACATTTTCACAGTACTTAAAATAATATACAAAAACATAAGCCCAATGACCATACTATTGTGCTACCTTTTGAAACAAGGAATCATAAACACTAGTACATAAATGAGCTACATCTTCTCCCACTAAGTTCTTCATGACTAGAATTATCATTTTACCCAATATAAATATTACATATCTTTATATCCTTGGGGACGGAATCATAAAAATGGGTGATCTTAGAAGCTCGGTAAGGGTAAAAAAGGGAGATACGTAAACATAATCAAAATCATAAGGGAATGAGAGAATGATCATGAAAATATAAGATCATACCCTATAAATAAAAAATCATAAATAATAAATAAGGAATAATTCTTAGTAATTCATAATACAAGAATCATAAAGTGATAAAGAACATAATCTAGTAAAGCATAATATAGGAATAAAACAAGGAATTGTGGAAGATACATAATAATATAATATTTTTTCAAATGTATCCAAGGCATCACTACCAAGACCATCTTAGTGTTGTGGTATTACTCCCCATACGATCTTGGAATCCAGGGTACACTACCACAAGCATCTTAGTAGCATGTGTTCAATCCATATATTGTCTTGGTAATCAGGGTTCACTATCATGGCCATCGTAGTAATCAAGGATCATTCCCGAGATCTTCATAATCATTCTCATGAGATATATACATTTAACATTTCATTTGAGTGATAAATATGTTCCACCCATCTCCTTGTGAAATCATACATATATGTTTGACATGATAATAAATATTTATCTCATAACCCATGAAATTAAATGGATATTTTAAAAATGAAATACTATAACTTGTGAAAAATATAGGTTTTACAATTACTTCATCATAAACATAACCAATGAAAATAAGAAACTTTAAAAAGAATATAACAAGTGGATAATAAATGGGCTTCTCAAAAATCATTTCAAAAAACATAATATAATCATAGAAAGAATATGAATAGTGAAATTGAATAATTTATCCATAATTGCATGACAAACACCAAAAAATGTTTTCTTAGATGGTAAATAATTCTAAAAGTTCTTTTAAAAACTTTTCTTGAGGAAAATATTCTTTATTCTCTAGAAAATTATTTATAATAAATAAATCCATTTTGAAATGAATTTCATAGAAATCTCCTTTAAAACTTGTAAATAACAATTGAAATCATTTTGAAATCATTTTTCCTTCAAAAGAAATATAGAATAAGCTTCAGAATTTTTTAAAAAAAATGTGAATAATCATATAAAAAATTAAAAGATAGTTTGAAAATGATTTGAAAAACAGTTTAATGAAATTACTTTTAAAAGAAATAAATAAATCGTGAAAATTTTTGGAAAACCATTTCTTTTAAAATATATTTGAAAGCATATAAATAAACCATAATTTTTTTCAAATCATTTCATTGAAACTAAATTGAAAATATATAAATAAATATTCAAAATCATTTCAATACAATTGCACTGAAAAAAATCTAACACATTTATGTAAATTTGGAAAATGTTTTGAAAACTATTTCATTAAATATAATTTGAAGACGTATAAATAAATCATCACAACATTTTGAAAACCATTTCATTGAAAATATTGTAAAGACTTATAATGGAATATTCAAAACTTTTTGGAAAATATTTCTTTTAATATTTTTTAAAAAAAAAATTCATTAAAATATTTTTAAATCCTTTTTAGAAATCATTGTTTTAAGAACATAGGTTTCCGATTGAAGAGAGAGTAAAGTTAGACATTCTTAAAAATAGTTTCTTATCTATCCTATATAATAAATATTAGAAAATTTGAAACAATACATGAATTAATAAAGAATAATAAGATGAGAATAAGGTTCATAAATTTTCTTGAGATATGAATCATAATATTTCATCAATGGAATCATGAACATAAACTATCTCGAAAGGCAATGAGATAGTTTCAATAAACTCTTAACACTTTATTGCATTGAAACACACTACCTATATAAGAAAATTTATTTAAATTAAGAATAAAATATCATAAAATTAAGTATATACATTATATATCATTAAAAGGTATTATAAACACCTAATGAAAAAATTCAGGTGCATAACATGGCATGTGTCACAGAGATAGGAAACTGATACAAAATTGCATTATAGATTTGGAATCTTTTGAAACATAAAACCCATTGAAGAAAGATAATAGAATTAAAATTTAAATACCCATATATTTAAGAATAATAATCATAGAATTTATCTATTCTAAGTATAAACATGTCACGAATTAAGTGAGTATTTATTAAGGAATGTATAACATGAAAATAAAATGGTGGGATGAAATTCCCTTACTTAGTGTCTTGACTCTCATTGTACTGGTTCAATCCAATGGTATTATAAATATATATTTACTATAATAACTTAAATAACTATATTCTTATATATAATACCATATATGGTTTTATTATGACCTTATATTAGCCTCTTATTAATAATCATATGATATGGTTTTAATTCAGGTAATATTCTCTTTATTTTTCTAATGTGTCTAAGATTTTTATAACTTTTGACATTAAACTTAATTCATGATTTCTATAATTCACACCATGATATTAATATATTTTATATTTGGTATGTTTTTATGACAATAGTCTATAGATCAAATAATTATGAAATGTAATGCACCATTCATGGAGATGATAAGTCGTACATACACATGAACAATGATTCTATTTTTATTTTCATAGTGAAGGAAATAAGGTAAATTTAATTTTTGTGTATATATGTATATATATATATATAATATTTTATATATCAAAAAAGTTCACTAATACAATCCTTATTACATTCCATGTAATGTGTTAATGAATCACATTGCTTTGAGTGGGCTGTAGTTCACACTCCCTCAAGCTGAATTATCATTTTTTGACTAAATGGAATGTGTAAAGATATGTATTTAAAAAATATTGAATAATATAAAATAAATATAAAATAATATATAAACAAAATAATAACAACATTTCCTTCATAATATCAACTGTGATAGGTGATAATGATAAATGAATAATAATCATTTTGTGATGTTGTAGTTATCCACACACATAAACTGTTTGTTCATTATGCATTAGGTAGAGGTATGTGTAAGTGTAGGTTGAAACCGTAGCATAAAAATAACCTATTATATTGTAGATAATATATTTTATTCAATCATGTAATAATTTTTGTGGATTGGGGGAGATAGAAAATAAAAGAAAGGAGCTTGAGAGTAGTTGTTACCTCTTAATCAAGTAACTCCTTTTATTATATGTCAATAAGCTTCCTGGGATTGTGTGAGTCCAAAGGGGAGGCTTCAAAAATGAATTTATAGAATTTGGGTTGTTTTTTGCGATTATATTTACCGATCCTAAGTGGTTTTATATTTGTTAATAAGAGGTATTATTGGGGGCCATTTTATGGAAGGGAAAGGACACACATTGAATTTTTGAAAACTAGTATGTTTTTCCTGAGTTTTTAACTTACATAAGTCATTAAAACATATAAAAACTCAAGAATGGACGTTTCATTTCCAAAAAAATTATCATGCCATGTGTTTTTCACATGTTTTTAAGACTTTTTGGGTTTAAAATTTCACCTCTATTTCACTGTAAACATATGTTTTCTCTTAATCATTGAAATTATTTTTAATCGATTTCACTAATATTTTTGGTAAAACAAATATGACCATATTATTAATTAGAATTATTATTATTAAAAATAAGGAATAATTTTTTCCAACTTCTAATAATATAATTGGTAAAAATTAATTTCATAATAATCCCGCAGACGGGACAATACTACTGGTTTTTAAAGTAAAAATTTTTAAATGACTCATATATTTTTATTTCTAATTATAAAGTGAAGATGAATCTGATGAACTACAATCAATTAAATTTCTAACATATTTTATCATTATAATTTAAAACTTATTTAAAATTTAATTTAACCATATAAATTAATTAGATGAAAATTCATTTTTGAATTAAAACTCTGTATTTTTTACTATTAATTAAAAAATGTAACATTTCTGAAAATTTATAAAAAATTATCCTAAACTATTTATTATGTTCATATTTCAAGTATGATGTGTAATTTGACATATTAAATCTATAAAATATCCTAAAAGTGGATTTAAATTTCTTTCTCTATTAAAAGTTGGTAAAACTACCATTATAGAAATATTGGTTTTTAAAGATAAAATTATATTTTTTCTTATATTATATATATGAGTTCTTTTGGTTGATTATAAATAAATAATTTTTGAATATATAAAATATATATTTAATTAATATCATTCACTAATATTATTTAATTTAACTTATTAATTTAAATTTCCTATTCACATAACATTTAATTTTATAAAAAATTTCCTTTATATTCATTTGCTTTCTATATTGTTTTAAGGATTAATAGGTAACAAATTAATTATAATATATATATTCATAAGTCACATAATCATATAATAATGAATTCAATGGTCATGTAATATGATATTAAATAATAAGTTTTTAAAAAATAATTATTGTTAGCTAACACACGGTCTTGCGTGTTATGAATACTATTGATTAAAGGCTTACTTTCTTGTATCGTTAACTAGCCTCAAAATTCTATTTAGAGAAATATAAAATTTATGTTGTGTGTATTACATGATTAAATTGTTTTTTAAATTAACTCAAGCTATATAGGGTTATTTAATATAAAATAATATATTTTCAATGTTTTGTGAAATGAAAAATATGAAAAATATTCAAATTAATATGAGAAAGATTTATTATTTGAATATTAATTTCATATAAAACCACATTGTAAAACTTCATCCTAAAAACTTCTTTAAAAAGTTAATGTTGGAGAAGTAACGGTTACCCAATGTAATATATAACCAGGGTTCCACATAAGAGAACAGAGGTGGAATGTGAAGACATAGACATTGAGGAAATTTGAAAACATTTAATCGTAGTGATTGATGTCATGAATCACAAACATGTGAATGATCAATGAAAGGATTAGGGAATCAAATTCATAAATATGTGATGACTTATATAGAAATCTATTCAATAAAAATTAATGTATTAGAACAACACATTTTGTATCATTATTTTATCATTGAGTAATTCTTTTATCGACCATGATTGTAAGGAAATAAAATTATGTGTTATGTTTATATTAAAAAATTAAATTCTTTCATTTTCCATTTATTTATTTATAATTTATCCACTACATCAAGAATACTATGTCTAGAAATTTACCTTGATGCCTGAAGAACTAAAATACCACAGCTCTCAAGGCCCTTAACAGAATGAAAACAATAATTATTTGTCTCTAAAAATCCATAATAATCAATATGGTTAATGCATTAAACAATTAACATCAAATTCACTCTACTATTTCATCAATTATAATTATTCATTAAAAATAATTATAAATTCACGAGGATGACGTATAGGCTACTAATAGGCATGAAACCCTTATCATCATTCGCTCATGGGTTCAAGCCCCGCGACCTTTCCAAACATGATTGGTTGACACCCAACATGAATTTTTTCCTTTTTTAAAATAACAATAATATAATTTCAATACTAAATATGATGGACATCCTTGAAATAATGATAATCATTAAATGGACTTTTTTCATTTTTTTAATATAATCTCTATAAATAATTATATTCTTCTAAGTTTATCTTCAACTTTTCAGGAAAGGATATCCCTAAAACCATTCAAAAATATGAAAAGCCAACACTTTAGATATTATATAATTAAATCAACTTAACATTTATCCCCATTATATCACAAAGTATCTCTTGGTTTTCAGATTCCAAACATGAAAATACCATCATCAGATATTCTCTTGAAACATGGTAATAACATAGCTTTCCATAAATATTTCTGAAAAAAATGCATTAGTCCTTATTCCATAGATTACTAGATATATTTTATAAATTTAAGAAGTCATAAGATTAATCCATGTATTATAAACTACTTATCAACAAGTGCCTAATCAGTTCCAAGGCAATCAGTATAGTCCAATTTACTTATTCATATCTCACATAACTTTATCCAAAAAAATATATTAACATAAGTAACATGTTAAGGGTTATCATCCCTTAGTAAAAATATTTTCTTGTCATTTAAACACTTTTACAGTCTATTGGAAACATTCAAAATAATTATTTAAATCCTTAGAGAAAAACATAAACTGAAAAATACTTGTTTATTTCACCATTCATATAACATAATTAATGAATCCCAAATGCATAAAAACATCGACCATTCAACTTTATCCATAATCCATAAGGATGCTAACTCATCCTATTACTTAATACCTCATTCCATTCACTTTTCATCTATAGTCTCATCATCTACATCAATATAACAATAACTCACACCACCTTACAGATTATAATCTGGATATTTCCTCTTATGACATTGAGTTTCATAATGACAATTTATTCCACACATAATATACATAACCTATGATGATTCCTTAGGAAAGAAAATATTATCATATATTTTGTTAAACTAAATCATCATTTTCTCCTTGAATTAACTTGCTTTGTGTCCTTATTTTCCATTATTAAAACATCTAATTTTTCAACTATGTCATTCAAATAGACTATTATTTTGAAATTCTTGACATAGAGGAAACTCAGTTTCATTTCCACCTAGGTCTCCAATACCAAAACGATTAGAAAATTTCTTTATCCTTTTTTGTGGTGAGTTTGAGAGTTGGATAAGGTAAAAATGTTTTATATTGTTTAGTGGAAACTAATTACGCATGATCACAAAATGATTCACTCAAGGGATCATCCCACTTGACCTCCCATCAAAAACACTTCCATGACATTCATAGATAATTAAGTACCATCTAGTTACTACCATTTACAATAACTATAATCCTAGTGTGAGATTTTCTTATCATAGTAGAAAACAACATAGCCTAGAAAAGAATTTCAATTAGGATGTGTAAATCATGACTCTTTCCTAAATATATGAAACCCTGGCTTAATCCGATACTAATGATATCCAACTTATATTTAAATAATTCAAGAGGGTTCTTCAAGAGTTTGTTAATTTCCAAAGCATGTCCACTAGGATTTTCATGATAGGTGTGCAGAAAGCTGAATATTCATGTACTGGATTACCTCAATTCTGGCAAAGAACAATATATCAGAGTTGGTAATAATAGAAGCATATATTCTAGAACCCCATCTACATGTACTATCCATACAAGATTTTACATCCAGGAATACACTCACTCTATATTTACCAAAATTCCAAGTCATATTCTTCTAATTTTCCCCATCCATAAACAATTCCTTTGAAATTTTCATAGGGTTCCCACTAAGGTTTTATCATCCTAGATTATAAAGGATAAATAAAACATTTATCTAGTAGCAACTATACTGAACCTCAATTTTCATTTATTAATAATACATAAATATTCTAAAATACATAAAAAATTATACAAATTGATTGCCAAAGATAGTACTAATCTAGGGCCTTTGGAAACATGGAAACATAAACAATGGTAAATAAATGAGCTTTAACATATCCTAATAGTTTCTTCTTTACTAGAAACCATCTTAGACACATCAATCATAACGATTATCTTTATACGCTAGGGGGAATAAATAGAAAAATGGAGAGATCAGATACTCAGTATGGTTAAAAAAGGGATAGGTAAACATAATCATGAGTATATGGGTATGATAACATGATCAAGAAAATAGAAGGTCATACCCTTCATACAAAGGATTATAAACAGGAATTATTTAATAAATCATGGTAGTTAAAAATACATTAGTCATTAGGAAATAAGGAATGTAATCCATTAAAACATAACATATGAATAAAATTTGGAATTATTGCAGACTCATAATCATATATTATGATTTCTATAGTAGACAAGGAATCCCATCCAAGATCATATTGGTAGAATGGGTTTTCTCTCCATGTAATCCTAGTATTCATGGTTCACTTACATGACTATCTTATTAGCGCTAGTTCATTTCTCATCCATATTGGTATTCATGGTTCACTCATATGGTAATCTTATTAGTCAGGGTTCATTCCCAATAACATATTAGTCTATCTCATGAGATATAAATCATTGCCCTATGCATTGGAGGGAGATATAGGTCAAACCCATCTAATAGTGAAATAATACATACATGGGACACATGAACATGAATAATCATATCATAAACCATGAAATTAAATGGGTGTTATATTCATGTAATTATATCATAACCTTTGTTTAACACCCCAAGCTTCCATGATACATTTCCCTTTGAATAATGTAATAGCTTGCATTGTACGCAACTTTGAGATTTTAACACCCTGCGACCAATCAAACTACCCATTATGAATAGTAATATCAACTTTTTGAAATTTTATAAATCTTATTTTTTTAAATGAACATCATTATTGAATTTGGAATATCGAAATTAGCTTAGGGTGAATTTTTTATATTTTTCTAAAAACATTCAATTATTTATGAATAGTGAAAAGCACTGCGTTATTGGATAAAACAAAATTTTTATTTAAATAATTATTTATTTTATTTAGATTTATTTTAGGTCATAATAGATATGTAATTCATATATAATTTCATTTTAATTCTTTGGAGTCATTTTATAATAAGTTTGGCTATATGAAAATTCTATTGAACTTTTTACCGTCTATTACCCAACTCATAGGAGTATTTTCGAAAATGAATAAAACATAATTTTACAACTTATGTGAGTTGAATTTCGAAACTACAATTTACATGGTTGATATTAGTAAGTAAAAAGTGGTTCAATAAGATGAAAATAATTTTTGGTGAATAGTAATTTTTACTTTTATTTTCCATGATTAAAAGTAAGTATGGTTATTAAGGGTAAAAATTATATCATAATTACCCTAACACAAGTTATATTTCTATTGGATAAATATAATTTGACCAAAAACAACCTTAAGAATAAAATATGACCCACTCTGTCCATTTGGATTAGATTAGGACATTCATTATTATTTTATTTAAAGAAGAGTTAACAGAGTTAAATTCAATGTTTAACAACTAACAATTTTTAATATAGGGATACAGACAATATAAATTCCAATATAAATATTTATTAAAAATATAATAATATTTCCTAAATAATGGTATTTTATTTATTATTTTTATATATTATATAATTTAATTTATCTATGACACAATTATGATGCTCTAATTACCTTATTAATGAAATTTTCAAATAATTGATATTATAAATATCCAACTAAATGTAACATGAGACTAATGATGAATTAAAATAATTTTATTGGTTAATATGTAATTCTAGTATTGGTTAAATATATTTTATTAGATGTGATAATGATTTAATGTCTTTCAAAAAAATCGAATACTTACTAGTGTCAAAATTGACATAATTCAGTTTTTCAAACAAATACTATATTATTAATTGATGTAATATTTATAAAAATATAAGGTTCATCCCAAATACTTAGATAATGTTATATATATTACTAATGAACCACTGGTAGTTCTCTTAAAAGTATATCGTATGTTTACTAACCATATAATATAAAAATACAAAGAGACATTATAAATGTCAAACTATTTAACTAAGAGTTAAATCTAATGGATAATATTAATATGGTGTCCTGAACCTGTCTAAAACCTATTTGTTGATTTTTTTAGACCCATACCCACCTTATCCTATAAATAAGATATTTTGGATCCATTATAAACTGAAAATGATTTTATTATAAAATAATATTTCAAGCTTTTTCTAAAGTGAGCCTCACCTCTCTTATAAAAGGGAACTTCCCATTCTCTCAAAATCACACCTTCAAAGCCATTTGGATCGTCCCAACAATGGAAAAATATCCTCCAAAAATTCCTAATTTAAACATATAGGTTTTACATTGGTCATAAATCCATACTATGGAGCTCTTTTGATCAAATCAAAAGGAATAACCTTAAGAAGAGGTAAATATTTCATCACCTCCATCAAGTTCATTTCTTCTTCCACTTCCTCCATCATTGATTTTTCCATACCAAAAAAATAAATACAGTAACTTCTACATTATTTTATGTTATTAAAAATATGGAAATACCATATTAGTTATTCTATCAATCCTATAAAGGACAAAGTCACCATACGGGCGTACGTACGGCTTGCCGTTTCCATGTCGTGGTGTTGTTTGTTATTCAAACACTTCATTATTAGGATTGGTATTATAATGACTGTAACTAATGTAAATAATAAATATAACATGTTATTTATTCTTTATATATGATATAAGATACAATTACATATGATTTATCTATTAATATAATGATATTGGTGCATGTGCATACGTATGGATTATCGTCTCCACAAATGTGATGATATTCATTTCCCCATCGTAAGAATTCAAGAATAATTTTCATTTGATGACTAAAAATAATTTTTATGAACATAATATATCTCTATATATGAATTAAATTCATCCTATTCATAACAAACATGTCTTACATAACCAATCATATAATGGAAAACTAATCTATTAATACCTGAAATGATGATACTACTGAAATATAATTAACAAAGCAATATTAGGGGATCATATATGATATCAAATTTATGAATATAGTTCTTGTATAATTTAATAACAATTATTTAACTATTATATAGGAGGTTAACATACACTTATCCAAGGAAAAGAACAAGGTAAGGGTTAATTTCACAATCTCTTTACTATCTGAGTCTGTTTTAACGTCAATATCTTTTAGGACCTCTTTGTCATACACATCCATGTTTTCTTAAAAATTTATTTTAAAACAAAAATTATTGATTAATAGAAAATGGTTTAAAGTCATTTATACCCTTTTTTACCTTATATGTTATGATTGGAATCTTTTTTTCATTTTTCAAACAAGGTACATTATGACTATTTTGAAAAAATGAAGGTAATAATATTTTTTAAACTTATACAGCGGGTGTAGCTATTTTCCACTATGATTACACCATAGAAGCTTACCATACAATATTTTAATAATATTTTCAAAATAAATGTTTCCTTTTAAAAATATGTGACTCTTAAATGGTTTCAAAATAGAAAGAGGTATTTCTTTAAAATAGTTTTCATTTCATCTATGTCAACATCCTTTGATGGATTTTAAACATGTTTGAATTTTCCATAATATGATACAAATAATCCATATTGTATTGAATATTTTGTGATATGTTTGAATTGGTATGTGTTTCTTTTAAAACATTCATGGTTTATGTTTAAAGTATTTATATTTCATTTTCTAGTTTTAATATGAATGTTTATTTAATGATTCAACCTTTTCATATGAAGAATGTATTGGAATTAGTATGTGACGGGTGGAGCCCGCTATAGCTCCTCGGTGCATGGTTAGACCTCATGAGACAATTAGACATGGAATTTTCTAAGGCCTTTCAGAATTTGATATATGGTTTTGGCTGAGGCCTAAATCATTTTTAGACGTCTTGGCTAAGGCCTTGATAAGTTGTTTCAGAATTTCCAGCAATATACATTACCTCATTACAAAAATAATATTGATGGTTCATGTTGTTATTCAACTAGAGGAATACCCATGACTATGTTTTTTTATGGAAATATTCACTCAACTAAAATTCCTACCATAATGTGTTAATTTTTATTATTTTTAAAGGCATGTATGTTTAATTATTCATCATGCCTAACATTTATGTTATCTTCCACTGTATTGCTTACCCTAACTGAGTGTTTGAGCTTACCCCTTCCTTATGTATAATTTTCCTAGCATAATAATAAGTTAGTTGAGAGTGGATTTCAGTCATAATCTAGGAGGCCTGGATGTTTTGAATGGAATAAATTAGTGATGTATGTCTTTTCAAGTTGGAATGTTGATGTTATGTATGTATCTTATTTCCAATAATACTAAACAGATTGGTCTTTCAGGACATAATTCTACATATCATTCAAATTTTTTTTTATAAAGCACTGACTCTAGGTAATTGGGGTCACGGTGTTAAAGTTAGTATTAGAGAAAGAATAGTAGAAACCATGGAATCTAGATTTAAAAAAACTCTGATCAGAGGACATTACCCTACAATGGACTTTGAGTATTAGTATAAAAGAACATCCTATAATTTTGGTACTATGGAGATTTTTTTATTTTTCCAATAAATACATCCCTATCTAGATACGATCAGGTAGAGGTGGCTCTGGAATAGATTTACCTAGGGGTAAAACCTGAAAACATCACTGGGAGCACGAATTGAATGGGAACTGGTGCACGACAATGGGCCTTTCTACACTCTTGGTTACAACACTCATGGGGGATATGCATAGGATAATTATCTTTTTATTTATAAACCATTATGAAGGATTTATGAGTATATATCTCATCAATGAAAACATTTTTATGATTATAGTTTATATCCCTAAACTGTTCAATTTATGTTAGGTGTTTTACAAATTCACAATTATGTATTGTGATTCATAAACTAATCTATTATATGCCATTGTTTAGAAATGGTGCATAGTAGAAGGAATTGAAATCGTATCAATACATGTAATCCATATAGGGATTTCCCTCCTACTCAAGATAAGTAAAGTGAATGAGGTGATCCTACTGGTGGTGATATGCTTATCAGCATATTGGGACAACTTACACAAGTTATGAATAATTACCTTACTAGTATAGAGCACCCTTATCCACAATGCTGAGGATAAATGTTAGACCGCTTCATGAGACGACAACCACCCACATTCAATGGGAGTACAAATATGTAAGTAGTTGAGAAATGGATATGTTCTTTTTGAGAAAATATTTCATGCATTGGGGAGTAGTGAAAGGGAATATGTTTTAATGGCAGTTTATCACCTCACAGGTGATACGGATCAATGGTTGTCATTGATTCAAAAATAAAGAAAGATTAATATGTATCAAACATGGAATGGAGGGAGTTTAAAGAAATTTTTGTAGAAAACTACATTCTTCGTGACCATCAAGTGGATATGGAAAGAAAATTTCTAAGTCTGAGGAAAAAAGAGGATGAGAATGTCACAAAGTATGAGGAAAACAATACAAGGGTAGAAATGCATTATACAGATTATATATGTAACCAAAGAAGTAATATTGATCATTTTTTTGATGGGTTAAAAGCATTTCTATGTCGATTATTATTCATGTAATGTTTCTCATCATATGATGATATTGTCTCATTTGCTATCAAGACATAAAAGGAATTCTCTAAGTCTTACTACTTTAAAGCAAAGCAAGGGAAGAAGAGATATGATGAAAAATCTAGAAACAAAAATATAGATACATGGATGAAGGCAAGAGTTGAATTTCCACCCTGTAATAATTTTGTAAGGAAAAACCATGGTGACTGTCTAAAAAGAAAAAGAGTACGCTAAAAATGTGGATTGAAAGTCCATCTTACTAGTTATTGTAATGGGAATAAAGAAGCTACCAATGTTCAATGATATAATTGCATAGATATGGGATACTATGAAAATGAATTCCCTAAGCATCAGGGAAACTTACCTCAGAAAAGGCCAATAAATCAAGTCCAAGATTATGTGATAACTACTGCTGAGGTTGAATCTCTAAAAGATTTGGTGTTGGTGATTTAATGGTTTCTTCAAGTTAATAAAATACATTATTTGATTTTGGATCATTATATTGTTTCATGTCTTCCAAGATTTCTAAGAAAATTGAGTATTTTCATTATTATTTATCAAGGTAGTTTTTAGTCAAAACACCTAAGGGAATTATCATTACAACAATGTTTTTTGAATTAATCCCCATTAACTCATATAAATGATATTTATATGTTGATATAATCATCATACCCATGATTGAATTTTATATAATCCTTGGTATGGATTGTCTTTCAGAACATGATGTGAAAATTTATTGTATGAAGACGTAGGTTACAATATTCAATGATGATGTGGATTACCTTATCATATGAGTAGAAACATCACCACCTAATTCTTATCTAGATACACCCCTTGTAGCTCTTCAAAATTCAACTATTTGGGAGGATAGGAATTAAATAATTATGGGTGAGGAAAATAATTTTTTAATAGATTACATACCTATTTTTCATGAATATTTTGATGTGTTTTCAACGGATTTACCTGGATATCCTCTAGAATGGGAAATTGAGTTTTCCATTGATTTAATTCCTGGTTGAAGGCCCATATCGAAGACACCTTATAGAATAGATTATGTGGAATTATTGGATGTAATGAAAAAACTAGAGGAATTGAGTAATAAGGGATTTTTTCACCCTTGTGTTTCTCTATGGGGATCCCCTATCCTTTTAGTTAAGATGAAATACGGATCTATGAGGTTGTCTATTGACAATAGAGATATCAATTTTATAACAATTTGTAACAAGTATCCCCAAACTTTCATTAGTGATTTATTCAACCAACATCATGGAGATCAGTATTTTTCAATGATTTCCCTTCTATTAGGATATCATCAGTTGTGTGTGAAGAAAGAATACATTCTAAAACCATCATTTCGAACCAGATACATGCCTTATGAGTTTACAATAATGCCTTTTGGATTAACTAATGCACCATCTATCTTCATGGATCTAATGAATAGAGTTTTCAATAAATATATTTGTGACTTTGTAGTGGTATTTATTGATGATATCTTGTTATAATCCAAAATCTATGAAGATTATGAAAATCTCTTGTGAATTATTATAAACTCTTAGATGAAATAAATTATATAAAAAGTTTATCAAATGTGAATTCTAGTTTCAGGAGACTTCTTTTCATGACCGTATGGCCTCTAAGGATAAAATATATATTTATCCATCAATGAAAAAGGCAATCCAAGAATGTCCTGCACCAATGTGTATAACTGAGGTACATGGTTTTTTTGGTTTAGTAGGTTATTATCGACTTTTCATCTACAATATTTCCTAGTTGGAAAAACAATTAACCAAGATCTCACATAAAGTGGTTAAATGTTTTTTGAAAAAGGAGTGTGAAGAATGTTTTGAAGAACTGAAGAGAAGATTAATTAATACTCCTATCTTGAGTCTACCATTGGGGAATGATGGGTTTGTTATTTATAGTGATTCATTGAAGAAAAGGCATGGTTATGTCCTTATATAATTATCAAGTTATTTCCTAAGCATAATAACAGCTAAAAATTCATGAGAAAACTATCTTACTCATGATCTTGGTTTAGTAGCTGTAATATTTTCTCTGAAAATATGGAGACACTCTCTCTAGTGAAAAATGTGATATTTAAACGGCTCACAAGAGTTTGAAGTATATTTTCTTACAGAAAAAACTCAACTTGAGGCAAAGATGATGGCTTGAACTACTCAAGGATTATGATTTCACTATACACTACCACAAGGGTAAGGCAAATAAGGTGGTTGATGGTTCTAGTAGAAAGGACCATAGAGTTTTGTACAAGATGAGATTTCAAATGGATCCTATTTTCATGGATCTATTGAAGATGGATATGGGAATAACCATGGAAAGTGAAACATCAATACTTTTTCAAATGGTTTCCAAACTATCTTTACTAGAAAGGATAAAGAGTTCTCAGACTGATGATGAAGATTTTAAAAAAAATATTGAAGCCGTAAATGATGGGAGATTGAGTGACATCGTATACGGAGATGGAATTTTGAAATTTGTGAAGAGACATTGTATTCCTGATATACCTGATATAATGAGGTAATTTTTGGATGATGCTCATAGCTCCAATTTATCTATACTCCTTGGTAGCACTAGGATGTATAGTTATTTGAAAGAACATCTTTGGGTGTACAATATGAAGAAAGAGATTGTTGATTTTCTATTGAGATGTATGGTTGCAAATAAGTGAAATATGGAAGACAACATCCTAGCAGAGTCTTGCAACTTCTTCCAATACCTGAGTGGAATTGGGATGATATTATAATGTAATTTGGCATGGGGCTACCAAAGACTCCAATAAGAAATGTTTCAATATGGATCATTGTTGATCTTCATACCAAGTCCGCATATTTTCTTTCTATAAGCAAAGATTTACCACTAGAACATTTAGCATGACTGTATATCAATGACGATGTAAGACTTCATGAAGTACCCTATTGATTTTTTCTGATCGTGATCCCCATTATTACAACCATATTCAAGAAAATTCTTCAGAAATCCCTGGATACTGAAATTCATTTGAGCACTGGATAGAACCCTCAAACTAATGGACAATCCGAAAAGGCGATTCAAACCTTTGAAGACATTTTTATATCTTTATCACATTACTTTCATTGTATGTGGGATCAATATTAACCTATGGTATAATTTTCCTATAACAATATCTTCCATTGAATTATTTAGATGGAACCATATGAAGTGTTATATGGAAATAGATGTTGCACACAAACTTTTTGGGATGATGTTGGTGAAAGAAAACTCGTAGGCCCAGAACTTGTTGACAAAACAATAGAAAAATTAATGATTACCCAAACCCACATCGAAGTAGCTCAAAGTAAGAAAAAATGATGTTCTGATAACCGAAGGAAGGATTTAAAATTTCAAGTAGGACACCATGTTTTCTTAAAGGTATCTCCATGAAAGGGAATTATATGTTTTGGTAAGAAGGTTAAATTTAGTCCTAGGTGCATCAGACCTTTCGAAATTCTAGAAGGAATTGGATTTGTAGATTATCATTTGGCAATGCCTTGATGTGTCTCTAAAGTTCATGATTTGTTCCACATATCACTACTAAGAAAATAAATGTCTTACCTAGCACAAGTCCTAACTTATGAGGAACTTAACAGGAACCTGACCTTTATTATTGTGAATAGACTTTCAAAATTCTTGATACCATGGAATAAGTTCTGATAAACCAGAAGACTCATCTGGTAAAAGTGTTATGGAGAAACTATAAGATGGAAGAGGCAACATGGGAACCAAAGGAACTAATAATGAAGAACCAATATAATATTTTTGTGCATTAGTATTCTAGAAATTTTTATAATTAAATTATTATAAGGACGGTAGAATGTAACATACCAACCATACATGGTACATTTCCCTTCAAAAACTGCAATAGCTTGCATTGTATGCAACTTCGAGATTCTAACACACTGAGACCAATCAAACTACCCGTTATAAATAGTAATAAACACTTTTTGAAATTATAAAAATTATATTTTTCACAAAGGACTTCATTTTTGAATTTGGAATATCAATATTAACTTATGGTGAATTTTTGGAATATTTCAGAAATATTCAATTTTTGATGAATAGTGAAAAATGCTATGTTATTGGTTAAAACCATCTTTTTATTTAAATAATTATTTATTTTATTTAAATTTATTTTAGGTCAACATTTATTCATAATACCTATATATTTTCAATTTAATTCGTTGGAGACATTTTTAATAAGTTTATATATATATAAATGTAATTGAACTTTTTACAGTCTTTTACCCACCTCCTAGGAGCATTTGCAAATTTTTGTAAAAACTAATTTTACTGCTTCTGAGAGTTGAATTTAAAAAATATGAGAGACATGGTTAATATCAATATGTAAAATGTGGTTCAATAAGATGAAAATAATTTTTGGTGAATTGTAACATTGGAGATTTATTTACCACGGTTTAAAGTAAATAGGGTAATTATGGGTAAAAAGGATATCATAAAAACCTAATACATGCCCTAATTCAATTTGATAAGTATAATTAAACCAAAAAAACCATATAGATAAAATAATAACCCCTTTTATCCACTTGGATCATATTAGTACATTTGTTATTATTTTATTTAAAGAATAGTTAAAAGCGTTAAATTCATTATTTAATAACTAAATCATTTTTATTATAGGGTTACAAACAATGTAAATTAAAATATAAATATTCATTAGAAAAAAGAAAAATATTTCTTATATAATGGTATTTTATTTTAAATTTTTATACATTAAATAATATAATTTATTTATGACACAATGATGATGTTGTAATTTCCTTATTAATGAAATATTAAAATAATTGATATTATAAATATCCAAATAAATGTATATTGTGGCTTATGATGAATTCCTAAAAATATATAGGTTACTATTACTTGTTAGGGTTGGTTAAATAAATTTATTTTGATGTTATAATTGTTTAATGGCTTTTAGAAAAATAAAATACTAAATAGTGTCAAAATTGACATAATTGAGTTTTTAATACAAATATTATATGATTAATTGATATAATATTCATAAAAATCTATGGGTCATCAAAAATACCTATATAAGGTTAAATATATTAATAATTAACCACTTGGGATTCTCTTGGCTGTTTATAGTAAGTTCATTAACCATATAATATAAAAATACAAAGAGACATGGTAAATGTCAAACTATTTATCTAAGAGTTAAATCTAAAAGATATTTTTAATATGGTGACATAACCTATATAAAACCTATTGGTAGAGAGGATTTAGACCCATTCCCACCATATACTATAGATAAATCAATTTAGAGCCATTAGAAACAAAAAATTATTTTATTATAAAATAATATTTCAAACTTTTCCTAACGTGACTCTCACCTCTCTTATAAAAGGTCACTTCCCCTCTCTCCAAATCACACCCAAAAAGCCATTTGGATCGGCCAACCACTACCCAAATATCCTGAAATATTTCCTCCCTTCATCTTATATGCCTTACATTGGTCCAAAATCAATCCTATGGAGTCATATTGATCATATCAAAAAGAAGAACCTGAAGATGAGGTAAATATTTCATCACCACTTTCAAGTTATTTTCTTCTTCCACATCCTCTTTATATGTTGTTTCCATTAAAATAATAATAAATCCAGTACCTTATACATATTTTTATGTTATTATAAATATGTTACAACCATATTCGTTATTCTATTCATCCTATAAATGACCAAGTCACCATACGTGCTTTCGTACGGCTTACCGTCTCCACGTCGTGGTGTAGTTTGTTATTCTAACACTTAATTTTTTGGGAAGGTATAATAATGAATTTAAATAACTTAAATAATAAATATAACATTATATTGATTCTCTAAATAATATATATCATCCAATTACATAATATTTCACCATCAATATATTGATATTTTTTTCTCGTGCATACATACATTTTTTCATCTCCATGGACGCGATGAGATTCATTTCCCCATCATAACCATTCTAGAATAATTTTAATTTTGTGACTAAATATAATGTTTATGAAAATAATATAATTCTGTATAATAATCAAATACATCTAATCCATATTAAAACATGGCTTACGCAACCAATCTTATAAAGGAAAATGAATCAGTTAACACCAGAAACGATGATGTTATGGAAATATTACTTACAAAGCAATATTATAGGATCATATATCATATTATATTTTTGTATATCATTATTGGGTAATTTAATAAAATTTATTTAAATATTATATTGGATTCTAATGTACCCTCGGCCAAGGAAATGTACAAGGTAGGGGTTAATTTCACAATCTCTTTGTTATCTGAAGTTGTTTTTACATAAGTATCTACTAGGACCTCTTTATCATCCATATCCCTATTTTCTTAAAAATTTATTTCAAAATATTTTGAATATTCACTAAACTATGGGTACATGTAATTTATAACCTTATTTGACCTTAAATTTTTTGAGAGGAATATTTCCATCATTTTTTTAACTTGGTACATTATTACCTTTTTGACAAAATTAAGGTTAGAATATTTTTTAACTTATACGGCGGGTGTAGAGATTTTCCACACTTATAACATCATCGAAGATTACTTTATAAGATTATAAGAATATTTTCGAAATAAATTTTTAGTTTTATAATTATGTATCTCTTAAATGATTTCAAAATAGAAAGAGGTATTTCTTTCTAATAATTTTAATTTCATCTATGACAACATCCATTGATGGATAGTAATATTGTTTGAAGTTGATTTATTATGATAAAAATCATCTGTATTGTATTTAAAGTTTTGTTATATGCTTGATTGTGGATATGTTATTTTTATTCCCTTCAGGGTTTATGGTTAAAGTATTGACATTTCATATTCTAGTTTAAAAATTAATGTTTATGTTGTGTTTAAACCTTTTAAAATGAGGAATGTATTAGACTTAGTATGTGATGGGTGGTTCCCGCTATAGCTCTTCAGTGCAACGATTGGACTCTTGATACAATTAGATGTGGAATTGGATAAGGAATTTCCCAATTTGATATTGTTTTGGCCAAGGCCTAAATAATTTTTAGAAGTCTTTGCTGAGGCCTTAGCAAGATGTTTCAGAATGTATGGAATTATACATTCCCTCATTATGAAAATAATAGTGATGGATCCTGTGGTTATTCGACTAGTAAAATACACATGAATATATTTTATTATGTCATCATTTACTCATCTCATATTCCAACCATAAGGTGTTCATGTTTATTAATAGTAAAGGAAGGTGTTTTTAATTATTCACTATGCCTAATGTTTATGTAATCTTTCTTTGTATTTTTTACCCTTAATGAGTGTTTGGTCTCAACCCTTTCTAATGATTCATTTTTCCAAGATATGAAGAATTTAGTTATGAGTCAATTATAGGCATAATTTAATAGGCATGGATATTTCAACTAGAATAAATTGGTGTTTTATTTCTTTTCAAGTTGTAATTTTGAACTTATGTATGTATATTGTTTCCAATAATACTAAACGGGTCTGTATTTTGGGACATGATTCCTTGTTTCATGCCAATATTATGTAATAAAGCACACACTCTAGGTAATTGGGGTCGGGGCATTCCACTTTAGGAAAATGATAGCTTTAAGAATCATTTGATCATAAATATAACTCATGAAAAGAAGCTGGTATCAAAATCATATATCCCATGAAAGAGATACGAGTTTCAAAATCACATGACAAAAAAATCCATTCAGAAAATGAATATAAATAAAACCAATGATTAATTTCCCTATAATTAAATTATTAACACCAATGGAAGTTAACAAATTTGGGAAATAATTTGGATAGGTCTTTTTATAATATTTCTTAATGAAAGTATTCTTTATTCATTAGAAAATTATTTATAACTAATTAAACCATTATGAAATAATTTTATAAGAAATTACCCTGAAAACATATAAATATTAGTATAAATAAATATGAAAACCACTTTCATTGAAAAATTATTAAATAATCTCCATAACTATTTAACAACATTTTTCTGGGAAAACAATTTGATAACCTTAAAATAATGGTTGAAAACATTTTGAATTCCTTTTCATTGAAAATAAATTGGAAAAATATAATGAAATATTGAAAAATATTGAATATAATTTCACTAAAAATACTTTTAAAACATGTAAGTTAAGATTGAAAATGTTTTGAAAACCATTTATTCGAAAATAAAATTTAAAACATATACAGAAATATTGAAGATGTTTTCAAAACCATTTCATTGAAAATAATTCAAAAACATTTCAATAAATATTAAAAAAAATTTGAAATCTATTTCATTCATAATAAATTGAAATATTATATATAAATATATAAAAAATTTAGATAAACATTTCATATAATATACATTAAAAAGATATAAATAAATTTTGAAAACATTTTGAAAAATATATCTTTGAAAATAATTTTAAAGCTTATTATGAAATATAGAAAATAAATTTATTAAAATTTATTTTAAAATAATTTGAAAACATATAAATAATTATTGAAATCATTTTGAAAACCTTTTTAGGAATCCTGTTTTTTATAGATCAATGATTTTTTATCGAAGACAGAGTAAAGTTAGGCTTTCTTGGAAACACATTCTTACATATATTTTGAAAAACTGAGTACTGAAATGGAGACAATAAAAAAAATTCATGAATAAATATAGGAGAATAAAATTAATTAATGTTATTGAGATATGGATAAAAATATTTCATTAATGGAACCACTGAGAAAAATAATATAGAAAAGCGATGCGATTGTTAATATAATCTCTTACCACTTGGTAACTTTGAACCATAATCCCCATGTAATAAGATGAAATTAAATGAATATTAATATATGAAGAAAATATATATCTTATTTATTTAAGATTTTTTAAATATTATATACTCCTCATGGAAAAATATATGTTCATAACATGGCATATGACTCAAAATAGAAAAATTGAGACAAAATTACATTACTGACTTGGTAACTTCTGAAACAAAAAACCCCCTGAATGAAATATCATATAATGGATATTTAAATACCGATATATTTAATACTAATAATAATAATAGAATACATCCATGGGTATTATACACTCCACACATATTAAATGAGTGGCGATTAAGGCATTTATCTCACAATAATAAAATGGTGAGATGAAATTCCTTTACCTTATGTATTGACTCTCATCCGACTCATTCAAACCACTTGGAGAATATATTTAAATTTATTTTAAATAATCTATATAACCATATTATTATTTATATTACTATATATTTTTTATTGAAACCTTATATTAACCTCTTGGTAACAATCCTATTTTAAGGTTTTACTTTCGGTAATATTTTCTTCATTTTTCGCATGTGAATTAATTGGATATATCATTGGTCATTACAAATATACCATGATTTAATTTATGTAAAACATGGTATAAATTTTATTTATATTAATAATATTTCTATTATAATAACCTATTTAATATATATGTATGAAATATAATACATTGTTCATGGAGACATTAAGTCGTACGTACGCATGGATATTGTTTTCATTTTTATTGTAACATTGAAATAACGAAAGAAAATGAAATAAATATATGTATATAAATATATATAATTATTAAATTATCATTATTATATAATAAATGTCATATAATCTCACTAAACCAATCCTTAATAAATTTCATGTAGTGTGTGAACAAATGACATTGCATTGAGGGGGTGGTAGTCAACACTTCCTCAAAATAAATTATCTTATTAACAAAAAATGTAAATTGTAAATATATGTGTTGAAAAAGGAATAAAAAAGCTTAAATACATAATAAATATAAGATATTACATATATGAACATATTTTCCATCATAGTGTCCACCATGAGAGGCAGTAATGAAAAATGTAATTCATCAATTTGAGATGTAGTTCACCATACTCATAAACAGTATGTTTGTTACCTATTATTTGAAGGTGTGTTTATGTGTAGGTATAACCCTCAGTATAAAAATATCCTAGTATATTTAATATACTATTTTATATATATACATTGAATAAAGTGAGTGGAGGGGTACAGAATGAAAATAAAATAAAATAGCTTGAGATAAGTCATTGCTTCTTAATCAGGTAACTCTTTTTGGTTTCCCTAAAAAGGCTTCAATAGACAATTTTATTCCAACATAGAGTCGTTGAGGAAGAATTATGTGTTGTTAGAATGTGTATTTGGGATATTCTAATCGATGAAAAATAGTTTGAGTTGTATGATGTGGAGGGAGAATTGGGGACGTTTATAGGGAAGAAAAATGACACACATGAAATTTTTGAAAAAAAGTTAGGTGTTCGAACGTTTTTACCAAAACAAGTCATAAAAAACAAAAACATCTCAATAAAGGAAGCTTAATGGACCAATAATATCCATAAAATGGGTGTTAGACAATTTTCTAGGTTGTTTTTGGTCTTATATTTATGGTTTTGTACATTTTTTGGATATTTTCTTTTTAATCGAGGTAATTAGTTTTAATCACATTCACTATTATTTTAGGTAAAAAAATACAAACTTATTAAAAATTTGAAATTATTATTATTCTAAATACAGAATCTATTTTTCCAAATTCTAATAACATATTTAGAAGAAATTAGTTATAAAATAATAACATTGATGGGACAACACTTCTAGTTTTCAAAGTAGAAAACATGCAAAACATTGTTATGTTTTTTTACCCAATTTCAATGTGAAGTTGATACCAACAAAATAGATTTCATTAATTTATAAAATTAATATCAAATTAAAAATTAAAACAAATTTAAAATATAATTTTACATTATAAATTATGGTTATGAATAAGTATTTTTGAGTCAAAATTTTCTATTTTTTTTATTTAAAAATGAAACCTTAATGAAAAATGACATAAATTTATGAAAAAATAATTTCTTTGTTTCTACTTCAAAAAATATGATTATAATGACATAATACATATGTAAATGTGCGAAATATAGGATTTCAAATTAGTTCTCTATTAAAATCATGTAAAACTACCTTAATAAAAATATAATATTTTAAGCATAGAATTTGGATTGTTCTAATATTATATCTATCCAATATATTGTATGATTATCAAAAAAAATTTAATATATAACATATAGACTTAATTAATATATTTAACTATTTTTTATTAATTTAACTTTTTAATATATTTTATTTCACATAAATATAATCTTTTAGAAAATCTATCACTTTATATTCATTTGGTTTCAATATTCATTTCTAGTTAATAGTTAACCAATGAATTAAAATATATATATTTATATGTTAATCAATCCTATATTCATCAATTTAATGGTAATTTCATATCCCATTAATTAATAATAACTTTTGATGAATTATTTTTTAGTAGCACTCGATCTGGAATGTTATGCAAGCCATAGAGGAATGTTCAAATTTTGTTTAATATAAGCTAAAAATGGTGTTCCTTATTGTGATGTATAAAATATATGTTTCCTTTAGTGCATGATTAACATGTCATTTCATATAAAGTAATCCAAAAATATGGCTTTAATATAAAATTTATAATTTTTTATGATGCATGAAATGAATTATATCAAAAAATTAAATCGAAAAAACAATTCACAAAATATAGAAATATTACACAATCATTGATATTCTATATTTAAATCATTTTTGGTGAACTATATTGGGTTTATATCAATGAAGTTCATTAATTAATAATGTATAATGGACATTGTACCTGCCACTGAATGATAGAATAGTTGTTTACACCCATTTCTAGACCTCTCCCTTCCTCTTTGAGGTCATATTCAAGATTCATGGTGAAGGGTCACTCTTAGGGAACCTCTTTGCATCACATTCATATAACTCCCTTCTTGAGATAATCAGGTAAAAATAGCGAAAATGGGGATACCACACTTCTATTTTCCCCATTAGTAGGAAATGAATAATTTCTATTGATGGGGTGGTCAAAGTATAAACCCCTAGCCCTATGGGACAGGTTGGATCTGGTTACATTATTGATGTGGCTTGGTTGGAATATTTTGGTCTTATTAGGAAATTTTGTTGTAAAAATTCCACCATCCCTATGGGTTGGGGTGATCTCGTATTGTGAAAAATTATACTATAGTCTCCACTCTCTTAATCATGTACGTACTTGATTGACAGTGAGTTAGATGTGATGCTTTGTATTCCAACCACTTACATCTGGGGACATTTGAAGTACTTGATGATTGGTATCACATTACCCGAAAAGCCTCCTTAATGTTATTAGTTACCTGGTTTATGACTTTTCTAATGGATTTTTGCCATCAATTCATATTCTAGCAAGACTTATCTGAGGAAAATTCTTATCAATTGTGTCATCCTTCCTTAGAAGCTATTTTTTATTCGCCTAATTATAATAATGACATTATATGAGATAATTTCTTGTGTATTATATCAAATGGGGTGTGTGGTGGAATGAAAAGATCCATGTTCTCTCCATCCTCGAATATGAACCCCAGGAGGGGAATTTACAATTATATGACACCACTCATGCAACATATTGAGGCGGGTTAGTTGGATATGATTCTTTCCACTTATACTTATAGATGAAAAGTATTCTAAAATAATTTCACGACCTGGCCCTCCCAAAACATTGACATCGTCTGCATAACTATTATATGGAAATAATTAGACATTCTAGTGTAGAATATTTATCCAGGTATTTAGATGGATGTTGTGTATTAATTCCTCATACAAAGCCTTTGGAATGTTGAACTATGAGCTTGATGTTGGAAAAATAATTTCCATATCATCCATGTAATATTTTATTATCATGGGAAACATATCTTTCATTCTTCTATAAGTGGCTCCAAAACATGATTATCCAACATGGATACTTCTGGATGGTTTTATAAAAAGTAGCGGGACTCTTGGAGGCCTTTTTGGTTTCATAATGGTATGGGGTTATTCAGAGGAAAAAAATTACCTAGACTCTCTTTTGGTTGAGAAAGGATGCTTCTTGTTCTTGTTGGGTTTCCAATATGTCTGGAACAATCTTTCCAAGAACCTTGTAGTTTTATGGATTCTCAATATTTTAATCAATAAGGGGAGGGACTTTAGGCTAAAAATAGATAAAATGACATGGGGGGCCTCTATTGTGAATTCCATCATGGGGAGGACTACCACCATTGTTTAATGTCTTATTGTATGGTAGATTTCTATAGTGAATACACTAGGGAGGACCTTAAGGGAGGATAGAAGTTATTGGAGGACCTTCTTGCTGAATAAAATTTCACTATGAGGAGGACCTTTATAGTTAATGCTATCATAGTTAGGACTACCATCAAAGCTCAATTTATAACAACATATAGAATTTCTATAGTTTATACCATATGGGTGACCATCACAGTGAATGAAAACAAGGGGTGGGATTTTTTTCCCAAAATGTGTTGTTAGTGTGGGGAGGAAAATTGAAATAAATGTTATAATGGTGAGGAATACCATCGTTGAATAATGTATGAATGTATGTAGGATTTATGTAGTGTATATCCTTGGGAGGACCTTCAGGTAAATTTCCATCAAGGGGAGGAACTTCCAGGTCAATGACAGTAAGGGTAGGGCCTTCTTTCTAGAAAGAGATGTCACTATAGAGAGGGACATTGTTGTTAATTTTCAAATAGTATGAACTAACATCATAGATCTCTGTTTTACTACCATGAAAATTTCTAATGTAAAATATAGGGGATTACATTCTTTATTCAATGACAAGTCATTGTGGAGAGGGCCTTCACACATGGTGAGGACTACCACCATAGCTTGATGTTTGAGTTGAAGTATGTTTTATATGGGGTATACCATTGGGAGGACCATCAGGGAAGATGAAACCAAGGGGATGATCATCCTATGGTTCGATCTCTTATACATGGGGAGGGATACCATGAAACTCAATAGGAGATAAATTAATATAATAGATCAGTTTATCCCATGAAGGAAGTCTTTATGGTAGATGTTTTAAGGATAACCTTCAGAGCTACTTGTAAAAATGTTGGAGGGGGAGCCTTCATGAATAGTATTTCCATTTTTTTTAATTTTTTAATGGATTGGAAGGATCATTTTCCACCAATGATAGATATATATTTGCTTTTTAAAATCCATATCCCAGTAGATAAGGGTTATAAATTTTCTCTTCATTTTCCATTTAGTTTTTTTGTGATTTCTTCTTGGCTTCTTTCTTTTGGGTGACTAGGGTCACTTTATGTGAATGATGAAATTCATATATTAATGAATCTTCATGTGGATCTTGTGGTTCTATTAGGATGTGTCAGTATACTTGTGGGATTTTGGAAGCGATATATGCCTACCCTTGAGAGGCCATTGAAGTTGACCAGTGACCCCATTTTAGAAGGGGTATTTATGCCTAGTCCTATAGTACATCATTCTCATATTATTATTTATGACCTCTAGATGGGATAAGGGTTGAATTTATACTCTTGAATGACAACCCCAATTGTGTATATGAGTCATCCGACTTTGGTAGGTGGAGTTTTGGGCTCGACTCCAGACTATTTCCCCTGACATGATTACATCTTGTAAATTTTGTTGTATATTTTCAGGAATTGATATGTGACCACACATCATATCTATGTCTTTTGTAGATACATACTTTTTGGTAAAAATAGTATTTTCCCATTCTCATATCAGAGAGGGAATATGTTCTTGATCTATTTCTGCATTTCCATCTAGTAATTACTAAAAATTCTCCTATATGTGGTAAAATGTACGAGTATACTCCTAAAATAAATTTCAAATATTTATAATTACTTCTCTAATTTCCACCACATTTGTATGTAAAGATTGATGTAATGTTGAATTCATTTTCATCTAATGGTTTTTTTATTTTTTTTATTTGATGGGATTGGTTTGCAGTCATGATAATTAACATCTTCTCATAGTTTACCTATTTGTTTGAATAGAATGTTTTATAATAACATGTAGATATTTTTATCTTCAAATTTTCCATATAATTTTTCTGATTGAATTATTGAGAGTGTTTATAGGTATATATCTAGTAATAGTTGGTTGTAGTCATATTATCATGGGAAAATTTATGTGGATGACATGGAATTGGAATCTGCTCGTAGTTTGTCACTGTATTTCATTTACAGGCATCATATTCAAGAGAAGGGATTTGTATCTATTGATTTGTCATCAAATTTGGTTGTTGATCATCATCACAGTGAGAAGGGATATATATATACTTTCGGATGTTTTCCACTGAAATTTCATGGAAGGAATGATGTGAAGGGGAAAGAATATTCATCTGCTCATTATTTTCTACAATATTCAATTGGAAGACCTCATATTTGTGATGGGATATATTAATCCTTATTTTAACATAGCATTTAGATGATGGGATTCATGATACTGAGTCGGTATATACATATTCTCATGTTTTATTTCCTCTGTATTTACATGGCATGCTTGATGAGAATGGGTCGAAATTTGCATAATCTTTTACATTTTCATCATGTTAACATGGTGGGTGGGGGGACTTCTTCAGTATAAATAAAGAATGTGGAATATTTTTAATATTTTTATTTTTTCCCTTTGTATTCCACCTTGGGGGACTGGGCTAGTATCACTTCTATTGGGGAACACAGTGTAATATCCTCTTTATGGTGATGATACTGAGATGTATTATGCTGAAAGAGATGATATTCTGTATGGAACCATGTGTGGGACCCCAATTCCACTGTAATGAATTCAATAGTGATTCTATAATCATCCTCCCTAAATAAAGAGAGGAACTCACAATCAAATTCCAGGGATAGGCTCCCAATTTCTGGTGAGATTCCATTGGACTAACTACAGTTCTTGTGAATAGTTCTTATAATATTTGTTAAAAGTATAGAAAAAAAGTCCCCATCAATGTTGTGTGACATGAACAAATGCCAAATCGATCATATAGTTTGTACCACATTCGATTTTGATATGTAAGGGTCCTAGAATGGGGTGACGCTCTAACAATGGTTTAGGATTCACATCGGGTTCTCTATTTTGTATTTGACAAAAGCTTTTTTGTGCCCAATGATTCCCTGAAAGGGGATGAAGTGTGTGAAATCACTGATATCAGGTAAAACATCTTAGAACATTCTCAAAAATGTTTTCTCTTAGAGATATAAATTCCCAACATCACAAATATAAATGAATAATTATATTCCTAATATACAAAGGTAGACATTTATTTGGGAACCTGGAAAATGATACTCAAGAAATAACATTGGTTGAATGGATGGGAATTCTGGATCATCACACACTTTTAGGTGGAACTACTTCCTACTACGGGATTATCATATATATATATATGATATGTTTGTAAATCCTTTATTCATTACTAAATATGTATACATGGATCAACCCAAGGTAATGATCAGTTATGAACATTCATGGTTCCAGAATCATCTGTATGTATCCATGGTTTTCCATTGATTGTAATACTTATATGAACCTGATGTTTTCCATAAATGATACTCTTTTATAGAAATATCCTTTATTATTTGGTTGTTTGTTAGGGAAACGCGGGTTTTATCCATTTGGTGTGGTGATATGGATTTTTTGACTTCTTGTGAGATTGGAGTGGATTTCATGTCAATATCAAACCCATAAGATGGGTTTCCTATGTATCCACATGAGAGGAATCAATACACTAATAAATCAGAGCAACATAACAGGAAAATTAACCTTTTAAGGTCATTTTTTGAGGGCCAAAGCATTATTTTTATCATCATACAGTATGGATTCCAATACAAAAATTTTCTAGTCATGGATGGAATAAGACATACATCAAGGTGTCCTATGGGACTAATAATAGAAGTGGTATCCCAGGTGGATACGAACCTACGAGGAATGTGGCCTGGATAATATTATGGTGAATTTGGGTGTTGGGTTTAGACCATAGGGAGTATTCCTATGTATCCATGTTAGATGGGAATCAAATCCCAAATTGTTCAGTAAACTGGGGCTTACACCTATGAGGACTCCCATTTAAGGGGGCGTGATATGGGATAATACTGAGTGAGAGTCCAATTTTATGTAGTTTGTTGATTCCACATAGAGGGATGTCAACCAAAAAATTATTGGGACATATACATATAGGACTAACATTTGAGTTAGGATGGGTATTACATCTACAGAGAGGGCAATTTTGAATATGATAGGGGATTATATGGTATAGGAGGAACCATTTGAGGTAGGATGGGGATTACATCTATGGACAAGGCCAATGGAAGATGATTTGGATCATGCTGATTTCATGATAACTACTATCCCCCAAGACCACATGAGTCATGATTAGTGAGAGAAATAATAGGATTTTTTAGATCTTAAGATTGAATTATCTTCTCTATCCACTAATGGATAAGGTTTTGAAGCACAACGGGAGAGGGGGAGGGAATTGAGTGCCTATATCTCCAAATTTATATTCATAGACTGGATTTACAAATCTGGTGGTCCATATGGATACGATGGGGGATGAGGTGAATAGGATAAAGAGTGAAAAAACCTATATAAAATCTCATTTCATCCTTTGAGGTGCATTTCTTTTTTTCCTTTCTTTTATAAATTGTATTTGGGAAAAGGGAGAAAACTGGGTAGTTTTAAAAATTTCTAGGTTACACACTATGTACTCCCAAGTACTCACCGTGGGTATGTTATTTATGAACTAACTGCATGCTATCATAGTTCATGCCTTGTGGAGACTGTGTAAAAATAATCCATTACATGATGTGTAGTTCTCCTTAACATGCTATGTATTTTATATTCCGTGTACTGACTGAATCCTAGCCATTTGTTGACCTGTGTGACATTTCTAAGCCATGTGATGACCTAGAAACTCATGTATGTCAGAGTATATACCAATTAATAAATCGTGTGTAGTCCTTAATACACACCATGAACTTATATTTTTATTCATTTATATTTAAGATCATCATGTCTTATTTCTGAAACTATCTTATTCTTCCCCGTTTTCGGACTGTGACATGCATGTAGGCCGAGAATGCTTCTTCTCTAAGATTATTCATCCAATGTATGTTCTTCTATCTTTCAGTGGTTGTGGGATCACATCCAGAAGTCTAAACATGCACACCCTATTCTATTCTAGTCCCTTTGTCTCACACGCTGTACTTTCCATCTGATTAAAATTTTCTGGATTTAACAGAAACATATATCTATATAGATCATCTTAGAATTGGAGCATAATATCAGACTAGCCTATGCCTATAACTCTAGGGTAGGTGGTGCATACTTTTTTTTTGTGTTTTAGTGGTCATTTATGTGTTGAGTCTTTTTAGAAAAACATCGGGTGTTGAGTGGGACCCATTTTTTGTTATATTGAATTGACTGTATTACTTATGGGATGATTTTGTGCATTCGATAACCTAGTTGTTCATGAAAAAGGTCAAGTTAGAGGCCTTTGCTCATTTGAGGATTTTGGTTGGTGCATCCAAAATACTTATAATTGAATTGTTTTACTAAAAATACTGAGTTTAGGCTGTTTAAGAAAGATTAAGTTTATTAGAGTCTTTGAAGACCTTAGTGCTAGTATGAGACAACACATGTCTTGTGCAGTTCAATTGTTTAATGTTTTTCCTATTTGATGGTACTCGTTTTGATTATATATATATATATATATATATATGTGTGTGATTCTTGATATTTCATATGTCGTAACTTCTATGTTTTGTTGGGCGTGGACCATTTATCAGTGAGTGATGTTGGTCACAGGTTGGGATAAATGTGGATTATTTGGGTGGTTCACCGCGATATTGGGCATCGTGGACATCGGATTGAGGTAGTGACAAAGTCGAGTTGGGCATGTCCTGCGTTAACTGGATAGAAAGACCATTAGATTCTGAGTGGCATGGTCTTAAGGGTAGGAGGTTCTAGAGAGGTAGTGGATTGGGTTCTAAATTTATTTACTACTACTCACTAGTGATTTGGGTCGTGGGTAGATAGAAGACTCTGTGATGAGGTGTTTTTGACCTCCCGTGTGGGTAGAGGACTTTGTAGATGCGGTAAGGTAATTATGGTTTGGGTGTTCATGTCGTGGAAGTCACATGGAAAGTGGGGAGCCTTTAGATTGTTTGGGTGTGCCTACGGGACATCGGTACTCGATTGAAGAGGTTTTAAGAGGCACATAGTTCCTGGTTACATGATTAGATTGGGAATGTCTTTGGGATGTCAGTATGTGAGACATTACGTTTAAACATGAACATTTTATAAGGTTAAAATAGCATGGGAAAACCTTCAGGATGTCTTTACTTGAGAAACACGGTGTCAGGAGGCACATGGTGCCCTATTAGGTGACTGAGATTCAGTGTTGGCTAAAGCAGGTGACTCTCCCTAGGGGCTACTGAGCACCAGTATAGGTTGTAAATAAATTTTTCATCATGCTATTTACTTTCCTTATTGATGAATTCTTTCTTAATCATATATACTAGGTATGAACTATTGGGTGGTATCCTACTAAGATTTGTCCAACACCCTATAAAGGCTTATTGGGATGTGTGTAGACATTTTGGATTTATATGTAGGAAATAGATCAGCTTCAGGAGCTCGATATTATTGGCTATTTCATAGAGATTTGTCATGGGCCCTGAGATCATGCCTAACTAGAGTTTATATTGTTCTTCTTTCTTTCATATATCTGCATGCTTACTTTATTTTGTATCTACTATTGGTTTTCCCGGGGCACCATTGTTATTGACAAGTATGACCTTTTGTGGTTGCATGCATATTGTCCAATTAGTTGTTATGAGTGGTGTTCTACATGCTATTTTTTATCTTCTTTAGATCTCGTTTATGTATTTCTTCTTCAATTTATTTGATATTGTTATATATTTGTGTCTGGTTCGAGTCTTATGAGTAATTATTAGCACCATAGGCTTTTATTGTTATACTTGAACCAGTAACTTATTTTCCTTCGGGAGAGTATTTCCTCCCTAATATAATTGTCTACTCCCTCACTTCTTGTTGGCAGCCTTTGGAATTCATGTAGGTGATCCTAATGTAGTAACACCCGACTAGTTTTTCTCTTTTTGAGTAGTTATTTAGGTCTGGGACATTATAAATTGGAATCAATGGAAGTTATTCAAGACATGGATTTAGTAGTATCTTTTGATAGACTACTAATGAGATCAAGAATAACTTTTTATTTATGATTTTCATACTACTATGTATATGATATACTAGAGATACACTGTTATTGGAAATGGGTTTCTAGATTGGCCTTAGGTGCATGAAGCCCCAGGTTCATGGGATGGACCAATATACCATTCAAGGGAATTTCTATTTTACTTTTCTCAGTTTATTATTTATATAATTTCCTCTTTGGTGGCTCACTAGTTGTGTGATATTACTGTTTGTGATATGTTTTCCTTCACCTGGTGTGGTAATGGAGAATTAGACATTATCCATGTATGGTAAGTAGAGTTTTTTTGGAATTTTTATAGGAACATTATTAGGGTTTTTTTATTTCATAACTGCACATATGATTTATTAACTAATAATACCATGTGACTAATATAAATTTCCCTACTCTAGAAGCTTTTGAAATGTGGAAGGTGTAATTCCTGTTATAATTTCTCGTTATTATAATGTAATATTCAAGGCTTTAAATTATGTAAAATTATATGTGTCATGAGATTGGGCCTATCTCATAAGAGTAGGCATGTATGTTGACTAAGTATATTTCAATCACTTGGATTGGGTGACATGGGCATTAGGTTGAGGCCACAATGGTTATCCGGATATGCATGGATCGAGGTACTTTTGATACTCGGTTCTGTTGAGGGAGGGTAAGTGGGCGGTGAGGCGGGAATATCATGGGGCATGTTTGCGATGGGGGAGAGTAAGGGTAGTTATTATGAAATGCCTCTTTCTTACTTTCCTTATCTACAATATATATTATTATATATGTGTGTCATCTAAACATTTATGGTATTCACCAGGTTCATCCTAGACGGCTCGATGGAACGTCAGGTGGGTCATGGTACAGTGTCGCAAGAGAATGATCAGGTTCAGACACCTGAGGGATAGGCAGAGCATGAGTTGTAGGTATAGGCTCAGGGACATGATCAGGTTCAGGATCTAGTGTAGGCAGAGAAGCAGCAAGGTTTGGCAGTGTTTGTTCCGTGGTTTGATGACCAGCTCGGATCTAGTATGGTAGGTGTCTTGTAGGGGATTGATAGAGGTGCATAGGGTATAGATCGCTCTATGGATTATCTGATGTGGGTGTTCCAGTTGCAGCACCCATTGATTTTTTTGGGTGAGGGTGGTCTAAAAGTGGCTGAAAACTAGATAGAAGCCTTCAAATGATCATCGAGTAGTTGGATATTCCTCAATGGTGGTGGGTCATGCTGGAAACGTACATGCTGAGAGGGATGATAAAGTATTGGTGGGATGTGAATGTTTAGGTTCGCAGACATGAAGGGATCGCACGGATGGACATCAAGGACATGTTAATTGAGCCCTTATTTGCAGAGATGTTGAGAGAAGAGAGATCCCGAGAGCTCATGTTCCTCTAGAAGGTTGAGATTTTTTTCATGGACTACGCAGTTACCTTCACTATGATTTTATGCATTCCACCTGGTATGGTAAGCGATGTAACCTAAAGGGTGAGCCACATTGAGGATGGATTACAGAATTTTGTTAAGGTGTAGGAAAATATCTATAGGTTTACCTCATTCTCATATGTGTTGAATCAAACACTCATAGCTGAGGGAAACATGATGGAAAAATACTGTTTGAGCTGGTCGGTGGCTTCAGGTGATGGTTCATATAGCAAGATATGACGTTGGAAAGAGTTTCAGCAAGACATTCAAGCCATAAACATAGATAGACCACCTCATGGTATTTAGTCAGTGATTTTAATTTACTGTGGGTATCTACGGCATGTCTGGAGTCAGTGTAATAGGCCTCCAAATGAGTGTCATACATGTGGTCAGGTCATACATCTAGAGAGGTTCAACAATAAACCATCTTAAAGAGCTGACACATACGGACTAGGATTGTCAGTGGCGTCTAGGGTATACTCAAGATCAGTAATAGGGGATGGTAGCCAGGGCCCAGCTACAAACAAAGGACATGACAAAGACCACGTAACCCAACTGAGGATTCAGTGGCTGGTGACTGGAGAAGCACCACAGAAAGGTTAGACATCAGTTAGTGGAACATCAAGACAGGTCTACTCTATTGAGCTACAAGAGGATAAGAAGGCTGTTGAGCCGATGGTGGTCAGAGGTACACAATGGGAGTGGCTGTGATTTTGTTGTTTTCATTTTGTCAAGGCCTATTAAGGATTGTCTGTTTTGAGTGCATGAGGTTCACATGATATATATAGACTGACCATATACTATTCAATGGGATTGGCACCATTCTGGGTATGTGATATATATATATATATGAGATGTGTGGAATTACGAGCATCAAAGATTTAGAAAACATGAGCTGTCGTGGGCACATGGGCATCAAGGATGCTGGTTACATGAGGTGCAAGGCACCGGGTTTTGTTTTTAGCATCCATTGGATGCAGGGAATCATGTAGATAGGCATCGATGATGAGATGAATACATTTGATGGTTGTGAATGACACAGGGGCACTCAATACGGTGTAAGGGTGAAGATATGTCTTGGGAGGACCTTGGGGTGGGGTAATAGGTCGATGGACCTTTGATTGATTTGAGTATCTGGCCAGAGTTGTTATGGAATATTTCTTAACGAACATTTAAATGGAAATTCAAGGAAGAATTACTTTAAGGGGGGATGTTTATAAGATCTCATTTAATCATTTGAGGTAAGGGTCTTCTTTTTTCCTTTTCATTTTTCATAATTTTTTAGAAAAAATGGGAAACTAGTAGTTTTATACATTTATAGGTAACATGGCATGTACTACAAAGTACAAATCATGTGTATGTTGGGAATGTACTAAGAACATGCAGACTTAGTACATGAAATTTGAAGATCTTGTAAAAATAATACACTACACGGCATGTAGTTCTCCTTAAAACACTGTGTATTTTTTCTTCCACGTACTGGATGAATCCTAGTAGTGTGTTGTCTCGTGTGATGCGTCTAATACTTTTGATGACCTTAAAACAGATGAATGTGAGATTATGTACAAGATATTACATGGTTTTTTGTCTTCAATACATGCCTGTACTTTTATTTTTATTTGTTTATATGGAAGAGAATCGTGTCTTATTTCGGAAACTATCTTCTTCTTCACTGTTATTGAACTGTGATGCATATGGGGGCAAATAACATTTCTTCTACAAGATTATTTTTGTGACGTTTGTTCTTAAATCCATCAGTGGCTGTGAGATCACATCATGAAGGCAAAACCCACACACTCTATTAAGTTCTTATTCCTCAGTCTCACATGATGCTGTTTCCTTTTGAGTAGAATTTCAAGGATTTGACATAAATATAGATCTAAGATGAATGAATTCAAATTGGAGCTCAAAATAGGATGTGCCTACATCTATGACTCTAAAGTAGGTGGTTCATACCTTTTTTGTGTTTTCATGGTCATTTGGGGGTTTTGTATTTTTAGGGAAACATTGGGTTTTGAGCAGGTGTCACGACCATTCCCCTGGGACCTGTGTCATGACTCCCCTAAGCCCCCCATCCATAGTCCAGGGGTAGGTGACTACCAATAGAAAGCCATATCCCAAAAAGGGATGGCATTGCCTTTTAACTTGTACACACACTAACTGGGTACACAAAAAAATAAAATAAAAATATAGAACTGCTATTAGTAATAGTGTAAACTAAAAGTAAAATAGGGCTAGTATACAAACCCAACTGAAAATACTGTACAACAAAAAGGGAAAATGTGCTCAGAAGGCCATCCACCATGGATCCTACCAGAAGGATAGGTACAACTCATTATCTGTCATCACTACCTATCACCACGTCTATCTATCACCTCTAAGATCCATCTAGTCCCAGCTCCTCATGTATTAGTCGATATGTTAGTCGTCTACACAAGATACAACAAGGTCTGGGAAAAACTCAGGCATGGGTGAGTATAACAATACATAGTTAGGACCCCGAGACCCATAAAGGTCTCCCAGAATTCCAAAAAAGAACAAACTTAAAGCATGATCTCAATCACAATCCATAATTTAAAAGACATGTCACACCTATTATACTATATATGGAATAGGAAAAAATATGACTAGTCTTGAGCTGGATCATTTTATTTTGTTGACAGGTTCTGTTGTTGACACACAAAATGTTTTTGTACTGCTGCTCCACAAAGGGTCACTCTTCTATCAATCCACATAGGGTTGTACTACTTCCTATCGATAGATAGTCAAACTGTTGTAGAACCATAGAGGGATTCACTAATAACTATCCATATATGGTTTCTCTATTGTTGATCCATAGAGAGTTTCACTACTACTTATCCATGGAGGGTCTCTCTCATGACGATCCCTAGAGGGTTTCTCTTAACATGATAGCTAGCCACAGGATTCCCTAACTTGCTGTGTTTGAGTTCCTAAAATTATGGTCCTCATACCATTAGTCATACCTCAACCACCACAAAGTCCCACAAACATGTAACCCAAAGGACCACCCTATCGTAAGGGTTCCAAGGAGACATACGGCGCATCAATTGGACGCTCGATCTATAAGATATAACCAAAAAGGTAAATAGGGACCTGTTGGATTCGAGTCTAATCCCACCCAGCCATACTCCATCTTCACACAAAACCCATGTAGAGTATCTCAAATGGGTCTCCCCATCCTAGGGGTCGCAACCCCCCAAACGTCGCATCAAATGGATTTGCAGTTTACGAGATATATCAGTTTTAGTGAAACTGTACCGGTCGAGTCCAGGTCTAGTAGGGGATGGCATGGCCGACCCATTGAGATTGTGGGTCCGGTTTAGCTTACAAGTCCAGCCTGAGTTGTAGGCCAGGCTTAGTTTAGGGTTTCTTCCAGGTTCCCAGGTTCGGCTAGAGCGGTGTGTCTTGCCTGCCAGGTAAACCCGCCCCGCATGTGGGCCAATTCTACCTGCAGGCGGTGCGGGTGGGGTACCACCACTCCTTCTGAAATGACCGGCTAGAAAAGGTTTTTGTGTCCATTAACATCTCCTTAGCGGGCCAATTTGTTTACCTGGTCTGGAACGTCAGTGTTGTGCCTTCCACCTAATGTGCCCTGGTTCGATGTGGCACCTGTGGGCGCCATTGTCTCCCCACGGCAGGCATGGACCGGCCGCTGCCACCCTGGTGGCTACTTTCACAGGCCACCGTAGATGCATCTATGGTCTGTTTTCCTTCTCATTTGTGCCTACGGGCCTCTTGGGTTTCCGCCTTCACTGCTAATCCCATGGATTCTTCTTGGTTCCACATTTCCCAGTGGCACACAAAGAATGCACATGAACCAAATATGGTGGGGGTTTGGGACTTGTTTGGATTAGCCTATGCCCTCCACTTTAGTGTTTTAAAATTGGTAAATCATCAATAATTATATTAAAGAATGAAAAATACAAATACAAAACCCATAACAACCACCCACAAGAACAAATGATTCACATATTATTGCATTGTTCGGTTGATCTGCATTCATTGTATTGTTTATAATATGAATGGTCCCTTTTAAACACATATAACAATTTAAACTCCCTACTTAGACTCTTTGGTATCCATTGCAGATGATGGGAGGAATCCTTATTGGAAGACATTATTTATCGTTCATCGATGTCCATTTTGAATCATCCAACAATCATCGATCGATCATAGTTCATTGTTAGAGGATGATGACATCGACATTTTTTTAGATCTTTCCTCATGATTTCTAATCAGTCTGCCAAAGGATTAATAAAATTAAATGAAATAATCTCCATGTTCTATTCATTATTATGGTTCATTAATGAATCTTATTTAATGAACATATTAAACACACAGGCATTGCGGTAACACAAACAAGGTAACATGTACTTAAATTACTCTCTGTTTGATGATCGTAATTACACTGTAGCCCCATGAACAGTCACTCAATGGTTGGAAAAAGAATGAAATAGATCAATTAGTTATTTTATAATTTTTTTTGAAGAGTCAAAAAACACCCTTTTTCATCTGACCTATTCTGATCAAAGTTAATATTTTTCAAAGTGAATCTCGACATTACTAATTCAACAGTGCCCTTGTATTTTCAATATGAGCAATAGTTAAAAAAATATAGAAAACACCACTTTACCGTTTAGTGAAAGTGCCATAAAAATGTTCAAAATTCTGTCCTGGGCACTCTGGGACATGAAATCACGTTCTGCCAATTTTTGAATTCTCATAATATTTCATTATAATTAAAAAAATATATTAAATTTTTGGGTATTCACATTCTCCCAATGTTAGGGCTTTACATTCTATAAAGCCACAAAAAAAGCTAGGGAACATATTGGGATACTGAGAATGAATATAAGCCTCCTACTACCATGTGATCTCCTAGTGGTTCACGTGCTTCCACCAAACTTACACTAGAGGGATCGATCTTCCACAGAGGACTCACTCATGTGAATCCCTAATCTACACCAAAAACTCTGTAAAAGTCACCCCATCTTCAATGTCCATCCCACCCCAGTCAATGTTGTGTGATGGATTAGGAATATATCTCCTCAGCTATGACACATGGAAAACATCATGAACCTGATGCATCTGTGGGGGAAGAGCACGGAGGTATGTCACCTCACCAACCCTGTAGAGAATCTGGAAATGTCTGACGATCCTCAGAGATAGCTTTCCACCCCAGCTAAAACTCTGAAATCCTCATCAAGGTGAGACCCGTATAAAGACATGGTCTCCCTCCATGGAATCCAAGGGTCTCATTATCCAATCAGTATAAGACTTTTTCCTACTCTTTGTAGTCTTCATCCACTTCTTGATGATCTGCACCTTCTTAGAGGTAGCACATACCATCTCTGGACCCATATGTTTTGACTCCCCTAGGTATGTCCAACATAGAGGTGATCTACATGGTTTCCCATACAAGTCCTAAAACTATGCCATGTCTTTGGTGGTTTTATAACTTCTATTGTATGTGAAATCCACCAGTGGCATGTAGTCTTCCCAATTTTGACCAAAATCATGGATGCAAACATGGTTCATTTCTCAAATTTTTGAATGGTCCACTCCATCTAACCATCTGTCTAAGGGTGAAAGGTGATGTTTGAGAGTAACTGAGTCTCAAATACCTCCTGTAATCTCTTTCACAACTGATACATAAAATGAGTTTCATGATCTGAAACAACCTTCAATGGTACACTATGTTGCTGTACTATCTCCTATACATAGAGGTGTCACAATCCCTCTACTGAACCCTACTCTCAAATTCATAGAAAATGGGCCAACATGGTGTGTCAGTCAATAATCACCAATATTGGGTCATGGCCCCATGAAATGCATGGTAAAACAGCCATGAAGCACCAGGAGATACCATCCCACTAACATTATGGTACCTCTAGTGCTTATGCTATGCATGATGGAACCTGATGCTTATCATTCACTTACTGAAAAGTGACGCATCATGAAATGAACTATTCCAATTATTTCTTCATCCCTTGCCACCATTACTATCGGAGGAGGTCCCAGTACATCTTTTCCACTCTAGGATTTACTTCCAAAGGGGATGTATGGAACTCCCTCAACACCCCTTTCCAAAATATCACTGGTAACATGGTGTTTCCTCTTTAAAGGATGACGCACACCCCACCTATTGAACATCCATCAGGAGCCTTTATTAAGGATATATAAGAATGTCGAGCCTCACAGTCAACATCCCTAAGACGTTCCTCCTGAACACGATAAAAGATTTGGTGAGTGACAGTCATAGACTAGAGGTAAGTTTCTCCATCTCTATTCATGAAGGATATATGCAACACAACTAGCTGATATGTTGTCTCACTCAGTAGCTATATTCTCATCCTCTAGCTGAGTGCATCTTTCACTACGTTTCCATTCATAGTAGTGTAGAATGTATTAAAGACATTGTCTTGGAGGAAATCCATCCATTACCAATGTATCTTGTTCAGGTCCTTTTATTAGAAGATATACCTGAGATATTTTTTATCGGAGTAGACTATAAACCATTCATCGATCAAGTAGTGTCTCCACATTTTCAATGAAAAGGCCACTACAACTAACTACAGGTCAAGGGTCATCATGTTCTGCCTGTTTCGCCTCAGATACTATGAGTTATAGGTGATTTCCGCTTTCTCTTGAATCAGGACACACCCCTGTCTAGTCCCTTATGCATCGCAGTACACTATGTACCCAACACCCTATTCTAGTATCCTCAAGATTGGCATAATCATCAGTCTATTACATATCTCCTAGAAACTTTCCTGGAATCTCTGTGTCCATAACTACAGTTTCCCATTCTTTTTTCAAGAAAACAAGGGTGATGCTTCTCCGGAAATGTCAGGAACAAATTTATGGTAGTACCTATACAATCCTAGGAAACTCCGCACCTGGGTCACACTCTTGGGTGGATCCCAATCAAGGTTTACCTCTATCATATTTGGATCCACATCACCTATAGCCTCTAAGATAACATGTCTGAGAAAATAGGACAACCATATCCAGAACAGGCCGTTCGAGATCTTACCATAATGTCGGTGCTCTCAAAGTGGATTTAGAACTATCTACAGATGTGTGGATTTCTCCTCTAATGATGCTGAGTAAACCAATATGTAGTCAATTAAGACCACCACAAAGTGATCAAGGTAAGGCTGGAAGTTCCTGTTCATGAGTCCCATGAACACTATTAGGGTTCTGGTCACACCAAAAGGTCTCCCTAAGAACTCATAGTATCCATACCAACATCTGATGGTTGCTTTCAGTACATCCTCATCCCATACCCTGAGATGATGATAGCCTAATATGAGGTCTATATTTTATACCCACCATGCTCCCTTCAACTGATTGATGATATCATCAATCCTTGGTAGATGATGCTTGTTTTTCATGGTAACCTGGTTTAGGGGCCGATTGTCCATGCTAAGCTTCAAACTCACATCTACCTTCTTGGTGTACAAAATCGGGGCTTCCCTTGGGGAAACACTATCCCTTGTGAACCCCTTCAACAGAAAGTCCTCCAACTATAACCTCAAATCACCAAGCTCTATGTGATCCATCTGATATGGTGGTGTTGATATAATTGTTGTCCTGAACAATAGGTCTATGTACAAGTCTACTTCTATGTGAAAAGGTAGTCCCAAAAAATCTTCTATAAAGACATTTTCATACTGTTCCACTACAATAGGATAACTCGGACTTCATTCTTCTACCACACTAAGGGTGAGGCTATCCAACTGATGAGTGATCAGCTTCACCCTACTCCATGAAAGCCCATATAGTGTTTCATTGGTTTTCTTCTCACCAGTGAAAGAAAAACATGGTACCATCCTCGTGGACACACCACACTTTAGGTCTAAAATAGTCAATTGAATCATAGAATGTGGAAAACCTTTCAATACCTAAGATGACATCATAAGGCCTCGACGTTGCTACAAGGATATCCTAGTTGAATCTATTTCTTCCATGGGTAATCATACACTACTATCCCCATTGTGTAATCATTTAATCCTCTCCCGCAGGAGTCTCTAATCACAAAGATTTAACAAAAAACTCCAAAAGAATCTCCAAGAACTAAACGACAGTCATGGAAATAAAAGGGTTTTTGGCACCTATGTTAACATGAACTGAAACTATGGTGGTGTAGACACAAATCGTCTCTCAAATCATCTTTGAAGCACCATGGTCACAAGCCTTTACTGCCTGATGTTGATCTTGTACTTATCTACCTACTCCTTGAGGTTTGGTTGGATTGCCTAAGGGTAGTGGTGGTAGTACCTCCAACTGTCACCCACCGCCTGTTATATGCCCTACTCCTTTGCCACTTCTATCACCCTATGTACCTCCTCACTCGAACCTCAACCTCATCTTCAATGTTCCTTTGACTGTATAATGATAATTAGTAAAGGAGGTCGAGAAATCGCGAGCCATGTGACCCTACCCCCCACACGTGTTGCACAGCCTGTTCCTCTACTAACCTCCTCTTCCCTGTGATCTCTACTCCTCCGACCCTAGATCCAGGGGTAATCCTAGGGATATTCTGGCCCATTTGGGCCTTTGTGTTATCTTCCTGCTACATGCTGTAGATGACTCGGTTGCCTATCATCTGATGGTCTCTATAGCCGTCGGTTATATCTTAACTCAGATGCTCTCCACAAATAGTGCTTATTCTAGTAGTCTTTCCGACGTTGAGATGTTGAGAAATTTTGTTTGATGCTCTTATATTTCTTCAGAGTCCTTGCTTAAAGGTCTTGTCCCTAAATAATGGGTCTCGTACCATGTTAGTGGAGTAGCATGAAATGTCAGTAAATCTTGTTGAGTACTGGGCCACTGTCAAGCTTCCCAACTATATGTGTTGTTGCTCATGAATACACATCGATCATAATGTCCTTGGAACAAACTCCTCCCTGAAGAGTCTCTTGATGTCCAACCAGGAAAGAGTTATCCCTTCAGGTTTCTAGAGGGCCACGCTCAACCATCTCCCTATTGTTACCTAATAGAGACAAGCATGTTGGATCACCATCTAGTCTACTAGTATTTCAACCAAGAGAAAAACTCATGACACAGCCTGTAACCAGTCCTCAGATGCCTGAGGGTCTGACTCTCCTTGTATCCTTAAGTTCCTCTATCGTTGGAAATTGTGAAATGCTCTTAGTTGGCATACACATTCCGTAGGTGGGACTGGTGGAAACTACCCTATGGGTGGGGGTTCTTCTAGTACACAACCTCAAGGTTCTATCATGGTAATAGGGCCCTAAACTGACACATCATTGATCAGTGGTCCTTCATCTTGATTTCTCACTATAATACTTGTTGGATTTCTATGTGGCAACATCTTATAAATAAGAAGATGTTTCACGATCAATAATTTATATCCAGTGAACTAACACAAAAGATATCAAGAGAAAAACATTTTCAAAATACACACAAACATCATTTTTGTGTATCACATCGGAAATCAAAACTCTGGGTCCTGGTGTGTGGATACATCTGCCGCCACACAATCATTGGAATCCTCAAACTATAATCAGAACTCATGACACTTAACACAATTGCTCTATTGAAAAACATAAATTCTTATTTCTTCTGGTAGAACCGACCGCCCTATGATACCACTTTGTCACAACCCATCCCCCAGGTCCCATTCTTTGACTACCCATATCCTACCTTCTATAGGGCAAGGGTTGGTGACTAGCACAGGAATGGAATATCCAAAAAAGGTAAGGCATTGCCATTAAACCTATATAAAGAAATACTTGGTACACAACAAAAGAAAATCACAAATTGTAATGGATGATAGTAAATGCATGAACTGAAAGAAAAATAGTTCCATTATATAAACCCAATAGAAAATAAAGTTAAAAAAACCAAAAACTTGTTCCAATGGTTGTCCGACAAGGATCTCACCTGAAGGATAGGTTGAGCTTGTCATTTCTCAACATTTCCACTCACCATGTCTACCAACCAACTTTGAGAACTATCTCGTTCTGGCTCCCTAAGTCTCAGTCGAGCTGTATGTTGTCTACACAAGACAGAACATGGTGCAGGATAAGCTTGTGCCAGGCTAAGTATAACAGCAACATGTAGGGACCCCAAGACCCATGAAGGTATCACATAATTCCAAAAATTAAAAACAAAAAGCATTATCTCAATCACAATGCATAGAGTAAAATACACCTCACACTTGGTATACAATATAGAGAACAAGAACAATGTTGATTAGTATTGAGCTATATAATTTTTATTCTATTGAGAGGTTCTGCTACTAATCCACAATGGGTCGTTGTACTGTTGATCCACAATGGGTCGCTCTACTATTTATCTATAGAGGGACGTATTTTTTCCGATCCACATAAGGTCCAACAATAGATTATCCACAAATGTTCTCTCTTATGTTGATCCACAGAGAGTCTCTCTATTGCTGATCCATAGAGGGTTGCATTTTTGCCGATCCACGAAGGGTTTCTCTCATGCCGATCCATGGAGAGTCACTCTTCATATAACAGCCAACCACAAAAATCCTGCACTTGGTGCACTGGAGTTCTTGAAATTCTGGTCCAAATACCATTGGTCATACCTCAATTGCCACTAATACCCACTAATAAGTAACCTAATGGACTGCCATGTCGTATGGTTTCCAACTCGACATACGGTGTGTTAATCAGAAACACGGTCTGTAAGATATAGCCAAAAAGGTAAATAGGGCCCAATTAAATTCATGTCCAACCCGACATGGCTATACTCCATCTTCTTCTAAAACCCAGGTGAAGAATCACAAATGGACCGCCCCATCCCAAGGATTCCAATTCCATAGACAACACATGAAACAGACACCTGGTTTGTGATATATATCAGTTATAGTGAAATTGGAACAGTTGGGTCCAAGTCCAGTAGGGTTACACCCCAACCAGTGGTTCCATCCATCCTCGTGGGTTCATCCCACTTGGAAATCCTAGCCCGCATGTGGGATGGTTCTCCCAGATGATGGCGACAGCAGGGCATTGCCCCTCCATTTGAAATGACTGACTGGTGCTGGTTGTTGTGTCCCGCCACATGGCCCGAGTGAGCCGCTTCGTTACTCCAGTGTGGCGCATCATCACTCCTCCTTCCACCCTCTATGACATGATAGTTCATGGATCATTGTTTCCTGGTTCTTGTGGGTGTTGTTGTCTCTACGCGTTTGACACTAGTCGGCCACCGCCGCTGGTTGTCGCCATCACCGGTCGTCTCCACCACTGGTCAACTACACCACTGTGTCGGTGGAGCCGGACTGGTGGTGCTATGCTGGAGGTTGCTTCCATGGGCCACACTTGATTCTATGAAGTCCTTTTTCTTTCCTTTCCACACCTATAGGCCTCATGGGAGGCCTCCTTCACTCTAAAGACCTTGGATTCGTCTTACCTCCACATTGCACGGTCGCGCAAAAAAACCCATATAAACTAAGAATGGTGCAGGGTTTGGGCCTTGATTGGATTGTTATAAACGCTCTAAATTATTGCTTTGACAAGGTTATGTCATCATTAATGATTTTTTGGAAGGAAAAATCCCAAAACAAGAACCCGCAGCAACCACACTCAACAAGAAATGAGTCGTGGATCAACCCATTAGCCAGTTGATCTACATTCATTGTATTTTTAAATAATGGGAAAGAGGAGTATTTTAAACACATAAAAAAATTAAACCCCCTGCCTAGAATTGATGGAAACCATTACAGATGATGGATGGAATCCATAATCAATGATGTTCATCGTAGTTCATCGATTTCCAGTTCAAATACTCCATCAATTGTTGATCAATCACCATTCTTCATTAACAGGTGATGTCGTCAAAGTTTCTTTAGTGAATTACCCACGATTTCCATTCTATTTTCCAACGAGTTGATTAAATAAAATGAAATAAGCTTAACATTGTGCTCATTGTTATGGTTCATTAATGAATCTTAATTAATTAACATATTAAACAGACAGGTGTTACAATTACGCAAAGAAGGTAGCAGGTTATCAAATTACTCTTAATTAATGATCCATGTTACATTGTGGTCTTGTCATCAGTCTCCCAACAGTTGTAAAAAGAGTAAAGTAACTAATATAATTATTTTATTGTTTTTTTTAAAAATTCCAAAAATTATCTTTTTTGTTCGACCCTTGCCAATCGAAGTTATGATATTCCTAAGAGAATCCCATTGATGTGGATAAATGGTATCGTAATATTTTAAATCTACGAACCACATCAAATGTTAGAGAATAATACACTCACATTTACTGAACATACAATAAAAAAAGATTAAAATTTCATTTTTGGCTCTCCTGGCCTCAGAATCACGTGCTGTTGATTTTCAAAATCACATAATAATTGCACATAATTAAGAACAATTATACTGAATTTTTCAGCTGTTACAATGGGACCTAGGTTTCATTATATTGAATTGAACATATTCATTATGGGATGTCGTTGGGAATTCCCTTTCCCTGTTATTCTTGAGCGAGGTTGTGTTAAATGTAGTTACTAATTTAATGAATTTTGTTCAGTGGTGCCAATATGGTTATAATTAATTTTTTTGATTACAATGCTGAGTTTAAATATATTTGGCTTGATTAAGATTATTAAAGACCTTCAATACCTTAGTGTTGATATGGGAAAATATATGGCAAGCACAATTCAACGATTTAAATTGTTTTTACTATTTGATGTGATTTATTTTTATTATATATAATTGATGCTTGAAATTGCATATGCTGGAACCTTTTAGTAATGTTGGGTGTGGCATGAATATCTTCGAGTGATGTTTCTCATAGGTTGGGCTCAGACCATATTATTTGGGAGGTTCAAAAATGGGATTGGGCATCATGGAAATCCGGTTGAGGTAGTGTGACTATCAGTTTGGGCATGTACCATGTTACGTGGATGGAAAGGCCATCAAATTCTGAGTGACATGGTCATAGGGGCACGAGGTGCCAGATAGGTTGTCTCTATTGTTATAAATATATTGATTTCCACTCACCCATGATTTGGGTTACATCCACATTGATGAATCCTTGATGAGGTGGTTTTGAATTCATGTGTGGGTAGAGGCCCTAGTAGATGTGGTTAGGTAATTATGGTTTGGGGGTTCTTGTCGTCGAAGCTGTGTGGAAGGTGAGGAGCCTTTAGATTGTTTCGGAGCACCTATGGGTCATCGATACATGAGACATGAGGTATGAGGAGGTACATGCTGCTATGGGAAGTTAGTATTTGAGACATTAGGTGTCAAAAGGCACATGGTACTAGGTTACTTTTTCTTGGGCATGCCTTCAAGACATTAGTACTTGAGACACACCGTGTCAAGATACTCAAGGTGCACGGTTACATGACTGAGATTCCGGAATTTGTCAAAGAAGGTGACACACCCCTGGTGGCTGATGAGAACCAGTGATAGTTGTTATTAAATTGTACACCATGTTGTTTACATTCATTATTTATGCATTCCTTAATAATCACCTATACAAGGTAGACACCATTTGGTGGAATCCTACTGAGATTCATCTCACACCCTAAATAGGCCCTTCAAGATGCGTGTAATCATTGTGGATTTACGTGTAGGAAAGAGATCACATTTAGTTGCTGGATAGTATTAACTATTGCATGGAGATTTTTCATGGACTCTGAGGTCATGCCTACCTCAAGTTTACATTATTTCCTTCTTTCCTGTATCAGTGTGCTTGAATTATTTTGTAGCTACTATTGGATATCCAGGGGTTCTATTGTTATTGACATGTAAGACTTGTTATCAATGCATGCTTGTTTTTTTAGTATTTGTTATGAGTGGTCTTTGGCATGTTGTTATTTTATCTTCTATTTCCCTTGTTTATATATTGTGTCTGATATTAATTTGATATTGTTATATATTTTGTTCTGGTTTGAGATTCCTGATTCTTTATTACATCCACATGATTTTATTTTTATACTTTGACCAGTACCTTATTTTCCTCCGAGAGAGTATAGCCTCCCCAATTTACCTATTTACACCCTCACTGATAGTCTGCAGCATTCGGCATTCTGGGAGGTTCACCTAAGGTGGTAACACCCGACACATTTTACACTATATGGGTCTAGAACATTACAACTTACGACAAATACTAGGGGACTATTAGAGGAAGGATGAAATAATATTTATTCCAGGAGGAGTATCTCATTCTATGTCGATGGGAAAGGAATGCATGATTCTCACCCTTCATACCTAGAAACGAGAGGTTTGAACAAGAAATTCCAAGGTCAGAACCCCCATTACCATGGTAATGTAGTCCTGAAGAGAGTATGAGGTTCCTCCTAGTTATGGAAGCTAAACATGTGAATCCACTTACCAGGTGTATGTTGACTTAATTGGATAGACTGATGTGTCTGATTCTTTAATAATAAATATCAGGTGGCTTTGGAAGAGCCTTTGGTCTGATATCAATATACCTATTCAAGGAGGGGACAATATGGATCCTGATGATATGATTTCTATGAGTGATGGGATATCAAGAACATAACACCCTATGAGGACCCATTCCACATAACGTGATCTTGCAAGGGATGGGGTTCCTTTCGCATATCAGGATTATATACAGGCAAGGGTACCATCCATATAGCATTATACTTTGTGGACCTGGTTTTAACCAATGTAGAATATTTTTATACGGGGATGGGATCTGCCTATATATAATATTTCTATGTGGGGCCACATTCCTCTTGTGTAGCACTTCTCCACGCATGGTAGGTTTCTTCCTGGATAGTGTTTTTCTATGTGGGTAATGGTCTGTAAAGGGGCCATCTATTTATGCCATGTGGGATGATTTCCACCAAGGTTTTCAAGTTCATTTCTAGCTGTATGTTCTTTTATTTCACCCTTAATGAAATGGGGTGGGTCTTTACCGTTGGGGTATAGATATCTCCATGTTTTTTTAATGGCCACTATTTCCTCCTGCAGTCTCTATTTTTTCATCATTTCCCCTCTGTTTCTTTCATATTTCATTTAAAGAGAAATGCAGGGACTGATTTTTAGAATGGATAATCTTCCATAGTGGGACATGGGCCTTATATTGAATGTTACAAGAAGGATTCCCAGAATTGTGAAAGATTTCATTAATTGGGGTAGTTCGTAGGGGAAGAAATCACCACATGACCCCATAGACAATATTAGTTTGTCTGTAATATCTGGTATTACCACCTCATCCCACGAAGATTCTTCATTATGGGGGTGGTCATTCATAGGGAGGCTAGTTCTTGAAGAAGGTCATTAATAAGGGCATAATGCATAATCTTTTACAACAAAAAAATTTTGTTTCATTCACCAACATTATATCATGCTTCAAATGGATTTAATCATTAGAAACTCTATGAAGTGGAAGAATACCATTTTAGGATGTGGTCCGTAAGGTGATTTTCACATCATGTTATCAAAACATCTTTCAAGGATTATCTCTAATTGAACATTTTCATTGTGTTCTGGTTTTGATTTTATTTGCACTGTTTTTTCAAATTGATGGAATTCTATAATTCTTGCGGGAGAATGTTTTAGGACCTTACAGAGGGTATGGTGGATATGGGTCTTTCTATAGCATCTAGGTAGTTTTTTTCACCCCTTTAATGTAACATAATAAATTATTTTTTCAATGATATACTATTAGTTGGGTGCATGAATTAATTCATGAGAGAAATATAGAGGGAAGAATTAGTAACTGATAAAATATTCCACAAGACTATTCATTTCAGATAGATTATTTGAAGATATAATTACAAATATTATTAAGATAAAATGATTGATTGAATTAATACAATCAATAAAAGACATTTCAATTAAAAGGAATGAGAAATGGAGAGGGATAAACTAAACAATTCAACTAAAATTATTGATTCAATGACACTTCATTTATTTTCCATTATCCAAAAAATTTTCATTGGATCATTATTGAAGATGTTCCCTAATAAATTATAGGTTTTCCTAATCGATACTAGATAACCCAAATCAGATTATAAAAATATTTTTATAAAGGATAATTATAAAAAATGTGTGTTTTTATTAATTTCCTGATGTGGTCCTGGTAAAATATAGGAATTTGTAATTATAATTATACACATTATTGAAAACAACACCTTGAATCAAAGAACTGTGATGTATCTTCCATCAATGGATTTGTTTTTTAGATATAAAAGGTTTATCTCATTTATTTTCATTGTATTAAAATATCATTTCTAGAATATAAAATATTTATATAGGATCTCATGACAATATCAAAAAAAATTTACCTCACCACTAATTAATAAAATAATATTAGAAATATTTTAATATATTTCATAAATAATTCAGGTCTAAATAGAGTTTCTCATAATTAGATACCTTTTGGAGATAAATATTTTTCAAGATTTTTTTAAACCTGAAATATTTATACACGAATAAGAATGTTACTATCCAAAAAATCTCCCATAATATCTTTTATATATTTTTATTATCATGGAAATATCCATTTATTTTTTCACACTCAGCTTCTCTTAGTTCAAACTATTTAATTAAACTGACATGGTTAGTGTAAGAATGAATATCTAATAAATACACGATAGAGAATAATTTTAATATAAATATAAATCCTATTTATTTCCTGATATATGATACAATTGGGTTATCATATGTTTCATTATGTTTTATCTAGTTTTTATTCAAATCATAATCCCAAAAACTAATTAATCCTCATTTCTATACCAACTATGATGACCTCATAACAAATTGTATATATTTTAAAACATTTTACCTGATTATGCATTAAATACCATAACTAATGAACTATAAATAATTTAATTTATTGACTTATCAGATACTATATATATATATTACATCTCATTATCCAAAATAGTATATATTTACTTCAAAAAATTCATCAGTCCTTATTCCCCTTTAGACAAACCATAGATAATAATATTTTTGATTACCCATGGAAATGTGAAACTGATTAAAAGGGTGATCTTAGATTTTAAATAACTGAAGAGATATACGAGATTTAGAATATAGAAATATTAGTGACCATAATGATTATAAAAATGATCGATCATAAAACAATCATATTTGTATAAAGGAAAATTTATCGCAATTGAACATAATAAAATAAATACTAAAAAATTACTATATTACATGGAAATAAACCTTGTTAATAATAAAAATGATGTCTAATGATATAGTAATGATTCATATTATTAATTATAATTTTATCATAATCATATATCAAGGCCACTATTAGAACCATCATAGAATAGTGGTCTTTGATAACATTGTATAACATACAACATTGTGAAGTGGATTAACTACCTATATCCCTTGTTAAAATTAACTCATGTTATGTAAACCATTACATTATTCATTTGATGGATATAAAATTTTAGTCTCTTCTATAAAATAAATATAATATTACACATGTGAAACACATGAACATAATAAAAATATAAACCCATCCAAATATAGGACCTAATTAACATGGGAAAATAAAAACAGTGATATAACAATATTTATGAAATATAATTAATAAATAATCTATAGAATGAATGTGGAAAATTACATGAGAGTATATACCCAATGAAAAAATAATCTCTAATATATCAAATACAGAATGAGTAAAACATAAATGAATTTTTATATTAATAAAAAAATCTATTTGTGTAAGGCAATAGATTTCTCAAAAATGGAGAATAAATATCATTTTTATTTGATATTTCTGAAAATAAATATAGTATGAATAAATGATTTTAGAATTATCGATACATGAAGTAACAAAAATATTTTAAACAATCTGAAATAATATTTCATCCAAAGGAATAAAAAATTAAATGATTGAAATAGTGGAGAGAAAGTGATTGAGAGAGAAAAGTAAATGAAGACAGTGACACATGTTTTTTTAAAACATAGTATGTATGTAACGATAAATATGGAGAAATTAAAAATACTATAAAAAGATTAAAGGATACATAATTAAACCATTTTATAATATAAAGTACATGGTTATGGAGGAGAATGATCTAGAAACAAAATAGATAAAAATCTATTTCCCCTTATCTTTAATCATCACATTCATAAACACATTCTAACAACCTATATAATCATTATAGATATCATTATTAGATATCTAAAAGGTTTACATAATATTATTGTAATTTATGTTAATAAATATTTTGTATTTAGTAAGAATATATATATTTGTTTGTTAATATTTATCTTGAACATTGTATTTTATTCATATGGATTATTCATTGATTATTTTGGTTAAACAGTATTGATAATAATCCCTTATTTATGAACTAATAATTTCTAGAATATTAATGGAAATAGAATTATAAATTTTTTATGATTTCAAAAACCACATATTCACTCTATGAATGATACATGAATATCTAACATGTTAATGATAAATAAATTTCTTGTTTGTAATTTTTTATGAATCTATAAGTTATTATTTCAATAATGAATATAATTTTAATATTTTAATTAATGAATCATTTAAAATTAATAATATACACAATAATAATGTAAAAAACTAGCCTTGGTTGACCTGCCATGTGAAGAAGATACCTCCACCAGAAGACTAAAAGAGTGTTTTAGATCTGTATATTCTAGAGACATATACCATGGAATCCCAAAGTACTCAGGTTGGAAGGATTTCACAGTGAATAATAAATTAAAAAAAATTAAAATCTATCAAAAACCCATTTTTTGTGGTCTATACATTAGACATTATAGCATATAAAATAAGTAGAGATAAAAAAATATAGAATATTAAGTTCTAAGCATACAAAATATATATAATCAATAATGGTTGATAATATCACATGTACAAGTACAACATCAAAACATAAGTAAATAATATGAACTAAAATATGAAATATTAATAGTTAATATACCAGTAGCTGAAATGGATGATACAGATGCGTCCCCAGATAGACCATAATATAAGATCAAATGATACTACCAAAAAAAACCCTTGTGACACTTGGTTACTCGCAGTATCCATCACATCCCTTATAAAACTACATGAATTAAAAAAAGAAGAGATTACAAATATATTCACTAAAATAAATCATAACAGAAAAAACCACATTTTAATGGGTGTACTCATAGTGGGAGAAAAATAGGCTCATTAAAATTTCCTCTTAAATTCAATGATATTATTTTTATAAACACTACATAAATTTCTGTTTGATCGTTTGTATGAAAATATGATATTCTAAGTGAAAAGGAGTGGATAAATATTATATCCTGTATATTACCTTTATCCAAATATAATGTAAAACCATTTTATAAAACTAATATGAGATAACCCCCTAATATGGAAAACCCTTTTTTACTTTCAAAAGGTAGGACTGTTGGATCGTATGATTTTTCAGTGAAAAAAAATATGGGTGGATTATAGTTAAAAAATTAAACCAAAACAAAACGCAATTCCTATTAATTATAAAATGATCTTCACAATAAATATTATGATGATAAATGTGTTGGAATTAGAAGCTAAAATCATATTAATATATTAGTGTGTAATCAGTCTTAGAGTAAAACTAATAAATTTTTTTCTAGAAGGTCCAATATTGATCTAAATTTAAGAACACATGTACATCCAAATTTAAAGAATGTATAAACAAGATATATTATGGCCTATAAATGTATAAATGAGTTAAAATAATTATATAAAATAATATAATCTTTAACCATAAGAAATAGGGAATCTAGAAACCCTGACTAAATGTATCCATTGTTTTATACCTATAATCAAGTATAACTTTTTAACTAGGAAAGGCCTTGATATAATGATCTGTTTGGATCAGTCTTATTATACCTGGAATACATTGATACGATAATCGATCTATATCTTCCTAGCCCTAAAATCAATTGATTAATGTATAAGATTCAACTTCTTCCAATCCTTATAATCCCTCAATCATTACCATGATCCAAAAAAAATACTAAATCAGATGGTTCTAAGGAGTATAGAGTTCTTATTATGATTCATTAGAGTATTAACTCTCCAAATAATTATAATGGCTTGGAATGAGGGGTTCAGATAAAGAAGTATTTAGATTATTTGAGTAGGGAATACGTCATCATCCAAATTTTCTAATGACCGATCATTTATAAGAAAACATTCCATGGTTGAATTTCAGTGGTAGTTGAAGTGGCCAGAGACAGAATTCACAAGATATCACCTAACAACCTGGATTAAATCATTGTTTGAAGTAATTTTTTTATAACCATTACAATTTTATTTAGTATTGCATCTAAGATATACACAACTATAAACTCTGATTATAATTAGTGGATAGTGTGATGGGTTTAATTTATTGTTTCTCAATCTGATAAACTAAATATGGTTTAGTCTGAGGAAACTGTATTGTGGTCAGTCTGATAGTCATCAATTTTTTATCTGGATAGAAAGGACAAATAATTAACCACTAGTCATTACCTAGGCTGGCCGGATGTACTGGACACACCCTATATTTAGTGGACCGGATTGAGTAACTCAATTTTATTTAAGTTATTATATTATATCTATTTCATCATTTGCTAATAATGAATGTTTTCTTCAAAAAACATACAGACATACTTCAGAAATATGAAGTTTGTAAACATGGTTTTTATAATGTGTCTATGATTTTCAAAAATATGGAAATAAAAAGTATAATGTAACAATATTGACTCAAAAACTCCCAATTTTTTGAAAGAACAAATAAATATAAAAATGAAAAATAATGACATTGAAAAACATACAGCCCATTATTCATGTAGATTTTGAAATATGTACATTATATCTCAACTCCCTTCATGTTTAAGACATATTTTTTAAAAAATGATAATAAATAAAACTTTTTTAACTCCCCATTTGAAATGTATTTATTAATGATTTATGCCCCTTTTAAAACTCCCCCACATAAGCATAAATCCTAAAACATATCCCTTAAAAAATGACTTACCCATTAAAAATTTCCCCTTAAAGTTATAAATTTCTCCCCCATTGTGATATAAAAAAATATTACAGAATTTATAATACATGAAATGCTAGAAACCGATAAAAAATGAAAAAATTATATTTGAATTGTAAAATAATCCTTGAAATGGCTAAAGGAACATACATCCAAAATCAATTTTATGAAATTTAGAAAAATGTTTTTGAATGAACAAATAATTAATAATTTACATTCAATTGTATTTTTAAATATTACCTCTTGTGTTTGAGTTAAGAAAATAATTCTTTCTTGAAAAACATAATTTTGATTTCCTTTATTATCTTAAATTATGCCTAATCCTTATGATCCTCTAAGACCAAAGGTAATGGCTTAATGATCTGATCCTCCATCACTACATAATTTCAATCTTCTAACTTCAATCATTAAAAATCATCAAAATGTTTTTTATATTTATCTGTGATAAGGAAAAGCTCATCTATACACATATTGAGTGTGATATTCTCCAACTCTGGTTTGATATAATATTTTTCAAAAACCATCACATAAAAATTACACTTATCAATTATATCTTTGAATTTGTTCAAAAACATGACTCGGTTAGAAACATGAGTAGATAATGTTTTAAATGATTTATGAATATCCATAGAATGATTTTTACAAAAAAACATAACATCATTATCCCTGATTTGACTATCAACTTGGATTAACCACTTTTCCTTCTAATTATAAGATAAAATTTTGCATTTTATTTTTTAAAATATTACATGTTAGCCTCATTATTAGTTAATGAATTAGTCAAAACACTTCAAGAATATTATATTTCATTAATTCTAATTTGGATTATTTTCAAACAAACATACAGGTTTTATAGATAATGAATCAAATCACATAACCTACTCATGTTTTGGAAAATATTATCAAGAACTTTTTTTTAATTATTCAAGCAAAGAATAATTAATTTGAAAACCCGTGAAAGAATTTAAAATGGAATAAACAATATATGGTTTTTCTTTCATCCCAACTTTGAGTTTTCCTAAATTAGAATCGTTTTTCTTTTTTGATTCTTTAATAATATCCACTTACCCCTTTTCAGATTCCATATTTTCTTATAATTTAGTGTGGGGTTTTTCCTATTATTACTCTGACTTTGAGGGTGGATTTCCTTTTTCATTTAATGGTTATTTTTATTTTTGTGTTATTTATAGGTCTAGATCCTTATCATATAGAATATTTAACAATTATGATAATAATGATGATTCATATATAATATGATTTTCCGTAGCCTCTTCATCAGTTAATTTTTCCCCATCACATTATTCATTTTCATCCCCTTCTTCTTTATCTTCTTATTCTTACACCCTTTTATATTCCTAGAGATATTTTACTTACTCCATTGTAGTTTTGAGAAATCCTTTTACAAAATAGATAGAAACCAAAAGTTTTTCCTTTTGAAAACACTTATGTACTTTTAATGGGACCGAAATTGTGTCTTCATTAACTATTAATTTTCCAATTCACTTTTCATACATCGATGGATCTAGTGATGGAAGTACTGATGTTTCAAAAAATTCAAAACAAGAATTTAGAAAATTATGATTTGTATGAAGTTTTGTTTAATTATTATGTGTTGGCTATATGACTAAAAGAGAAGATACAAATAATATTTTATTCTCTAAATCAGTCTCTACATTCAAAATTAATATTTCAACAATGATTTCCTCTGATAATAAATTCTTAGGTTTCTTTATCTTTTACCATACTTTTAACTTGTTATATATTTAGATCATCATTAATTTGGTCTCAGCTATTTGAAGAACAAATTTTTGTTCACCGAGTTTCTTCTTATCCTTTAATTCCATGAAATGTTTGAACTATTTATCATTAATTTTGTTTTAATAAATTTTTACCTAGTGTAGAATATTTGATATTTATTTTCTTCCTAGAATCTTATTAATTCTTATAAGGCTTTTCCACAGATGAAAATTCATCTAATTTTTCAAGAAATAATATCAAATTTGAGTAAAATATTAACTTCATCCATTAAATTTTTTTTCACTAATAAAATAAATCCTTTCTCTCATTGGATAAGTATTAATTTCAATATTATGAACTAATATACAATTAACAAATGATTTATTTCTGAATTATGGAAACATCATTATCATTCATTTCATTGATATTTTCTTAATTTCATACACTATAATATACAAAGACCTTATTATGTTAATTTTCTTCACGTAAATCAAAAAAGATAAAAAAAATATCACTGGTACATTTAGGCTATCAGTATCACCTTTTCTTGGAATGAAATAACGTTAAATCTACAGTATGAAAACAATTCCTTCTAGTGAATGGTGTGAAATTATTCATACCTTCTTATATAAAAGAAACAATGATGCTTCATTTATCAATTTTACAAAGACTATATGTTTTTTTCAAATTTTGTGATGCAAGGTTAGGCTCACCATATATGAAACTATTAAAGGATCTACGACTTGTTGGTAAGAAATATTTTAATATGAAAAAAAGAGAAAAAACTATTAGTAATTATTTTATGAAAATTTTACAAAATTATAATTATATCTATCTATTTTCGGGTTATGTAGTCCAAACTATTTATTTTATATTTTTATACATAATTTCTCCCTTTTAGAAAATTAATTATATTCAAAATAATAGAATCATAATTTTTATACTATATTATCCAATCTATAATTTCTCATAAACATATCTATTCACATAATATTACTTAGTTTTTATCATACTATGACATATTCCAGTCTATCAGAAAAATCAAATAAATCAGTGTGATCATGAAAAATGGCGTTGATATTCAGTATATAAAAATTCTAAGATATATGATGGACACTGAGTTACCTAAATTTATATATGAATTAGAAACGTTATTTTTTATATTCTAGAAAATAATAAATAACATTGAATGAAACTCTTTTTAATATAATGATCGATATGTTTTCGAAGATTTTTTTTAGATAAAACATTGAACACATAAAGTTAATTTTTAATAACTTTTATCAATATAATATTAATTATGAAACATGTAGGTTTGAAAAATAAATTTAAAACCGAAATAAAATATACAGTAATATAGATAAAATAAATAAATGGATGAGTACAAAAAAATAATAGAAGATTACCATTTGGATCATAATTTTTTTTTTCTGTATGACTAAACTATTAATATTTGTTTCTATAAAAAAAATAATGATTTATTTTATAATAATAAAAACATTACAATATGTTTTATAAAATTTCATGAATCATAGAAAAAAAATTTTTAGGAAAAATGTTATAACAAATTTTGGTTCTGTAGAGTTTGGAAATATTATTTATTCCAAAAACATTTCTTTAGAAAAAAATTATTTAAATTTTTGTAATCAATAAAAATTACAACATATTGAGGCTATGTAAATATTAAAATAAAATATTAGTCTAATTACGTTATTATGAATAAAAAATTGGGAAAACCGAAGTCTTTAAGAAATAATATTGAATTTTAGAAAAATGAGAAACATTTATAAAATTAGAAACCAATGTACACACCCATTTAAAAGGAGTATATTTATATAAGGAGATTAGTCAAAAAGAATCAGATAAGTATAATAAATTTATTTTAATTATTCTTATATTACTGATTAATTTATAAAAATCATAATGAACTATGGGGTTTTATTCAAATATCAGAATGTTATTATGTTGTTCTGATGAATTTGGATATGATATCTCCTTTACCTGTGTGACCCCAAAGGAAATGGTTTATTATGCCAATGTGTTTGTAACATGATTGATTTGATAGACTTTTAATCTTTCCAATGGAACTTGTGTTTTCACAACATATTTGAAATTAGTGAAACTCATGCCCTTATTAGTGAGTATGTCTTGCAAACACAACACATGAGAAAATCAAATTCCAGCTATTACATATTCATCTTTATTAGTGGAAACAACTACTGCGTGTTGTTTCATACATTATGAAAAAACTAAATCTTACCCTAAAAGTGACATGTTTCAAATGTAGTTTCTTATCAATTCTATATCTACCAAAGTCAAAATCCGAACAACTTTTTAGTTCACAATCATTTCTATGAAAATAGAATAATCCAAAATCCATAGATTACATAATGTAATGAATTTTTTTCAAAATTTTAAAATGATACACTTTTGGAGTGGATTGATATTTATCAAATAAACCATATAAAAATATAAAATCCAAAAGAAAAGTTATTAAGTAATGTAAAGTTCCAATCATACATCTTCTTGATTTTTATAAATTGGTTTTCTTGTGTCCTCAAGATATGTCGTATTCATAATTACAATAGGAGTACTAATAAATTTAGTGTTTTCATACCCTAATTTCATAATAATATATTATATATACTTTTTTGATATATAAAACTACTTTTTTGTTTTTTTCTTAAATTTGAAAACAAAATAAGTATGGAAAATCTCCTATCATGCTCATTTAAAACTCAAATTTCATATGTTCTCAAAATGAATATGATAATGAATTTTTCATTGAACCAAATATAATTTCATCATCATATATATTTAAAATAATAATATTTTTAGTAACTTGTTTTATAAAAATATTTGTATTTGTTGATTACTTAAAAAAATTGTTTTTTTCAAAAAAAACAATTCATCCTATCATACATTTCTCTATAGGATTTTATAAGTCCATAAAAGTCATTGATATATTTAGAAACATTTCCTTTATTTTTTTATATTTTCAGAAATAAGTGGTTTTTATACATTGGCATCATCCTAAACATATCAATTTAAGAAACAATAGATCACATCCATTTGAAATAGTTCAATATTTATGAATGACACATATGATAAATGTTTATGAATGGATTTAATTATTGCTACTAAAAAATAGGTTCCTTCATAGTCTATTCCCTAATTGTAATTTTCACCCTTTGAAACAAGCTAGTATTTATTAATAACATTTATACCATTTTCTTTAATTTTATTCTAATAGTCCCATCTTAAGAAAATTATAGAAGTGTCTTAGGTCATCCATATAAATTCAAGATTCAATTATATGCAAAATCATTGAGTTCATCATGCATTGATTTTATCCAATATTCATCACCTAGAGCCTCATATGAGTTATTCAGTTTAAATTGAGATAAACAATCAGGATATGAAATTTTATTTCTCAATGAACTTATATTCCAAAAAAGTAGATCTACATCACTAATGATATTATCACATGGATGATTCTTAGGATATTGTTGTTTAGTTGGGATTTAAAATGTTTTTTCTTCAATAATTGGTTGGAAATATTCATGAGGGGAAAATTTATAAACATTTGCTGAGTTATTTCCTTATTATAAGAACATTCTAATAGCTGTTGAAAATCAATTTAAAAAAACATATCTAGTATTAGTTTGAGGTTGTTTGAAAATAAAAGGACAAGTTTCATTAAATTTAACATGTATTATTTAATTAGGAGTGCATTTATTATAATTAAAACCCCTATAAAACTTACTAGTTATGGAATAACCTAAAATTATTACTTTATCATACTTTGGATCAAACATATATTAATTAACATTTAAATTCTTGAAGAATAGTAGCATCTAAAAACATTGAAATAAGAAGAATTTGGTTTTATTCACATTAAAGACTCATATGGAGTATTATTAATAAAAGGAAAAATCAAAACTCAATTTACAGTAAAAAGGTATGTAATAAATGATTCATCCCTAAAATGATTACCAATTGATTATTCACTCATTGTGGTCCTGGTTAAATCTAAAATAATTTTATTTATTCTTTGATCATAACCATTTTTATGTTGAATTCTAGATGTGAAAAAAGATATGAATAATACCAATATTACAAAAAAATGTTTCAAAAAAATAATTTAAAAATTTTACATCTTGAACACAGTTTATATTTATTTAGGAGAGATTTTTATCATTTTTATCACTAGAAAAAAATGTTTATAATAACTAAAGGCAGCAGATTTTATTACAAGAAAATATACCCATTTGTATCTAATGATACCATAAACAATAAAATATACATCCTATTTTACAAAGGTAATTCAAATTTAAATATGACTAAATATGTCCCAGTTACCTAACCAAAAAACATCAGCAGTTGTGAATTCACTAAAATATTTAAAAATGACATATGTTCCAAACCCAATTGACAAGGATTATAAATTTCAAAATAATCAATACTAAATTCCTATAAATCCTTAATAATACCTTTTATATTTAATATAGATAAATTTTAATGGTTACACTTCTCTATACTTCTATTCCAAAACCACAATTGATCAACCATTACACTAATAAAAGTCCATTCATTGTTTCTAAGATGAACATTGGTTAACATGTAAAACATCTCATGCTGAATATCAGAATGAATAAATTCATCTTCATCATTTTATAAAATACATTTTTCATTTATAAATTTTACAATACAAACTTCATCACATATTCGTATTACTCATATAATATTATTCTAATGTTATACAACGAAAATTTTAAATTAATGCCATTCAATGAAGAAAAATGTTACCTATAACATTAATCTCTTCTTGAGAATTATCACTAAATGTAGCTTTTTCACCATCTATATTTTTTATCATCATAAATACATCTTTATTATTATTTATATGTATGGATCAACCACTATCAATGTACAAAATATTTTTGTTGTAGGTACTTACAATATTTTTGTTGAAAATAACGAAATTAGTATCTTGGATCCCAAACCATCTTGGGTCTAGTATTATCAAAAAAAATCATGTATAGTGATAATTTTCAAATATTACTAGAATGAAATAATGCCATTTCAATTGAAAATAATGATTTCTGAAAACCTATTGATTGAACATTGTAATATAATATTTATTTTTCCAACATCCACCACATTAACACTTTGTTAAAATGAATCAATTTTAAAAAAATTAGTTGTTATCTATAATGGGTATTTTATAAGTAAAATATTTTCAAGGATCTCCTTAAGAGGTCTAATTTTCATTACGTATTATCATAGTTTCCCTTCCAGATGGTAAAAATAGATATTAGTTTCTTCCAAATTGAAATTTAATAAATTAGTTTTACATATAAATCATCATCCATAGTATTAGAAGTTTTGGAATTATATATTAAAAAAGTATTTTGTAAAATATTCTCTATATAAATATAATTATCATGTTATTTTGAAATATTTTATTTTTCAAAATTAGTTTTATTATTTTCTGTAGATAGTTAAAATATTTCATTTGTAAGTATTGTTATTCTTGAGTTTACCATCAAAAGTTTTTTTTAATAATTTTCAATTTTTTCAAAATTTAAACATCTCAATTCGTAAAAAATTAGTAATCCAAGATACATCCTCAAACCTATATAGATTATTTTCTTTTTCATTTGAGGAATATTATTCATCAAATGATCTTTAATTATTCTCATTATTGACATCAATAGTTTTAGTATTTAAAAAGTATATTTGTTTGGGATTCATAAGACCTTACCTTTTCTAGTTGACATTTTTTACAATTAGTATCTCAAAAATAATTTCCAATATTACTCTTTATTTAATGTCCATTATCCAATGAATTATATGAGGAACAATCTTCACCATTGGAACTCCTAGTATCAGAAGCGTCTAAAACCTTATTTCCCTTCTTCTTTAAATTTTCTTTTCATTTGTATCAGTTCTTCATTTTTTTCATTTCCTTTTATTGGAGATTAAAAATATGTTTTAATTGTGTCATATATTTTTAAATACATAAAATATTACTTTAGAAGAATATTTGTTTTCATTATTATATTTATTAGTTTTTTATATATATTAAAATACCTTCAATCCATTATTTTATTCATCCTTATAACTATATTTTTAAACTCATTTTCATATTGTAATTAATTACTATATTTCTATTCAACATCATCTTTCTTATTATTTTTATATTTCATTGAATTTAAATGGTTTGAGATTTAGTAAAAACATTATATGTTGTTTCAAAAGAAACACCACCATTATTCAATTTCATTTGATCATCATCTCCTATAATTATTCCCTCGTATTTCATTATAGTTCCAATATGATCATCATGTTTTAGATTTTTAAACGTCCTTGTATCATCAAAGGATATCCTTTTGGACTCCCACTCATTAAGAATTATTTTTGTAATCTTTTTAACCAAGATTAATTCTATAAGATTCTTACCACCAAGAGAATGTAAACTATTCCCAACATTCATAAATAATTAATTCATTTTTGCAATAAATTCTCAAGGAAGGATGTTACTATCATGAAAACCTACTCTCATTATAGATATTATAGTCTCAATAATATTAGAAGTTCTAATGTGAGTGATTTATAGAATTTTCATATGCAATTTTTTTCATCACATAAATTTTTTTTTTTTACATATTTCATTTTAGAGAACATAAAAGAGTATGCATTACCCAATTATGCAATTTATACTTTGTTTATGAGTAAAGGTACTGAATTCCTTCTAAATAATATTTTAATCAATAGTTAATATTACAAAGTTATAAACTCCATGACTGATATATAAATCCATCATTATATATCTACAGTTTTCATAATAATCACCATCAAAGATAGCTGGTCGAATATAATATAGATTTCAATGGGTTTCAACATTTCACCTTACAATATTATAAATAATAGATAATATTATCTATAACGACACATAAATGTAATAAAAAATAAAAAAACTGTTTATAAAACATGCAATATGTAATGAATGTAAATAAATAGAATGTATTCTATAGAATCTACTATAATACCAATTTTTAGATCATAAAAATTTATTAACGATAGAAGATTGGGGTAAATTGTAGTATATTTATTAATATAAATAAAAATATAATTCCTCCTATGTAGAAAATTGATCAAATTCACATATAATTCTATGATCATAGAGTTAGAATCAGAACCAGAATGAATCTAATTATATTATAGTGTAATTAGTATCAGAGTCACACTAATAAACACTTTTTATAAAGGTTATCATAGAACTAACTTTCTAAATACATTCACATTGGAATTAAAAACATTTATAAATAGGAAATAAAATTAATTATAGAAGTAAGAATGACATAAAATATTAATATAAATGAAATTAAACATTAAAATTAGATTTATTCTATCTAGAAACCCCGAATGAAACTATCTACTATTTTACGCCTACTATACAGTTTTTCTTTGCATACCAGGAAATGCCTTAATATGATGAATTGTATGGATCTATGTTCTCATCCCTGATATCCATCAATATGATGATCAGCATTTATCATGCAAGCCTCAGAATCCATCATTTTAATAGATTTAATTCTCAATACTCTTATATGTATAATCACTCAATCAGTACCATGATGGGATAATGGATATAAAAAAAATTATCTAATGAATATCAAATAATTTAATGGAGTCCATATAGCTTCAACTGTATAAATTATTATAATTACCAGAAATGAGGAGTTCATGTAGAACAATTTTTAGATGATTTAATTGTGAATGCATCAGTTCCCAACTCTTAAAATTACATTCTATTTATAGGTGATCCTCCAATGGTCATTTTTCATAGTTTGATACAACGACCGTTGACTACTTTCACATTAAATATCATAATGTTTTTGATTAAATGGATGTCCCACATAATTTTTTATCACAATCAAAATTCTATTTAATTTTCTGCCAAATAGAAGGAAAAAACGATACACTCTTATTATCAACATTATATATTCTGATGTATTTCCAAACTTTTTTCTGTCCAATAAAATTAATAAGGGTTAGACTGATGTATCTGTACCATGGTCATTATGATGGTTATGACTTTGGTTAGTATTATTGATAGGAAATAATCAATTTACCTTTTAGAACCTATGTTGGTATGATGTACTAAACACACACATAGTGTGATGGATCATATTGAGTAATAGAATTATATATTAAAATTAATTAGATCTATTTCAACAAATAGTTTAAAATAATTTTTTCTAAAAAATTTATCTAAAACACATGGGAAATATAAACTTCGTAAACATGGTTTTAAGAAATTGTTTTTGATTTCCAAAACTATAGAAAGGAAAAGTGGAAATTAAAAATTTATACTTAACAAGGATATAAAATTTAACAAAATTAAAAACATGCGGTATTATTTCCATCAAAATATTTCTCAAAACCATATTTTAGAAATAAAATAATTAAATTAAAAAAATAACACAATATAATGAATGAATATCCTCAAATGTAAAAATCATATGAAAAGGTATAATATAATTAAAAAAGATAACAAAAATGGTTAAATTAATCCAGCATGTAGAAAAAAGGTTCTTATGGAAAACATTTAGTGGGAATCCACTAAATAGAATCCAAAATAGATGTGTTAGTTTCATGGGAAACACATTAGGTCCAAACATTATATGATCATAGAAATATTGAAGTGGATATGAAATCAATATTAGATTATATTCCCAAAAGATTCATGTCATTTTTAATCATTCATTATCTTATGGGGTTACTATTCCATGTTGTCTTTCCCAGTATAATCAATGCTCTCCTATCTTGATTAACTATGATAGTCCAATTGTACACTTCCCTAAAAATAAAAAAAAACTTATATGTGGGGTTACTATCCATTTATCTAACAAAGATTTTTTAGAATAAAATCAATCTCTGACATCATTTTTTTGGTTCCAAGGTCATAGTCAAATAAGAGGTTTGGAATCAAATAGTATATGAGAAACACATAAATCAATAAAAAACCCTAGAACATAAATCTCATCTCACCTCTATCACCATCTCAAGAAACAATTTTTTCACATTTCAATACAAGAATATGGTTTAAAAATTCAATTCATCCCACACTAAGAAAATCATAAATATATCCTAACAAAATGAGGATAACTGTTTTGGAAAAAATAATTAAGAATAAGTCTTTTTATAAGGTTGAAACCATGTTAGTAAAATAAACATGGAATACTATATTATAAACAACTTTGTAAATAAAAACTATTATCCATCACATTATAAATAAGTTCTCACCATCATGTAGTCATTTTAAATCCAAATATAATTTTTTATTTAAAATTAAATAATAAATTAAAAATATATCCATTAAAAATTAGAGCAATGACAAAATACTTCATCAAATTTAAAATGTTTCATAAAATTTAATCTTTGACCTAAATGGTACCATTTGGAATTTGTAGAAAATTATTCATGAAATAGGGATTTGAATCCTCAAAAACCCATCATTACATTCATTGATATTAGTGAAAAGTTTTTGATAGACCCATTATGGGTACCAAGATAAGTATAAATTTGACGGAAAATGAATTTTAGGAACATAATCATTTAAAAAATTATCAGATAAAAAAAATTTGTAGACTCATCTACCTTAATCAAAATATGTCATGCCACCTCTAATGATATTTTTTTGATTTGGCCTCAAGAGGAGCATCAAATTCCCTATACATAAAAAAATGGTTAAGAAAAACTCTTTACCTGAGGTTTTTCCACTACAACTCCATTATGAGATAAAGATGCATAATGTATCTGAGATGATGATAAAGAGGATAATTAATCCCAAACTACATATAACACCACATGAAAAAATATGTCATTGATTATCCATAGAGGAAGGAGAGAGAATAACCCCTTTGAATCTCTATATTGGGGCATGTGAATATGGGAAAATATGAGTTCATATAGACCTTAAATTGATCTCTGTAGAAATGTAAAATCATAAAAATAAAAATATAGTCTAAACAAAAAATTTAATTTTTCAATTGTTCAGGGTTTGAAGCCCCATCTTGGAACACATCAAGGATTAACCATAATTTTCATGTTGTGTTGAACATTTTATAGGAAGAAGAATTAAAACCGCACTCATGGTATGATATTTCTTCTTATTCAAGCCCCATTAAATGTCTCTATCTATTCTATCCCAATAATGCTTCAGTAATCACCAGTGACAGTGTGTCCAACCAAGTCAAATTAAAAAATTGCAAACCATCATTTTAAAATAAAATAATACACATCCCTTGAAAAATGTTATTCATCCGGACATCATGAAATCACCACATCATTTCATGATTTCCATTTTTACATCTAAATAATAAGATATATTTACCCTATGTTAAATAATAATTTATATATATATATATCATAATGTTTTTAATACCAAAGGCCATAATGGAACCATCCAATCCCATTATAAAATATTGAATGACATGATACTTTTGGTGTTCCATTGATGTAATGGTGACTATGACATAGAATGTACACTAATATATAATGTCATATCTATCTTTTTATTCATGGAAACTCACCATGTAATGGTACCCCAAGTCCATGAAATGATTTTCAATATGGCCCATCTTATAATTCCCTCACACATCTAATTACACCATGATTCCTCGAGGAGAGGCGAAACATAATTTCAATATAAAATATAATATCCCACACAACACACATGACACCATGATGAATTTAAGAAATGGTGTGTTTTAATAACATCCAAACCTATGAAACATCGAAAAGAAAAAAATATCTTATAATTAAAAATATTCTATAATTTTACAATATTTTATAAAATAATAACATGGGGTATGAAAATTATCCCCAAAATAACCAATTTTACCACTATAAATTCATTTTAAAATTTGAAGGAACAAGACATCAAAAACATTTCACCTATATATATAAGATGTGGTGTATTTGGGTAAATGATAATGTGGATAATTGATGAATGATGATTATAAAATAATAATATTACATAAAATAAATTTAACAATAATTTCAATATCATCTAATATGTTTGATCATAATCTTAATCACCCTAATGGTTACAAATAAAAAAATATTTTAGAGACCATAAATAATACTCCCCATCATATTAAAATCATTATAAATGTTGAAAAATTAATAATCCACTCAATAAGAGGAGAATCAATAATAAACAAACGTCAGCATAAAATAAATAATAAGATAAAAACCCTCAAAAATTCATAAAAACCATCCATGAAATGAGATAAATATTACCAAAAGGTTATTAAATATAAATGAGTACCAAAATTAACATAAAAAATAATAAAAATCAATATGTTTCCCATAGTCTTGGGAAGGAAATGATACAACAATAAATAACATATCTCAATAAATTATAACAAGACATATCTTATAGAGTCATTAATGAAAGATATTGTAATGTATGACCCTACATTTGGAAAATTAAGCTAAGATAAAATCGATAGTACAAAAAAGGTTCCGACCTGAGAACATTCTAATTTAGTTAAGACACAAACCAGTCATTCATGTGAACACCCAATGCTTCCCATCATAATCTCATTAGTTCTAAACCTCATCACAAGTTTAGGATTGTTAATAATCATAAAAGTGCATAACCAACTACCAAGGCATGAACATTATCATAAAGAATAATAATTATATTGAGAAAACATAAGGGGATACCCAGATAAATTGTCAACATGGATGAAATAAATGGATAAATTTGATAAAATATTGAGTGTAAATCCTAAATAGTCTTTATCATTTCCATGTATATATAAATTACATATGAAACTCTATCTTATTGTAAAAAACATATGAAATATCTAAATGTATTCCAATTTCATCATAAATAAAATGTTATTACGGTTTTAAGGATAGAGAATTTATAATTATTATATTTCATGCACTATAGACTCAAACATTGTCACTAATCTTCCTAAGGAAAAATTATACTCTATAATGACTAACCCATAATATTTTAATTTTCAATATTGGGTAAATCTTTCTTAATTTGATTCAGTTCTACCATCTTAACCACATGAATATTTCCACTAACAACATCTATCTAAATGTAAATACAACTGATATAGGGTGTAGGGAAAGTGATTGAATAGTAAATTTTCATTATGAAAATCATTAATGAATAACTTCTGAGAAAATAATACTAATCTTATTAAAAAATTATACAATATCTGTCATCTATAATAATTAATGATTTTCTAGATAATTTATATTCTTATTTTTCTACTCTATCTTATCTGTTACATATTTTAGACCTCGATAACCTAAAATATTGGTGATATATGTTATATAATATCACCTTGATGAAATATATTTGTCCATACTAATATATTTAGATTATTCTTAAAGTAAAATTGAAGAATCAAACATAATGACTAAGACGAATCACATAGATAATCACCACTAAGGATTGAATTTTGGTATTATTTAAACACCATTCTATTATGTATACTTTAAATGACATATTACATGAACTCAATACATTCATTAATCGCAAAAATAAGTTGTCAAGATAAAATCTTATTTCCAAGAAATTATGAAAATTTGAAAATTTGTTCTTTTATTTCATATTATATGTATTTCTAGAATTCTGAAACTCTTTTTATAAATTCTAAAAAATATAAAAGTCATTCAAATACAATCCAATTCATTTAGAAATATAAATGAAGTCATTTTTTATATTTTAAATGAATAAAAATTTCATGATCTATATATGGGAATATAAAAAATTATAAATATTTTAGAAACCACAAATTTCCTTTGAAAATTAGAAGGCTAATAAACATCATTAATAATTTCATCAATTTATAATAATTAATAATATTTTATAATTAAATTAACCATTTTCTGAAAAAAATAACATTAAAATTTTATTTTACAGATAAACTATAAATATATGGTTTAAAATAAAAACATTTAATGAAACGGTATTTTTTTACAAACCAAGACATTCAAAAAAACCAGATGAAAATAATACACATCTAATAAAACATTCATTTATATATAATAATTAAAACCCACTTTGGAATCAATTAAGAATCAAAATACTATTAATCATAAAATATTGGATGGATGTGAAGTTGTGAGTGGTTTGGCTGATTGTGAAATGGCTATGAGGAAACCTCTAAGATGGTCTTAGAACTATGTATAGAAAATCCATTAGGTTTCCGTAGACATGTGAGATAATAATGAAGTTATGGTTAATTTTTACACCCATCCAAAAACTCAATGAAACACCTGAAGTATCTAACTTAAATTAAAGTTGTCCAAACATAATAATATAGTCAAAAGTTGAATCATAATTTAAGAATCAAATCTAAGCCGCCCCTTGAAACTAAAATTTCATCATGAAATATGGTTATCTAGAACATATTCACGACTTACCAAAAAATATCCAAAAATATATCTATAAACCACCATAACATCCCCAAATATGAACTGGTAACTATGAAACATTTTTTAATGAACTGACCTAGTTTTAACTCCCTCATCACATGGATCACTCTACAATAAGACACAATGAACATTCTTGATCACCACAAGATGGAGATTAGAACAGGGGAATAAAATAAAATCACTTTATAAAGGATTCATACTATAATAATTAAAAAATATAAGAATCTAAATGTAATATAAAATATTTTGTCTATTACTTGGACATCCTTTAATTTTAAATGTTAAAACAATGGAAGTTAAATAATCAAAACATTACATTATAAGAAAGTGATGTATTTAATAATGGAAACCAATATCACTATTATATGTATAACATTAAAACATAAATAAATCACATGAATCAAAATTGGAAATTAAAATATATAAAATAACACTTATTTAATAGGATAATACAAATTTTTCCTTAGATAAACCATAAAGTAAGAGCCCAATATACTACTAGACATCCCTAAGTGACACTCAGTCACTCACACGTCTACAAAGATGATCAAAAGTACACCCAAATGAAATACCAGATGTAAAAATAACCTAGAAACATGAATAAATGATCAGATCTAGATACAAATAAAAAATATTTTTATATAGGGTTTGATCTAAATATTACCAATATCATTTCACAAAATAATCTAAGAAACTAAATTAATTAATTATTGGTTAAATCAATTTTTTAAACCCATTTTAAAAATAATATTTTATAAATGAATAACATAAACAGAAAAACTATCATGCATACTCACCTTTTCCAAAAATATGTTAAACCCATTTTTATAAAACAAAGTTAGAGCATCACCTTATAATATAAATAAATTACAATTTCAATTAGAGGACCTAAAAATTTAATAAATAAAAATAAAAATATTTTCCATCTTTGAAAAACATTTAAAATAACACTTTATAAAAGGAGTTGAAAATTAATCTAAACTATAAAATTAAGATGACATATCAGGCAATGAGAATGTTCATATAATGATGTATAATGTACATGAACAAACTAAATAAAAATGGATTAAATTATTTTATATAAGTAAGCAAGGATGCATGTAAAAATTGGACTTGAAAACCCCTACGTAGAATCAAACATAATGAATAAACTACATGATTAATGTTATATATTAATTGAAACTATCAAATGGGACAATATGAATACCTATGTTGTGTTTTCAAATACTACTATTTATTGGCACGATATGATATCCCAATTGGAGAAATGTTTATGATTAGAATCCAGTGTCTAGTTAAATTTGTCCTCCAGATTTGAACCCATCGTGCAATTAACAACATCCCTACTAGGGATTTGATAAACACTAGTGGTCCCAATAAAATGGTAAAACAATGTTAGTATGGAATAAATCAAATCCCTCATAATGTTAATGATTTGATGAGGAAATTATAAATGTATGTTTGAGAATTTAATAATTATATAACAATAATATAAGTTAATAATAAATATAGATAACATATAACATCTCAAATTCAAACCCCTCTCCTTAAATATCACCATTTTTCAATTTTTATATAAGAATACAATAAATACAATAAATTATTTCCATACATTGATAATTCAAAACAAGGAATAATTATATTGGTCCCATAAATATGGTAAGAATCATAATAACAAACTAATTTTTATTTTTTCAACCATACCTATAGATTCAATATATACATCCATGTTATAAATGACATTTAAAACCCACACAAGAATTTGTCACATAAAAAATTTCTCTCCACAAATATGAGTTAGTTAGCACAAAAATAAATTTTTAATTGAAAAAATGACTTAAAAAAGTATTATTCTTTATAAATAGAGACATGGATAGAAAACATCTACCAATTTCAAATTTCACTGAAAACATACCCTTTAAGATTTGGTAAAAACACTATGAATACATAAAATCATATTTTTTGAAGTAGGATTAGAAACCCATGAGAACCCTTTATTCCATTCCTATAAATCAGAAAAACATTTTATAAACCCATTAGGTGGATTACATATTGGTATAAATTTACATTTAAACTAATTAAAATAATCCAAATATTTTGTGATTTTTTAGATAAAAAATATCTATAAACACCTTCAACATAAAAAAATAATGCCACATCCAATAAAATATTTAAAATAGATTTTATGAATATATTAATAAGTTATAGACATCAAAAATAACTTGTTTAAAGAAACCATCTACATTGGGTTCAAGCATAGTGGCATGATTGAGAGTGGTAGATGAAGAAACTATATTGGATAAAAAGGAGTGAAATCATGAACTGATATTCAAGAACACCTATTGAGATCTAAGAGGAAAAAAATTATCCATTGGGAAAGGATAATGTGTTTCATCTTTGAATATCATATTGGAGTTGTCTGAATTAGGAAAAATAGAAGTCCAAATAAAAATTAAGTTGTCAGGGGTAGAAAGGTAAAATAATAATAAATTAAAATTTTGAGTAGAACACCTCACAATGTGGTTTTTTTCATAACATTACACTACTACCATGTACCCATCACGGTGTGACAATCCTAGACATAGTATGATCTACCCCTTTTATGAATCATTAAAAACATATCTCTCACTTTAAGGAAGAACCTTCCTATATAGTCCCATGGTGTGGCCAAGCCCATGGATCCCCCATCACAACACTATGATCACTATTCTTATCATGGAAAAAGACCAATAATTACATAATAAAAAACCAAATATAAGAATACAATATTATTCATCACCTAAAAGACATTATGCATAATCAAAACCTGACATCCCCTCCTCAAAAAATTACATCCCTTTTCCTCATTATTGAAAATTCATGGATCTCCTAGTGATAATATATATATATATATATCATTATTTTGGATTCCCCTAGGCCATGATGATACCCACCACTCCCTGTGAAAAATAAACAATGTTATCAATAATAATATACTCGGAATTCCCTTATGTAAGGATTACTTTTGTACCAAGAGTGCCCTTATGAATACACACATAGTCATCATTTGAAAAACAGAAACCAAATGTGTTGATGTACACTATAGACATAGTGTGATCCTTGGTCATCCATAAAAAATAATTCTCCCACCTAAATCATCACACCTTGATTCCTAGAGACCATAACTCAACTGACTATCATCCCAAGAATATAACATTAAATACAACTATCATAAATCAATGATTCCATTGGGATATAAATTTTACTACATATATCCAAATTTATAGAATTCCTGAAAACACATAATATACCATGAAATTTTTAAATATTACACAATATCAAATTATTATATAGAAATGACTTGGGGGTGTCACTATTCTCACCCAATAAAACCTTTTACCTAAAAAATGTGAAATAAAAACTAAAAGTTCAATGATTATAAACTCTATATAAAAATATTAATGAGTTGGTAGGTTTGGGGAAATTGAAAGAGTTATAATGATGATTTATCATTGTAAAATAAACAAATTCCTCAAAATAAATGAAAACAATACCCAAATAATATATAACATCCCAAAATGAAATTTTTTAAACCCTATGATATATGATTCAATATGATTTTAGATTACATTAATAAATTTTACAACCATTTATAAATCATCTAAAATATTAATACTAACAATGTACACTCTGAAAAGAGTAAAATTACTAAAGATAATCATGAATGCACAAAAGACCAATTTAGATAACTATACTCCATTGATATGAAAAATTTTTCTGTGAAAATAGATTAGAATTAAAAAATGAAAAATACAACAAACAAATGTGAATATAGTCATAAAAATCATCAGAAAATCCATTAACATATCATTAAATTTTAATGTAAAGGATACTATAATCCATAACATGCCTCGGTAGAGAAAATCATTGGACCCCACCTCTGGTAAATGATAAAAGAGAATGCAACCTTATAACTCAGTAATATAACATATTCCCATATAGAATATAAAGGTATAAATAGGTAAAAAATCATATATAAATATATGATTTGGTATCACTAATGCTAGTTACACAAGAACACGCCTATGGACTCCCAAAAATTAGCTCATTAAAATTAAAACAACATCACAATGTTATTGTTATAAATAGGCCTAAAATGTCATAATCAACCACTAAGGCAAGTTATAAACCTTAAATTTCTGAGGTATCATATAGAAATATTTATTAATAACCCAAAAAATAAATATGCATCATGTAAAGCGGTCAAAACACTCTAAATGAAAAGATAATATATCCCAAATAATCACCATCATTCCCAACTGAATATATTTTACCCCAAATAGAATTTTTTATAATACCACTTGTTAAATATCTAAGGAGTACCTAATGATCCAATAAAAGATAAATTCATTGGGATTTTTTAGAAAGGTTGACAAAAATTACATGGTTTCACACATTAGGAAAAAATATATCTTCTTCGGAAAAAGAACAATAGATATATGAGATGATAAGATGTTAGCAATTCAACATTTAAGATAGGGTTCATCTGGCCATGTATGTGTTAATTATATTATCATGTCACCTTTATCCATTCACTTTTGTGAAGATGAGTCTAATTTAAACAATATTTTATCTACGGTATGATCAAATACAACTCTATATGAAACAATATTTCCAAAATTCATTAAAAAGTATATTTGTTGAAAAATAGTAAGTTTATGAATCAACCGCTCAATAAATATTATCTACAATAATTCATACATTTATATAGAAATCAAGTTTTCCTAAATAATCTATGTTCTTTCCATCACCATAAATATAATAAGATCTAAAAAATGGAGATGATTCTTGAATTCCTAGAGAACTAATGGATTTGTACATTGAAATATATTCATATTTAGAGAAAACAGACAACTAAAAAATCATACTTGTGTAATTAGAGAAATTTAGAAGGGGATTATATCTGTAGATATATTATCTATATATTATTGATACATTTCTAGGAATAATACTCTTAATAAAATAAAAATTGAACCTTATCAATTAATAAAACACAATTCTAGATCCAAAAATCCCATTATAAACTAATGGATTATATGAAAAGAATATTTCACTAAAAAAATCACAATGTTAAAATGGATTCAATTTTCTTAAATCATTATATATTTTAAATTTTTTTAAAACAAAATTTATAAAATTCATTGTACAAAAATAAATAGCCTCTTGAAAACACAATACATGATTTATTAGATTTAATAATATTATTTTACTGGATAAGAATAAAGAAAACTACAATGTCCCAACTAGGTACCCTAAAACATTACATCATGATTTAAACCTGCAAATTCAATACTAAATAATAATACCAATCAACATCATAATGTTTCACTTCTATTTTTTTAAAATTTCATAGAGAATCATCTTCATTTAAATTCACTACTTGTAATGAAAAATTATTTACAAAATAAGTTGTTATGAATAGTTTTAAAATCCAAAAAAATCATGAAACATCCTTTTTATTAAAAATTAGTTATTAAAACATTTACTGAAATGATATCCATACTTTAAAAAACTCTTCATGGTCCATCTCCAATAAAACAGAACCATCTAAGGTAAAATTAAGAATCAAAATAGGATTAAATGGAAAATGTAGGAGGGATATATGGCTATATATGATTTGGAAAGCAGTTTTGCATCCATGAAGATGACTCTTAGAGGTTTCTCGAATGATGTTTATGGGATGAACCAATCATTAATGATCTTGTGAACAAACCATGATTCAATTTGTCCTTTTTACCTTAACCCCAATAAAAGATGAAACATCAACTGTATCATATATAAATAAATGGGTATTAAACATAAAGAAATATTAAAAAATTAAATTTATATTCAATGCTGGTATATGGAGTACCCATTATAACTCCTGTTCCTTCATAAAGAATGGATATCAAGCACCAACTCATGATGTACCTCCAAAGAATATATAAAGTTATCTCTATAAATTCATAACAAAATCAAAAAATAATAGGTAAACTCAATATTATTTTTTAACAAACAACATTAGGTTAACCATAAACGTTTCTTGAAAATATCCAGTATAAGTCATGATGTGCATTTCTGATCACAATTGGTTAATGAAAGTAACTATGTTATAAAAAATAATCATATAAGAAAAATTTTATAATCAAATATTAAATAAACAAGTTGTTTCATCTATTTAAAAAATAACATGGTGAGTCCTAAAATTAGACATCCATTTATTTGAAATATATATTGAAAAATAGGAATAAAACAAGAAAAAACATTAAGAAAAAATCCAAATGGTATATAATATGTTATGGTGAGAAATCTCAATTTTAAATATACAACATCAAATGATTAATGTATTTGTGAATAAAAACATGAATTATTTATAGATAAAATAACACTATTGGAATTTAAAGATTCATGTGTCTCCCAAATATACTTTTAAAACAAATTTAATATACCACCATACATCACTATTTGTCCTTTATAGACACAACACAACAATAAAATCCATAGAAAGCACCTTATATTTCATTCAAAAGGGAATTATAACTAGGTCACCTGAGGTGGCCTTAATAGAAATATAGAAATGAAAAAATAAGTAAATTGGGTGTTATATAATTAATCATTAAATGGCTTCAAAAAACCCAATGTATTTCGTTATTTTTAAACATAAAATAAATACATATTTAAACATTATTTATATAAAATTATTTTCCAAATGGAAATAATAAATTAAAAAAATAGCAATAATATGGTCTTATTAAAAAAAATTGGTAAATATATTTTTATAAAATAAATGACAGAACAAACCGTATAATGAAAATAAATTAAAATATCAGTGGGAGGCCTTCCACATATATGAAGTAAAAACCGAACCATTTTCTACCTTTTGAAAATTATCACTAAATATACCATTTATATTTGAGTAAAATATTAAACAATATAATAAAAAAATAAAATCATTATATGGGAAAATCCATATCCATAAAAATACTATAAGGAACCAAAACAGTGTAAATAAATCCCAAAATCCAGGATAATAATGTGGTTATAAAAGAAAAAAATAGTAGTAATCTGTCTGGTTGATCCAAAAATTGAGGAAAATGTGTTATGTGAAGCTCACAAGGACATAATGTGTGATTGTCTCAGATATAATCACGTGAAACCAAATACTGTACTATTTTGTGATCTAAATAATTAAAATATTATAGTGTACTATAACAGACTCACTAGTGATCTATTATTAGTTTAATCACATAGTTTAATCAAGGAATTTCTCCTAATTAGGACACATAGTGAAATAAAGAACACCAATTTTCATAAAAAACCTACAGTAGAGGTTATTATCCAATACTCAAAATGTCAAGACCCGTCCTCGGGGCCCGTGTCGTGACTACCCCAAGCCCGCCTTCCATAGGCTAGGGGCTGGCGACTAGCACCAAGGCGTAAATCCCAGAAAATGGGAAGGCATTGCCTTTGAAAAGTAAACAAGCACCACAGAGTAAGCAAGCGGAAAAGTAAACACTAAGTAAAAACTGTAACAAGCTGTGCTGAAAGTAAAGGGGCCGGAAATACAAGCCCAACTGTAAAGTACAACTGAAAGGGGAAAACAGCAACTGAAAAGAAAATCCACAGAGCCGAGCCATCTTCTGGAAGTCCAACCTGAAGGGTGGGTACAGATAGCCTCACTGCTCCTCGGTCCACCTGACTGCTCCGAGTACATCCCACCCAGTGGTCCACCTCCAGGTACCATCTTGATCCGCAAGCCTCCACCAAGATTCCGCTGCGCTGTCCATCGTCTGCAACCAACACAATGAAGTGCGGGCATAGCCCGTGCAGGGGTGAGTATAAGCTACTCAGTAGGGACCCCGAGACCCCCTAAGGTCTCCCGAAATCCACAAAGGATAAACAAAAAGGAAAGATACAATCACGAAGTATCGATCGACACTGCTTAGGTATATGCCCATACATATACCTAAGTCATCAATTCCCGTTCGGCTCCAACATCCGAGCCCAAGCACAACCCAGTCCAAACAGGAAAGTGAAACGTATACCCACACAGGATAGCACAACACAATCCACGAAGGGGAGAGAAGTAATCCACATAGGATAGCTCAACATAATCCACAAAGGGGAGTAAACAGTAAATCCACACAGGATAGTTCAACACAATCCACAAAGGAGAGTAACACAAGATTCAGCTCACACAGGTATACTTCGTCGAAAAGGTGAAAGGGATGATCAGATATAGATAATGAATCATCTAAGCTGGGACCCACTTAGGAAACAAGACCAGCTGTCTTCATTGATTCATCTATGTTGGGACCCTCATAGGATACAAGACCAGCACTGAATCATCTAGGCTAGGACCCACATAGGATACAAGACCAGCACGGCTGGGACCCACATAGGATACAAGACCAGCACTCTTCATTGATTCACCTATGCTGGGACCCACATAGTATACAAGACCAGCACTGAATCATCTAAGCTGGGACCCACATAGGATACATGACCAGCACGGCTGGGACCCACATAGGATACATGACCAGCACGGCTGGGACCCACATAGGATACAAGACTAGCACTAAATCATCTATGCTGGGACCCACATAGGATAAAAGACCACTACTGCTGGGACCCACATAGGATACAAGACAAGCACTCTTCATTGATTCATCTATGTTGGGACCCACATAGGATACAAGACCAGCACAGCTGGGACCCACATAGGATACAAGACCAGCACAGCTGGGACCCACATAGGATACAAGACCAGCACTCTTCATCGTCGTAGTCCAATGAGGATCTCTGTACAATCGTCGTCGTTGAAGTCGCAACCAGCACTAGGGTTCCCGCACAGTGCAAGCTCGTTCGGGAGGGTCCGCTCCACGAGCCGAGAGGCTGATACATCAACTGACACAAAGTTCGAAGTTGATGTATCCAAAAGTTCCGTATCATCAACAGGAACTCAACGTCGCAGACGGCGCGTCAATCGGACGCCCGTTCTGAGAGATATTGGCTTTTTTGTACCAGGGGCCTGGTTGGTTTTTAAGGCAAAACCAACCCTACCGTACTCCACCTGCGTCCAAACCTCGGGCAGAGTATTCCAAAAGATCTGTCTCACTTAAAGGAATTTAACAAAGTCGACGGCACGTCAATCGGACGTCCGGAGCTCAAGATATGAGCGTTTTCGCTCCGAGGGCCCGGTTGGTTTCGTGTACGAACCAACCCGGCCGAACCCAAAGTATTCTGAAACCTTGAGTGCGATATACTGAAACTACCGTCTCGATCCAAGGATCGTGTTTCCACTGACGGCGCATCGTTCGGAGTCCCGTAGCTAATGTTACGGGAAAAATACCGAAAACGGTCCGAAGACGGGGGATCCAGGCCGACCCGGTCCGGCCAGGGTGCAGGGGGCTCGTTGCCCCCGCGTGTCAGCACCGCGGCCCCCGCGTGGGCCGCCCTAGTCAATGGACGTGGCATAAGCCGCATCCCGCGCGTGTGCACCGGACCCGCGCGGCCGTGGGTCCTCTGGCGCCGCCGCCGCCACGGCTTCAGCCGCAGCGGCCTTGTTTGGCGGCGCGCCGGGGCGCCACCGCCTCCGGCGGCATCTATGGGCCCCCGGAGGCGCTCCGGTGGTCCGATTCTGTTATCGTCTGCGCCGTTGCTCCTCCCGGGACCCGTTCTTCACTACGGAACTATCAAATTTCCTTTTCAGAACGTTCCGTCGTCGCCCATCAAATCCACACAACAACGAAGAACGGCGGAGGGTTTTCGGGCCGTGTTCGTTTGGCCTGCACCCTCCGCGTTAGGTGATAACAATTGGGAGGATTAAACAACGCATAGAAAACATAACTGAAACAATTTTAATGAATTAAAATTGTTTTTATCATCTGGGTAATCCACTTTGAACGGAAACATTCATGGAGTATAAAACATTTAAATAATCCCCTACCTCGTCAAGTCGTCGCAGGTGGGTTCATCAGGGGTTTGATCGTCGCGGAAGGAGGGGATCGTCGCATCGTCGCGGTATCCGGCGTTGCGCCGACGAACTCCGAGGTTCAAGAACAACAGATTTAATTAATAATAATTAAATCTGTGCGTTGTTAAAAACCAAAAAGAAATTTTAAAAGAAACCCGAAATCTCTCACTACAAACAGATGATTCGAGGATTTCATCGCCGAAGAACGTTGCGGGAGAGGAAACGTCGGCGTCGCGGTACATGGCGTCGCGTCGTCGATTTCTTCGGGTTCGGCGTTCTTCGTTGGAGGGCGGATTTCTTCGCGTTCTTCGCGTTCTTCGTGTTCTTCGTGAAGAAGGGTGAAGTCCCAAGAACTTCTGTCAAAACCTCTCAACGTGTCATCCTCCAAAAGTCGGTGTTGGTCTTATTTTATTATTACGCCAACGAACGAAAAAGATGTAAGTAACGACCCACTAATTCGTAGAATTAAATCAACGAAAAAAACTGCCCATTTAATTCACGAATAAAACCGCCCAATTAAATGGTGCGTTAAGAAATTGAGAAAATGCATCAGTTGACTTTCATAATGACGGGTTTTCGCGGGTTCGTTACTTAGCGGAAAAGAAATGACGGGGCTCGAGCGGGCCCCACCCCACAAATATCCAACCAAGAGGGTTGGATATTTTTGGATAGTACCCTATCTGTTTTAACTCAGCTTAAGCTGCTTTTAAGTGGCTTCAAGTGGCTTCCAAGTGGCTTAAGTGAAATAAAATAAAGCTTGTCGTACAATTATTTTCCTTCTTAACTTTAAGCCCGAAAATTAAAAAAACCCCACCTGAGCAAACGCAACTCCGTAAGAGGCGTTTCTAAGCAAGTACCAGCACTGTGATTCCATCGGTGCCCTTGGAATTCGATTCTGGGCACCGGTTCAAAAGTTAGAAAAACCCACTCATCCGTTCACTGAACGTACCCGAGCCAAACTTTGGAAAATGATTCTGGGCACACCGGGCCTCGGAATCAGGTGCCGTCAGAAGCTGTGTTATTGTAAAATTCCAAAGAAAATTAAGAAAAAAAAATTTCCTTTAAATTTATGGGTCTTTACACAAAAAATGATAGTATAACACCCCAGGTAAATAAAGAATGTTATATTTCATATTTATCCATATTTGTGAGTAAAATAGTAATATTACTATAAAGGGAACGATATCCTCGATGGCATACCCAATACGCAACAACGGGATTCTTTGAAATCTTACGATGAACTCTAATAATAAAATAATATTATTTTATATGGTAGTTAATGCCTAGCCATTGTATTTGTGTGAATGAATAGAAATAACTAAAATATGATTTTATATGTTTTTAAAATGTTTTAACATTTATCCAATAAAATATAAAGGCTTAAAATAAGAAAAGAATTCAATTTTAAGCATAAATACTCAAAAATTCACTAAAAGGTCGATTTATCGCCATTTGATGGTGAACCCTATTTAATATAGTATTGGTTACTCTTATAAATTTTATTGGACCAAATAAAACTCTTCTTTAGAATTGGGACATTAAAATTTACTTTGTGTATATTTTTGGTATATTTCCGATAAAGTTCATTTTTTTAATGAATAGTGAAAATGTTGCATTTTAATTCAAAACCCCATTTTAATATTTTTTATTTATATGGATAGATTATCTTTTTAATTGATATTAAATTGTATTTAGAATATATTTTTACCACTTAATCCAATGGTGGTCATTGGAATTAATTTTCACTTTAAAATTGCACATAAACTAGTGTCAATCTTTTAATAGATATTCTTTCTTAAAAACACGCTATTTGTTTTGACAGTGGGAATTAGTTATTAAATTAATTAATGAAACATATATGTTTTTAATTTTGTAAAATAGAAATCATTTATGAATTCGGAATATCAAATATATCATAGGGTGAATTTTTGGTATTTTTCTGAAAACCTTCAATTTTTTATGAATAGTGAAACCACTAAGTGGTAGTTAAAGAAACTGATTTTTCCATTAAATGAAACTTTACCACTTCTGTGATTTGATTTTTAAAAATCTGACGTACATGGTTGTCATTAGAAAGTAAAATTTTTTCAATGAGATTAAAATAATTTTTTGGTGAATAGTAACTTTTATGTTTTATTATTCACGATTAAAGGTAATTAGTTTAATTTAAGGTAATGATAATGTTATAATAATATGAAATGACCTTGACACATGACCTACCCTTATTGGATGATTAATGGCCTATCAAGAAAATCAATGGGTCATCTTGGGGACCCCATGGAGTCACTTTGGTTGGAAAATGACATTAATAACTTTTTATTTAAAGTTAAAATTAAAATGTCACTAACATGTATTGTTTTACTAAAACAATTTTTACATGGGGTACTACAAGTCATATTTTTTAAAATAAATATTCATTAGAAATCCAAAAATATTTTCTACATCACGGTTGTTTTTTTATAATTTTTAGACATTATAAAAATTAATTTATTTATGACACCGTGATGATGATGTGATGACATCATAAATGAAAGATTTAAATAAAATGAGAAGATAGGGTGAAATCAAAGTCTTACACTTGTCAAAAACCTATTGTACGGATGTATTTATAAACCTTATTACCTTATCCTTGAAATATATACTTTTGGGACCTTTAATATCAAAAAATAATTTTATAATAAAGTAATAGTTTATAACTTTCCAAGAGTGCCCATTCTCTTCTCTTATAAAAGGCCCCCACCTATACCACCTTACCCACACCTCTCAAGCCTTTGGATCGGCCAACCCCTTCCCATTTCATCTCTCCGCATCCCTCTATTAATCATTGAAGCCTCACCATTGTAAAAATTCTCTTCAAGAAACCCTTTTGGTTCAAACCAAGAGGAGTTACCTGATTTAAAGGTAATGACTTCACTTGTGTTCTTTTGTTTTATTTCTCTTCTCCAAACCCCTAAACTCATTTTATCCTTTATTTTGTAACAATACCAGTATCTTCAATATACTAGGATGTTTTTATGATAATTATTGGAGCTAAACTTACACACACCTCCGTCTAATGGTGAATGAACATATTATTTCTGTGGATGGCGAATTACTGCCTCACGAAACGATGATTGTTCTATCTTCTCCTACCACCTCTCATGGTGGAAATTATGATGGAACTATATTTATATGATATATATTATATTTAATTCCTCTCTATGCTTCTTTGTTTTATATTTAGAACATACATTTATGCTTTTCATGTTTTGCAAATGCGATAATTTCATACGAGGAAGTATGGACGACCACCCCCTCAAGTGATGTGAATCGTTCATACAAAACATGGAATGTATAAAGAATGATATTAATGAACATTTGTGACATATATAACATATATATAATACTTTAATTATAATATTTATATCTCTCATTTATTTTTAATTCCATTAATATGACAATGAAATGAAAGTAGCGTTCATGCGTATGTACGGCCTACCGTTTTCATGAACGGTGATTTTCATTTATTTTTATCTCAAAATGTTATGGAATAGTATTAAATGAATATATTCTGGATATATATGATATTTAAATCATTAAAACTATTCTGAAGATGATTTACTTATAACTACGTGGAAAATCATTTTCAAACTAGTTCATTTTTGACTCATGTACCAAACATCGACAAAAACGTCTGATATAAACTCACATTATTAACCAATTATTGTATCATTATAATATGTGATATGAAATGAATAATAATATTTAAAGGAGTTCCTTAAGAAATTATAAATTGACTAAAGTTTATTATTTAGGAATATAAAGAAACGAACAAGACAAGTCAGACATGCTGTAAGGGATCTGACCTCTCTCTTTCTTTTCAAGTACCCTCTTTTATGACATTTCATTTATGATCCATGTTCTTATGGTGGATGATGTTATTTTATATTAACCATACTATAATTTTTATTTTCATATGATGAGATACCCCATCTTACTCTCATCAATTCATTTTTAAAATTTTTAAGTGGCGCTGTAAGGCTGCCGAATTTTCGTAAGGGATCCTGCCTCTCCCTTTCTTTTTAAGTACTCCTTTTTATGTAACTTACTTTAAGATGATATTTCTTAAGTTTGGGGATGTTATTTCATATTCCTGTTGATGTAAATATTATTTTAATATGATGAGAGACCCTATTTGATCTCATAAATCCATTTTTGGAAGTTTTATGTGCTGCCATTAGGCTGCTGAATTTTCATAAGGGGATTTTCATCTCACATTTTATTCCCATGAGATTCATGCTACATTGGACACTATTTCCTTTTGTGTGGTATATGTACTGCTCATTATTTTAATATTTTTATAATATACTCTCATTAATGGGTATTTACATCTTCATTGCATGACTCTTCTTTAATGGGGTGTATGTTTCAAATGTTGCCCACATCGGTAAGGGAACCTTTCACACTCCTCTCTTTAAAGGACTTATTTTGTTATGTCTTTTAATTTATATCTTTTTGTGTTGGGATATGTTCTTATATATCCTTATTGATGTTAATTTTATGTCCAAGGGATGATATACCATTATCTCTCTCATCAACAAATTTTATGAATTTTAAAGTGACGTCGTTAGGCTGTCGAATTTTAGTAAGGGAACTTCATAACCCAATTTTGATTTCTTTGGGTTGAACATGTAGTTATTGAATATACCATCCTATGAATATGTGTGAATGAACTCTGTTTGTTCTACACATTATATCCACTTACATTGGTTGTATTTATATTTGTCACAGATAATTATGAGATTGCTTTATCCTTAATTTAAGGATACCTTCTTTATAAGGGATTTCATATCATCTTACATTTCTATTGGGACTTAATTGTTTTTATGCACCAATTCACTCTTATATGGTGTATATATTGTCCTTTGTAAAATTATATCATGAATCCCTTTATTCTCATGATATTATAAAATTCTAATTAAATGTTATTCCTCAATTATTGTATTCAAGTGTCTCTCATTTTTTTAAAAACCCTTTAACTAAAATATCATTTTAAATGTTTCGATGATTTATTCTTATAAATATTTCTCTTTAATATCCATGTTTTCAAAATGGTTTTGAGGATTTATTTATATGGATATTAATGGTATAAAAATTTAAAATCATCAAAGTGGTAAGAGACACTTTGATTCAAATATCTCTTTATTAAATGTTTTTAATATTTTTGATAATGTTTTTTAGAATGGTTTCATTATTTCAATATCATAAAATGTTATATTGTTATTGAAATGTGGGAATGTTATATTTCCTTTATTATTAAGTTATGTGATGTGATTATGTTATGATTCTTGGGAATTGTTTATGAATATGGGTGGTTACGTGATATACTAATGGTGGGTGAGCCTGATATATCTCTCCAATTCATTGGGTAACGTGAAGGGGTTAAACGCTAAGGTTTCTCCAAAGCAATTTAGGGAATATACTGTGATGGTATTCCAAAAATAACCATGAGGGTTACTCCCTACATAAGAATATTATGAATACCTCAAGTTGCCTTTATGTATTATGATTTATATTGAGTTATGCATAAATATTATGATTTCATGAGCTATGTTAAATTCCTAATGTTTTATGAGTAAAGTATGATTTCATTGATTCTTATGTATACATGGAATAATGTTTTCTTTCTGTATTTTTATAACCCTTACTGAGATTTTTATGCTCATCCCATGTTTTTGAAATGTTTTTCATAGGTCATAAAGTGGAATAGGGTTAAGGATGTGATCAAGGAAATGTCATGTTGTCTAAAACAAGAACTATACATGAATCTTTTGATCAAGAGTTTTTGTTTTGTGAAAAAAATGGAAACTGAGTAGATGTGTCTACTTTGTAATATTTGAGATGTAATAGTTTTTCCCTAATTCTCTAAAACTCTAAACTTGAAAATATCTTCAATGTGAATTATTAAATTTAATTAAAGATTATGTAATGTTTTAAGGCTGGGTACTTATAGATAGTATATATAAAACCATAAAATTGTGAGGTAGGTTCCCATGAGATAGTGAAATCTAAGGTAGATATCAAAATTCATCTAAAAAATTAATCACTAATATAACTTTTAAAATAAGACATATCTCACCCAAAGAACCATCAAAAGAAGAAACTTGTTTTTTACATTTCTATAAAATAATCCAATATTAATAAATAACTCAACCATATTTGAGAAAATACTGAATAAGGAATCATACCATCAAGCTAGTAATTTTGGGGAAAACATAATAAGAAAAAATAATTTATAATACAACAAAAAGTATAGTAAAACCAAAATGGAATATATTATTATAAACATCCATTTGATATCAAACAAGAATCCACCATATTAAAAAGATGGATTTCTCTTTAGGGAGTAAATTTAAAAATTTAATATCTCAATAATTGAAGGAAAAATCATAAAAAATGGGTTATATTCATTATAAATTGAAATAGAGTAACAATCATTCTTCTAATTTCAATTTTTACAAAAAAGGATCCCTTTTTGTACTCGATAAAAACATGTGGAATAAATAAAAAACTGTTTTAGGAATGAGGATCCAAACCCCAAAAAACCACAATTTTAAGCCTTCAATGTATGAATTTTTTTATAGACCTATCTTCGGTATAATATATAGAAATATGTTTTAGGGAAATGAATATAAGGGACATCATCATTTCATTATATTTTTAAATGAATATATAGAAAAAAATCATTTAATCTAAATATATATATTCTCATTTAATGAACAATGAAATATAGGGTGTCAAGGGGATCTTCACATGACCTAGAAAATAAAATCAAAAGGATATGATAATACATTATCCTATACTTTTACCTCTATAGCTTTACGAAGAGAGAAATCTAATAAAATATATGACAATGATGAGAATTATATAAATAGACCAAATTTATGTAAATATTATTTAAATTAAAAAATAGGCCAAGAATCCATGAAGTAAGGAGAGAGAGTCCCCCATTGTATCTCTTATATGGGGAATATAAATGATAGAAATGTGAAGACCAATTTTAATTATGATCAATCAGTGTATAAATGGAAAATTATAAAAATATTAAATCCATATAGAAAACCTTCCAGTGTATCCATATAGTTCATTGGGTGATTTCCCTAAAAAACATATCATGGTGCGAAATTAATTCCTCTTATTTTCCCATGGTGTGATCTTTACCCTCAAAACCCCATCATGGTGAAATTTTTATCCATGTTTCTGTTGAAAAATAAAATAAATTAAAAAACATGAAAACCATATTTCAAAATGAATCCTTACACAACACCTTAAAAACAGAACACATTGATAATATGTGAAATCCCCTTATAATGGACTCTCTAGAGGGGTTAATAATCCTAGTAACACTGAGTATATTATCTGGAAGTGTAAACAACTGTTGGGTACCCTCACCAAAATTATACACACTTGGCTGGAGGAGAACATTGTAGAAGACTTTTTGGAATCCAGGGCCCCCTCGATCCAAATTATTTAATACTTCCCCAAATTGGGTTTCTTTCTGAGTGTGTTAGTCAATTTTGTGGTTAATGACGCTTTGGACCCCCATTATTTTAGGCCCCTATGATGTATCTCTTGCAGTTATGGTTTGAAAAAATAGATAAAAATGATAGTTTTTAGTTATTCAGGTACCTCATTACATGAAAGTGACTAATATACAATGAGTACCATTAGGAATATAGACATAACCATCAATCTACTCGCAAATTCTCACTCTATTGTGTCACACTTAGGCCATAATGTGGTATTTTACTAACTTTAATTAAATATTTACTATAATATCCAATTTGTTGCAATAATCCAATACCACAACTGGAACTATAATCATCCAAATACAAAACTACTCACAAAATAAATATCTTTAAATAATTAATTTTGTCATTAACATGAACTAAAGTTAGAAAAAACAATAAAAAGATATAAAAAATTAATAACAACCAAAATATTTAATAGATTCTATATTTTTCTAATATATTACACAATGGTGAATTTGGGTGTATGAAATAAAATATATTACAAGTATTTATGTTTTAGTTACCATTTATACATAAAATGATTGCAACTATTATAACACCATTCAAAAATATTTTCATTTAATCCATATCATGAACATTCTATAATGAATAAATGTGTAAAAATATTTAATTATAACATTGAAATAAAATTTTTATATTTTCATTAAAAATATGTTATTATATCAATAAATATAATTTAATAATATTGGGGATGTGAATATAAATCAAAACCACAGAATAACATATTATATTGGTAAAATAACATCTTCTCATTACCACTTCTTTAATAATATTTTATTTATTATTATTGATGGCCCTATTCTATTAGACCTAAGATAAAAAATTATTGGATTAAATTATTTAATACAATGGAGAATAAATTTCAAAATATGTGTGCTTTTAATTGGATGGGGAATTGACCTTATAGATGAGTTTTAATGGTACATTTTAAATACCCACTTCTTAGAGGTTATGTAATACCATTTTATGATTATAAATATTCATTTAATAAAAAATTATTTTCATGATTTCCTAAATTATTGATATATATATTTTATTTTTATAATTTACACTCTAGTTTTTTTATATATGGTGCTTTCCTTCACATTCTATTTACGGATTTCTTTCACTATTCTCCAATTCAATTATTTTTATCATGAAATTAAAAATTAACCTCTAAATTATATGAAATTAATTTTCATTAATTTATTTTTTAAAGACTCGGAAATTTCAAGGAAATTTTTTTCATAATTTTCTTTAGAATTTTACAAGAACGCAGTTTCTAACGGCACCTGATTCCGAGGCCCGGTGTGCCCGGAATCATTTTCCAAAGTTTGGCTCGGGTACGTTCAGTGAATGGACGATCAGGTTTATCTAACTTTTGAACCGGTGCCTGGAATCGAATTCTGAGGGCACCGATGGAATCGCAGCGCCGGTTTTTTCTTAGAAACGCCTCTTTTGGAGTTGCGTTTGCTCGGTGGTGGTTTTTAATTTTCGGGCTTAAAGTTAAGAAATAAAATAATTATACGACAAACTTTATTTTATTTCACATAAGCCACTTGAAATCCACTTAAACTGAGTTGAAACAGATATGGTACTATCCAAAAATATCCTACCCTCTTGGTTGGATATTTGTGAGGTGGGGCCCACACGAGACCTGCCGTTTCTTTTCCGCTAAGTAACGCATCCGTGAAAACCCATCATTATGAAAGTTAACTGACGTGTTTTCTTAAATTCTTAATGCACCATTTAATTGGGCAGATTTATTCATGAATTAAATGGGCAGTTTCTTTCATTGAATTATTTCTACAAATTAATGGGTCGTTACTTACCTCTTTTTCGTTTGTTGGAATAATAATAAAATAATACCAATGCACGACTTCTGGAAAAAGGTTCGTTGAGAGGATTTGACAGAAACCAAGAGTTCATCATCCTCCTTCGCGAAGAACGCGAAGAACGCGAAGAACGAGAAGAACGTGAAGAACACGAAGAACGCTGGCCCCCGACGAAGAACGCTGAACCCGCGGAAATCGACGATGCGATGTCGTGTGCCGCAAAGCCGATGTTTCCTCTCCCGCGACGTTCTTCTGCGGCGTTCCTTCCTCCGCGACGAAATCTTCGATCTTCTGTTTGAGGTAAGAGACCTCGGTTTTCTTTTTTATAAACTTCTTTGTGGTTTAAAACAACTCACGGATTTAATTATTAAAAATGAAATCTGTTGTTTCTTGGACCTCGGAGTTCGTCGACGCAACGCTGGATACCGCGACGACGCGACGATCGCCTCCTTCCGTGGCGACCAATTCTGCGAAGAACGCGCGGGCGGCAACTTGACGAGGTAGGGGTTTATTTTAAATGTTTTATACTTCGTGAATGTTTCCGTTCAAAGTGGAGAACCCAAATGATAAAAACAATTGTAATTCATTAAAATTGTTTTAGTTATGTTTTCTATGCGTTGTTTAATCCTCCAAATTGTTATCGCTTAACGCGGAGGGTGGTGCCAAACGAACACGGCCCGACAACCCTCAGTCGTTCTTCGTTGTTGTGCGGATTTGACGGGCGACGACGGAACATGCTACAAAGGAAATTTGATGGTTTCGCAGTGAAGAACAGGTCCCGGGAGGAGCAGTGGCGCAGATGGGAACGAAATCGGACCACCGGAGCGACTCTGGTGGCCCGCCCGCAGAAGCCGCCGGCGGCGCGGGTCGCCTGCGCGGGGGCGCCCCGGCGCGCCGCCGGACAAGGCCACCGCAACTGAAGTCCTGGCCGCGGCGGCGCCACTGGACACGCGGCCGTGTGGGTCCGGTGCACACATGCGGGACGCGACTTATGCCTCGTCCGTTGACCAGGGCGGCCCCCCGCGGGGGCCGCGGTGCTGACACGCGGGGGGAGCGAGCCCCCCACGCTGCTCGGCCGCTCGGCCGAGCCGAGCCGGACCGGCCGGCCGGTCTGGGCCATGCCCTGGCCGGACCGGACCGGGTCCAGCTGGGTTGGACCAGGTCGGGTCGACCCGGTTCGGCCGACCTAGGGGGGGTTGGGCCGGGTCGGCCCGGGCCCGGACCCCCCGTCTTCAGACCATTTTCGGTCTTTTTCCCGTAACATGAGATTCAGGCCTCCGAACGATGCATCGTCAGCGGAAAAGCGATCCTTGGATCGAGGCGGTCGTTTCGGTATATCGCACTCAAGTTTTCAGAATACTTTGGGTTCGGCCGGGTTGGTTCGTACACGAAACCAACCGGGCCCTCGGAGCGGAAACGCTCATATCTTGAGCAACGGACGTCCGATTGACGTGCCATCGGCTTTGGTGGATTCCTCTAAGTTAGATAGATCTTTTAGCTCACTCCGCCCGAGGTTTGGATGCAGGTGGAGTACGGTAGGGTTGGTTTTGCCTTAAAAACCAACCGGGCCCCTGGAACGAAAAAACCAATAACTCTCAGACTGGGCGTCCGATCGACGCGCCGTCTGCGACATTGAGTTCCTGTTGACGATACAGAACTTTTGGATACATCAACTCTGGACAATGTGACAGTTGATATATCAGCCTCTCGGCTCTTGGAGAGGACCCTCCCGAACGAGCTTGCTGTGTGCAGGAACCCTAGTATTGGCTGCGACTCCTACTGTGACGACGACGACTGTACAGAGATCCTCAGTGGGTTTGACGACGACGACTACAGCACTCAGCGATCCTACGGGGATCAGTGCTACAGATCCTATGTGGGCCCGATCCTGTGTGGTCCTTTACGGGGATTAGTACCTATTGATCCTCGTGGATCTGACAGCTGGTCTTGAATCCTATGTGGGTCCCAGCATAGACTATTCAACACTGGTCTTGTATCCTATGTGGGTCCTAGTATAGATGAATCAATGAGGACAGCTGGTCTTGTATCCTATGTGGGTCCTAGCTGTGCTGGTCTTGTATCCTATCTGGGTCCCAGTATAGATGAATCAATGAAGACAACTGGTCTGGTATCCTATGTGGGTCCCAGCTTAGATGATTCAAAACTTGTCTTGTATCCTATGTGGGTCCCATTATAGATGAATCAATGAAGATAGCTTGTCTTGTATCCTATGTGGGTCCCAGGTGTGCTGGTCTTGTATCCTATGTGGGTCCCAGTATAGATGAATCAATGAAGACAGCTGGTCTTGTATCTTATGTGGGTCCCAGCTTTGTTGGTCTTGTATCCTATGTGGGTCCCAGATTAGATGATTCAGTGAAGACAGTTGGTCTTGCATCCTCAGTGAGTCCCAGCTTAGATGATTCAGTGTCTTTATCTGATCATTCCATTCACCCTTTTGACGAAGTATACCTATGTGAGCTGAATCCTGTGTTACTCTCCTTTGTGGATTGTGTTGAGCTATCCTGTGTGGATTTACTGTTTTACTCTCCTTTGTTGATTGTGTTGAGCTATCCTGTGTGGATTTACTGTTTTACTCTCCTTTGTGGATTGTGTTGAGCTATCCTGTGTTGATTTACTGTTTTACTCTCCTTTGTGGATTGTGTTGAGCTATCCTATATGGATTACTTTTACTCTCCTTTTTGGATTGTGTTGATCTATCCAATATGGATTACTTTTACTCTCATTTGTGGATTGTGTTGTGCTATCCTGTGTGGGTATACATTTTTCTTTCCTGTGTGGACTGGGTTGTGCTTGATCTCTGATGTTGGAGCCGAGCAGGAATTGATGACTTAGGTATATGTATGGGCATATACTTAAGCAGTGTTGGATGTTACTTCGTGATTGTATCTTTCCTTGTGGTTTATCATTTGTGGATTTCGGGTGACCTTCGGGGTCTCGGGGTCCAAACTGAGTATCTTATACTCACCCCTGCACGGGCTATGCCCGCACTTCATTGTGTTGGTTGCAGACAACGGACAGCGCTGATCGTGGTGGAGGCGTGCGGAGCAGGACGATACCTGGAGGTGGACCACTGGGCGGGACATACTCGGAGCGGATGGCTGGACCGAGGAGCTGTGGAGGCTATCTGTACCCACCCTTCAGGTGGGACCTTCATAGGACGGCTCGATGCTGCAGCTTTTCTTTTCAGTTGTTGTTTTCCCCTTTCAGTTGTACTTTACAGTTGGGCTTGTATTTCAGGCCCCTTTTACTTTCCGCACAGCTTTTTACAATTTTTACATAGTGTTTACTTTTCTGCTTTCTTACTCTGTGGTGCTTGTTTTCTTTACAAAGGAAATGCCTTCCCAGTTTAACGGGATTTACGCCTTGGTGCAAGTCGCCAGCCCCTGGACTATGGAAGGCGGGCTTGGGGTAGTCATGACACGGGCCCCGAGGATGGGTCGTGACAAATTGGTATCAGAGGTGGTCAGTTCTACTGCAGACTCTGATCTTTCTTCTATGTGAAGCAATAGTGTTTAGCGTATTGGGTGTGGTTGTCAGTCCAGGGAGTCCAGTGTTGGTGCGGCGGCTGACGTATCTATACACCAGGACCCTGACTTCTGATTTCCGACTTAATGCACGAAAAAATTGATTGCATGTGTGTTAAATTTTTCTTTGTGATTACTTGTGTCAGCTCACCAGGTATACAATTCTGACCGTGGTGCACCTTTTTCGTTTCAGGATGGCCCCACGACGGCAGCCAGCTAGGGTTCTAAGAGTGGAGCGTGATGACATCCCACCGAGCGACGAGGCCTCGGTGCAGGGCTCCTTGTCAGCAGAGGAACCGGCAGTACCTTTACCCGCCGAGCCACCGATGCTACCAGCCCCAGCCGCTGACGATGCACGTCGCCTTAGCGCACTGCACGAGTTTCAATGTAAGCGACCGCCCAGGTTCCGAGGAGAGATGGACCCCCAGACACCTGAGGACTGGCTGGAGGCAGTCGTACGAGTTTTCAGGCTAGTGAGGACACCAGCAGACCTCATGGTGATCCTCACTGTGAGCCTACTGCACGCAGCAGCGGGCCGATGGTGGAGCTTGATGCTTCAGGTGCACGGCGAGACATCTCTTCTCTGGACAGAATTTGAGAGCATCTTCCGCTCCATGTTCGTCCCAGCCACCCTCCGTGCGGTGCGCATTCAGGAGCTTCTTCAACTGCTTCAGGGTAGCTTGACATTGGCCCAGTACTCGGCGATATTTACTGATCTCTCGCGCTACTCCGCAGATATGGTACGAGACCCATTCTTCCGGGCCCGGTCCTTCGAGCAGGGACTGAGGCATGAGATCAGGGCTTCGATGATCTCCCTCAACATTCCAACACAGGAAGAGGTGTTGGATAGATCCCTTCTAGTGGAGAGTTTTCTCTCCGAGCAGGCTCCAGTGAGAGGGCCCTCCACAGGACGGCCTGTAGAAGGGTCTTCTGAAGTTGGCAGTAGACAGGTGACGCAGAGGTCCAAACGGGCCAGACCATCAGATGGGCAGTCACTGGATGAAGATTTGGTTGTGTGAGGCACACGAAGGAGAGACAGCTACACGAGGGGCAAGCATTTCTATTCTTGCAGCGGGCGAGGTCACATGGCTCAAGACTTCCCGACTCGTCTTACAGATGAACAGCAGGGGGTAGAGGGACCTCCCAGATAGAGGTTCGTCCACGGTGGTCCGCAGGGTGCAGGCGGACAAGGTAGAGGAGCTGGCCGAGTAGCAGATGGTGGGCGACACTTTGAGGTGTTGCCCCCACCACCACCAGGAGGTCCACCCCGACCACAGGGAGTTGGTGGACATGCGAGAGCTCAGCTTCAGGCAGCTGAGGCCTTCGATCATGGAGCTTTGGGAGCAGATTGACAGGAGTGGAACTAGTTGATACATCCTTTGTAATTCTAGTACCTTGTTGTTGTTTTTTAGTGTCTTTGTATTATGAGCTAAAATAGTAAAAGACGCTTACCTTTGTGATGTTTTTATTCCTGTCCTCTTTTGTATTGTTACTAAGAGGTTCCAGTTTAGACTGTTGACTTGACCCTCACTTGTGAGACATCTACTGGAGGAGACCCAGTTACCACACACTGATTCCGAAAGTGTGACTCAACCCTTGGATGCGAGAGTAACGGTTGGATATCTTGGTAGTATCGTCGAGGCCTTACGATGTCATCCTTGATATGGATTAGTACCATCCATGCCGGGATTGACTGTATTAGGAAAAAGAAAGTGGTTCATCTAGGGGATGAGACCAGATTTCTCTTATCAGCAAGGAAGAAATCATAGCAGCTCTTGTGGGAGCAGATGTGGTCTAGGCCACGATAGAGAAGGCCCAGGTCATCCAGGAGCGGATGAAGATAGCTCAGAGCCGACAGAAGTCTTTCGCTGACAGGAGGTGGAGGCCACTAGAGTTTGAGGATGGCGACCACGTCTTCATGTGGGTCTCACCCCGATGTGGATTACGGAGATTTGGCCGAGGTTCCAAGTTGTCTCCTGGAATCATCAGACCCTTCCAGTTCCTCAGAAGGATTGGCGAGGTGGCTTACCGCCTAGCTCTACTGCCATTGTATCCCTAGTTTGTGTTGAAGCTTTACGGGGACGTAAAGCCCTATGGTGGGAGTAATGTAAAGACCCGGAAATTTCAAGGGAATTTTTTCTTAATTTTCTTTGGAATTTTAAAAGAATGCAGTTTCTAACGGCACCTGATTCTGAGGCCCGGTGTGCCCGGAATCATTTTCTGAAGTTTGGCTCGGGTACGTTCAGTGAACGGATGAGCGGGTTTTTCTAGCTTTTGAACCGGTTCCCGGAATCGAATTCCGATGGCACCGATGGAATCACATCGCCGGTTTTTTCTTAGAAACGCCTCTTCCGAAGTTGTGTTTGCTCGGTGGTGGTTTTTAATTTTCTGTATTAAAGTTAAGAAATAAAATAATTGTACGACAAACTTTATTTTATTTCACATAAGCCACTTGAAAGCCACTTAAACTGAGTTGAAGTGGATATGGTACTATCCAAAAATATTCTACCCTCTTGGTAGGATATTTGTGAGGTGGGGTCCGCATGAGCCCCGCCGATTCTTTTCCGCTATGTAATGCACCCGCGAAAACCCATCATTATGAAAGTCAACTGACGCGTTTTCTTAAATTCTTAATGCACCATTTAATTGGGCGGTTTTATTCGTGAATTAAATGGGCAGTTTCTTTCGTTGAATTAATTCTACGAATTAATGGGTCGTTACTTACCTCTTTTTTGTTTGTTGGCATAATAATAAAATAAGACTAATGCACGACTTCTGGAAAATGGTTCGTTGACAGGATTTGACAGAAACCAAGATTTCTTCATCCTCCTTCGTGAAGAATGCAAAGAAAGCGAAGAACACGAAGAACGCCGGCCCCCGACGAAGAACGCCGAACCCGTGGAAATCAAGGATGCGACGCCGTGTGCCGCAACGCCGACATTTCCTCTCCCGCGACGTTCTTCTGCGGTGTTCCTTCCTCCACGACGAAATCTTCGATCTTTTGTTTGAGGTAAGAGACCTCGGTGTTCTTTTTTATAAACTTCATTATGGTTTAAAACAACACATGGATTTAATTATTAAAAATTAAATCTGTTGTTTCTTGGACCTCGGAGTTCATCGACGCAACACCGGATACCGCGACGACGCGACGATCGTCTCCTTCCGCGGTGACCAAGTCTGCGAAGAACGCGCGTGCGACGACTTGACGAGGTAGGGATTTATTTTAAATTTTTTATACTCCGTGAATGTTTCCGTTCAAAGTGGAGAACCCGAATGATAAAAACAATTTTAGTTCATTAAAATTGTTTTAGTTATGTTTTCTATGCATTGTTTAATCCCCCCAATTGTTATCGCCTAACGCGGAGGGTGCGGGCCAAACGAACACGGCCCGACAACCATCCGTCGTTCTTCATTGTTGTGCAGATTTGACGGGCGATGATGGAACGTAAAGAAAGTGAACTTTGTCGGTTCTGCAGTGAAGAACGGGTCCTGGGAGGAGCAGCGGCGCAGACGGGAACAGAATCGGACCACCTGAGCGACTCTTGTGGCCCGCAGAAGATGCCGGCGGCGCGGGTCGCCGGCGCGGCGGCGCCCAGCGCGCCGCCGGACAAGGCCGCCACCGCTGAAGCCGCAGCGGCGGCAGTGCCAGTGGACCTGCGGCCGCGCGGGTCCGGCGCACACACGCGGGACGCGACTTATGTCGCGTCTGTTGACCAGGGCGGCCCCCCGCGGGGGCCGCGGTGCGGACACGAGGGGGCAGCGAGCCCCCCATGCTGCTCGACCGCTCGGCCGAGCCGAGCCGGACCGACCGGCCGGTCTGGGCTGCGCCCTCTCCGGACCGGACCGGGTCGGTGCGACCCGGTTCGGCCGACCCAGGGGGGTCGGGCCGGGTCGGCCCGGGCCCGGACCCCCCGTCTTCGGACCATTTTCAGTCTTTTTCCCGTAACATGAGTTATGGGCCTCCGAAAGATGCGCCGTCTGCGGCAACACGATCCTTGGATCGAGACGGTCGTTTCGGTATATCGCACTCAAGGTTTCGGAATACTTTGGGTTCGGCCGGGTTGGTTCGTACACGAAACCAACCGGGCCCTCGGAGAGGAAACGCTCATATCTTGAGCTACGGACGTCCGATTGACGTGTCGTCAGCTTTGGTGGATTCCTCTAAGTGAGACGGATCTTTTGGCTCACTCCGCCCGAGGTTTGGATGCAGGTGGAGTATGGTCAGGTTGGTTTTGCCTTAAAAACCAACCGGGCCCCTGGGATGAAAAAGCCAATATCTCTCAGACCGGGCGTCCGATCGACGCGCCGTCTGCGACGTTGAGTTCCTGTTGACGATACGGAACTTTTGGATACATCAACTCTGGACTATGTGACAGTTGATATATCAGCCTCTCGGCTCGTGGAGTGGACCCTCCCGAACGAGCTTGTTGTGTGCAAGAACCCTAGTGCTGGATGCGACTGCTACTGTGACGACGACGACTGTACAGAGATCCTCAGTGGGTTCGACGACGACGACTACAACACTCAGCGATCCTACAGGGATCAGTGCTACAGATCCTATGTGGGTCTGATCCTGTGTGGTCCTTTGCGAGGATTAGTACCTATCGATCCATGTGGATCTGATAGTTGGTCTTGTATCCTATGTGGGTCCTAGCTGTGCTTGTCTTGTATCCTATGTGGGTCCCAGCTTATATGATTCAATAATGGTCTTGTATCCTATGTGGGTCCCAGTATAGATGAATCAATGAAGGATGTTGGTCTTGTATCCTATGTGGGTCCTAGCTGTGCTAGTCTTGTATCCTATGTGGGTCCCAGCTTAGATGATTCAATACTGGTCTTGTATCCTATGTGGGTCCTAGTATAGATGAATCAATGAAGACAGCTGATCTTGTATCCTATGTGGGTCCTAGCTGTGCTGGTCTTGTATCCTATGTGGGTCCCAGCTTAGATGATTCAAAACTGGTCTTGTATCCTATGTGGTTCCCAGTATAGATGAATCAATGAAGACAACTTGTCTTGTATCCTATGTGGGTCCCAGCTGTGCTGGTCTTGTATCCTATGTGGGTCCCAGTATAGATGAATCAATGAAGACAGCTGGTCTTGTATCCTATGTGGGTCTCAGCTGTGCTGGTCTTGTATCCTATGTGGGTCCCAGCTTTGATGATTTAGTGAAGACAGCTGGTCTTGCATCCTCAGTGGGTCCCAGCTTAGATGATTCAGTATCTTTATCTGATCATTCCTTTCACCCTTTTGACAAAGTATACCTGTGTGAGCTGAATCCTGTGTTACTCTCTTTGTGGATTGTGTTGAGCTATCCTGTGTGGATTTACTGTTTTACTCTCCTTTGTAGATTGTGTTGAGCTATCCTATGTGGATTTAGTTTTTTACTCTCCTTTGTGGATTGTGTTGAGCTATCCTGTGTGGATTTATTGTTTTACTCTTCTTTTTGGATTGTATTGAGATATCCTATATGGATTACTTTTACTCTCCTTTGTGGATTGTGTTGAGCTATCCTATATGGATTACTTTTACTCTCCTTTGTGGATTGGGTTGTGCTATCCTGTGTGGGTATAGGTTTTGCTTTCCTGTGTGGACTGGGTTGTGCTTGAGCTCGGATGTTGGAGCCGAGCGGGAATTGATGACTTATGTATATGTATGGGCATATACCTATGCACTGTCAGATGTTACTTCATTATTGTATCTTTACTTGTGGTTTATCCTTTGTGGATTTCGGGAGACCTTCGGGGTCTCAGGGTCCCTACTGAGTAGCTTATACACACCCCTGCACGGGCTATGCCCGCACTTCGTTGTGTTGGTTGCAGACGACGGACAGCGCTGATCGTGGTGGAGGCGTGCGGAGCAGGACGGTACCTGGAGGTAGACCACTGGGCGGGACATACTCAGAGCGGACGGCTGGACCGAGGAGCTGTGGAGGCTATCTGTACCCACCCATAAGGTGGGACCTTCAGAGGACGGCTCGATACTACAGCTTTTCTTTTCAGTTTCTATTTTCCACTTTTAGTGGTACTTTACAGTGGGGCTTGTATTTCTGGCCACTTTTACATTCAGCATAGCTTGTTACAGTTTTTACTTAGTGTATACTTTTCCGCTTGCTTAATCTGTGGTGCTTGTTTTCTTTACAAAGGAAATGCCTTCCCTGTTTATTGGGATTTATGCCTCTGTTCTAGTCGCCAGCCCCTGGCCTATGGAAGGCGGGCTTGGGGTAGTCACGGCACGGGCACCGAGGACAGGTCGTGACATATTTATTAAATATATAAATGTAATATTAAAATAGTAACAAATAAATCATTAAAAAATATTAAATTTAATCAAATTTTTATGCCACGTAATATTATATTTTAATTTATTAACATTCCTTAATAATTGAAAGGAATATATATTTTTTATAATAAAATTTTCCCTTATAAAAAATTTTAACATGATAATTACAACAATTTAAATATACCCATTGGATTTTTATATACCTAAAGTGTATATAAGAACGTGAAGACAATATAACAGTCACATTACCCTTCAAAATTCATATATATAAATTTATTTCATTATTCAAAAGTAATTCATCATATTCATACATGTATTACTCCAAATTTCCATTTAATTTGAAATGTTTATTATATTTTTATCATTCTAAACAATAATTTTGTTTTAAAATGAGTTAGGAAGGAAGAATACATCAGTTATACTTTATTTTGAATTACATTAGTGTATTTTCCTCTTATATGTTTCTAGATAATGTTTAATATATTTTTATTATAATAACGATTTTTTTATTCTGTATCATTATACCACAACTAAATATATAATCATTCATTTTTAATAAGTATTTCGTGTGTAAACAATTACTAAATTGAAAGAAATTATTGAACGAAATTTGATAATAGATTATGGGGAATTAAGTTTTTAGATTACTCAAAGAGATAATATTATTTACTACATTGATATTAAATTTTGATTCCTAAAGGGATTCATAAAATATTAGGTATTTATTGGAGAAATGCAGGATTTTATGCTATATAATGATTATTGATGTGAGAGTATTTTGGTGGGGGCTCTATATGTATTGAGTTAAACACTAATGAATCATTATTCTTAAACAACGTCCATTATTTTTTTGTGTTTAATTAGTTTTTGTTAAGGTAATTTTGATTTAATATAGAAATTATTTCCTAATAAAAATTGATTTTTTATTTATAATTAATTAATTTGTTATTTAAGGTATATTTGTTAATATATTATTAACGGGGAATACTCTATTAAAATTGGAGAAATTATAGTAATTAATATGGTTTATGGACATTGTGTAAATTATGTGACATTGAGAATTATTAATAATGTTATAATTAGGTATGTTTATTTGAGAAATTAATTTTGGGATTCTAATTGACAAAATGAGAAGGGTAAAAATCAATTTTGATAAGATGATTATAGTTAATGTAATTTTTGGAACATATTTAATAGTGGTATATTTTATTAAATCATGTGAACTATGTATCTATTATAATATAAATAATAAGAAAAATAAAAAATTCTTAACATAGATTTTAAAGAACATATATATATAGGGAGAGTGGTCATAATGTATAGAAAATAGTACAGTGGGAAAAAATAACTTATATAAAATTAATTATTGCGGAATTATTTCATAAATAGGGTATTATGGATAAAAATATATGTTAATTTCATATTCTACTTCTTTATATCACTCTCTACTTATCGTTTGTTAATGGTGGAATCATGGAATATAGAAGTTGAATTACATATGGATATACACATTATTATTTCATTGTAAATTTATATTGTTATTTTATATTTGATATCTATGAACATGTTATAATTATTCTATAATATATTTATTTGAAATGAAATTTCAGGAGTTTAATTTCAAACCACTAAAATATAGGATGGAATTATTTATGACACATGGAATTTAAATGTTCTAAGTGGCACAATAGTTGTTCCACTATATATACCATACCCTTAGACCCTTCATAATGTATACATGGGAGGTAATGAGTTGCATTATGATGTGTTAAAATGATGGAGGTGTTGTTGCACCCATTTAGATTTATTCAATCAGAACGTGAGATTTATAAAATGATTACTACAATATAATAATAAGATGTTCCAATATTGCACGATTCATGATAACATCTCTTAAATTATATGTTCTGATTATTTGAGATAAAAATATTATTTTATGGTGAATTAATATTACCTAGAAATGATGATTACCACATTAAGGTCATCTGTATGAGAATTTTTATATAATTATTGGTACAAAACTATGATTGGAAAATCATATTACTTCATTAATTGATTATGATTTTTTTGTTATTAATGGAATTCTATACACATTATTTAAATTAAGATATTATAAAATAATTCCTATAAAATTAATTTTATAAAACTATGGTACATTTATATTTTTTATGAATTGAAAATGTTGATTTTTAATGAGAACCATTTATTTTGGTGAATCATTTAATTTGTATTTGATTTAATAAAGATATTATTTTTATCTTAAGAATTATTTGATTACAAAATTCAATGATTATATATATTTATTTGATAAATCATATTACACGTTAAATTGCTTATTTTATGAAAATGATTTAAATGTATTGGAAATAGAAAACCTTTCATTAAAAATATCCAAGTGTAAAAATAGAAATTATAAAACCCCATTATTTTATTGTATTTATGATCTTAAATACATTTAATTTATATTATATATTACATTTCACACAACACAATGTATAAATGAACTGTGATATACCATTAAATATAAACATGGTTATTGAAATAGTAATGAGATCATTGAAAAATATTAATGTGTCCAATAGTGTAATTACATCACTTATGATAGTATAAATAAAAATTAATCTTCTAATTAAATAAAATATGATTTATTCATATCATTGAATAACTAAATAAATGTTTTAGAAATGTAAAATTAAGTGTTGGGACTTTTGAGAAATGTAAGTGTTTATATAAAATTTTATAAATAATTTAATGATTTAAATGGAATTATGTTTTCATAAAATAGATTCATAAAATAATTTTTTAAATATTTATTATATGATAATTTTATGAGATCATACTTACTTTTTCAAGGTGCCGTAAAATCGATTATAATCATAAAATTAGTATTTTTATATAAATGATTATTTTAATTTGAAATTAAATTTATCATATTTTGAAAATTATTTTCATGTAATGGGGTTTCTTTTTCAAAAAAAATCACATAAAAAATGTTTACGGTTATTTTTTGGGATTTATTCAGAAATAGATGAATGTTTGTGAATAGTGAATATTGTAATTTATGGTATTTAACAATTTAAGCCAAATACATGAATTTTTTTCATTGATAATGTAAGAAACAATTAGTTTGATCTCACATGTGTAATTTAATTTACATATTCACAATATTCAACACAAATTATAGTCTTGAGAAAAAATATTAAACAATAAAATAAAATAATAAAAAACACCCCAATCCACCACACTAAAAATACCACCCCACATCCTAACAACTTTCCAGCCTTGAATGTTGTCTAAATCCAAACCAAATACCTTAAAAAATATTACCCAAATATAAATCATATTTTTATTACCAAAATACTAAATTCATATTCCTTAAAGAAGTTCCCAATGAGATGATATTAGAGAGGTAAAATCCTTTTTATTTTTTTTATTTTTTTTCCTTTTCTTATACACTCCTCGCCTCCCCTTTCTAATGTGGCATAGTAACTCAAGTATGATATATCAAATGGAATGCTCTTGTGTTAATGTAATATTCATCATTAAATCTCTTCCTATCTATTTTTAATTTTAAAAATTAATATATCATATATGTTGTGTTGATTCACCACATTTGTGGATGATGAGTTCCTATCTTTCATTACTGCATTCAAAGTGTAACAACCCGAACTATTTTTAATAAAAATAAAATTTTTTATTTAAAAAAATTTATTATCGTTATAGAAGAAACAAGAACTTATTTTGTTTTATTATATCCAATTTCATTTATATGATAGTAATGTTTCTTTAACATTGTTAATATAGTCCTTTAATAGTGGTCTCTTAACTAGTATAAATATAGTGTTTTTAACAAAGTATTTTGTCACAAAAAATGGAAGTGATGGCCTTATATTATAGGATAATACACTATTAATACCATTAATCATATCTTATGAGGGTGATATCCTTTCTTGGATTTTCCCTTGATCAATCCCATGTTGAGATCTAACAACATTATCATGAGAGAAACCCTTTACTGGAGATGTTCAAGCTCATTGACATCAGGACCCAAACAATGTTCTCTGAACTGCCCCATGAATGCTCCACCATTGCCCAACTTATTCTAAGGGAGTATTCTTCTGTATCAAAGGGATGTGTATTAATATAATTGCAATAGAAATATATACATTATTTTTAATGAAATAATAAATATATTTTCATCCAATTATTATTACTTCATAAATAATTTTTAAAGATTATATAGAATTTTTGGTTAACATTAAAATTAAATTAAAAATATATTTTGTTGAATTAATGGATTTTTTAAATAAATAATGTTTAAAAAAAATATTTTATTTAAATAAAATTTATTATATATAAATCATCACGTAATTTTATTAATGTCAAATGTAATTTTAATAATAGTTCAAAAAATGTTATTATCAAAAACCTGTTATTTATAATAAATGGAGGTTTATATTTTAAATGTAAAAAATCGCATATTTATAAAATTATTTACATAAAATGAAGATTATTTTCGAATCAAGACATCAAAATTAACTAACAGTTAATATTTCATGATTTTATGAGATATTCAAATTTTTGGGTATCAACTAAATATCATATAAATATACCATATGTGTTATGAAATCAAAATGACCCAAAAGTGATATATTAATTAAAATAAATAGTATACATGACCAAATATATGTTTCACCTTTAAAATAATGTGATTTTATATTTATTTTAATTATTTTGTAATGTCATTTTGATTCATCCAAGACATATAATATATTTTAACATTTTAATATCATTTTCACAAGTGTGTGACTCACCTCCACATCACTAATGCTAATATTTTAATAACCATTGTTAAAAACCATGTTATGGTTTTTGGATTTGATTATTTTTTTATTGAGTCTGAAACCTTAATAATAAATATATCTCATCCTTCCCTATATAATCCCACCCTAATAACAATTTAACATTACTTTAACACTGTATTTAATTTCCATAATCTACCATATGCTCTCTAGATTCCTCTCAAGGAACCCCACATATTTCAATAATACCCTTACAAGCCTTTGTAGTGACACATTCAAGTAACCAATATTCAACTATCCTCTTTTATAAGGCACTCATTTCAATGTTTTGTGTTTTAATTTCCATTTACATGTGTTTTGATATGTTATTACGTCTCCCAATTGATTTACATTTTATTTATATTCATTATATCCAATTTAACTATCATTTATCCCTACGTTGAACATTTTTGAACACCTATTACAATACTGAAATTTTTCAAGTGTTCATCCCTTTTTTCTCTTCCACAAGGTTTTTTATTATGTTATAACTTATATTTATAATTACTTATGTTAGGGAATTCTTTTCCATTCCCATTTATTGGTATTTTCATGTATAAGTTATTAAATAACCCTTCCTCTCATAAAAAATACTTTTTTAAAATTTAATATGATGTCGTTATGTTATTAAAATTACTGTTGTATTTTCTGTGCCCAAATAATTAGAGTGTGAATACCTTACCCAATTAATATAAAGGGTCTTCAATATTATGAAGATATATTTATTGATTTGAGAAATACATATATTTATTCCAAATTCCTTTCTCTTGGAATAAATTATGATGTTTAATGAATCCATTTTATATCATCCACGTGTCTCACATAAGAATGAGAATGAAATGATTATGATTGATACACCCAGATAGCGCTCAAATGCATTAGGTAATGTTCAGTATCATGATACATCAAGTGAAATGGTCTTGGAAGCAAGCCTCGAATCATCTTACTCCATGTGAAATGAGAATTTAATCATGCTCATGCATGTTCAATGAGCCTTGAATAATGCTCCTCCATGTGAATTCAGCCTTTAAATCATGGTTATTTCATGTTGTATATTGTTTTCACTTTTGTCATATAATAATTATAATGTTATAAAAAGCCTGGTTATTCATGTTTCATTTTTTTCCATTCATACTCCTATTGTCAAACAAATATTTTGTTCTTCATGTTATGCCTGGTTTATTTCCCTTTATGGGCTTTATAGCTCACCAATTTTTATGTTTTTCTCAAAGATATCCTATGAAGTTTTAATCAAATTGGAATATTATTATCATGTCTTGGAAGTTTTTAATAATTATCTTGTATCTCATGTTCAATATGTCATCTTTTGTACCTAATTCCCATAGAAACTAGACCTATTGATCTTTTAGTTTGTATAATGTGTACTTTTATGTAATAAATCAAGTAGTTAATCTGTAATAATGTGCATTGTCATTATAGTTGGTATCTGAGAATATGTTTATATTTTTTTGGGATTAGGAACAGAAAACTCAATCGAAATACATAGGATTAGATAAATTTAAATAATTACATAGGTTTAAGACTAAATATAATAAAACAGGCCTAAATTTTGTTAACTACATAGAAATTGGTTTATCAAGAGAATAAATCCATTTCAGGATACTACAAGTCGATGTGTTCTGGAAAAAATTTACCTAGGTGAAACAACTCTGACAAGATGTTCCTATCATGGCTTGGGTTAATTCGGTACATGATAACGGGCCATACTGGGCACCTAGATTGGTACTACTGGGGGATATGCTTTGGTGAATTCATATGATCATTAAAAATAGTTTTAAAGGTAGGAAATTCCCATAAGATTATATAATCATGGATATCATATATTGAAGCATATAAAATCATATGATAAAGAGATATATTTAATTTATAAGCCTTAAATTTTAATTTATTGGATTCCCCTTTACGTTTTTAAATTATTTAATACACAAATCCCCAATTTTCATTTTTTTTCAAGAAATGGATAGAAATTTAAGGAATGATGTTAACATCCGATGAAATGTGAAGTGTGATTATTTCCCCAACTAGATGACCAACCTGATGGGATTTGGAATGAAAATAATTCACGATACTGTCTCAAAAAACTCTAATTACGAATTGAAACTTAGATCAATAGTAGTTTCCAAACCCCCATAAGAGTGATCTACCCTTAATCTAGAGCTTTATACCAATAAAATCCTCATATATTCAATGGATTGTTTAATCAATTAATCATGAAAAAATGAATCAAATCAATTGAGATGATCATCTCCGTCTCTCAATGTTCCAAACAAGTGAAATTTATTTTTTTGATCATAATATATAGGGAGAAGAGGATGAATCGTGGGAATTTATCAAGACTATAGATCCTATGGAAGAGGTCAAAATAATGGAGTGGGTGGAATTACAAATAAAATCATTAAAAAGTTTCCTCTCACTCTACATATTAAAATTTAAAGGGATTTCCTTTCTGTTGAAAAAAAAGAAGATCAATCCCTTTGGGAGTATGAAGAAAACCTAAAAATACATTCATAATACACTTATGGTTATGTCATTACCCCTGAATTAATGGTGGACCACTACTTTGGTGGGATGAATCCTCATATACAAAAATATCTAGAGATCCTCAACTTTGATAGATATGTATACATTTTCTTATTTTCCATCAAAGTATAAATTGAGATTGGAAATTATCAATGGTATCATGGAGATAAGAAAAAGAAAGTGGAATTAATTTTGGATATTTGAGAGGTAGATCTATAGGTGGCATGAAATGTCAAAAACCCACTTTTCAAGGATGTAGTAAAAATCACCTCAAAAATTACAGAAATCGAATTAGTAAATAACCCCCAATTCTATACAATTTTTAGGAGGATGATGAATCTTATTTAGAATCATTATCTCAAGAATGGATATTATTTCATTATTATATATAGTATCAATATTAGATGATTGATTCTAATGAAAAGATTATCATCAAATACGTATCTATTCTAAGGGAATATGTGGATGTATTTAATAAGGAATAGCCTGGTATTTCTCCTATATGAGAAGTCAAATTTTCCATAGAACATATACATGGGCCATTTATAATATCCAAGACTCCATATAAGATAGCAGTTATGAATCATGAAAAACTAAATGTATAACTACATGAGAATCTATATAATGTATTCATATGACCATGTTCTTCACCATGGGGTATAGTAGTCCACTTAATCAAGAAAAAGGATGGGTGTACATGACTTGGTGTTGATTATCATGATCTCAACAAGATAATAATGAAGAAAAATTATCCCTTTCCACTAATTGAAGACACTTTCGATCAACTATATAGAGTACAATAATTCAACAAGGTGGATATGCAGTAAAGATATTTCCAAGTTTGGTTAAAGAAGGAGAATATCCCCAAGACTGCTTTTTAAATGCGGTATAGAAAATATATGTTTATAGTGATTCCATTCAGACTCACTATGTCTCCAATAATCTTAATATGAATCATGAATAGTTTTTTTTAGATATTATCTCGACAAATATGTGGTATTCAAAAAAGATGATATTCTACAATATTTCAAACTGAAGGAGGACAATGAGGAGCATCTTAAAATTGTGCAAATGACCTTGTAGAAGGTGAAACTCATTAAAATGTATTTCAAGTGTGATTTCTGATTGAATGAAGTCTCATTACTAGGATATATCATCACAATAATTTTTATATCTATAGATACTTTGAAAATAAAAGAAATTGAAGGAAGTCTTAGGCCAACATATGTTGCATATATACGTATTATTCTTGGATTAGCTGGATATTATAATAGATTTCTAAGAAATTTCCCATGATTTTCAATCCCTATTACTAAGCTAAGCCATAAGGTATTCAATTTTTATTCAAATGATGAATGTGATGAAATATTCATGGAGTTGAAAATGAGGCTTTTCACTACCACTATGCATACACTACCCACTAGTGGTGAACAGTTCACTAGTTTTAGTGATTCTTAGAATAAGGGATTTTGATTTCTGTTGATAAAAGATGACAATTCCATAGTCTATGCTTCCAGGAAGTTGAATAATGTTGAGAAAAAATATCCCACAAATGATATGGAGTTAGTAGTGTTGATATTCTCATTCAAAATATGTGGTCACTATCTCTTTGGTGAGAAGTGTGAAATATATATGGATCAACAAATTATTAAATATATATTCACAAAAAGAGTACTGAATATATGCCCATGAATATGGTTAGAGAAAATCAATGACTACGACTACATAATCTGCTATCATCCTAAGAAAGAAAACATATTGGTGGATGATATAATTATAAATGATTTAGAAATTCTACCATAAATGAGAATTGATAAGGATCTGATCTTATTATATTTGTTCTGGATGGACAAGTGAATCATAAAGAAAATAACTTCATCCATCCATTAACAAATAATTTCTCAATAGTCACTTCTTGAAAGGTTAATGTATGATAAAAATTATGATGTGTAAATTTAAAATAATGTGGAAAATATATGAAATGAGAAATCCTTATATATTAATGTTAATGAGGAAGGTATTTTGAGATTTGTGTCACGACTAAGTGTTCCATAAAATCCAAATTTCTAGAAGTAATTATTAGATGATTGACATATATTGACTTTATTCATTCACAAAAAAACATAAATATATATCAAGATATCCGATATAACTATTGGAGGCACAAAAAGAATTAGATGATTGTTTAATATACATCAATGATCCCAGTATATCAGTAAGTGAAGTTTGAAATTTATATGTCTAAGGGGATGATGCAACCATTACCCAGAAAAACATTGAAAAGGGAAAACATCACTATTGACATTTTCACCGGATTTAAAAATAAATATAAAGGAAACAATTGTATATTTGTTGTTTTAGATCATCTTACTAATACTAAACACTTTATTTAGATTCAAGACGATTTATCACTGGATCATCTAAAACCAATATACATCAGAGAATTGGTATGGTTGTATGGGGTACCACTATTGATTGGGTCTGATCTGGATCCATGATTCACATCTATGTTCGGGAAAAGCCTCTTCTATGCTCTAAAAACAAAGCCTAACTTCATTATGGATTACCACCCTCAAATTGAAGTCCAATATGAGCATATTATCCAAACACTTGAGTACATGCTGACATAATTCTCAATTTACATCATGGAATGATGGGAACAACATTTTCCTCTAGTCGAGTTCTATTACAAAATTTTTTTCCACTTGATCATATCAGTGTCTCTCTACTAAGCACATTATAGGTAGATTTATAGAGAAAAGGCATGTTGGGATGAATTTAGTGAATGAAAAAATCAAAGAACTGAAATTATTGATGAAATGTTATAGAAGTTTATGACCATTCAGTAGCACATCAATGATGCTCAGAGAAAACAAAATATCTATTATATCAATCATCGATGTCACTTATAGTTTGATGTTGAAGACATGGTATTTCTCCATATATATATGGAATATAGTAATGATATTTGGGGAAGATTGAATGCTTAGTCAAAGGTACATTGTCCCTTTAGAGATCCTTATTTGTGTTATAGCAGTAGCCTCTCAACTAGCACTCGAAACAAACCAATCTGAAGTACATGATGTATTTCTTGTATCCCTCTTAAGAAAATACTTACTACAAACATCACTAGTACTAAATCCAGAGGTGATAACATTTGATAATGATCATTCCTACAAATATAATCTAGTAATGATATTTGATCAATGAGAAAATGTTTAATGAAATAACACAATGCTTAACATCAAATTGTTGTAAAGAATCCAGATGTTTGAAGAAACATCATGGGAACTGGAGGAGGGGATAAAGAAAAGTTACCCACATTTGTTTTAGTTTGGGGACAAATTTGTGGATGAAATTTCTTAAGGTGGGAAGATTGTAACAACCTGAACTATTATGATTAGAATTCCCCATTTTGTTTTAATTAAATGTCTTGAGGTTATAGAACACACATGCACTTATCATGTTTTAATATATCCTATTGTATTTAAATGATTGTTATATATCTTTACCATTGATAATATTATCATTTAACAATGGTAAAATGACTAGTATAAATATCAAGTCTTTAACAAGGCCATTTGTCATAGACAAAGGAAGTGATGGCATCAACTAGAAGGATTATACCTTATGAATCCCATTTATCATATCATCCAAGGGAGATATTATTTTAAGAATTTTCCTTTGACTAAGATACAACTGAGATCTAACAAATTTCTCTTGAGTGAAATTGTTTATGGGATAAATTCAAGCTCAAAGAGATCATGACCAAAACCAAGTTAACCAAAGAACCCCACAAAAGCCACAACATCACACACCATACACATAGGTGTATGTTTTTATTAAAGAGATATGTATTAAGACCCTAAAAATTGGAATATGTTCATTATTCTGTATAAAATAATGAATAACTTTTTATCCTATTATTTTAACACTGAAAATGATTTTTAAAGTACTATTAATATTTTTGGATAATATTCAAATTCAACGAGGATGTATATTTTGATGAATTAATGGATTTTTGAAATAAAAAATATTTTAATAAAATATTTTAATTAAATAAATTTTATTAAATATAAATGATCGTATAATTTTTAGGATATCAAATGTAATTTTTATAAGGGTTCAAAAAAATATTATTTTCAAAAACCTGTCATTTTCAATAAATATCTGTGTTTAATTTGGAAGTGGAAATTGAAATATATATAAATATATTTAGATAAAATTAATGTTATTTTTAAAATCAGGATGTTGAAATTATCCAATGGTGAGTTTTTCTTAATTTTCAAAGATAATCAAATTTTCATGTAAAAATTAAATACCCTATAATTATACCTCAGGTTTTAGGACATCAATATGACTCAAAGTCTCATAATAATTTATATAAATAGTATCAGTGACCGAATATATTTTTTACCATAAATATAATTCAAATTTAGATTTATTTTATTTATTTTTTAAATCCATTATGAATCCTCAAAAACATATAATATAATTTCAAATTTTAATGTCATTTCTTTATGAGTGAGACTCACCTCCACATCACAAATGGTAATATTTAAATAAGTTAGTCCCATAGAGTTATAAAATAATTTAGAACACCCCCATTTGGTAGAAACCATGAAAACCCCATGGGAAGGTTGTGGTTTTGAATATTTTATTATTAGTGTCCAAAACAAAAATAATAATGAAATACCACTCATTTTCAATATAAACCCATCCAATATATTATTTCTATTAAATAAACTCCATGGATTGCATAAAAAATAATAATATTACTCCCTATATGCCTCCCATATTTCCCATACCTTTAAAGAAGCCTCCCGCATGCCTTTGGAGTGACACAATCCATCAAGTGACCCTCCACTCTAATCTTTTATCAAGAACTCATTTTAATGTAATGTTATCTAAATTAAAATTTCTTATATTGGTATTTTGTATTCCTGATCCACCTTACTATGAATATAATTTTAAAATGATGATATTACCATTCTCTAAAATTTATCACTCCTATGAACTGTTATACACACCTATTACCTTGTTGAAAATTTGTATGTTTTCTTTCCTTTCTCCTATTTCTTCAAGTTTGTTTATTTTTGTATGCCATTTATTTCAAATTCCTTATGTTGGGAAAATTTTCATATATTCCATATTACTATAAATTTAATTTATAAATAATTTTAGAGCGCGTTCACAATCATCAGCACAATTTATTAATTTCTATATGATGCTGTTATGTTGTGGAAATTTCCCCATGTTCTTCCATACCAAAATATTTGTGTATGGAATATAAAACCCAGTTTTTATCAAGGGTATTCACATTTATGAAATTATAATTATTTATTTGATACATACATGTTTTTATTTTACATTCATTGATCATGGAATAAATTATTGTGTTTAATTAAACAATGTTATATGCTCAATGTGTCACACTAAAGAATGAGAATGAAATGATTAGAAAGGGTACTCCCTGATAGCACGTAAATACATTGGGTAGTGTTTAGTATCATGATAAATCTAGTGAAGTGTCATTATCCTCTATTCTTGACTCATGATATTCCATGTGAAATTATCCTTCACTAATTTTCCTACATGATTAATGATCGTTGACTCATGATCCTCCATGTGTGATGACCCTAGACTCATTCTTACATCGTGTTGTATGTCGTTACCAAATTTACCATGTTATAATTATCAAGATATATAATTAATTATTATTTATGTTACTTATATTATCAAATGATTTTCCAATTTTCAAACATATATTATATTCATCATGTTATTTCTTTTTTTTCCCTTTTCAGTCTTTATAGATCACCCCTTTTGTTAGGTTTTTCCCCAAGATATACATTGTGTTTTTATGTTTTTTTAAAATTTTGATCATTTCAAGGATGTTTTCAAAAATTTTGTTTTATAACATTTTCAAAATGATATATTTTGCACCTAATTCCCAAAGACTCTATAATTATCAATCATTTTGGTTGTAAAATGTGTGATTTTATGTAATAAATCAAGTATTTAATGTGTAATAAAAAATGGGTCATTATTCATGGATGGTGATAAAATGATTTTTAGGAGGATGATGAATCTTATTTAGCATCATCATCCCAAGAATGGATATTATTTCATTATGATAAAGAGTATCTTGCTTATATGATTGAGTCTAAGGAAAATAATATCCAAAAGTACATTACTATTATGAGGGAATATGCTGATGTGATTAATAAGGAATAGCATGGTCTTTCTCCTAGATGAGAGGTCAAATATTCAATAGAACATATACTTGGGCCATTTCCAATATCCAAGACTTCATATAGGATAACAGTTATGAATCATGAAAAAATAAAGTTACAACTACATGAGAAACTAGATAATGAATTCATATGACCATGTTCTTCACCATGGGGTATAGTAGTTCACTTCATCAAGAAGAAGGATGGGTGAACATACCATGGCATTCATTATCGTGATCTCAAAAATATCATGATAAAGAAAAATTTTCCATTTCTGCTAATTAAATACACTTTCGATCAACTACATGGATTATAATAATTAAACCAGGTGGATATGCAGTTTGGATATTTCCATGTTAGGGTAATGAAGGAGAATATCCCCAAGACTACTTTTCAAATGAAGTGCAGACAATAGGAGTGTGTAGTGATTCCATTCAGACTCACTAAGGCTCCAAAAATCATAATAGACATGATGAATATATTATTTAGATATTATCTCAACAAATATGTGGTATTCAATAATGATGATATTCTACTATATTTACAACTGAATGAGGACAAGGAGGAGCATCTCAAATTTGGTCTAATGACCTTGTGGAAGGTGAAACTCTATGAAAAGTATTTCAAGTGTGATTTATGGTCGAAGGAAGTATCGTTCCTCAGATATATAATCAAAATAAATGATGTTTATAGACACATCAAAAATAAATGAAATTGAAGGATGTATGAGGCACACATATGTGGCATATATCCCTAGTTTTCTTGGGTTACATGGATATGATCACAGATTTTTGAGAAATTTCCTCGTATTTTCAAACCCTATTACCAAGATAAATCATAATGGATTAAAATTTGATTCAAATGATGAATGTGACAAAATATTTATGGAGATTAAAATGAGTCTTATCACTACCACTATGCTACCACTACCCACAAGTGGGGAAAATTTCATAGTTTTTAGTGATTCTTAGAATAAGGGATTGGGATGTCTGTTGATAAAAAATGACTATTCCATAGTCTATGCTTCTAGGAAGTTGAAAATTCTTGAGAAAAAGTATCCCAGAAATGATATGTAGTTGGTAGTGTTGTCTTCTCTTTGAAAATATGGGGTCATTATGTCTTTGGTGATAATTGTGAATTATATATATGGATCAACAAATTATTAAATATATATTCACAAAAAAGTACTGAATATACACCCGTTAAGATGGTTAGAGCTAATCAATGACTACTACTTCCTAATCCGGTATCATCCTTGGAAAGAAAATAAATTGGAGGATGCTATACTTTTAAATGAACTAGAAATTTTACCATCAATGAGAATTGATATGGATAATATTTATTATATTTTTTGAGGATGGAAAATGGAATCATAAAGAGATGAACTTCATCAATCCTTTCACAAATGATTTCTCAATAGTCTCTTCTTGAATGGCAAATGTATGACAAAAATGATAATTTTGGAATTAAATATAATTTGGAAACTATAAGAAAAGGGAGATCATCATATATTAATGTCAATGAAGAAGGTATTTTGAATTTTGGGTCAAGACAATCAATTGCATCAAACCCATATTTTTAGAAGGATTTTTAAAAGATGGACATAGATTGACATTATTCATTCACTAAGGAAACATATATATGTATCGAGATCTTAGATAGAACTATTGGTGGCACAAAAAGAAGAAGGATATTTCTGAATATACATCAATGATCCTAGTACATCTGTAAGTGAAGGATGAAATGTATAAGTCTATGTGGATGATGAAACCATTACCCAGACAAACATTGATATGGGAAAACATCACTATTTCAATTATCACGGGATTTACAAATAAATTTAAAGGAAACAATGATATATTTCTTGTTGTCAATAATCATACAAATACTACACACTTAATTTTGATTAATGAAGATTTATCCCTGGTTAAACAGAAACAAATAAACCTCAGAGAAGTTGTAAGGTTATACGGGGTACAACTATTGATTAGGTCTGATCGGGATCCATGATTCACATATATGTTAAGGAAAAGCCTCTAGTATGCTCTAAAAACTGATCTGGACATCATTATGGATAATCACCCTCAAACTAATGTCCAATATGAGCATACTATCCAAACACTTGAGGAAATTCTGAGATAATTCTCAATTGACATCCAACAAGGTTGGGACCAACATTTTCCTCTAGTCGAGTTCTATTACAACAATTGTTTCCACATGAGCATCGCATTGTCTCCCTATTAAGAACATTATGGGCAGAGTTATAGAACACTGACATGTTGGGATGAGTTTAGTGAATGAAAACATCAAAGAAATGATATTATTAAAGAAATTTTATAGAAGTTTAAGATCATTTAATATCAGATAAATGATGCTTAGAGAAAACAAAATAGTTATGTTGTCAATCATCGATGTGACCTTGATTTTGATGTTGAAGACATGGTATTCCTCCACATATCTATTTGGAATATTGTATTCAGATTTGGGGAAATGGAAAGCTTAGTCAATGGTACATTGTCCCTTTAGAGATCCTTATATGCGTTAGAGTAGTGGCCAATCGACTAGCACTCCTACCAAACCAATCTGAAATACATGATGTATTTCATGTATCTATCTTAAGAAAATATAAACCACAACCATCACTGGTACAAAATATAGAAGTGGTACCATTGGATAATGATCATTTTTATGAATATCATCCATTGAAGATATTTGATCCTACAGAACAAATTCTATAAAATAAGACAATTATTATCATCGAATTGTTGTGAAGAATCTATAATATTGAAGAAAAATCGTGGGAACTGGAGGAGGTGATGAGGAAAAGTTTCCCACATCTTTTTAGTGAGGGAAAAATATTGAGGGTGATATTTCTTAAGGGGGGAAGATTGTAATGAGCAAAATTATTATGATTAAAATTCTTGTTTTTGATTTAATAAAATGTCTTGTGGTTATAGAACACACATGAAACTATCATGTTTTAATATAACCTATCTAATCTAAATGATTGTTACATATCTTTACCATTGATAATTTTATCATTGAAAAGTGATAAAATGAATAGTATAAATATTGGGTCTTTAACAATGCCATTTGTCATAGAAAAAGGAAGTGGTGGTGTCAACAAGTAGGATCATACCCTATGAATCCCATTTATTAGAGAATAAAATGGAGATATTATTTCATGAATTTTAATTTGACCAAGACATAACTGAGATGCAATAACTTCTGCTTGAGTGAAAATTTTTAATGGAGAAGTTAAAACTCATCGAGATCACGACCCAAACTAGGTTAACCAAAGAACCCCACAAAAGCCCCACCATCACACTCCATACACATAGGGTGTATTATGGTTTATTAAAGGGATATCTATCATGAACCTAAAAATAGGAATATGTTCATTATTTTGTATAGAATAATGAATAAATTTTCATGCTATTATTTTAACATTGTAAATTATTTTTAAAGTACAATTATTATTTTTTGATAATACTAAAATTCAAGGAGGAGGACTATTTTGACGAATTAATGGATTTTTTAAATAATTTTTTTTAATAAATTATATTAATTAAATAAATTTTATTAAATATAAATGATCATATATTTTTTATGATATCAAATGTAATTTTTATAAGGGTTCAAAAAATGTTATTTTAAAAAACATGTTATTTTCCATGAATGTATGTGTTTATTTTGGATGTGGAAATTTACATATTCAGACATATATTTAGATAAAATTAATATCATTTTTGAAATCAGGTTGTTGAAATTATCTAGTGGTGAATTTTTCTTAATTCTATGAGATTGTAAAATTTTCGTGTAAAAATTAAATACCCTATAATTATACCTCAGGTTTTAGGACATCAAAATGACTAAAAAGTTATGTAATAAGTTATATAAATTTTATCCACGACCCAATATATGTTTTATCTTCAAAATAATTCCTATTGTAAGTTTATTTTATTTATTTTTAAAATAGATTATGAATCCTCCAAAATTTATAATATAGTTTTAAATTTTAAAATCATTTCTTTCTGAGTTTGACTCACCTCTACATCACGAAGGGTAACATTTAAATAATTTAGTCCCATGGACTTACAAAATAATTTATAACACCCCCATTTAGTAGAAACCATGAAAACCCCATCGGATGGTTGTGGTTTTGAATATTTTATTATTAGAGTCCAAAACCTAAATAATAATGAAATCCCACTCCTTTTCTATATAAACCCATCCAAGTTATTATTTCTATTCAATAAAACTCCATGGAGTGCATAAAAACTCATAAAATTACTTGTTATATTCCTCCCATGTTTCCCCTATCTTTCTAGAAACCATTCACAAGACTTTAGAGTGACACATTCAATCATGTGATCTTCCACTCTCCTCTATTTTCAAGAACTCATAATAATGTAATGTCATCTAAATTTCAATTTCTTATATTGGTATATGTTATTAAAGATCCACTATACTATGATTTTAATTTTTAAATAATGATATCCCCATTCAATAAAATTTATCTCTCCTATGAACCTTTATACACACCTGTTACCATGTTGAGAATTTGTAAGTGTTCTTTCCATTTTTCTTTTTATTTATGTTTTTTTATTATGTTACACCATTTATTTCTAATTCCTTATGTTGGGGAAATTTTCTTATTTCCCATATTACTATAAATTTAATTTCTAAATAATTTAATATGGACTTCACTCTCATTATCACAATTAATTAATTTTTATATGATGTAGTTATGTTGTCAAAATTTCCCCTGGATTTTCCATACCAAAATATTTGTGTAGTGAATATCAAATCCAATTTTTTATCAAGGGTATTCAACTTTATACACATGTAATTAATTATATGAGACATACATGTATTTATTATACATTCCTTGATAATGGAATAAATTATTATGTTTAATTATACAATGTTATATGCTCATTGTGTCACACTTAAGTATGAGAATGAGATGATTATGAAGGGTGTTCCCTAATAGCACATAAATACATTGGGTAAAGTTTTGTATTATGATAAATTAGTTTAAATGTCTTTTTAAACTATCTTTGACTCATGATATTCTATGTTAAATGATCCTTCAATAATTTTCCTACATGTGTAATGATCCTTGACTCATAATCCTCCATGTGCAATGACCCTAGACTCATTCTAACATCTTATTTTATGTAGTTACCTAATTTACCTTGGTATAATTATCATATATAATTACTTATTATTTATTTTACATATATTATAAATTAATATTACAATTTTCAAACATATATTATATTCATCATGTTATTTCTTTTTTTATTTCAATTATTAGGCTTTATTGATCACCCCTTTTGTTATGTTTGTACCCAATATATCAATTTCATTTTTATGTTTGTTGGAATATTATGATCATATCAAGGATGTTTTCAATAATTTTGTTTTATATCATTTTAAAAATGTTATATTTTGTACCTAATTCCTAAAGACAATATAGTTATCGATCTTTTTTATGTAAAATGTGTACTTTTATGTAATAAATCACATATTTAATTTGTAATAAAAATAGGGTTCATTATTCAAGGATGGTAGTAAAACAATATGTATTGTTAAAATATATTATAATAACTTTTTAAAGACATATTTAATTATTTATAACCAATATATAAACATGATAATAAATATAATGACACTAACTTGTAGTGGTCGAAAAATTTCCCAAAATAAACTAATAATTTCTGATTAATGTTTATCTAATAAATAATCCTCATACCATATAATCGAATGATATATGAGGAATATTTAAAATAATAGAACTATATTAATATAATTTCTTTCCCATTCAATTGTCTTTCTTCCACTTTACCAGAACACTCATAATTATACACAAGGGAACCTACCACAAAACCTTGAAATGAATACTCCTAGAACAACAAATTTAAATGTTACAACTCATCAGAATTTCCATAAATGAAAATAATACAATTAAAATAGATAAAATATATGTTAATTTGGTTATGTATTAAGTAATTAATAAATCTTATTTTATTATCATAGGCATTGAGTAAATGTTTGTAATTCTTTCATACATAAGGTAAGTGGTTTCTAATGTCTATTTTATTTCTTTGAAATGTGACTTATTCACCACTTATTTCTAGAGTGTGGTTTATTTATACTACCAATATTATTTTTATGATAATTAATTGATTATTTAATTAAATATACATATTTCTTGAATCATGGATATGATTTTTCTCTTAGTTTAATACCATTATTTCATGCAGTGTTTACTTTGAATGTTTTTTTAATATGTTAAATATTGATAAATCCACATCCTCTACTAAATATGGATATTTTGATAAGGAATATTTCTCATTAATTTTTTCTAAGAATGAATAATATTTTTGAATTGATGTGATTGTTGGGATCATCATAATATATCTGATTGATGCATTAATATGACTTATTAGACAAAACAACAGGGGAAAACCCCATTGTGTTTGATTCCATGTATAATCTGAAGGGTTTCTACCAAAAAACATATACCATCATGTGAAATATCTTCAAATAAGTAGTTCATGATCTAGATAAATTATTTCCAATAATTAAGAATTTCCTTCATTATAATTTTTTTCATTACAATCCATGATAGTTTCATTATGAAAAAATCTATGGATCATTTTCATTCATAATTATTGATTAAATGACTTCTTTTTTCATTTATTTACCTTGAAATTTTTATTATACATAACTTATTATGCTTCAATTATTATTGACTCTTTTTTTATTATAGGTAACCCTATCTTATAATTTTATGTCACACTTTTATTTATTACATTTACCTATTTTATGAAGATGAACTCATTTAATATGTTTCAAAGAAGAAATTTATTTTCATTTTTTATGTTCTATGATTAATTACTAGTGTAATAATGGAACCATGTATGTATATAGTTCTCCAGAACTACTAAAATGATCGTTAATTGGTGATTTAATCTCATATATCTATTCCATTGTAATAAAATAATGACAAAAAATGGGCCACTGGGTTCAAAGTTGTTACAGTTTTTATTAGAGTAGTTTTAGTAGAAACCATTAGAATTAGATGTTAAATAAATAAAATAATTATAATAATTTCTTATAGGTAATTTTTTTTACAAAATTCTTGATTGTTATGAGATAACTTGGTGTGTGTCATTATTTTGTTATGGATCCTAACGAAAGAAAGGAAATCAATACCGTTATAAAATATTGGAAATTCTAAACTAATAAATTCATCACAACTGGTGTTGGAGCTAAGAAGGTCATGGATATTTATGATATCTTAAATAGGATATGAAAGATGATGATAATACAACAATTTTGGACCATTTCATGTGGATGAAGACCCCATATTTTAGTTGGAATACTAATAAAGATGTATCTGTGAAATGGATCATATCCCTTAAAAATATATATATTTCATTGGGATGTGATGAAAAGAAAAGGTATTTCTTGTGGTTTATTTCATTAATGGAGATTCTATTCAATGGAAATCGTTGATTCATAATATTAAGGAGGAAGATGAAATATAAGACATGAAATTTGGTAAACTTAATGAATCATTCTTTGGAATGTATTTCCCTCATGAACAATAAACTAAAATGAATAGAAAATTCACCAACTTAATGAAAAAGGAATAAGAGAGTGTTTCATAGTGTGAGATTAACTTAAAAAAAACTATCTAGGTAATACAATGTTTATATACAATGTTTATAAAAAATGGTCATTTCACTAAAGGTCTTAAGCCATGTCTCTGAAGGAAACAGTATTCTCAAAAAAATTATCATATGATGAAATATTTTTAAGTTCCCTCCAAATGGAGAAACAAATTCAAATCCATTACGTTTGGGGTCAATTAATTGAAGAATAGGTCTTTTGATAACCACAAAAAAGGTAAATAATCAAATAATTATAGGGGAATAAATAAATTCATATTATGTAATTATAATAAAAATTGTCATCATGGTAAGTGATTTAAAGGAATGGGAGTTGGTTATATGTTTGGATAAAAGGTTCATCAAGCTTATGAATGAAATGGGAAGACATAAATCTATTATGTTCAATTATTAAACTATAATGAAATGGTGACTTATAAAATCAACGTCACAAGTTCCTTTGTAATCTACAATAGAAGAAGACAAGTTGATATGTTTAGGATTATGTGATTACTATCATTGAGGTAAATGTACCCAATAATGTTATAGTAGGTACATTAATCCTATCTTAAAATTTATCAATTGAATTATTTTATTCCAAATCATTGAACTGAGTTTAATCTACCTAGACCTCCTAGAAAATTTGATATTTTCATTTATCTTTAATAATGGAGTTATCTATTAATACTCCTATGGGATGTCTTATTACAATAAAGTTGTTTCAGGATGTCCAAATTATGGAATATAAAAATTCTTTATATGATAACAATATCAACATACATACGGTTTAAATTGATGTAATTCATAGTATGTAAAGGATCTCAAAAGATGTTTCCAAAATAAATTATATTTTGAAGGAAATTACAATACATGTGGAAGATGTATAATTCATTATCATTAGATTAAAAACATCATCATCACACTCTTATCTAGTTACAACCCCAGTAGCTCTACTGAAAACAATTATTATGGGTGAAGATAAAAAATTTATATGGATAAATATGGTAATCCTAAAATTGTTGATGAACTTATTTTAAAAGTATAAATTGATATATTTCCCAAGAAATTACTTTTTCACCCGTAGAGTATAAATTTTATTTTACCATTGATTGAATCCCTGATGAAAATCCAATACAAAATAATCCCAATAGAGTGGCCACTTTGGAATAGTCGAGATGAATAAAATACTAGAGTTGGAGTAATTAGTGATTAATTCACTATAGGGTTTCTCCATAAGAATCCCCAATTATTTTTTTTGGAAATATGAAGGATCCATGAGGTTATGAATTGATTAATGAGTAATCAATGCAATTATGATAAAGAATATGAATCCACATCCATTCATTGATGATTTATATTTTTAACTGCACAAGTCTCAATTTTTTTCGAAGATTGACCAACATTCTAGATGTCATAAATTCCATGTAATGATGGAATATATTGTAAGGAGTTATTTTCAGATGATGTATAGACATTACAAATTTATAGTAAATCCATTTCGATTTACTAATTTAACCTTGGTTTTTATGGATCTGATGAACAAAATATTAATGGAATATCATATGGATTTTTTTAGTATTAATTAATGATATTCTAGTATATTATAAAATCTATTATTACCATGATAATCACTTGGGGATTACACATAGTGATCTCAGGTGGAAATAGTTATCTCATAAATTTAAAAAGAGTGAACTCTGTGTTTAGGAAATTTATTTTTTGGGAAATTTTTTCTTTAAGGATGGGAAATTATTTGATCCAATAAAGATAAAAGTAGAACAAGAATGAACAAAAAAATAAATATAACTGAGGTAAATAGATTTATTTATTTAATAGGTTACTATCATTGTTTCATTCAGAACTTTGGCTAATTGGATAACCCATTTACAAAAAACACAAGTAAAGTGGTTATGTCTCATTGGAGAAAAGAATTCATAGAACATTTTTATTAGTTAAAGAGAGGATTATTAAATGCTTCTATTTTGACTCTACCATCAATAAATGATGGGTTTCTGATATACTATGATACATCGATGAAAGGACATAGATGTTTCCTTGTGAAAGTTGATAATTTTATTACATATTCATTAAAAATATTTAAGATTCCTGAACAAAATTATCCAACTCATGATATTGTGTTTGAATATGTAATCTTTTCTCTAAAAACATTGATACACTTTCATTATGGTGAACGATTTGAGATATATAACGATCACAAGAGTTTGAATTAAATCTTCACCAAGAAATAAAAATAACATGTGGAAAATATGATGGCTCGAGTTATAGGAAGATTATTACTGCAAAATAAACTAGAACCCAAAAAAAAGAAAACATGGTAGTTAATTCATTGAGTTGGAAATACCATCGATTTATAACCAAAACAAGGATTGAAAGAAAAAAAATGTTCATTGTTTTAATAAATATTTATATGGTAATTGTTAAACAAATATAAACATCACTCCTTCAAATATTTATAAACCATAGTTACTAAATAATTTTAGATGTTCTCAATTATTGATTAGAATTTTCAACAGAATATTAAAGTCATTAAGGTGGAATAACTAGTAGACTTCATTTATGAGTATGAAATTCAAAATTATAGAATGATGTTGTGTGATCCATTATAACATCATCTAAAAAGGGAACTATTGTATGATTATCATATATCAAATTTCTCTATACATCCTAGTAGAACCAATATATATAGATATCTAAAGGAAAAAGGTTGATGGAACAATTGTAAGTGGGAAATTAATTACAATGTGTCAAGATTCCTAGATTTTCAACTAGTGAAGGATAAGAGAAAAAATCCTATGGGGTTCATGAAACATCTATCTATTACAATGTGAATGTGGGATTAACATACTATTTAATTTGACATAATACTATCAATGAAAACTATAAATAATGATACAATATGTGTTTTTATTATCTTAATACAAAATCAGCATATTTTCACTCTATAGGAGAATATTTTCCACTTGAGAACCAATAATGAATCTATATAAATAATGTTGTATAACTTCATGGTAAAACTCTATGGATTGTGTATAATTTAGATCCTTGTTTTACATTAAATCAATATAATTGTTTTCAAAAGGATCTAGATACTAAGAATCATTTATACACCGCCAACCATACTCAAATCAATGGGTAGTTTGAATGAAATGTTAAAACCTTCAAATAAATTTTGATATCATGCTCACATGATATTCATGTAATATAAGATCACTATTTACCTTTGGAATATCTTTCCTATGAAAATAGTGTCCATTAATATTTTCAAATGGCTCCATATAATGCATTATAATATAATTCTATGTCACACAACGACTTGTTAGGATGTAGTTTTTTAATGGAACCATATAGACCCATAACATATTAAAGAATCATTGAAAATTTTTAAGACTATCCTGACTCATATCAAGGATCCACAATTTAAGAAAAAGGCTTATACTCATTAACAATGAATGGATTTAGAATTTCAATTGAGAGATCATGTATTTATGAAAGTATATCCATGGAATGGTGTTATAATGTTAACTATGAAATGGACACTAAACCCCAAGTACATCAGGAAATTTTAAATCTCAAATTAATTACATTTATTTCTTTCCAATTAGAAATTCCACGAAGCCTCCAAAATGTTCGTGATGTTTTACATAAAGGAAATTTGAGATCATTTTCCTTATTTAGTTTATATGCTATTTGTATTTGAGTAAACTTAAACTTCTTTAGGTGGAAGCACATATTTTTAGACATACATGAACATCATGTGTTGGATTAATGTGTATGTGATTCATACAGATCACAAATGAACTACGGATGGATTAAATACTATTTTTAAAACAAATACAAGCTCATTTTCTTGTTTTTTACAATGTAACGTATTATTTAAACTAAACTGAAACAGTTAAAGTGAAAACATAGTATTTTAGTCATAAAAACCTTATTGTGTGTTAGTTTGATGTACGAATGATTATAACAAATAAATCATGGATTATGTATAGTTGTAATAAAGTATCAAAACAATCAATTTTAGATATTGGAATTGAGATTTAAACTAAAAATTCATTTCTTATTGTAACCATGATGATAAAGTCTTGAAGTAAAAATTGTGTTTCATATTGATTTTTGGTTAATTCCTACATGTCACAAATTAATTAATAATTGTTCAAATAAATAATCAAGAAAATCTAAGTTAATTTTGGTTAGGTTTTTCTATTTTACATGTGTTTTATAGTAAAATAACACTTTTACAATTTAAAAACATTCACATTGATTCATACCAACTGTATTGTGTGTATTCTTAATGTGTGGTTATTTTTTGAACTTCACATGTTAATGGTGTACAGTTTTCCTAAATAATAATGACTATTTGTACAAACTCTTCTAAATAAATCAAGGAATAAAATTAAAAAATTATGTCTTGGAGAAAGAAAGTACCATCCATAGATAGGGTCCACTAATATCAAAGTGGTTGCAAAAAATGGATATGGTTGTAATAGAAACTTCTTCCATTTTGGGAAAGGATTATTCATTGATAAATCTTCATCCTTTTCAATATAAAAACCTTATACACAAGGTAATACCATATTTAATATAGTACTAAAAACCAAAAATCAAAAGTAACTTACCTTGCTTAATGTGACGAAAAAAATACCTAAGACGCACAACAATATTCTGATATAGGTGTATTACATATTGCAAATGATGATAAAAATATGATTTCAAAAAACATTAATAAAAGAAAAATATTAATGATGCATAAATAAGAGTCCACTAAATTATTGTAACCCCTCGATGAAAAAATATAACTTAATACAACATGTATTGAACATTAAAAATAATCATTAATTCTTGATAATGTCCATTGGATTCTTTTTCCATGAAAATAGTCATAATAACACGATTTAATCAAAAATATCCCTAACTATGTTTTAATTCAAAGTAAAATCCACATTCAAATTATAAATACATTTTGATATCATTATAACTAATATTTAGTTAACAAAAACCAATTAATCTTACAAAAATAACTTCAAAACCTTGTGTCATTATATATGTTTGTAGAAGGATCCATGAACCATGTCTCTCTTTTAGTTACCTCTTATAAATCCTATAAGATACTTTACCATGGGATATAGTTCAATTTTTTCATTATTTACATATTCAACACACAAAGGCTTTCAATTTTATTATTGACTATACTTAGCCCCCATATGAAGGAAATTGGTGAATAGAAGGATAGAAATGCATGGTTTATTATATAATGATCATATACCCTATAGATTTTTTTTAAAAAATTATAAAAATAGGATTATTGAATTACCCACATGAAATAAAAGTTTAGTAAATGTAACTAAAAAGATGAATTAGTGACGGACTGCATCCATAGAATATTTGATTGAATTTTAATATTCATCATATTCTAAAATTATTTCCTATTATTTTGTGTCTTTTTATCGATATACTTTTACTCCTCCTATATCACCATTTCATAATAATTAATTTCTATTTCCCCAGGTATGAAAATAAAATAAATCATTTTACTAGTGTTTTTCCTTATTGAGGCCATCAAATAAATTACCATAATTAGATACTAATGTATTAGCACTATCACTAAAAAAACATACTATTTTCATTGAGTAGAGGAAACACATGTGGGGAAGGATCATCGAAAATATTTCATTTCCCATGAGTGGTAGAAAATATGATGGTGGGATTTAATTATTTTAGCATGATAATATGATAAAATTTGGAATAATGTTTGGAAATAAATTTCATATTTTGGATAAGAATAAAAATATAACTAATCAATTTAAAATACTAAATGGATTTATTTTAGAAAAAATAATACCTAATAATTAGAATTCTAATTCCTCAAATCGTAAATGTGTCCTTAAGTACGTAGTCTATACTAGATCCCAAACATAATATGCAATCACCTCTACTTTATTTTGGAAAAAATCTTGACATCACATACTCTAACCATTGATATCTATCAAAATCCATTTCTTCTTTTTAGTTTGTAGACGTTTAGAATACATGTTAGTATTGAGAAAATATAGCAAAAAAATTATTAAAACAAATTTCAAGGAAATTGTAATTTCCTTCATAAATATCTATATGGGGATGTTATTTTTTGTGGTATATGATATCTTTTAAAAACATAAAATCATAAATTTCATGTTCATCATTGTTACATTGTTTCATGCATCATAGATACATTGAATATAATAAGTAAATTCTTATGAACTATGTTTTGATAGAAAAATATTATATATATACCTTAATATGCCACTATTTTAATAAATTCATAGGATTGTGGTGATCATTTTTTAACCTCATTCCATGATTTAGACATTATTTATAGATTACCATATCATAACAAAATTCTCATTAAAAAACTAAAATTTATAAATTGATGTGTTGTTTAATAATTTTGATTGTATTACAATATAAATTTAAAATAAACATCATGGGTGGTAAATAATTTTTAAACACATCATTTAGATTCAAGAAATAAATATTTAGGTTATTTTAATCGATTTTTAATGGCATCTAGTGCCTCATAGAAAACCAAAAAATGTAATGAAAATAATAAAAATATAGTTTTTATTATTATATGGTTTAGTTTCCCCCTACACAATAGGAAAATATAAGATTATAATATCTATTTTTTAATTTTAAAAATAATTCTTTGTTAATCTATTATTATTATCAATTTCTTCCATATTAAAAATATATTCTAGTATATAATGATAGAGAGGTTAATGAGTACAATCCATTTTCACAAGTATTTCCATATATAAAAAAAATTATATTCTCATAAAAAATAGGAATTATTATTAACTATAATGAATATTGTTGATATGTTTTTGGATAGACTAAAAATGTATTGCATGTATGCATTCTTAACTAAGGCCTCAAATATTAAAACATGATAATTTCATTTATATTCTCATGATCAGTCACATATATTGTGGCCTCTCCAAATATTTGTTCTCCATATAAAATGTATGAAATATTTCATTATTGAATGGTTAATCTTTGTGAAATTGAAATTTCAATAAATACGATAGTGGAACTAATGGGGTGAAGGTACACATGGAAGGTAATTTTGATTTATAAGTTGATCTACTGAATTTTCTTGACATTTCCAACTTTTTTTCTTTCATTCTACCTATCAATAATATCATACCACATTTCAGATCTTTTTCATCAATTTTTAATATTTTTCATTTGAGAAAAATATAAAATACATACCTAATTATCTTTATGTACCATTATAATATTAAATTACTTCACTATGAAAGTTATAATTACAATATTGACCATAATTACATATAAGTCATCAATATAAATATATAACTTGATGGTTGTCCCATGTTCTAAGTAAATACCAAATATTACTAGATTATTGTGGATTTTTCTATAATTTAGCATGTCTCTGTGGATATTATAAATAATAATAAGATTTATTGGCACAATAGAATAACATTTATGGGGAAATAACACTAATGGTTCGGTTGATTTGGTGGATCACTTTTAAATTTTATATGACCTAAATGCCATGATAAATAGATTATTTCACATAATATTGAAATAACTAAATTCCCAAAAACTAGATATTATATTTTAATGTAAAATTTATATTTAATTTATTTATGATTTCAAGAGAATTTTATATCATCATGGAACACTCCTCATAGATGATATTGATCATCTAAAAACCCTCTTCCAGATTTCCATTATTTCACTATAAGAATATCAATATATAATCCCTCTAGAATTAATCCAAACTATCTCTTTTGATCTTTGAATGGAGTTCCAGCAAAGTTAATCGATCATATTTTATTCTTAATGTTAATAACTTATTATTCATTTGAGCTAGAAGGAACCCTTCTAGATATTATTATTCTCAAGAAGAAGAGTGGAGTTGTAATGGGGTGAGAATTCCTTTGGGAACAATTATTATTATGTCTCGATTCCTAATTATTTATGTACATTGAAAAATAGATATAAACGACTATTTAAAAACCTATATTTTTGGATTAAATGTTATGTAATTGTATATTTTCTCTTAAATAGAATAATAATGATTCTTATGAACCCATAAATAAAACAATATTATTGTTATTATATTATAGTGTGAGATAAATTTCATAATGAAAAAATTATTATTTATCAGTTTGAATATCAATATTCATCATTAGACATGATATTGGTCCACTCCAAATCCTCGTTGTTTATTAAATAGACAAATAATTATTTAATTAAATGTTTCATTAATTAAAAAATATTTACAATCACTAAAACATGGATAAAATTTTCCCTCAATCTTGGGAATAATATTAATTCCATTAATTAAATTCAAATAGAAGTTAATCTAGTTAAACAGAAACACATACATTGTTACCTCTAGGATTCTTTCTCATTGGAATTAAAAAGTATTACCTATATTCCAAGAATAGAATCTATCATTGATTCAGTAATTTCAATAAGAAAACATTATGTCATAATGTCAATGAACACATATGATTGATCATTGGGGAATTTAATCCCTTTGGAACAATATCTCATCAAGAAATTTTCATATCATTATCATAGACTTATATGCTCGATACATATTTATTTGATTCATTTAAATAAACACATCATAATATCATGACCTTATAATTTAACGTGGTGATTCTATTCTAATAAATGGTTTGGGATATCAACATCAAAAAATATGGAAGTGATAAATCCTTCCTTGAATTATCTATCAATAACATGTTATATGATGCACCCAAAATACCCAACATGCCATGAATATATGGTGTCATAGGTTTGGTTCATATATCTATGTTTGCATGTCACGACATTCAATTATGATACCCTCAAAATCTAAGTCCCAGTTAACATGGTTTAATATCGGAATATCTGATTACACAAAATATGTGAAATTCAAACATGCAGGTCCATTCACATAATGTATCATCATTTGTATTATCATGTGTGAACATCATAAAACGAAGCGTCATCTACATATGATTATTCAAAACATAAATCATTCCTACTATGTACCCTTACAAATTATTTTATCCCAATTTAAAACTATATTATATGAATATCATAATTGAACATTACGGTTAACATCATAGTGGGGAACATATATAAAATTATCAACAAGACAGATCCCATAGAACATTATTACATCAATTTCTTATTGAAAATTGAACAATATAAAAGAAGATGTTTTTATTTATATGAAAATAATTAAATATTTATATATAATCAATGTATAATTAGCTTATTGTAGAACACAAACTCTTATAAACTCCCATATAGACTAGAGTCAACGTCCTATAACATTTAGTATTTAGACCTTATATAAACATCACGTTTTGGAAAACATAAGGCTTTAGACAAGGGGTATACCAAATTTTCATCCATGTAAATGTTGTTCTATATAACATCACCTATAGTAGAAAAAACCCTTCATGATACGATTCTTCTAAAGTCTTTGATTTTTCTTTTTATGTGACCTTAGATCCTTTATGAGATCTGCAATTTCAGTATTATCACCATAGTGTGTGATAGGGTCTTTATTGATAAGTTTCAAATAACACTATTGGATGAATTATTTTTATCCATAATACTTCTTAGATACCACAGAAACTACAATATACTTGGATTGGACTAAATAATTTTCTACCAAATCTTTTTTTAAGCCCTTCTAGTTTACAACTCCTTTATTTATAGTGATCATGTATCCCACTTGATATCTCATATCATCTTGATCTCTTTAGAAAATATCATCTTTATATCCTATGATGAATATTTCATCATTTCATCTATTGACTAGGAACATATCCTTTACATGATTGAGATACATAAAGATACCATTTACTATCATACGACGGAAGTCACCTAGGTCTTTGTGGTATCTTCCTATCACACTAAAGGTGTAAAAAAATCTACCCCTATATTTTTCCTAGAATACATGACCAAACTGTTATCCAATGAATATGTAATCCATAAAATTTTTTTTTTCCATCATGTTCATCAAAACACATTATCCTAAAAATATTAATTTCATTTGACATTGTAAGTATTAACCTACTGGATTGTTCTATTCTGAATCGCTTCAGTGTATTTTCAATATATGTACCTTGATATAGGCTGAGAAACCTCTTTGATATATCATGATTAATCTTCATCCAAATAACATATAATACATAATATTGTACCTTCTTGTATATTTATTTATTTATGTAAGTTTTAATATAATGTTGGCCAAAATTTTAACATTCTGAGTTGTAAATATAAAACTCATTGTTCGATAACATTTATGATACAAAACATTTAGCTTAAATGAACAACAAATTCTTATTATTTAATATGATATTTGTCACATAATACATTTAATTTTGGTGATAAAAATGATTAAATGAATTATGAAAATATTTTTTAAAAATGTTTATATAATGATTCATTGTTTCCCAATTTAATTCAGAAATTAAATAAAACCCAATTGAATATAAAAGTTTTGTTTTTATGTAAATATATTTAAATGAAAATAACTGTGTTTATAAATTACTAAAATTCCTTTTTTTGTAATATAATAATGAAATATTAATTCAATATAATGTTTAGAATTCATCATATGTATTTTATAGACCTTATATAAGAATAAATTAACGTTTACACATAAAATAATTATTTTTTTAAAAATCCATTTTTACCACCTTTTGATAGAGAACCTATTTTAAGTATATTTTTTTTGAATTATATATATTTTAGTTTACAGAATAATTTTTTTATTTGGAATAAAGACAAAAAAATATTTACTTTTTATTTTATTCAAATTTTTCTAGTAATATTCGTTTTTAATGAATTGTGAAAAATACAGCTTTTAATTCAAAACTAAAAATTCTTCCAATTTATATGTTTAGATTGACTATAAATTTAGTAGGTTTGTGATATAAATATATATTATTATTTTTTAATACAATTTAGGACATTGTAAAAAATTTCATATTGAAATTGTTTATAAAAACCATGTGAACATTCGAATGTTTTATTTTAAAAACCTATTTTCTCATTCCATTAACATGATTATTTTTTATTTAATTTATACCAATTATATGTTTTATATTTTGAAAAATTAATTCCATATTGTAAATAATATGTTTCAAATTATATAAATATGTCTCTTTTATTTTTGGTCATTAGGAATAGTAACTTTAGATATTATTTTTATTACCACGGTTAAGGGTGAATCAGATAATTAATGGTTAAAATATTATTATAAATATAATAAAACTACCCTAACACCTAATAATATTTGATGAAATATTTTCAACTGGGAAAATCAATGGGCATAAATTTTGTCCTCTGTAATCCACTTTGTTTCGATTATGTCACTTATAAAATTTTATTTAATGTAAAGAGAAAGATGTCATAATCATATATCTTATTACAAAAAAATCTAATGTGTAGAAATATAAGTGATATATTAGACAATCAATATTCTTTAAATTTTAAAAATTATAAAAAATATAACGGTCATTTATATATATTTTTTAGAAGTTAAATAATTAAATTAAATGGTTACACAATTTTGGTAGAGTAATTGACTAATTTATTACAGGATCCAATAAATGATATTATAAATACTGAAATATGTATAATTTGAGTGAATTTATTCCACAAAATAATTTTATTAATACATTTTAAATTTTTTTGATTATTTATTGGAGTTGGTAATAACTTATCATTTTTGTTATGATATTTTTAAAATCTCATCTAATGAATACTGTCAAAATTCACAATCTTGGTATTTTAAACTATAAAATATTTAATAAAATGCCCTAAAATTCATAAAAATATAATATTATGGATAATGGTTAGTATAAGTCTAAATACACATTAATGGCTCATTCATTTATCATTTCACGTGTTATGGTAATTAATTTATCCATCAAAGTGTAAATTATATGATAAAACTAGAAGAGTTAAATGGTGTTAAAACAAAAAGATAAGGTTTAAAATAAAATAAATGCATGTATAAAAAAATTTATTTGAGAATAATTCTAACCATTCTCACCCTATATTATATCTAACATAATTTATAATCATTTTGAGTAAAAATTAAATTATATAATTTAATATTTTAAGGGTTTTCAGGGGTGCCCCTCTCATCTCCTATAAAAAGGAACTCATTACTATATGTTGCTCATGTATAAAAATCCTTCTGGATCAGAAAATACTAGCCCAAAAAACTTTTTGTAATACCTCCCCTCATTCTGGAAGCGTTATTTTAGGCATAACACCCTCCTTATAGGTGTTAAGGTTTTATAAAAAATGATCATATAAAGGAAAAGTATCGGTTTTAATTAAGTATTTTTATTTTGTTTCTTCTTTATCTTCCATAAATGATTCCTCCACCATTATGAAATAATAAATCTTTTATGATAAATATACGTAGATGTTATTATTTTAGTATCATCCCCAATATCCATCTCCAATTTCATTAGATGGGAAATGAATATTTTTTCTGTGTCTACGGCCAACTACCGGCACGTGAACTGATATAGTTTTTTTCTATAACTGTCTCTGTTGAATGGTTGTAATGATGAAATTAATGTAAATATGTTATATTGATGACATAATAATCATTATAACAAAATAATATATCAATAATATTATTAATTTCCATACACATATGTAATGGGAATACATTCATGCGTACATGTGAACAATCACGTCCACGAAGCGATGAGTTTTTTATTCATTCACTACATCATTTATATGATGTATAAATAAGATTATATAAATTATTAATATGATAATAATTATTTTATGATCATTATCGAAATGTAAAATAATACTCACAGTCTTTCTGTAATGATCACTGAAAAACGTAAAACGTTTTTTATGCGTACATACGGCCTACAATCTACATGGTTATAAAGTTTTACATTTTTCATAACAATACATAATGGTTTTATTTAAAAGTATAATTTATGTTTAAAATGATAATAATTTCATGAACATTAATCAAGATATTATTTACATATGACCACATAGACTATTAACATCATACGAAATTTATTTTTGACTCAAGTAATGAATATCGACAGAGAATCTGATATAAACATAAGTAATCACATAATTTTTATAACATAGCAATAACTTATATAAATGAGTTAACAAACATAAATAAGGTTATCAAAAAAATTAACAATAAACCTATGTTTTTTATTCATGAAGATAAAGATTTTATGTGATGATTCAGACTTAAAGTAAGGGACTTAGTCGCAATCTCTATTCATTGAGGCATATTTTGATGTTATACACCATCTTTATTTATACGGTGTATAATAAAACCCATTAAATTTTAATTTCAAGACAAGGTTATAAAAATTAATCTCACTATATGAAGACTTTTAATGAAAAAAAGAATTGTTTTTACATATATAATGACAATGTCTTTTCCACCATCATGACCATTATATTAAATTTGGATTCCGTTCAAAGCAGTAATGTTTTTAAAAGAAAAATAAATACCATATTAACTTTTCAGGTATTTTGGTTTTGAAAATGGTTTTGACAATGTATTTATTAGATCAACATCTTTAGATTATATCTTGTGAATGAAATGTAGAAATTTAATTTTTTCATTATGCATGATTTATGTGGTATGATTATTTTTTAGTTCTTAGGAACTTATTTTGTATATGTTTAGTTCTATGATAAACTAAAGTTAGGTAAGCCTATGATATCTCCCAAATTAATACGTTAATGATATGGAGTTAAATGATATGGTTTCTATTTTGTGATTTAGGGATTATACTATGTTGGGTATTCTAAACGTAACCCTAAAGTATACTCACTATATTGATATGAAATATACAATGTAATTATGATATGAATGGAACAAGTCAACTTTATGATTTCTGATTTCTATGATTATTACCGGAATCTGGTGATTTCATGATTCAAGTTAAAGGTTTTTTTAGTTGTCAAAAGTATGATTTGTGAAAATGATTTCAAGAGTTTAAAATATTCACTGACTACTGGTTTCCTTCCTTATTTTATTCCCCTTAATGATCTATTTTTCTCATCCCAAGTTTTAAAATGTTTTTAATAGGTTTTATAATTTTTATTAAAAATTAGGATTTCATGAAGAATGTATTGAATATGGGTGATAATAATATATCGTGTCTACTTTTTATGTAATTTTGTTTGTTGAAAACAAAATATTTTGTTTTGAAGTATCCACGTTTTATTTTTATGGAGTTTTATGTATGTGTTGTGGCCTATTTCTATAATTATCTAAAAATTATGGGATCATCAATGTGAAATAAACTTAATATATTAAATTTCCTCTACAATATTAAATATTTATGGATGGGTCCTTATAGTTGGTATTAGAGGAATTGTTTAGATAAAATTTGAGGTTAGGGATTTTTTTATTCAAAAATTACAATATATGACCATAATGGATACCACTATAGGAATATTCAATGTTATTTTAGATAAATTTAATGACTTTTGGATAAAATTAATGAGAATATATTATTTTATACCTTCCTCATAAAATTTTATATCATGCATTTTTGTTATTTACTCACACTAACCTTTTTGGTTTTAGTAAATGGATAAATCAAGTATGTACCAATGTGATAATAGATATGATGGAAAATGTGGTGGTTCAAGGAATAATAAAACAATAAAAATGGGATATAAAATGAAAAATATTATGTTAATTCTAAACCAACTATTCAGAGTCATAATTAACTACTTGAACCATAGTGATTTTTATAACACATCATATATGAGAGAAATTATTTCCTATATGACTTCAAGTAATTTTCAAAAAGGTAAGTACATTCAATAACATGTGTCAAGGATGTAGAAACAAACACCTTGGAAAAAATTTTAAAGGCATGGGAAGATTTTTTAAATGTGCTAATAATGATCATAAAGAAACAACCTACCACAGAAAAGGAAGTTTTTAGTTGAATCCAAGAAAGTGAACGATGCTCTTTTCGAGTTATAAATTGAATGTTTTAAATGTAGGGAGTATATTCATTATGAAAATAAATTTCCTGTGAAGATGGTTTGAAAATTTCATTAGTTGGTCTGTAAAAATAAATTTTTAGCGATACCTAATTCCATTACAATTGAAGATGAAGAAAATGAAAATGTCTTATGAATAGTATGGAATATTTATTATCTCATGTTTTGAAATTTTCTAATCCTTGGACAAGATTCATGTTTTTTTAGGAAACAAGTATTAAAAAATAATATGGAAAATCATGGTTAAAGGGTCATAAATAATGATGAATTATCAAGAAGTGTATATTTAAAGGATTCAAGAGTTATAGTAGATAGTAAGATGATGAAATGCTTAAATTTATTAATGCTCTTTTGAGGATGGGATCACTTTGGAAGAATGTTTTTCTAGTTTGTGTATCCCTTATGTTTGTTATGTGAAAATTTTATTTAAATATTAATTGTATATTCTTTTGTGGAAATAATAATAAAGTTATGAATATCCTTTATTGTTTATATTATTTTTTATTTTGAGGTAATAATGGGATATTACATTCTGGGATGAAAAATGAATGGATTGAGATAAACATTGAGGTTAAAATATGTTATGGTTATTTTGAGTATTTTATCTCATTTTAGGATTGTGATATGAATTATATAATTTTTGAAATTTGAAAACCCAAAGGATGTGTTAAAAACTTGTCGCATCGAACAAGGCTGTAGGAATCAAACCCACAATCGAAGCTTGATAAGGCTTTATCACAAACCACTGTTCTACATGAAGTACATGGATAATATGATATTTTCTTCTTAGTTAAAATATTTTATAAAATAATAATAAAAAATTGTAACTTATATTTATCCATTTTATATCTTATGTATTAGAAAATGATTAGAGGATTAAGTGGTAAATGTTATGTTGGAAGACGTTAACAATTTTTGGACCTTTATGTGATTATGTTAATTATAACATTAAAGAATTTAATTAATGTGTAATGATTGAATTATATTTTATAAGAATATATTATTTTTATTGGGGACTTATGTGGAATATGTTATTTATTGATACGATTAACCTATCATGGAGAGTATGTAATTCGTGTAATTGATATTGGGAATGACACATTAAGAGAGATCGATGTTATTTGGTGGTAAATGTTAAAATTTATCTTCAAAGACTATGTAATCAAATTCACTTGAGATTTGGGTTTTAGACTTGGTTTGGATTATTTTATGTAATTTCAAGGACAATTATTTATAAATTATTCTATTTAACAATTTGGGTATTAATTTTTATTTTTTTAGACTAAAAGTAGTCATTATTATTTTAATGTTTATTATATTTATGTAATTATCTTATTTTATCCAAAAATTTTTGGATTTTGATTAAATTTCATGAAATTATTAATAGATACTTAATATTTTCTAAATTATATGATTCTCAAGAATTTTATTCTAATAATTCGATCATAAAAATCCATTTCAATACTCATGTTTTAGAGAAAAACATGAGCTTGTGGGGGAATTTAATTAATGTATGAAACATAATGTGACAAGTATGTATATTTCCTTATGAACGTAGTATATATATTAAATTAGTTCAAAAACTCTTGGAAAATGATCTTAATGAAAAAAAAATATTTGAACTTTTCCAACTAGGAAACAAAATATCATTTAACTCGTCCCGAATTTATAGTTTTGTGATTGTTAATATTCTCCAAAAAATGTATTTTAACTCTCCATATGAAATTTATCACGTGTTTTCTCTTCCATATCCTTGTTATCTTACATGGAACCCTTCTATGTGTTATCTCAACTGACCTTCATACTTTCATTTCTTTCATTAAAAGTTATTGTTTTTAATCTTTTTTTCTAATGTGGAATTGCAAAAAAGGTATTTTTAAAATTAATACCTTATTTTTTGACCCAAAATTAATATTTTGAGTACAAAATTTCCTAAAAGATGGAGGAATGTAACATATATGATTTTTAAAAGGAGGCATTATGTTAAAACGCATGCATTATATGCCACAGTTAGCTTAAATAAATAATGTAATATTATTATTTAATATGATAGTTATCACATAGTCATTAGAAAGAATATAATAAAAAATATTAATTGAATTATGAAATGTTATTTTAAACAATTTTATATAATGATCCATTAGTTACCAAATTAGTTAAGAAATTAAACAAAAACTAATTGAATATAAAGGATGTGTTTTTATTAAAAACTATTTATATGCGAATAATTGTGTTTATAAAATAAGTAAATCACTCTTGTTGAATTATATCAATGAAATAAAAGTTTAATATAATGTTTAAAATTCATATTATTTTTTTACCATACATCAAATAAGAAAAAATAGATTTGATGCAAAAAATGAGTATTTTCTAAAAAACAATTTGTTATAGCATTTTGATGGAGAACCCATTTTAAATGTAGTTGTTTTCTAATTTTTAAATTATATATGAAAAAATAAAATTATTCATTTGTAGTGGGATAAAAAAATTATAGGTTCGATACATTTTTTTTAAATTTTTTGGTAATTTTCATTTCTAAATTAATATTGAAAAATACGGGATTTTAATTCAAAACTACATTTTCAGTATTATTTATTTATGGAGATATATTTTAATATAACTTGGTTTTTTGGTATAATTTTATTATTAATTTATAATTTAATCCAATTTAGTTCATTGGAATCAATTTCAAATGAAATTTTATAAAACATCTATGTTAAATTTGGAATGTTTTACTTTAAAAACATGTTTTCTAATTCTGTCAACGAGATTAATTTTTAACTAATTTATACCAATTGATTGTATTTAATTTTTAAAAATAGATTTAATTTATTGAATCATGATTTTTAAATTAATTAAATAGTTCCCTTTTCTTCTTTGACATTATGAATAATAACTATATTAATTTTTTTATTTCCACAGCTAAGGGTAAATCAGGTAATTAATAGAAAAATAATATTAAAAATATTATAAAACTACCCCGAAACTTTTACTAGTCTTGTTGGAGGATTTATTATCAACCAATATAATCGTTGGGCCAAAATATTTACCTTTGTAGGCCATATGGGTGTCATTATGTTACTTATAACATTTTATTTCATGTGAAGAGAAGGATGTCATAAAATTGTCTCTTAATACTAAAAAAAATTAATATGGGGTTATATAAGTTATATCATAAACTATAAATAAAATTCAGAAATAAAAAATAATTACTAAAAACATTATAATTTATTTAGAATTTTTATAAAATAAATATTTAAATTTAATTGTAACCAAATAATGAAGAAATAATTAATTATTTAATGAAAGGATCAAATAAATGATATTATAAATAATAAAAAATTATATTTTAAGAGAATATATTCCATAAACTAATTTTCTGGATCAATTTTACATTTTTTATGATTCAAATTAGTTGGTTTGCACTTATCATTTTTTTATATTTTTAAAAAGTAAAATAATCAATAGTGTCCTAATTGAAATAATTGGTATTTTAAAATAAAAAATATTTATTAAATGATATAAAATTATTAAAAATAAATTATTTGTTAAAATGGTTACTATAAGTCTAAATATTCCATTAATGACACCTTCATTGGTCGTTTGGCATGTTATGGTAATTAATTTAACACTCAAAGTGTAAATTACTTGATAAAATAGTAAGAATAAAATAAATTTAAATAAAAAATATAAGACTTAAAAGAAGTTCAATACATGTCTAATGTAAAGACCCGATTTTTTCATCTAATTTTTTTAATTATTTGGGATTTTTACGAGTCCAAAAAAGTTTATGGTGCATGATTCTGAGTTCTAGTGTGCCCGGAATGGATTTATGAACATTTTTTTTAAGGTTTGTTCATTAAACACACGGTCGGCATTTTCAATATTTTGAACAGGTGCTCAGATTAAAATTTTGAGGGAACTGTTGAATCCGTAGTACCGAGAATCAATTAACTGTGGTTTCACTTTAACCATAGTAGGTCAAGAGAAAAAGATAATTTTTGGACATTTAAAAGAATAAATAAATAACAATGTTATTTGATTTAGCTTTTTTACATCAATGGATGAGCGGTGGTGACAGGACCAATGACATGTCAAGCCATTAAACTGATTGACTCTCCTTTATTTAGGCAACCGCACCATTGGTATTTATATGGGTTATTAATTAATGTAACCTCTTTAATTCTATGTGCATTACTCACCCTTATCCTATCATATTTATATGGATCTCAGGGTGGAGTGTTGCCACGGCATCACCAAGTGATGAATCTCTAGAAAAGTACCACGATAACAACCACTTGAAGGACGAGACTGGTTTCAGTGAGTGGTGATGAGCACCATCGAATCATGAACTGATGATAATGATGAAGGATGGTCCATCGATTTCCATCAGCGAACATCTCTTCCAGGTAGGGGGATTGGTTAAAAGTTATCTTTGATGTTTTACGTTTCTCTCTATTTCTATCACATTAATGCGGAGGGCGCCGGCCAAACGAATAAGGCCTGATCCCTCTGTTTCTTTGCTCATGTTCTGTTCGTCAATTACAGTTTCCTTAAATGGATGAAAATGTTTCATAGTGGGTCACACTATAATTGTGGCAGTGTGGGAGAGCCATAGGCACAGACGAAACCAAGAACTGACCACCAAAGCATGACTGGTGGCCCACCGTACAAATTGCTGGCATGCCATGTCGGTGGCAAGAAGCAGTGGCCAGTGGAGACCTGCAGCAACTAGCCACAGGCGGTGGAAGGCGGCGTGTTATGGCACACCTTGGAGGCCAAAGATGGATGAACTGAGCTAACTGCCGGTGGTGCGAAGTAGCTGCGACCAGTAGGGCACAGCAAAAGGGGTCGGCGTGGAGTACCAGTAGCCAATGAGCCGTAGTTGGAAGGGGCAGTGCAACCCCATTCTGTGCTGCATTGGTGGAACGTGGCCGGCCAAATGGAAGACCGTTCATGCTATGGGGCAGCGTCCCCACCGGCTGGCGAAATGGTCCCACAATCGTGGGGCTAGTGGTTCACAACGATTAGCCTTTGGGCAGACCGAGCTGGACGCGGGCCGACCAAGATGGCCGGACCCACCCAATGGGATAGGCCAGACCCACGGCCTGGCAAGACAATGGAAGTGGGCCGAGCCCACCCGGGGGGATCGGGCCTCATACCAAACTGGATCCACGGCCCAGGCCAACGAACCAAACTGGGTCCACCCTGATGGGCGGGACCCAATGAATCGGGCTGACCCTTGACAGGTGTGGCCTGGGCGGTGTTAGGTAGACACTGAGACCCTTTGCGTCAGGCCAGTCAGACCGAGTCAGAATATACCAAGCCCCAATCAATCCCCGAATAAATAAATGCATGTAACTAACGAACCAAGTGTCCTTTTGACATTTTGTCAGTGGTGTTGGGATCCCATTTGGGAAGCGGTCCCTTTGGCATATTCCGGTGGGATTTTCCAAGTTGGGCCTTCCCGAGGTGTGATCACCCATGTTTCACAGAAAGGGATGTATCTAATAAACAGAGCATCCGAACGACATGTCATATGTGGAATAAGGAAACTTGTGACAAGGTGATTCTTTAGAGATACTCTAAACTAGTTTTGAAAGAGTTTTATGTGTGACTTCGGTTGGATCAGATATGAATCCAACTAATACTTTTTTACAAAAGTGCATTTATTACACAGACCGAGCATGCGACAGACACGTCGTGTGTCACGTTGGGACCCCTATGATAGGGAAGTCACATGGGTATGCTTTTTTGGGACATCATACTGGTTGAAATATCAATGATTTCTTAAGGAGCGGTTCCCAAAGAATCTATCATGCTATGTGCAGGAATCATGTGGTCGGTTGTCAATTAAAGAGAAACCCTGTGTGGATCAGCATCTTAGTGACACTATGTGGATCAACATCATTATGGCCCTGTATGGGGCTACATCTTAGTGACCCAATATGGATCAGCATCTTAGCGACCTTTTGTGGATCAATATTGTAGCGGCCCTTTGTGGATCAACATCCTAGCGACCCCATGTGGATCAACATCCTAGTGGCCCTGTGTGGATCAACATCATAGAGACCCTGGGTGGATTAGCATTATAGTGACCCTGTGTGGATCAGAAGTGTGTGACTGTGTGAGGACTATCCATAGAGTGGTCCATCATGTATCTGCAACACCTGATCATATATGGATCGATAATGGAGCAACTTTTTTCATAGTTTAGTTCTGGGACATCCTAATGTGATAAAATGATATAGCATAAGACTAATCATCTTTATTCCCAGTCACTGAGTTGTTTATATGGTGTGAACTAACTATTTCTTCATTATTTTTGAATGATGAATTACTTTGTGGTTTTTACTTTGTGAAACTCTGGTAGAACATCCGGGGTCTCAGGGAGCCTATTGAGTATTGTTATACTCAGACCAGTATAAGCTTCACCTGCACCATGTTTTGCCTTGTGCAGATGATGAGGAGCTTGGCTGAGACTTGAGGTTGCTAGGACCAGGTGGTACACAAATTAGAAGTACTGACGTGGAGTGTTGTGGATATGATCTATACCTACCCATTAGATAGGATCCTCAATGGAAGATCCATGAGTTGTTCTCTCTTTTCAGTTGTACTTATACTTTTCTGTTGGGCTTGTATTCCAGACCCTTATATTCAGAACACTTTTTACTAGAGTAGTCTACTTTACGGTTGCTTCATGTTGAGTTCTGGGATTTTGTGTTTGTACAGGTTTAAAGGAAATGCCTTCCCGTTATAGGGATACTCCTTCTGGTGTTGGTCTCCAACCCCTAGCCTATGGAAAGTGGGCTTGGGGTAGTCCTGGCACAGACCCCCTAGGGATGGGTCGAGATAAAGTCGTATCAGAGGAGTCAGTTCTACCAAAGAACGAGGACTCTAATCATTTAATATAGAAATAGTTTTAGGTGTTTTGGGTGGGGTTTTTAGTTTGGGGAGTCTGGTGTTGGTGTAGTAGCCGATGTATCCATACAACTGGACACCGAATATTGATTTCTGACTCAGTGCACTAAAACACTGATTGCGTGTGAATTGGAGGTTTTTATTGTTAATCTCTTTGATTCAACTTAATATGTATGTCTTAATGATCATGGCTCACTTGTTTCTTTTCAAGATGCCTCCATGGAGATATCCAAACAATATTCTTGAGACAGTACAAAATGATGGTCCACAAAGCGATGATGCTTCAGTGCAAGGCCCTCTTATGGCGACAGTACCCTCATGTGGTGTACTAGCAGCACCACTAACTATTATGCAGTTGTTACCACAAATACGCCCCAGTATATGGGGAATACTGAATGAGCATGTTTTATGTGTTTCTGTGATAGTGTACTCCAATGTTCCGAGGTGAGACGGATCGACATGGGACTGAGGATTTTCTGGAGGTTGTGGCAAGAGTTTTTCACCTGGTTGGGAAACCAGCCAACCAAATGGTTATCCTAGCTGTAAGTCTTTTCTAGGGAGTATCGAGGGGGTGGTGGAGCCTGATGCTCTAGATACATGATGAGGAAACCCTCACCTGGGCATATTTCAAGGGACATTTCCTGGAAGAGTTTGTTCCAGATATTCTATGCTCTTTGCGTATACAGAAGTTGCTACACTTATAGTAGGGCAGCCTGACCATGACCCAACACTTGGTGTGATTCACTGACCTCTTTCACTACTCTACCGACATGGTGTGACACCATTTTTTTGGGGCCCAAACCATTGATCAGGGACTCCAACGTTAGATCCAATCTTCGATGGTATCTCTTAGAATCCTGATTCATTATGGAGTACTAGAGAAGAACCCTTGGTGGAGTGCTTCTTGCAGTGAAGACATTGATAGAGATACCCACCACTGAGTGACACAAAGTAGAGTCATCTATATTTGGTAGTAGGAAGATGACATAGAGGTCCTAGAAAAACAATCCTTCTCATAGACTACCCTGGGACGTAGGGTTAGAGGTGTGATTTCATGATGTTGATTAGGATAGGAGAGGAGCAGACTGTGCTTCACGTGCGGTAGGCAAGGTCACATGGATTTTGACCGTCAGGTCAACTGCACTGATGACTAGCAGATGGTCAAGGAACTGCTAAGGCCGAGGAAGAGATTTGAGGAAGAAAGTCTGAAAGGCAGTGGATGTGGTAGCAGAGAAGGTCATGTAGCAAGTGGGGGATGACAGTTTGAGGTTCTACCACCACCACCTCTAGGTGGTCCACCCCAACCACCAGGAGAAGGGGAACAGGGACAAGCTCAGCTCCAAGTAGCGGAAGCCTATGACCAAGTCACTGTAAAGATGATTTGATGTACGATCTATGTCTACTCCATCTTAGCTAAAGTAGTTACTGAAAAAAGTTCTAGTAAATCTTTCATTGCCACGACTCTCGTTCAGAGCTCAGAGATTCTGGTGGAGTCATTTGCTTGATCCCTGGGTTTAGAGGCTCCTAATAGAGAATATTCATTGATTACACACTGGTGCTGAAAATTTTATGATAATCTTGGAGGCAACAGCATACACTGTTATCTTCTCGTGTTTACATAGAGGCCTTATGAAGTAATCTTGGGTATAGACTGGTTATCCACAGTCCATGCTCAGATTGACTGCATTAGGCACAAATTGCAGTGCGTCCGTGAGGATGGGACTGGGTTTTCCTTCACCAGTGAGAAGGGAACCTTTGCAGCACTGGATGGACATACCCGAACGATAGTGCAGCTGATCATACATCATTTTTCTAGCGTTACCTCATAGTAGTTGATGTTGAGAGTCCGAGAAACCTGTTGTGGTGGACCACTATGTCGATATCTTCCCTGATGATGTTCCAAGACGACCTACTCATAAAGAGGTGGACTTCTACATTGACCTGTACCCCTGGATGACACCGATATCTACACTAGTATATTGTATGGCTCCCATGGAGCTTTGTGAGTTATGGGTACATCTGGAGAACTTGCAGAGTAATGGGTTCCTAAGGCCCATTGTTTCTCCATGGGAAGCCATGATTTTCCTCGCCAATATAGAATATGGGTGTTTAAGGCTCTTTGCTGATTATCGGTGCCTGAACTGAGCGACCGTGATGAACAAGTATCCACATCTTTGGATTGATGATCTTTTTGATCAATTGAAGGGAGCTCGTTGCTTTTAAAAGATTGGCTATAGATAAAGCTATCATCATCTCAGAGTACGAGATTATGATATGTAGAAGACAACCATCAAATGTCAGTATCTCCACTGTGAGTTCCTTTTTATGCCATTTGGCATGACCAACATCCCTACAGTGTTCATGGGACACATAAACAGGATATTTCAGCCATACCTTGATCACATTCTGGTGGTCGTCATAGATGAAATCTTGATATGCATGGAGTCTGAGGAGGAGCATGCATATCATCTGGATACAGTTTTTCATACACTCTGAGAGCACTATCTTAATGGTAACCTCTCAATGTTCTAGTTCTAGATTTTAGAGGTCGACTTTTTGGGACATGTTATATCAGAGGATGGATTTATAGTGGATCCAAACAAGATATTGGTTATGCTACCTTGGGAGCCACCTAGGAGTGTGACCGAGGTGAAATGTTTCATGGGGTTGGCTGAGTACTATTGGAGATTCATACATGACTTTTCCAAGTTTGTGTCACCCTTGTCAGCAATGAAGAGGAAGGGACAGCCCTTTGTGTGGACAGAGAGATGTCAGCAGAGTTTTAAAGAGTTGAGACAGAGTCTGTCGAGTGCCCCCATATGAGGCTACCAGATGAGGGTGTTGGGTATGTAGTCTACTATGATGTGTCAAGACCGGACATAGATGTGTTATAATATAGGAGTGAGAAGTTATTACTTATGGCTCCTTACAATAGGGAAAACATGAGATGAACTACTCTACCAAGGACTTGGAGTTATCAGTAGTGGTCTTAGCATTGATTTTGTGGCGACACAACTTGATGGGTGAACGGTTTACTATTTACTCTAATCACAAGAGTCATAAGTATAACTTCTCATAGAAGCACCTAAACTGGAGACATTCACGATGCCTAGGGTTCTCCTAGGACTATGACATTGAGATAGACTACACTCCTGGGAAAGGTAATGTGGTATCAGACACACTCAGTAGGAGGTCGGTCTACATTTGCTAAGTGAGGTGACAAAGTAGTTATTCGTGTTATAGATATCCTATGTGGATAGATATAGAGAATTTTACCTCTAGTATATGACTGTCACTCCCCCACATCTTCAGCATATTCACGAGGCACAATTTGGGGACATTGACTATGTGGCTCAACGTGCTCATATATCCTCATCACATGCACCTGATGGATTTTTTGAAGGTGGGTATCACTTCATCCTCTTTAGAGTAGGCACCATGGTAACAAGGCTTCTATGGGAGGAGGTGTTGAGAGAGTTCCATACATCCTTTATAGAGGTACATCATAGTGTGGAAAAGATGTACCAAGACGTCAGGCATTAGTTCTAGTGGCCAGGGATGAAGAAAGTAGTGACAGAGTTTGTTTCATGATGCCTCATTTTTCATCAAGTAATGGTCGAGCATCAGGTTCCAGTAGTCTTAGAATAACCATTAAAGGTAACATAGTGGAAGTGGGATTCCATATCCATGGACCTTATGATAGGTCTACCACGCACGTCCATGGTCCATCATTCCATATGGGTGATTATTGACTCACTCACCAAGTCAGACAACTTCCTACCCATCTGAGAGGAGGGATCAGTAGAGGGATTGGGATGCCTCTATGTATTGGAGATTGTACAGATCCATGGGGTTCCATTTGCAATCATCTACGATCATGACACATGATTTACATCTTGGATGTTGAAGTGATTGTAGGAGGCGTTCTGGACTCAACTACATTTGAGTACTGCCTTTTATCCATAGACTGATGGTTTGATGGATCATACCATTCAGACATTTGAGGACATGCTTCGTGCTTGCGTCCTTGATTTTGGCTGTAGTTTGGAGGATCACATGACCTTGGTGGAGTTTTTGTACAACAAAAATTATCACTCCACCATCAAAATGATACTGTTTGATGCCTTGTACGGTCGACCATGTAGATCACCTCTATGTAATATATACCTTGGGGAGTTAGCACTTATGGGTCCAGAGTTGGTACGGGCTACCACTGAGAAGGTGCGGATCATCCAGGAGTGGATGAATACTGTACAAAGCAAAAAAAAAGTCTTATATTAGTAAGAGACATAGACCTTTGGAGTTGTAGGAGGGAGTCCATTTCTTCATATGGGTCTCATCTCGATGAGATTTTTAGTGCTTTGGCTGGGGTGGTAATAAATCTGTGAGGTTCATCGGAGCCTTTCATGTTCTTAGCAGAGTTATCAAGGTGGCTTATTTCCTATATCTTCCCCAACAGATGCATCAGGTGCATGAAATTTTCCATGTGTTGTAGCTAAAGAGGTGTGTGCATGATCCATCATATTTTATTGACTGGGGAGAGATATACAATGATGATGGGGTGACATTTACAGAGGTTCTAATGGAGATTGAGGATCGATAGGAGTGACTCCTTCATGGATGATTGATCCCTCTTGGGCGTGATCGTTGGCAACATAGGAACCTATAGGAGGGAACATGGGAGCAGGAGGCTCTGATATGTGCTCAGTACCCCCATTTTTTCCTTGGTTTATGATGTGTATTTTAGGGATGATAATACATAATGTGGGGAGAATGTAAACACCTGATTTTTTCATGTAATTTTTTTCAATTATTTTTTATTATTATGAGTCTGATAAATTTATGGCATGTGATTCTGAGGCCCAGTGTGCCCGAAATGAATTTATAAATTTTTTAAAGTTACGTTCAGTTAAAATGTGAGTGTAGTTTTCTCTATTTTGAAAAGGTGCTTAGATTAAAAATATGAGGGCACCATTGAATCCACAGCATTGGCATTCACTTAAGGTAGGCTTCACGTCGACCACAATAGGTCGATTGAAAAAAAAGTTTTTTGACATTTAAAAGAATAATAAAATAATAATTTTAATTTATTTCTCATTTTCATTTCCTCCCCCAAATGATCAGAGGTGATGGGACCAATGATATGTCAATCCATAAAATGGCTTGACTCCACTTTATATTTGCAATCACATGGTTGGAATTTTGAATGTTCATTGATTAAATGAACTTCATTTTTTCCACGTGCGTTACTCACCCTTATCTTCTCCTAATTATATGGAGCTCAGGGTGGAGTGTTAGAAAGGATTCACCAGGAGATGAAACTCTAGAAAAGTACCATGACGCCATCCACTTTGTGGACGATAGGATTTTTAGCGAGTGGTGACGAACACCAACGAATCATGAACAAATGACAACGACGTAGATGTTTTCATCGATCATTGTTAGCGAATGTATATTCCAGGTTGGGGGGTTTTTCAAATGTTACCAATGATATTTTACCTTTACCCTATTTGCTATCACATTAACAAGGAGGTTGCGGGAAAAACGAACAAGGCCTGAACCCTCCACTGCTTCACTCATGTTAATTTTTTTGGAGATGGTTTCCTCATATTGACAAAAATGGAAATAGTGGGTCTTTCTATGATGGATGTATTGCGGGAGAGCCATAGGTGCAGACGACACCAAGAACAGACTACCGAAGCACGTCTGGTGGCCTGTGGATGAAACTGTAGGTGCACCAAGTTGGCAGCGACGAGAGGTGGATAGAGGAGACCTACAGCAACCGGCCGTAGGTGGTGGAAAGCGGAATGTGATGGCACACCATGGGGGATGAATTTGGCCAGAACGAGTTAACCTAGCATGAAAAAAGTGGGGCCAAGTAGCAATGACTAGCAGGCCACGACAATAAAGAAGGCACGTCCCTGCACCGTGCTGCGTTGGTGGAACCCAGTCAGACAAATGGCCGACCATTCATATGGTGGGGCTACGACCCACCGACTAGAAAAATGGCTCCACAACTATAGGTCTAGCAGGACACAACGGTCTACCTTAGGGAAGACCAAGCTGGAACCGGGCCGGCCAAGTGGGTCCGACCAGCCCAGTGGGACAAACCCGCGACCCAGGCCTACAAACGGAATTGGGCCAACCCTAATGGGTCGGTCCAAGTGAATCGGGACCACCCATAATGGGTTGGACCTGAGTGGAGTTAGGTAGGCCCTGGGACACATTACGTAGGGTCGGTCTGACCTAGTCGGACTGGCCGCAAAACCAAACGGTCCCCAAATAATGAAATTCTTGTAACTGACAAACTGGGTGTATATTCAACACGATATCGGTGGAATTGGGATCCCATTTGGTAAGAGGTCCCTTTGGCATATTTTGATGGACCTGATTGAGTCTGGCAGGACCAAGGTGCGTTCACCCCTATTTTATGGTAAGGTATGTAACTAACAAACCGGGTGTCTGAACGATGCATCGTCTATGGCATAAGGACCCTTGTGATAATGAGGTCCCCTAGAGGTAAACTAATTGAGTTTTGACATAGGTTGACGTCTGACTTGGGTTGCATTAGACTTGAATCCAATCAGGCCCTTTTTACAATGGTGCCCATATCTCACAAACCAGGCGTCTGATATATGTGTCGTTTATCATGTCAGGACCTCTATGATTGGGTGGTCCCATGGGTATTATTTTTACTGGACATAGTACAAGTTCAAATATGACCAATGTCTTGAGAAGCGATTCTCATAGAATTAAGCATTCTATGAGAAGGAATCATGTGGCTGGTTGTCCATTGACTAGCGACCCTATGTGGATGAGCATCGTAGCGACCCTATGTGGAATATCATCGTAGAGACCCTGTGTAATGTAGCATCTATGCGACCCTGTGTGGAACAACATATTAGAGTCCCTTTGTGGATCAACATCATAATGACCCTATGAGGATCAACATGATAAGGACCATGTATAGATCAGCATCATAGTGACCATATGTGGATCATCATCATAGTGACCCTTTGTGGATCAGCATCATAGAGAACCTATTTGGATCAGCAGTGCGTGACCCGATGAGGACTAGCCTTAGAGTCACCTTCCATGGATCATCGACACACATCCATTTATGGATTGACAATGGAACAACTAAATCATGGTTTAGATATGGAACTTCCTAATGGGATAAAATGATATTTCTTAAGACTAATCAACTTCATTCCCAGTCACTAAGTTGTATACCTGGTGTGGGATGACTATTTCTTTGTACATTGTGATTGAGGTATTGCATTGTGGTTTATCCTTTTTTGACCTCTAGGAGACCTGCGCGGGTCTCAGGGTCCCTTTTGAGTATTGTTATACACACCCCTGCATGGGCTTCATCCACACCTTGTTATTTCTTTTCAAAACGATGAAAAATTGGGCTGAGACTTGAGGGAGACAAGAACAAGTAATACATGGAGTAAACGATATAAGGTGGTGTGTTGTAGAGATGATATGTATGTATCATTAAGGTAGGATCCTTGGTGGATGATCCATGAGCTGTTCTCTTTTTCGTTGTACTTATACTTTTCAGTTGGGCTTGTATTCTTGCCCCTTTATATTTAGAAATTTTTTACTATAGATATTTACTTTGTGGTTTCTTCTTGTTGTTTTATTGCTTGGTGTGTTTGTACATGTTAAAAGTAAATGCCTTCCCATTATAGGGATATTTCATTTCGATGTGTTTCCCCAACCCCTGGACCATGGAAGGCAAGCTTGGGGTAGTAGCGGCATGGGCCTCGGGGGACAGGTCGTGACATCTAAAAATTATTGGTTGAGAAAATTTAGATCTATATTAACCATTTATTATAAATAATAGAATTTGGAAAAAATCAGAGATAAAATTTAATTTGTATCAATTTCATATTTTATGCGTTTCCAAGGGTCCCCTCCCATCTCCTATAAAAAGTAATTCATTCCTCTCTATTAATCACACTTCCAAATCCATTTGGTTTATACAATACCTAATCAAACCCCTTCCCAAAATAACTCCCCACATTATTAAATCCTCATTCTACAATAATCAAACTCTTTATAGGTGTTAAGATGTTAAGAATGGTGACCATCTGAAGGAAAGGTTACATTCATAATGAAGTATATATATTTTTTTCTTCTTCCTCTTCATTAAAATCTTATTACACATTAATGAATGAATATATCCTGTATAATTAATATAATTATATTTTATTATGTTATTATAATAACTTATATCCATCTTCAATTTCCTCAAATGGGAAATGAACCTTTCTTTTTTGTGTATAGGAGACTACCACCTCACGAACCACTATAGTTCGTTTTCCATAACCATCTCTCATGACTTATTATAATTATGGAACTAAGGTTAATATGAGATATTTGTGACATGTTAATCATTATATAATAAAAATATAGCGTCATTTGTTCATATATGTGAACTATCACCTCCATGATGTGATGTGATTCTTTTTATTCACCATATCACTTATATGATATATATAAGTATATTTAAATGATTAATATTATATTAATGAGGTTATTATAATTCTAGTAATGTAAAATAATACCTAACTTATTTACATAAGGATCAATGAAAAATGGAAATTATTATTGATGTGTGTGTATGACCTACCATCTCCATGATTATAACATTTTCCATTTTAAAAAAATACATAATAGTTTTAATTGTAATTATAATGAATTTATAAAATAATAATAATTTCATGAATATTATTTTTGAGAAGATGAAATTATAACCACCTACACTCTTAACATCATATCAAGTTTGTTATCGACTCACGTACTGAATTTTGAAAAAGTGTTGAAAATGAAATTAAATTACTACATAATTTTTATAACATGGTAATAAGTGATATAAAAGAAAAAATAAACAAAAAAAATGTTCTCAATTAAGTATATATTATTTTCTATGTTTATTATTCATGAATATAATCATTGTATGTGATGATTCAGACTCAAGGTTTGGGAATTCCTCTCAATATCCTTTCATTGACGAATATTTTGATGATATACAACACCTTAATTTATATGATGTATAATCAACCACATTGAATTTTGATATCATTAAAATATTCTCAAAAGGAATTTTTTTATATGAATATTTTTACTAAACCAAAAAATGAATGTTTCCTAACATATATGACCACAATTACATTTCTAAATCCATGAACATTATTTGAAATTTTGATTCCTTTACATTATGAAATGTTTTTAAAAGAAAAATAGACACCATATTACCTTTTTATGAATTTTTGTATTCAAAATGGATTTGAGAATAAATTGATTATATCAATATTTTTGAGATGATATCTTCCAAATAAGATTTGTAAATGTTATTTATCCTTTATGTGTGATTTATGTATTACTATTATATTTTGGTTGTTGGGAATTGGATATGTATACGGGTTGTTCCGTGCTAAAACGTGGGTGGGTGATCCCATGAGATATCTCCAATTAATTGGTTAATGAGATGGAGTTAAATGATATTGTTTCTCCTAGTGATATAGGGAATATACTATGATGGGTATTCCGAATGTAACCATGAATGTGAATCCCTATGTAGCTCTGAAATAAACTATGTATGTTTGATATGCATTGCTTAAGTAACCATTATGATTCATGATTTCGATTAGTTTTATAGGAATCTTATGATTTTCAGAGGTAAGCTAAATGGTTTATGATTTTTGGTGGAAAAGTATGATTTTGAGAAAATGTTTTCATGAGATTAAAATATTAACAAACTATGGTTTCTTACATTATTTTATTCCCCTTACTAAGAATTTTGTGAACATACAATGAATTAAATTTTTTTCATAGGTCATAACATTGGTAAGGACAATGCGGAAGTTTTAATGAAATTATCAAACATGTCTTGATAAGAAATCTTGTTTTATTTTTAAAAGGGTTTTTTAGAGAAAAAATGGATACCGTTTGGAAGTTTCTTGTTTATATTCGTATTCTCTTTTTATGTATGAGTAATGGCCCAATTCTCTAAATCTCTAAACATGAAAGGATCCTCAATGTGATATTAAAAAAAATTATTTACTTACCTCAAGAATATGTAATGATTTATGATGGGTCTTTATAAATATATTTTTCCAATAAGTAATAGGTTATTGACATATACTATGATGAAAATGACCAAACTCCGAAAAAAATAGATATAAACATATGGCACAAATTCTTTCATTATAAAAACAAATTCAAATATGGATTCAAAAAAATGAATTTTCCCTGACCTGAATTCTTGTTTTAATCCATAAATGGATCTTTGCAATTTTGATACATTATTGGTATACTTTGGTGTCAAAAACACCTCGTTTTGTGTCCTATAAACATATTTCTAAAGACACCCATTACATAATACTATTTTTTTACCCATTTACAAAATCTCATATTCATATATTGATATAATGTAAATTGGAATTATAATGTATTTCAACATTCAAACAGCTGAAAAGGATTCATCTTAGTTTATGCCTTGATATTGTTTAAATAAATTTTCAACTAGTCATGCCTTATAAGTACTGACATTCCCATCCATTTATATTTTCTTATTTAAAACCCATTTAGAAAAAAACAGTCTTTTCATCTAGTTGGGGATCTACCAAAATCCAAAATTGGTTTTGGTATATGGAATAATTTTCAAAATTTATGGATTATTGAAACTTGTAAACATCTATGATACATATGGATTCCATGTAGGTTATAGGATCATTATTAAAATCAAATTACGAGTCACCATCCATACAAAATATAAAAAAATATTTTCTATTTATCTATTTTATCTTTATACCTAGGTAATACTTTTTTCTCTAGAATATCACCTTCCATAGGTATTTGTGGAATTTTTTGTTGTTCCAACTCTTTTGTACCATGATCATGGAATTAATAAATGTATATCTCACTCCCACTATCTCTTATATATATTTTCACCTAATCATGGAATATGAAATGTATTTTCACTATTATCTTTTTTCTAAAATGCTAAGTATGTAATATCTCCATGCATTGTTGGGGTATCCTAAAAAGTTAAACTTTGTGAATCAAGGTGAATGTTAATTACATGATGTTGCCTTAATGAATGATTTGGAACCCATCACATATAATTAAAACAACCTAGGATTATTTTAATTCCAAAAATGGTATGGTATAACATCTTCTGATTTAGTAGGCACATAGTTTAGTATTTTTGTTGTTATTTGTAATGAATATCCCAAAAAAGGAAATGGAAGACTCTGCCTACTCATCATTGATATAACAATTTCTAACATGGTTTACTTCCATATTTCATAGATATCATTACATTGTGGTGTTTATAAAGGATTTAATTGAGATACGATTCCAAAATTTCATAAATAATTATGTTGGTCTAGATTAAGATATTTTTCTGTATTGTCTAAGTGGTCTTTCTAAGTCTTCATAAAATATGGTTCTCAACTTCATTCTTATTTTCATTTAATATCACAAATTAATATGAATTATACCTCCTTATTTATATATATCCATATCTTATAAAATATTCACTAAAACATAAGTAGTATAATTTCCCAGCCCTAGAATCAACTAGAAATGGTCAACACACACTAGTATTAATTATTTCTATAATATCAGTGTCCCTTTCAACTTTTCCACAAAATGAGGCTTTACACATTTTTCCTTGTAAACATGTCTCACATACACTATATAGTTTTAGTTCAAAATAATTTAAACATTCAAATTCTTGTAATTTACACAATAAATTATTACATGACTTATCTGATGATTTCATAGTTAGTTGTGGTATGAGTAATGTGAATTAGTTTAATTATAAATTTATATTTTTTGGTCAATGTAATACCACACATAAATAATATTATTAAAATGTTCCTTAACATATGAAATGTTATCTTTATAAAATAAGAAATATTTATTCCAAAATTTGAAAATAAATCCATATATATCATGTTTGGATATTGAAATAATTTTTTCGGTAATAGATGAAACAAAATAACAATCCCTTAAAACCAATTTCATTCATGTGGTAATGTGAGGTGGTATTCCTAAATAGCCAAAGTAGGTATTTTGGCCCATTTCCTAATCATTGATCTACCCCTGTTCAATCATTCTGAATCTACTGGGTTCTTGTATTTGAATATATATTTGTGTACCAAAATCTATATCAATTACCCAATTTATATAAACAGATAAATTGAACTAAAAAGGTACACAAAAGATCTCCATTCTTCTTTGGCTGGGTATATTTTTCTTACAGTGGCCCTTTAAACCACATGCTAAATTGACCAAATGTTAGTTACATTCATTCTCATTTATCTTCCCCATCTTGAAGTAGAATTGTAATAATTTTTTGGGATTATAATTATTCTCTTTTACTTTGTGTTAATTCCATATAATAATATAATATTTTCCACACATCATATCCTTATATTCTTTGTAAATAAGGGTGAGTAGATCTGGAAGATAATTCTCAGGGGGTTTCATGTAAAACTTTAATACAATGACGAATAAGCTATAAAATAGTGATATTAAAATTATAATCCAATTGAGTTCTTTAGGATGTATTAAAACAAGAATTTCCAGTCACTATATGTGTCCAACGGGATTAAATACATGTGGCCCAATGATCATACCCTCTCCAAGATTACTCTGAAAGAGCACCTTGGAGATATCCAAATGTTATTGTCTTGAACTCTCTTGGTTTAATCAATGTATATGAAAAATATTTTCAAAATAATCCATGATTTTTTGAGGCATCATGTGTTCACTAGAGATAGATGAAATCAACAAACATTGAACATTAACAACATTGTTTGATTTTTTTGTTGATTAATAACTTATCTTGGATCACCTCCTTCATAGGAGGATCAAGTAATGAGTTTTATAGAATTAAAGATTTCAATTCATGGAGCACCTCAAAAACAATGTGTTTGAACCATACTAGGATGTCATATCCAGTTAGGAAATAATATTTCTCTAATAAAGACCATAGAGATAATGTTGATAAAGAGATTTCCATTTTTTAAATTATAAAAGAGTGGATTATTAGTACATTTATTGATTTCATATTATGTGAATAATTATAATGACTAATTTTTTCATGTCTCCTGATATTTTTTCCAGTCCCAAAATCCCCCACCATTGGACTCAGAATGTTTAGTTTCATATGAATTCAACTGGTAAAGAGCCATATTACCCATAATATGACCCCAATTTGGGTTGTTAATGATACTTAAAGGTATTTAGTTACATTTACCTTTCCCATTTATGAGAATGGATATCCCTGATCTATTTAGTGTAATCCCCATTCCTAAAATCCAGACATTGATTTCCTTAACACATGCCTCCATGATTCATCAAGTCTAATGAGGGATAATTCTCTTGATGTAAGATGGTTTATTTAACCCAAAACAATCATAATAACTCCACAATAAAATTGAGTGTCTCAATGAGAGTTGGTACAACCCTTAGATCTATCGATTCATTCCCAATCATGCGATGCAATGCCATATTTAATTGAATTACAGGTTGAGGGATTTTATCATGTGTAAAATTATCTTGTTTTTATCTTTCACATGTATTTGTAATATTAACTGGATTTTAATTAAGTTATTTACTATGTTTTTATAGAGTATTGAAACTAAATCCAATTATTTAATTTCCATATTTTCAAATTAATTTGTTTATTTTGTGAGAATTTTCTTTAATCCATAAAATATATATTGTATGGGACATAAATGAATAAAAAAAAATAAATTACCCGATTATGAGATTATCAAACTATTGAACTATTATGAGAAAAATAAATCAACCTATGACATAGGTAAAAATTACTTATTCCATTATTAGCAATAGTTACATTTTTCCAACTATCGTCCCCTATATCACAAATGTTGGCATCATGTTAGTTTTATCTAAAACTACCTCCACACACCCTAGGATACTCCATATTTTATATGTATTTATAACCCACACATAGATGTAGGGAACCAAAGGATTTCTTTAGAGTAATTACCTAAATCCCCTCGGACATGAAGCTCCTACATAATGCTGGATGGAGTGTTGAATCATAGGCCATAATGTTTAATTTGATAATTAATAATTGAAAACCAATGAAAAAATAAAATTCAATAAATATAATTTATATATGCGTCTTGTTCAATATCATGATCAGTCTTACATATGAGATGGTTTGGAAAAGGTAATCTTTCTAACATTCACATCTATTCAATATTTATTATTAAGAAAAATTCCTGAGAATTAATTATTAATTCCCTTTTATCCTAATGCCCATCTGAATTCTCATGGAGATACCCATCACATATTCATTCATTCCAAATAAAAAGAAAAAAAATTATTGAAAATTATAATAAATTAATAAATAATTTAATAATTATTTTAATCCATTATTATATTTAAAAAAAATGTGGAAATCAATATAATATGGCTCTAATGACAATATTTGGAATTTAATGTTATTTAGTTCTTTCCTTTATTTGGAGACTACGTGGTGTGTATTTATTAGATACAAGCCATGTACCTTCATTATTGTAGAACTGAGATACACTCGTAGGGATTTAGTGTGTACCTCATCTGAACTACAAGGTGTAGACAAGATGGTTACATTTTGTGTATCATTATTTTTGTGTGTTCTCACAATGTATTTAATGACTCAGTGTGTTCTTTGAATGCATAACTACATGGAATGTTCTCTAGCTACATGCTATGTTTTCCACATACCATGTGTCTATTTTATAGAATGAATGGATCAATGTGTAATTTTGATGTGATAAATATTGAAATACACATAATTTACTCTTTATAAACACCATATTTGTCATAATTTATTTAGTTATTCAGTATCCCATGGTTTTGAATGTGGATTTGATAATATAGTTTACACTAATTTTATCATTAAACTATACAGACTAAATTGAGTGTATTCCAAATACCTGATTTGTATTCCAAAATTTCATAATCCATGCTAGACTGGATTAAATTTGGTGTGTAATAAATGAACCATGTGTAATTAATTCTTGATGTGTTATGTATCCCGTGACAAGGGAAGTTGTGGTGCACATGGGTACACAGTGTGTACTCTGGCTATGCATCTTGTAATCACTTGTTATCTAGATATGATCCATGGAACATCCCAACAGAATATTTATTTTCATTTATATGTTCTGAAAACCTTATAAAAAGATAAATTGAATTATCATTATTAATATGTCAAAATCATGTCACATAAATAATTTTAAAGAATGAATAATTCTTGAAATTAAATTTCTAACCACTATTGAACACACTGGTCAAGAATAAAGAAATTATTTATAAATTTGAAACATGAATGATCATATACCACTTGAAGATTCAAAGAATAGTGAAATATCCTTGGTGGGAGAATAACCATAAGGTTATTTTTAATTTAGTGGGTCATTCTCGAGTTGTAAAAGATATAAATGTATTTACAAATGGATGCTTTTTCTCAAAATGTTAACATATATGAAATCATAGAATGAAGAAGATGATCTATAAAAATTAAAATTATAAATTATTTATTTATGATTATATTAAAAGGTTACTTCATTAGTTAACATTAAATATTGGTTATATTAATAGTCCAAAAAAGTTTATTCAGATTACTTTCATTTCACGAAAATGATCCAAGTGTATAATCACTTTGGTTATGATCTACATGTACTACTTTAACCTCTAAATTACACTGATAGCATTCCAGTACTATCATGGTGTACTCATTTCATCGATATTGGTTTGCTAAAACAATTTTTAATTTATTGAATACCTGAATAAATATTTACTTAAATATTTTATTCATAAATAATTATTTTTGATTTTTAAAAAATAAATAAAATTATTCCTTAGTTTTGAGAAAAATATTTTTTCCATTAATTAAATTCAAATATAATTTAGTTTACATTAACGGAAGCACTCAGTGTGTGACCCTCGAGGATTTTTTATTATTATAATTAAAAGGGATTTCCTAAAGTTTACCATTAATATATAAAAATGTGTCAAGGTACCAAAGATAATGAGGATAATATTGCAACTTCGAAAACCACATATGAATGCTCACTATGTAATATAATTACTTTTTCTTGATATATCATCAAAAAATTCACATCTATGTCATCAACCCATATATTCAATATGATTATCTTAGACTCTACAAAATAAACACATCATTCAACCATGTACATGGAATTTAATATTATTGATCTTCTTCAATCAATGGTTTGAGACATCATCTTCCATGATGATGGAAGGGATAAATACTACCTTGGATTATATGTTAATAACATATCATTTTTTATGCAACCAATGTACCCTACAGCCCATAAAAAAAGAGAATCACAATTTTGGTCAATATTTCTAAGTGTGTGATCCCTGAAATTCGTTAATTTTAATTTTAATGTATAAGTAACATACACCTACTCACATATAGGAATTTTAAATAACACTAAAACATGTAGAATTCAAACTAGAGGGTTTATTCACATAATCTCACATTATAAAGATTACCGTGTGGAAAATTCTTGATATGTTGTCTCATCCACTTACGGGTACTCACACATGATATTCTGCACAACATATTCCAATAGATTGTATGTCATCTAACCATAGACCTATATTTTAATAATTTTTTCTTGGAATGCTAAGGTTCTCATCATAGAGGGGAACTACTATGACCTTATCAATATGGAAAATATCCTAGTACATTATTACATCAAATTCATGAGGACAAATAAATAATATATAATAATATATTTTTATTAACACTAAAATATTTGAATATACATGTAATCAAATTTCAATCTATTACTTATAGAACACCAACACCAATAAAAACCCCTCAAAACAAGGTCATTGGTGGGTACTGATAGAAATAAATAACTTATATTTTCTTTGACTATAATTTCAATAATATAATGTTACTAATAGTGGTTTGATTTACATTTCGAAACTATATTTATGAAAAAAATTATTACTTTCGTAAGGCAGGATAATGTTAAAATGGATAGATTATATTCTAGTGGGGTCATGTGAATCTTTATTTACTAATAATTATTCTACTATTTGATATGTTTTCCACTTCATATATATTGGTCTGCCAATCAATATTAGAAAATGTTATCTTTAATAGGATCTATTTATTTCTTCCTGCCATCAATTTTTTCACATTTATATCCTTGTAACCTTTTAATCTCAAAATACGCTCCAGGTGAGACTCCAAAAACTACACCTCTAACACAGATATATTGTTCTGGACACTGATAATCTTTTAAAATTATTTATTATCCACGTACTGTGGATGATTATTCTTATGTCTAAACCATATAAAAAACATATGAACATAAATAGACATTTATATGTAATACTATTATAAATTGTTACAAATTAATAATATGTCTCACTTATACATAATTCCCAAAATAATTTTTTGTTTTCAAGTACTATTTTTACATATTTATTTAAACAAACCTTAATTTATGGAATATGACATTGGTTAAAAGTGTCTTTGGATTTTGATTCATCAATATGCATATAAAAAATGTGACATATGTTCTTCCATATGACATAATATATATATATATATATATTAAATACAATCCATTTTCTACTCAACTAAAGAATACCATATCCTTACTACATAGTAGCGATACAATGGTTTTGATGCAATTCACTTATTTTTAGCACTCTTTTTTTATAAACTAATAGTTTTGAATAAAAGTGGATAAAATAAATAATTTTGAATTAAATATTATCAATTAAAATGACCTAAAATGATTGATCATTACTATTGCAAATAAAATATTCCCATGTTTTATAGATTATAATTTTTTTATAAGATTATATTGGGTGATGGTTTACTTCCCCCTCAGCATCCATAAGATGTTTCTTTGTTAGATGTGTTTAAAAGTGTCTAGGTTAATTTATATTGGTCATTCAAGAGAGTTTTTTATGGAGATCATATAAATTTAAAAAAAAACTAAGAAATGGATTATAGAAATTAAATCAATATTTAATTATATATTTTTTGTAGTCAAATCGATTATTTATATCAAAAAATTACCATATTATCATTCCAAATTGTTTTCTTCAATGTAGCCATGATTTTTTTACATATATCTATTCTAAATGGTACATGAATTTGAGTTTTAATCTCAATATAAATACTTAAAATGGACATATTGGCATCAACATGTTGCCAACATTTATTCCATAAAATCTAAAATTTCATACATTTACTTATTTCCATGATAACATCTGTTAACATGGCGACACTACGCCCCTATTATTTTCCTTCCAAATGTTTTTGGTCCTAAACCAATTCCTCAATTTTATTATCAAAAGTGTGTTCTTCCTTGATATCAGTAATATCATCATGTAAAGAAGAAATTATATCCATGAATACATAAAAAATTAATTTTTATTATAATATTATATAAAATATTAAATAATAATAAGATGAAAATGACAATATATTAAAAAACCTTAACTTGTTCATTGAACTCGCATTATTTCTTTAATTTTTGAAGGAATTGGATAATATATCAAGTATCCAAATCCACTATTTTTTGTCCCCTCTAATGTATAAGTCAATATCAACAATAGTAATGATACACAATGATTTTAAAAACCTAGTGTAAGGGTTATCGTCAATTGAATTTTCTTTTTACCATGTAGTTGATTTAGTCTCTAGTTGAACAATTGACCAATTCATGTTTCCTAGAACTAGGAAAATATATTATTTTACTACTAGTAATTCCATTATTAATAGTTTATACTTATAGCCTTCTACACTAATATTAACCATCATTGAAACAAATTCATTAACTTTAACTGCACTCCTACTGTCAACCCTTTTGAAACAGAATATTAGCACTTGAAATGTTACATAATCCAACTCAAATATTTATTTGATGTCACCAAAAAATGACATATTCTTATAAATATGATATCTATATTTATATCTACATATATGAATTTATACCTCCACAATAGTAAATAAACTATTTTTCATCATACTCTATTCAACATTTTACATTTTATATAATTTATAATCATTATTTACACAACCATTGTAATATAATACAATTATATTTGATCTAACGGCTAGCTATAAATGTTTTTAAACAATGAAATTCAAATTTCTATAAAAATACTTATAAATTAGATCTCATAAAAATCCAATAAAATTTTGATTATGTGTTTTCATTTTCCATATTTCATCCCATGATGGATTCTAATGTTTAATAATTACATCATTGTCATTACAGGATATAGAAACCACTACACTATTATATAAAATATAAATTTGAGTTTTCTCCCACACTCTAATTATAATTGTAACTATATCTCATATGGAAATAAATTCAGCAAAAAAGTATCCACTATGATAAGGTTTTTGGGAGACTAATGATATGAAAATATATTATGTAATTTTCATGTATTTCAATAACTTAGTCAACAACATATTACACTGTCATACAACCTTCTGTTGGACTTCGATTCCTAATATACCCCTTACAAATCCTAATATACCATCCAATATGGTAAATCCATCTATAATTTATAAGACCACATAATTTAATCTCTCTTACCAAATAAACAATTATGTTGACCATCATATCAAATCATGATAGTGGGAAAAATATATCAAACTCACCTAATATGACTGGAATTTCATTCATGATTGGAAACTTCAATAGGTATATAACATTAATTCACAAGGATTTTTAAAAAAAGTAATGTATTATAATTTATATTGAATATTATTAGGTAGAATGTAATATAAATTTACTTACATTAAATCATTCATCAAAACATGATTGTCAAGTGATTTAAGACACTATAACTTCAAAGTTGTAATTTACAAGGTATTCATGATATTTTATGGATATCCCTCTAGAACATTTACTCCATTATGGTCAAAATATTAAAAAAAATTGATAATTTTATGTTGTTTGAGGAAGAAAAAATCATCATTCACACTTCACTGGTGCCAACTCTTCCCTTATCCCCATGTTAACAATGTAAAATCTAGCATTAAATCTACCTTTTTTTCTTCTATGTTTATCAATGTTCCAATAACACTATAAAATAATTATTTTTCATGTGTATGACTTCATGAAAATTTCTAGTGTACAAAAAAATCTGTTACAGTAATTCAATAAAAATGTATCCCGTCTTCCATGTACATTTCATATGGTTTTTTCGAAAAAGGTTTACTGAAAATTGTGTCACTATATTTTACATTACCAAATACTAGATCATCCATTATTAGAGATAGTGTTTTTCCTTATATTTTATTTCCATACAAAACTGATTTCTAGAATTATTATGTATGTCATCACGGTAAAAATTCTGATATATGAAAAACACATTCTTTGAAGATTGTTTTAACCTAACATAGTGTGTTAGTTCCTCACAAATGGGACACTGTAACATTCCATTAATTTTATTGCCTAAAATTATTCAGAAGTTGTAAATTCATTTTTCAAATCATAGAAAGTTGATGTAAATATGAACTCTTAACATATATGAGCCAAATAAAATATAACACATATATCCCAAATCAATTTCAAATCACCGATCGGTGGATCCCAAGAGATGTCAATGTCATTAAATGTTTTTCAGCCCAGATATAAGTAGAGAATGCAAAATATATTTTTGTTTAATTCTTAACCATAGTGGAATGTTATAATTTACTATCATAATTTTCCATGTACTATGAGTAATAGTGTTTACACAAAAATGATTTATCTTGTCAATATATATTGTAAGATAAGGGTTTCTTGGATAATTTCCAAATTTCAGAGAGTAACAATCCATTTTATCCCACTAAGGATAGTATATTGGGCGATATAGTCCTCTAAATTTAGTTATTGTATCTGTATGGGATGTCAATTTTCTAGTTGTTTCTTGATATCCTTATAGGCATATAAACATTGAAATGAAAGGAAATTACCATAAATATTAATGTAAATGATTTAGCTTTCAGGATTCGATCTACACAGCACATTGGTAATTTTATAAGTTATTCAAGGTCCTCGTGAAATAGTATAAAATCATTTAAACATGAATTTAACATTTTTTAGAATATTTTTATAAAAGAAATTAATTTAGCATCATATGTTTGATAATAAAGATGATTTTTGTCTAGTAGAAAATAATTTTGGAGAATATGTAATTATGTAATGCTATTGTTGCACCATTTACTACCAGCTTTCAAATTATGTAACATCAATACAGATGAAAATGTTGTATATTTAGTGCAGCTAGTATACAATGATCTATTTTTATAGCTATTTAACTAATAAAAATACTTTGAACAATCATAAAGGTTTTATTTAATTTCCAATTTCATTTCCTCCATATGATCACCATAATCATTTTCAATAGTATTTATATCAATTAATCCATAAATGAAAATATCATCCCTATTAGTATATTGATTAATTGTTCCCCGTTTTTAGTCGAAAATTCATAAATTAGGTCTATCCTATGAGAAATAAATAAGTCATTGAACACTTCATTATTAATTTTTCTTTAATAAAAATAGTGTAAACACCAACATAAGATTTGAAAATAGTTATATGCATGCTTTATTTTAAACATACCAATCTATTTATCTCCATCCTCATACTCCTTTTTTATATGATTACCATCTAAAAATTTTCAATTCATGTCAATCTTGTTAGGTTAAAAAAACATTTACACATAAAATAAATAAATACACATATAGTATGAATAATATATATATATATATATTGATAGGTAAACAAAGATTCATAATTTTATTGTAAATATATTATTGTGTATATTTGTGTCTCAAAACATATTTTTGTGCAAATATATAAATCCAATATTTTAAATAAATATATAACCTTTATAATTAAACGATAAATATTTTCATACATCTAATAAATTTTATTATTTTACAATGAAAAATATCATTAAAACTATAAAAACTAAATTATGGAATAAAAGATTTTAATGACCAAAAATATTAAAAAAAAATTGTTTCCATTTATGGAAAAATATATGGTGAGCTAATCTTGGGAGATCTCGAGTGAAATATTCAACATCCATTTAAATCTCTCATATCCATTATTTTGGGAATTTATATATTGAGTAAAAAAATATTATATGATTTATTCATAATAAAAAAATTAATGGATGTTTTAGATTCCATTAGTTTTTTTAAATATGATTGATTAAAATGTTATTTTATGTTGGAAATTATTATAACAATTCAAAAAAAATAAGTATAGATGTAAGTATTTTAAAATGTTTTAATTTTTTCTACACTAAATGGAGTTATTGAGAATGGTTAGGATTCCATTGAACACTTTTTATCAATGATTTTTTTATTATTTATTCAATCTTGTTGAATAAAATAAAAATATCATTATGATTATGATAAAGAATATCTTCAATTTTAATCATATTAGTTCTTATTATCTAATTATGGGAAGTGTTAAAAATGAATTATTGAAAGAAATAATTAGGAAAATTTTGAATAGGATCCATATATCATGATAATGTTTAATGTCACTACTCTTAATCTAGTTCTTTCTTTTTGTAAAAGATGAATTCTTCCCTTTTTAATACTCTGTTACTCGTTCAATTGTTTTTCATTCTTCAAAACTCATAGTTTCCACACTTATTTTCTAATCAAAATAACCATTTAGAATTACATTGTAAATCCCTTTTCAATAAATCTAGTTCTATTCATTCATAATAAATTAATATTTTAGTGAAAATGAAATAAATAAGAAATTTCATTGAGAGTCAACATAAGAAATATATTTTTCATTCTTAAGTAAATGATATTTTTAATGGGACATATAAGTAAAATTCCTTCTATAAAATTACCATCATTTTAAAGGGGGTTACTAAGAAGTTCACTATTTTTCATATTTTCCTTCAATTGGTATTTGAAAATTTATCTTATTAAATTAATTTTTCTATTAGAACCAATTTTGTTTTATATGTTAAATAAAATTGAAAAAATAATCACACAATGATTTAGATTAGTTTGACACTAAAATTAACAGGGATTTCAAAATATAGTCATTGAGATATAGGAGAGAGAGATTCTATGATTGTATAAGAGTCCTTTAATGCCAAATTTTTTGAACAGAAACATGAAATATCCACTTCCCGACTTGAAAAACAAGAAACACTCATATTTGAGTGATCAACCCATCGGAAATCATATCTCAACAAAGGACAATGAAGGAATCTAGTAAATAAAACTTGGGAGATCTAAAACTAGATGGTCTTGATCATTTACACATGGTCGGGCCATTACGGTGCCAATGGGGTGGTATTGTACACAGATAATGAAGAAAAACAATTTGTGAAAAAAGACTATATCGACTAACAATGATTAAAAAGAATCCCATACCTTTGGTTTTGAGAGGTTCTATTCACCTAAGATGTTTTAGATGGTCGAGCAGAAGAGGTTGAGTTCCGTAATATTTTGAATACTATGAGTTGATAGGTTTTTCTATTAGGGTTCTTTTTAAAAGATTGAAAAGGGTTTTATCATCTTGTTACAAAATTCATAGATAAAGAGAGGTCTTATCATCTGGAAAATAAAATGCTCTAATAAAACTTATTTTTAACAGAATTAAAAGTAAGTGTGGAAGAATTCATATTATTATATGTGCAGAAAATTTAACACTAATAAATATTGGTTTTATCATTGAATTTTATTTTAATGATATTAAAACTTATATTTATCATCCTCTTTTTATGTGCTAAAAAACACTATTTATAATAAAATTCAAAATATTTAAATTAATAAATATAAAAAATGAAAAATATATAAAAACAATTAATATAAATTTTTAATATTTAATAAGTAATCAATGTTAAGTGAATGAATATAATAAATGTGTGACATTTAATAACCTAAAATGGACAGACCACAAAAATATTGGAAAAAATTAAATATTTTTTTTAATGATTTTAATTATTATAAAATTGAAATGATTATATATTAAAAAGAATAAATTTTATATTAAATATGTACAAAAAACAGTGCTAAAAAAATATATTCATATAAATAAATATGTATAGATAAATAAATTACAAAAAAACAACTGAATAAATATTAAAAAATAATGAATTATTAAAAATATATATATATTAACATTATTAATGAATATATTATATTAAATGAAATTAAATGACTGAACTAATTTTCCTAAGGAGTGAAATTTAATTATTAAAATACTGATAGCTTGCAAAAATATTAAAAATTAGATAAGTGTTTTTAAATATATATATTATTAATCCAAATAAAAATAAATGTATATTAAAATGTTAATAAATAAATATTAACTAAATAAATTAAAACTATATTAAAATAATTTAATAACAATAAATAAACATCTATAATAAAATATTAAAATTGAAGTAAAAAATTACAAAAATTATAAATGATGAAAATTTTGAAATGAATGTGTTAAAAAAGAAATTAAAAATAATTATGATTATTAATGAATACATTAGAGTAAAATTTAAAAATTAATAAATATTATATCTTGAATAAAAATATAAAAATGAATAGAATTTATGAGGTAATAACATAATATATATCATATATTTTGTAAATTACTAAAACTATAATGTGAAAATTAAAAATAAAGAAATATTGTTTATCACTAAGTGTGTGTTTTATATAATATTTCATTAATTACGTATGTATGTATAAAATTAAAATATATATATATATATGACATGTTTAATATATGTTAATTTGGAAAAAATGACATTTTTTTAATATATTAGAAATCTTACATTACTCGATACTAATTAGAAAATATTTCTATTTAATATTAATTTTTAATTGTAACCCATTTTCAATAATTATATAACTTATTAAATATAAAGTGAATTTTGGTATTATATAAATCATATTTAATGAAAAATTATATATATATATATATATATATATATGTCTGTGTGTGTGTATATAAATATGAATATATTTATGTATTTAAAATATGAAATATTATAATGACTAATTTTGTATATAAATTTAAAAATGAATAAATTACAAAAAAATTACTAAATAAATATTGACTAAGATTAAATTATAAAAAAAAATTAAATTAACACTAAACAATATTAATTAATAAATAATATTAAATAAATCAAAATAAAAAATGAGTGAAATTTAGTTAAAATGTGAATATATTGAGAAAATAAAAAAAATATTAGAGTTGTTAATTATATAAATTTTTTAAAAAATATAAAACGTATATAAGTTTAAATACAAATAAATATGTATACTAATAATGTAAATTACAACTATATTAAAATTAGCAAATTTGAATCAATAAGTACGGATAAATAAATATTAAAAAGAATAAAATAAAAAAAATATTATACCTATAAAATTTTAAATTGAATATATTATTAAAATATTGTTAAAAAATTTATGATATCAATAATTGTAAAAATTAATAATTTAAAATATTTTATTTAAAAATTAATAAATAGAAAATATTAAATAAAAAAAATGAATTAAATTTAAAAATTATAATTATAATATATTAAATATTAAATATTAATAAATAAAAATGTAAAAGGATAATATGTATGGGAAGATATAGAGGATTGAAACTATAGTTCAGATATATCTTCATGCATTTATGTGTCGATATAGGTAATAAATAAGAGACTCTCATTCTAAAAATTCTTAAATATATTGAGAAAAAATTCCTAATTCTTTAAATATAGATCTCAACTTATGCAAGCTATGAATATTTGTTTTATCAGATCAACTACTATAGGTCATCTGATATTAAATGCTACCCATTATCAGTTCTGAAAAAACATTTACAAATGATAACTTTATCAACTCAAAAAAATATGATAAAGCCTATAATTTTCGATGTTAAAAAATCAATGAAAATCCATACTTCAAAACAGAATATATCATTAACAACAATATATCAACGTATAAATAGGTTTATACTAATATAAATATATTATATTTTATTAAATTTTATTTATATAATACTAAGTATACATTTACAATTAATATATAACGTATTTAGTAAAAAATGGATTATAAAATAATTAAAAAATATTATATGAGTTCTTCTATTTTTCTATTTTTGTTTTTCTTATTAATTTTAGAATATATGATTAGAGAAAATATTTTGGGTTTCAATTCAATTAGTTTTTTAGTCAAAACATCTCCACAAAGAAAACTCCACCCATTATTGTTTACTATTATTCATATTTGATTAAATCCCTACATCCATAATTGATTTCTTTTAATTGATGAAAAATTGATAATTCAAAAATTGTGATCAACTATTGGATGTATAATGTCTAAGCAACTCTATCAATATTCATATTGATCATGATACTGGGATTTTTTGAATCATGAGTGATAAAATTAAATCGTTATATCTGATCAACATGGGATTGAATAATATGGAATATGTATAATCCCGAAACTCAATTAACTCTCATTTATAGAGAGAAGATGTTTCCCTTATTGGAAATTGACCTTATTTTTTCATTTTTATCCAAATAAAATTAGGTTGTTGTGATTTAATTTCCCTATGTTACTGCGAGGTTAATTTCTTACCATCTTAGTGGCTATGATAATTTTTATAGGTTTTAGTGTTTAAAATATTTTGCGATCCAAATTAAATAGATATTAGTCACAGGGGATAATGATGAATGAATGGTGAAAGGGTAAAATAGATCAATTGTGGATTCTAATATTTTTGTTTTTATAAAATAATTTCCTTGATTTATCCTTTCATTTTTTTTTAATTCAAAATGACTCAACCCCCACCCCCCAATGTTATTGTTTTTTTCACTTTTTTCATTATTCTTTTTGAAGCTTATTCGGGATTTTTAATTCAATTCCTCCAAAATAGAGATGAACTAGGTCATCAACTATGATTTATTTAAAAAAACATAAATTTTTTGAGTGATTGATTTTAAATTTTCATCACATAACCATCAATAAAATATTGTGATGATAAAAGAATTGTATCACTACGTGGACATAGTATGTCATACATATGAATGAGCAATACTTTCAGATGTAATTTGATAATAAAGATGGTCGATAATGGTATTTTCATACTTATATTATCATTTAAGTATATTTTCAACATTAATGATATTATTTTATGACAAATACCATTTATATAGTTGATAAAAAATAAGTAGTAAAAATGAAATTGATTAGTTAGGCTGATATCCCCTTCTATAAAGAACTGCATTAGATATCACATTATTGATCATAGGGATGGGCTTTTGGGAAGACCATAACACATATAATGTGGGTATGTGTGTTGATATGATCAATTGGTATAGTTTTTTTAGTATGTAATGGTCAATGTGGTGTAATAATTGGAAAGGATGGGTTCATTTTTATATGTGGGAGGATGACACTTTGTTAATTTCAAAAACAAATCTCTATAAATACACATCCAAATGGCCATAAAATTTTATACAATGTTGAATTTGGTTGAAATACGATAACAAAATAAAATTTTGATAGGTTTATGTGTTGTTTTATTCCATGTCTTTTGGTTTAACCCCCTAGACAACATATTTTATCATCATCCATAGTAACAACTTTTTCACTCTTAAAGGGTTATAATTTTACTTATATAGTGAAATTAGTTTATAAATGGCCTTGGTTTTAAATTTTTTACCATATATTATCAACAATATCCTCATTAATGTTTTTTAAATTTTTAAATCATTTAATAAATTATTATTTTTTATAAAATTATATTAATGTCATTTTTTACATTATACATTTAATTTGACAGAATATACTCCAAGAAAGAGATGAAATTAAAAAATATTACTTTTAAATTTCTATAATAAGATATATTATTCTATTAAAATTTAGGGGAACTATAAATCACATAAATTATATTAATATCAATAAATTTAACATCATTATTTATTTTTTACATTAATTGAATAAATAATGTTTCGGTGTTGCGTAATCATTTTAGGTAATTAGATAATTACTAAAAATTAGAAATAAATTTCCATAATGTATAAAATTTAGTATTCTCAAAATAAACATTAATATTAAAACACAAAATTCTTTTTTATTCTATGTGAACACAATAGTGATTTTTAAAAGTAAGAGTGTAACATTTTTTATTTTCATTGCATATTATAAAGGTTATTTTCATGGAAAATGTCCCTTAAAAAATCAATTTTCTAACTTAAGGTGATAATGGTGTATGTAAATTCATCAAATAATAATTACAATGGAATATAGTGACTTTAACATATAGTTTTAACCAAAGATAACCTGATTTACCCTTTATAAAGGTGATAAATGTTAGAAAAGAAACTATTCAGGATGCCTAATAAAGGTGTCTTTTTACCAAATATGGAATTCCTAATTACAAATATGGAATACATTTTTCACAATTCATTTTCAATTATTCGTGGAAATTCATTTTGAAATAAGTGCACAAAATGAAAAGAACACCATTTTTTAGAAAAAAATAATTCTTATGAACGATGATGGATTTATTCTGATCCAATTCCTAGAAACAATAATTTGATAAATATCATAAATATTATTAAATATATAATATATAAATTTCATTAAATCATTCACCAATAGTGATCAATTTAATTTAATAAGATAAAAAAATTCATGAATATGTTTTTCTTTCATAAAAACATCTCAATTATATTCAAGTGATTATTATTTTCATTTCTAATTAATTGATTATCGATGAATTAATTTTTTTATATATGTATACCATATGTTTTTCATAATTTAGTTTGTTATATTACTACCCACCAATTAAATTACATTATGATAACTATCACATTAAATAATTATATTTTAATAGTATATCCTTGTTCATTTATATTCATTGTTTCATGTAATGTAATGATTAAATGAAATTAAATTTATTTAAATATAAATATTTTCTAAAATCTTAGGGAGAAACATGTTTCCTAAAATATATTTAACTGTATAAACATTATACCACTCATTCAAAGGTGAATATTAAAAGAAACACTTCTTTTTAACGTAAATCCGTACAATGTTCTAATATATAATCAAAGGACCACTTTCAGGATTATCTTCTATACACATACAGAATCTAATGTCTTGCATCATAACTCTATTTCCATTAACATGGCAATAAATCTTATGATTTTTTATCCTCATATAGAATTTTTTTTGATAAAATCACCCAAAAAACATTTATCCTATAAATATGAAGAATTTTTGTCATCATCATGTAACAACATCTCATCTTAAATTGAGACATATTCATTCAATAGTAATTTGGACATGTTGTATAATTTAGTTACATTAATCAATGAGATATATGATATTCTAATATTTCTAAATCATATACATGATGATGGACTCTAATTGATTATATTTTGTGAGATTTCCATGTGGTATTCATCTGATGACATTTCTTAACAACATCCATTTATGATTTTAAAACAATACTATGATCGGTAAAAAACACAAATTATTTTTATAATTGAGATCACACTACCAGAACATCCAAAACATCATAAAATTTGAAAAGAAAAAAAAACTCCTCCAAACCTCTAACCAATAGCTTATATCCACTTAACTTCCTCAAAACATCACGGTATGAAATTTTTATATAGCAGTGAATTTATCCCCTACAAAATTAGTATGTATTAGTAGGTCATTTAGAACGAATGATTCTAGGAAAATTAAGAAAATAATATTTCCACAATTAATCATTAAAAAATCTATCTTATGAAATTTTTAAAAAGAAATTATAACCATTCAGTTCATAACTCAAGAAAATCTATACAATTCACTAACATCTATCTAATAGACTCAGCCTATCATACCAGACATGATCATCTCTTCCAGATGAAAATTGTTATAAATTATACTAAATATCATGATTTATTCTTTACTGAATATGATAACCCTTTTGAGAAACCTACCTTCATTATTAACAAGCATACCCATTTATTTCTATATATATTCTTTCTTCTTTGAAAAACCACAAAACCCCTTGTTCCAAAAAATCTTCCCCATTGTATTTTCATTTCAACCAAGAAACATAAATTTTTTAAAATTTGTACCTTAAGAAATAGGTTAATATTCCAATATTTAAATTTATGTGTGAGTGAACTCGGTGTGGGATATATGGATCGTTGAACAATAATAACATGTTTTCCATAAGTAGTGATTTAATTATATTTTTGTATACCTATGATGAAAATTTTCATTGAATCATTTTGATCTCCTTCTCTCATATGTAATTATCATTACAAAAACAACTTCAACCAAAAACAACAACATTTCAATCATCTTCATTAACAAACTATTAAAAAAGTTCAAACGTGTTGATATCATAGATTACCTATTTTAATAACTCTCCCAAAATACATGCTTTCTATTGAATGGTAAAATAGATACCAATGGATAGATTTACATCGTAACATTTTTCTCACCCTTTCAATACATTATACAAATACTTGATAATAGAGTGTATGGGAATCACATCCCTTTCCCTTGAATATGGTGAGGGTTTACACCCATGATCAACCTCAGCTTATGAATTTTTTTTGCAGTAATGGTTAGGTGAAAATAGAAGAAACCCACTACATTATAGTAAAAAAACTCAAATGTAACTTTATTATTTTCCACATTACCTTCGATGGAGTGATATTTGATATCAATGTTCTTGGAAAAATAATGGTACACCATAATATTTGTTATATTTATAGCACACTAACAATCAGAACCCAAGAGAAGGGGAAACATCACATCAAAAAATAGTTCTTCTGATTGTGTCTTCATCAAAATAAGTTGTGTTATAGTTTTAATTTCTTCAATTTAATCAACTAATATATTGATGAGTATTAAATAATCTTTCTTATTAAAATGAAAAATTACACATCTTTCACTCATAATCACAATGGAACTTCTAAAACAATATTTTAAAAAATGTTTCTCTACAAAAACTAAAAAATCATCACTGTAGACAACCTACTGATGTGACATAAGTGTAAGGGGACAGGGATTTATATTTAAGAATTGGTGAACGTGGTTATTGATTAGGTGCCTTCATAGATGGAATTCATGGACAATTCTTTGAGAAGAATGTGCTGAACTGCCGTTTAAATCTCACAAGACGTGAAGGTTGATTTTTTATTATACAGAGAATGGAATGTCGATACATGGGTGCAGTTCTCTAAGATGTACTTTACAATGTTGTTCATGATCCCTATTTACATACTGACGATTCCAATATTGGGATGAACCTTCTTGAGAGCCTTGAAGTTTCAGATCTTGTAGGAATCATCGCTCTTCTTTGAACACTTCTTCTTCTTATCTACCTATGTTATGACCTTTAATAGATTCTTACAAGCCTTTGCCTTATTCTCTATAGTTGTATTCTTCTACTATACCAGTTTCTTCGTGGCGAGTATCTCTTCCACCTTTGGTTCCATCGTAATCACTATGAATGGGAAAGGGAAATGTTGATGAATGAAAGGATCAGTGATAGGGTTTGAGTGACACCCATATTTCTCCCAAATTTAAATCTCCTCAAGATTTGGATCATATTTCATCTACACAAGCATGTAAATTTGAATCTATATAACCAAAAAGATCAATGACTTAGGTGGATTTATATTTTATTCTACTTTTAGTTGTGACTTTGATATATGGGATAATTATTTTTCATACCATGATATGTTATTCTTTTAGAGTAGTTAAATACCTATAATATAATGTAACAATGTAAAAAATATGTGTACTAAAATATTTTAAATACAACATATTTATAAAAAAAATTAGAAACTCTATAGGATCTTTCTCCTTACCATGCCCATCATTTGAATGATATGTTTCCCCTCAAATAGGTGATGAAAATAGATTTTAGTCCTCTAAAATAGACTTATTCCTGGGCTCTATAGATAACCTAGCTTGATAGAGGAAAATGTATTTCTTAATTTAGAGATATTTTTAGAACAATAAAGTATTTCATTAATCCTATAATGGTCCTTAAAAATAACTTCTTTATATTCTTGGTAATATTTTCATATGTTTTGTAATTGATTGTTAAAAATATGAAGTCATCAACATATAAAATCTCAACGAAGGAAACATATATGTTTTCATTTCTCCAGAGCTTATTACCAAATCATCCATTATTAAATTTTAGCTATGTTAACGAAGTATCTAAATTAGAATACCAATCTTTTATATATTTCTTCAACCCATAATATATATTCCTTTACATTGTTTGGTATCTTCCATCTTTAAAAGAATTAATATACACTAGAGTTCTATATAAACATGTAAACTTACTCACATTTTGAAAAATATAACATGAAATAAATTGTTTATATATTACATTTTCCCTCTGAAATGATATAAATAAATATTTTAAGAGTTTCTTATCATTCCATTGAGAAACGTTCTCATTAAAGTCAATGACTTCAATTTTACAGTAACATTTACAAATAAGGTGTTCCTTCTTTCCTATCACATTACCCTTTTAATTCAACTTGATTCTGAACACACATTTTATACCAATCAAAATTGAATTTTTCTATTTGGGTATAATTTCTTATGTACTATTCATTTCAATATGACACATGCCTTCAATCGTAGTATCGATCTAATCATGATTCTATAAAGATTCATTAGTATGTTTTCCCTCATTTTTGGAATATAAGGATGTACATGTTACTCGCCATTATATTCTTCTGGTTTGAGTCTATTTTTATTGTCCTCTAATTATTCATTAGACTTCCACTTTCATCCACATCCTTGTATGAAATTAATTTAATTCTCCACATCAATTTAGAATGTTGAGTCAGAATATACATCTCAAGAATCATTAAAATTATAACATTAACAAATAACATTTTCACATTGTTCAACTACAACCACTTTAACGTCCCTTTCCTCCCATTTTGAAATCTTCTATAAAACATTATTTTCAGAATGGTAATGAATTTTCACATCTACAGATTCTAAAATCATTCATGTTTTTTTGTAATAACGTCTATATCCTCTACTATTAGAGGGGTAGCTAAGAAATATTATATCTACTCTTCTATGTTATGACATTAAAACATTCTTACCCACTAATTCTATAATGTATGGACTCATGAATACCCTTATCTATTTAAAACATGGGATTTATATTTAAAATATCCCCAAAATAGTCATATTAGTGTTATTTAATTTCAAATATCAATTCATAATATTACTTTCATTTTGAATAACTTTCCTCAAAAAATATCAATAAGTATAATGTTTTATGAACATCATTCCTGCTATCTCAACCAAACATCATTTCATTAATTTAAAAACACTTTTTTATGGTATGTTTGGTGCAATAAATTCATAATGAATTCAATGACATCCAATATAGTCTATAAACATCACATTTTAATATTCTCAACCATTATTGGTTCAATTCTCATTTATAATGTATCCCAAATTTTTTATCACTTATCCTTAAATGATTAAACATTTATAGATCCTATGAATTATTTTTTAAAAACATTATATAAGAAATGAGAGTAAATTCAACAATAAAATTAATAAACAAATTATCACTATTTTTTTATTGCATTATCATGGGTCAATAAATGTCATAAAGTATCATCTCTAATGGATGTGTTGAATATATCTCAACATTCTTATGTGCTGAGTTTTTTATTTTACCATTATAGAATATGGACCAACTCCATTCACATTATATTTTCATGTCAAGAATATCATTAATTATTACCCTCTTAGTTATTTTTCTCATATACTAATGACACATATTCCCTATCCTTTTATTAGAAATATTTTTTATTTTATCATGATAAAAAATAATGAACTCTATACATCACTAACATTAAATAAATTTACCTTAGTTCATTATCGTTCATATTTACTTATTTTTTCAATGAAATGATCACTTCTAAAATAAATATTTACCTTAACAAAATGTTTGGAAACACACCAAAAATTATGTTTTATCCGATAAACGAATAATGTTCTTTTTTAGATTAAATTTTCATCACCAATGTTAGCATATAGAACTAATTTTATTATAAGGGAATCCTCATTTCCAAATGGTATTTTACATTCTTTAGAATCTTACAATTTCATCAAAAAACATCATATATCATATCATGTTTAATGAACACTCACTATTCATTATCCAATGTTATTTCTCATTTGTACCAACGTGATAAATTTTAGGAACTGATGATTTTTCCTCTCCTTTTTTGTTATCTTATGTCTTTTGTGATTTTTTTATTAATATGTGATGAGTTACTGTCATGATAAGACATAATTTTTCAATATATCCATGCTGATAACATCTTTCACATGTATTTTCCAATAGTTGAAAACTATTTTAATTCATCAAAACATCTTTTTCACGTTGTCTTCATTTAGTGGGTTGATTCCACATCAATCGTTACTTATAGTGTATCTTGGATTTTTTTTCTAGCCTTCATGTTTAAACCAATACATTTTTTCATATTCTCAAACTCATGTAATACTATAAATAACCATTGTAAGAATAGATCCATTTCAAAAATGAATATTATCTTGAGTTTTGTACCTTCTTTTCATTTACTATATTACACTACACCATGGTAAATATTTATATAAAAATTAATTGGTAACTATATAACGTCATTTGATTCAATATGTATTTCCTCGACAATATAAAGATCTACAATTGTAGGGTATTTTTGTTTATATTTCAGACCCTAAATTTTATTAGTATTTTTATCTCTATTTATTTTATATACATATGTATTCTAATTAATTTATCATTCCTTCTACAAATATTAATCATTCCTAATAACCATTGAGGATAATTTTTTGGACCCTCTTGAGGTTTTAAATTCATAGAACCATCACCAAATACTATAAACTATATTTTATAAATTCATAATTCCCTTATCACCTTTAATAAGTGTTTATTTATTATGATACAATTAATCCTCCATTACTATCAACTTTTCTTAAATATTGAATTTTATGTTCTTAATTTCGTGAATAAAATTGTATAGATCATTAATCTCTTTTTACAAAATTTATTTTTCTTTTAGAAATGATTTTGGATTATTTTCTAGAAATTGTTCCTTCCTCATCTTCTTATTCTACTTATAAAGTTTTACAGTATTTAAAGTACATTATTTCAACTCTATCACTAACATAAAATCAAACTAAGATTCATTTTATTATTCATTATAGTTACTAAATTCATCACTAGTTTATTTTTAATTCTTAGATTCTTTGAAGTGAAAATTTTCCAAAGTATTAGTTTCGGATTTTGTTTTTTGAAATCACTTTTATCATATTATTCATGGTTAGATATAATGTTCCACTTTTTATATTTAGAGAACATCATTTATTTTTTCTTCTTTACGGGAAATATATTTTTCTTCCTTCTTTTTCAAATATATCCTCAACTTTCCAACTTATGTGTGACTATCTTCATCTTCCATGATTCTTAGAAAATTTATAGAAACATCCCAATTACTCTGTATGAAATTCACATTAGTGGTAAATTCCCATTATACTTTCATGTACATATTTAAACCATTTTAAAAAAATGAAATAAATTATTTAGATTTTTTTAAACTCATTTCAAGTGTCTGAGTCACAAGACACTTCCTTAATTTTAACTTTATTAGATTTTATTTTCATTGCATCCTTAAAATATATTTCTTGATCATCTTTATCCTTCTATACAGTGGTATTTTCTCTTCACATTTAATATGTGGTTAGAGTATTATTTTAGTCATATATAGGAAGGGTTTCCATAGAGCAATATTTCCTAGATAAAACATTGTAATTAAATTTATCAGTAATAATCTATAGTTTATTTTCATCTACGGTTTAATCTTCAATCTTCTCACTATGAAAACATATGGTGAATACAATATCATTAAAACTTATTACAAGGTCACCAAAAAATTAATTATAACCCATATTATATATACACTCATAAATATCAATATATTTAATATCGTATTCCATAATTTCATATTTCATTCATTGATATTCTTCAATATAGCCCATATTCTTTTGGAAAGTCTAGTTCTTTTCACTCTAAGAAACTAATTTTTATAGTGTGACAAATTTATGGAATTTCAATCTTGCCCATCATTTTCCATGTTCATATTATAATCATCTTTCAATGTAATATCTTCATAATATGGAGGAAAACCATCAATAAAAACGTCAATAACTCCATAAACAATACAAAAAAATATAATCCAATAATATATCATTCTTTATATTATGGTTCTTCCACTCAATGACATAAATCACCTTATTGTTCGATTTTTGTTGGACATCCATGGAATTAATTATTTTTATCAAATTAGAGAAAAAGAGACAATGATTAAAACATTCACTCTTATACCAGTAGAAATTACCAATCAGGATCTGTTTGATCACAGAGAGGGAGAGGGGTTATTCATAGATCTTTTCAATTGTTTTTAAAATGAAACAAAATTTTCCTCGCTTGAGAGATATACGAATTTGAGTATTAACAAGAAATCATGAAAAAACATAATTTTTTTGAAATTTACAAGGTTCAAAACTCAATAATAGGATAAGGTAATTTGTGTGGGTTTTCAATAAACTAAGACCACACTGACCACTAGAAAACTATAATTTTCTGTTGTTACAGTAAGGAATTATCCTTTCACTTGTAGTGAACTATAATCAATTTATATTGCATGTGATGCTTGTATATATAAATGATATACAATGTTTTTAAATAACTATAATACCTTCCCCAATAGGATTTATTATGCGGTCATTTTACTTCTTTTACAATCAACAAATTTGATTTTATAAAATTACATCTTCTTATTAACTTTCATGCACAAAAATAGGGATGAACTTCCCCCTTGGTCTTTAGTATAAAGACATTTGTATGATCACCTATTTATCTATTATGATTTATCTGTTCATCTGTGAGGTAAACTAAATTTAGTTCCTTATCAAGGCTAATTCCAAATATTATGTGATGTTAATCCTGCCAACATGGAATATTGTATTTATTATATAACCTTATCTAAACCATTTAATTGTATCTTTTTTCTAGTGCCTCTCTAATATGGTAAAATGATCACTTAGACACATAATTGATCTAATACCAACATTATTGGAAATTATATCTTGCCTCACCCTAGAAAATGATTCTCGAGCATGTTCATATTATTTTATCAATAATTCCACAGTTAGTCACCGTAGTTCCTAAATCATCAAAATAATTTATTGATTTATCATCCCTAATGACATAGGAAAGGATCCTATAATATTTTAGGGAAATGAATGGAATAGATTAGAACATACAACATAATATTTCTGCTGTCCCACCAAGAAACATCCTTACATTTACATTGAATGTTCCTTAATTCTAGAATTAACGTACTCCTTCAAAAATCCTTCTAACCAAGTGAGAATCAATGATCTTTCCTGGATTATATTTGGAACAATGAATTATCAACATTGCATCATCACATTTAATAATTTTATGTGACTTACCTACATAAATGTAGAAGAACATTTCAGATACCTTAAACCATATGATTCCACTATGTAATGTAATGAATCAGAATAAAATTCATGTGGCCTTTTCATGTTATCTTCTAAATAATGTTATTCATACAGAATTATATGTCTGATTACTTCACCCAAAAAAATAATTTTAAAGAGATGAATGCCTTTTTCTAATAATCATGTGTCAAATTTCCATCATGTTTTTATGCATTTACATTCTATATACATTTTTTATAAATTATTTTAACACTCCAAGATTCCAGAATATGATTCTTCTTAAATAATTCAGTATCTTACACTACAAGCATCACCGAGTTCAAGTACAACATCATCTATCAATCATACATATTAAAACTTTTCTAGAAAAATTACTTAAAAAATTATTAAATTTATATAAAATATAATTAATAAAAAGTTTTTATATCCATCCAAATGATTTTATAGGAATAATATAATAATTAATCATATTTTATACATTAAAAGATAATTTTTTTCAAAAAGTAATTTTACTGACTTTTAATGGGGAACCCATTTCAAATAAAATGTTTGACATGTTTATATGTTAAATTTTTAAAAAAATAAATAACTTCATTGAAATAATAATATCAATGTTTACTTGGCATCAATTTTTTGGTATTTTTCTAATAATATTCTTTTCTGGAGAAAAATATTAAATCTTAATTGAAAACAATTATTTTACATTTAAATAATTTAATGTTTAAAATTATACCTTTGATTGGTTTTAATGTATAATTAGATAAAAGTTTTATAATTTTATCTAATTTGGTTTATTGGAATTATTTTCATATTAATATTTGATATAAACATAGGTAAATATTTTGGTTGTTTTCACTCTCAAAACCAAAATTTATCATTCCATGAATGAGATTAATTTTAATTTAATAAAATAAATTCTAGTTTTTTAATTTTAAAAAATTTATTAGAAATATGGAATCCGTGGTTTAAAATTATATAACTTGATTTATTTTATTTTTTGACAATAGGAATAGTAACGTTAGTAAATTTTATATGAAAACGGTTAATGGTTAATCAGGTAAATAAAGTTAAAAATAAATTATAAAATTACACTAAGACCTATAAAAAACTATTGGATGAATAAATTAGACCCTTATAATAAATAGTTCAACATATAATCATTTAATGAAATCTTTCCATGAATATGAATTGGATATTATTAAAAGCAATTAATGTGAAAAATGTATCACTCTTAAATATTAAAATATAATAATTTTAATATAGAGATGACCAGGAGATTAAATTAATTTTAAATAGTATATTAAAACATAAAATAATTACCTACATCATAGAAATTTATTAATAATTTTTAGATATTAAATAATTACCATTAATGATGACAAAATATTGACGCAAAAACTATTTTATTAATAAGAATATAAAATAAATGGTTTTAAAAAAATTAAAATTTATATAATTTTAATTTATTATGGTTCTACAAAAAATTTATAGGTGACTATGAAATTATAATAGTGTATTAATTTTTTTTAGTTATATTTCCTTTTTTAATTTAAGTCAATGTTGTGATTAGTATCAACTATAGACTATTGATATTTTCAAAAAATAACTTTTTATTAAAATATTTAATAATAAAATAAATTTCTAAAAAACCAAAAAGTTATAATTATAGGGTATAAACTATTATAAATTGTTTATTTATGGAATTTTTACCCCATATATTTAAATTTTTGTAACCTTTTAGTGTTAATAATATTTTTACCAAAATTAAAATTTAATAGATTATGTAAGGATAAATCAAAATGATTAGTTCAAAATAAAATCCAAGAATGAATAAATTTAATTTAATGAAAGGATTAATACGTACCTTAATCTTAGACTCAAAATAACACCCTTTTTAGCTATTGTAAATCTAAAATAAAATTATAGTATATTAATATTTTTTGAGTTTCAAAAAGTGACCTTCCCCTCTCTTATAGAAGGGAACCTCTGCATCTCTTTTTTTCACCCCTCTAAACCCATTTCTCTCGATCAAAACCTACCCCATTATTCTTCCAACATCCCTCACTTCATCCTATAGTACATACATTGTGATTAAATCCAACCTAATAAGTCCTTTTGTGAAAATCAAAAAGTGATACTTAGAGAAGAGGTAATTATTTTACCACTTCAATCCAATTTAATTTCTTATTATACTTCCTCATAATCTATTTTTTCCATACTAAAGTAGTAAATCTAGTATAATATGGATACTGGGATTTTCATATGAGTATAGGACAACCGTATTCCTTATTCCATCCATCCTAGTAATAACAATATCACCATGCATGCATACGTAAGGCTTGGAGTATCCATGCCATGGTTTAATTTATTATTCAACACTAATTAATTTGTAAGGGTATAATAATATGTATAATGGATATAAATAATGAATACCACATGATAATTATTCTTTATAATTAATATACCATCTAATTCCATACCATTTAACCATTAATGGATTGATATTATCGCTTGTTCGTATGTATAGAATACCATCTTCACGACACGACGAGATTTATCCTAAACTAAAACCATTTATGAATAATTGTGAACATGTATAAAATGATTGAATATAATATTTATGAACATAATTACATTTTATTTATGAAAAAGATATATCCTATTCATAATAATCCATAATTATATGAAAAAATAAAGATAAGAAAATAAAATAGTTTGCGCATGAAATAATGATAATAATGAAATATTATTAATAAAATGATATAAGAGGATAATTTATGATATCATATATCATAGACATAGGTCTGTTATAACTTAATAACATTATTTAACATTTTTACATATGGTAAACACACCCTCAACTAAAGGATAGTATGGTGTAGGAGTTAATTTCAAAATTTCTTTATATTCTAGGATTTCATTTATGTAAGAATTTACTAGGACATATTTATCATCCATGATAATGTTTCATAAAATTAATTTTAAAAAAAATGTTATTATTAATCTAAAAATGTTTATATATATTTTAACATGTGTTTAAATTTATAAAAGGGATCCCTTTTTCCTTATTATGTACTTTTTTTACTTATTCGACAATGTTTGAGAATAATTTTTTAACATATATGATGTGAGGGTATTTTTCCACCATCATGATACATTAATGTTTTGAATATTATTTTAAAATATTACAATATTATATTCATTGAAAATATTTTATTTAGATTTTATATCATTTTGAACAAGTATTTTCAATTGAAATGGGTATTTCTTTAATTTAGTTTCTAATGATTTTATGAAAAAATATTTTCAGAAAATTCAACATCCTTTAATGGATATTTTTTTTAATTGTGTATGAGTTCTATGGAAATATAATATTGTATTTTATTATGTTTTTGTATGATTATTATGACATTCGATTTACTAAATTGATACCATACAAGTTTTATGGTGTTAACAGTTCATATAGTAGTTTTAAAACGAATGTTTATGTTGGTTATGTTTTACCTGTTTAAGATGTGGAATGAATTGGACATAGTATGTGATGAGTGGAGCCCTCTATATCCCCTTAATGAATTGGTAGTTATCATTAGAAAAACTAGTTTTTCATTTTACCTATTTATGTGTGGTCATTTCATGAGGCCTTGAAGATGTGGTTATGATTTCCAAAATTATGAAATCCCTTGTTATGAGATTAGATATTGATATTACATGTGATTATTCAAATATATGAATATTCATGTGAATTTTTATATGTATTTATTTGATTTATAGTTTCCATATTATGCTCAAGATTATGTTTTAAAGGCTTTTTTAGTTATATACCTTGCCTAATAATATTATGCATACAGTACCCACTATATTATTTACCATTACTGAGTATTTTATTTCACCCATTTATTATGTTCCATTTTTTCCACGATTCTAAGAGTTATATTATGAAGTAACTTTATGTATAGTCTAACAGACATGAGTATTTTAATATTGATACTCTGTTTTTTATCATTTCATGGTATACTTTAAAACATCTATTTTTATCTAATTTTTTAAAGGCTTCTAAATAGAAAAGTCCTTTAGGATTTGATTTCATGTGATCATGCCAAATGTAAAAAAATAATGTAATTGGCTCTAGGATTATGGGGTTTAGGTGTTATAGCTGGTATCAAAGAAATATTGGTACAAACTATTAAAACTGTATTTAGAAAAGACTTTAATGTTGGAATAATACCCTAAAATAGAAATTGAGTATAAGTATAGAATAACATCTAAAAATAGGTAATTTAAAGATTATGTGGGTATTCCTAGAAAGTACATCCCTGCCTGGGTACGATAAGTAGATGTGGTTCAAGTACAGATGTTACTAAATGTAATAACTATGATAAGGTGTTCTGAGCATGACTCAGGGAAACCTGGTACATGACAAGGTGCCTTACTACACTCATGGTTTAAAACTCCTAGGGGATTTGCGAAGGATAATTCAGATTTTATTTAGAAACCATTACTATGGATTTAAAAGTAAACATCTCCCTGAAGAAACCATGTTTTTTATTATGAGATTATATATTCATAAATTTTTTAATTTAAGTTTTTTATTTTGAAATTGCACATTCTGATTCATAACATAACCTAGTTAAATTCATTATTTAAAAGTAGTGTCTAGTAGAAGAAATGGAAATAATATCAACGCATTTATTCCATGTAGGGATTTCCAACCTATAAAAGATAATTATATTGGAGTAGGTGCTCCAACTGGTGATGAACAACTTATTATGATATCGAGATAGATGACTCACGTTATTAATAATAACCTTACCTTTATGAAGCATATTAATCCCTAACATGGAGGAACAATATTATACCTCTTCTTGAGACAACATCCCCCAACATTCAATGGGACTACAAATCCATTTTTTGTTGAGAAATATAAAACATCCTTAGAGAATATATATCTTTTATTGGGTATTCATGAATGGAAAATTGTTTTCATGGAATTCTATCATATCTTAGGAGATACAGATCAATGGTGGTATTTATTTCAAAACCCAAAGGAGGATGAAGAAGTATAAAATATGTAATGAGATAATTTAAATAACTCTTCATTGAAAATACTCTTCTCATGATCATCGAGCGAATATGGAGATGAAATTTATATGACTATGTTAGAAGGAGGATGAGAATGTTGCATTGTTTGAATCTCACTTCACAAGATTAGTAAGGCATGATAAAGACTATATAAGTAACCTAATAAGTAATATTTGTTGATTATTTTAGGGTGTCAAACCATTACTCTAATGGGAATTGTCCTCACAATAATTGTAATCATTTATTTATTTATTTTCATTTTCTATCAATATAGAAAATTAATTCTCTAATTATTATAAATTTAATTAAATCAAGGGATGAAGTGGGCCTTTGAACACTCTGCAAAAAGTAATAAGGGGTAAAAGGTAAATTTTGACATTCCACCATATGGTATTTGTTTGAAGAAACACATAATTACATTCCTAATTAGGATGGGAGTTTGATATATGTGTAGAAAAAAAGGCCCCCAACATCATGGTATAAGGGGAATGAATGAAACTAAAAATCTGCAATGCCACAATTTTAATCAGATGGGAAATTATAAAAATGATCTTCCTAAGTGTCAATGTAATTTTCCCTATTAAATTACAAGGGGGAATTTCCTAGCTTTTACAATCATAACTACTGAGGTTGATGTTCCTAATGATGTTGTAACATCTACATTAATCATTTCCTCAAATTTAACAAAATAATTATTTGATTTTGGATCCTTTCATTCCTTCATATCATCCATGTGTTCATTAAAAACTATATATTTCCATTTCACATTAACAAGGGAGTTTTCAGTCAAAACCCATACAGGATGACACGTTTCAATAATGATGTGATGATAAGTTCCCATTATTGCATATAAAACTTCTTTATATACTCTTTTTATCATCATACCTATTGTCTATATTTATATAATCCATGGTGTGGACTTTCTACCAAAATATGATACAAAAGGTATTGAAAGAGGATGGAAGTTATTATTTGTGGGGAAGATGTAGAATACATTATCTTTAGAGTATAAACTTTATCATATATTTATTTTCTACATCCATCCCATGCAACTCTTCTAAATTAAATTATTGGGGATGAGGAGAAGATAAAACATACTAATATGAAAATTTATGATGTTCCAACTTTACAAGAATACATTTATGTATTTTTAGAGGACTTACCATGACATCATCTAGAGATGGAAGTTGATTTTCTTATTGACATAATCCCTAATGCAAGACCAATATCAAATAATCATTAAGGAATGACCACTCTAGAATTTGTAGAGTTGAAAAAAAAATAGAGGAGATGAGTAATAAGGGATTCATTCACCCATGTGTTTCTCCATGGGGAGCCAAAGATATTTTTGTTAAGAAGAATGATGGATTAATGAGGTTTTTCATTGAATATAGATAAATCAATGTTATTACAATAAAGATAAATTATCATATTTCTCACATTGATGATTTTTTAATTAACATCATGTATATCAATATTTTTCAATTCATTACCTTCAATATAGATATCCTTAATTGTTTATAAAGATGGAAGATATTCTAAATATAGCATTCTAAACCATGTATGGACATTAAGTGTCTGCCGTATTTCTATTTGTACTGACTAATGCACCCTATGATTTCATATATCTAATTAACATAGTGTTCAAGGAATATCTTCATGATTTTTTCATAGTATTTGTTGATGATATATTGGAATACTCCAAAATATATGACTACCATGAGAACAAATTGTAGAATATTCTCACAACACTTATAAGAAATGATCTATGTGAGAAATTCATAAAGAGTTAATTCTAGATTCAAGCAATTTCTTTTCTTTTCATATTATCTCGAAGGATAGAATCACTATTTATTCTACAATGAAAAAGGAAATCCAATAATATCCAGGTCTGTCTAACATAATTGAGGCACATTGTTTTTTTGGTTTAGCAGGTCACTATCTACATTTCTTCTAGAAATTTTCATGATTGGATAACCCATTAACTAATCCTATATATAAAGGTTTTTAATTATTTTAGACAAAAGAGTGTAATGAATGTTTAGAAAAAATTTAAGAGAGAGTTAGTCAATGATCCAATAACATTACAATCTAGAAATTATGGGTTTGTGATCTATAGAGATGCACCAATTAAAGTACTTGGTTGTGTTCTTATACAAAATTATAGGGTTATTTATTATGTATCAAGGAAATTAAAAGTTAAAAAACAAAACTACCCAACACATGATCTTGAGTTATCTATGGTAATATTTTCTCTAATGATACGGATACATTGTCTCTACGATGAAATCTGTGAGATATATACCTATTATAAGAGTTTAAAATATATTTTCTCTTAGAAATAACTAATCATGAGACAAACGAGATTTATTATGCTTCTTAAGGATTATAATTTTACAATACACTATTACCCATGGAAGGAAAATAGGGTGGTAAAATCTTTGATTATGAAGGACCATGGAGTTATGAAAAAGTGAGAGTTGAATGGAATCAAATATTCTTGGATCATGAAAAAATGGATATGGGAATTACCATGGATATTTAACCATCACTACGTTTTCAAATGGTTTCTAAACCATCTTTACTACTAAATCTAAAAATATCTCAATCTAATGTTGCGAATCTTCAAAAGAAAATCAATGCTATGAATTAGGGGAGGTTGATTGACTTCATAAATGAAGATGGTATTTTTAAATTTTGGAAGAGTATTTGCATTCCCACTATACATGAGTGAATAAGAGAATTATTGGATGATTCACATAGCTCCAATTTATCTATACACACTAGTATCACTACGATGTATAAATATTTTAAGGAACATTTTGGTGGAATAACATGAATAGTGAGATTTCTGATTATGTGTCAAGATTATGGATTTTTAACTGAAAAAGATAGGAAGACAAAATACTATAGTAGTCCTAAATCCTCTTGTAATACCTATTTAGAAATGGGAGAATATTATAATGGATTTTTTCATAGGGAAACCAAATACACCTTGAATAAATGATCTAATATGGGTTATTAATGATCGTCTTACCAAATCATCATATTTTCTTCCTAGAAGTGTATATTTATCACCTGAAATATTAGAAAAAAATCTTTAATGAGGTTGTAAGAAAAAATGTGGTACCCCAATCTATTATTTTTTATCACGATTCCCATTTAACATAAATATTCTCGAAAAGTGTTTATAATTACCTAGATACTATCCTTTTTTAGCAATGCCTATCACCATCAAACCGATTGTAAATTAGAAACTAATATTACATCATTAGAAAACACAATTATATCTTTATCACTTTTCATTAAATGTATGTGGGATCAGTATTTAACTCTTGTTTAATTTTCCAATAATAATAGATTCCATTCAAGTATTCACAAGGAACCATATGAACCGTTATATAGAGAGATATTACATACACCAACTTGTTGCGATGATATTGGTGAAGGAAAAATCATAATCCCAGAACTTGTTTAAGGAATAATGGGAAAGGATAAGATTATTAAAACTTATATCAATGTAGCTCAAGGTAGGAAAAGGAGATCTGCTAATAACTGAAGGAAGGATTTGGAATTTCAAGTGAGAGATCATGTTTTCATGAAGGTATCTATATAGAAGAGTGTTATAAGATTCTATATGAAGGGTATATTAATTCCTTGGTATATTATACCTTTTTTAATTCTAGAACAAATTGGAGTTGTTGCGTATCATTTAGAAATTCTACAATATATCTCCAAATATCATCGTGTTTTCCACGTATCACTATTAAGGAAATACATGGTAGACCCAACACACATAGTCAACTATGAAGAAATATAACCGGAACCCAATATTTGTTATTTTGAAGTTCCTATCAGGATTATTGATACTAGGGAACATTTTTTGTGGAATCAAATGATTCGATTGGAAAATTTAATTGGAGAACCCATAAAATGGAAGGGGTGTTGTGGGAAACTAAAAAACATACATTGAAAAACCACACGAATATTTTTATGAAGTTATATTTAATAAATATAAATGAAAAATTATTTGAATGGGGGAATAATGTAACACCAAAAGCTTACACAGTATGCTTCTTTTTAAATAATTCAATAGTTTGAGCTGCATGCAACAACATGTTCGTGGGTACCCTGATCTATCATACGAGACATTTAAAAATTGGCTATGAATATCATTTCTAAAATTATGTAATTTATAAACTATATAATTAATTAATTTTTATACATCCATCCAAAATATTTTATATGTAAAAAATAATAATTAATCCAGTTTTAAAAATTAAAAATAAATATTTTTATAAAGGTAATTTTACCACCTTTTAATAGTGAAATTTCATTTTAATAAGATAATAAAAACATATATATATTCAATATTACATAATAAAATTTTTCTTTGAAAGAGTTATATAAATGTTTTCATTGGTTCAATATTTGGTATTTTTATAATAAGTTTCATGTTTATTGAAAAATATGAAATTTTAATTAATAACAATTTTTTCCATTGAAAAAAATTATAGTGTAAAAATATAATCATTATTCTATTAAAAGTATAAATATATTATATTTTTATCATTTAACCTAATTTGGGTCAATGAAATTTTTTCATCATTAAATATGGATATAGATACATGTCAATCTTTTGATGGTTTTTATTTTTAAAACCAAATTTTCTCATTTCATCAACAAGATTAATTTTAATTTAATTACTACAAATTATGTTTTTTTAATTTAAAAAATGGATTCCATATTTTAAATAATTAGATACATATTCTAAAAATATGTTTAGTTCTATTTTTTAAAATTATTAATATTAGCATTATTAATTTTTTTATTACCGTGGTTACAAATAAATTGGGTAATTCAGTGAAAAATAAATTATTAAATCAATCTAAAACCAAGAAATATACTATTAGATTACTAAATTATACCCTTATTATATATGGTACTAAATTTATACTTTTAATGGACACTTTTCCATGAATATGAAATGGATATTTTCAAAATCAATGAATGTGACAAAATATCAAAATTTTATTTGTTATAAGTATAATAAATTTAATAAAGAGATATCCAGTAGATAACATTGATTTTAAGTAGTATATTGAAATATAAAATAATTTCCAGCATTATAGTAATTTATTCATTATTTTTAGATATTAATTAATAACCATTAATAATGACATAATGGTGACCCAAAAATTATCTTATTAATATAAATATCAAGTAAATGGTTTTAATAATATTAAAAGAAATATGATTTCAATTAATTACGGTTCTCAAAAAAATATAGGTGACTATAAAATTTTGGGAATATGATAAATGGTTTGTTTTGAAGTTATATTTCATTTTAAATTTTATTTTAATACAATTTCATGAATACTTTTAAATTTGACACTATATATATTTTATAAAAATAACATTTTATTAAATTACATACAAATCATAAATTTTTTGAAAAAATAAAAATTGATAATAAAAATAAGGTCAAAAGTATGATAAGATTCAATTTATGGACAATTTATAAAATATATGTAAATATTTATAACTTTTTAATATTAAGAATATTGTTACAAAAATTTAAATTTAATAGAATCAATAATGATAATTTTAAATTGTAAGGTTGAAAAAAATCAATGAATGTATAAATATTATTGGTTGATAGGATTCAACCTATAATCATATTATTCTCCAAATAACTCAATTTTGAGAAATTTAAAATTGATAATAAATTTATATTAAATTAATTATTTTGGAGTTTCCAAAAGTGCCGCTCCCCTCTCTTATAAAATGGAATGCATCCGTCTCTTTAATTCACACATCTAAAGCCATTTAGAATAGATAAAAACATCCAAATTACCATAAAAACATCCATTTCTTCATCATTGAGGCCTTAAATATGGAATAAATTTAACCTAAGAAGTCCATCTGCACAAATCAATAGGAGATACTTAAATAAGAGGTAATTGTTATACCATTTCTATTCAATTTCTTTTTTTCTTATACATCCTATTCCTAGATTTTTTACATACTAAAGTATTAAATCTAGTATCATATATATGCTTAGATTTTATTATTATGATGGTATAACTATATTCCTCCTTTTATTCATCATAAAAAAACAATATCACCATCCATACTTGTGTACGTCTTACCATCTCCACGTCGTGCTGCAATTTTTTATTCAATACTTTTTTATTTGGATTTGTATAATATTTTGAATAATCGATATAAATAATTAATATTAAATTATAATTATTATTTATAATTAATATCCCCCCAATTCCATACCATTTGACCATTAAGGTAATTATATCATCGCTCATGCATACGTATAACAAACCTTATCCACTACATGGTGAAATTCATCCTACACTACTACCATTTATGAATGATTATGATATTATATATAATAAATGAGTATAAAATTTAATATCATAATTCCATCATATATATTAAGAAGATTAATCTGATGCAAAATAAACATAACTTATGTGACAAAATGAACATAAGAAAATAAATCATTTCACGCTAGAAAAAAAGATTATAATGAATTATTATTATGAAAGTGATATAATAGGATCATATATGGTATCATAAATCATGTATATATTTCTAGTATGGCATAAAATCTTAATTTAACCATTATACAAGTGTTTAATTCACCCTCAACTAAAGGATAGTATGAGGTGGGGATTAATTTCATATATTCATTATTATTCGTGATTACATTTACATAAGAATTTACCGAGACATATTTATTATCCATTTTATTATGTCCAAAAATGTTTTTCAAAACATTCATACCATTATTTTACAGTTGTATAATGACATTTTTACCCATTTTTGATTTTATAAATAGAATCTTTTTTCATTTTACTTATGAGGTACTTTGTCTGACATATTCGAAAATGTATGAGAAGAATGTTTTTTATCTAATATATCATGATCATATTTTTCGTCCATCATGATGTATTAAAATTTTACATCTTCCAATAAAATATTAAAAGATATATTTTATTTTTAAATTATGTGGAATTTAAAATTACTATTTTCAGTAAGAGGTGTATTTCTCTAATTAATTTTTGAATGATTTTATTAAAAAAGAATCAATGTCTACAACGTTTATTAAATATTATCATTAATTGAGGTTGAGTTATTATGATAAAACCTATAATATTGTACAAAAGGGTTTATGATAAGTATGACTGTGGATGTCCTAGTTTGGTACCATTCATGGTTTATGGTTTTAATAATTCTTATAGTAAATTTATTATGAATGTTTATATTGATTATGTTTTACCCCTTCAATAAGTGGATTTAATTGGAGGTGTTGTAAAAGCACTGTAGTAGGTACTATAGTGGGTACAGTAGTAGGAACTATAGCGGGACTATAGCAAGTACTGTTTGGCACTGTAGAAACTGGGACTACTCCCTCGTTTGGTCCATCAGGCTAGCGATTTGGTCCCTGAGTCCTTTAAGCCCTTCGGTCCACCCAGGCCTTCAATTAAGTAAGGCCTTAGGACAACCTTAAGTGTAGAGGAAAACCATGTAACCTACACGGAACAAGCTCCATAATGATGATGAGTAAGGAGATTTCTCCATAGTAGAAGCTAAAAGAATAGCAATAATGAGAGGGTATGGCACCAGCCATCAGGACAAGACTCTGCATGCTTAGGAAGGCCTAGCCAAACATCCAGGAGAAGGTGGAGAGAATATTTCATGAAGAAGATGATGGTTAATACGTATTCCAATTAGTTAGTCTGGGTTGTATGTAATGTTTGAAGCCTACAAGAAATGAATTCCTTTAAGGCCTATGAGCCATGTAATACTTACACCTACCAGCCTTTTAATGGTTCCACCTCACGCCTTGAAAGGTAGATTATAAAAAAATCAATACAAAATGAAGTCCTTTGGTCCAATGGAGGAATTGTACATTGTATGTGATTGGTGGGGCCCCTTAATTTCCCCTTGATACATGGGTAGTTCCCATGAGAAAAACTAGATTCATTGTTTACCCATTGATGTTTGGTCTTGGTATGAGGCCTTAACGATGTGGTTATGATGTCTGACATTTTTCATTCCCTCAATGTAAAATCATTTGTTAATATTACATGTGATTATTAGACTAGTAGAATATCCATGAGAATGTTTCTATGGATTTATTTGATTTATAGTTTCCACATTATACTCAATATTATATTTTAAGGGCTTGTGTTTTAGTTATATACCTTGCCATAAAATTTTGTGCTTATAGTTTTCACTATATTATTTACACATACTAAGAATCTGAGCTCACCCCTTTCTTTTGTTTCATTTTTTCCCTAGATGTTAATAGGTGTATTATGAATAACCTGTAGAGATAGTCTAACATATATGAGTATTTTAATCGATATACTATGTTGTTTTTCATTTTATGATGTAATTTAAAACCTATGTTTGTATCTAGTTTTTTCATGGCTACAAAATTGATTGTTTCTTAGGGATTTGATTTCTTTTAATCATTCCAATGTAATAAAATAATGCATCAGATCAATGCTTTTAGGGTCAGTGTGGTACAAGCATCATACAATTACATGAGTAAATCTTCTCAGTTATTTTATTTTGTTTTTTAATCTTCTATGGGTTGATTAACTCCAAATAATGACAATGTGAAAGATTATCTAATTCTATTTATCTTATGAAACTCTAATAAAATTTTACCTTTTTCTTTGAAAACATTCCTCAGATTGGAAAAATTCATAAATGATTGCATGAAAAAACATTGTACTATAATAAATTCCAAAACATCTTAATTGTATAACAATGACTCTTCTAATCCAAACCTTAGACTGATAGTTTCTTTCTGATGAACTTCCTAAGAAAATCATATTATTAAATACAAATATATATGTAGAGACCCGGTTTTTTCCCTATAGGACATTGGAATTTTTTGACATATAATTCTAGATCTAGGCACGAAGACGGCGTGTGATTCCGAGGCCCGGTGTGGCCGTAATTAATTTTATAATAATATTATGTGTATTATACGATGCAGGTGGAGGGGTTGTGTTTTCTTCTAAAAGGAAGTTTAGATCAGAAATCTGAGGGCATGGTTGCTTCTGGAGAGTGTCATTTACCCTAGGCTAGGTATAAAGGTTTCGGGCATGGGCCTGCTATGAGAGATGTCACCTAGGGGAAAATTGGCATTTTTAAAATAATGACACAGTGATTTGTATCACCGACATTCCATTCAAATATCATACAAATGGAGTCTTGAAATGGAAATTTGAGACATCTGTTGAGTCAAAATGGGTCGTTTTTCCAAGGGGTGATATAAAATTAGCGGGTGCGTAGGTTTCGGAATCTGCGCCCGTCGGCAGAGTTCAGAGAGTTTATAAAATTTAGAATTGGGGGAAACCCACTTCTTTCTCTCTCTCTCTCTCTCTCTCTCTCAAGAGTTGTTTAGAATTCGTCATCGTTCTTCACTAGATTGAGGAGCGGACTCTGGCAGATCAAAATAGGGATCGCAGCGGGCGCGTCACCAACATCGAACAGGCGGATAGAGATAGGAATTCTTTTAATTTTCATACATTGTCAATTTTTTTCGTTCAAATTCATTAATTCTAGAATTAGGACGATGGCCAAATAAACACAACCTTCATCCGAGCCCCATTCTAAAATCTCGTTCTTGGGCGTCATTCATCCCAATTTTCAAAAGCGCAAATCTTTGACGGATCATTGAGTGAGGGGCAGAGCTGTGGAGATCCGGCCCTGAAGTTTTTGAAACCGGCTATGGGAAATTTTTCCAACCACCAGAGCGGTCAGGGGGAACGGTAGAAGGTACGACTCTGGCAAGGTCGGCGACTGGAGGTTGAGCCGAATGTGTGGCCAGAGCAGGGGCTTCAAGCGGCGCCTATGCGGCGGTGTCAGGTGCGGCCAGTGTGGACAGGGTGCGGCCGGAGGAGCTGAGCAAGCCGGGCAGAGCTGGCAGTTCAAGCGGTGGAGCCCAGGGCTTCAAGAGAGACGAGGTGATGGTGTCGGGACCGGACGAGGCGGTGTCGTGCGGCATGTCGGAGGCAACGGTGGTGAGTGGCAGTGCGTGCTACAACCGCGGTGTCAGTGGCGAGTAGGGGCCTTCGGTGGCTAGCAGGAGGCCACAGTGTGGGTGGCCTGTCGCACTCGGCAAGGGGAACCCAATGCGCAGACCACCTGGGGTTGTGCCATGGACAAGGACCCGGAAAGGGCTAGTCCTGCTGGGAGAGGATGGGGGAGACCGGCCAACTGGCTGGTTTGTTTCAAAAAAAAAGAAAAAAAGAAAAAAAAAAGAAAAAAGAAAATCGGAACCAAGGCGGGTCTGGTGTTGCTGGAGCAGGCCCTAGCCAGCGGGCCGGGGTGGTTCGGGCCGGACTAGCGGCTTGGCCGCGGGCCAGAGTTTTGGACCGGGCCGGCCAGGGGGAACCGGCCCGGTAGGGACCCCTTGCATTCAGGGGGCCGTAATTTTTAAACAGCGCGTCCGTTTGATGCGCCATCTACGGTTGTAGGTCCATGTCAGTGAAATAGACTTTTTGATGTATGTTTCAGGGTTTTTGGGTGTTGAACCCGAAGATGGGTGACCTGGAATTCTTTAGTTTACTAATATTAAATTATTATTATTGTTACATTGGATGTGGCTCCTGTGCCAGACATCCGTTTGACGTTCCGTTAGAGGCGTGGTACCCCTACAGCTAAGCCGGTCCTTCCAAAGTTGGTTCATAACCTTTTCAGTTTGGTTTCATTGTTCAATGGCACGAAATGCTAAATGTGAATAATTTATTATTTATTTATTTATTTATTTATTTATTGTTTCGGACCTAACTCTTGCTTGGGATGTCCGATTGACGCATTTTCAGTGACAGCATGACCCCAGTCCTCATAAGGAATTTTTGATATTCTCTCTAAAGCATTCGAGTTGGAGACAGGGTTCAGGCCCCATTTGTCGTAGTTTGTACGTTTACGGTGAAACAAAACTTTTTCACCCAACATCTATTTGGGGTGTTTGAGTACTCATTTCTGAGTGTTTTTTCGAGGGGATTGCAATGGAGAAATCCTCCCACCTAAATTTTGGCCCAAGGCATGGGCCCCACGAGGCATCTTTCAGACGTATGCTGCGTTTTTATGACTTATGCCATATGAGTCCATTCAGGGAAAATGAATAGCCTGTGCCACATGGTTATCAACAAAGAACTCGATGGTACAATCTGCGTGACGTGTTTTTGCGTAGAGGTGTGGGCCCCACAGTTCCCTGTTTGTATATAACGCAGGGAGTTGCATCTTCTGCATCCGAAGTCCGTTTTAGCCACTGTCAGTAGAATTATGACCCTGGCATCGTCGCAAAGATGACCAAGGTGGTACCAGGCATTAAAGTAGGAGTAGAGGCATGGGACCCACATGCTGTCTTTTAAGTTTTGTGTAGTGTATTGTGACCTTTTCATCAGGCATCAGTTTAGGGCCGTATGAATAGTCATTTCGGCATGTTTTTCTGAGAGAACCGTGATGATATAGTTTGCTGAACTATTTCAGGACCGAGTTGTGGGCCCCATGAGACGTCGTATGCGCATAAAGTGGTGTTGAATAACTTTTCCACTAAGAGCCCGTTTCCAAGGATTAAATAGTCTATTTCGCGTGATTTTCCTCGTTTGTTACAATGGTGTAAAATGTTTGGGCATACAGAGCCTCTTTCAAGATCTCATTAAATGTGGAAATACGAAATAGCATTGGTCAGAGGCTCCTTTGATGCACTCCGAACCTACGCATGGTAGTGGTGTTGGTGACACCTAGTGATGGCATGGGTAGTGCAGATATATCGGCCTATTTCTGGGTTTACCCTCCAGCAAGGCTAGGAAGTGGGATACCCATTGACCATACGGTTTACCCTCCAGTGGGCTGGGTAGTGGGATACTCATTGACCTTACGGTTTACCCTCTAGTGGTGTTGGGAAGTGGGTCACCGTTGACTTATTTACGGTTTACTATCTAGCAGGGTTGGGTAATTGGTCACCTGATGATTTATTACGTTTTACCCTCCAATGAGGCAAGGCAATGGGTCACCGTCGACATATTAAGGGTTTACCCTCCACCAGGGCTGGGCAGTGGGTCACCCGATGATTTCTTACGGACTACCCCCTAGTGGGGCTGGGCAGTGGGTCACCGTTGACTTATTGGGGTTTACCCTCCAGTGGGGCTCTGTAGTTGGTTACCTGACCACTTATTTCAGACTCAGCCCTTGCATTGTGGATAGTCAGAGACTTTTTTATGTGATTTCAAGATCAGGACCCATGGTGGTATGGTTTAGCGATGAGGCCACTTTGACATGCGATATTGTGGGCATCGGTGACGACTACCCTTAAATCTATTGGAAATCTTTCCTGGATAGAGGTTGGAGATGGATATTCCCATACAAACTCATTGGGGTTTCTTGTTTAGCATATATATATATAAATATACCCTACCTTTGTTCCCACTCCTTGGGTCCAGTTAATATCCTTCTAGGAGGGGAGAAGATAGGCAGGGTATGCCACATTCATTATTTGTTTAGCTCCTCTTCGTTTGGATGACTCTACTTCCTTCCATTTTGTTGGGTTGAGCTGCACTCTCTCTTTTGTACTCTTGAACTGTTCTTTGATTTTTCTACTGCTCTACATTTTAGTACCTCCTTTGTTTTTCCCACAAGTTTTCGGGTCATCCTACTGAGTATCATTATACTCACCACTTCTTGGGCTTAGTTTTCACTTGGCGTGCCCTTACAGACAATGGACAGGTCAATTGAGACTGTAGAGAAGGGTAGAGGACACAGAAGCTTGGGTTGCATTCAGTGGTCAGAATAAGACTTTCAGGCGAGAGACTCACTAACGGTTTACTTTCATTTTACTATTTCTGGGTTGTGGTACCTTTCTGGTTGGGCGCGTGTTTCACCCCTTTTACTGTTTTTTTTTACTTTTCAGCACTTTTTAGCACTTTACTTTTACTGGTTAGAGGGCGATGCATGTATGTTGGTTTCCATTTTGTAGCAGTTTTGTATCTTTATTTCCTTTCTCTTCACTTTTTCATTGATTTGGCTATGTGTGTGTGTATAGATTCTTAGGAAAAGTACTCCCCTGGTGTATTGTGCCTTTGGTGCTTGTCGCCAACCCCTAGCCTATGGCGGCAGGGTTGGGGTAGTTGTGACTCGATCCCCGATATGGTTTGGGTCATGAAACTATGGTATCATAGGTGTTTCATTCCTTGGGGTGTTGTTTAGACATCCCTAAAAAGGAATTGGTTGAGTTTTGGGGAAATAGTGTCAATGTGTCTTGAGAGAGGATCTGAGACTAGGGAGTTTAGTGATGGTGTAGTGGCCGATGTATACATTCACCAGGACCCTGATAACCCACATGTCAACTCAGCACACTAAGACACTTGTTGTAGGGAATTTGGTTTGTGCATCATATAGGATTGAGTCTTTGACTGTCCTTCTTGAGTCAGATCCCCATCATTGTTCTTGTATATATGATCATTTGACCACGATACTCCTTTATCAGATTCAGGATGTATTCGTAATTATAGCAAGCTAGGATACTAGATCTGGTTCATGATGACAATTCTGTGAGCGACGAGGCCTCTGTTCAAGATCCATCATACGATTACCCTTTCTCCAGGAGGACAGGCAGTAGCACCTCCACCTGTAGAGTCGTAGATAGTACCGGTAGTGAAGGCCAATGACGAGTGAAGGTAGGGCATGCTATTTTATGTTCAGTATCAGAGACCACTGAGGTTCCATGGTGATCCATAACATCAGACAGTGAAGGGTTCACTAGAGTCAGTGGTTCGCCTCTTCGGGCTTGTTCGGCCACTGACAGGGTTGATGGTGGCTTTGACAGCCAGTATTTTAAACCATGATGTTTGGTGTGGTAGATCCAGGGTTACTCGAATGCACGATGAGTCAGTACTCTCAAGCGATGACTTCTAGAAACTGTTTCGTGAGGAGTACTACCCCTCCCACTTACACTTTTTTATGGTTTTGGGAGCTGCTGGAGCTTCACTGGGGAGTGATGGGGATGGTTGTTTACGCAACTGGGTTCGAAGTCCTTACTTTTCACTCTATGGATGTGGTCCATGATGGAAACTTCCGAGCACAGAAGATTATAGAGATCACTTTAGAGGATATTCATTCCAGCCTAGTGCCCTTGTGCATCCTCACCCATCTCGGGGTGCTGGTGCAGGCACTGGTGATAGAGAAATTTCTAGCAGAGGGATGTCGATTGGCAGGGCCTTGACGATGTAGGTCTCCCCTTGATGAGACTCAATATCATGGTCAGGGGGAAGCATAGAGCACTGAGATAGTCCAGGGAGTCCAAGTGAAATGTTGTGATGTGTGAGGTCATGTGACGTGAGACCATCCGACCAAATGTGTTGAGTCTTCCAGATAGTTGGTAGACGTGCCGCCACAACAGAGGCAGTGTCGGGATCAAAGATCTCCTAGGCGAGACAGGGTGGTCCACAGATAAGCAATGTTGGTTGAAAAGTAGGAAGAACTGTTGTTGGTGGATGACTTTTCTAGGTCCTTCCCACACCACTAGGTGACCCATGTCAGGCTTAAGGAGCTGATGGGCAGGGTCGTAGGCGGCAGTGTGTTATGGATGTCTACAATCCTGCAATGCAAGATATGATAAGAGGTCTGCTCTATTTCCTTCTCTACTATTCTTAGTAGAACATGTTAAACACTGCATGAGGAACTCTTTTCGTCTAACTCCTTGTTCGAGGGGTTATCGAGGGTGACACGGGGCATCATTGTTACCCTGTATTGGTGTTGTCTGGCGTAGCTTTGAATGCACGTAAAAGAGGGGTTCTTCCCCCACTAAGATGAGTTTTTTTGATGCGATTAAAACTACTAGGGAGAGTCAGTACCACCCAAAATAGATAGTATTTAGGTGTGGTGGATGAGTCCCTCTAACCTGTGCATTCATGGTGGGTTTTTGTGGTGGAGGGTCAGAGCAGGTTCTAGATTTTCCAGTGTGGCTTTTCTGTTTGACCTCCCTTTGCTTGAGGTGCCACATGTGTGTTTGGTGGAGTGCTTGTTTTGGAGATTACTCTCCTTCCAAGAGGGGAAAATACATGTGGGGTATTCCAGGTGCTTTATGTGTCTATCCTCTTGAGATTGGACGAGTTTCCTCACCTTCCTTGTTCGTTGGTACCTTGCATGCTCAACATCAATCTTGATACCGTTATCAAGTACAGGGCAAGGTGATGGACACCCCAGAAATAGAGCTACACATTTCACTATGTGGTACTTGTAGGGGTAGTCCTTGTACTGAGAATGTAAAGACGCTACATTCTAGGAGAGCACATTGGGGTTTGATCAGACCACCAGTGTCTCAGGTGGGAACTCACCCAGAGAGAATTGAACATGAGGTGACGGTGCGGGTTGAAAATTTCTATAGGACTAAGACATAGAGGTAGTATATGTTCTGGAAAACAGTAGTGTTGTAGTGGGTACCTTTAGTAGAAAGTCTCAAAATCGTTAGGTACAGGATGTTTCATAGCAGTTAGCATCCCTATGGCTGACCTTGGTGGAGCAGGAGGGTACGACTTTCCTGCAGTCAGTGGTGTTGAATCCTTTGCTCCTTGAGCGTGTGAGAGAGTCGTAGTTGGGGGATGTCGACAGCATGGTACTGCGTGATTGGATATCCACAGGTGATACAACCGATAGGTAATCTGAAGGAGGGATTCACGAGATCCTATTCCAGGAAAAAACCCTGATTTCGGTCATGACGTGGAAGGTAGAAGTTCAACTGGGGAAGTCCCCCGAGTTTCTTTGGGCTGTTCGGAGATTGTGAAAGTGATTTAGAGGTAGCCAACCATCATTCCCTACCCTACCAATAGTAGGAGTGGGTGCACTATGTCTTCCACGTGTCGCAAATGATGAGGTGTGTGTGTATTCCTATGCATGTCATCGAGGGTAACAGACCTTGTGATTGCAAACCATCCCTTTGGTTTGCGTGTTGTACTAGCTTGGAGTTCTGCAAGTTTTCTTGGGAGTGGGAGAGCTAGGTGTGAGCTTTGTTTCCTGAGATGTTTTTCCTAGTTTTTCTTTTTGGGAATGAAATTCTTGAAGGAGGGAATGATGTAAAGAACCGGTTTTTTCCATATAAGACTTTGGAATTTTTCTACATATAATTCCATAGCTAGGTGCGAAGACAACGTGAGATTCTGACGACCGGTGTGGCTAGAATTAATTTTAAAAAAATATTAAGTGTTTTATACTATGCACGTGGCAGGGTTGTGTCTTCTCCTAAATGGTATCTCGGATCAGAAATCTGAGAGCACGGTTGCATCAGGAGTGTGTCGTTTACCCTGGGTGGAGTATAAAAGTTTTGGTCGTGGGCCTGCTGTGAGGTATGTCACCTAGGGGCAAAATCATCATCTTTAAAATATTGACTCAGTTATTTTTATCACTGATGTTCCTTTCAAATAACGTACAAACAGAGTCTCATAATGGAATTCAAAGACATCAGTTGAGTTAGAAATGGGGTGTTTTTCCTGGTCATGATATAAAATGATAGGTGTGGAGGTTTCAGAATCCGCACCCATCGGCAGAGTTCAGAGAGTTTATAAAATGTGGAATTTGTGGGAACTCATTTCATTCTCTCACTCTCTCTCTCTCTCTTTCTTTCTCCCTCTCCCACTCTCTCTCTCTCGAGCATTCTTTTGTGTTCTTCTCTGTTCCTCACCGGATTGAGGAGCGGACTTCGGCGGATCGATGTAGGGATCACAGCGGGTGCGCTGCCAACGTCGAACGGGCGGATCGAGGTAGGATTCTTGTTAATTTTCACACTTTTTCAATTTAGTCGTTAAAATTATTTAATTCTAGTATTAGGATGATGGCTAAATGAACACGACCATCGTCCGAGCCCCATTCTAAAATCTCGTTCTTGGGTGTTCATCGTCCCAATTTTTGGACACACAATTCATTCATGGATCGTTGAGCAAGGGGCAGTGCTATGGAGATCTGGCCCTGAGGTATCTGAAACAAGCTTCAGAAAATATTTCCAACCACCAGAGTGGTCAGGGGGACCGGTTTAAGGTCTGGATCCAGCAAGGGCAGTGACCGGAGGTTGAACCGGAAGTGTGGCTGGAGCAGCGACTCCAGGCGGCCCCGGTGCTGTGGTGTCGGCTGTGGCCGGTGCGGACGGGGTGAAGCCATAGGAGAAGAGAAAGCTGGGTGGAGCTAGCTGTGTTGGTGCTGGAGCATGGGACTTCGAACGAGATGAGGTTTCAGTGTCGAGTTCGGATGAGGCGGTGTCGTGCGGTGAGCCAGAGGCGACGGCGGCATGCGGCGGTGCGTGCTACGGCTGCGGCATCGGCGGCGAGGAGGGGGCATCGACGGCTACTAGGAGGTCGTCGCGCGGGTGGCCGATCACGCTCGGCTGGGGGAACCCATGGAGCTGACTGCCTTTGGGTGTGACATGGACAAGGACCCATAAAGGGTGGGTCCTTCCAGGCAATGCGGGGGGGGGGGGGGGGGGGAGATTGTCCAAATGGCTGGTCTGTTTCAAAAAAACAAAAAAAAAACAAATAGAAAACCAGACCCGACGAGGTTCCGGTGTGGTTGGAGTGGGCTACGGCCAGTCGACCATGGGGATTCAAGCCGGACCCGCATCTGGGACGTTGGTCGGCGGTTTGGACTGGGCCAGCCAAGGGGAACTGGCCCGGTTGGGCCCCCTTGCATTCGGGGGGCTGTAATTTCTAAATGGTGCATCCGTTTGATGTGCCTTCTATGGATTCATGTCCATTTTAGTGAAACGGACTTTTTGAAGTATGTTTTGGGGTTTTGGGGTTTTGAACCCAAAGACGGGTGACTCGGAATGCTTTAGTTTAATTATAATAAATTATTATTGAAGTTGCGATGGACGTGGCTCGCGATCTGTAGGTCTGTTTGACATGCAGTAAAGGGAGCGGTAGCCCTGGAGTTGACACGGTCCTTCCAAAGATAGGTAGGAACCTTTGAGGGTTGTTTTCATTGCTCGGTGGCATGAAATGATAAACAGGAATAATTAATTATTTAATAATTTAATTATTTAATTGTTGCATTGGACCTAACTCATGCTTGGGATGTCCGATTGATGTTCCGTCAGCGACAGCGTGATCCTAGTCCTCTTGCGGACTTTTTGAGATGCTCTCTGAATCATTCGAGTTGGAGGCAAGGTTTAGGACCCACAGGGACTAGTTATCACTTTTTATGGTGAAACACTACTTTTTAACCCCTCATCTTTTTGGGGTGTTGAGTACTCATTTCTAAGTGTTTTTTTGAGGGGATTTCAACAGGGCAATCTGCTTGCCTAAATTTAGACCCGAGGCTCGGGCCCCACGAGGCGGCTTTCAGACGTATGCTGTATGTTTACAACATATTCTACATCAGTTTGTTTAGGGTAAATGAATACCATACACAGCGTGGTTATCTGCAAGGAAAGTGATTGTACGATCTGCGTGTCGTATTTCGAGGTCGACGTGTGGGCACCACAGGGCCCCGTTTTCATATAATGCGGGGAGTTGCAAATTCTACATCTAGAGTCCATTTTAGGCACTGTTAGTGGCATTGTGACCCTAGCATCAAGGAGAAGTTGACCTAGATGGTTTCATGTGTTGAAGTCAGAGTTCAGGCATGGGCCCCACAGGCCGTCTTTTAATCTGTGTGTAGCGTTTTGTGACTTTCTCATCAGGCATCTATTTGGGGTGTATGAATAGTCGTTTCGGTGTTTTTTTAGAGCTTCATGACGGCATAGTTCACCTTCCTCATTCCGGACCGAGGTGGGCACCCTACGAGATGATGTATGGGCATAAAGCGGTGTTGAATAAAGTTTTCACCAGGAGCCTATTTCCAGTGAGTTATTAGACTATATTTCATGTTATTCCACAAGGACTACAATGGTGTGATCTTTCTGGGCCTACCGAGCCGCTTTTTATGAAATCATTAAATGTAGAAATATGAAAGAGTGTTGGTCAGAGGTTCCTTTGATGCACTCCCAACCTACACACAGTAACAGATTTGGTGACACCCAGTGATGGCACGGGTAGTGCGGAGATATTGGCCAAGTTCCGGGTTTACCCTCCAGCGAGGCTAGGCAGTGGGATACCCGTTGAACTTAGGGTTAACCTCTAGTGGGATGGGTAGTGGGATCCCCATTGACCTTATGGTTTACCACCCATCGAGGCTAGGCAGTGGTTCACTATCGACTTATTTACAATTTACCTTCCAGTAGGGCTGGGCAGTGGGGCACCTAATCATTTATTACAGTTTACCCTTCAGTGGGGCTGGGTAGTGGGTCACCATCGACATCTTTAGCGTTTACCCCCCAACGGGGCTGGGTAGTGGGTCACCTGATGATTTATTACGGTCTACCCGCTAGCGGGGATGGGCAGTGGGTCACTGTTGGATTATTGCGGTTTACTCTCCAGTGGGGTTGGGTAGTGGGTTACCCGATGACTTCTTTCAGACTAATCCCTTGAGTTGTGTCTAGTCAGTGACTTTTCTCAGTGATTGACATAGCGGGACCCTTGGTGGTACACTTTAGCATTGAGGTCACTTTGACGTGCGAGATTATTGGGCATCAGTGATGGTTACCCTTAGAACTATTGGAAATTGTTCCTAGGATGAGAATGGAAATGGATATTCACTTAGGCACTCGTTCAGGTTTATTTTTGAGCATATATATATATACCATAACTTTGTTCCCACTCATTGGGTCCACTTACACTTCATCTAGGAGGGGTGAAGAATCACGGTGTATTCCACATACTTTTTGTGTCTAGATCCTCTTGGTTTGGACGAGTCTACTTCCTTCCTTTTTGTTGGGTTGAGTAGCATTCTCTCTTTTGTACTCTTGCACTATTCTTTGATTTTCCTACTAATCACCATTTTAGTACCTCCTTGGTTGCTCCCTCGAGATTTTGGGGCATCCTACTGGGTATCATTATACTCACCCCTACTTGGGCTTTTCCCGCACTTGGTTTTCCCTTGCAGACAATGGACAGGTCGACCGAGACTGTAGAGGAGTGTAGAGGACACAAGAGCTTGGGTTGCGATCAGTGGTCACAGTAGGACTTTCAAGCAAGAGACACACCAGTTGTTTACTTTCATTTTACCTATTTTTGGGTTATGGAACCTTTCATGTTGGGCACATGATTCACCCCTTTTACATGTCAGTAATATTCAGCACATTACTTGTACTTGTTAGAGTTCGATTCATGTATGTTTGTTTGCCTTTTGTAGCAATGTTGTATCATGATTTCATTTCTTTGCACTTTTTCATTGAGTTTTCTGTGTTTATGTGTGTAAAGTTTCATAGGCAAAGGCCTCCCCTAGTTTTTTGTCCTTCAGTGCTAGTCACCAGCCCCTGGCCTATGGAGACGGGCTTGGTGTAGTTGAGACTCAATCCCTGGTACGGGTCAGGTCATGACAATATAAGATATTTTCTCCACCTTTTTAATAGGTTTGGATCATATGGACTTTCAAAACTCATGATATTTGGAACATTAAAAAATAAAATGCTTCACTATATTTATTCATTAAACACAATGTATTATGGTACTTATAAACATGAAAAGATAACAACTTATTGAAATACATGTGTTAATAAAGTCAGTATGACAGTGTTTCATTAATAAAATCGATCTAGTATACTCAATCTAATCATCTATTTCACATGAAAATTTATGGAAACTAAATTATAGAAGGTTATTTATGTTTTATAACAAAATTAATCCTTTTTTCAAAAACCAATATTCAATATAGGATAACTTACTAGAAACATAGATACACCTTCCAGCTTATTTGAAAAACCTCAAAATGTGTTGGTCCCAATATAGGTATGACTTATAAGATAGTTTAAAATTGGTATCATTAGTTTTAAAAGGTTTTGAAAGACAAGAATAACTTTTATCATCTAAATTTGATGCTTATATAGGTTAATTTATCTAATTCTGACTCATGGGTATTATATATATCAATTGTGTCAGATACTTGTGCTAATAAACGTATATATAAAGATATAAGGGAATTACTAAAGGGGTACCAATATATTTAGTTCCATAATGTGTAAGTAGTTTCCACATTAAAATTTTGAACTTAGGATTTCAATATACTAGGTGAATTAGTATTACAATTAGATAATTATTATTGTCTTCCTACTATAAATTAATATTATTCATTTGTATCATTTTTGGATAGGACATGATTCCCATTCACAGTCAAGAACAATTGTTTTTCTAAATGTAAATGAACGAGATGTTTTATGGAATTAGAAATACTATCAATGGTTTTATATTCAAGATATGCATAATATTTTTTATAATATTGAGAATAAGAAGGTCAATGTTGATTCTAATACCACTAGTCTTTGGAATTATCAGCATGGGTATATAAATGAAAAACCAAACCAAGGGACTCTATAAATACAAATTATAAGAATAATTAATTTTATAATTTTTTAATAATTCAGAATCATGATTATTTGAGAAAAAACACTAAATACCCTTTTAATGGAACATATTGAAGGAGTAGTGGACTGTTGGATCTCAAACATAGTGATATTTTTTAATCAATGATTACACATGAATGTGGTGGTTTTAAGAACATCATTACTTTCACCAATGACATTATTGTTATGGATATTTGTTTCTATTGATGAAAAAATATGTAATTTGTTAAAAAATTTACTGAATTTCATAATAAATTATATAATCAACTGGAAAATGGTATTACGATAATCAAATTATATCCTCATTGTGAAAACATAAGATATGAAATCAATTTTAATATATGAAATTGTTGAATTATTCTACAAATAACACCTCTAATAACACTATAATAGAATATTATTTCTGTTATGGGGAATCATACTATGTTAAAATGGTTTTACTGATAATGAGTGAGAGTGGTATTTCTATTTCATTCTTTGGTTGTGCTCTAGAGACTATGATATTTATAATAAATAGTTGTCCATACAAAGATTTCATTAAGTAACTATATAAGATACCGAATTATAAATATCTCATTTTATATTTTATAAATATTTTGGTGTATCACATTAACAAGAAATTTGGATTATAATAAGATTTATTCTAAGTTTAATAAATTCATATTTTTAAATATACTAAGGAAACTAAATTATACTTTTTCAATAATCCAACAAAGAGGAAAGTGTTTGTTTTATGACTTTATAGATTCCATGAAAAGTAATTTATTGATCACAAAATCCATGAGAGGAATATTAATCTTAGATATGTTCATGAACAAAAAATAGAATGTTTTACGAAGATTGAGATTGATCCAATTCCACAAATAGTTACAAAAGAATAACTAACTCATACAATATAATAACCATGATGGTCTCATAGGATTATTCAAGTACTTATGAGATATAGATTTCCTATTGCTAATGATGATGAGTTACTGATCATAGATGATAAATTTAGTTTCTAACATGAAGAAATTGAGATTTAAAATTATGAGAAGTTGTTAAAAAACATGTAATATTTGGTGGATGATATATACACTAACAAACAATGGAACTTGGTGGATTCATATAAAGAGGTGGGACCCATATAGTGAAACTAGGTTGTCTATAAGAATAATAACATGGATGGTATAGTGTCTACCAATGAAATGTGCTTGGGGAAAAAGGTTCATTTTGAAATTCATGGTATTGACTGTTGAAAAACATTTTAACCTCTGATGATAATTTCAATTCATATATTTCTCTCTATTATAACTTATTTTTATTGTGAGACATAAAATTGATGTTAAGATAATTCTCTTTAATGGAAATATATTCAATGATGTCTATATCGTACATCTTGAAATTTTTATACTAAATTTTTTTACTAATATTTGAATGTTTTAATAATAAGTTTTTTGACTGAATTGGGTTTCTTAGAGTTTGGATATCCAATTAGATTTTTTGTGCTTAAATTATTTGGTTCAATTAAAAATTATAATTATTTTTTTATACAATATAATTAGTGGGTCTGTAGTATTGTTTCTAATATTTGATGACATACTAATAATCTGAAATAGAATACCAAATCATCAATTTTTTAAGATATGATTTGGTAAATGCTTTTATAAAAAACTCATGGATGACACAACCTATATACTAGGTGTGATAATCTATATAGATACATCTAAGAGGTTTCTTGGACTCATTAAAGATTCATACATTAATTAAATGATAACGTTTATGGTATAGATAACTCTAAAAGGGGTCCTTACCAGTATTATGTTGCATGAATCTTAGGAAGATTCATCCTAATATTTAGTTATATGTAATGGTTATAATTCAATAAAAATCCAAGATAGGTTCTATCTTATATTCTATAATGGGTATTCAACATAATTCCTTCTATTATATTATAATTTTTTTCAAGATATCAATCCAATCTAGTTGAGATTCACAAGATTATTGTGAAAAAAATTATTATTTACTTATTAAGGACAAATAATATGTTCTTTATATTTAGTGTAGATGATAAGATAAGTTTAAAGGGTTATAAAAAATAACGTTTCCAATTTAATAGAGTGGATATGAAATCTCAATTTTTTTATGTCTTTCCTTTATGATGGAGTCGTTATTTGGAAGAGTTAAAAACAGCACATCATAGTTGAATTGAAATCATAGTTGGAGTATATCACTATATCATATATTATTATGAAAGATAATTAGATTGGAGGTTCAGATATAAAATAAAGGTTGTTTATATATTTTTAAGAGTGTTCAATCACTTCTATGATAACAATAGACATTTAGCACAAGAAAGTAAACCTTTTTTCCAAAAAAAGAACAAAGAAAACCATTTTTAAATATCATTTTTCATGATAGATCATTGAGAGTTGTGATGCTAGGATATGTTGAGTGGTTACATATGAAAATAAAATATATTCATTGATGAAAGTATTATCATTATATAACCTTAAATATAATATAGTGCCTATTGGTATATGACCCATTAGAGATTGATGTATCCATTGAATAATGTATCATGTATTTATCATAAAGGAAAAATTTATTTATCATTTGTTTTTGTTAATAATATTTAACATTAAAAGAATGATGAAATGATAATAACCCCTCAAATTATGGCTTTGATATGTCTCTAATAAATGATTATCATGTTGTTAAATATTTATTGATAATAAGTTAATTTTAGAATGAGTAGTAAAAACAAGAGATAAAAAATAGTGAATTATTATTCGGACTGACCCACTATGTATATCCCATGGAATGTTATTAATTCATCAATATATGTAGGGGTGTGTGTTTATTATAAATCCATCTTACAAGTGGTTGGTGATTTACCTAGCTTGATAACAATCATTATTTGATACCATTGTTATTAATTTAATTGTGGTTTATCTAACTAGAAGGTGTTTGGATATGTTTTTGATCATATAAACTATTATAGCCTAGATAATATGGTATTTTTTCACTCATATAATGAGAAAATACAATTATTACATGATTATGTTAGACTGGGGAAATGCATTTCCTGTCTTAGTTGAGTTAAAAGATATTTCATTAGCAACATTTATGTTGGTAATGTGATGTGATCATATACTAGATGAAATACTAATGTTTTATCCATAAACCTAATGTACATTTTTAGATAATTGATAGATTATAATATGTCCTATACTATATTAAAACTTTTCCTTGCCTATTTGTCTCTCAATGTTTGGGGAAAATATATTTTAAGGTATATATTCCTTTTATTTGATACATCGTGTTGTGAGAATGTTCATATGATTTATGGATATGTTATATTGAGATCACACTATACCCCAATGTATCTAGAATAGAATAAATAATTTTAATGATGAAACACTATTTTTAAAATAATAAATTGGGTATTTTATTTTTTTATTAATCCAACTTTGGCCTATAGGGTCACATAGTTAAGAATTTGTTTGAAGATCATGTTATGGATAAACCTTTATTCTAAAATGAAGATATATTGAATAAAAATATATAAAATAGTTTTGTATACATTCATTATGATTTTTAAACTTTTACAGTAAGACATTATGGGATTTCAATGCAATTAAGAAATTAATGGATGTGATTTAAAAAAGGGGGTATTCATATTCACCAATAGTGTAGATCATATGGTACGGTAGGAATGATATACATGTAATACCTTAAGATATAAATTTATCATATAATAATCTTCAAATTCTTTTGTTACCTTTACCATACATAATATAAAGCTTATAATATGTGTTAGATGAGATGAATGAATCTCCCATATCAATCCTGAATGGATTCATCACATTATTCCTAAAATTTCATGTATTGATTAACTAATTTCAATAAATAATCCCAAAAGTTAAGTAATTCATGAGTGACATTCGATGAAACCTGATGCATTAGATATGGCTAATGATATTCATTCAATTAAGAGCATCATGATGACTATATAATTGTAATAAGACCCCACCCCCTATTGTGTGACCTATTTTTTCAATCCAAGATGATTCTATATATATTTGGTGCTAGGGGGTACAATTACATAAAATTAACACACACCACACACATAGGCCTGAAAGGGAGTCCATATACCCCCCCCCCAGGGATATCCTGCCCATCAATCCTTATTTATTCAGCATAGGGCCTGAAGGACTAGTTGAAGAAAGCCTACTACCTAACCAAAATGCTAACAAACTAGACGAAAGGCCCAATGCAGCATCAATAATAATTCCTCGTCTGCCTATGTCATGCATGCATCACCTCATTCCAGTATAAATTCACCCACTAGGATTTGATCCCAGGTATGGTGTATGATTACGGGGAGCCATTACCACTCGGGTAATCCCCCAACTAAAAATATTATTTTATCAACACACATGGAATAATATTTATCTTTTATAATAAATTTTATCACCCCAATGGAGGATTCTATTTCATCAAGAATCATTTTACGATCAATGTCTAGTGTAGTCCCATTTGAGGTATTGATCCTCGGTTTTCTACTTTGGTTATTTACATTAAGTGTACCCCAACCCTAAAACTAGATAAATATTGTCTCTATCATATTATTGGTAACCTATTGTTTTAATATTTTCCATTTATGTTGAATATAAAAAGATAGAATAGACATTACCTGAGTTATTTCCACTTCATAGGATAGGGAGAAGATACTTTAAAACATATCACCTAGACAGCCTTTAAAAGACGTCAAACCATGCAAAATATATATGAGTATATATATTTATAATTTTTTATTAAGCTGAATTATATTTCATGCAACCAATAATCATTTAATTAAAAATGATAATTTAAATAATATTGAAATAACAACATTAAATAAAGTCACATTCGAAGAGATTCTTCAATTCCACATGAAGCTCTTCATTCAATACCATGATACTAGAAGAAGTACAATTATTATAAGTCCCATCTATAAGGTTTTTTAACAATAGGTAGAAATAGGTGGGGAAGAATTCAATATAGGATTGAAACTCCATGTACCTCATCCTTAAATCATTTAAACCCCATGATTTATTATTTTTGATACATCAAGAAAGTAAGTGATTCCACAGGCGTGGAAAACTTTCCTTAGAATGTTACCATTGTGTTCTTAGAAAACACTACCACATCTAAAGGAACCAAGATATTATTTTTAGCCTCTATATGTGAGGATTTTGTTCAAAATAATAAATAAGGGTTCCCAAAAAAATAAAAACAACTATAAGGATGTTTTTATTTACTATCCACACCAAGGAACTTCAAAACAATGAGTTCATGTATGGAATTGTTCCAAAATTCATTTTTAAGAGTTCTTGAAGCTTTCATAACCTTGATTATTCCTTGAAATTTTTTCTGAATGCTAAAATAATATTTTTTTTGAATCATTGTATTATGTATATTCTGGATAACATATTTCTGTTCTTTAGTAGCCTCGTGAAAGTGATTAAGTTGTTATGGAGAGACATAGAGGAAGGAGTAGAATTATAGAATATATATATATATATCAATAATATTTCATGTATTATTCACTATTTATGTAAACCTGTACTCAATTAAAATAATATAAAAAGTTACAATATTGTTTTGGGTATCAAGAAAAACCTTTGATATCGTATATATTATAAAAATAGATTGTTGAATACCTCCCCACATATTAATTATCATTAAGTAATGGTTCTAGTTATGGATTTGGTTATGATTATAATATGTAGTGGATGCCTAATATTTATGGTTTAATGATGTTTTGAATGAAGTATAACATAGTGTATGTATGTAGGAAAGGATTTAAGTAACATGATTAATGATGTTAGGATATAAGGGTAACTATATTGATGGGGAAATAGGTGGGGTGTAACTCTTTTTTTATTTTCTTGACTAATTATATGTATACTATACATGAATTATGGTTAGTATTTAGGTGGTATTATTGTTGTATATATTTAGACAAGATGAGATAAAATGTTGATTTCATTATTAATTTACTAAATTATTAATATTATTCTTATATATTGATATAGAATATATTAAGGAAACACATATTAGTATGTATTATTTTCAACCCTTATTCAATGTACTATTTTTATAAATTTTTAAGATGGTATTAAATATTTGGATCAATATTACAATCCTTTGAATATCATATTGGAAGATATTATAGGAGTTTCTTTTTAGAAAGAAATTGTCATTTCAATGTTTATACTTTAATGGTCATTCTATCCCTTTTCAACTAAGTGGTATTTCATATATTATATATAATATCATTTAGAAGTTTGGGTATATTTTATTTATTATGTTTGCTAATTTATTGTAATATTATAATAATTTCATTAGTTTAAAAGGGTACTACCTCCTAAAAAAGTTATTCATAGCCTTGACATTGATCTCCAACTTGTGGCCCATTGAAGATGGGTTTTAGTGCTCCATCATTATCATAATGTCAACTCAAGAGAAATATAAATGTTCTAAGATCAGATAAAGGTGATAATGGTTCCATGATTTCATATAATATTAAATTTATAGTGGAAATTGGTGAGTAATGAACTGATTTGATAGGAAATAGTGTTTTTAACCTTATCATATGATATAAAAATTGGGATATCATATAATATTGAGAAAGTTCCTTTTGATCCAATGAATGTATTTTATTTAGTCTAATGACTACACTTATGAATAAATGTGTATATTATAAGGAATAAATGTAAAATTTCTATAATAATTATAATTATTTTAATATATATTTGAATTTTAGAGTTTTAGGGAATTAAAATGAATTTTAAAAAAATTAAATTTTTTCCAATTCCAATGGATTGGGTGTTTTTTATGATTTTAAGATGGTTATTAAAGATAACCACATATAGCATACATTAGGAAGTTATAATTTGATTTTTAGGTTATTCATGGGTAGATTCATCAATGATAGGAATAATATTTTAGGATTTCCTTGATGGATATTCATTGAAAAAATCTTGTGATCTAGGATATATATTTTTTCATATTGTGATTTAGAGTGATGGTTAGAGTAAATAGAGAATACTTTTGGTCTTATTTATGGGTGTGTATAGAATAAATTTTTTTTGGTATCTTGTTGTTATATATAACGGATTAGAAATGGTGGATTCTGTACCTAGGTGATTATAACATTTTGGAAGTCACATATGAAAATTTTATGAGTCATTTATCAATATATTTATTATCCATGCTCATATAATTAATGTGGATGGTACTACTCTCTATATAAAAGGTAATTTAGTTTTTAATGTGTTCATAGTAATGTTCATAACCCTTTTTCAAAAATCATGTGAACTCTTACCATATGAGGACGTGAGGGCATGAAATTTCTCAAAAACTATACGTTTAGAGATCTAATTTCATTTCATTTCCTTCACCTTTCAAAATTATAATAATGATTCTATAAATAATGAAGATATAGATAAAATATTTTAATTTATTGATTTACTTTAAAATGAAAGATATATAAAATTTCAAAAAAAATGGAGATATACATAGTAACTCTATTTTATCATGTTAGTAGAGGATATAATATGTATGGGGTCACCCTCAAAAATTTATTTTCATGATTCTCTAGAGTATTTAATTCATGTATTTCTATGAGGAACATATTAATCATGTGTTATTTATGTGGTGGATAAGAACACAGATTGTATATGTTACTATAATTCTAAATTTCACATCGTGTAGTTGGGAATGTTATAGTTTATGGCCCTCAATAACTCCAATTTCTACCCATGTTGTCATTATCTTCCATTAACATATCTATATAAATATATGAATCATCATTTTTTGACCAATTATTTGAGATAGAGAATAGAGTGGGTAGAAAATAAATATCCATCCTTTTTAATGGCCTCAAGTGTAGTGTGGACATGATAGGTTTATTATTGGGTTGATGAAATAATGGTAGGATACATGGATGAATATATATGATTTATTTTTCTAAAACTAAATTAATTCAGGGTATGATTTACTTATAATAAACCATAACATATGAACTGATAATCATATAATCTTTTCATGCCTTTAATATAATAACATTTTTTGGAATATTGGGGATTATGGTTGATCAGACTTCGTGGCCTACTTTTTTATCCAAACCATTTAGGGGTCACCCTAAATAATCTAATATGATTTGGGTGTATGTAATTAAAACTACCAATCATAGTGATCTCTCACACAAAGTATTCACTAATATTTTCATTAAAAATACTACATAAATATTTTAATATTATACCTTAATGGGTTATAATCATATGTTAAGATCATAAATACCACATTATATTCTAATATTCCCCAATAACATTGAACATGGTGAATTTAACTAATTTGGTTTAGTTATTTTATTTTCACATCATCTCAACCAATTAGAACAAAAATATGGGTAAGTTTTACCTTTCAAAATGAATGGATATGTACTTGGGAAAGACAAGTACCATCTATTACCAAAAAATCACTCGTATAATTTAATAGGATACAGAGGATATGGTTTTGTCCTTGAATTCTAATATATAAATATATCTACTTAAAAGTATGATTTGATATTACACACTACATCATAACACATAATGACTGTTTTAAATTTTTATTTATAAAATTTTGATGAGAGACTACTGAATTTTGATGAGAGTATCCTAAATACTTTCATGAAGAGGATGTACAGAACTTCATTACATCCATGTCATGTCTCCACTTTCTATATTTTCCCTATTCAATATTCACTCTCTCTTATCTAGTAGTCAAGTTACACAATATATAAGTAACACAAAATAAATCTCTTAATTTATTTTTTATTTCAAAATCTAAATATAATAACCCAGTTATCTTCAAATATTGTATTATTATTTGTTAGTCATTAGATCGATCATAACATTAAAATTTCCTTGAATATATTGATTGGATATTGGGGGTTGACCAAAAATAGATCTTCATAGAACAAAAAAATAAATTAGAATAAATTTTAGAAATATGAAACATATATATATCACAACATAATCATATATAAAATAGATTAACACATGTAGTTTCTAAACAATTACAACAATTTGATCATTAAACTATCTTTTATATAAAAAAATTCATTGTGTAAAATAACACCATTATGATACTGAATTTATAGCTCAATGATTATGACATCAAATCATAGTGAAACCCACAACCAAAAAGAACACAAGAGTCTTTCATTTCATTAAGGCATTATAATGATATGTAATTTAGAGATTTATAGAGTATCCAATTCCTTCCTGATGTATTATATGATCATAACAAAAATCATAAACACGTGTGAATCATGGAATCATAAATTCAATGTAAAAATATGATAAAAAATCAATATGATAATTATCACCTTTGATATGAAATCATTTAATAATATATAACTATTGTGGCATGATTTATTCAATTTTATAAAAAACATCATCCATCCTCTACCTTAACTATATTAATCATCCATTTGTTCATATGTCATGTGATAGACTTCCAAACACACTTCAATTCCTTAAATTCTTTGGCATCACCAATGATTGATAATTATTCATAGATTGATAAAAATATAACACTTTTTGGGAATATTACCTAATGAAAAACCTCTACTCAAATTCATTTCATATTCATTAACATAATCTATCCCACTATATTTCAACCTTCTCCTAAGATACAACCATCTCCTCAAACATATATTTTTTCATTACCATCACCAATTTGGATATTTTTGATACATAACATAAAAATTAAAGTTAAACATATAAATGAATGAATATTGGGTCATTCCAGTCCTATAGGATTGAAGTAGTTATATGAAACAAGTGCTATGAATAATAATTTCAATAAAATCCATCAAGGTAACTCATATATACTTATTTTATTCTAAAATTTATTTTCACATCAAAACTACCCTTATATATGTCCCAATAAAATATAATTCACATGTTCTCAAGAAACCTATTAGAAAAATTCATATATCAAAAAAACATACTGAAGTCAAATCATTACAGACAAACAACCACAACTGTAGGATGAACTCACAGTTTTCCCCTTTTAAAAACATCCCCCCAAATATACTCCCTTAAAATAAGATATTTATCACCAAAAAAATTAATAAATAAACATGGATTTATTTATCTATTATACTCCCCATTTATAAGAACAATATAATGAAATAGTGGGAGAGGTTCTGGAACAGAATACAACAACATTAAACATTTTATGATTAAATTCTCATCTCAATTTATATAATGAATTCTTAGGTAACAGAGTAGAAAAGTAATCTATTGCATTATCCTTTATTAGAACATAATCTATGTTAAAAATATTTCCACCTTCTCCTTGATAAAATGGTACTTGTTATTAATGTTCTTCGATCAAGAATGTAGAAATCAATTTCTTGAATAGTTTATCTCTATTTGATAATCACATCCCACCAACCAAGGTAAATTTATTTCCACATTGATATCTTCATGTTGTATCATTATTCATTTTTATCAATATATTTACAAACAATATAAAACATATTATACATCCACTATGCTCAAGTTAATTAAAATATAATTCTTATTATGACATGTTACACACCATTCTCCCATGAATAAAACCCCACCACATGTGGATCTCTAATCATTAACAATTCTAGTCCAATACACATCAGTGAAACCAAATAGATTAATTTTAATTAATTATTATATAATAAAACAAAATATATATTACCATATATGTACCTTAGATGTAACACCCCAATATTTTATGATATTTATCTTTTAAAATAATAATAAAAATTTTGATAACATATATTTCAAACATCACAAAATAGAAATGAACAATGATATACAATTAAATATCATTATTTTAGAACTCCATTATAACCAACCCGTTAAATTTTAATGGTTGAATAATATTGAAAAAATTAATAAATTTATATATTATATATTTAATGAAATGTTTTTAAATTTATCAAAATATAATTGATTGTTATAAGATAAAAATAAATCCAATTTTATGTATAAAAAGTTTATTTTTCTAAACATAGTTTTTCAACCTTTAAGTGGTTCCATAATTTATAAACTAAAATAAGAAACTATTAAAATTATATTTGAATAATTATTCCTATTACATTAATTATTAATATCAAAATTTTCTTTAATTTATTTTTTTGTTATTTTCTGATAAGTATCATGTTTTAATGAATAGTCAATAATACTAGATTTTAATTGATAACAACAGTTTTTTATATATAATTTATACTATTAAATTATATTAGTAATTGGTTTAAATGTATAATCAGATAATATTTTTAAAATATAATCATAATTAGGCCAATTTAACTTATAAAACATTGAATTTGTATATAAAAACATTTCAATATTTTGAACGATTTAACATTATGAACATGTTTTCTTGTTCGGCATGTGAGATTAACTATGAATTAATATTACCCAATTATGTGCTTCTAGTTTTGAATAATTAATTCCATATTTTGAATAAGAAGATACAAATTTATGAAATATTTCCCTTTTAATTTTGTAATACATGAATATTTACTTTAGTGTTTTTTTAATTACCACGGGTATGGGTAAATTAGGTAATTAAGGCCAAGAATAATATTATAATTATTGTAAAATTACCCTATCACCTGTAATAATTTTATTTAATGAGTTATTTTCGACCAAATACATCCTTGCGACTATTTAATTTCATATTTTATCCACTTGAATTACTTTAATCCTTTTATAGTATTTTATTCTAAGGAATGTCAAATATGTCAAACTCATGTTTTTAGTAAGTGTTAAATTTTTTATGTACTCTTACTATGAAGATATTAATGACTATAATTAGTAATTTTAATGATAAAACATTAATTTTCAATAGGATAATTTAGGTTTAGTTTTTATGGAATGTATAATTATAATAATGGATTGATAAATGATGAAGTCGTAATTTTTTAATTAATCGACATAACAAATAAATGTTACCAAAAATATAAAAAAAAATTTAGTTTCATATAATTAATGTAATTCGCAAATTTCCTATAAGAAATAGACATATTAGGTAGTTACAAATGTTTTTTTCGAAGATTTCTTTTGTATTTTGTTTAAAATACTTGTAAGGAATTGTAACGCCCCGACCCCAGTAACCCAAAGTAGGTGCTTTATTTTAATGTATTGGTATGATTACAAGGAATCAAGTCCCGAAGGACTAATCAGATTAGTAGTCTTGGAAAATAGATTACATAAATGAATGTTACATTAAACATTATAATATAAAGCACAACATTAATAATCCTTTATGAATTCCATTATTCCCTTAGCTTAACCCTGCATATCAATCACAATACACTTCTTGGAGTCCTGGAAAAAATATAACAGAGAAAGGGTTGTGTTCAGATGCTCAGTAAGGATAACAATACAACCGAAACATTCATAAATAAGGCTAAATATTTAAGGCAATGTATAAAACTAAAACAGAAGCCTTTTCGACATAATCATCAGCATAATGTGGAAAATATAAATTAAAATAATGCCATTTACATACTCACATGGATATTCTACTAGTCTAATAATCACATTTAATATCATTATCAACTTTCATAAGGATAGAATGCATAATGCCAAAATTCATAGCCACATATTCCAGGCCTTGTTCCAAGACTAAAAATAGTATTTTGTCAAGGCCTTGTGCCAAGACACTATTTTTTCTCATGATACCTACCAATGCATCAAGGATCTAGAGCGGGCTCCACCTGTCACATACTAAGTCCAATTCATTCCTCATATGAAAATGATTAAACATAATAAATACACTTGTATTAAAACTAGCATACGAAATGTCAATACATTATCCATAAACCATGATTGGTCTAAAAATAACACATCCATTGTCAAACATATCAAAAAACTTCAATACAACATGGAATATTTGTATCATAATAAATCATCTTCAAAAAAGTCTAAAATCCATTAAAGTATGTTGACATAGATGAAAACGATTTATAAAACTCTTTGAGATAAATATCCCTTTTTCATGAAAAAATTTAAAAGTCACCCAATTTTTAAAGGAATACATTAAAAGGCATTTTTGAATCAAAGTTTCCCATACCACATTCAAAATTTTGAATGGAATTAACATTTTAAAAACATTCATGTCCATATAGAAAAAACCTTAAAATCCATTTTCATATCATGGACATTAATGAAAATGATTTATAGGTATAAATATTTAAAACATTTAAAATGATGTCTTAGTAAAAAATACCTTAAAATAATAACTTTGAAAACTCTTTCATGAATCATGGACATGGATAATAAATATGTCCCAGTAGATACTTACATAAAAACAACCTCGGATAATAAAGAGATTGTGAAATTAACCCTTACCGTACACTTTCTTTTGGTCGAAAGTACGTTTAGCCTACTATATAATGACCATTGTATGTTATTAGATTATAACAGAACCATATTCATATTTATTATATCATACATGATTCATTTATGAAATTATACTACCCATTTAATAATGATGTTCATGTTAAATTAAAAATTCGGGGAATAATTTCTTTCTTTATCGTACGTATTTTAACTTGTTATTCTTGACCGTATCATTTAGATCATGATTTAAATACTACCAGAAAACAAACCTTGATTCATATATCATATATATTTATAATATAAATATTTATAATAGATAGATATATGAAATGGAAAACACCGTTTATGGAGACGGTAGGTCGTACGTACGCATAAATGTTGTTTCTGTTTTCATATCGTATTGAACGGAAGTGAATAATATATATGTAAGTATATAAATACATACATACATACATACATATATATAGTATCATTATTATGTCATATATTACATACTTATTAGAAATATATATTTTTATATTTGTCGATGAATGGTGAATGTGGAAATTAATCTAATCGCGTCGTGGAGACGGTAATCCATACATACACATGAGCGACAATATCATTTCCTTAAAGTCATGAAATTAGACGGTATATTAATTTTATAGAGACATTATCATGTTATTTTCATTATTTATATATAAATTACTCATCATTATATCCATCCAAAATACATAGTGTTGAATAATAAATTACAGCACGGTGTGGAGACGGTAAGCAGCACAGATGGACACATGGTGACATTATCATTCATATGATGAATTGAATAATGAATATGGTTATTCAATATTAATAATAAAATCATAGTATATATAAGGTATTGGAGTTATTATTTTGGAATGGTAATAAAAAATAAAGAGTAAGATGAAGAATAAAAGAACTTGAAAGAGGGTTGTGAAATCATTACCTCTTCTTCAGGTTCTTCCTTTTGAGTTGATCAAAAGGACTCATTGGGTTGGCTTTATGACCAAAGGAAGGCCTCTAGGATTAAGGTAGGATTTTTGGGAGGGTATTTGTGCCAAGTTTGGCCATGAAAAATGGCTTTGGATCTGTGAATTCGAGAGAACGGTGAGTTCCCTTTTATAAGAGGGGTGAGGGGTACCTTAGGAAAAACATAAAATATTATTTTATAATAAATTAATTTTCGGTTTCTAATGTATAACAATTGAATTATTTAAAGTATGAGGTTGTTATGGGTCCATAATCACCCAACCAATAGGTTTTAGATATGTTTGGTTCACTGTATTAACCTTATGTTTTATATTTAACTCAGTTAAATAGTTTGACATTTACCATGTCTCGTTGTATTTTTATATTATATGGTTAATAAACAAACTATAAACTTCCAAGAGAACCCCAATAGATTCATTAAAAACATATATTATAGTTTTTATGCCATTTTTTTGAACCTTATATTTTTAGGAATATAGTACCCATTAATAATATAATATGTCTTTTAAAAAATCTTTTATTTCAATTTTGACACTCTTTGGTATTTTTTTTTTGAAAAATTCATAACAGCATCATTACTTCGAATAAAATTCATTTAACCAACCCTAATATGTCATATTAACCTATAAAAATAGTTTAATTCATAAAAAGTCTCACATTACATTTATTTGGGTATTTATAATATCAATTATTTTAATATTTCATTAATAAGGTAATTATTGCATCATCATTGTGTCATAAATAAATTAAATTATTTAATGTATAAAAATTATAAATAAAATACCATTATGTGGTAAATATTATTATATTTATAATGAATATTTATAGTCAAATTTATCCAATTTTTATCCTAATATTAAAAATGGTTTACTTATTAAACATTGAATTTAACACTTTTAACTCTTCTTTGAATTAAATAATAATAAATGTAATAATATAATCCAACTGTACATAAAGGATCATACTTTACTCCTATGGTTTTTTTGGTCAAATTACACTTATCCAATAGAAATAATTCGTGTTTTAGGGTTACAATAATATCATTTTCACCTTTAATTACCCTATTTACTTTTAACTCTGGTAAATAAAAGTCAAAAGTTTCTATTCACCAAAAATTATTTTTATCTTATTGAACCACATTTTACATAATTATATCAACAATGTCTATCTTATTTTTGAAATTCAATTCATAGAAGTGGAAAAATTATGTCTTATGCAATTTTGCAAATGCTCCTAAGAGGTTGGTAAAAGATGGTAACATTTCAATAAATTTTTTATATATCCAAACTTATTATAAAATGACTCGAATGAATTACATTGAACTTATATAGGTATTATATATCTATTTTTAGATAAAATAAATTTAAATTAAATATATAATAATTTAAATGAAAATTCAGCTTTAACCAATAACGTAGTGTTTTTCACTATTCATCAAAATTTGAAAGTTTTCCGAAACATACCAAAACTTCACCCTATGGTAATTTTGATATTCTGAATTCAAAAATGAAGTCTATTTTACCATATTCAATATATATAAATTTCATTAAATAATTTAAAATTAATTCCCGTTGTCAAAACCAAAAGGTGTATTTTTATGAAATAATAACTATCAAAAGATTGAAAATTGTTTATTTCCGATTTTAATGTGAAATTCCATACAATGACAAGCATTGGTTTAACTGATAAAAATATAATCTACTTATACATTCAAATAATTAAAATGTATAATTGAACACTATAAATTATTTTGATTTAAAAAGTTGTTTTCAGTTAAAATATATTATTTTTCACTATTCACCAAAATATGAAAGTTATCAAAAAACACAAAAAATTTATTGAAACGAAACTATTATGTCCTGCTTATTAAGAAAAAGTTTAATTTTTTCAAATTGAATATATAAAAGTTTCAAATATTGGATTTAAAAAAGGTTGGCCATTAAAAGGCAGTAAAATTGCATTTTTTGAAAAATACTTCTTTTATCTGAAAAAATGAATTTGTTCTTACATTATTTATATGAAACACATAATATGGATTCTAAAATTATTAGTATTATATAAAGTTCTAAATAAAGTTAACACTATTCATAACTGCTTTTGAACGGCTAGTTTGGTTAGTCGGGGTGTGCTAGAACTTTGTGTTGCGTGTTGTACAAGCTATTGGAATACTTTGAAGAAATAAAGTACAATTAAATCATGGGGTTTAACATTCTTCCCTATTTTATTAAATTTAGTCCTTGAAATTTTAAATTTTTTTTTGAAAATTGAAGGTTGAAAATATAAAATACCTTTGTGCGAAAACCCACATCGTAAATTGGGTTAATAAAATTAAGTCTTAATAAGATGAAAAGGGAAATGAAAGGGTCACCACCAAATTATGATCTCAATTAGGATAAAATTAATAGAAATTAAAGACACATACTTGGAGGGAAAAAGTAAGTATTTATGGGGAGTGATTGAGGTCATCAATCACAAACACGTGTAAAATTGAGGGCCTCAAATCCATCAATCTATGATGATTTGAAATACCATCGGTTCAACAAAACCTAAGGTATTAGGATAACACATTTTGGGATTTAAGATACCTTCACTAAAGTTTAAGAATTAATTTACCCATATAATAAGAGGTAAAAAATTATATATATATATTTAACTGACAAGAAGAGTTTCATCCTTCAACAAATTCCTACCACAAACTCATCTTTCACTCCAAAATATTTCAAAATATATATTCTATTTATCCTAATCATATAGGGTTCCAAAAATAATGAATTTATATTTCACCAATCAGAAACTATAGAAAAACTATATTATACAATCCAGGGACTTCATGTAGTCCATTGGTAGGCAATAAATCCCAACTGCACTATGGTTGTGGGTTCGATTCCCACAGCTTTGTCTGGCGCGATGGATTGTCAAATGGTCTGCATGTTGTCATTTTTATAAAAATCCAAAAATAAACCTAACAATATTATCCAATTTAAAACATAATCCATTCCATCCTTTAGGGTTATCCAAAATACTTCTATCCAACTTCATATTTCAAAATTTATAAGGATGTTAAACACAATGAAGATCCTTTTTTCCATGAAATAACATGTGAACAACTTCATCATGTAGTAATTTAAAACATAGTAACACCCTAAATTACCATAAAACCTTATTGATTGCACTCATGCTCCTTTATCTTTTATATAATACTTGATATATTCCTTATATCCAAAAATTTTGAATATTCTGAAAATTATGAAATCAAAAAACCATTAATCAGTTCCAAGGGAGTTAAGAATATCCAATATAATTTACCCAAATCAACCATCTATTATTCCAAAATCACTACCTCGTTATCAGGACCGTATAAAGGATTACATTTCCTTTAACCAATTATTTTCCAAAAAGTGTAGCTTACTATTAAGTCACTTTTCATACAAACATATTATCTCAAATCCTCAATATAATAGTACTGCAGTACAATCCTAATTTATCTCCATAATTCATAAAACCAATATATTGTTGATACAAAACTCTAATGAAATAATTCTATAATAACAATTTTATAACACTAGTCACTTCTCATCATTTGAGGTAGCATCATAACATGATTATTATCCAATTGCATCCTTTGGAGTATAGTCAGATGATTTGGACAATGATTCGCATAGTGACCCAACACTTTGCAGATTAAGCATTGTTCACAAGAAACTTTTTTCTTTTCCACGAAATCACATACATGGTGTCTTTTTTCTCAAAATTTATAACAAACTCTCATTACCTTCAAGAATTTACCAAGGATATTCTTTCCACAATAATCAGAAATGGGAAAATCCTTTTTTCCCTTCTTCCCTTTATCCATCTTTCTCTCTACCATCCTTTTATTTTCTGGCTTTCGTTTAAAGCCATAGGACTCAAGGAATTATTTACTTATCTTATTAACACATGATAATATTTCATCATATGTTGAGAATATGTGGGATACTATTTTCATTATAAATGTTGTCTTAATTCCCTGAAGGATTTGATTTTTCGTTATATTTGGATCATACGAATTTTTGAAGTTCTCATTCCATCTACTGGGTGACATTTCTAAACAATGGTATACACTAGGTCAGTTTATTAATCACAATGAATAATTACAAACTTGAAAAATACCTAACGTAAATTGAACAGTTTATGGATATAATCCATAATAATAAAAATTATTTATTTGAGTAAGTATTTACTCCTAAATCCTTCATAATGGCTTGTAATGAAAATGTGAATTATCCTAAGCATATCCCTCGGGAGTTTCGTAACCAAGAGTGCAGCAAGGCCCATTGTCATGCACCATTTCTCATTTGAGTCTTGATCAATGTGGTGTTTTCATGTTTTACCCATAGTTACATTCGTTCCAGAGCCACCTCTACCCGTTTGTATCCAACCAGGGATGTATTTCTTGGAAAAACTCACAAAATCTCTATAGTACCAAAATTCTAGGAAGTTCTTCTATACTAATTCTCAAAGTCTATCGTAAGATAATATGATCTAATCAGAGTTTATCAAAATCTTGTTTCCAAGGTTTTTAATAAACTTCCTCTGATACCAACTATAATGCCCCAACCTGAGTTACCTAGAGTTGGTGCATTATTTTAATACATTGGTATGATTACAAGGAATCATGTCCCGAAGGACCGATCAGTTTAACAGTCTGGAAAAATAGATTACGTATATGAATATTATATTATACATTATAAAATACATCACAAAATAAATAATTTTTTATGAATTCCATTATTCCCTTATCTTAACCATGAATATAAGTCATAGTACACTTTTTGGAATCCTAGTAAAAACAAAACATAGAAAGGGGGAGCTCAGATGCTCAGTATGGATAACAATACAGTGGAAACTTTCCTAAATAAGCCTAAACATTTAAGGCAATGTATAAAACTAAAAAATCCTTTTCAACATAAACTTCATATTAATATAGAAAATATAAATAAAAATAATACCATTTACTTACTCAAATGGATATTAAACTAGTCGAATAATCACATGAAATATCAATAGCCACTTTCATAAAGATGGAATGCATAATGCCAAACTTTATAACCACATAGTCAAGGCCTTGTGCTAAGACTACAAATAAAATTTTCTCAAGGCCTTATGCCATGAAAATAGTTATTCTCATGAGATCTACCAATGCATCAAGGAGATATAGCGGGCTCCACCCATAACATATTACGTCTAATGAATTCCTCATATAAAAAGGTTTAAACATAACATAAACATTCTTATTAAAACTATCATATGAAATGTCAATACTTTATCCTTAAACCATGAATGGTATAAAAATAACACATTCATAGTCAAACATATCACAAAACCTTAAATACAATATGTAATATTTTATTCATAAAAAATCATCTTAAAACAAGTTTCAAATCAATCAAAGGATGTTGTCATAGATGAAAATGATTTTTAAAACTCTTTGAGAGAAATATACCTTTTTCATGAAAACATTTAAAAGTCACACAATTTGTAAAGGAATACATTTAAATACATTTTTGAATCAATGTTTCCCATAAAACTTTGAATCGTTTGAACGGAATTAACATTTTAAAAGCATTCATGTCCATATAGCTAAATACTTAAACCCCATTTTCATAACATGGACATTAATGAGAATCATTTAGAGGAATAAATATTTAAATATTTAAAATGATGTTTTAGTAAAAAATTACCTTAAAGAATCCCTTTTAAAACTCTTTCATGAAATATGTACATGGATAATAAATTTCTCCCAGTAGATACATATGAAAAAACAACCTTGGATAATAAAGAGATTGTGAAGTTAACACTTACCTTGCTCTTTCCATTGGTCGAGGGTACATTTAACCTCCTATATAATGACCATTGTATATTATTAGATTATAAAATAACTAAATTTATATTTATTATATCACAAAAGATTCATTTATGACTTTATACTATACATTTAAATATGATTTTTATGTTAAATTAACATTTCATGTAATAATCGCTTTTTTATCATACGCATTATTACTTGTTATTATTGATCGTATCATTTAGATCATGATTTAAATAATTCCAAAATACATATCTTGATTCATATTTTATCTATATTTAGAAAATAAATATTTATAATATATTGATATATGAAATGGAAAACACCATTTATGGAGACGGTAGGTTGTACATATGCATAAACGATGTTTCTGTTTTCATATCGTATTAAACGGAAGTAAGGGAATAAGATATGTGTAAGTAAATAAATACAAACACACACACAAATATAAATATATATATATATATATATATATATCTTCAGTAGCATTATTATTCCCTATATTACATACTTATTAGTAATATATATTTTTATAATCGTCGATGAATGGTGAATGTGGAAATGAATCTCATCACGTCATGGGGACGATAATCCTTATGTACGCACGAGCGACAATATCATTTCCTTAAAGGCGTGGAATTGAATGGTATATTAATTTTACATAGACATTATCATGTAATTATCATTATTTATAAACATATTACGCATCATTATACCCATCCAAATAACATATTGTTGAATAACAAATTACACCACGGCTTGGAGACGGCAAGTCGTACGTATGCACGAATAGTGACATTATCATTCATAGGATGGATAGAATAATGAATATGGTTGTCCCATATTTATAATAACATAACAGTATATATAATATACTAGGGTTTTTATTTAGGTATGTTAATAACAAATAAATAGTAAGTGGAAGAATAAAGGAACTTTAAAGAGTGTGGTGAAATCATTACCTCTTCTTTGGGTTATTCATTTTGATTTGATCAAAAGGGCACCATTGGTTGGCTTTCAGACCAATGTAATGACTCTAAGATGAAGGTAGGATAAATGGGAGGATATTTCGGCAGGGGTTGGTCAAGCCAAATGGCTTTGGAGGTGTGAATTTGAGAGAAGGGGAAGTGTCATTATATAAGATGGGTGAGGGGAACCTTAGGAAAAAATTAATATATTTTTTTAAAATAAATTAATTTTCGGTTTCTAATTGATCAAAAATTAATTATTTCAAGTATAATGTGGGTATGGGTCTAAAACCACTAATGCAATAGGTTTTAGACAGGTTTGGGTCACTATATTAACCTTACCTTTTAGATTTAACTATTAGTTAAATAGTTTGACATTTTCTATGTCTCTTTATATTTTTATATTTTATAGTTAAAAAACATACAATAAACATCCAAGAGAACCCCAAGTGGTTCATTAATGACATATATAATATTATTTAAGTCCTTTGTATGAACCTTATATTTTTATAAATATAATTCCAAATTATAATATAATATTCTTTTAAACTCTTTTATGTCAATTTTGACACTATTTAGTATTTTGTTTTTTCTAAATTTATAATAGCATTATTACTTCGAAAAAAATTCATTTAATCAACAATATTATTTCATATTAACCTATAAAATTATTAAAATTCATAAAAAGTCTCAAATTCCATTTATTTGGGTATTTATAAAATCAATTATTTTAATATTTCATTAATAAGTTAATTACTGCATCCTTATTGTGTCATAAATAAATTAAATTATTTAATGTCTAAAAATTATAAATAAATTACCATTATGTAGGAAATCATTTTATATTTATAATGAATATTTATAGTCGAATTTATCCTATGTGTAATCCTATATTAAAAATTAATTAGTTATTAAACATTTAATTTATCACTTTTAACTCTTCCTTGAATTAAATAATAATAAATGTCCTAATATAATCCAAGTGCACCTAAAGAATCATATTTTATTCATAAGGTTTTTTTTGGTCGAATTACAGTTATCCAATGGAATTAGGAAATGTGTTAGGGTAATAATAATTTCATTTTTACCATTAATTATCGTATTTATTTTTAACCGTTGCAAATTAAAGTCAAAAGTTACTATTCATCATAAATTATTTTTATCTTATTGAACCAAATTTTACTTATTTATATCAACCATGTCTCTCATGTTTTTTAAATTCAATTCACAGAAGTGGTAAAATTATGATTTATGCAAATTTGCAAATGCTCCTAGGAGGTGGGTAAAAGAGGGTAAAATTTTAATAAAATTTTTATATATCTAAAATTATTATAAAATAACTTGAATAAATTAAATTTAACTTATATAGGTATTATGTATATATTTTTATATAAAATAACTTTACATTAAATAAATAATGATTTAAATGAAAGGTCAGTTTTAACCAATAACGCAGTGTTTTTCACTATTCATCACAATTTGAATGTTTTCAGAAGCATACCAAAAATTCACCCTAAGCTAATTTTGATATTACAAATTCAAAAATAAAGTCTATTTTAACAAATTCAAAACATAGAAATTGCATTTATTAATTTAAAATTAATTCCTGTTGTCAAAACCAAATGGCTTATTTTTATGAAATATTAACTATCAAAAGATTGACACTTGTTTATGTCCAATTTCAATGTGAAATTACTTACAAGAACATGAATTGGATTAAATGGTAAAAATATAATATATTTATACTTACAAACCAATAAAATTTATAATTTAACACTATAAATTATTTTGAATAAAAAAAGTTGTTTTTAGTAAAAATATAGTATTTTTCACTATTCACCCAAATATGAAAGTTATGAGAAAAACACCAAATATTTATTGAAACTAAACTCTTATTTCTAGATTCTAAAGAAGAATCTTATTTTTTCAAATTGAATATATAAAAGTTTCAAATATTGGATTTAAAAAAGGATCTCCATCAAAATGTGGTAAAATGGTATTTTTTGAAAAATACTTCTTGTATCTAAAAAAATGAATTTCTTATTAAGTTATGTATAATAAACTCATAATAAGGATTCTAAAATTATATGGATTATATAAAGATCACAATTCAGTTAATACTATTCACAACCACTTTTGAACAGGTATTTTGGTAAGTTATGGTGCACTAGAACTCGGTGTTGCGTGTTGTGCAAGCTATTTGATTACATTGAAGAAATAATGTACTCTGAAATCTGGGGGTGTTACAGGAATAGTTTAAAATTTGACATTAATGATATTTTAAAATAAATAATATTTTATTAAATGATGAAAAATTCATAAAAAATAATAAATTATCCATTTTATGGGAATAATGATTAAAATTACATCCATGAGTCATTTATGGGTATTTTCTAATTTTATAATAAATATATTAACCCTTAATGAGTACAAATCCTTGTTTTCATGGTAAGAGTTAAAGGGTTTAACTAAGGGTTAAATCCAAAAGTAAAGGGTAATAATATGTGATAAACTTTTATAATATTTATTCATTGAGATTATTATGACCATAAATATATTATATTCCAAATAAGTAACTTTTTATCCATTTTTAATTGAAATGAATTTATATTAATTTAATTTTTTGTGATTTTCTGAAAGTACCCCTTGCATCAATTATAAACAGAAACCTAAACTCTTAATTCTACACACCACATTAGGCCTTATGTATCACCCAAAACCAACCAATTTCTCCACCCAACTTCCCAATAATCCCCCTAGAATCATTAATTTTGGAGAAAAAACCCAACCAAATAAGTCATTTTGTTCAAATCAAAAGGTGATACCCAAAGAAGAGGTAACATTCATCAATAATGTTTTATTTCTTCCTCAAACCCATTCAATTATTTTTATTTAATGTTTATATAATAACCTCATTATAATAAATATAATAATATGTTGTTATTTTAAGTGGTAAATCTATACTCACATGCACTTCTATCAAATGGGATATGCAATCATAGTTTGTGTGTATGGTGGACTACAGACTTCCTAACAAATGTCATTCATTCTTCCATTTCCACTATCCATGATTTTGAATAATTATGTAATTTATGTTTTAGTATGATATATAAGATATATATGAATTTTTTATTCTTATTTAATTAATATATAACACATACCTTCATCCACTCTATTTTATGTGAATACGATAACTTCATTTCTGGACGTGTGGACTATTACCTCTTCAAAATGATATTATTCATTATCACATTACATTGAATGTATTATGGATTGGTTTAGTGAAATTATGTGATATATATGAAATAATATTTCTATGGTAATTATATTATTTACTTTCATTCTTTCAATAATACAAGAAAATGGAAAAGCATTCAAGTGTACGTATGGCCTACCGTCTCCATGAATGATTTATTTAATTTTATATTTCTATATTTTATAGATATTTATAATTAAAAATACACTAAATATATATAATATTTTTTAATGGTTATAATTATGGATATTATTAAATAATTATATAAGAACTATGATAAAAAACATAACAAATGAAAACACATGAAAAAAGAAATTACTATGCAAAATATAACTTGAACATGGAGTTGTTAATAAACGGTTAATATAAATACATACGTAAATAATATGTGGTATTATAGATATGAAAATGGTTTTATGATTTATTTATAATAAACCCATAAATATTATATAGGATGATAAATAATACGCTACTAAAAAAATTTAATGTAAGGGACTTCATCTAAATCACCTTTCATTGATATATACATGGATTTCATACACCCACAATCTTTTATAAAGTGTATATAAAACCACATTGACTTATAATGTAATTAATTTAGGTATTATCAATATATTTAATGTACTATTAAATATTATTCTTTCATGGGACTTTTGATTTAAATGTTCAAAGTGGTATGGGACACCATAAATGTTTATAGACTTTAGTATCTAATCTGTTTCACCATGTCAATATTCATGGTATTATTTTATATATTTATATATAAGTATTATATAGGTTATTTTATTTTAATTTTTAATTTAATTAAACGGTTTTTAGAATGGAATATTTTTACAGTTTTTATACATAACATTTTGAAAAATGATAAAAGGAATGTATTATTTTTAATGTATACGTTGAAAATGACTTTTCCGCCATTGTGGAAGCTATATTATTTTTTTCATTCATTTAAATATTTTGTATTTACTTATCTAAAAACACATATTTATGTTTTGGGGTATTTTGGTATTGAATATTGGTTTTTATTAAAAGGATTGTTTTTCTATTGAAAATGTATTGTCAAATGAAGATGATATTTCTATACGAATTTATTTTCATATGGTTTTAATAATATTTTCCCCAAATAATTCTTCAACAATATAATTTAATGTATTTTCATCCATTTAAACAACCCTTGTTTAATCTTGTTCATATTTGAAGCTTATTTCTTATGATACCATCTTCTACAATTTATTAAATTGTTTATTTTCAGTTTTACTGGGAGATTTTTTGTATACCATAGGACTAGTTACTAATTTTGTTAAGACATACTAATTGAGTTGTATTTTTTTTCATGTGAACAATGTAGTGTACATGATAGAATAGAATGGAATTTTATATAGAAAAGATAACTATTGCATTATTAGTCTCTTGAGATGAAATCATTTGGAGACAAACCATTCTCGTCTGTTTCCAAATAGTATTAAATTGTCTGGAGGACTGATATTGACACAAATGAGATGGTTTTAAACCTATAAATTTAAACTAAATTGAGGTTAGAACATGATTTTATCCGTCATGAGAATATATCTTGATTGTGAATAATTAAAACATTATACATTATTACATTTTCATTATTCTATGAGATTATTTGATTAGTTAGAGTATCCATGGTCATGTTTTAAGCAGATGTGATTATTAATATGGAATTATTCAATAATATTTTATTTCTCAACATATTATTTATTTATTATTATTTCATGTTAGCTTCCACTGTACTTTATCATTACTGAGTATTTGATCTCACCCCATTTTTATGTTTTATTTTCTCCCGTAATTCCTATAAGTCAATTATGGCTAATTTGATGTGTTTTTCTAGGAGAATAATGGGGTTATCAAAGAAATTACATTTTATTTTATGTTTAAAATGTAATTATTATTTCAATGAATCTAGTTTACCAAGAAAACTAAACTATTTGTTCCTTTTGGATATAATATCTTTTATCTTATGCCAATATAATTATGTTCGGAGCCATCTATGGGCTACTGGATTTGGCACTACTAGAAAAACAGGTATTTGCAACGGGCTATTTGCGACGGGATCCCGTCGCAAATAGCCCGTTGCTGAAAATGCCGTCGCAACTACACTTATTTGCGACGGGCCCGTCGCTAAAGCCTTTTTTTGCGACGAACATTCTCCCCGTTGCAAATAGTATTCCGTATTTTTGTAAAAAACATTGATAATAGTTTTTGCGACGGGACCCGTCGCAAATACCTTTTGCGACGGGACCCGTCACAATAGCTTTTGCGACGGTTCCGTCGCAAAAACTATATTTTTTCAAAATAAAAAAAAATTAATAATACTAGTATTTGCGATGGGAGTAGTATCCCGTCGCAAATACTATTTTTTAAAAAAAATAAAAAACTATTAATAATACTACTATTTGCGACGGGCATAGTATCCCGTCGCAAATAATATAAAAAAAATAAAAAAAATAAATTATTAATAAATTATTTTAATTAATATAATAATAGAATTATAATTTAGAAATGAAAATAATAAATTATTTTAATTACTATAAAAATAGTAGAATTATAATTCAAAAATAAAAAATAATAGAATATTAATAAATGATTTAATTAATATAATAATATTACAATTATAATTTATAAATAAAAAAAATATTAATAAGTTATTTTAATTAATATAAAAATAATAGAATTATTTTACATTTAAATATTAAAATAATTCAAGTATTACAAAAAAAATTAAATTTTAATATTATAAAATTTTAATATATATATATAATTTAATATTATAAAATATAAATAATATTATTATTCATATTAATATTGTTATTTAAAAATATAATATTATTAATATTTTATAATGAGACAGAAACTACGAATAGAAAAAAAAATATTTTGATTTCACAAATTTTATAACAGAAATACAAACTCTAATCTGAAGGAGGGGGGGAGGGGGGGAGGGGGGGGATCTGCAGATGGTGGTGGAGGAAACTCCATCCCTAAAGAATGAGTGAGTCGGCGCATGTACTCCATCTGCTCCTGATGCTGTTGCTGCCACCGACTCGTCTGCTCCTCATACAGCTGCTGCTGGCGTCGACGCTCCTCCTCATGCTGCTGACGCATCTGATCCTGCTCCTGTCGGAGACTCTCTATCTGTGCAGTCTGAGATCGCAACTGATCCTCATACTGTGTAGAAGAAGATGCACGAGCTCCTCTCGAGCTGGACGCCGACAACGCAGCACTGCCATAATAATCTCCGGGAGTCAGTCGAGAGCCGATACCAACTACCCGGCCCTTCTCAAAGGCATACTGGGTGGCCTGCATCCATGCCGCCTCATCAAACTGACGGCCAGTGGTCTGATCTGATGACTCGGCCTGACTCTCAGGCCGGGCCTGTGACGTTGCGGCCTCATATGACTCATGTAGTTTCAATTTAAAATTAAAATTGTGAATATATTATATACAGTTAATTTTTAAACTTGAAAACAAATAATACTAACCACGATGTGATGCTGACGATCACCTCTGAGCTCCCCAGTAGCAGGATCACTATACATCCTCCGATATACGTCGTACTCTGTAATATCGGGGTGCTCGACAGCCTATAAGAATAAAAAATAAACTGTTAATATTTATAGTTATATAAAATATTTATAAATAATGTATGTACCAGATGCTGTCTATGAGTACTGAAAGAACGACTCCCAGCTCGATGAGTCACCTCCTGTCTCCCCCGATTCTGCCTCCCCACCGATGATCTCCTCTGAAAGGCACCACTCAACCAGTGCACACATAATCCATCCCAAACATGGGATGAAATATACTCTGGTCGGTGTGCTCTACATGACTCCTCAAAATCTGACACTCCTGCTTTCTTCATCGCAGCTTTTCTTAAATTGTGCAAAAACTGACGAAGACGATCAAGCATGGCCACCTCCCATGCCTCGTGGATGGCGTCACGCATGGTATCCTCGATCGGATACCATAAACCCTACAAATAAATCAAAATATTATGTTAGAAATGAAATAATTTTCAAAATAAAAATTATTTATTTACGTACGTACCAACCAATGGCCGAACATGGCCTGCTGCACATCAATGGGAATATGCTCCCATGTGGTCCATGGCTGAGAGATATAGTTGCGCAAAATAGCGCTGCCCTGTCCGACTGCTATATGCGGAAAACTGAAAAAATAATAAACATTTATTATGTGAATAGATTAATGAAATATTAGTCAAATCCACATGTTATCACACAGGTTATCACACCTCTGTGTGCATGGATCAAACCCAAGACGTGGACGTCGCTCGGGGACGGGGTCAGGAATCATCAATCGTGCAAGACCGCGCCCCCTCCGCATACTCCCTAGATCACCTGCAGGCTGAGGGTCATCTGTCAGCAACTCATCCGCATCAAAAGTCAGGTCAGCATCCGCCAACGCACGAAATGTGGCGTCGTCCATCTGAAACAGAAAATGTTAATGTTAGAAAATAATTGATAATTACTATTATACATACATATATACATATTATGATTGTATATAAATACCATGAAATGCTATCAGTGTTCATCTTCATCATCATCTTCATATATGTCAATGTCATCTTCATATTCCTCCTCAACATCATCGATATCCATTCGAGTTACAGTTGCTTCATCTCTTGCCGTTTCAAATTCATATGTGACATCATTAACATCATCGTCATCACCGACTCTTAAATGTGGGGTGTCGTCATCGATACTCATGTCTCTTTGTAAAAAAAATTGATTTTGAGTACTCTCTTGAAAAAAATCAATTCTTTGCACATCAGTGAAAGCACATTCACTTTGACTAAACTGATTGTCTCGAATTTTGATTTTTATTACACTCCACCAATCAGTCAAGTCTCTTGATGTTGCACAGTACTTTGCATAATAAACTTGATATGCCTGTTGAGCCAATAAGAATGGTTCATTTACTGCGAGAACACTTTTACATTTAATATCGATGATTCCATGAGTCGGATGAACACGCACGCCTCTCTCTGTATCCAACCACCGACATTTGAACATGGTTTTGTAATGTTGTCCAAGATAACAGAGTTCAATGATTTCATCAAGTATGCCATAAAAGTCAACTTCATTTTCTCGATGATGAGATCCTCTCAAGCTAACTCCACTGTTCATTGTTTTTTTCGATTCCCCATATACATGTGTGTGGAATCGAAATCCATTCACCACATATGCATTATAAGTTTTAACAAGTTTGGAAGGTGGGTTACTCAATACACACAACTATTTGTCAATTTTATCAGCATGTCGAGACACCTGAAAATTTGTGAAATAATTATCAATATAGTAAACTATACATTGAATGAGTTGCTAGAAGATAAAGAATTAATGTTACCAGTTTTTGAAACCACTGAGAGAAATTTTTCAGTCGACGTTCTTCGAGAGCAGCTGCTGTAATTTGTGGAATTTGTTTCTTGATATGATTATCATACAACCTATAAAAACCGAAGTTATTTACTGTAACATAAATGATAGAATAAGTGATATAAACACTTACAGTACAACTGATGTCATCTCTTCACAGTTGAGCAGAACATACGTATGAGCTCTATGATGTTCATCATCTTAAAGCCAGCGTTCAAAAACTCCAGCAAAACCAAGCTCTGACTGGTTGAAAACAGATAATTGATTGTCAATTTCATCAATATTCCTCTCATTCCGTCCCATTCAGTTGTGTTTTGAAGGATACTCAGATTCAAAATAATGGGAGCAGAAAAAATATATTTCCTCTTGCAAATAAGCTTCTGCAATAGATCCTTCAACAGATGCTTTGTTGCGTACTTTTCTTTTCAATTTTTTCATGCATCTTTCAAATGGGTACATCCATCAAAATTGTACCGGACCTCCACATTTGGCTTCATATGGAAAATGTAACATCAAATGTTCCATTGAGTCGAAGAAAGACGGCGGAAATATTTTTTCCAGTTTACATATAATTACAACAACATCTTTTTCAAGTTTTCCTAGAGCATCATAATCTGCCGTAGCCGCACAAATTTCCCGAAAAAAATGAGACATGTCTGTTATGAAATCCCAAATCACAGAATTCAAGAGACCTCTTAATCCAATGGGTAGAAGTCTCTCCATTATAACATGACAATCATGACTTTTTAATCCAGTAATATGACCATTCTTTACACATCTACCCAAATTGGAAGCACAACCATCTGGAAGTCTCAAATCTGCAATCCACTGACAAAATAATAAACGGTTTTCTTTAGACAGTGTATAAGCTGCTTTTGGTTTCAGTAACCTTTCTGTTCTGACATTCTCAAATAGTTCCAATTCTGGACGCCTGCAAATTTCGGCAAGATCTAAACGTGCATTTACATTGTCTTTTCTCTTTCCTGGCGTATCCAAAATTGTATGAAACAAATTATCAAAACAGTTCTTCTCAATATGCGTGACATCTAACATGTGTCGGACCAACAAATCAGACCAATATGGCAAATCCCAAAATATGCTACGTTTAATCCAATTGTGTTCTTTCCCAAAACCAGAAATTTTCTGTTGGTTTATTGTGGGACCGAAAGTGATGGGAGGTAATGAAAATACAACCGATTTTAACTCCAAACCTGATAGAATTTTTGGTGTTCCATCCCTTTCAGTTGTTCCTTTTCTGAAATGAGACCGGTTTCTGCGAAAAGGATGATCAGTTGGAAGAAATCTGCGATGACAGTCAAAATAACAAGGTTTCTTTCCATGAATGAGAATAAATGCTTTGTTCTCTCCTATACAGTAAGGACATGATTTATTACCATGTGTACTCCAGCCAGATAACATACCATAAGCCGGGAAGTCACTTATTGTCCACATCAATGCTGCTCTCAGTATGAAATTCTGTTTCGTTGCAACATCGTATGTACTGACACCAGTACTCCACAATAAATTTAATTCATCATTCAATGGATTCAAATAAATATCAATATTTTTCTTCGTATGTCCTGGAATTAGTAAAGTCAAAAAGATATATGGCTCCTTCATCAACATCCATGGAGGTAAATTGTTCGGAGTTAAAAAAACAGGCCAACATGAATATTGACTACCATAAGATCCAAACGGACAGAAACCATCAGTGGAAAGGCCCAGTCGAACATTTCTAGCTTCTAAAGCAAAGGATGGATGCACTCTATAAAAATGTTTCCATGAATCACCATCGGCTGGATGATTCAAGCTTTTATCGGTTGAACTATTCTCTTTATGCCATGACATCATTGTCGCTGTATTTTTAGACATGAATAAACGCTGAAGTCTGGATGTAAGCAGAAAATATCTCAACTGTTTTACAGGAATCAAACCAGACTTCCCGTGTTGTCCTTCTTTATATCTCAGTTTCCCACATGTGGGACAACTATCCAATGACTCATTTTCCCCAGAATATAAAATGCAGTCATTTGAACATGCATGAATCTTCTGACAAGTAAGTCCCAAATTTCGAACCAACCTCTTACTTTCATAGTAATTTGCAGGTAAAACATTTCCTTCGGGTAACAGTGTTTTCAGCAAAGAAAATATCTGGTCAAAACAGGTGTTTGACATTCTGTTATCTGATTTGATAGCCATAAATTTTGCAACTGCTTCTAATTTGCTCATCTTGCAGCCAGGATATAATGCATCCTCAGCAGACTTCAACAACTCATAAAATTCAGACGGTCCAAACTCAGGATTTGAAGCTATATCAGCCGGAGTTTTTGTATGTTGAACAGATGAACCTGCAACATCATGTACTAAATCTTGAAACTGGGATGGATCCGAAATCAAGTTGGTAACACCTTCTCTGGAACTGCGTTCACCGTGTTGATACCAAAAAACATAATCTGCTTGAAAACCAAAACGCAAGAGATGTTCCCCCACTTTGTCAAACGTGTCAAACGTTCTCAATGCACATTTTCTACAAGGGCATTTTATCTTTCCTTCTGAAACAAATTCGGGATTTGATGCCGCAAATGATAAAAAAAATCTCCACACCCTCTATATATACTGGATTTAAACCAGAACCATTTGGATTTCTACGTTGATTTATCCATATGCGGTCATCTAATAATGACTGTTGACGACCTTGTTGTTCCATATTTTTCTATAAAATATAAAAGCATTACTGGTTTTGAAAAATTTGTTAGAAAAAACACAAGCAAGGATTTAATATATTGAGAATAAAGCAAAACCTGTTACAAATATTGATAATTTTAATATTATATTGATTTTTTATTTTTTTAATAATACTAATATAATTTTTTTCATAAATATTAATTATATAATAATAACATCATTACATTATTAGTATATTTTATTATTAATATTAAAATAATATAATTTTCTATATTATATACAATTCTCCTTTCATCTGTGTGTTTCACATTCTATCTCCACATGTAATATTGACATTCACTTTCACCTCTCCATTGGCGAGTAGGTTGATAATTTTGAAAAAGAATGCCAATATTACATGTGGAGACAGAAAAAACACAGAAGAAAAGAGAATTGTATATAATATAGAAAATTATATTATTTTAATATTAATAATAAAATATACAAATAATGTAATAAGGTAATTATTCCTAATTATTGGTAATTATTTCAAATTATTGGTAATTATTCCAAATTATTTGTAATTATTCCAAATTATTGGTAGTTATTCCAAATTATTGGTAGTTATTCATAATTTTTTGTAGTTATTCCTAATTATTGGTAAATATTGGTAATTATTGGTAAATATTGGTAATTATTGGTAAATATTGGTAATTATTGGTAATTATTGGTAATTATTAGTAATTATTGGAAAATATTGGTAATTATTGGTAATTATTGGAAAATATTGGAAAATATTGGTAATTATTGGAAAATATTGGCGATTATTGGTAATTATTGGTGATTATTGGTAATTATTGGTAATTATTGGTAATTAATACTAAATATTGGTAATTAATACTAATTATTGTTAATTAATACTAATTATTGGTAATTAATACTAAATATTGGTAATTAATACTAAATATTGGTTATTAATACTAATTATTGGTATTTAATACTAATTATTGGTAATTAATAATAATTATTGGTAATTAATAATAATTATTACTAATTATTGGTAATTATTACTAATTATTTCTAATTAATACTAATTATACCTAATTAATACTAATTATTCCTAATTAATACTAATTATTACTAATTATTGCTAATTATTACTAATTATTGCTAATTATTACTAATTATTACTAATTATTACTAATTATTACTAATTATTAGTAATTATTACTAATTATTAGTAATTATTGCTAATTATTACTAATTATTGCTAATTATTACTAATTATTGCTAATTATTAGTAATTATTACTAATTATTAGTAATTATTGATAATTATTAGTAATTATTGATAATTATTAGTAATTATTGATAATTATTAGTAATTATTGATAATTATTAGTAATTATTACTAATTATTGGTTATTATTACTAATTATTGGTAATTATTACTAATTATTCGTAATTATTACTAATTATTCGTAATTATTACTAATTATTCATAATTATTACTAATTATTGGTAATTATTGGCAATTATTGGTAATTATTGGCAATTATTGTTAATTATTACTAAATATTGGGAATTATTGGTAATTATTAATAATTATTGGTAATTATTACTAATTATTGTTAATTATTGAAAATTATTACTAATTATTGTTAATTATTGGTAATTATTAGTAATTATTGTTAATTATTCCTAATTAATACTAATTGTTGGTAATTATTCCTAATTAATACTAATTATTGGTAATTATTGGTAATTATTGGTAATTATTGGTAATTATTGCAAATTATTGCAAATTATTGCAAATTATTGCAAATTATTGGTAATTATTGGTAATTATTGGTAATTATTGGTAATTATTGGTAATTATTGCTAATTATTGGTAATTATTGGTAATTATTGGTAATTAGTGGTAATTATTGGTAATTATTGGTAATTATTGGTAATTATTGGTAATTATTGGTAATTATTGGTAATTATTGGTAATTATTGGTAATTATTGGTAATTATTGGTAATTATAATTAATTATAATTAATTATAAGTAATTATTGGTAATTATAAATAATTACTAATAATTATAACTAATTATTACTAATTATTACTAATTATTCCTAATTATTACTAATTATTACTAATTATTACTAATTATTCCTAATTATTACTAATTATTCCTAATTATTCCTAATTATTCCTATTTATTCCTAATTATTCCTAATTATTCCTAATTATTGGTAATTATTGACAATTATTACTAATTCTTACTAATTATTCTTAATTATTGATAATTATTGATAATTGTTCCTAATTATTTCTAATTCTGACTAATTATTACTAATTATTACTAATTATTGATAATTATTCTTAATTATTGATAATTATTGATAATTGTTCCTAATTATTCCTAATTATTACTAATTATTACTAAATAATGACAATTATTGACAATTATTGACAATTATTGACAATTATTCCTAATTATTCCTAATTATTGATAATTATTGATAATTATTCCTAATTATTCCTAATTATTCCTAATTATTCCTAATTATTCCTAATTATTCCTAATTATTCCTAATTATTCCTAATTAGTACTAATTATTACCAATTATTCCTAATTATTACTAATTATTGGTAATTATTGGTAATTATTGGTAATTATTGGTAATTATTGGTAATTATTACTAATTATTGGTAATTATTACTACTTATTGGTAATTATTACTAATTATTGGTAATTATTACTAGTTATTGGTAATTATTACTAATTATTGGTAATTATTACTAATTATTGATAATTATTACTAATTATTACTAATTATTCTTAATTATTGATAATTATTGATAATTGTTCCTAATTATTAGTAATTAAATGAATAATTATCAATAATTAGAAATAATTACCAATAATTACAAATAATAACATTATTAATATTAAAATAATATAATTTTCTAATTTATATACAATTCTTCTTTCATCTGTGCGTTTTCTATCTTCACATACAAATAATACATGTGAAGACAGCAAACACACATATGAAAAAAGAATTGTATATATATAAAAAATTATATTATTTTAATATTAATAATAAAATAAATTAATAATGTAATAATGTTATTATTCCTAATTAGTGGTATTTATTACTAATTATTAATATTTATTCTTAATTATTAAAAATTATTACTAATTATTCCTAATTACCATTAACTATAAACAATACTAATAATTTAAATTTATTAAGTAATAAAATAATGTAAAAATAATTAAATTACAACTAATTAATAATATTTGAAACTAATAAAAAATTAAAAATAAATAAAAAATTAAAATGAACATAAATACCTTGAAAATTGATCTCCTCTGATCGTTCTTCAAATCTTTAATATCACCTCCGGAGAAAAAAATTAAACTGGAGAAAAAATGAACTTTAGAAATACAACTTCGAGAGAAGAAGAAGATGGAGTTTGATAATGATTTGAAAAAAACGGATGGGGGTATTTATAGGTTAGATTATTTGCGACGGGTCCATTTGCGACGGGATTCCCGTCGCAAATAGTGTTATTTGCGACGGTGCCCGTCGCAAATACCTTATCCAACATTTATTACGGTCAACCGGTAAATAGTTATTTGCGATGGGTCCCGTCGCAAATAACCACCTGCCGACATACTTTTTGCGACGGGGGAATATTCCCGTCGCAAATACCTTTTACCGCCGCCGGTTATTTGCGACAGGGAGATATTCCCGTCGCAAATAGTTTTCCCGCAATTTGGCGCGCACCGCGGGAAAACTATTTGCGACGGGGAAAGCAATCCCGTCGCAAAAGCCTAATTATTTGCGACGGGCAAATACCCCCGTCGCAAATAAGTTTTTAACGGGACTATTTGCGACGGGATTTATTCCCTTCGCAAATAACCCGTCGCAAATACCCATTTTTCCCGTATTGTGTGGTCATCGGTGTTCGTATCAAAGAATGTTTTCTAGAATCCTTGGTTACTATATTTAGTAAATCATGTATTATAAAACATAACTCTATTACTGACTCTATGGATAATTCTATGAATTGGAAAACATTCTATAGATTTTGTAATGATAATTGATAACGTATATTAAACATAAGTATTCTTATATTAAGAAAGTGTCATGATTTAGACATCCTTTAAATGATTTTTCATAAATATATCACTATGATTATTGTATCTCAACTTGTGTTTGGATTTCGGTCAATGGTTAGAATCATCGAGGTTATACATGTAACAGTAATACCACTGATGATGAATAGACAATAAGAAAAAAAGAAAGTAAGGAGGTAATAAAAAATAAAATGATTTAGAATACTTATGGTTAAGAATGAAGAAGAATGATTAATGTTATTGTGAATTGGAATTCCAGAATAATTTCATCAATGGTTCTCCATATATAAGGATCATGAGAAATATATGGATTATAATACAGTGCTTATTCATTAAATATTGGCTAACAAGAATGTTTTCTTTATGTTTTTTATGGTGATCTAAGAATTAATCTTTACTATATGTAAAAATAAGGGCTTCATTATGGGGTTCTGGGAATCTGATGTTAATATTGATTTTGTAAATTTAGAGACATTTTAGACGATGGATTTGGATACATATATTTTTTATGAGGATTAAGGTTGTAATATATTAAGATGAAAATTGGATATTATTATTTGAGGTTAAAGTGTGATTTATTATAGTGGATATCATGTTCTAACCATTTTTGTTTTGATAATATTTAATGACATGTGGAAACAATTATGCATATTTAACTAAATGTTGTTTAGGCATAAAAATCCATCTTGAATATCAATTTATATGTGTATAAAATGAATTTAAAATAGGTGGAATAAAAATCAATGGATGAGATTATGCTAATGAATTAGAATGTAATCAAGAATGTTATATTTCCCATGAATTTATCTGGATTGTAAAAAAATCCCTCAACTATAATAAAAGTGTTTTAAAACAAAAACATTATCTTTTTTACTTTTCTTACTATAAAATAAATATCATTTTACCCCCACACATATTTATGGTTTTTTTTATTATTAATAGTTTCATGACTATTTCCTCTATCACTCTCCATCCAAACATGATAGTTAGTTTTATCCTCCATTTAAATTTTTCATACATGGAATAATATTATGTGTTATCTATGGAAACCTTCATTCTTCCCAATCATTATTTTAAAAAGTATTATTCATTAATCCTTTTTCTGATATGGGATTTCAACAATGTAATTTTAAAAACTAAACCCCCTAGTTTTTGAATAAAATTTAAAATTATGAGGACACAATTTATTGATGGATGGGAGAATTTTACACTATAATATTTTACAATATGTATCTTTTTAAATGAAATTAATTTCATTGAAAACTTATGTTGCACAGAACACCAATTTTAAATGAACAATGTTATATAATTAAATATCATTATTTCAACACACCTTTATAACATAGCAATTAAATTTGAAGGAATTAATATTAAGAAAAAAATTATTAAATTTAAATATTATATATTTAATAAAATATTTTTACATTCATTAAAATATATTTCATAGTCATAAGATAAAAATAAATCAAATTTTACAAAAAAAAACTATATTTTTAATGGATGGTTTGTTTAAATTTAATGGTGCACTTATTGTAAAACTAAATTTTTAAAATATAATAAATTATATTGTAAAAAATAAGAATCTTAGGTTAAATAATAATATCTAAATTTATATTGATTTAATTTGTTTTATTTTTCGAATAAGCTTTATATATTGATGAAATGTGAATAATTAGTAATTTAAATTTAAAACCTATTTTTCGTCTAAATAAATTATAGTGTTAATATATATTATTAATTGGTTTTAGAGTATAATTAAATTAAATTTTGTAAATTAATATAATTGTGGTCATTAGAATCAAATTCACATTAAATTTGGATATAAGCACATTTAAATCTTTTCAACTTTTTCACTATAAAAACATGTTTTCTAATTCCATCAACGAGATTAATTTGAAACTAATTTTATCTAATTATGTACTATGATTTTTGAAACATTAATTAAATTTATGGAATCATATGTTTTAAATGTATTAAATATATCCCTTTTAATTTTTTAAAAAAATGAATAGTGAAATTTCAATTTTTTAGGATTACCATGGTAAAGGTTTAATCAGGTTAATAAGGGTATGAATAACATTATATGTATTATAAAATTACCCTAAATTATTTTCCTAATATTATTTTATTAGTTATTTCCAACAAAATTAAACTTTGGGACTATTTTATGGCCTCCTATATCCACTAGAATGACATTGATCCTTTTATTGTATTTTTTTCTATGGAATGTCTAATACAGCATACTATTATCATTAATAAGTGTTACATTTTCTAAATATGGTTAATCAGAATATATATTTGAATATAAATAGTAATTTGAAATATAAAATGTTTATATTCATCATGATAATTTATTTTTTTTTAGGTAAGAAATAATTAAATTAAATGCTTGCACAAGGTTGATGTAGTAATTGTTTAATTAATGGACATATCAAATAAATGTTATTAAAAATACTAAAATAAATTCAATTTTATATAAATAATTTCATACAAGAATATTATATATTAAATATACATATTAGGGATTTATTTAATGTTTTTTATCAACATTTTCATGTGTATGGATATTTTTTAAAAAACCATGTAATGAACATTATCAAAATTTAAAATATTCATATTTTAAAATAAATATTATTTTATTAAATGATTTTAAATTCATAAAAATATAAAAAATAGAAAAAAATGGTATATGGTATGAAATATTATCTTACTCATTTTTGGTTAATTTTACATCTTATATTAAATATATAACCCTTAAAAAGTAAAACAAAAACCATGTTGTCACAGTAAAAGTTGAAGGGTTTAACTAAGGGTTAAAGAAAAAAGATATGGGTAAGAATATGAAATAAACATGTGTAATAATTATATATTTAAATTAATTATAACCATAAAATTATTATATTATACATATATCACTTTTTATTCATTTTTAACAAAATATTAATAGACATTAATTTCATATTTTGTGAGTTTCCAAAAGTGCCCCACCACAATTATGAAAGGGTACACCCTACCTCACTTCTACACAACTATATTAGAATTATATATCAAAAAAATACCGAACAAACTCGTAAAACAACAAAAAACTCATAATATAGGCCTTAAATTGGGTATACATTCAACCCAAAACTCCTTTTGTGAAAACCAAAAGGAGATACCAAAGAAGATTAATCGATCATCAATGAATATTTTTGATTTATTTATTATTTAAACACATAAAATTATTTTTATTCCATTTTTATATAATAATATTTTTATAAAAAATATATACTTATATTTGGTTATAATAATGTTTTTATTTACACATATAGACACTACCATCAAGTGGGAAATGAAATCAACATTCATTTGTATGGAGGACTAACGCCTCACAAACAGATGTTATTAGTTCTTCCATTTACACCATTAATGGTTGGTAAAAATTCTATAATTCATATTTTTCGATTATATATATATATAATATTTATTAATTATTTATGCATTTGGAATAATTATTCCACAAAGAACTTAATTCTACCCATTTTGTTAAATACGACAAATTTATTTGTCAAAGTGAGGATTATTTCCTCCTAAAAATTATTTTTTTTGCTCTAACAATAACTGGAATGTATTAAGGATGATAATGGTGAACATATATGATATATATGACATAATAGTTCATTTATATTTATATTATTTACATTATTTCTTTCAATACGATAAGAAAATGGAAACAATGTTCAAGCATACGTACGACCTAACATCTCTAGGAAGGGTTTATTTAAATTTCTATTTATATTTTTTCAGACTACTAAAAATAGAAATATATATAATATATATGACATTTATTTCATGGTTATCATTTTTTAGATGTTGAAATAATGATATAAGTAATAGGATAAATATATAACAAATCAAAACACATGAAAAAAAATGTGGGTTCTACTTGAAATGTAACATTAACCTAAAATTTATAATAAAAGGGTAATATTAAGAAATAATTAAATAATAAATTTTATTGTAGAGAGGAATAGTTTTCCTAAATGGATTTATAATAAACCAATATTTTTTATACATGTGTTTAATTCGTGTTCTAATAATTTAAGTGTAAGGTAAGGGACTTGTATTAATCTCTTTTCATTGAGGCATAGTTTGATGTCATACACCCACCATCTTTTATATGGTGTATCTATATCCCCTTTGACATATCATGTCATTAATTATTAAAATATCAATTTATTTATTGTTTTTTAAAATTTTATCCCTTTAAGGGACATATGATTTAAATGATCAAAGTGGTCTTGGACAACTTGAATGATTAAATATTTAATTTGAAACAATTTTTCTCTCATTCAAAATTCTTGATATTTGTAACATCACAGTTCTAGAAATGAGGAAATTGGGTGTGACAATGTGGAAACTATTCCCCCATTGGTAGTGTATTAAAATTGGAATGACAAATAATAAATAGTAGTGGAATCATTAATACCATACAATATATAAATATTGGAATACTAAAGTAAATAAACAACCGAATCACATATACAAATGATGCATGTCACATATTTCTATGAAAGCATCCCACCAAATCACATTGTTGGAAATTCAGCACAAAACCAAACTAAAAAAATAAAACAAGTAATATCTAGTAGCATCATAAGCCTCAACATGGGCCCACGCTCTCCAGCTCCATAACAATGAAGTACCTACTGACAAAGGGAGCTGGCCCTTATCTATACATTCAACCATATAATGTATTTAGGTCCAAAAGAATGACCCAAATACAGTGTGAGATGAGGCACAGTAGGAAACCACCATAATATATGTGTATAATTATTAGTAATTAAATATTTTATACAATAATAGAAATTTTGAAAAGGAACTAGGTGTACTATAATGTAACCAACTACTACAGCTTCCATTTACATTCATATGTATTAAATGTTAATTATTTAATCAAGTATCACAAATAGGTATCTTAGATGACTACCTAACCAGATCGAATCCAAGATTATTCTTTGGCCTGGAAGACGTATCTCTAATTCAATATTTTCATAAACCCTCTGGGAAGCTCATAAATTATATCCCCTCTGGCCATGTAATTCAATTAAAGGAAAAGTAACATAGAGGAAACACTCACCATCTATTCCTCCTATGGTCTTTCCATAATAACTATATACACTCTCGAGAAGCACTGAACATCAATTTCCCATGTGGTCTCATAATGTAAAATATTGACACTCGGAGGGAGAACTCACTGAAAATCCCCCCTATGGTTTCACAACATGAAATATAATAGAAACTCAGAAGAAGCACTCAACATCAATTTCCCCAGTGGTCTAACTACACAAGGTTCCCATAGCTCTCTGTATTTCAATCATGAATAAACAATATCAAGAATCACAAAGTAATCTCAAATATTACATGTCTAAGAAATTCTCATTCATATCAAAATGATTTTATAGGATTTAATAGTCTAGAAGTTCCATCATATCAAGCAAGTGATGGAAATGAGGTCTGCCTCATAGGAAACCTGGACCAAACTACCCTAAACATTCATACAAGTCAAAGAACCCATGAGGTGTTCCTAAATCCTGCAATACCTCATAATATCACACCAAAAAACTCTTAATCCAATAATATATATAAGGAAAACAAAAATAGTTTTCATTTCCATTAACCGGAAATACATGAAACATGGGTAATAGGAACTTTGGCATATAAAACTCAAAAACAATGGAAAAAAGGTAACGAACCACCTACCTTAACATTGTACTATTGATATAGTTGAAACTCATCTTTTGAATCAACCTAGAACACCATAGATAAAAAAAACATAAAAAATGATCAATCTCAAAAATCTCACAAAAGAAGAGAAATTAGGAGGAGGAGATCTAGATTAAGGAATATCTCATTGAGGTGATTCCAATGAAACCAGTGGTGTTTGATTTAGAAATGGATGATGGATCGATGGATCAGAGAAGAAATGTGGATTTGGTCACTCCTAGATGAAACAAGGTAAGAATAAGATGAATGTGTAGAGTAGACGCGACCCCAGTCCGATTAATCAAAAAAAAAAGAAAAGTACATGGCAGGTTCATTTGATACACCCAGTGTGTAATAGCCTCAACCGGCCCTCACCATTAGTGGTCCACCATGTCACCCCACATGGTCATGTATCGGTAGTTACACACCCAATACATGGTTGGACGTGATGATAGGGTTCATGTCATGTACCCTTATGTACATAGTCTGTACTTATAAAATTTCAAAATTATCCCCTTTTTTTAAAAAACACCCAAAATCAAGATCCATACCTAAAAAAGAGATCCAGGTTCTTACATACACCCCCCCTTAACAAAATTTGTCCCTAAATTTCCATAACAAGGTGGTGAAGAAGAATCCACGAATATCTCCAGCTGGAACGATCACACATCGGTCTCCATTTCCCTGGTCTCATCATGTACTCGGCCATGCTTCCAAATCAACCATATGAGAGGAACAGACCAACCCTGAAGAACTTTCATGATGTGATCAACCATTTGAATAGTATGCTCCTCTAACGATGCTTCAACCTCCAACTCATCCTCCTTGGGTTGAAAAACATGATATGGGTATGAGAAGTAACGAAGTAGCTAAGAAACATGGAAGACATCGTGCATAGCCTAGTGCCTCTGAGGTAACTGCACCCGATAGGCTACCGGCCCAATTCTCTCCCAAACCTCATATGGCCCGACGTATCTTGGTGAATGCTTCCCATGTCTTCTAATCCTCCTGTGTCCCAACATATGTGTGACATTTACGAAAACCTAATCTCCAACCTCAAACTCTAGAGGTCGTCTCCATCGATAAGCATAAAATTTATAGTGATACTGCACAGTAGTTATCCTCTTCTAAATCAACTCCACCTGCTCAGTGGTCTCCTGGAATAGACGATGTCCTATCATAGCTGCCTCTCCGACCTCCATCCAAAATATGGGTTATAGGCATGGCATATAGTAAAAGGCATCATAATTTTCCATCTGAATTATCTTTTAAAAAATGTTATTGATGGAAAACTCTAGTAGAGGTATGTGCTTCTCCCAATAACCCCTAAAATCTAGGATGCAAGCTCAAATCATGTCCTCCAGCACCTGAATCGTGCACTCGTACTGGCCATCTATTTGTGGGTGGAAGGTTTTACTAAGAAATACTTGTGTACCCAAATACCTCTTCATTCCCTGCCAGATGAGAGGAGTAAAACAAGCATCTCTATCGGAAATGATAGATCGCAGAACCCCATGTAAACGTACAATCTAATGGATTTACAACCTTCCAACCTCATAAACACTAGAAATATCCTTGATCGGTAAAAGGTGTTCCACCTTCGTGAGCCTGTAGATAACTAACCAAACTACATCATTCCCTCAGGGAAATCTCAGTAACCCCATCATGAATTCCATCACAACATCATCCCACTTCCACTTGGGAATGGATAACTACTTTAAAATATCCTCTAGTCACCGATGCTCCACCTTCAGCTGCTGATAGGTGGAACATCATATAACAAAACCAGAAACATCTGTCTTCATACATGGACCCCAATACTGACGGTGTAGATCACGATACATCTTGGTGAATCCAGGGTAAACTACCCCAACTAATGATTGAAAATCCCACATTAGTTCCTCACATATGTCTGTTGAAACCCATACATGTCCCTGAAAATGAAAGGCCTCATCCTCGTATGTGGTCTATCCAGGAGTATAGTCCTCTTCTGACACACTCCCCCATCGGACTAGGCCTTTGGAGTTCGATAGATGTCGTATTCACACCTAATCCATGAGAGTAAAGGTAACATCTACTGAAAGAGAAATGTCTTCCTCTGTCTATCATGAACATCAAAACTCGTCTTGGAGAATAGAGTCAAAGGCTTCCAGTCATGGCTAGCCTCTTGAACTACCTCTATTTGAGTCCTCCTGCTCAACGCATCAAATTATGTGTTTCCTTTCCTTGGTCATTTAAAAAGCACACAATCAACAGACTAAAGGCACTCAACCCATCTTATTTTTCTCTAATTCAGGTCATGTTGGGTAAAGATATAATTGAGGATTTTTTGTTCATGGAAAACCACAAAATGATCTTTGAAAAGGAAATGTCTCTAACAGCGTAAACCATGTACAACTGTATCTATCTCGAGATCATGCGTTCGGTAATATCTCTCATGTGGCATCAACTTCCATGACCAATTTACAATGACTCCTTCCCCTTGTATATTTACTACTCCCATCATGATACTTTATGCATCACAGTTAAATGTATAACTCTTTCCAATATCTAGAAAAATCAATATCAGTGCTAAATTCAACCTTCCTTTCATCTCCTGAAAGGCTGAATTGTATGAACTTTTCCCCAAGTATTTCACCCCTTATTAGTTAGGCCTGTCAGTGGTGCTGCTATGCATTAAAAGTACTTTATGAAGAGCCTGTGGTATCCAGCCATCCCCATAAAACTCTATACCTGAAATACATTCTTCAACTGCTCCTAGGAAACTACCACTCTCACTTTATCTGGGTTGACAGATACTCATATCACTTAGATAACATGACCTATGAAGTTAATCTAGTCCATCCAAAAAGTGGAATTTTGAGATCTTATCATATAACTGATTCTTTATCAGTGCACTCAAAATGATCTCAATATGGATGGAATGGTCATGTCAAGTGTAAGAGTACACCTAGATATCACCCACGAAGACAACCACAAAATAATCAAAGGATGGAACACTAAATTCCTTAGTGCCATAAAAATTTCAAGTGAATTCGTAAGACTGAATGGAATAACCACATACTCATATAGACCATACATGCCACGAATGGTTGAAAGTGGTAAATATGATTGTCAAATGTGCAACTGATGATAACTATATCTAAAGTCAATCTTTAATAACACTTGGGATCCTCGAAGCTGATCAAATAGATCATCAATGCTCGGAAATGGATATCATTTCTTAACAATCATCTAGTTCATATTTCGATAATCCACACAAAGTCTGAGGGAACCGTCTAGCTTCTTCACAAACTAGAAAGGCGAACCCCAAGGTGAAAAACTGGGTCAGATTAAACACTTTTCTTGAAACTCCTATAACTGTTTCTTGATCTCCAGTAACTCGGATGTAGCCATCATATAAGGAGGAATGAACACTGGTGGTACCCCTGACAGAAACTTGATAGAATTGTCTACCTCTCGCTCTATGGGAAAAACTAAAAAGTCATCCAGAAAAGCATAACTGAAACGATCAACCACTAAATGAAATTCTATCTGTAAAAGTCCCTAGGTCATCTAGATAGTGAATATATATATGATTTGTAAAACCTCTCAACCTGTGATGCTCAGGTCTAGCTCAACACGTCTGGACATCTCATTCTCCCTTATGTAGAAACAATCTTCCCTATGGTTATGTGAATCTCATCGTACTACGATAGAAATCCAAAATAGACAATAAGTGAACCAACTAGTCCATTCTAAGAATGAGATCATAGCTCATCATCTCTGAGACATAATGGTCTCACATGAAGTGACACCCACCAACCACAAGAGGAAACTCCTTGAATTGACGTACCCTAGTCATTCAAGTCCCCAACAGAGTGTCCAGTGTCCAGATATCAATATAATTAAAGGTACAGAGCCCATGGAACTCCAAAATATGAAAATATATAAATCTATGAGAAGACCCTATATCAGAAAAAGAAAAATCATAAAATTAGGCAACAAAAATTGTACCTCTAACCGTAGAGGGTCTAGGATCCTACTCCTGCTAGTTCTTCCCAAGAAAAAATGCTTGACCCGAGTCATTGCCAAATGAATCTATCTTAGATCCTTAAGATGATCCACCCTACAGCTTTCTAAACCCTTGGTTCTAGCCACTACTAACATGACCACCACCTTAGCCTAAACAGCTTGAAGAAATCCAGCCCTCAGTTTGATGTGGAACTGGTGGTCCTACTCCAGTACGAGGAGTCGAATGGTATCCTCCATCACTAGCTACTAGAAGGAGGGTATTATAGAAATGATGAATATGTCTCATCTTTCCAAAATATCGGAACATAACTAGGTCTCTTGGAAACTAATATTTCTTATTTTCTCCCTTCCCGCATTGGTAGCACACCACCTGGATACCTGAAGAAAATTCATGCTTAGTTAGATCTCCATGCGCAGACTCCATGCAGAACATTCTTCTATCATTCAAAAGAGTACTAACTCTGGATGCTTAACCGCCCTATCCCACAGCTCCGGTATCCCCCAGGATTCTCTCGGTGATCAGTTCCTAGTTGATGATAGAATATATGGAATTCAACCTAATGATGTTCACTTGGGATAGGATGTCAAGTTAGAGACCATCCTCTAGCATCCTCTTTATAGATAACTCATCACCCCCTAGGTTGGGTGTGAAGCGCTTCAACTCTGTAAAGTGAGAAGAATACTCTGTCACTGAGATAGTACCCACTCCAAACTCGTGAACTCCTAGCCTATTCTGGCCCACATTCTCTCTGGGAAAAATTAGTCATATAAGGTATGTTAGGACTCATCCTAATTCATATCCTACTGGTGTCCCACCTTTGATATCACATCCCACCATCTATTAGTGGAATCCTAAATAAAATACGTAGAAATATTGACCTTCCTATCCGGATGTGTCTCCAAATTCTCAAAGACAGACAACATGGATTTTAACCAGGACTCCGTTGCCAGAGGTCCTCCATCCCCTGAAAAATAGGGAGGATGATACTACTGAATAACTCACGTTAACCCTGCCATAACCAAGGTATGATTTAGTGTTCCTTGGAATGTCTGAATCAACCTCATAAATACTTTATGGAACTATTCCTTGTCACCCATTTCTGGTATAACATCTAGAGCCAAGATAGGAACAATGGGTGGATCTTCTAGTAGTCTATAATCTACCATTTTGAGTTACTGGTCATTTCCCTGTATCTAGCAAATAATCAGAGGACATCTTGGTGGCATGACTCTGTAGGTTCTTGTGCACACCTCATTTCAAGATTATCAAGGACTAAAACATATGAGTAAAAGAATGGAACAAGAGAAAGAATAAATTCATGTTTTACAAAATAGGGTTACACAGCATGTATACCCTCTGCAAGGCGTGTTCCCTTAGGATTCAACATGGGCGTGTACTTCTACCCATACTGGATGTTTAGCACCCCAACACATAGTATGTTTTCCATGAGACACGGAATGTTCTTGAATCATTTCCCCTACTCGAGTTCTTCTATATGGATAAATACACAGTTATTCCCTAGGTAACCCCAAATGGCATGTTTACCCTAGACACGACGTGGACCATTTAAGATATAATCACCCCTATCGTTAGTCACACATTTGGTGACACGGTCGACCTTGCACGACAAGAAAATGTGGAATATAGCATGTACCACCTATGTTTCATCCACCAATTTCATTGGCCACATGGCTAGATACATGGCTCTTATAACATGGTGTGTACTCTGAGTACACATTGTGTGTCCGCCAACATTTCCCAACCTTTTGTCTCTATATACACATTCAGTAACATGGATAAGGACTATATGGAATGTATATATAGTACATGGTTTGTACTTTAGAAAAACATTTTCATCCCAAAAAAAAGGATATGTGGCATGTATTTATCAACACGCCCTATGTATTCTGGGTTTTTCTGGATAGTAAGCCACATAAACTACTCAGAAACCCCACAAAAACATTAAAACAACCATTAAAGTGCCAAATTGTGATCATTGAGGACCTATACTCCCCGTGAATCAATGCATGACATCATATTCATGTCATAACATAATAAAATTTAATTAAATTTCAATATGAGCCACCTAATTCTGAACCAAGAGGGCCCATAAAATCTCAAGATCCATAGTTTGGCATCCATCAAAATTAAACAATACTTATTTACAATACACTATCATTACAATAGGTATACAATCTTGTCATATATCACAACAACATGCATATCTAAAACAACATATATCACAATAACATGCAATCCGTAACGCACCCTAAAGGGCATGACCTGTGATATCTAGAAAGTTCCTATGTATTGCATGAGATGGCACACCCTCATCTCATATAGTTTCATCAAAAATAGAAACTCAATGATATAAATCATTACAACACAAAACATGTGTATCACCCAGTAGTGAAATCAAATCAACTCTAACAATTGAAAAAGCATAAAAAATTGAAATATTTGAGGTAACTTGGATTTTCCCTATACACGGTTTAGATACTCCCAGGCACAACTTATTACCAACTACCAATTATTTTCTATCCCCATTTATAGGATACAAATAGGAATATAATGTACAAAATAACCCCCTTTGTTACCACTTTGTAACATCCTATTTCCAAGTGCTGCCCAATGGCACCCCGTACCTAGTTGGTCACATGGCCTCAAGAGAATTTCCTCGAATGCCTGAGGCTGCCGACTAGAAACGAGGGTCATGGGTGTGATAGTGGTGAAACTATGCCCTCATTGGAAGAGTATACAAATTGGAATAACAAATAATAAATAGATGTTTAAGAATTAATACCATACAACAAATAAACAACATAATAGTGAAGTAAATTAACAACTAAAGAACATATATAAATAATTCATGTCACAAATGTGTTGGAAATTTGACAAAAAAATCACAATTCATGAAATATTGCACTAAACCAACGTACAAAAGAAAACAAGTAAACTCCAACAGCATTGCAAGCCTCAGCATGGTCCCATTCTCTCTGACCCCACAATAATCAGGTACCTCATGATGAAGGGTGCTTTCCCTTATCTATTCCAACAACCATATAATTTATTTTGGTCAATATACATGACCCAAATATGGTGTGAGTTGAATCCTAGTAGGAATCCACCTTAAGATCTGTGCCTAACTATCAGTGAGTATATATAGCAGTTAATAATAGAAATGATGCAATGTAAGTAGGAGTACATTGAAGTAATCAAATCCTGCACTTTCCATTTACATTCCATAGAATTTATTGTTCATTATTTAATCATGTATCACAAACAGGTATCTTAGAAGACTTCCTAACACAATCGAATCCAATCTTGTGAGTTTTCCTGGAAGACACATCACAAATTCAATATATACATTAACCCTATTTGTATCTCACACAGTCTAACCCCTTTGACCAAGTAATACAATAAAAAGGAAAAGACACTCTGAGGAAGCACTCACCATCGCTTCCCCCTATGGTATTTCTAGAAAAACTACAGACTCTCTAGAGAAGCACTCAACAATAATTCCCCATGACATCTCGTAATGTAATATATAGGCACTATGAGGGATCACTAGCTATCAATCCCCCATGTGGTCTTGTAGCATGAAATATAATAGACACTCTGAGGAATCACCCAACGTCAATTCCACATGTGGTCCACCTACACTAGGTTACCATAGCCCTGGGTAATTCAATTGTGCATAAATGATATCAAGCAGCCTAAAGTAATCTCTTCTACTACATGGCTAAACAATTACAATGCATATCACAAAGATTCAACAAGCATCAAGATTCTAATAGTTCCATCCTATCATGTAATGTAAGGAAACGAGGTCTACCTCAGAGGAAAGCTGGACCAAATGGCAATTAACATTCATACATGGAAAATCACAAATGCAGTGTTCCTAAAGAATGAAATTCCAAATAATATTGCTTCAAGAAACCATTATTCCAATAATAAATCTAAGGAAGATAAAAATAGGGTTCAATTTTCATAATCCAAAATAACTGAATCATGGGTAATTGGTACATTGTCATATAAAACTCAAAGAAAAAAATGAATGGAAAAAAATCACCTACATCAACGTTTTATGATCGACATATTTGAACCTCAGCCTTTGAATCGACCTAAAACCTCATAGATCTACAAAAATATCAAAAATGATCAACCTTGAATTTATAAAGAATGAATAGATATCAAAAGGATATGATCTAGAAGAATGAAGAGCTCAGAAGGGTGATTATATTGCAATTAATGATGTTTGATTCGAAGAACAGATGATGTATCAGTGGATCGGAGATGAAAATCCACTCTCAGTCACTCATAGACATGATATAGTATGAAAAATATGTATATAATGATTATAAATGATCCCAGTCTGATTAATGAAAAAAGAAGAAAAGTACATAGTGTGTTCATTTAACGTACACACCGTGTACTAGCCTCAACCACCCACCAGCATTAGTGGTCTGCCATGTCACCCCACATGGCCATGTCTCATATGTTACACACCCAAGACACAACTAGAATCAGTAACAACGTATACAAAGTTTACTCTTAAGTACATGAAGTCACTAAAAATATTTATCTTTTTCTAATTGTTTTATATCTATTGGTAAATGTACATTTTCTATTGGTAAAATGTTTTACCATCAAATATGTCTCTGTCACTAAACTATTGGTAAAAACTCTATCGCTAAATGTTATTGTGACAGATAAAACAATTCTGTCAAAATTATAATAATACCAACAGAAAATATAAATGTTGGTCAAAGAGTTTAGAAACAAATTCTTATGATAAATATATTTTTTGGTAATAATATTACCAAGAGATTATATATACTTATAAATTACATTTAAAAAAGAAAAATATTAATTATTATTAATAAAAATAATATTATATTTATTAATTTATCATATATAATACCCATATTTTAAAAATTAAACCTGAATTCTTTTCAAGCATTATAAATTTTAAAAAGGTAAGTTATATTAATAATGAGATCTAATAAAAAATGGATCCATACATGGGTGAAGTTTATGATGCCTAAAAAGATCATAAAAACCCCAAAAACCCATGATTTAACCTTTCCCCACCCCACCCACGCCACATGGGAAAAAATGATATTATGTAATACTCCAATATGCATATCCACTGTAATCATTAGGCATTAAAAAATTTTACACCATGGTAAAAGAATGGTCTACTAATGGTCAAATTCCAAAGATGTGACATCACCCCACAAATAGGCCACTGGAAGAAACAGATCATGTCTATAGCACTGACACTAAGGAATTTCAAGTCAATGTAGTCCCACCATTTAACTCCAAGATTGACCCCACAACACAACCAAAAAGGAATCCCAAATATTAGTGAATTCTATCTACATGAATTGAAAACAAAATAGAAATAAATGAAATAATAAAAAAATTATCTTCCTAGATTAAGAAATTTTTACCATACTAAACAATAATTTTAGAAAAATTATACTAAAAAGTACCTGAAATGTTCAATTTAGTACAACTAGTAATGAAACATCTTGCAATGGACCTGATTGAAGCTATATTCTCTACTCGATGTGAACCATCCAAAAAATACAGACAAAACCAAAGATCATAGCCACATATCAGTACAAAATATCTACATGAATTAAATAAAAAATAGAAATAAATATAAGTATAAAAATTGATCAACATAGAATGAACAGTTTTTACCATACTAAACTATAATGTAACAACAATAAAATAAAAAATTACTAAAATGATACTGATTGACACTATAAATTAAATTGACTATAAAAACATACAACAATAGTGTCCTTATACACATTAGATGAACATTTTATTGATATCAAAAATGCTAAAAGGAATAATAAGATGTTATGGGAAGTTATTTACATAAATAAAACAATGTTGTTTTCCATATTAAGGTAGAAAATACAAGATTTTATTCTTCTATGTATGAATTAAATAAAAATGTCGGCATTTTTCATTATTTTGTGTAAATGGTGAAATCATTATGGTGTGAATGGGTTGACTGTGCTTTCATAATAATTTTTTATCTCCCCACTGTCAAATATATTTATCAACTACAAGTAATATCAATTGAGAACTTATAAACAACCATTATAATATGGACAAAATTGATGAAAAATCCCAGAAATCACTTAAATGTAAACATGAAATTACATTGTTGTGGTATGCAATAAATTTTGACACTCATAGATTATAGATCCATATAGTAAATTATAGTACACAATACTATAGATCCATAAGCATCCTAGCCAGGATAAATTCCCAATGAAGACCCCTATGGATCGATGATCAAAGTCACTACACAAACCCTCAGCTTCATAAAAAAAATAAACCATCAAGAATTTGTATGATTGGTAAAAGATGAAAAACAAATTACATATTCATAGATCATTACTGACCGAATTGTGATTCAAGGTTTCACTTTCACCCTTACACCAATATGCTAAACTTGTTTTATATTGAAAATTATAATAATAACAAAAAAAATCATTCCATTTTTTAATCATTTATTTTGTGTTATTGACTATTGAAATGGTTAATTTTACTTGTTTTGGTGATTCCATTGCAGGAGGAGGTGACTTGGAGGCCCCTGAGATGATCCAGAAGGAAAATGGGCCAAAACTGCACGGGTCCCATGAACACCTATCCACTATTGGGTAGATTATGAAACTAAATTGCATACAAATGTTCTGAGATTTTGTAGTATGTTCCCCAATTCAATTATACCCAACTAAAATGAAGACAACCAAGCCCCATTAGGCCATTAAAGAGCCCAACAGAAGTGATCTGTCCAGGCCACAGAATTTGCAAGGTGTCAAAAAATTGTGTGTTGTGTTATATCCATATCATGGGTTTTATGTGTCCAAAGGGAGCCAAACCTTTGATGGAGATAGACAAGACGTGGGGAAACAACAGTCTAGTTCTGTCAAACTCTATTGAAGACTGTCTAGATGCCGAAAACAATGTGACAAGTGGTTTTACACAATCTATGCACCCAAAACCACTTCCCATTTTGGGAATAAAATCGAACCATGGGTACCTCATTTGGGGATTTAGAACCAGGAGCCAAGATCTACTATGTTGGAATCCTAAAAGGGTCTCTTCATCATCCTAGAAGTTCTGGAGGCCCCTATCTTCATAGGGGGATCAATGATGAAGAAGGAGTTCCACCCGAGCCTCCTCCTTCTCTCGATGGCGAGCTAAATAGTGGACAATCATTTAGAGGGAGCTATACAAACATGGGAGGGAGTTCCAGTACATGTTAATATACTAGTTTGGTATAATTTATGTGCTGAATATTTTTCTTATTTTTTATCTTGTCATGCTTCGGCCTTGAATACATTTCATTTGATATAATTGAGTGGGATTATTTTTTATTTCAACACTGATTGGGTTGAGATTTAAAGTGGGAATCTTGGGTTGTTCTGATTATACAACACAATAATCCTATTTATCCCGCACATAAATAATATTTAATTATTATTTTTAGACCTTTGATTCTATGTTTGATTATAATATCTTAGAAACATGATTATTTTGTCAAGGGGTGGTTCTTTAAGCATCATTTGAAGATGAAAGAGGGGATTCATGACCTTAACAACCTTCAAACAAATAATTAACAAAACCATGTTAAATTTTAAGAATAATTAACTAGCCAAATATTTGTAGAGAACATGAAATTATATTCTTCTCTCATAATTATAAATACACCACCTTTATTTTTGAACTATTAAACTCAATAATTAAGCCATTTTAGTTTAAAAATAGTTTTCAAAACGACCCCCCTCTTTTAGTAATTCTTCTTAAAAACACATACTAAAAACCTATCTACCCTCCTTTAGAGATGACCTAGGGTTGTCCCTAGAAAATAACTCAATAATAAAATAATAATCAATTTGACGTGTCATGACAATGCTGTCAAATTTTTTCACCATTGCATGGAATGATTTATTTTTTAGTGTGTGTTTCGGACAAGAGTTTTGTAAATTTTGTGAATATTTATCTATTTTATGTTATACCACAACCTATATTTTTGTTTTCTGGTATATTGTTTTATATAGTTTTGGTGCATGATGATTTCTAATCCTTGAGATTTACCTCCTTTCGAACCTGAACCAGAGAGGATCTTACATCAATGACCACGAGACACACAAGAGAACCCATCAGAGGAGGACACCAAAAACATCGACACTCTTCTTGACCCTTCTTCTTATTCATCTGGAACCAATATAAAAACAGAAATAAACTTTCTTAATATGGCTGAAAATAATCAAACACTAAAATAACTAACCTCACCTGATGTTGATATCCAACCCAGCTATATTCAATTACAAGTTGAGGCACACAATTTTGAACTAATATCTAGTTTAATTCCTCTATTTCCAAGATTCCATGTACATCTTGGAGAGGATCCACTCAATAATTTAAAATAATTTCATAGTGTTTGTTCTATATTATTACCTATAAATGTGGATGAAGAACAAGTAAAGCTTAGATCATTCCCCTGTTCTTTGGAAAATATAGCAAAACATTGGTTATATTATGTTAATTCCCTAATAAGAGGTTGGGCGAACATGAAACAACATTTTCTTGAACAATATTTCCCAGCCTCTCGAACTTCTAATATTTGGAAAGAAATTTGTGGGATAAGACAATCTCAAGGGGAAACATTACATGAATATTGGGAATGTTTTAAATGGTTGATTCTTAATTCCCACACCACCAAATAGGTGATAAACTTTTAATCCAGTATTTTTATGAAGAATTAATCCCAAATGATCGAAATATGATCAATGTCGTAGCAGGTGGTGCACTAGTTGATAATACCCCAATTTCTGCAAGAACCTTGATTGAGAACATGGAGAAAAGCACACAACAATATTGTATAAGGTCCAATGTACCGAATCGAGGTGTCCATGAGGTGAAAAGTACTGAATTTGAGAAGAAGATGGACACAATGTTCAATGAGGTATGTACCCTTCTTTGAAAACTTTCTCTTTACCAAGGGGAATCCCAATATCCTCCTCCCATCCATAGTGGTATATATTCTTCTGAAACCAACTACTCTAACCAATATCCTCAATTGAGAGAAACATGTATGAGTTGTGACGCAATATTTCTAGGGCATACCTATAACCAACCATTTAGGCAGGAACCTTTCTATCCATCCAACCCTGGGTGGAATGAGAACCAATCCTATAGGCAAGGGGGGTTTTCAAACCAACCTCAACAACAATGGTACCAACTGGGGGAGAGTAGTCATCCACCACCACCACCCATAGATCCTCAACCACCACACAGGCCTTTACAACAAACCCCTAAAAAAACCTAAGCCTTTCTATATGATATGATGAAACAAATGGCTACCAATAATATCCAATTCGAATAACCCACTCAGGCAGCTCTCCAAGACCTCAAAACCCAATTAGGCTAACTAGCTAACTTAGTGGGTGAAATTCAATGTCACGGATCAGGTAAACTTCCCTCTCAACTGGTAGTTAACCGTAGGGATAAAGTAAATGTTAGTTCCATCACACATAAAAGTGGAAAATAACTAGAAAGTAAAATGATTCTTTCATTAGCTTTATCCCCACCTTAGGAAACCTCCATCCCAACCATTAAAAATGTTCCAAATGTTGAAGAAACTTGTCCTGAGGGAATCCCTTCCCAAGGAAATAGTGTATACATTGATGAGTCATCTAGACCAACCATTCTTATTCCATTCCTAAAAGGGCCACCCAACCAAGAAACAAAATGAAACTGAAATTGAAAAAGAAATATTGGATATTATCAAGAAAGTGCAGATTAACATCCCATTGAATGATGTTGTGAAGAAAATTCCACAATATACCATGTTTCTAAAGGAGATGTGTACACACTGAAGGTGACTTTGAGGTGATGAGAATGTGAACTTGGGGAGGAATGTTTCAGCATTGATAGATCCATCACATCCCACCAAGTGCAATGATCATGGAACATTCTCAATTTTATGCACCATAGGGGAGTATTCTTTTTCTAATGCTATGATTGATTTAGGTGCTTCTATTAATGTGATGAATAAATCTATTTACTCTACATTATAGGTTGGGGAACTAATTTCCACTAGAATTATTGTTCAACAAGCTAACTAGAGTACCGCACACCCCTCTGGTGTGATAGAGGATGTTCTTGTGAGAACTGAAATTTAATTTTTCCTACAGACTTTTATGTTCTTAATATAGAGGATGATATGATGAATGGACGTGATCCAATTATATTAGGGAGACCCTTCCTGAACTCTACCAAAACCATAATTAATTTCTATAATGGTACATTTTGTACAGAGTATGGTGGTGACATTTTCCCCTTCAATATCCTTGATGCCATGAAACCCCTCAGAAGAACATTCATCTCTCTCTGTTAATTCTATAGATGCACTCCCTTCCCTTAAAAAAACTTTTTTTCATTCCCATGATCCCATTTCTGAGTTAACTTCATTGATAGAAAAACTAGGAAATTATTCATGCATTTATTGTTGTTTTGGTCTAGAAATGTGTCCAGCATGTTCATTGATTGATGATTTCCTAGACACTAAGGATCAAATGACCATTAATGATACTGATAAGCTTGTAAAAGCTCATTCCTCATCCAAGGATGATACCATTGAGTATTTAGATGAGATTAGTGACCTCTCACATTCAAACACACTCACATAAATCCAAAATCCACCTGAATTTGAATTGAAACAACTACCTCAAGATTTAAAATATTCATATCTTGAGGATGTAAACAAGTTTCCCATCATCATTGCTAGTTCACTCCCTCGTGAGAATGAATTACGACTGCTTGCACTTTTGTGTACTACAAAAGATCTTTAGGATGGACACTTTCTAACATTCTTGTTATTATCCCATCAATTTTTATAGAACATGTTTTATTAAATGATAAGGCAAAACCAAAGAGGCAACCACAACATCGACTAAACCCACACCTCCTAAAAGTTTTGAAATAATAGGTAACAAAATTATTGGCTGCTTGAATCATTTATCCCATCTCAAACAGCCAATGGGTCAATCCTGTTCAAGTAGTTCCTAAATAGATTGGACTTATAGTAATAAAAAATGAATTGGTTCCGACTCAAGTGCAGAATAGTTGAAGGCTCTATATAGACTATCACAGACTAAACCAATACACTAGGATGGACCATTTCCCTTTTCCATTCATTGACCAAATGCTAGAGAGGATAGTGGGTAATTCCAACTACAGATTTCTTGATGGGTATTCTAGATATATTCAAATCCATATTGCCCCTGAGGAATAGGAAAAGACTACAATCACTTGTCCTTATGTCACATTTACATATTGGAGGATGCCATTTGGTCTGTCCAATTATCCTAGTACTTTCCAACGATGCATGGTTTGTATTTTTTCAGATTACCAGGAGAATTTCATGGAAGTTTTCATGGATGATTTCACTGTTTATGGTTACTCATTGGATGAACATTTAAGTAGTCATGGTTTAGTCCTACATTGGTGTATTGAAAATAATCTTGTATTAAATTATGAGAAATTCCATTTCATGATGCGACAAGGTATAGTTTTGGGGCATGTCATTTCTTGGGATTCTATCCATGTAGATAAATCAAAAGTGGATGTCATTTATTCCCTACCATTCCCAAAAAATGTACACGATTGCGGTTTTTCCTAGGTCACATAGGATTTTATCGTCGTTTCATTCATGAATTTAGTAAGATTTCACTCCCCCTCTCCTGGTTACTCTAAAAATAAAAGGAATTTTTTTTGATAATGAATGTGATGAGTCTTTTTATAAGTTAAAATTGAGTCTCACATCACCCTCGGTAATCCAAATACCTCGATTGGATTTACCATTTGAGATCATGTGTAAAGCCTCTAACTATGCAGTTTGGGAAGTCTTGTCATAAAGGGTTGACCGAGCACCACATGGCATAGCCTATGAATCATGTACATTGGACCCTGCCCAAGAAATCCACACCTCAACTAAAAACGAATTTTGTTCCATTATGTTATCCTTGGATAAATTCAGGTCGTATTTTTTATGGTCCAAAGTCATTTTGTTCTTTGACCGTGCATCCCTCTAGTGTCTCCTTAAGAAACTGAAATCCAAACCATGTCAAACTCGTTGGATGCTACTCCTTCATTAATTCAATCCAGAAATTAGAGATAAAAAGGAGTAGAGAATGTAGTGGCTGACCATATCAATAGGATCCTCCCATCCCTAGAAATTGACTCATCCCCATTGATTTCCATTAATGACATGTTTCCTAATGAGCAATTGTACTGAGTGCAAGATGTTATTCCTTGGTATGCTAAAATTGTAAATTATTTGGTAGAATATTGCAGTCCTACTAATTTCAATAAATACCAAGGCATTCATCTAAAACATGAGTCTCATTGGTACATTTGTGATGACCCCTACCTCTTGCACACATGTATTGATCAAGTCCTTAGGCATTGTGTTCCTGATAGTGACTTTCTATCTATCCTTATATTCTGTCACACTCTTGCTTGTGGGGTCCACTTTGGCCCCCAACAGACTGCTCACATGTTACTTGATTCTAGTCCCTTTTGGACAACAATTTTATGGGATGACCATGACTTTTTCAAATCTTTTCCACTTTATCAAATAATGGGGAATCACTCTAAAAAACGGAAATTCAACAACAGTCTTTTCTCTTTTATGTAATTATTTATGATTATAGAATTGACTTTATGGGTCCATTTCCCAATTCCTTTGGCAACATGTACATTCTTCTAAGGGTTGATTATGTGTCAAAATGGATAGAGGCTCAAGCCACAAGGAATTTTGATTCCAAAATAGTTGTGGAATTTTTGAGAACACAGATATTTAGTACCTTTGGAATACCTAATATCATCATTAGTGGCCAGGGTTCTCATTTCTGCAAACCAAACTATGCAATCACTCTTGTGTCGGTATGGGGTTGGTAATATAGTGTCTACTGTATATCACCCATAGACCAATGGTCAAGCCGCGGTGTCAAATAGGGAGGTAAAATATATTATTGAAAAAACAGTTCAACCTAATAGAAAAGATTGGAGTCTTTGACTTGATGATTCATTATGGTCATACCATAGTGCTTTCAAAACACACATTGGAATGTCACCTTATCATCTTTTGTTTGGAAAGAGTTGCCATTAAACTTTTGAGATTGAGCACTGGGCCTACTGGGTCATCAAAAAATTCAATTCTAATCCTTCTTGTGCAGGTTATCAAAGGAAGTTTTAGATTTAGGAGTAGGAAGAAATTAGAAGAGGTGCATATGAAAACTCCAGGATTTATAAGGAGAGTCCCAAGGCTACCCCTGAACTTATTATACTTCATATTCAGTTCCACATTTGGAAATAAGTCCACCCTTATAATTCCTTTCTTATGTTGCATCCAGGTAAATTTCATTCCTGCTGGTTTGGACAATACATTGTTATTAATGTATGTCCATTGGCTTTTATTCAGGTTCAAAATAATGAAACCCAGAAAACCATCACTTTTAATGTTCAGTGGCTGAAGCACTTATATGAATCCCTTCAAATGTTCCAGATGGAGGACCCCATGTTTAAGAAGAAACATACTAGTGAAACACATCAGGTTTTATCCTACCTTCTCACATCATTAATTATTACAGTGAGTAAACGACACATTCTAGGTGTGGGGGATGGGTACATTCCTAGGATAGTTAAGAATTTTCATCTTTTTATTTGTTTCTTCTCTTTTTCTCTATCTTTATGGTATTTTCACTTTTCCCCATCTTTCCAAGATCATTAGGATTTCCATTTTCTTTCTCTTTTCTTCTCTTTTTTACCTTCTTTATTGTATTTTCATTTTTCCCCATAAAATTTTTCAAACTTCCATGATTCGGTGTGCATAATATGTGGAAAGTAAAAATACCATAACGAAGGTGAAAATGAATATTTGTTTGAATTATACATTAAGGAGTGATTTTTAGTGAATTGGTTTTCTTTCAATGATATAAATGGTTGTATCACTGTGAAACATTTGAGATGATTGATGCCCCTTGTGTGAGTAGTATTTGGGAAAATTGTGTCACTAATATCTCAACACATTTTTTAACCAGACCACAATGTGGGAATATTTATTACATAATATAAGGTAAATATATGTTAGGTTAATATTTTTCATCTTTAAATGATATTTCCATATGTTTGTTCCTTATCCGATAAGCTTCATTTTTGTACCAAATTAACCTATGTGTGTGTACCAAATGTCTGAGTGTTGTACGCCCTAAAGAAATTGGGATGTGTCTTGGGAAGGTCAAAAACCACTCCTCCTCAACATTTGAACTTGTTATAACTGTTTCAATTTCTGTCATGAGGAGATCAAACAACGGTAGAGATATGAGTGTGAGATTTTTTCCAAATGAAACTTCTAAAAAAACAAAAAAAAAATGAGGGGAGTGATGAAATATACAACATATGGGGATATCTAGGTCAAGAGATTATGGTTTTACTTCTAGGAATGCATAAGTTAATGGGTCATGAAATATGATTTCAAAGGATATAGGATAGGTTCGGTGAAAAAATCATTCAAAGCTGAATAGTGTTAAAATAACCTATATTTAATGGTTAGAAACTAGGAAGAAAAGCATGGAATGGTGTTTACACACACACATCAAGAATTAGTGTAATGGTTGAAATTTAAATTCCTTTATCATATTAGTGCAATGAATCACTTCTAATTTCATTGTGATATGATTTATCAAACATATTTTTCAATTTTCACTAGGAAGAACTTCGTGGTGTGGTTCGTGTATTGATCACATTACTTTAATGAATTAAAATTTCCTCAAATCTCAAGTCATCATGATTTTGGGAATATATATATATGAATCATTTTATTTGGATATGACTTGTCCTGGGAGTGAAAATGTTAAGGTTTGGGGGTGTGATCGCACCGCGATTCACTGTTTCATTTTCACCCTTACATCACTACGCTAAACTAGTTTTATATAGAAAATTATAAAAATAACAACAAATTTAATTTCAAGTTTGAATTATTTTTTTCTTGATTATCACTATTTAGAATGTCAATGTTACATTTTTTGTTGATTACATTACATGAGGAGGGGATTTCGAGGCCCCAGAGATGATCCAAAAGAAAAATGGGAAAAACTACATGGGTCCCATGAACACCTATCCACTTTTGGGTAGAGTATGAAAGCTCTATGCACCCAAATGGGCTTAAATTTTTTGGTATGGTAAATAATTCAATAGTAGAAAACTCTTATGAAGACAACCACACCCCATTTATCCATTAACAGTCACAACCAAAGTGATTTGTCCAGGCCACTGAATCTGTCCAGAGTCAAAAGTTGTGTGTTGTGATATGTCCATATCTAGAGTTTTATGAGTCCAAAGGGAGCTACACTTTCGGTGGAGATATACAAGATTTGGGGAAAAAATATTATACTTATTTAAAAAGTGATTAAATACAGTCTAGAGGCCAAAAAAAATGTGATAGTTTGTTTTACACAATCTGTGTACCCAAAACTACTTCCCATTTTTGCTATAAAAGAGCACTGTGGGTACTTCATTTGGGGAGTTCGAACCAGCAGCCAAGTACTGAATTTTTTATGTCTTATAGAAATATCTTAATCATCCTAGAAGTTCTGGAGGCCACTCTCCTCATAGGGGGATTAGGGATGAAGAAGGAGTTCCACCTGAGCCTCTTCCTCCTCTCGATGGAAAGCTAAACAGTGGATGATCATTTCTAGGGAGCTACATAGACAAGGGAAGAAGTTCCAGTACATGTTCTACTACTATATTTGTATAATTTTTTTTCAGCATATTTCAATTATTTTGTATCTTGACATGTATCTCCCTTTATTACATTTCATTTGACATAATTTTTTAGGATGATTTGTATTTCGACACTGATTGAGTAGGGATTTCAAGTTGGAATCTTGGGTTGTTCTAATTGGACAACACAGAAATTTTATTTATGTCACGCATAGATAAGATTTAATTATTTTTTTTACCTTTTACACTATTTTTGATAACCAAATCTTAGCAACCCGATTGTTGTGTCAAGGGGTGGTTCTTTATGAATCATTTGAAGAGGCAAGAGGGGAGTCAAAGTCTTGACAACCTTCAACCAAAGAAATAAACAAAACCATGTTAAATTTTCAAAACAATGAACTATCCAAGATATGTATTGAACTTTAAATGGTATTCTTCTCTCATAATTATAAATACACCACCTTTATTTGTCAACTATTAAACTCTTAAATTATTCCTTTTTATTTTTAAAACAGTTCTCAAAACCACCCAACTCATTTGGAAATTCTTATTAAAAATACACACTCAATACCTATCAAACATCCTTTAGAGATGACCAATGGTCTTCCGTATATTATAAATAAATCTTAAAATCACAATAAATTTGATGTTTCATGACAGCACGGTCAAATTTTTGTGGTGGTGTCGGGGAGTGCCTTTTTTTAGTGCGTGTTTTTTACAAGAGTTTTGTAAATTTTGTGAATATTAATCTATTTTATATTATACGTCTACCTATATTTTTATATTTTGATCTATTTGTTGTGTAGTTTCAGTTCATTACATGTTCTAATCTAGGATATTTACCTCCTTTCGAACCTGAACTGGAGAGGATCTTACATCAGTGACCCCGAGATGCACAAGAGAACCCATCAGAGCAGGACACACAGAACATCGACACTCTTCTTGAACCTTCTTCTTCTTCTTCTAAAACCAATATAAAAACTGAAATAAACATGAATAATATGGAAGAAAAAAATAAATCACTAAAATAACTAACATCACTTAATGTTGATATCCAACCTACATATATTCAATTACTAGGCGAGGCACCGAATTTTGAACTAGAATCTGGTTTAATTCATCTATTACCAAGATTCCATGGACTTCCTGGAGAGGATCCACAAATGAATTTAAAAGAATTTCATTCTGTGTTTTCTACATTAAAACCTACAAATGTGGATGAGAAAAATGTAAAGATTAGAGAATTAACCTTTTCTTTAGAAGATACAGCAAAATATTGGTTATATTTTGTTAATTCCCCAATAAGACGTAGGGCAGACATGAAATGCCTTTTTAAAGATAACTTTTTCCCAGTCTCTCAAACTACAACAATAAGGAAAGAAATATGTGGGATAAGAAAATCTTAAGGGGAAATATTACATGAATATTGGGAATGATTTAAAAGGTTATGTTCAAGTTTCCCACACCACCAAATAAGTAATCAACTTTTAATTCAATATTTTTATGAATTATGAATCTCTATTGATCGAAATATGATCGATGTTGCTATAGGTGGTGCACTAGTTGTTAAGACCCCAATTTTTGTAAGAAAACTGATTGAAAACATGGTGCAAAACACACCACAATTTGATTAAAGGTCTAATATACCGATTCGAGGTGTCCATGAGGTGAAAAGTACTGAATTTGATAAAAAGGTGGAAACAAAGTTCGTAGAAGTTTGTACCCTTTTTCGACAACATTCTCTTTCCCAAGGGAAATCCAATTCTCCTCCACCCAACAATTGTGGTATATGTTCTTCTAACACCCACTACTCTGACCAATGTCCTCAATTGAGGGAAACATTTGAGAGTTGTGACGCAATATTTCCAGGTTGCCCCTATAACCATCCCTTTAGTAAAGAACCATTCTATACATCAATCCTTGGGTGGATGGATAACGAATCCTATATGCAAGGGGGTATTCAAATCACCCTCAACAAAAATTGAACCAACCAGGGTAGAGTAGTCATCCACCACCACCACCCAAAAATCCTCAACCATCCTAGAGGCCTTTCCAACAAACTCCTCCAAAACCCAAACCTAGCATAGAATATATGATTAAAATAATGGATTCCAATAATATCCAATTCCAAAAAACCACTCAGGAATATATACAACACCTCAAAACCCAATTAGGCAAACTATCTAACACAATGGGTGAAATTCAAAGTCATGGATCAGGTAAACTTCCCACTCAATCAGTAGTTAACCATAGGGATAATGTAAATTTTCTTGTCGTAACCCTTAGGTGTGGAAAATAACTAGAAAGTAAAATGAATCCTCCATTTGAGTCATCCAATCCTAGGAAAACCTCCATCCCAACCATTAAAATTGTTCCAATTGTTGATGAAACTTGTCCTGAGAGATGCCCCTCGAAAGGAAAGAGTGTATACATTGATGAGTCACCTAGACCTACCATTCCTCTTCCATTTCTAAAAAGGGCCACCCATCCAATAAAGAAAGGAAACTGAACATGATATGGAAATATTGGAAATTCTCAAGAATGAGTAGTTTAACATCCCTTTTATTGATGCAGTTACGAAAATTCCATAGTATGCCAATTTTCTAAAGGATATGTATACACACCAAAGGAGACTTTGAGTAGATGATAAAGTGATCTTTGGTAGGAATGTTTTCTCATTGATAGAGCCATCACTTCCTACCAAGTGCAATGATCCTGGAACATTCTCAAGTTTGTGCACCATAGGGGGGGGGTATTCGTTTTCTAATGCTATGCTTGATTTAGGTTCTTCTATAAATGTGATGACTCACACTATTTACTCTACATTTAACTTTGGGTAATAGAATACCATTTTAATTTTTATTAAACATTCTAACCTAAGTACCACGCACCTCTCTGTTGTGTTAGAGGATGTTCTTGTGAGGGTTCAAATTTTAATTTTTCCTAAAGACTTTTATGTGCTTAAAATGAAGGATGAAATGTTGAATGGACATGCCCCGATTATATTAGGGAGTCCCTTCCTAAAAACCACCAAAACCATAATTAATGTCTACATTAAAACATTTTATATAGAGTTTGGTGGTGACATTGTCCAATTCAGTATCCTTGATTCCATGAAGCACCCCTCAGAAGATCATTCATCTTTCTCTGTTAATTCTATAGATTCACTCCCTTCCTGTTAAAAAACATTTTTTCATTCCCGTGAACCCCTTTCTAATTTTACTTCATCAATATAAATTATAGTAAATTATTCATGTATAGGTTGTTTTAGTGGTCTAGAAAAGTGTCATGCATGTTCATTGATTGATCATTTCTTGAACACTAATGATCACATGTCCATAAATGATACTGCTAAGCTTGTAAAAGATCATTCCTCATTCGAGCATGATACCATTGACCAGTTAGTTGAGCTCAGTAACCTCTCACATTCACACACACTCCCATTAATCCAAAATACACATGAATTGGAACTGAAACAACTCCCTGAATATTTAAAATATTTATATCTTGATGATGGAAACAAGTTTCACATCCTCATTGCTAGTCCACTCCCTCCTGAGCATGAATTGCGACTCCTTGATCTTTTGGGTGAGTATAAATGAGAATTGGGATGTACACTTGCTAACATTCCTGCTATTAGCCCATCAATTTGTACAGATCAAATTTTATTAAAATATGAGGCTAAACCAATGAGGCAGCCACAACGTCAACTGAACCCAAACCTCATAGAAGTTGTGAAAAATGAGGTAACAAAATTATTGGTTGCTGGAATCATTTAACCCATCTCTATTATCCAATGGGACTATCTTGTTCATGCAGTTCCTAAAAATACTGGTATTATAGTAATAAAAATGAAAATAATGAATTAGTTCCATCTCATTTGTAGAATAGATGGTGAGTTTCTATAGACTATCTCCAACAAAACCAACAAAATAGGAAAGACTATTTCCCTTTTCAATTAATTGACCAAATGCTAGAGAGGCTAGCACGTGAGTCCCACTAGTATTTACTTTATGGGTATTCAAGATACTTTCAGATCTATATTTCCCCTGAGAACCAAAAAAGTCTTCCTTCAATTGTCCCTTTAGCACATTTTCATATAGGTGGATGTCATTTGGTATATGCAATGCTCCAGGTACTTTCCAGTGATGCATTGTTAGTATTTCTTCAGATTACATGGAGAATTTTAGGGAAGATTTCATAAATGATTTCACTGTTTATGGATCCTCTTTTTATGTATGTTTAAGTAGTCTTGGTTTAGTCCAACATCGTTGTATTGAAAAGAATCATGTATTAAATTTTCATAAATTCCACTTAATGGTGTGACAAGGTATAGTTTTGTGCCATGTCATTTCTAGGGATGGTATCCAAGTAGATAAATCAAAAGTGGATGTCATTTCTTCCCTACCATTCCCCAAAAAAAGTACAGGATGAGTGGTCTGTTCTAGGTCATGATGGATTTTATCATCATTTCATTGGTGACATAAGTAAGATTTCACTCCCCCTCCCAGTTACAGAAAAAAAGGAATTTGTTTTTGATAGTGAATGTGAGGAATATTTTTCTAAGTTAAAATGGAGTCTCATGTCACCCCTGATAATCCAAATACCTCAGTAGGATTTACCATTTGAGATCATGTGTGATGCCTCTAACTGTGCAGTTGGGGCAGTCTTGTCACAAAGGGTTGACCAAGAACAACATTTCATAGCCTATGACTCATGTACATTGGAACCTTCCCAAGAAATCTACACCACAACTAAGAAAATAATTTCTTTCCATTGTGTTTTCCTAGGATAAATTCAGGTTGTATGTTTTAGGGACCAAAGTCATTGTGTTCTCAGACCATGCATCCCTTCGGTATCTCATTAAGAAAAAAATCCAAACCATATCACATTCACTTGATGCTCCTCCTTCAGGAATATTATATAGATATTAGCGATAAAAATGAACAGAGAATGTGGTAGTAGACCATATTAGTAGGATCCCCTCATCCTCAGAAATTGACTCATCCCCATGTATTCTCATTAATGACATGTTTCATGATGAGAAATTTTACCGAGTGAAAGATGTTATTTCGTCGTATGATAAAATTTTAAATTATTTCGTAGAATATTGCATGAATATTGAGTCTCGTTGGTACATTTGTGATGAACCCTACCTCTGGAGCACATGTAGTGATCAATTCCTAAGGCATTGTTTTCCTGATAGCGAGTTTCAGTATGTCCTTAGATTCTATCACACTCTTTCTTGTGGGAGCCACTTTGGTCCCCAGCAGACTGCTTGCAAGGTCCTTGATTCTGGTATCTTTTGACCGACACTTTTTCAGGATGCTCATGATTTTTTCAAATCATATCCCTGTTGTCAATGAATCGGGAATGTCTCTAAAATAAATTAAATGCCACAACATCCGATGCTCTTTCATGAATGTTTTTATGTTTGGGGAATAAAAATTATGGGTCCATTTCCCAATTACTTTTGCTAATTATACATTCTTCTAGGGTTTAAATATGTGTCCAAATGGGTAGGGGCTCGAGCCACAAGGATAGATGATTCCAAAATAGTTGTGTAATTTTTGAGAACTTAAATATTTTGTAGGTTTCGATTACCTAGGTTCATCATTAGTGACTAGGGTTCTCATTTCTACAACCGAACTATGAAATCACTCCTCCTTCGGTATGGGGTTGGTCATAGAGTGTCTACTTCATATCACCCACAGACCAATGGTCAATTTGAGTTGTCAAATAAAGAGGTAAAATAGATACCTAAAAAATGATTCAACCCAACAGAAAAGAATGGTGTTTTTGACATGATGAATCATTATGAGCCTACCATACTTCTTTCAAAACTCCCATTGGAATGTCACCCAATCATTTTATGTTTGGAAAAGTTTGTTGATATTGAGAACTAGGCCTACTATTCCATAAAACAATGAAATTATAATCTTTCTGGTGCAGGTTCTCAAAAGAAGTTTCAGATTCAGGAGTAGGAATAATTGATAAAATATGCATATTAAAACTCCATGATTTATAAGGAGCGAACCAAGGCTACCCAAGACCATCTTATACTTTATCATCAATTCTATATTTAGTAGGAGTTCCACCTTTATAGTGCAAGAATTAAGTTGCATCCAGGTAAATTTCATTCCCACTGGTTTCGCCCATACACTATTATTAATGTATCTCCATTTGGTGTTCTTCAGGTTCAAAATGAAGAAACAAAGAAAAACTCCACTGTCTATGGGTAGCTGCTGAAGCACTTCCATAAAGCCCTTCCAAACTTCTAGATGGAGGAACTCCATGTTCAATAAGCAACATACCATTGAAACACACGAGGTTTTATCTTTCCTTCTCACATTTTCAATTATTATAGTGAGGACACTACACATTCTAGGTGTGGGGGATGGGTACATTCCTGGTTTAGTTAGTAATTTTCATTGATTTTTCAATTTATCCCCTTTTTTCCTTATTTTTGGTATTTTAACTTTTCCCAATCTTTCTGGGATTATTAGGATTTCAATTGTCTTTCTATTTTCTTCCCTTTTTTCCTTATTTATGGTATTTTCATTCTTCCCCATCAAATATTTCAATGTCCCATAAATCAATGACCATAAAGGGGGGAGTGTAAAAATACCATAACTATTGTGAAAAGGAATATTAGTATGAATTATACATCAGGGAGTGATTTTTTGTGAATTGGGTTTCTCTCAATGATATAAATAGTTGTATCACGGTGAAAAATTTGGGATGATTGATGCCCCTTGTGTGAGTAGTTTTTGGAAAAACTGTGTCACTAATATCTCCACACATATTTGCACCAATCCACAAAGTGTGAATATTTATTACTAAATATAAGGTAAATATATGTTTGGTTAATATTTTCTAACATTAAATGATATTTCCATAAATTTGTTCCTTATTCGAAATGATTCATTACTGTACCAGATTGACCTATGTGTGTGTACCTAATGTCCGAATATTGAACACCCTAATAAAATTGGGTTGGGTCTTAGGAAGGTCAAAAAACACTCCCCCTCAACCTTCGATCTTGTTATAACTATTGCAATTAGCGTCGTGAGGAGATCAAACAAGGGTTGAGAGATGAGTGTGAGATTTGTTCCAAATGAAACTTCTAAAAAACAAAAAAAAATGAGGGGAGTGACGAAATATGCAACATAATTGGATATATTATTTGGAACATATGGTTTGACTTCTGGGAATGCTTAAGTGAGTAGGTCTTGAAATATGATTGCAAAGGATGTAAGACAGTTTTGATGAAAAAACCATTAAAAGATTAATACTATTAAAATATTCTATATTTATTTTTTAGAAAGTGGAAATAATAGCATAGAATGGTTTTCACACACACGCATGGAGAATTAGTTGAATTATTGAATTTTTAATTCATTTCTCATTTTGGTTCCATGAATATCTTAAAATTTCATAGTGATATGATTTTTGAGACATGTTTTTCCTTTTTCACTAGGAAGAACTCCTTGGTGTGTTTCGTGCATTAATCAAATAACATTAATGAATTAAAAATTAATCAAATGTTAAATAATCCTGATTTTGGGAATAAATATATGAATCATTTTATTTTGAGATGTGACTTTTCCTAGGAGTGAAATGTTTGGGTGTGGGGGTGTGATTGCACTGCGATTCACTATTTCATTTTCACCCTAACACCACTATGCTAAACTTGTTTTATATTGGAAATTATAAAAATAAAAACAAAATTCATACCTTGTTTGAATCATTTATTTTGTGTTTGTCAGTGTTGAAAATGTCAGTGTTACTTGTTTTGATGATTCCATTACAGGAGGAGGTGATTTAAAGGCCCCACAGATGATCCAGAAGGAAAATGGGCCAAAACTGCATGGGTCCCATGAATACATGTCCACTTTTGGGTAGAGTATGAAAACTCTGTGCATCCAAATGGGCTAAGATTATGTGTTCTGGTCCAGAATTCAACTATCACCAAATCTTATGAAGACAACCAAGTCTCATTCGACCATTAAGAGGCCCAACTGAAGTGATCTGTCCAGGAAACCAAATCTTCACTGATTCAAAAGTTTTGTGTTGTGTTCTTTCCATATCTAGAGTTTAACGTGTCAAAAGGGAGACAAATATTTGGTGGAGATATCCATGATGTGTGGAAACAACTTTAAAGATTAGTAAAAAGCTATTGAAGACTGCCTAGGGGCTGAAAACAATGTGATAATTGGTTCTACACAATCTGTGTTCCCAAAACCACTTCCCACCATAGCTATAAAAGAGACCCATGGGTACCACATTTGGGGAGTTCGAACCAGGATCCATGATCTGCCATTTTGGAGTCCTTGTGTAGTCTCTTCATCATCCTATAAAGTCTAGAGGCCCCTATCCTCATAGGGGGTTCAATGATGAAGAGGGAGTTCTACCCAAGCCTCCTCCTCCTCATGATGGTGAGCTAAACAGTAGATGATCATTTTGAGGGAGGTACACAAACCAGGGATGGAGTTCCAACACATGTTCTTCTACTAGTTTTGTATAATTTTTGGTCTGAATATTTCACTAGTTTTCTATCTTGACATGCTTCTCCCTTGATTACATTTCATTTGATATGATTGTGTGGGACACTTTTTATTTCAACAGCGATTGGGCTGAGATTTCAAGTGGGAATCTTAGTTTGTTCAGATTGGACAATAAAATAACTCTATTTATCTCACACATACATAAGAATTAATTACTATTTGTTATACCTTTTATTCTATGTTTGAGAACCAAATCTTGTAAACATGACTGTTGTGTCATGGGGTGGTTCTTTAAGCATCATTTGAAGAGGAAAAATAGGAGTCAAGATCTTGAGATCCATCAACAAAAGAATTTAACAAAACCATGTTAAATTTTCAGAAAAATGAACTATACATGATGTATATTGAACATGAAATGATCTTTCTCTCATAATTATAAATACACCACCTTTATTTGTCAACTATTAAACTCTTAAATTAAGCCAGTTTATTTTAAAAACAGTTTTCAAAACCACCCTCGTCTTTTAGTAATTATTATTAAAAATACTTACTGAAAACCTATCAACTCTCCTTGAGAGAAAACCTATGGTCTCTCCAAGACTATAGATCAATCTTAAAATCATAATAAATTTGACGTGTCATGACAATGCGGTAAAATTTTGGCGTGGTTCCTGGGGAGCGCTTTGTTTCTTACTGGGTATTTTTTTACAAGAGTTTTATAAATTTAGTGAATATTTATATATTTTATATTAAACCTCCACCTATCTTTTTGTATTATGATCTATTTTACATGTTGTTTTGTTTCATGGCACATTCTAATCCGGGATATTTACCTCCCTTTGAACTTAAACTGGAGAGGATCTTACGTCAGTGACCCTAAGCTGCACAAGAGAACCCATTAGAGGAGGACACCCAAAACATTGACACTTTCTTGATCCTTATTCTTCTGGAACCAATATAAAAACTGAAATAAACTTTCATTATATGGCTGAAAACAATGAAACACTAAATGAACTAACATTGCCTGATGTTGATATCCAACCCACCTATATTCAATTAAAAGGCAAGGCACCCAATTTTGAATTAAAATCTGGTTTAATTCATATATTACCAAGATTCTATAGACATCCAAGAGAGGATCCACACATGAATTTAAAAGAATTTTGATATTTTGTGTTATACATTAAAACCTATAAATGTGGATGAAGGACAAGTAAATCTTAGAGCATTCCCCTTTTAATTAGAAGATACAGCAAAAGACTGGTTATATTATCTAAATTCACCAATAATAGGTTGGGCGGACATGAAATTCCTTTTTATTGAAAAATATTTCCCGGCCTCTCAAACTACAAAAATAAGGAAAAAATATGTGGGATAAGGCAATCTCAAGGGGAAACATTACATGAATATTTTGAATGCTTTAAAAGGTTATGTTCGAGTTGCCCACACCACCAAATATGTGATCAACTTTTAATTCAATATTTTTATGAAGGATTAATCCTTATTGAATGAAATATGATCAATGCCATTATAGGTGGTTGAGTAGTTGATAAGACCCAAATTGTTTCTAGATCCTTGATTGAGAACATGGCACAAACTACACAAAAATTTGGTTCAAGGCCCAATGTACCAATTCATGTTGTCCAGGAGGAAAAAAGTACTGAATTCAAGAAGAAGGTGGACACAAATTTCGAAGACGTAAGTGCCCTTAATCGACAACATTCTCTTTCCAAAGGGAAATCCAAATCTCCTCCTCCCATCCATTATGGTATATGTTATTTTTACACCCACTACTCTGACCAATGTCCTCAATTCGGGGAAACATATGAGAGTTGTGAGGAAATATTTCTAGGATGCCCCTCTAACCAAACCTTTAGGCATGAACCTTTCTATCCACTAAACCATTGGTGGAAGTAGAACTAATACTATTGGAAAGGGGAATATTCAAACCACCCTCATAAACAATAAAACCAACCGGGGAAGAGTAGTCATCCACCACCAACACACAGAAATACTACACCACCTTAGAGGCCTTTCCAACAAACCCCTCCAAAACCTGATCCTAGACTAGAAGTTATGATGAATCAAATGGCTACTAACAATATTGAATTCCAACAAGCCACTCAGGAAGCTATAAAAGACCTCAAAACCCAATTAGGCCAACTACCTAACTTAGTGGGTGAAATTCAAAGTCACAGATCATGTAAACATCCCTCTCAACTAGTAGTTAACCCTAGGGATAAAGTAAATGTTACTACCATCACCCCTAGGAGTGGAAAACAACTAGAATGTAAATTTAATCCTCTGTTAGAATAATCCCATCTTGAGGAATCCTCCACCCTAACCAGTAAAAATGTTCCAAATGTTGATAAAATTTATCCTGAGAGAATCCCTTCCTAAAAAAAGTGTGTGTACATTGATAAGTCACCCATCCTAACCATTCCGTTTTCATTTCCTCAAAGGGCCACCCAACCAAGAAAAAAAAGAAACTGAACAAGATAAGGAAATATTGGAAATTATCAATAAAGTGCAGGTTAATATCCCTTTGATTGATGTTGTGAAGCAGATTCCACAGTACGACAAGTTTCTAAAGGATATGTGTACACACCGAAGGAGACTTCAAGATGATGAGAAAGTGAGCTTGCAGAGGAATGTTTCATCAATGATAGAGTCATCACTTCCTAACAAGTGCAATGTTCCTGGAAAAATCTCAATTCTATGAATCATAGGGGAGTATTATTTTTCTAATTTTATAATTGATTTAGGTGATTCTATAAATGTGATGACTAACTCAATTTACTATACATTGCATGTCAGGGAATGGAATCCCACTATAATTGTTGTTCAACTAGCTAACCGGAGTACCATACACCCCTCTAGTGTGTTAGAGAATGTTCTTGTGAGGGTCAAAAATTTAATTTTTCCTGCAGAATTTTATGTGCTTAAAATGGAGGGTGATAGATGAATGGACATGCACCGATTATATTGGGGAGACCCTACCTGAAAACCTCCAAACCCATAATTAAAGTCCACCATGGTACATTTTCTATGTATTTTGGTGGTGACATTTCCCACTTCAATATCCTTGATGCCTTGAAGCACCCCTTGGAAGAACATTACTCTCTCTCTATATTAATTCTATAGATGTAATCCCTTCCCTTAAAAAAACATTTTTTTCATTCCCATGATCCCCTTTTTGAGGTTTCTTCATTGATAAAAATGATAGGAAATGATTCATGCATTGATTGATGTATTAGTCTTGAAAAGTTTCATGCATTTTCATTGATTGATGATTTCTTGAACATTAAGAATCAAATGACCATAGATGATACTTCTAAGATTGTAAAAGCTCATTCCTCATTTGAGGATGATAACATTGAGTAGTTAGTTGAGATCAGTGACCTCTCACATTCACACACACTCCCATAAATCTAAAATCCACATGAACTGGAACTGATACAACTCCCTCATGATTTAAAATATGTACATCTTGAGGTTGGAAAAAAGATTCCCATTTTCATTTCTATTTCACTCCCTCCTGAGCATGAATTAAGTCCGCTTGAACTTTTTTGGGAGTACAAATGAGCTTTGGGATTTACACCTTCAGAAATTACTGGTATTATCCCATCAATTTGTATAGATCATATTTTATTAAAATATGAGGCTAAACCAGTGAGGCAGCCACAAAGTTAATTGAACCCAAACATCCTAGATGTTTTAAAAAAATGAGGTAACAAAATTATTGGCTACTGGAATAATTTACCTCATCTCTAACAGCCATTGGGATAGTCTCGTTCAGGTACTTCCTAAAAAGACTAGCCTTACTGTAATCAAAAATGAAAAAAAAGGAATTGGTTCCAACTCATGTTTAGAATAGATGGTGTGTCTTTATAAACTATTTTCGAATAAACCAAAATAGTAGGAAGGACCATTTCTCTTTTCCATTCATTTCCAAAATGATAGAGACTCTAGTGAGTAAGTCTCACTACTTTTTCCTTTATAGGTATTCTAGATACTTTTATATCCATATTCCCCTAGAGGACCAGGAAAAGACTACCTTCACTTGTCCCTTTGGCACATTTTCATATAGGAGAATGCCATTTGGCTTGTGCAATGCTACAGGTACATTCTAGCGATGTATGGTTAGTATTTTTTCAGATTACCTATTGAATTTCAGGGATTTTTTCATGGATTATTTCACTATTATTGGATCCTCTTTTGATGAATGTTTAATTATTATTGGTTTAGTCAAAGGTCACTGTATTGAAAAGAATCTTGTATTACATTATGTGAAATTCTATTTCAAGTTGTGACAAGGTATAGTTTTGTGGCATGTCATTTCTGGGGATGGTATCCAAGTAGGTAAATCAATATTGGATGTCATTTCTTCCCTACCATTCCCCATAAATGTATTGGATGCATGGTCTTTCCTAGGTATGGATAGATTTTATCATTGTTTCATTCATGACATTAGTATGATTGCACTCCCCCCTCCGGTTTACTCCAAAAAGAAAAGGAATTTGTTTTTGATAATTAATTTGAGGAAGCTTTTTATATGTTTAAATGGAGTCTCATGTTACCCCCGGTAATCCAACAACCTTGGTGGGATTTACCATTTGAGATCATGTGTGATGCCTCTGTAAGAACCTGGTTCTTATTTGTTGAGGTATGGGTTTCTTATTTTCCATTTTCCTTAAGTGTTTTTGTAAAATGAGGAAAATGGGAGAAAATTTCAAATGTTTTGGGTACACTCTGTGTACTTTTCCACATGCGGTGTACTTTGGTCGGGTGGGATGAGTACACAGGGTGTGTAGTCTTGTCAGCAATTAAGGGTGTAAAAACTGACTACACATCGTGTACTAGGTATATACACGCCATGTAATCAGTCGGCAGGTTAACAGTAAGGCAGCGGAGGCAGCTTCCAGCAGAGTGACAGTACAAGCCATGTATTTAGGAATACACGCCATGTACTCATGTTGACAGATGAATAGTTCCATAGTGGAAGGAATCCGCCAAGGGAATAGTTTAAAAAAATGAAAAGTAAAAGTCATATACTTGAGTGTACATGCCGTGTAGTCATGAAATTCTGCTTAAAATGGGCATTAGCCTTCTCATTCGGAAGAGGAGGCTTTGAGTTCATTTTGGAGCTTGGCAGGATGGCCAAACCTTGGAGGATCACCCAAACGCGTACCAGGAATCCAATTCCGACTCTGTTGAACATGTTGGGATTGTACGAGTAATCCCTCCCCTCTCCTTGCACTGTTCTTATCAATTATTCCTCTAAGGGATGTTATTTACGTTTGAATGGGAATTCTTTTATCCTAGATCTACATTGTTCTTGGACGATTCGGGAGGTTTCATTCATGTATACCGATCAGAGATGATCAAGGTAGGTGTTCTGATGATTATTTTCAACTGTTGTGTTGAAATTGTGTACTGTTGTGCTATGCACCCAGGGTTGGGGAGTCGTATGGATGAGTATTTTCTAAAAATATATCTAAATTTGTATAGATACCCTAATGATAAGTTTAAACTACTGTTTGGGATCACTGCATGGATCCAGGACCACCCTGGGGTGCCTTCCTCTGTTTAGCCTTTTGGTCTGGATACATGAGGGTATGCCCTGATTATATTGTGCATTTAATTTTCTTGAGAGAAAGTTTATATAAATTTATTTTTTATAGTTTGGGCTCAGCCCGATTCCATCAGCCTGAGGGCAGTGTTCTATTAGCCTAAGGGTAGTATTGCTTAGCCTGAGGGCAGTGGTTGGTTGGCCTTAGGGTAACCTTCATTTATGTCTGTGGGAAGTAGTCTCTGTGCCTGGGGGAAATATCATGTATGCCTGAGGGAAATTATTGTTATGCTTGTGGGAAATCACCTGCATTTATTTTATTCTGTTACCAAAGTGTAATGATAGTATGTTTGAGGACACATCTATTTAGAAATTTCATTGTGGTGATTTTCTACATTATACCTGCCAAGCTAAAGAAAAATTGTGGAGGTGATAAGAAATAATTAAAATCAAAATGAAACTGGTAGGGATAGTTACTTTTGAGTACTTACTAGTTTACTACATTTACTTTTGCACACTGTTGTTGCACATTTTCACCGACAGTTGGGCACGGGCCTTTGGTGGGTGCGTACTGGGATTTATTTCTCACACCCTATTTGGGTCATGTATTTAGCCTAAATAGACTATATTGTCATAGGTGTCGACTGGGGAAAGGGTCCCTATATAGGTACATGATTTTAGTAGAGGAGTATGAGTGCATGGGACCGAACATAGGATTGTGATGTTGTTACGTTCTGTTTACACTACTTTTTATTGTTTGGTTGTACCTTGTACTTTAAGTTGTATTGTATTTTATTGCAGTCTATCCTATTCTGAGTGCTTTCATAGAATTAGTTATATGCTTCTTCTTTGTATATATATGAATACCAGTTCTCTATTTCTTCAGTTGTCCATTTTAGTTGTATATTATTTACTGCTTCTGTTGTTGTATTTTATTTATCATTAACGTTGTGCTAAACTTTGATAAATGAGGGCATTATTTTCCCACTATCAGACCTGGGAACTCACTTCTAGTTGGCATCCTCTGGATTTTGTGGAAATGCGTTTGAGGTCATGTGACCAACCGGGTTCAGGGCACCCGTTGTGTGGCTTTCAGATCCAAGACGTTACAAAGTGGTATCAAAGGGTGTTCTACTATTTGAAATACTATTTGGAGCCTTAGTTAGGGATATGGAGGGCATGGTAGTTGGTAATAAGATATTACTGAGAGTAGCTAACCTATTTACATCGAAAATCCAATCAACCTCGTTATTGCAATTATTACTAGGTTTTCAATTTTACAGATGATTTGATTTTACCCGTTGGGTGACGCACTTGTGATTGTGCTGTTATATTTCATACATGAGTTCTATTTAGTTTCAACCCGATGAGATGAGGGTGTTCCGCCTCATGCATCATTTAGGCACATGCTAGAAATAACATGTAATGCATTTTTTCCATTCCATGTAGGTGCATTAGAAATTACATGTTGTTGTGATAGTTTTTGTGCTATTAAAGCATGTTGTTGTGATAGTTTCTTTTCTAAATACCTTCTATTTGATAGGGTATTTTTTTGTGAGGTTGTTGATAGAATGAATTCCAAACTTTGGTTTTTGTGGAGTATGGTCCCACACGGACCAGAATTTGGTGGATCATTGAAGAGTATACATTGTTATAACATGTATAAGATTCCAAGCATTGATTCATATGTAGTATGGTCCCTCATGGATTAGAATTTGTCACTTAGACGTTTGTTCAATGTTTTTTATGAGTTCTGGAGTAGTTTTTGCGGCTTACTATCTGGAAAACCCAGTAGACACGTCGTGTAGTTCTATGGACACACGCTCTGTGTTCTTCTGTTTTGCAAGAAAGGAAAAAAAATTAAGTACATGCCGTGTAGTCCCTTTTCGGGTTATAGGCCGTGTGGGTAGTGACATAGAGTAGGGAATGGCTTGTGGAAATACATCGTGTACCGATTGTACACACCGTGTAGTGTCGACCCGGTATATGCTTGTCTAGATAACAACACGGATGAACGAACCTTAAGACATACATGTCGTGTTGACCTTGAACATGCCATGTAGTCTGACTCAGGTACTTGGTCGTGTCACTAACAACACGAGGCGGTGATACCCTACCTTGTACATGTCGTGTGCCTATGGGACACGCTGTGTAGTGTCATCCATGTAGTCGGCCTTGTAGCGAGAAACATGGGTCAGTTTGGGGATTCTTTTAACGCACCGTGTCTTTTTGGAAACACGTCGTTTAGTGCGACCTTGGTACCCAAGCTATGTGATGAACCACACGGGCCAGTAAAAGCCTGTCAATTACATATCGTGTGCCTCTAAGAAATTCCGTGTAGTTTTGTTTTAGAAGAGCCATGTGGATCATTCATATAGAAGGACATGGGCAGAGAAGGAGGATTCAAGTACATGTAGTGTATTCAAAAGACATTCCATGTGTTAGGGGTGTTACACGACCTGTTTTAGCTGGATTACATGCCCTTGTGGATGGCATGTGAGAACACACCATGTAGTATTTCTGCGCACCATTTAGTCGTGTTTTGGGAATCTTGGATGCTTTCATTATTCTATTCCCCTCTTGGTCTCCTCATTTAAGTTTTGGATAATCATGATCTAAGGTGTGAACTTGACCCGGTAGAGTAATACCACCGAGAACACCACAGGTTGTTTTCCAAGAAAGTGGCAACAATTATACTACTGAGATGGAAGGTAATGGGCTACCAGTGGATCCTCCAACAGTGACAGATGTGGTGTCATCCATTATACCAAACACAGGCGCGGATGCGTAGTTCTATAAAGGCTTCAGTGGTTCATGTAGACATTCCAAGGAGCACCGTAGGCCGCCACATCTATGGACGAGCTGAAACATATATTCTAGAAGCAGCACCCACCTATTTTTTCATGGTATGGAGGACCACAAGCTGTGGAGTCATGTCTGGATTCATTGCAGACTATTTTCAAGAATCTTAAGATACCTCTTGGGCAGAGGGTCAAGCTCGTTACATACCTGCTACGTGATTCTTCCAAGATGTGGTGGGATGTTACCACCCAGTCTAAGAATCCAGGATACATGGCGTGGGAATATTTTTAGGTAGCCTTCTATGACTGCATATTCTTAGAGACACTGAGGGAAGATCAAGCTCCAGAGTTCATGATTCTGCAGCAGGGTTCCATGTTAGTGATGGATTATTCTACTCTCTTCACCGAGCTTCAGAGTTTTGCACCCATTCTGTTGGGTGATGAGGCATTGGGGGATAGACACTTTGAGGATGGCCTTTAGAGTCACATCCGAGTGTTGCTGAACATTTTTAGGTTTCCTACCATGCATGTTATTGTGAACCAGGCATTTTTTATAGAGCGGAACCTACAAGAATCTAGTGGTGTGGTCCAGGGATGTTCAACACCAGTTTCGGGTACTATTTATACCAGAATGAGGAATAGGTAGATTGATTTATCGCATGGTGGTAGTAAGAGTTAGAAGAATACTTTAGGTGGCCAGGTATTTTTCTATCATTGTGGTAAAGAGGGGAACAAGAGACCTCAGTGTCCACGAGACCCAGTGGAGTGCTGAGCTTGCGGCAAGATGGTTCATCTATAGCATTTCTCCAGGGCGTTCCTACCAGTGGATAGTGAGAGGGGTTCTGTGCAGGCTCCACATGCGGGAGTAGGACCAGCAGCTTCTTACCAGTTGGGAAATTGGGGTACGTCAGGGCGTGCGGGCAGAGATGGTGGTTGTGGTCGTGGTACCAAGACAGCAGGATCTTAGAGACAGCAAGATGGGTCAGCTCTAGGTAGCCAGGCTGTGTCACAGGGCCATGACACTGGGCAGTCATATGTAGTGCAACAGACCCAACAGGGGCAGGATCCTTGACATTCCACTCTCATAAGTACTACTCTAGTAGCTTCTATTTTATCTTTAGTATTTTTTCCATACGGGAGCTAAACATAGTTTTATATCTGTGTCCATTGTGGAGATCCTTGGGCTCTGTGTTTCCTCTTTTTTGATGTTATGATGCTAAACACACTATTAGGAACTAGAACAGTTGGAAAGCGTCAGTGTAGGGAGTTCCCCCTTGAGTTTGTTGGGTGTCACATTCTATGGAACCTCTAGGATTTAGAGATGTCAACATATGATGTCATTCTCAGGATGGACTGGGTGGTACCCTTTCAAGCCTCTGTTTATTACTACCATCGCAGGGTGAGTTTCACATCACCAGAGGGAGGAATGTTTCTATAAAATGGCGATTGTGTTGTCCAAGAAAGCCGAGATGAACCCAAGCATCGTGGGAAAGGTGGTGTGCTAGCCCATGTTGCAAGCTTATATCTGGATGATCATGGGACTTGTAAGATGGATTTCACTCTAGTAGTTGATCGATTTAGGGATTCCATCCAGGATGAATTTTCATGTATTCCTCCAGAGCAAGAGGTAGATTTCACTATTGAGATTGTTCCAGGAGTGGCACTGGTGTCTATTTCTCCCTATAGGATGGCTACACCTTAGTTGCAGGAGCTCAAGAGGCAGTTAGAGGAGTTACAGGAAAAGGGTTTCATCCGACCCAATACTTATCCTTAGGGTTTTCCGATCCTTTTTGCAAAGAAGGTATATAGTACCCTCAAACTCTGTGTGGATTATCGGATGTTAAACCAGTTGACCATCAAGAACCGGTATCCCTTAAAAAGGATTGATGATCTTTTTGATCAAATTCATGGAAAACGAATGTTCTTGAAGTCTGACATGAGATCCAAATATCATCAGTTACGTGTTAGACCATCGAACATACCGCTTACAAATTTTTAGAGCAGATACAGTCTATACGAGTACTTGGTTATGCAGTTTGGACTCACGAATGGGCCAGTAGTTTTCATGTCTTTGATAAATCATGTGTTCCACCCTTATCTAGATTCTTTTATGGTAGTCTTTATGGAAGATATCTTGGTGTACTCTCACACTCAACAAGACCATTACTCCCATCTTGATATTGTTTTGAGTACACTATGAGATCATCAGTTATATGCTAATCTCTCAACGTGCCACTTTTGGATGGTCTGGATTCACTTCCTAGGTCATATTATCTCAGAGGAAAGATTGTTAGTAGACCTAGAGAATGTGAGAGCATTAGTTTCCTGGGATAAGCCTAAGAACGTGTTTGATATAAGGAGTTTATTAGGGATGGCTGGTTACTACAGGTGTTTTATACAAGAATTCACCCACTTATTTTCGTCGTTGAGGGGTTTTACTAAGAAGGGTGTGAAGTTTGTTTGGTCATAAGCTTGTGAGACAGACATTCAAATGCTGAATGGTATGTTGACATCAGCACCAATCCTGATACTTCTAGAGCAAGGGAAGATCTATACAGTTTACTGTAATGCATCAGGTATTGGGATAGGTGTAGTGTTGATGCAGGGAGATCGAGTTGTTGTGTACGGGTCTTGGCAATTGAGGCCTCATGAGAGGAATTACCTGAAGCATGACCTCGAGTTGGCTGTAGTTGTTCATGCATTGTGATTTTGGAGACATTAACTCTTGGGAGAGCATTTTTTGGTTTTAACCAACCACAAAAGAATCAAATACATCTTTAATCATCGTGATGTGAACCTGAGACAGTGAAGGTGGATCTAATACCTTCAGTCCTTTGACTTTGAGCATGCCTGTACACCTGGTAAGGGTAATGTAGTAGCTGATGCAATGAGTAGGAAGACTTAGACACAAGCAGTGCAGGAGGCTAGTGGTGAGTGGAAACTTATGGCTTTGTTCTCTGAAATGAATTTGGAGGTCCACGATTGTCAGGGGAAAAACTATCTTTCATCCTTAGCTGTGAATTCTACCCTCCTGGATAGAGTGAGGATGAGACAACTATCGGATTCAGAAGGCCTAGTTCTACAGGAGTCAGTGGAAAGTGAGAACCCTCCACCTAAATAGAAAAAATGCGATGATGAGGTACTGCGTGTCCATGGATGAGTGTGGGTTCTAGGGTAGATACATGAGGAGGTGATGTGGTAGTTTCATGGTTCCACTTGGGCAATGCATCCCGGAGTTACCAAAATGAACCGTGACTTGAGACGTAAGTATTGGTGGACGGATATGAAACAGGATGTTGCCAGTTTTGTTACATGATGTTCTACCTGTCAACAGGTGAAGGAAGAGCATCAGAGGCTATATGGACTGTTACTGCAATTACCCATTCCAAAGTGTAAATGGTATGATGTCGCGATGGATTTCGTGATTGGGTTGTCATGGTCACCTTGAGGAAGGGTTGCCGTGAAGGTTGTTGTGTACAGACCTACGAAGGTAGCTCGCTTTTTACTGATCAAGGAGACCTATAGTGTTGATGAGCTCAGAAATTTTTATATCCAAGAGGTAGTATGATTTCATGGGATCCCTCGTTATATCATTTCTTATAGGGATGCCCAATTTAAGTCTTGTTTCCGGCAGATTTTGTAGAGGGCACTAGGTACACAGGTGCTTCAAAGCACAACATATCACCCTCACATCGATGACCAGTCAGAGCGTATGATACAGGTGCTTGAGGACATGATGTGTGCATGCGTCCTAGACAATGGGGGATCTTGGGAGAAGCACATACCCCTGGTCGAGTTTTCCTACAATAATAGTTTACAGGAAACTATTTAAATGGAACTATACGAGGCTTAATATGGAAGGCCATGCCGATCACCTCTGTGCTGGTTGGAGGTAAGTGAGGAAGCTTTACTGGGACTGTGTCTCATGCAGGAGATATATGAGCATGTCTAGTTGATTCATAAGTGGATGTCTACTTCATAGTCTTGTCAGAAATCTTATGATGATTGCAACATACTACTCTTGTAGTTTGTTATCGGGGATCAGGTATTCTTGTGTGTTTCACCAAGGTTGGGACACATGCAGATCTAGATATAGGGAAAACATTTTATGAGGTATGTGGGGCCATTTGATATTCTAGAGGGAGTCCGGTAGATTGCCTACCAGTTATAGTTACCATAGCGGTATTGGGACATGCACGATGTCTTCCTTGTATCTCAACTACGCTGCTATCATTCAGACTTGTCTCACATTTTTCATCCTGAGGAGGATGAGCTATAGGTAGATGCACACTTTTTGGAGCATCTGATTCATATTGTACACATGAGTAGGATGGTTCTATGAGGCTGTTTAGTTCCTCTCGTTCGGGTGCTATAGTAGAATGGTCGAGTCCAAGACGAAACCTGGGAGAGGGAGACTGATGTACGTGCTCAGTGGCAAGAGTTGTTCACAGCTATATCTTCACCACCTGGGAAGGGAAATTCACAGACAAATTTCCTTAAGGGGGGTTGTTTGTAAGACCCTGGTTCTTATTTTTTGAGGTACAAGTTTCTTTATTTCCTTTTTCCTTAAGAGTTTTTTAGAAAATGAGGAAAATGGGGGAAAATACCTAAATTTTTGGGTACACACCATGTAATTTTCCACACATTGTTTACATTGGCCGTGTTGGATGAGTACACAGAGCCTATAGGCATATCGGAAATAAAGGGTGTAAAAAATGACTACACACCATGTACTAGGTATTTACACACCGTGTAATCAGTCGACATGTGAACAGTAAGGCATCGGATGCAGCTACTAGCTGACCGACAATACACACCGTGTATTTAGGAATACAAGTCGTGTACTCATGTCGATAGATGAACAATGCTGTGGTGGAAAGAAGCTACCAGGGGAACGTTTAAAAAAAAGAAATGTACACGCCATGTACTTGAGAGTACACGCCCTGTATTCCTAAAATTTCACTTAAAACAGGTTGTAGCATCCTCATTCAAAATAGTAGGATTTGAGTTTGTTTTGGAGCTCGAGAGGATGGCTGAATCTTAGAGGATCACTCGAACGTGTATCGGGAATCCGATTCTGCCTCCGTTGATCATGTTGGGACCATACGGGTAAGCCCTCCCATCTCCTTGTTTTGTTCTTACCAATTCTTCCTCTATGGAATTCTTTTTATGTTTAAATAGGAATTATTTTATCCAAGATCTACATCATTCATGGACGATTCGGGAGGCGTTCTTCACGTATACAAATCCGAGATGATCGAAGTAGGTGGTCTGATGTTTATTTTCAACTGTTGTGTTGCAATTGTGTACCATTGTGCTACGCACCCATGGTTGGGGTGTCGTATGGCTGAGGCCATTTCTGAAAAGATATCTAGACTTGTATAGATAATCAAATGATAAGTTTAAAATGCTGTTTGGGATCACTTCTTGGATCCAATACCACCCCGGGGGTGCGTTCCTCTGTTTAGCCGTTTGGGCTGGTTAGCTGAGGGTATTCCATTATTATATTGTTAATTGCATTTTCTTGATAGAAATCTTCTATAAATTTCTTGTTTATGCTTTGGGCTCGGCCCAGTTCCTTCAACCCGAGGGTAATGTTCTATTAGACTGAGGGTAGTGTTGCTTAGCCTGAGGGCTGTGGTTGGATGGCCTGAGGGTAACCTTCGTTTAGTCCTATGGGTAGTAGTCTCTGTTCCAGAGGTAAATATCATGTATTCATGAGGGAAATGATCGTTATCCATGAGGGAAATCACCTGCAGGTATTTTATTCTATTACCTAAGGGTAAGGATAGAATTTTTGAGGACACGACTATTTAGAATATTCAATGTGGTGATTTTTTTCATTGTACCTGTCAAGATAAAGCACAAGCTTGGAGGTGATAAGTAATAAATTAAATGGAAATTAAAATGGTAGTCATAGTTACTTTTGAGTACTTACTATTTTACTGTATTTACTTTTTCACACTGTTGTTGTACATTTTCACTGACAGTTTGGCACGAGCCTTTGGTAAGTGCCTACTGGTATTTATTTCTCACACCCTATTTGGATCATGTCTTCGGCCCAAACAGACTATATTGATGTAGGTGTCAACATGGAAAAGGGTCCCTATATAGGTACATGATTGTTGCAGAGGAGTAGGAGAGCATGGGACCAAGCATAGGCTTGTGATGTTGTTGTGTCCTGTTTACTCTGCTTTGTGTTGTTTGGTTGTACATTGTACTTTGAGTTGTATTGCACTGTATTGCAGTGTATTATGTTCTGTATACTTTCATAAAATTAGTGACATGGTGCATCTTTGTATATATATGACTACTATTTCTCTTTTTCTTCAGTTGTACATTTCAGTTGTATATTGTTTACTATTTCCACTGTTCTATGTTATTTATCTATTCCGCTGCACTACACTTTGAAAAATGATGTCATAGTTTACCTACTATCAGACCTAGGCCCTCCCTGCTAGTTGGCAGCCTCTGGAATTTGGGGAAATGCTCTTGAGGTCATGTGACCAACCAGGTTCAGGGCACCCATTGTGTGGCTTCCTGATCCGGGACATTACATCCTCTAACTATGCAGTTGGGGAAGTCTTGTCACCAAGGGTTGACCGAGCACCACATTTAATAGCCTATGCCTCATGTACATTGGACCCTACCCACGAAAACTACAAAACAACTAAAAAAAGAATTTCTATCAAATCGGTATTCCTTCGATAAATTTTTGTCATATCTTTTAGGGTCCAAATTCAGTTTGTTCTCAGACCATGAAGCCCTCTATTATCTTCTTATGAAACTGGAAGCCAAACCAAATCTCATTCACTGGATGCTCCTCCTTCCGGAATTTAATCTTGAAATTAGAGATAAAAAAGTATCATAGAATGTGGTGGCTGGCCATATCCATAGGATCCTCCCATCCTTGGAAATTTACTCATCCCCATGTATTCCCATTAATTACATGTTTCCTGATAAGCAATTGTACCGAGTGCAAGATGTCATTCTTTGGTATGCTGAAATATTAAATTTTTTGGTATCATCTTGTATTACTACTAATTTCAATAAAAAACCATGATAGAAATCTAAAACATGAGTCTCATTGTAACATTTGGGATGACCCCTACCTCTGGTGCACATGTAGTAATCAGGTCCTAAGGAATTATGTAACACCCCGAGATTTTATGAAAAATATTCTTTTTAATTTCATTAATGTATTGTGTTGTATGCTACACCAAAAGGAGCTTTCACAACACGCATCCTTGACTTGCCTTGAATTACACGCAATCGTGACCTTCCTCGATAGTGTGTGTAGTACGCAATAACGAGTTTCACTAAACAACAATATGTTATTAAAATATTATTAAAATTAGCCGTTATGTATAATAATAACCAATTTTTGAAATTTTGTAAATTTTATTTTTCAAAATGAACTTCATTTTTGGATTCTGAATATCGAAATTAGCTTAGCGTGAAATTTTGGTACTTTGTGGATAACTTTCATTTTCTGATGAATAGTGAAAATTACTAATTTTTAATTAAAAAAAACCTTTTTAATCGTAATCATTAATAGTGATGAATTATTTATTTGACTGGTTTTAATGTATATTTAGAATATATTTTTACAATTTAATACAATTTTGGTCATTGGATGTAATTTCACATTTAATCCAGACATAAACAAGTGTCAATCTTTTGATAGTTATTATCTCTTAAGAACACGCTATATGTTTTGACGACGGGAATTATTTTTAAATCAATTAATGCAACTAATATATGTTGAATTTGGTAAAATAGACATCATTTTTGAGTTCATAATATAAAATATAGCTTAGGCCTAATTTTTGGTATTTTTCTGAAGACACTCATTTTTTGATGAATAGTGAAAACACTAAGTGGTAGTTAAAAAACTGATTTTTCATAAAACATAATTTTACCGCTTCTTTGAATGCAATTTCAAAAATCCGAGAGACATGGTTGATGTCAGTAAGTAAAATGTTGTTCAATGAGATGAAAATAATTTTTGGTGAATAGTAACTTTTTACTTTTTTTACCACGGTTAAAAGTAAATAGGGTAATTAAGGGTAAAAATGATATTATTATTACCCTAACACATGTCCTAATTCTATTGGATAAGTTTAATTCAACCAAAAACAACCATAGGAATAAAATATGACCATTTAGGCCCACTTGGATTAGATTCGGACATTTATTATTATTTAATTCAAAGAAGAGATAAAAGAGTTAAAATCAAAGTTTATTTACTACAACATTTTTAATATAGGGTTATACATAAGATACATTCGATTGTAAATATTCATTAGAAATATAATAATATTTCCTACATAATGATATTTTATTTGTAATTTTTGGACATTATATAATTTAATTTATTTATGACACAATGATGATGCGTTAATTACCATAATAGTGAAAAATTAGAATAATTGATATTATAAATAACCAAATAAATATAATTTGAGACTTTTTCTGAATTACACTAATTTTCTAGGTTAATATGACATGTTAGGATTGATTTAATTAACTTTGGTCGAAGTAATATTTCTGTTATGAGTTTCACAAAAATCAACTATTGAATAGTGTCAAAATTGACAAAAAATAGTTTTTAAAAGAAATATTATATTATTAATTGTTATTTTATTTATAAAAATCTAAGGTTCAGCCAAATGACTTAGATAAGGTTATATATGTTAATATAACACAACTTGGGGGTTTCTTGGATTCATATGGTAAGTTTATTAACTATATAATATAAAAATATAAAGTGACATGGTAAATGTCAATCTAATTAACTAAGAGTTAAAACTAAAAGATAAGGTTAATATAGTGACCTGAAAGTGTCTAAATTCTATTGGATTAGAGTATTTAGACCCATCCCCACCTTAGCTTAGAAATATATCAATTTGTATCTATTTAAAACCGAACTTGAATTTATAATAAAATAATATTTTTTGTTATTCCAAAGGTGCCCCTCTCCTCCCTTATAAAAGGGCACCTCCTCCCCCTATTCATCACACCACATTGAGCCTTCATGCTCGGCCAACCCCTGCCAAATTCACTTCTCCACTTCCCTAGAAACATCCTAGAGGTCCTGGTCTTCTTCAAAGACCAATTTTAGTGCCCTAAGAGGAGATCTCAAAGAGGCACTTCAAGGAAGAGGTAATGCCTGTTACCGATTCTTTCATCTTTATTTATTCTTCCACTACTTCTTCTTTAGTTGTTTCATTATGAAGTAATAACATCATTATCACTAATATACTGATATGTTATTATAATTATGAAACAAAACTATTTCACCATCTATCCATCCTACAAAAAACAAAATCATCGTGCGTGCGTACGTACGGAATACCGTCTCCACGCCATGGTGTAATATGTTTTTCCAATACCACCTTACTTAGATGGGTAAAATGGTGTAATGAATAACTATACATAGTTATTATAACATCATACTGATTCTGATATATTGTATCATCCACTCCAATTCAATTCAATAATTATGGAAACGATATCATCGGTCGTGCGTACGTACGGACTACCGTCTCCACGACGCGATGAGATTCATTTTCCATGTTAACCATTAAAGAATGATTATAAAGTATATATATGATATAATAATGAAATATATGACATTATAAATCTACTGGATATATATATGTATATGTATGTCATCTACTTAATTCGATTATACTCAATAAGGAAACGAAAACAGCGTTCATGCTTACGTACGGCCTACCATCTCCATGAACGGTGTATTTCTTTCCATTTATTGATCTATTATATATATGTATGTTATGAATATATATTATATATATAAATAATTTTTTATATTATGGAATTAATTAATCATGATCTATGTAATCACATTAATAATTACAAGTCAAATCACGGACCATAAATGAAACGATTTTACCCAAAACGCTCTTTAACTTGGAATTCACAAAAGAACGGGTAATATAAAGTCATAATTAAACCATATATGATATCATAACAATGAATATGATTCTGAAATAATTCAATGACATTATTTAAATCATTATACAGGAGGTTCGGATACTTACGAAGAAAATCGGAACTAAGGTAAGGGAAATATCACAATCTCATTTTTATCCGAGATTGTTCATAATTTGGTAATTAACTAGGGTGTATTTTATCATCCACATCAATGTTTCCTAAATATGTAATTTCATTTCCATCCACCTACAATTGTTTAAATCTAATTTTACCCTTCGGTAAGTTTTTAGTAAAAGATATGAAAGGAATATTTTGTCATTTTTCGTACGAGGTACTTTTTGACTTTTCTAACAAATGTACGAGAAGAATGTTTTTTTAACTGATATGGAATGGAAGGATTTTTACGGTTTGATAAAGCCATATTTTAATGAAGATTCCTCAAAAAGATTTCATGAATATTTTAAAGAAAATCCTTTTCTTTTAAAAATTCATGACATTTTGTGAAAAGAAAATTATTTTAAAGAAGAATGGATATTTTCCTCAAGAATTCATTTCAAGTGTTTTATCAAAACCATTTTCCATGTAAAATGAAATTATTTCATATGTGTATGTTTTAAGTATAATGTCTCTTTTATTTACATGGTTTCACTTTTATTATTATGAAATTATATCCATTTCTTTTATATGGATTATGTTATGATGGGATGATGTTTATGAAACCCATTTTATTCGTTGGGTTATTATGAATGATGTATGTTTATTTTGTGGAACAAGTAAGAATGATCTCATTATTAGATGTGTGGGACCTATATCTCCCTCCAATGAATTGGGTAAAGATTTTATATCTCATGAGATAGACATGGCTGGAACCGTAAGTTAATCTGGTTCAGTGTTACAGGACTGAAACGAGGAGTGAACTAGATTCAGAAAGGGACTTTGTCCACTAAGATGGTCTTGGCCGCAATGCCTTGGCTACTATGGAAATGATGAAATATGCCGAATGGTTTCCAAAATTACATGTTTTATTCCCATGCTATTTTATCATTCTTAATGTTTCTTTATGATATATGCCTTACTTACTTCCAAGATTCATGTCTTTGCTCAAGATTTTGATGTTTTGATTTTATGTTCAAGTTTTTGCATTCAAATTTTTATGGTTTGTTTTATGTTCTCTATGCTTACCCTTACTGGTCATCTGAGCTCACCCCTTTTATGTTTTCTTTTCCCCAGGATGTAAATAAATGTTTTCGGTAAGAAAAAAAGGGGAAGATTTTTATTGGAAGATGTTGATGATCTTTTACCACGATTAGAAGATTGTATTCCGAGTTTCAAAAGACACTAAACTATTATGGACCTTGTGTGTCTGTTTTTGTTATGTATTAAGTATTTCGCTAAACTAATGTAATGTCCATGTACGACAAGCTTAGGTTCTCTACAATTGGTATCAGAGGAAAGGTTTAGTCAACCTTTGGAAACTAGGATGCGAAATCATTAGTGAGATCCCTAGAGATATTTCTATGGTATGTATAGGGATGTACCTAAGGATAACAATACGTATAGGATATAGTCCTAGAACTATGGTAACGATCTTAGAATTTAACCTAAGATGTAAGATATTGAGGGTGCTCCCTCTTTACTATGTTGTTTTCCCTAGCATGATTTTTGCATCTCACACTATTCTTTATGGGTTTTAGAAAATGGCTGGAAACAAAAAGATTCATGATAATGGAGGATATGACGGACAATGGAATGATTTTCTTCATGAGAAACCAAATGAAACGGGATCTAGAAGTCCAAACATCGTTATTATGCCTAATCAGAAATCTCATAATATGATCAATAATATCAACTTTGGTATGTTTCCTGACTCAGATAATAAGAGAACGATGGAGTTTCATGATGATCATAGAGGAAAGAAAGTTCAATTTCCCTCATGTAAATCTTGGGGGAAGAGGCATCAGGGAGATTGTTTCAAAGGAACTGGAAGATTCTTTGGGTGTGGAAAACAAGGACACAAAGCCAGTAAGTGCAAAGGAAAAGGTTCAGTTAAAACCATGGACATGGGTAATGGTATTGCTACAACATCAACAATGATTAGTTGTTTTAAATGTGGAATGTACGGGCATTATTAAAACCAATGCCCTAATGTAAAATCTCATGAAGAGAATCAGCATGGTCATATGGGTAGTATTTATGTCGATGATGATGAGGAGACTACAAATGATATATGAGCTGAAAGAAGTGTTGAATCTCAGTCAGTTGTTTTAGAAGGTAGTGGAATGATTGTATGTTTATCGAGAGTTATGTTGTATTTTTAATGGTACTATGGAATAAATAATCATATAAGTATTGTTACACTATTGTTTTTCCTAAAAGTATTAGAAAGTATATGTTGAATGGTACGAGTAACCATGGAATGTTATTCAGATATTTTTGTAAAGTAGATGATATACACATAATGAAGGAATAAGAAGATAATGATATGCTTGATTGTATTCATGAGCTCATGATTGATATAAGGACTAAGTGATATCATGGTTTGAGCATACATAATATTGAGGATTTTGGTATGTGGAAAGTGTTAAATTTTAACTGCATTCATGTTTTCACTATGGTTCATTGGGTATTCATTTTTCAAGAGAATACATGATTAAGGTTTTCACATGATTAGAATAACAAGATATATGGGGGATAAATGATGATATTCCCATGCTTGGTTGATGACATTTCTAGTAATCGTTTTCTTTATACTATGAGATTGGACCGAAGTATTTTTGATAATCCTAAAGATTGGAATGTATTTTGTTGGACATAAGTTAGTATTGTTTAAGGATAGGACTTTTTTGATATTATTTATGGGATGTTATAGTAATGTAGTTTTATAAAAAGGACAACTTGCAGGACGGGTGACAGCCTATCGCGTCGGACAAGGCTGTGGGAATCGAACCCACAACTGATGTGCGACTGGCCTTTATCGCCTACCACTGGCCTATAGGAAGTACCTGTTTAGTAGAAACTAGTTTTATTATATTAAGCAGTATGATATATAATGTATAAGTCCATTTTATGAACCATATATGATTAATCTCACTATAGACCGACTTATGTATATTTAATAACTTTTTCTAACCTTTTGTTTGAGATGGATGGAATGACCCGTCATTCTATCACATGATCTGCTAACACTTCAAGAATAACAAATTCAACTTCATTTCATTAAGAAATGAAGTGGAAATTGTTTAAGGCACGAAAAATAGTGAGATTGTACCAAAATAATGTATGTATTTATTCTAATTCAAATTCTTCACTTTTAGGGAAATGATCTTGAGAACCAAAAATGTTGTCCTAGTTCCCTTATATCCGATGAATCAGATGGTACCATAGATCATCACAAATTTATGGATTTTTGATTGCTGGCTTTTCCATAGACATGTTCTCTACCACTCTCCATCAGAACATGATAGTTAGATTTCTCTTCCATATCCATATTTTCAGCTTTGTGGAAACCCAGTGATTAGTTTATTCGGGTAACCGTTATGTTTCATAATTTTTTTTAAAGATTGGTTTTGGTATTCCTTTTTACGATGTGGGTTTCTATTAAAGAAACTTTTGAGAAGTAAACCAAATATAACGCCGACGAATTTCGAGGTCGAAATTCATTTTAAGGGGGGTAGAATGTAACACCCCGAGATTTTATGAAAAATATTCTTTTTAATTTCATTAATGTCTTGTGTTGGATGTTACACCAAAAGGAGCTTGCACAACACACGTCCTTGACTTGCCTTGCATTACACGCAATCATGACCTTCCTCGATAGCGTGTGTAGTACGCAATAACGAGTTTCACTAAACTACAATATGCTATTAAAATATTATTAAAACAAGCCGTTATGAATAGTAATAACCACTTTTTGAAATTTTGTAAATTTTATTTTTCAAATTGGACTTCATTTTTGGATTCTGAATATCGAAATTAGATTAGGGTGAAATTTTGGTACTTTTTGGATAACTTTCATTTTCTGATGAATAGTGAAAATTACTAAATTTTAATTAAAAACAACCTTTTTAATCGAAATAATTAATGGTGATGAATTATTAATTTGAGTGGTTTTAAAGTATATTTAGAATATATTTTTACAATTTAATACAATGTTGGTCTTGGATGTAATTTCACATTTAAACCAGACATAAACAAGTCTCATATCTATTGATAGTTATTATATCTTAAGAACACGCTATATGTTTTGACGATGGAAATTATTTTTAAATTAATTAATGCAACTAATATGTTTTGAATTTGGTAAAATAGAAATCATTTTTTAGTTCATAATATCAAATATAGCTTAGGCCTAATTTTTGGTATTTTTCTGAAAACTTTCAATTTTTGATGAATAGTGAAACAACTAAGTGGTAGTTAAAAAACTGAATTTTTCATAAAACATAATTTTACCGCTTCTGTAAGTGGAATTTCAAAAATCCAATAAACAATGTTAATGTCATTAAGTAAAATGTGGTTCAATGAGATGAAAATAATTTTTGATGAATAGTAACTTTTTACTTTTTTTTACCACGGTTAAAAGTAAATAGGGTAATTAAGGGTAAAAATGATATTATTATTACCCTAACACATTTCCTAATTCTATTTGATATGTGTAATTCAACCAAAAACAACCTTAGAAATAAAATATGACCATTTAGGCCCACTTGGATTAGATTGGGAGATTTATTATTATTTAATTCAAAAAAGAGATAAAAGAGTTAAAATCAAAAATTATATACTAAATTATTTTTAATATAGGGTGATACATATGATAAATTAGATTGTAAATATTCATTAGAAATCTAATAGGATTTCCTACATAAAGATTTTTTATTTGTAATATTTAGACATTAAATAATGTAAATTATGTATGACACAATGATGATGCAGTAATTACCATAATAGTGAAAAATTAGAATAATTGATATTATAAATAACCAAATAAATATAATTTGAGACGTTTTATGAATTAAACAAATTTTCTTGTTTAATATGACATGTTAGGATTGATTTAATTAACTTTGGTCGAAGTAATATTTATGTTAGGAGTTTCAAAAAAATCAACTATTGAATAGTGTCAAAATTGACATAAAATAGTTTTTAAAACAAATATTATATTATTAATTGTTATTTTTGTCCTAAAAATTTAAGGTTCGGCCAAATGACTTATATAAGGTTATATATATTAATAAATCACAACTTGGGGGTCTCTTGGATTTATATGGAATGTTTATTAACTATATAATATAAAACTATAATGTGACATGGTAAATGTCAATCAAATTAACTAAGAGTTAAAACTAAAAGATAAGGTTAATATAATGACCTAAACATGGCTAAATTCTATTTGATTATAGTATTTCGACCCATCCCCACCTTAGATTATAAATAAATCAATTTGGATCTATTTAAAACCTAACTTGACTTTATAATAAAATAATATTTTTAGTTATTCCAAAGGTGCCCCTCTCCTCCCTTATAAAAGGGCACCTCCTCCCCCTCTTCTCACACCACTTTGAGCCTTCATGCTCGTCCAACCTCTGCCAAATTCTCTTCTACACTTCCCTAAAAACATCCTAGAGGTCATGGTATTCTTCAAAGACGTATTGTAGTGCCCTAAGTGGAGATCTCAAAGAGGCGCTTCAAAGAAGAGGTAATGCCCGTTACCGATTCTTTAATCTTTATTTCTTCTTCCACATCTTCTTCTTTAGTTGTTTCATTTTGAAGTAATAACATCAGTATCACTCATATACTTATATTTCATTATATGTATGAAACAACCTTATTTCACCATCTATCCTTCCTATGGAAAACAAAAGCACTGCGTGTGTGTACGTAAGGAATACCGTCTCCACGCCGTGGTGTAATATGTTTTTCCAATACCACCTTACTTGGATGGGTAAAATGGTGTAAAGAATAACTATACATAGTTATTATAACATCATACTGATTCTTATATATTGAATCATCCACTCCAATTAAATTCAATAATTATGGAAACGATATCATCGCTCGTGCGTACGTACGGACTATCGTCTCCACGACGCGATGAGATTCATTTTCCCTGTTAACCATTAAAGAATGATTATAAAGTATATATAAGATATAATAATGAAATATATGACAAGATAAAGCTACTGGATTTATATATATATATGTATGTCATCTACTTAATTCGATTATACTCAATAAGGAAACGAAAACAGCGTTCATGGGTACGTACGGCCTAACGTCTCCATGAACAGTGTATTTCATTCCATTTATTGATCTATTATATATATGTATATTATGAATATATATTATATATATAAATCATGTTTTATATTCTGTAATTAATTAATCATGATCTATGTAATCACATTAATAATTACAAGTCAAATCACGGACCATAAATGAAACGATTTTACCCAAAACGCTCTTTAACATGGAATTTACAGAAGAACGGGGATTATAAAGACATAAGTAAGCCATATATGATATCATAACAATGAGTATCATTCTGGAATAAGTCAATGACATTATTTAAATCATTATACAGGAGGTTCAGATACTTACGAAGCAAATCAGAACTATGGTAAGGGAAATATCACAATCTCATTTTTATCCGAGATTGTTTATACTTTGGTAATTACCTGGGATGTATTTTATCATCCAAATCCATGTTTCCTAAATATGTAATATTATTTCCATCCACCTAAAATTGTTTAAATCCAATTTTACCCTTCGGTAAGTTTTTAGTAAAAGATATGAAAGGAATCTTTTGTCGTTTTTTGTACGAGGTACTTTTTGACTTTTCGGACAAAGGTACAAGAAGAATGTTTTTTAACTTATACGGCATAAAAGGATTTTTACAGTTTTATAAAGCCATATTTTCATGGAGCTTCCTCAAAAAGATTTCATGAATATTTTCAAGAAAATACATTTCTTTAAAAATTCATGACATTTTGTGAAAAGAAAATGATTATAAGGAAGAAAGGATATTTTCCTCAAGAATTCATTTCAATTGTTTTATCAAAACCATTTTACATGTAAAATGAAATTATTTCATATGTGTATTTTTTAAGTATAATGTCTCTTTTATTTACATGGTTTCACTTTTCTTATGATGAAATTATATCCATTTCTTTTACATGGATTATGTTATGATGGGATGATGTTTATGAAACCCATTTTATTCATTGGGTTATTATGAATGATGTATGTTTATTTTGTGGCACATGTAAGAATGATTTCATTATGAGATGGGTGGGACCTATATCTCCATCTAATTAATTGGGTAAAGATTTTATATCTCATGATATAGACATGGATGGAATGGTTAGTTAATCCGGTTCAGTGATACAGGACTGAAACGAGGAGTGAACTCGATTCAGAAAGGGACTTTGTCCGCTATGATGGTCTTGGCAGCAATGCCTTGGCTACTATGGAAATCATGACATGTGCCGAATGGTTACCACAATTAAATGTTTTATTCCAATTCTATTTTATCATTCTTAATGTTTCTTTATGATATATGCCATACTTACTTCCAAGATTCATGTCTTTGCTCAAAATTTTGATGTTTAGAATTTATGTTCAAGTTTTTGAATTCAAATTTTTATGGATTGTTTTATGTTCTCTATGTTTACCCTTACTGGAAATTTTAGATCACCCCTTTTATGTTTTCTTTTCCCTAGGATGTAAATAATGGTTTTAGGTAAGAAAAAAAAGGGGAAGATCTTTATTGAGAGATGTTGAAGATCTTTCACCACGATTAGAAGATTTTATTCAGAGTTTCCAAAGACACTAAAATATTACGGTCCTTGTTTGTCTGTTTTTGTTATGTACTAAGTACTCCACAAAAGTAATGTAATTTCCATGTAAGTTAAGCTTTGGGTCTCTACAAATTATGTTCCCTATAGTGAGTTTGTGTCTGTCCTTAGATTTTGTCACACTCTTGCTTGTGGGGGCCACTTTGGTCCCCAATAGACTGCTCGCAAGGTCCCTGATTCTGGTCGCTTTTGGCTAACACTTTTTTGGGACGCCCATGATTTTTTCAAATCTTTTCCTTGATGACAAAGAATATGGAATTTCTATAATATAAATGAAATGTCACAATAGTTGCTTCTCATTCATTAAATTTTTTATGATTGGGGCATTGACATTATGGGTTCATTTCCCAATTCCTTTAAAAAATTGTACATTCTTCAGGCAGTAGATTATGTGTACAAATGGGTAGAGGCTCAAGCCATAAGGACAGATGATTCCAAAATAGTTTTGGAATTTTTGAGAACTCAGATATTTTGTTTGTTTGATTACTAGGTTCATCATTAATGACCAGGGTTCTCATTTCTAGAACTGAACAATGCAATCACTCTTCTGTCAGTTTGGGGGTGGTCATAGAGTGTCTACTTCATATCACCCATAGACCAATGGTAAAGATGAGGTGTGAAATAGAGAGGTAAAATAGATTCCTAAAAAATTGGTTCAACCCATAAGAAAATATTGGAGTCTTTGACATGATGATTAATTATGGGACTACAGTACAGCTTTCAAAACTCTCATTGGAATGTCACCCTATAAACATGTCATTGGAAAGAGTTGTCACCTACCAGTTGAGATTGAGCACCAGGCGTACTAGGCCATCAAAAAATGAAATTATAATCTTTCTGGTGAAGGTTCTAAAATTAATATGCATATTAAAGAGTTGGAAGAAATGAGAAATGATACATATGAAAACTCCAGAATTTATAAGGAGTGAACCAAGGAATCCCACGACCGTCTTATACTTCATCGTTAGTTCCACATTGGCTAGAAGGTCCTTCTTTATAATGAAAGGCTTAATTTGCATCCAGGTAATCTTCGTTCACGCTAGTTTGGACGATACATTGTTATTAATGTATCTCTATTTGGTGTTATTCATGTTCAAAATGAAGAAACCAAGAAAACCTTCACTATCAATGGGCAGCGGCTGAAGAACTTCCACGAAGCCCTTCTAGGGTTCCAAATGGAGGAACTTGTTTCGGTGCGGATGTGCGTCGGGTTACGCTGTTCCGCCAGGACGCGTTCGCGCGTGCACCCGTCAACCCGAGGGGATGGGCGCGCGGCTTGTGGTCCCGCAGTCCCGCTTTCCAAGGGCGGGCGGCATCCGTCCCTTATTCAGGGGCGTCTGCTCCTTGATCGAAACCGGGATGATGGGATGTCGGCTCCTCCTTCCTTGGACGTCTCCTCGGAACTCGTCGCCTAATCCGGGTCTCCCTCATAGACTTAAGAATGTTCGTGAATCTCGTTCCCGGCGCCATATCTTCATGGACACCGGTTAATTACGCTGCTTCCGCCCGGACGTTCCAAGGAGTCAGGGCGGGGCAGCAACCTGCGGTGAGAAGGCCGGGTGGCTCTGGGTGCTGGGGGCGTGTCGTAACGCTGCGGCTCTGCACATCTGTCTTCCGTCCCTAATAGGGCTTCTCGAAGGCATGATGGCCTGAGGCATCCCGTACTAGGTGCGGGGAACTGTGTCACCTGAGGTTTTCCTCAGCTTCCCGTGTTTAACACGGGGTATGCCGCGAGTTTAACGTCCAGCGGGGACGGCATCGGACCGATCAACACGAAAAGTGGATCAGATGACGGAACCCCTTGCGGGGAACCTCCGACGCTGGGGCCAGCACATGGGCGGCTTCCCAAGTAACGTGGAGTGGAGTGAAGTGGCATGACCCCACCGGGATGTGGCGGCCCGGGTAAGGATCAGGATGGATGATGAAGTGAAGAGCTTGGACCCCAGAGGGGCTTCCTACGTACCGCGCGTTAACACGGATCAAAGTCAACGTAGTTCGGGCATACAGTTTAACGTCATGCTGGACGTCGGCAAGCCGACTCACGAAGAGGTCGAGGCCGCCGGGCGGAGGATTGAACCGAACCACCTCGCACAGAGGGGGATGGAACGGCCGGGTGGATCACAGTTTCACGTCATGCTGGACGATAAAAGGGGAAATGGAAAAGGGGGGCTGTGGGGAGGCACCGCGGAGATACACACGGGCAGTCTCCCACAGGGGCGGATTCATAGGTGAATCAACGCAAGCGTGAACCCTGGAGGGGTCCACTGATGGACGAACCGACGTAAATACGACCGGGACGACCAGGTGGTGGGCTTGAACCTCGGGGAGGCTTCCTACGTACCCTGTATAGAAGACAGGGATCAAAGTCCACGTAGTTCATTCTGTCAGGACTTACGCACTTGAGGCAGCCCGGTTGCGGCAAAACTCAGTTGGAAGGGACTTGGACCGAAAGCAGAAGACACCTCGATCCCAGTCATACCCTCTACTGGCTTCGGCCGTGGGGAGGCACAATGGAGATACACATGTGCAGCCTCCCACGAGAAACTAGGGGTTTGTACCCCGCCCCCGTAGGGAAAAGCCACTCCCATTAAATCGCCCCGAAAGCGGGACAATCCCGACATCCCTGCAGAGACGAGCGGGTGGGGGCCACATCCAAACCGGGGGAGATCCTGCGTGCAGAGCACGGGATCGGATGAAGCGGACGGTTTAACGTCTTGCCGGACGAAGTACAGTTTAACGTCGTGTGTTGAGGACGAGGCGGACGGTTTAACGTCTTGCCGGACGAAGTACAGTTTAACGTCATGTGTTGAGGACGAAGCACTTGGAAGTTTAACGTCTTGCAGCGCGGACGATGGGGCTAGGCAGTTTAACGTCGTGCAGCTTGGACGGATGTGCAGTTTAACGTCATGCTGGACGAATATGCAGTTTAACGTCATGCTGGACGTACGCGCAGTTTAACGTCATGCGGGACGAATGCTGAACAGTTTAACGTCTTGTAGCTCGGACGTATGCAGTTTAACGTCATGCAGGGCATAGGTTGCCGGACGAATGTGCAGTTTAACGTAATGCTGGGCATAGGTTGCCGGACGAATGTGCAGTTTAACGTCATGCTGGGCATAGGTTGCCGGACGAATGTGCAGTTTAACGTCATGCTGGGCATAGGTTGCCGGACGAATGTGCAGTTTAACGTCATGCTGGGCATAGGTTGCCGGACGAATGTGCAGTTTAACGTCATGCTGGGCATAGGTTTCCGGACGAATGGGTGCATGTCACTTCGCACGAACCTGGAGGGCCGCACGGGAAGACAACGCACGGTGCGGGCACCCAGGATGAGGAGCATCGGGCGCCACGCAGGCAGGTGCCCTCAGGGGGTCGAGGGGGCGACCCTGGCAGATTGCGCGCAAAAAGGATGCTTTGCGCGCAATACTGCGGGCCGGCGCGCAATCGGGGCGGCTGGCGCGCAATTGGGCCAGTGCCTTGCGCGCGGATGCTTGAGATTGCTCACACCGGGCTTCGGATAGCGCGCGGGGGCAACGGCTCATTCTCTAATGAATGGCCACTTGAAAGAAGGGGGTGCGCGCAATCGGGCCGGACTGCGCGCACCCCGGGGGCAATTGCGCGCAAGCGGGTTCTGTTGCGCGCAAAGGCCTTAGGGTGAGTTTTTATTCAAATGAAAGGAGCCAGCGGGGATTGCGCGCGAAGGCGGACCCCGAGGCTTTCTTGCGCGAAAGAAAGGAGGTTACCTGAAGTTCGTCATTGCGCGCGGAAGGGGTTGAATTGCGCGCACGAGAGACGTTTCGACTTCCAGCAACCTTTGAAACGTTGGGGGTCGCCTTGTATTTATAGGCAACTCCGGGCGCGGAATCCAGGGTGCGAGCGCGAAATTCTCCTCGCGGGCGCGGAATCGGGCGCGGCGCGTAAGGGAGTCGCGCGGACCTGCGGCGCGCCAAAATTGCGCGCCGGACCGGCGCCTTGCGCGCATCCCGGGGGGTTTGCGCGCGGAACATCCCCTTTGCGCGCGGGCCTCTGAAATTCCGCGCAAGTCCTCCGGGCCCTCCGAAACGTTCTTCCGACTCCAAATATCACTTCGCTTTCCGCATCCGGAGCTTCGTTTGGGAACAACGGACTTTTCCGGCGTCTACAAAAGCCCCCCCTCGGAATCTGATCGGCGAGAGGTCGCAACGATCGGGTTCCGAGGGAGACGCCGGAATGCCGAAGTCCTGGGCGACGCGGGACTGTGGCGCGCAAAAATGGGTGTCGGGCGCGAAAGCGGCCGATGCGGTCGCGCAAAGCCTTTTCCGCGCAGCGCGGACCACGGCCTCGCCTATAAATAGGGGCACTGGGTCCCTCCGTGCCGTACACTGGCCTTCCGCGCGATAAGCCTCTTTGCTCTCGTGCGCGAAATTGCCTTTTCCGGCGCGGAATTCGCTCGCTCGTCGCGCAAAACCGTCCGGACTTCGCTCTGTTTTTTGCGCGAATACCCGGGGTTTTTCGCGAAGGACTTCCCGATTGCGCGCCGTCCACTAGGATTGCGCGCCGCCTCTCAAACTTTTCCACCAGCCTCGTCCGATCCCGCACGCTTCATCCCTTAACCCGCACGACTCCCGAATCTTCCGAGATGGCCGCGCACAGAGGAAATGAAGGGGATGCTGCCACTCGCAGAGCCGAGATGGCGACGAACGAGGAGGTTTACGGAGCCAAGGAGATTGTTTCCAACAATCAATCCTTGTTCGACTTGCTGACGCCGGCCCAGAAGACATATCCACTGTCAAACAACCTGCCGCTCTGGAACTTTGGCCTCCTGGATGAGGTTCCAGTGCCAGGGTTCGAGATTGATGCGCCGCGGACCTGGGTGACTCGGGAGGACGAGCTTCTCCGCTATAACATCACCAACAATGGGCATCCTGCCAGGGAGACCAGACACTTGGATGTCTATGTCCTGAACCCGAGGACGCGAACCATTGACGGGGGTGAGCCTACAGCGGAGAATTCTCCAGCCCTCTACTCGAGCACATACCGTCAGAGCGTCACTGACGACACCAAGGGCTGGCTGAAGGACTGGGACTTGCGGTCTGGGGGCAACTTTACCAGTGAATGGGCCTGGGCGTTCTGGGTACGCCACACTTGCGATCACTTCGCAGAGGAGCTGCGGTACATCGGCCTGTTCGAGGCGGTGTGGACGTCGCAGTTCCACTTCTACCAGCAGTCTGAGCTCGGGCCGGAGCTGTTCACTCGCTGGTCCCCGGATACCAACACCTTCCATCTTCACCATGGGGAGGTCGGCATCGGTCTCTGGGACATCCACTGCATCGGAGGTATCCCGCTGGAGGGCTACCAGTATGATGAGTTCCTGCCACCGAAGAACATCTGGGAGGACAGGTCACGGACTCCCATTCTGACCTGGCATCTGCTTGACCTGGCTACGCAGCGGCTCGGGATCCAGGACTTCCAGAAGGACATAGCCTACAAGGATTGGTTCGGCCAGTTCCTGGAGCATGACCCGGCGGTCAAGATGCCAGGCAGGGGGAAGCGGTGCCCGACCGCAGCTCAGAGGAGCCGGAACGGGTCGTACTGGCGGGTCTTGGAGACGGGCGATTACCGCTCATGGGGGTACCGCGTCATCGAGGCCCGGGACCCGAATGTCCGGTACGCGGCGTTCCTGGCCGCCTTTCTGAGCGGGTGGCTCCTGCCAGTGCGGGATGCGAGGATGGGCGTCCGCCCGGCGACGCTGGCGATGGCGGGCGCCATGGCTGCCAATAAGAGGTACAACCTCGGGGTCCCAGTACTGGCGAGGATGTATGCCATTCTGGGACGCATCTCACGAGGGGGGTCGCCACGAAGGATCTGTGGGCCCTTTCAGTTCTTCCACGGCTGGGTGGCTGCTCACCTTGGTGGGTATACGTTCCCAAATGCCATCAGTCCTCCGGGCAACGGCCTGCGACCCTCCCTGCTGAACATTGCGGGGGTCGCTCCGATGAACCTCAGTGAGGAGGGCGTGAGGGTTCGGATTGGAAATCATGCCAATTTCAACTTCAGCCCATTCCCCACTCCCGTCGGCCAGATGATCGACAACGGACAGGGCCCGCTGGAGCAGCATGAATACTTCCTGAACATGCGGGGCGGGGTGCTCATGACTCGGATCGACGGGAAGGTGATCTGCGAGCCTTACGTGCCGACCCGGTTCGCCAGGCAGTTCGGGTGCCTTCAGCGGATGCCGAAGAGGGTATTCACCGCTGTCCGGGAGGAGACGAACCCTTGCGTCCTTCGCCAGATGTGGCTGATGTTCGTCGCCTTCGGCTCTGGCGACGTCATCACTCTCCCTCCTACCGGGATCGACGCAGGCTTGGCAACCGAGTATGCCGAACACTGGGCCATTGCGTACCCTGAGGGGCTTTTGCGGAAGCTAGTTCGGCGGCTCGAGGTTACCCGTGCAGAGACCGGGCGTCAAGGAAGGAGGCGAGGCGCCGCCACACGGGGGAGAACGGAGGCGCACCAAGCAGTGGGGCAGGCGCGAGCAGGGACTTCGGCGGCGGGCACATCGCAGGCTGCCGCTACGACCTCGGCGCCCAGAGAGGGGGCACATGCGGCGGTCGAGGAGCGGCCCGGGAAGCAGGTGAGGCGTCTGCTCGAACCCTCCCACGATGCAGTCTTCCCGGCGCTGTGGTCGGCCTGGATGACCCTGCGGTAGTCACTGGGGACCGACGTCATCTGGCGAAAGATACTCAGAGAAGGAATCTATCTGCCAGAGGTCGGGCGCCTCCAGATCACCGACAGGGTGGACTTCAACCGGCAATATGCATATCTGACGGCCATGGACGAGTACGCGCGCCAACGTGGTCAGCGTGCGGAGCCATCCCTTCTGGTGAAGGTGATGCTCGGTCTCGAGCCCGCTCCAAAATAGATGCCGCCGGGAGAAGATGACAGTAGCGGCTCCGAGGAGGAGGAGGAGACGGGGGAGGATGAAGGCTCCGAGGGAAGGTCCCATCGGGGGAGCCCACGGGAGAGTGGCGAGGTGGCCGGCTCTGACAACGTTGATGTCACTGAGCTCCTCGAGGTCCGCTTCTATCCCTACTCAACTTGCTTCATCCATTCTCTTATGCAGCTTCTAACTCGTTTCTCCATCCTTCTCAGGAGCACACGGATGTCGGTCAGGCGTCCTCAACAGGAGTAGGAGAGGCGCCAGCAGGACAAGGCGGGGGCCAGGCACCCATTATCGAACTGTCAAGCGCTAAGGGGTCCCCTGCTGCAACTGTTCCTGCGGCGACCGGGGTAGCGGAAGATGACGCTCCGAACTCCCGTAAGTCTCCCTACTTTACTGCTGGTGCTTGCCATTGACGATCCGTGACTAACCATGGCATGCCCCGCGCAGTGATCTCAACATTGGAGGCTCGTCGGGTTGCCGAACCCGGGCCATCTACGAGTGGACCAGTGGTGGACATGCCGCCTGCTCCGGAACAGACCTTCCAAACCGAGCCGGCCCCACCAACTGCTGATCAAGGGGCTGCGGACGTCGGCGGTGCTTCCATCGGAGAAAGGTTGGGGGCTGACGAGGGTGTCGGCGCCACTGGGGAGAGAGAAGAAGGTCGCCCGGATGTTGGGGATCCTATCCCTCGTGAGGACCTCCCAGGGGCGGACCCTGCAGCAGACCTGCTGGCTGCCTTCCCTGCTTACCGGCCTGCCGACCCCGAGGAGATGGATGACTCGGACGCGGAGGCGGTCGAGGATAGCCGGGTAACGCGACGCAGGGGGTGGAAGTGCATCCAGCGCTTCCTCAAGCGAGACCCATCGGAATGGCTGGGGCGCATGGGATCACTTCAGACCTGGCTGCGCTTCCTGTGTGCCGGGGGAGCTGATGCTCAACGCCTCCATCTGACGGTCCTTGATTTCATGGCCGAGAAGATGCGCGAGAGCCGCCGGCGTGCCGACGTCGCACAAAGTCGGGACATGTCGGAGAGCACGCAGGCGCTCATCGCGGCAGAGCAGGAAGTCCGGCGCCTCGAAGGGCAGGCGGCAGAGAAGGAGGCCTTCGTCGCAGCATGTACCGAGCTTGTGGAGCAACTATCGGCACAACTGATCGACGCTCAGGTACAGCTGACGGAGGCGGGCCAACAGATGGTCACACTCCAAGTCGAGCGGGAGCGCGCACAGGCCAGGATTGACGAACTGCGCGCTGCGACCGCCGACGAGGAGAAGGCACGCAGAGAACGAGAAGCAGCCCTGGAGGCCGCCAGCCAAAGGGTAGCGGCATTAGAAAGACTTATCCAGCACGCTAATCCCTAGGGGCTTTGTTTTTTGCCATTCCTAGAACATTTTGCTTCCGTTATTCAATATTTTGATCCATTTGTATGAATCAATATATTTATCTGCGTCTTTCGGTTTAATATGCTCAACCACAATTCGTTGTCTTGCGGGAGTGTTAACCAAGCATCAGGCATCCATAATTGGGCCTGGGTTTCTGGAGAAAAGAGGGAGGTCATTCCTAGGAAAGGAGACCTCAGACCTAACCAATGTATCATCTCCCAACTTGTTCCAACACACGAGCGGGACAACGCTAGGGGCGTTGAGATTTTATCCGAACATAGGGAAATGAGAAAGGGTGAATCGCGTGTCCCGAATCCAGACATCCACAACGGTCGGCCTTCCAGGAAATGCCCAAGACGGTAGGCGGACAGTGGATCGACCATAACAACTGCAATAGACGGACCGAAAAAGGCCATCATTCATATTGCAGGAGGCGGACCACATGTCATCATGAATACCGCTTTGGGGTTCCTTCAGACACAAGGGTGGAAAATCCAGATCAACAGGGCATGCGAAGCGTGGGGCGAAGTGACGATTTGTTCGGACAGAATCCAACGCTCTCAAAATTGCGCCACCGTGGGGAAAACATACTAGGCGGATGCACTAATCTGGCCGTGAGTCACCTCAATTCTCAGACAGCACCTCTCTGACGAGGAAACTGTCGCTTCCCATCCTTGCGATGGGGCATCCCGAGCTGAATCGGGGAGAATATCACAACTGCACCACTCTACCCGAAGTCAGGCCAGACGGCCGGCGACGAGGAGGGGCGGGACTTAACGATCCCTGAGGCTGGACCCGAGTCGGAATGCCCGGGCGTTCCTACGTACTCCATCAGGCTGGAGATCAAGCCACACGTAGTTCTGTGAGTGCAGTTTAACGTCATGCAGGACGTAGGACCCCATCTGGGGTAGATCTTAGTTTAGGGTCTTAGAGCTCGGACCATAAGGGCTGGATCTTAGTTTAAGGTCTTAGAGCTCGGACCATAAAGGTAGAGGATCTTAGTTTAAGGTCTTAGAGCTCGGACCATAAGGAGAGATCTTAGTTTAAGGTCTTAGAGCTCGGACCATAAGGAGAGATCTTAGTTTAAGGTCTTAGAGCTCGGACCATAAGGACTCAAAGCACGCCACATCGTGGTCATATCCCCTGGATATGCGAAGATGCACTGAGGGATAGTGTCAAGAGTGTCGAGGTTTCGCCTGGTTAGAATGGGAGGTGGAAAATGTGAATCATGCGGCCATTCACTCAAGGACTGGGGGCACCGGCGCAACGATATGGGAGTACTGCCGACCGTGGCGGAAAAGCAGCATCAAGATCGCAACCGTTGGTGGAATGAGGCAGCAAACGAGCATCGACCGCTCAATCGCAGGATTCATATCGATTTGCTGCCCGAGGCCATTGGGGGTACCAGCCCGAGTCGGTGGGAGAGCACTGAGGCATTGTGTCCGAACCGTTCACGGGGGCTCCACCCAGGGCGTAGACGATGGGTCCGAATGAAAGGGAGCACGAAGCCTGAAAAGTGGAGGAAACCTGACCAAGCGGATCCTGACCCTCCTGGCAATAAACCAGAGTACTCTTGACACCGGTGGACCACTGCAAGGGGTCGGGGAACGCGCCTTGAGGGTGACCTGAAGGCGGCGGATTCCCCAGAGAAGGGGGAATCTCTAAGAGGTGGGGGGCTGGACCCGAAGTTTCAAACATCCGGGCGTTCCTACGTATCCCATAAGGATGGGAATCAAGCCGCACGTAGTTCTTGAAGCGCGGTGCAACACAATCGGGCACCAGCGCGGGGAAGAGTGCGGGTCTGACCCTCGCACACAAAAGGAGCGGCATTTGATATTTCTTGTTTGTCCTTAAAGATGAATGGTTTTTCTTTGTGCGGCGACATGCCTGTGATTGAGAAATCTCTGGCGTCGCCGCAATAATCAAGCCACGGAAGGCATTGACGAATGGCGTGGTTATTAACCAGCGCCCAACATGAGTGTCCCCTGAGGGGAACATCACGATGCAGTGCCGTTTTCTCGTCGGGCGGCCAAGACGATCACAGTTTACGGTCGTGTGGTAGGACCAGACAACACAGTTTAAGGTCGTGTGGTTCAGACCATGGAGGAATCCGCTTACCGCGGTACGGCGGACACGGCGGAGGTGGGAGCATACCCAGCCCTGCGGTCACGCACGATTCCAGGAGAAGAGTCTTGGGATGGGGGTCTGCGTATGTCCATCACCCGAGGGGCAGAGATGCTAGCCTCCAGATATACTGGGCCCAGAACGCAATTGTTCGGGCGACTCCCTCCTCCTTATGGGGACGAGGGTCCAGCTACGCATGGCCCTTAGGGAGGATATCTGCATATATCCTTGGTGCTCAGATCATGGGAGCCTCGAACGACATCATTACCCTGGTTGGTCTGCCTAACGTGTAGAGGCGTACCGGAGGTCAGTATGAAGAGAGTGTCAAGATCCCACTACAACGCACAAAGGCGGAGTGTGATGAGGACTGCACAACCAATGTTCAGAGCCTGAGAGAGCTGACATGGCGATCAAGGACGTTGCTGACGCATTCGCAACACAACATCCGATCGCGTCAGCCTAAGACGGGGCAAGCAAAACGAGCATCAACCGCTCAATCGCAGGATTCATATCGAATTGCGGCCCAAAACCCGCCGGTAAATCGACCCGGAGCGGTGGGAGAGCACTGAGGCATCGTACCCAAACCGCTAACGAGGATCCCTTTGAGTGAAGGCTCGAACAAGAGGAAGCGCGGGGCCTGACAAGCAACACAGGACTTGTCGGGATTGAATCTGACACTACGAGTCATAGACCGAAGCACCCAAAACATGTTAACAGATCTCCGGAAAGGGTCGGAGGACTCACCCTGAGAGCAACCGAAGGGGGGCAGATCCCCGTGATCAACCAAGAGACGGGGCTGGACCCGAGACACAAGCGTCCAGGCGGTCCTACGTATCCCATAAGGATGGGAATCAAGCCATACGTAGTTCTGGAAAGGCAGTTTAACGTCATGCAGGACGATGAGGGGTGTGAGGTAGTCCCACACACGGGGGAGGCGTACGGCGCGGCCAGTAGACCGACGTGAATGAGGACATAATCCCCCGCTCACGCAATACGCCTCGCATAAAAAGGAGGGGAACTGGGGCCAGAGGCCCAACGCGGGATAGAGATTCCCGGGAAATGGGGCTGGGCCTGAAACATGAATGTCCAGGAGGTCCTACGTATCCCATAAGGATGGGAATCAAGCCATACGTAGTTCTTGAAGTGCAGTTTAACGTCATGCAGGACGATGAGGGAAAAAGAAGGGGGGAGCAGAAGGCATCCCCAAACGTGGGGGGGGGGGGGGGCGTACAGCGTGACGAGCAAACCGACGTGAATGAGGGCATAGCCCCGCACTCACACCATACGCCGCACACCCGGGGGCAACTGGGCCAAGGGCCCGAGATGGGATGGAAATTCCCGAAGGATGGGGCTGGGCCTGAAACACGAATGTCCAGGCGGTCCTACGTATCCCATAAGGATGGGAATCAAGCCGCACGTAGTTCTTGAGTGGCAGTTTTACGTCATGCAGGACGAATGCTGAACAGTTTAACGTCTTGTAGCTCGGACGTAGTGCAGTTTAGCGTCATGCAGGACGAAGCACTTGGCAGTTTAACGTCTTGCAGCGCGGACGAATGCTGAACAGTTTAACGTCTTGTAGCCTGGACGAATGTAGTTTAACGTCGTGCAGGACGTGGTGCAGTTTAACGTCATGCAGGACGAAGTGCAGTTTAGCGTCATGCGGGACGAATGAACACTCAGGCAAAGTATTGCTTGAGGAACCTAGCGTTGGTGGGAGGAGTGACACGCTCACCATCCATAGTCGCTAGGGAGTACGCGCCATTGGGATAGACCTTGTGGACAACAAAAGGTCCCTCCCACTTGGGCTCCAACTTGGGCGGCTTCCTGCCGGGGATCATCGGTGCTCTTAGGGCTAGCACGAGATCACCCTGCAGGAAGGAGCGGAGGCGAACCTTCTTATTGAAAGCTCGAGCCATTCTGCTTTGATGCCTCTCCAAGTTGTGCAAAGCGCGAAGTCTATTCTCATCCAGTGCTTCCAACTCGACTAGACGGGCTTCAGCAACTCTGTCCAGCGCTTGCTGGTCGTAGACCGTAGTGCGCAAGGACGGTAACTGGATCTCGATGGGCAGGACGGCCTCAGCTCCATACACCAGGGAATAAGGGGTCATCTGGGTGGAATTGCGAGTCGTCGTCCGATAAGCCCAGAGGGCGTTGGGGAGCTTGTCCGGCCAACTCTTCTTGTTCTGACCAACCATCTTTTGCAGAATGTTAGAGAGGGTTTTGTTAAACGCCTCGATCTGTCCATTCGCCTGCGCATGATAGCGAGATGTATGGTTCGAGCGGATGTTATACTTGGCGTACAACTTCTTCAACTCGGCTGCTCGGAAATTGGTTCCGTTATCCGTGAGGATAGCGTGAGGCACTCCAAATCGATAGATGATGTTGGAGGTCACGAAGTCAGCGATCGAACAGGATTTGACCTCTCTGAGCGGAATCGCTTCTGCCCATTTGGAGAAGAAGTCCGTAGCGGTCAGAATGAACCGGCACTGGCGAGCTGTCGCCGGCGGGTAAGGTCCCACAACGTCCAGTCCCCAGACTGCAAAGGGCCAGGAATACCTTGTGGTATGGAGAGGCTCCGGCGGCCGATGCACAAAGTTCGCATGAACCTGGCACGCATGGCACCTCCTGGCGTACTCGATGCAGTCATGGATCATAGAGGGCCAGAAGTATCCCAACCTCCGAATCTGGTGGGATAGCTTCGGCCCAGTCTGGTGGGCGCCACATGAACCAGCATGAACCTCTTGCATGACTCGTGGGATCTCGACTCCCTGAAGGCAACGGAGGAGAACACCATCAAACCCGCGCTTGTAGAGGATCTGCTCCAGACCGGGACTGCTCTGGAGGACAAACTGCGATGCGCGGCGTCGAACTCGCTCGCGCTCGGCCCGATCTGACGGAAGAATGCCATGTTGGAGGTACTCAACCAAAGGCGCCCTCCAATCACGGGCTGATTCGACTGCTATATCTGGGGTACTCGGGGCTCCGGGCATAGGGGCAACCGTGGTGAGGTTACTTACCAACGGGCCGCGATCTTCTTCCGGGATAACGGGAGCGATGAGCCTGCGGCGCGTCACGCGGACGATCAGGTTGTCCTGTTCAGGTTCCGCAAGTGACGCAGCCAGGCTGGCCAAAGCATCTGCTCGACCGTTCTGCGACCGGGGAATATGGACAATTTCCGGCCGAGAAGGGAACCGGGCCATCAGAAGAAGGGTGCACTCCAACAATGGCACAAGTTCCGGCTTCCTAACAACGTAGTCGCCATTGATCTGCTTAACGACCAGCTCGGAGTCCCCTTTCACACACAGATGGGGCACGTCGATCTCGAGAGCTAACTCGAGGCCGGTGATGAGGGCATGGTATTCCGCCTCATTGTTGGTACAGCCCTCTGACAACAGGAAAGAGTATGGCAGCACGGCTCGCTCCGGGGTAATGAAGACGATGCCCAAGCCCACTCTATTGAGCTTAGGATTATCGAGTCTTCTACCGGTGGGGCTCCGGGAGGCACCGTCAAAGTGCATCTGCCAGCATGGATCGGCTCGATCAACCGAGAGAATGGTCTCATCAGGAAAGCCTAGATCCAGCGGCTGATCCGCGGAGGTCGGGTGAGCGGCCAGAAAGTCTGCCAGCGCTTGCCCTTTGATGGCCTTCTGAGACACATACCTGATGTCGAACTGCTGGAGAATCACAGCCCACCGCGCTAGACGGCCAGTCAACATAGGTCGGCTCAGGATATATTTCAACGGGTCTACCCGAGAAACCAACTGTACCTCATGGTGCTGCAAGTAGTGCCGTAATTTCTGTACGGCAAATACGAGCGCCAGGCAGCTCTTCTCGATGGGGGAATACCTAACCTCCGCATCGAGGAGCATGCGACTGAGGTAATAGAGGCTATTCTCTGTTCCCTCGTTGTTCTTCTGGGCGAGAAGGGCACCCAGGGACCGTTCCAGGGCGGTCACATAAAGGACCAGCGGCTTTCCGGATACGGGCGGCATCAGGACCGGAGGTTGAAGCAGGTACTGCTTGATTTCCTCGAAAGCGGTCTGACACTCTTTATCCCATACATAGGTGGCACCTTTCTTCATAAGCCGAGAAAAGGGCTTACACTTGCCGGCCAGATTCGCGATGAATCGGCGTATATAGGCTAAGTGGCCTTGGAACCCTTGCAGTTCCCGGACGGTACCCGGGGGAGGCATCTGGCTAATCGCCCTGATCTTCTCTGGGTCGATCTCAATACCCCGGTATCTTACCACAAATCCAAGGAACTTTCCGGAGGTGACCCCGAAGGCACACTTCAACGGGTTCATCTTCAGGCAGCGAGACCGGAGGAAGCCGAACACTTTCTCAAGGTCTTTGAGATGGTCCTGACGCTGGCGCGATTTGACCACCAAGTCGTCGACGTAGCATTCCACCAGTGTGCCGAGGATTGGCTTGAATATGCGGTGCATCGCCCGTTGATAGGTGGCACCTGCATTCTTCAGGCCGAAGGGCATGACCCGGTAGCAAAAGGTACCTTGGGGGGCCCTAAAGGCAGTGAACTCCTCATCCTCAGGGGCCATCCGAATTTGGTTGTATCCGGAGTATCCATCCATGAAGGAGAGGGCTTGGAACCCTGCCGTGGCATCAATCAACAGCTCTGTCACTGGAAGGGGAAAATCATCCTTCGGACAGTGGCGGTTGAGATCGCGGAAGTCGATGCAGACTCTAATCTGCCCGTTCTTCTTCCTGACCGGCACAATGTTGGCCAGCCATTTGGGGTACTGAACTTCCCTCACGAAGTTGGCTTTGATAAGCTTTTCAACTTCGGCCTCAACCATGGCACCATGGGATGGGTGCATCTTCCTGGGAGGCTGCTTGAACCCGCGATGGTTCGCCGGGAGACCAAGGCGGTGGACGGCTACCTGAGGATCTAGCCCCGGCATCTCGTCATAGCCCCAAGCGAACACATCACGGTGCTGCCTGAGAAAGTCCACGTACTGCCGCCGCTCCTCAGAGGGCATGGCGGCACTAACCAATGTGGGTCTTGGATCGGCCTCGGTTCCAAGGTTCACCTGTATTAACTCATCGACCGTGGCGGGGACGCCCTCCTCAAAGGCTGGGGGTGCATCTTCCACGTCCTCTCCACTTGGGGAGGGATCATCCACGGGAGAGACTGCGTTGGAAACTGCATTGGGGCCACCAGATCTTGCTGGGCCGCTGGTGCTGGCACGGGCGGTCGCGGTCATCTCATCAGGAGACTCACAGGCCGTCGAAACCATGGCTACGTCCAACCGTTAAATCGGGAGGACGTAGGCGTCATCCAAGCTGGCCCATGGATCGCTTGCAACAGCGACAGGATCAACCTCACCTGCCAGGATCTGCTTGTCCTTGCTCTTGTAATAGTCTGCGTCCAGATAACAGGCTTCACATGAGGCAAAAGGAGAGGCATCTCCTTGAAGCACGCCCACTCGACCATTAAGGGAGTATTTGAGGCATTGGTGGTATGATGAGGGAACCGCCGCATGAAAGTGGAGCCATGGCCTGCCCATCAATGCGTTATACGCAGTGTCCTGAGAGACTACCATGAATTCGGTGTTGGCAACCAAGTCACCGAACTGGGTCTTCAAACGTATCTTGCCGACCGGGGTTTTCTCGGTGCGGTCGTACCCCTGGATCCTGAGGTCGGAGGGAATCAAGTCATCCTCAGACAACCCCAATCTCCGGAGCGTCCGAGTTGGAATCAGGTTAATCCCGGACCCCGTGTCGACAAGACAACGCCGGACTTCAAGGCCGTTGAACTGGCCAGTAACATACAGCGGACGAATGTGTCCCTGTATAGGAGGGTCTTCATCCTTACCAGAGAACGAGATAACTGCCCGACATTCGGCGTCCTCGATCGTTCCGGCGTGAAAGGCCTCTGCAGCCGCAACCTCTGTCTCAAACTGGAGGGGGCTTTTCAGGGCTTCAGCGAGTGCCTCGCGCATCTCAGATGACATGCGCAGAGCCTCAAGGATGGAGAGCCTTGCTGGGATGTCGGCCAAGTGCTTCAGGACATCATACTTTTTGGCCAAACGCGAGTTCCTGGTTGCAGGAGGTTGCTCTGCGGTTGGTGGCATGACGGGCCTTACCGGTTGGATCGGCGGCCGACTGGTGCTTGGCGCATCCCGCTGTTCACTGGTCGCAGTCCGGGAAATGGTCACCGTACTGGAGTCAGGAGGCCGGGATGGACTTGTGGCAGGGCGGAGCTGGTCGCGACGCGGCTGAGGCGGTTCTGCCTGGTCCCACACCACAAACAGTGGCGGAGGTGAATCCGTCATCCCCGGATGGGGAGCCTGCGCACGTTGAGCTCGATCTTGAGCCTACTGCCTAGTCTCAGTGGCGTGCACGGCCTGGCCGGAGGTACCAGCTGCTGTGCCCCGGCGACTCCTGCTGCTGCGGTTCTTCCGACGGTGGCGACGACCGGGGACACTAGGGAGGTCCACCTGGTGTTCTTCAACGTCGGGAACCGAAAAGGGATTTACCAGCTCGACGGTGTTAACCGAAGCGTACCCAATACCGTCATCGGACGAATCATCCATCACCGGGCGGATCCGAGGAGGGACCCCCATCTCCGGGGGCATGAAATCGCCGAGAGTACGGGATAGTGGCGGAACTGGCGGGGTGCGCTCTTCCTTCTTGCGCTGCCGCCGTTTGCTCCTCTTGGAAGAGGCAGGCTGGGACGACGATGCCGAAGTAGCACCCGCGGATTCTGGGGGCTCAGGCTGATTCAAGCGCGCACGGATGATTCCATGGGCGCGAATGGTCGTCTTGCGGGCCATCCAGTTATTATACTTCTGGGATCCGCGGTTGGAGACCAGCTGCCATTCGTCCTCGTTGCCACTATCGTCATCTGATCCCACGAACACGCCCGCCACTTGTGCTGGAGCTGGGCCCAACCTGATTACATTGTTGTTAATCTGGTCATGGAGCCAGTCCTTGAACACATAGCACCGCTGGATGGTGTGTCCTAGGGCTCGATGGTAAGGGCAGTAGCGGGGGTTATCGGTGAGGTGTGCCTCCTCTGGCTTCCAACACTCAGGCAGTCGCACAATCCCCTGCTCCAGGGCGCTCCGGAAATAACCGGGGACCTGATCCTCATGGAATGAGTACGTCAGGTGTCGCGGGCCCCTGGGAGCGCGGTCTTGACGAGGGGCTGGAGGGGCCTGCCGAGGAGGTGGACCCTGATTATCTCGCCTGGGTTGTGGCGGTACATTACGCGGAGGGGTCGGCCGGTTCTGAGGCTGCCGTTGCTGGGCCGGGAACTGAGCCCGTGGAGGCAGATTCCTGTGAGGCTGTGGAGCTGGCCTCACCGGCAGCAGCTCCAACGGCCTGGGAGCCTCTATCTGGGCCACAGCAGCGGGCTCAGCCCTGCTGGCTCTCCTTGCAGGAATCATAGGAGGCAGCGGGTGTGCCTGGATGGCCTGTTGCAGGGCTTCCTCAAGACGTTGAGCTTTGTCTGAGAAGTCCCTGAACCCTCCGGGGTAATTCTGAGTGATCAGGGAAGGGACCAGCTCGGTCTTGACGTTCCCGACGCACATTGTCAGCAACTGCTCCTGAGTCAATGGCATGTCAAGGGAATACGTGAGACCCTTCCATCGGGTGACGAAGTCCGCGACTCGCTCATCAGGCCTCTGCTTGCACTTGAAGAGGTATGCGATACTCGTCTTCCGGGTCGTGGAACTGAACTGGTAGAGGAATTGTCTACGAAGGTCCTCCCAGCTAGTTATCGACCCGACGGGAAGCTGGCTGTACCAGACAAATGCTGGCCCTTCCAGTGTCTGGACAAAGCAGCGAAGCTTAGCGGCCTCTTGCTGCGCCGGAGTCCCCAACATAGGCCCGCACCTCGAGTTGAAATGGGCCAAATGCTGTGGCGGATCTCCGGTCCCGTTGAAGGGGGCGAAAGTGGTATTCCCGAATCCCGGAGGCGCCGGCATGTCATCCACCCATGCTGGGTATGGCTTGCCGTCCGGTGGGATCGCCACCTGCCGAGTCTCCAAGGCCTCCAAGCGGGCAATGAGTGCCGCCATCGGATCGTCCGGACATGGGTTCCAGTCCTGGCGAGGATCTCTAACCACGAGCGCATTGCATGGCCCTTCAATCGGGTCGTCGACCGGGTCGTCAAACTCGGCAGCTCGTGGGATGGCGGGCGGAGCGGCCCTTGGGGCAGCGGGAGGAATCCGAGCGGGGTCCCTCAAGTAGTCCCGCCGCTCGGGAGGGTGTGGCGAAACATACCGCGCCCTCTTGCCATAGGCAATGGCCTCTCTCCTGTCGGCGAACACGGCATGATCACGGTTGCCCGGGAGAGTCTCATCAAGGAGCGGTTGTTCCGGTCCCTGCCGTCCTGGCCTGGGATCACCGTAGTCAGGCCGCTGCTCCGCAGCGCGCTCGGCGAGGAGCTGGTCAACCAGCCTCTTCTGTTCGGCGAGCTGCTGACGTAGCATAGCCTTCTCGGGATCCTCCTCTGCCCTCTGCATGGAGGCAGATGGGTCGGCGGGCCTTATAGCCTCGCTGTGCTCTTTTCCTTTGCTGACGTTTCGGCTCAACGTCAGTGCTTCAGTGGGTGCGGGGAGCCCCAGGAGGTTTCTCTGATGACGAGTAACTCTCACTGATGGATCTAACGACGGCTTGTCTTCGGGGGGGAAGCCCCCGTCGAGAAGTTCCAAGTCGTTCCCCTCTCCCGACAGGTCAGCCATGTTGACCGTTCCTGTCCCTGGGGATATACCCTCAGGGCCACCCAGCGAATCGGGCTGTCGGCGGATCACACTGAAGCGTAGGGCAGCGTACTGCCCCCATCCACGGATATACACGTGGGGAGTGGCTTCCTCGATAACTTTGCGGAGTACTTGAAAACACTCAACGCATCGTTGCTGGAGGGCCTCATGGTGCCCAAATGACCCGGGGTGCCGAACCGCGGGGAGCATGGCCAGGTCAATTTGACGGCACTGCTCACCAATATCCTCCAGGTGCGCTTGACTCCCGGGGTATGGCATTTGTAGGCAGTGAAGACGGGAGTGAGTCTCCCGGAGAGTTCGGCGGAAGCACTCGAACTCATCCCGGGTGAGCGATTCGGGTGCATCAAAGCCCGGTCCTGCGACTGGCCAAAACTTATCAGGGAAGTGGCCCTCTGCAAGGACGGTCCAGAAGCTCCACGACTCAAACTCGGGACCCAGATCTCCTTGGTCCTCTTCCATGGCTGGGAACGGACGGGGAACTGGTAGTGGTGCCGAGGCGGGCCGTCGGGCCGACGGGCTGGCCGGCGGCGAATACGGCGAGCAGGCCGATTGGCCTCCATATCCCGGGCCTCCCCCTGAGGGTGGCGGTGCCCCAGCTACCACATCACGATAGGACGGGCCGGCGAGCGAACATCCTGCCGTAGCATCGGTGCTCGCCGAGGGTGCACTAGATCGAGGTTCGACCGTCGGTCCCCAGAAAAAGTCTCCGGCTTCTCTGATCGGGGCGGAAGGCACTTCTGGAGGGGCCGGTACCAACCGCAAGCTTGATCCTTGGGGGTCTACCAGGCCCTCGTTACTCCGGATATACCTTCGGAGAGAAGCGGGGATCACATCGATCTCGCTCTCGGGGAGCACGAGGCTGACGTGCCGCATTCCTACCCCTGCCCTTGACTGGCGGGATTGGGGAGAGGGCTCTGTCGCCGAATCGTACTCCGCCTCTGAGTCAGAGAAGCAAACCGGTCGGAACTCTGTCCGGAATTCCGTAACATTCTTCCCTCGGCGTCGACGCCTTGCCTTCCTGCCCCTGGGCAGTTCCCCGGGGCAGGGCTGATCTCTGTCCTGGCGTCCTCCGGCCGCACTGGTGCTGGGGCCGAGAGGACTGGGAACCGAGGTGCGAAGGGCACCGGGACAGATATCGAAGGGGACGCGGGGAGAGATGATTCCGGGCAGGACTCCGGGCCGGGATCGGAAGGTGGGATGACCCATGCCTCCTGGATCGGCCACACAGAGTAGATCCTGCCGGTGAATAGCGCTACCGCGAGGTGGTCCGCGGTGGCTACTGCCAGTGCCAGCAACCGGGAGAGTCGACCCAACCTGCCTTTGGGGCGGTCGGGGCCTCGATCCAGGTCGGGCATAGGAGTTCCCCTGCTCAGGATGCGCAGAGGCCTGGCGACTGGAGCCAGCAGTGGCTTGGGCCAATGCGGCCGCTGTTGCTAGAGCCCCAAGGTGGGCATTCTCTTCCGCTCGTGCCCGACGTTGACGTCGAGACAGACGAGTCGGGATGAGCGGCGCGGGCAGGTGGAGAGCCCGCTCTTCAACTGGAGAGGCCTGGCGGCGGTGTCGCCGTGGCCTGGCGGGAGTCCTTACCGAAGATCCCTGGAGCGAATCCCGGATAGGGTGATCCCGGGCCTCTTCCACCTCATCCGCGTAGGGAAGGGAACTGTCAGAGCGCTCCGGGGATAAGCTCCCGAAGCGGTTGGACATTGAGGTAGGCAGCGGTGCCTCCCTGCGCGGCCCTCGGGGGTGGCGGTGGTGGCGAGGCGCAGCCTCCTCAAGGTCTAGGCGAGCCATTTCCCTAGTGGGGATGACTCCCTCTTCCTCGTATCTCCGCACCAGGGTGTTGATAACCCTTCTCTGGATGACCTCCGAGGGGGAGAGAGGGCGTGGTCGTCCCGCAATTGCGGCTGCTGGGACGGCTGCGGAACGGGCGGGACCGCGCGGAGTAGCCGCGTCGGTGTTTCCCCTGTCCCTGCACCAGTGGGCGGGTGGCGATCAGGCACTGGATCGGGCGACCTGATTTCTGAAAGCAGGGAGAAAGACCCATTAACACTGACAGGAAAAAGGAATCGACAACCAACCATTAGCGCCACGACGCCTTCCGTGGGGGGAACCCAGGCCCTCGACGTTGCGAGACGGAGTGCCCGATTTCACTTCCCCAGCCCCTGGCGGGTAAGACTGAATGCTTGGCCGGGCAACATGCCGGTCTTCCAACACCTCTGAAATCCATCGGTCTTCGTATCGAGGAGAAGAGATTCACGTCGGGTTCACCATTTTTCTGTTTCGGTGCGGATGTGCGTCGGGTTACGCTGTTCCGCCAGGACGCGTTCGCGCGTGCACCCGTCAACCCGAGGGGATGGGCGCGCGGCTTGTGGTCCCGCAGTCCCGCTTTCCAAGGGCGGGCGGCATCCGTCCCTTATTCAGGGGCGTCTGCTCCTTGATCGAAACCGGGATGATGGGATGTCGGCTCCTCCTTCCTTGGACGTCTCCTCGGAACTCGTCGCCTAATCCGGGTCTCCCTCATAGACTTAAGAATGTTCGTGAATCTCGTTCCCGGCGCCATATCTTCATGGACACCGGTTAATTACGCTGCTTCCGCCCGGACGTTCCAAGGAGTCTGGGCGGGGCAGCAACCTGCGGTGAGAAGGCCGGGTGGCTCTGGGTGCTGGGGGCGTGTCGTAACGCTGCGGCTCTGCACATCTGTCTTCCGTCCCTAATAGGGCTTCTCGAAGGCATGATGGCCTGAGGCATCCCGTACTAGGTGCGGGGAACTGTGTCACCTGAGGTTTTCCTCAGCTTCCCGTGTTTAACACGGGGTATGCCGCGAGTTTAACGTCCAGCGGGGACGGCATCGGACCGATCAACACGAAAAGTGGATCAGATGACTGAACCCCTTGCGGGGAACCTCCGACGCTGGGGCCAGCACATGGGCGGCTTCCCAAGTAACGTGGAGTGGAGTGAAGTGGCATGACCCCACCGGGATGTGGCGGCCCGGGTAAGGATCAGGATGGATGATGAAGTGAAGAGCTTGGACCCCAGAGGGGCTTCCTACGTACCGCGCGTTAACACGGATCAAAGTCAACGTAGTTCGGGCATACAGTTTAACGTCATGCTGGACGTCGGCAAGCCGACTCACGAAGAGGTCGAGGCCGCCGGGCGGAGGATTGAACCGAACCACCTCGCACAGAGGGGGATGGAACGGCCGGGTGGATCACAGTTTCACGTCATGCTGGACGATAAAAGGGGAAATGGAAAAGGGGGGCTGTGGGGAGGCACCGCGGAGATACACACGGGCAGTCTCCCACAGGGGCGGATTCATAGGTGAATCAACGCAAGCGTGAACCCTGGAGGGGTCCACTGATGGACGAACCGACGTAAATACGACCGGGACGACCAGGTGGTGGGCTTGAACCTCGGGGAGGCTTCCTACGTACCCTGTATAGAAGACAGGGATCAAAGTCCACGTAGTTCATTCTGTCAGGACTTACGCACTTGAGGCAGCCCGGTTGCGGCAAAACTCAGTTGGAAGGGACTTGGACCGAAAGCAGAAGACACCTCGATCCCAGTCATACCCTCTACTGGCTTCGGCCGTGGGGAGGCACAATGGAGATACACATGTGCAGCCTCCCACGAGAAACTAGGGGTTTGTACCCCGCCCCCGTAGGGAAAAGCCACTCCCATTAAATCGCCCCGAAAGCGGGACAATCCCGACATCCCTGCAGAGATGAGCGGGTGGGGGCCACATCCAAACCGGGGGAGATCCTGCGTGCAGAGCACGGGATCGGATGAAGCGGACGGTTTAACGTCTTGCCGGACGAAGTACAGTTTAACGTCGTGTGTTGAGGACGAGGCGGACGGTTTAACGTCTTGCCGGACGAAGTACAGTTTAACGTCATGTGTTGAGGACGAAGAACTTGGAAGTTTAACGTCTTGCAGCGCGGACGATGGGGCTAGGCAGTTTAACGTCGTGCAGCTTGGACGGATGTGCAGTTTAACGTCATGCTGGACGAATATGCAGTTTAACGTCATGCTGGACGTACGCGCAGTTTAACGTCATGCGGGACGAATGCTGAACAGTTTAACGTCTTGTAGCTCGGACGTATGCAGTTTAACGTCATGCAGGGCATAGGTTGCCGGACGAATGTGCAGTTTAACGTCATGCTGGGCATAGGTTGCCGGACGAATGTGCAGTTTAACGTCATGCTGGGCATAGGTTGCCGGACGAATGTGCAGTTTAACGTCATGCTGGGCATAGGTTGCCGGACGAATGTGCAGTTTAACGTCATGCTGGGCATAGGTTGCCGAACGAATGTGCAGTTTAACGTCATGCTGGGCATAGGTTGCCGGACGAATGGGTGCATGTCACTTCGCACGAACCTGGAGGGCCGCACGGGAAGACAACGCACGGTGCGGGCACCCAGGATGAGGAGCATCGGGCGCCACGCAGGCAGGTGCCCTCAGGGGGTCGAGGGGGCGACCCTGGCAGATTGCGCGCAAAAAGGATGCTTTGCGCGCAATACTGCGGGCCGGCGCGCAATCGGGGCGGCTGGCGCACAATTGGGCCAGTGCCTTGCGCGCGGATGCTTGAGATTGCTCACACCGGGCTTCGGATAGCGCGCGGGGGCAACGGCTCATTCTCTAATGAATGGCCACTTAAAAGAAGGGGGTGCGCGCAATCGGGCCGGACTGCGCGCACCCCGGGGGCAATTGCGCGCAAGCGGGTTCTGTTGCGCGCAAAGGCCTTAGGGTGAGTTTTTATTCAAATGAAAGGAGCCAGCGGGGATTGCGCGCGAAGGCGGACCCCGAGGCTTTCTTGCGCGAAAGAAAGGAGGTTACCTGAAGTTCGTCATTGCGCGCGGAAGGGGTTGAATTGCGCGCACGAGAGACGTTTCGACTTCCAGCAACCTTTGAAACGTTGGGGGTCGCCTTGTATTTATAGGCAACTCCGGGCGCGGAATCCAGGGTGCGAGCGCGAAATTCTCCTCGCGGGCGCGGAATCGGGCGCGGCGCGTAAGGGAGTCGCGCGGACCTGCGGCGCGCCAAAATTGCGCGCCGGACCGGCGCCTTGCGCGCATCCCGGGGGGTTTGCGCGCGGAACATCCCCTTTGCGCGCGGGCCTCTGAAATTCCGCGCAAGGCCTCCGGGCCCTCCGAAACGTTCTTCCGACTCCAAATATCACTTCGCTTTCCGCATCCGGAGCTTCGTTTGGGAACAACGGACTTTTCCGGCGTCTACAGAACTCTATGTTCAAGAGGCAACATACTAGTGAAACACACCCAGATTTATCCATCCTTCTCACATTCACAATTATTACAGTGAGGACACCACCCAATCAAGGTGTGGGGGATGGTTACATTCTGTGGTTATTTAAGAACTTTCATCATTTTTTTCTTTCATCTATATTTCGCCTTCTTTATGGTATTTTCACATTTCCTAATCTTTATGGATTCATTAGGATTTACATTGGATTTCTCCTCTCTTCTTTTTTTCCTTTATTATGGTATTTTCATTTTTCCCCATTGAAAATTTCAAAGTTCCATGATTCGGTGACCATAAAGGGGGTAAATTAAAAATTCCATAATGAAGGTGAAAAGCAATATTTGTATGAATTTAACATCAGGGTGTTATTTTTATTGAATTGGTTTTATTTTAATGATATAAATGTTTGTATCACTATAAATCATTTGAGATGATTGATTCCCCTTTTGTGAGTAGTTTCTCAGAAAATTGTGTTACTAATATCTCCACACATTTTTTCACCAAACTATAATTTGTGAATATTTATTATATAATATAAGATAAATATATATTAGGCTAATACTTTTCATCTTTAAATTATATTTCTATATGTTCATTCCTTATATGATCAGTTTCATTAATGTACCAGATTGACCTATCCAGGTGTACCTAATGTCAGAATATCATACGCCCTAAAAAAATTGGGTTCTATCTTGGGAAGTTCAAAAACCACTCCTCCTCACCCTTTTATCTTGTTATATCTATTGCAATTAGTGTTGTGTGGAAATCAAAAAGGGTTGAAAGATGAGTGTGATATTTGATCCAAATGAAACTTCTAAAAACACAAAAAATAAATAAATGAGGGGAGTGATGAAATTTGAAACATATGGGGATATCTAAGTCGATACCTTATGGTTTGACTTCTAGTAATACTTAACTGAGTGGGTCTGGAAATATGATTGCAAAGGATATAGGACAGGTTAAGTGAAAAAAAATCATTTAATGCTGAATAATGTTAAAATAACCTATATTTATTGGATAAAAAGTGGAAATAATAGAATGGAATGGTTTTCACACACACATATAGAGAATTAGTAGAATGGTTGGATTTTTAATTCCTTTCATATTTTTGTGCTATGAATTTCTTTGAATTTCATTGTGATATGATTTATGAGTCGTATTTTCCCATTTTAACTAGGAAGAACTCCTTAGTGTGGTTCGTGAATTGATCACATTACTTTAATGAATTAAAATTTCCTCAAATAATGAATCATCATGATGTTGGGACTATATTTGTGCATCCATTTATTTGTATTTGTTTCTTTTCCCAGGTGTGAAAATGTTTTGGTTTGGGGGTGTGATCGCACCGCGATTCACTATTTCATTTTCACCCTTACACCACTACACTAAACATGTTTTATATTAAAATTTATATAAATAACAACACATTGAATACCATTTTTAAATTATTAATTTTGTGTTTATCACTATTGAAAAGGTCATTGTTACTTTTTTCGATGATTCCATTGCAGGAGGAGGTGATTTGGAGGCTCCAGAGATGATCCAAAAGGAAAATTGGCCCAAAATGCATGGGTACCATAAACACATGTCCACTATTGGGTCGAGTATGAAAACTACATGCATCCAAATGGGATGATAGTTTTTTTTCTGGTCAAAAATTGAATTATAAACAACTTTTTTGAAGACAACCAAGCTCTATTCTACCATTATGATGCCCAAACTAAGTGATTTGTCATGACCACCAAATCTACATGGAGTCAAAAGTTGTGTGTCGTGTGATGTCCATATATAGAGTCTTATGCTTCCAAAGGGAGAAAAACATTTTGTGGAGAAATCCAAGACATGGGTAAACAACTTCCTAGTTTTTTCAAAAGAGATTGAGGACCATCTAGAGACTGAAAACAATGTCACAAGTGGTTTTACACAATATTTGTGCCCAAAACTATGTCTCATTTTTTCTATAAAAGAGAACCATGGGTACCTCATTTGGGGAGTTTGAACCATGATCCATGATTTGTAATTTTGGAGTCCTATATTAGTCTCTTCATCATCCTATAAGTTTTGGAGGCCCCTATCCTCATAGGGGGATCAAGGATGAAAAGTGAGTTCCACCAGAGCCTCCTCCTCCCCTCAATGGAAAGATAAATGGTGGATGATCATTTTGATAGAGCTACAACAATATGGGAAGGAGTTCCAGAACATGTTCTTCTACTGGTTTTTTATAGTTTTGGTGGGGAATATATCACTTATTTTGTTTCTTGACATGCTTCTCCATTTATTACATTTCATTTGATATAATTATGTGGGCGCTTTTTCGTTCAACACAGATTGCGTTGATATTTCTAGTGGGAATATTGGGTTGTTCTGATTGGACAACACAATAATCATATTTATCTCACACATAAATAATATTTAATTATTATTTGGTATAACATTTATTCAATTTTTGATAACCAAATCATGGAAACATGATTGTTGAGTCATGGGGTGGTTCTTTAAACATCATTAGAAGTGGTAAGAGGGGAGTCAAGATCTTGGCAACCATCACCCAAAGATTTAAACAAAACCATGTTAAATATTTAGAACAATGAAAAATCCAAGATGTGTAGTCAACATGAAATGATATTACTCTCTAGTAATTATAAATACACCACCTTTATTTTCCAACTATTGAAATCATTAATTAAGCCATTTTATTTTTAAATTCCTTTTCAAAACCACCATCTCTTTTAGTAATTCTTATTAAAAATACATACTCAAAACCAAACAACGCTCTTTGTGATACAACCTATAGTCTTCCCTATACTACAAATAAATGTTAAAATCATAATCAATTAGACATGTTTGGACAATGCGGTAAAATTTTGGCGTTTTTGTTGTGGAGCTCTTTGTTTTTTAGTGCGTGTTTTTTACAAGTGTTTTGAAGATTTTGTGAATATTTACTTCTTTTATATTATACCTATAGCTATTTTTTTGGTATTCTGGTCTATTTATTGTGTAGTTTTTGTTTATAATGTGTTCTAATTCAGGATATTTTCCTCCTTAAGGACCCAAACTGGAGAGGATCTTACATCAGTGACCCCGAGACTCACAAGAGAACCCATCAGTGGAGGACACCCAAAATATCGACACTCTTCTTGATCATCCTTCTTATTCTTCTTCTGGATCCAATATAAAAACTTAAATAAACATGCATAATATGGCTCAAAACATTTAACACTAAAATAACTAACGTCGCCTGATGTTGATATCCAACCCACCTATATTTAATTACAATGAGAGGAACCAAATTTTGAACTAAAATCTGGTTTAATTCATCTATTACCAGGATTCCATGGACTTCCTACAGAGGTCCACAATGCATTTAAAATAATTTCAAAATTTTTGTTATATATTAAAACCTAAAAATATTCATGAAGAATAAGTAAATTTTATAGAATTCCCCTTTTATTTTGTTGATACTACAAAACATTGGTTATATTATGTTAATTCCCCAATAAGAGGTTGGGAGGACATGAAACACCTTTTTCTTGAAAAATATTTACCAGCCTCTCATACTGAAATAATAAGGAATGAAATTTGTGGGATAAGACAATCTAAAGGGAAAGCATTATATGAATATTGGGAACTCTTTAAACGGTAATGTTCAAGTTACCCACACCACCAAATAAGTGATCATCTTTTAATTCAATATTTTTATGAAGGATTAATTCCTTTTGATCAAAAGATGACTGATGCTTCTATAGGTGGTGTTCTAGTTGATAAGACCCCAATTTCTAGAAGAACCCTGATTGAGAACATGGTTCAAAACACCCAACAATTTGGTTAAAGGTTTAATTTACCGATTCGATGGGTCCATGAGGTGCAACGTACTATATCCGAGAAGAAGGTGGACACGACGTTCAAAGTGGTATGTACCCTTCTTTGAAATCTTACTCTTTCCAAAGGGAAATACAAATATCCTCCTCCCATCCATTGTGGTATATGTTCTTCTAACCTCCACTACCCTAACCAATGTCCTCAATCAATGGAAACATCTAAAAGTTGTGAGACAATATTTCTAGGTCGCCCCTATAACCAACCCCTTAGGAAAAAACCATTCTACCAATCCAACCCTAGGTGGAAGGAGAACCAATCCTCTAGGGAAGGGGGTATTCAAACCAACCTCAACAACAATGGAACCAGCAAGGGTAGAGTAGTCATCCACCACCACCCCCTAGAAATCTTCAACCACCCCAAAGGCCTTTCTATTAAATCCCTCCAATACCTGAGCCTATCCAAGAAGATATGATGAAACAGATGGCTACCAACAACATCCAATTCCAAAAAACCACTCATGTAGCTATACAAGACCTTATAACCCAATTAGGACAACTAGATAATTCAATGGGTGAAATTCAAAGTCAGATATCAGGTAAACTTCCCTCTCAACTAGTAGTTAACCCTAGGGATAAAAAATTTTTAGTGCCATCACCCTTAGGAGTGGAGAACAACTATAAAGTAAAATTAATCCTCTATTAGGGTCATCCCCTCCTAAGGAAAACTCTATCCCAACCATTAAAAATGTTCCTAATGTTGAAGAACACTTTCCTGAGATAATCCCTTCCAAAGGAAAAAGTGTGTACATTGATGAGTCACCTATCCCGTCCATTCCTCTTCCATTTCATCAAAGGGCCACCCAACTAAGAAAACAAAAGGAAATTTAAATTGATAAGGAAATATAGGAAATTTTCAAGAAAGTGTATGTTAACATCACATTGATGGATGATGTGAGGAAAATTAAATGGTCCGCCATGTTTCTAAAGGAGATTTGTACACACCGATAGAGACTTTGAGTTGATGAGAATGTGAGCATGGGGAGGAATGTTTCAGCCTTGATAGATTCATCACATTCCACCAAGTTCAATGATCCTATAAAATTCTAAATTCTATGAACCATAAGGGAGTATTATTTTTATAATGTTATTCTTGATTAAGGGGATTCTATAAAGTTTATTCTCATATACCAATCGTAGGGTGTGGGAAAAGAAATTTGTTTTCCTAATTCCACACAGAGGCTGACCAATGTCATCTCACATAACGAGCATTCTCAGTTCTTCACATACATAATCTATATCACCTAAACTAATTAATTTTTCTATTTTAATTAATCATAGAATGAAATGAAATTTAAAATCAAATTAAATGTTAAAACTTATACTAGGATGAAATTATAGAATAAAATTATTGAAGAAAGAACTTGGTTCTATGGTTAGGTAACACAGGTTCATTCATAATTTATTTATTGTTTAAATTCACTCTGATAATTCATTTAGTGAATCCTTATTAATGAATTACTCACCATTGATTTGTTGAGTGTGTGATTTTAACATGATTTCGACACACCAAACAACACCTCCTCCAGTAGTCAAGTAGGGTAACATCTCAATCGAGAATGTTATTCCTAAAGGACCCAGCACCACCATATGTCACTTCAGCCCTTATGGAAATCCCAAATCCACCATATGAAGGGTTTTCCTAAGACAAGGGAGGGGAAATGGATGAATCAACAGAAAGGAATGGATTTGTAAATAGTGTCATGGTGGGTGACTGCTGCACCCTTGCAATATTCCCACCTCCACAACAAATAGAGTTAAAACATTTTGAATTTAAAGTGCAATAATGATGATCACTGTGAAACCATCCCTAGAGCCAAGCCTTAGGTTATCCCCTCATTATTGAGGATAAGAGGTCATGGATGAAAGGATAAGATGAATAGAGAATAATTATATTACATTTGGAAGAGAATGGGAGATGGATGAAGATGGAAACACTTGAATAAAAAATAGGAAAATGCATTACATTAGACATGAAAACTAAAAATAAAAAGAGAAGAAAATATAATTCATATGTTAGAAGCAGGCCCCATGGTCTTCACTCTAACATTGGTGTAAAACTCTTTTCCTTCAGCATGGTTGATCTCCTCCATATATATTCAAAGGGATTCCATCCTTTGGTCGAAAAATTTTAGATCTTTAAATTCTCTCTTTAAGATTTGCTGCAGATTCTCTCAACCGAAAGATTGACCATGTTCAGCGAATTTAATGGCCGAATTGTGCAATGATGTCTTCTATAAATTTCTTCAAAAATATTTTTTACATTTCATCACATAATTTAAGATTTATCATCCATTTGTATTATGAGATATGGATAATTAATGATGACCCTTTATTCCAGAGGAAAGTTTCTTTTTTATCCCCCACAATATCAGCATCCATGGGAAGCCTTAGTGATGGACAATATTCATGATCTTCAACAATATAACTCCCCATTTATTATTCTTACACATCCAATTTTAATCACAAAAATTTTAGATGTATAGACCTAGTTATGACCAATTCATTTTGGTTGGTTCCACGCAGTCGTCCAGAGTAAGTTTCCAACTTCATTGAATTTTTCGAACCCTTGGATTGCCGAATTAAATCCTGGTACAGTCATAAACGATGAATAAAATATATCTTCGAACCCGATAAAAAATAAATCACATTAATTGTATTTATATTTTAAAAGATATGCATCAATTTCCAAAGTTATTAAAATTTTCCAATATTTCCAAATTAAATACTTTTCCGATCCTATACCAAAACACATCATAAATCCAAAATTGATGTAAATAACTCAACATGTTCAATTTTTAGGTATTAAAAAATTGAATTACTTTTAAAAAATGATGACAATATTATCTCTAACAATTTCCCCACACTTAATTTATGTTTTTCCTCAAGCAGTATATTTCAACATAGAATTCAAAGGGAACCAATTTACAAATATTTAAATTTCAATGCAATAAAATCAAACAATTATCAGTGTAAAATAAAATTTTCCAATTCCACAAAAAATATCAATTTAGTTTCCCATTTTTCAAAAAAACAATCAATTCATGCATTTTACTTTTCCCCTTTGAAAAATGATGGAGCTTCTCCCTTAATTAATTCATGCGTCTCAATTTATAATTATTAAACATTCCAAATCATGATCTACCTCTATTTTGAATATTTTCTCTCATCACTCATGATACAATTAATAGTGGAGTAATGCTCATATCATGAGAACATGATCCTTATCCATAGGATTGTAAAGGAACTACTTTCACCACTTTGAACAGACAAAACGCACATAAAGTCATGAGTACTTGCAATAAAGGTTCAAATGACTCTGGGGCATAGGGTAGGTCGGTAAATGGTTGAAATAATTTAAGGCCAGAAGTATGAGGTTTGACTATTAAGTACAATGCATGATTAATCAAGTGAAAACATTGTATGAACCTCACTCAAATCCATTTTAAAATGTGAAACACAATACTACCCCCTTTTTATAACATGGGACATGATTCAATAATTGATTATAAATAATGATATCATCCATGTTCTCCCCGTTTTAAAATAAGGTCCAAAAAGGAACAAGTTAATTTATCTCTCATTTTTTTGAATTTTGTTTAGAATGCTCTAGAAAGTGACAACCTTATTTTTTTTAAGTAAAACTGGATGAAATGAAAAAACCATAATGAAATGATGACTAATGCCCAATTATCTAAAAATACACTTCCCAAAATGATGACACACCCCTCCCACCACCCACAAATGATACACATCTCAATGAAAACAAACGAAAGGTCCTTCCCCCACACTCAAACATGAATAATTCATGCAAAAATACTAAAAGAGTGGGATGGTAAGGAAAAATTGGATTGTAATGTGTCTTAAACCTATAAGGAAATTCATGGCTTCTGTGGGCTAATGAAGGATAAATGTAATGGTGGGACTTAGGTAAATATGTGACTAGCCAAATTAGTGCCTTAATCATTTAAAATGGGTTTTTTCACAGTCATATCTTTGAAAATTTTCAAGAAATGTTCTAGTAGGTGGTACATCCCAAGATTACTTATGAAATACGGTCAAGATAAAATAGAAAATATTTCTTCTATAAATACTCTCGGGAATTGGAATATAACATTGGACAATCACTCATGGAATGATTAATAATTACAAATTAATTCACATGAATTCCATAACATCAAAGCATGAAAAATGCCAGGGAAATTTCATTTACATGGATCAATTAATTCCCACAAATTGTAAGTACTTATTTTGATAACCATGATTTACTTTAATAATGCTATTATCAACTTTACTAATTCAATATTATTAACCTTAAAATAAAAAACATGGAATCACTGGATTCCTAAGAAACTCTTGTCTCCTAGATATGTCAAGTAAAACATAATTCAAGTGTGGTAATTCAATTCCAGTTTAAATCACAAAAAAATGTAAGGAGTTTCAAAGATAAACATTAAAAGTGAACCCCATTTGAAATGATGTTTTTTTGTTTGGGGGTTCACTTCTGCCATCATGAACCTAAAAATGATAATTACTCAATTAATTGAAAGAATCATGTCATTAATGCTCAGAAATATAGGAGGGAGTGGGATTCTTGGTAAGCTACTTCTATGAAAAAAATTGGAATCTAAATTACATGAAAGAAAATTAAGATAAATATTGGTATGATCCCCCATGTGGGCCCTGGATTCTTTTACTGCCTCCAGAGAGCTATATTAGCTGTCATCCGTAATCTGATGGTGGGTGGATCTTCTTAAAAAATGAACCACCACATGTAATTCTTCCCAGATTGTAGTTCTTTGTTCTTGTTCAGGAGAATTCCATGTATAGAGTACACCAGATCCACCCCCTTCTCAAAGTGGTATAGCTTTCATGGTGGGGGTAGGATGAAGTATGGAACCTCCTCCTCTTCAGTTTCTACTTGTGCAACATCTTCTTCAAAATCTTGTGGTTTCTCTGGATATGCTGCATGAAAAGAATAATCTATGTGATATTCAAAATTAAAATTTAATGCATTAATTCCAAAATATTCCTTTCTAAGGTAGAAAGCTTGTATATTTGAATCTTCAAGAATATCCACTTGTATATATTCATGGGATATCTCAAGTAGATGGTCAATGTACTCAGGGAGATCCAAGTTTTCCTCAATAGGTACAATTTATTCTTCTTCATCTTCCTCCAAGGTGGTACAAGGATTGAACAAATCTGAATGTTTCAGGCCATAAGGAGTGATACTCAAATAAGATTTAATGAAATCAGAAAAGATAGAGTACAAGAAAAGATAATTTCCCTGAGTTGCTTCTAGTTCAATCACTTTATCTTTTATAAGTGCCTCTTGGAGTCGATCTTCACTTGATGAAGGTAGGTAGTGAGGCTCCTCTATTATTTATTTGAATTCTCCAGCATTGGTGGTTTCTTCACCTTCCAAGCCTAGAGAGAGGTATGAAGGTGTTTTCTTTTTTACATTATAAGGAATTAGCAGATCATGTTTCATTTCAGTTTTTCCCATGCACTCTAAAATTTCTCTAAATTCACATGATTTCCCTCTAGTAAATTAGTAAAAAATAATATTTCATCTATCTCCTCCAGAAACAGTTGATAGAGGTGGAATTGATCTTCTGGAACATCCTCTTTTACCCCCTCATGTTCTTCAAGATCAAAAACCAGTGTGGAAATTTCTTCAACAGCTTGCTCAGTCTCTTACTCTGGTACAAGCTCGGGTTTCTCAATTTATGCTCGAACATAGTCAAATTCTATTTTCATTTTTATCCACAAGTCATCTAGAGTATTTCTAATCCTATCCACCCAGGCATTTAAATCTCTATAATCCACTGATGTCTTGGGATATTGCACCAGCAAGTAATCATCCCATGCATAATAATTTGAATTTGAATACATCATGGAAAAGTTATTTTTTTATTTTTTAAAAAATAATGAAAACTGTCTAAATTTTGAAAATAAAAAGTATAAAGTCAAAAACCAATTAAATCCTCAACAACGGTGCCATTTTTGACACATTCCTATCTTAGGGTGTGGCAAAAGAAATTTATTTTCCTAATAGAGAACAGAGGCTAATCAGGGTCATCTCACTAGAAAAGAATTCTCAGTTCTTCAATTACATAATCTATATCAACTAAACTAATTAATTTTACTGTTTTAATTAATCTAAGAATGAAATGAAATTTAAAATCAAATTAAATGTTAAAACATATACTAAAATACATCTATAGAATTAAATTATTCAAGAATGAACTTGGTTCTAGGGTTAGATAACACGGGTTCATTTATAATTTTTTAATTGTTTAAATTCAATTTGATAATTCATTTAGTGAAACCTCATTAATGAATTAATCCCCAATTATTTATTGATTGTGTGATTTTAACATGCTTTTGACACACCAAACCACACCTCCAATAGTCATGTAGGGTAACACCTCAACCGAGAATGTTATTCTTATAGGACCTAGCTCCACCGTATGCCATTTCATCCCTTATGGCTACCCCAACTCCACCGTATGAAGGGTTTGGCTAAGATAAGGGAGCGGAAATGAATGAATCAATGGAAAGGAATGGATTTTTAAATATTTTCGTGGTGGATGACCACTGCACCCATGCAATATTCACACCTCCACCACAAATATATTTAAAACAGTTTGAATTTAAAGTGCAATAATGAAGATCACCATGAAACCAACCCCAGGGCCAAGCCTCGGGTTAGCCCCTCATTATTGAGGATAAGAGGTCACGATGGATAGGATAAGATGAAAAAAGAAGAATTATATTAGGTTTGGAATAGAATGGGAGATGGAAGAAGATGGAAACTCTATAATTAAAAATATGAAAATTCATTACATTAGAAAAGAAAACTAAAAATAAAAAGTGAAGAAAAGAAAATTCCTATGTTAGAAGCATGTCACTAGGTCTCCACTCCAATGTTGGGGTCTAAATATTTTCCTTCAGCATGGGAGAACTCCTCCTTATATATTCCAAGGGATTCTATCCTTCGGTCTTCAAATTTCAGATCTTCAAAATTTCTCTTTATGATTTGCTGTAGATTCTCTCCACAAAAAGATTGACCATGTTAAGACAATTTAATGGATGAATTGTGAAATTATGTCTTCAAAAAATTTCATCAAAAATCAATTTTACATTTCATCACATAATTTCATATTTATCCTCCATGTGTATTATAAGATATAGACAATAAATATTGATCCTTTATTCCAGAAGAAAGTTTCTTTTTTATCCCCCACAATTTCGGCATCCATGGGCAGCCTTAATGATGGCCGATATTCATGATATTCAACAAAATTACTCCCCAATAATTATTCTTCCACATAAAATTGCAATAAACCCAATTTTAGTTGTGTATACCTAGTTATGACCAATTGATTTTGGTGGGGTCCACGCAGTTGTCCAGACTAAGCTTCCAACTTCATTGAAATTTTTAGACCCCTGGAAGGCCGAATTAAATCCTGGTAAAAACATAAATGATGAATAAAATTAATCTATGAACATAATAAAAAGGAATTACATTAATTGTGTTTATATTTTAAAATATTTGCGTGAATAACCAATGTGATTAAAACCTATCAATATTTACAAATTAAGTAGTTTTCCAATTTTAGTCTAAAACACATCATAAATCCAAAATTGATGTAAATAAGTCAAAATGTTCAATTTTTAGGGAATAAAACATTTAATTACATATAAAAATGATGAAAATATTATCTCTATCAATTCCCCCACATTAAATCTATGCTTTTCCTCAAGCATTAAATCTCAAAATAGAAATAAAAGGGCACCAATGTTACCAATATTTAAATTTCAATGAAATAAAACCAAACAATAATCAATGGACAATCGAATATTCCATTTCCAAAAAAATATCAATTTAATTTCCAATTTTTCAAAGAAACAATCATTTCTTTCATTTTACTTTTCCCCTTTGAAAAATGAGGGAGCTTCTCCATTAATTAATTCATTCTTATCAATTTATAATTATTAAACTTTCCAAATCATGATCTACCTCTCTTTGGAATATTCACTCGCATCACTCACGATACAATTAATAGTGGAGTTATGATAATATCATGAGATCATGCTCCTTATCCATAGTCTTTTAAAGGAACTACTTTCTTTTCTTTGTAAAGACAAAATGCCCATAAAATCATGAGGACATTTAATAAAGGTTCAAATGACACTGTGGATTGGGGTAGGTGGGTAAATGATTGAAATAATTTAAGTCCAGAAGTATAAGGTTTGACTCTTAAGTACAATGCATGATTAATCAAGTGAAAAAATAGGATGAACCTCAATCAAATACCTTTGGTAATGTGAAACATAATTCTACCCTCTTTTTATGTCAGGGGATATGAGTTAATAATTGATTACAAAGAATGATATCATCCAAGTTCTCCCCCTTTTTAATAAGTTCCAAAATGGCACAACTTGATTTCTATCACTTTTTTTTGAAATTTTTTGTAATTCTCCAGAAACTCACAACTTTATTTACCCCTTTTTTAAGGAAAACTGTTTGAAATTAATGAATCATAATGAAATGATAAATAATGACCAATTTTCAAATAATACACTATCCAAAATAAATACACACACCTCCCACCACCCAAAAATGATACACATCCCAATGAACACACACTAAAGGCCCATCCCCCACACTCAAACAAGAAAAATATTTGCAAAAATACTAATAGAGTGGGATGGTACGGAAAAATTGTCTGGTAATGTGTCTTAAAACTATAAAGAAATTTATGGCTTCTATAGGGTAATGATGGATAAATGTAATGGTGGGTCCCAGGAAAATATTTGACTAGACAAAGTAGTGCCTTAATCATTTTAAATGTGTTTTTTCACAGTCATAGCTTTGAAAAGTTTCAATACATGTTCTAGCTGGTGGCACATCCCAAGATCACCCAAGAAATATGCTCAAAATAAAATTCGAAATAATTGGTCAAGAAATACTCTTGGGAATGGGAATATAACATTAGAAAATCACTCATGTCATGATTAATAATAACAAATTAATTCACATGAATTTCTGAAATTTAAAGCATGAAAAATGGCAGGGAAATTTCATTTACATGGATTAATTAATTCCCACAAATCATAAGTCCTTATTTCAATAACCATGCTTCACTTTAATCATCCAATTATCCATTTTACTCATTAAATGTTATTAACATTGAAATATAAAACATGGCATCACTGGATTCCTAATAAACTCATGTCTCGTAGATATTTCAAGTAAAACATAATTCAAGTGTAGGAATTAAATTCCAATTTAAATCTAAAAAATGTAAGTAATTTCAAAGATAAACACTAAAAGTGAACTACTTTTGAAATGATGTTTTTTTGTTTGGAGGTTCCCTTCTGCCATCATGAAACAAAAAATGAGATTTACTCAATTAACTAAAAGGATCATGTCAATAATGCTCAAAATTATATGAGGGAGTGGGCTGCATGCTAAGCTACTTCTATGAAAAGAAATTGGAATCTTAATTCCTAGATAAAAAATAATGATAAATCTTAGTTTGATCCCCCAAGTGGGCCCTGGTTTCTTTTACTACCTCCAGAGGGATGTACCAACTGTCATCCATAATATGATGGTGGGTGGATCTTCTTGGAAATGACCCACCACATGTTCTTCCTCCCAGATTGTAGTTTTCTGTTCATGTTCAAGAGAATTGCATTTATAGAGTACACCAGATCCAGCCCCTTCACAATGTGGTATAGCATGAATGGCGGGGGTAGGATAATGTATGGAACCTCCTCCTCATCAGTTTCTACTTGTGAAACATCTTCTTCCAAATCTAGTTGTTTCTCTAGATATGCTGCATGAAAAGAATAATCAAAGGGATATTCAAAATTTAAATTTAAATCATTAATTTAAAAATCTTCCCTTCTAAGGTAGACAGCTTGTATATTTGGTTCTTCAGAAATAGCCACATGTATTTCTCCCTGGGCTATCTCAAGTAGATGATCAATGTACTCAGGTAGCTCCAGGTTTTCCTCTATAGGTGAAATTTCATCTTCTTCATCTTCCTCCAAGTTGATACAAGGATTGAAAAAATCTAAAAATTCAAAGTCATAAGGGGTGATACTCAAATTAGATTGAATGAAATCAGAAAAGTTAGAGTTAAAGAAAGGATTATCTCCCTAAGATGCTTCTGGTTCAGTCACTTTTTCTGGGATAAGTGCCTCTTGGAGTCGATCTTCACTTGATGAAGGTAGGTAGTCAGGATCCTCTATTATTTCAATGAATTCTCCCATTTGGGTTGTAAAGACCCATAAATTTCAAGGAATTTATTTTCATAATTTTCTTTGGAATTTTACAAGAACGCAGACTCTGACGGCACCTGATTTCGAGGCCCGGTGTGCCCGGAATCATTTTTCGAAGTTTGGCTCGGGTACGTTCAGTGAACGGACGAGCGGGTTTTTCTAACTTTTGAACCAGTGCCCAGAATCGAATTCTGAGGGCACCGATTAAATCACAGTTCCAGTATTTTCTTAGAAATGCCTCTTCTGGAGCTGCGTTTGCTCGGGTGTTGTTTTTTAATTTTTTTTGGGCTTAAAGTTAAGAAATAAAATAAATTGTTCGACAAACATTATTTTATTTCACTTAATCCACTTGAAGCCACTTAAAAGCGGCTACAGATGAGTTGATCCGGATAGGATGCTATCCAGAAATATCCTACCCTCTTGTTTGGATATTTATGAGGTGGGTCCCGCATGAGCCCCACCATTTATTTTCCGCTAAGTAACGCACCCGCGAAAACCCATCATTATGAATGTCAACTAACGCATTTTCTTAAATTCTTAACGCACCATTTAATGGGCTGTTTTATTCGTGAATTATATGTGTGGTTTCTTTCGTTGAATTAATTCTACGAATTAATGTGTCGTTACCTACCTCGTGTTCATTTGTTGGTGTAATAATAAAATAAGACCAACATGACATTTGAAGGATTACACCTTGAGAGGTTTTTGACAGAGGTTCTTGTGCATTCACCCCTCTTCGCGAAGAACGTGAACAACGCGAAGAACGCCGGCCTCCGACGAAGAAATCCAAACCCGAGGAAATCGACGACGCGACGCCGTGTGCCGCAACGCCGACGTTTCCTCTCCCGCGACATTCTTCGGCGACGTTCTTTAATCCGAAACAAAAACCTTTGATCGTCTGTTGAGGTGAGGGTTTCGGATTTTTTTCTTTTAAACTTCCTTTGTGGTTTTTAACTCAAGAATGATTTAATTATTTTTTTAATTAAATATTTTCTTCTTGAACCTCGGATTTCGTCGACGCAACACCCTTCCGTGACGACGCAACGATCCCCTCCTTCTGCGACAATCAATCCGCGAAGGACCGGCGCGTGCGACTTGATGAGGTAGGGATTTTGTTTTGGAAATGCCCTTTTTCCCGTGAACGTTTCTTTAAAATGTAAGAACCGAACTCAAATGAACAATTTTAATTTATTAAAATTGTTGATTCATGTGTTGAATTATTATTTTATCCCGTTGTTGTTATCTAACGTGGAGGGTGTGGGCCAAACGAACACGGCCCGACAACCCTCCGCCATTCTTCGTGGTTGTGCGGATTTGGCGAATGACGACAAAACGTGACGCAAGGGAAAATTGTTGATCCCGCAGTGAAGAATAGAACCCGAGAGGAACACCGGCGCAGACGGGAAGGAAAACGGACCACCGGAGCAACTCCGGTGGCCCGCGGAAGATTCCGGCGGCGCGGGTCGCCGGTGCGGCGGCGCTGGCGGCCGGAGGCGGCGGCGCCCCGGTGCGCCGCCGGACGAGGCCACCGCGGCTGAAGCCGCGGCGGCGGCGGACAAAGGACCCGCGGCCACGCGGGTCCAGCTCGTCTGCATGGGACACGGCTGAAGCCGCGTCCGTTTGTCCAGCGCAGCCCCTTCGAGGGTCGCAACATCTCCATGCCGCGGGGGCGGTGCCCCGCGGCGTCCAGCTACTCGGCCGCTCGACCGATCCGAGCCAGGCCGGTCCGACCAGCCGAGCCGAGACAGGCCGGTCCGACCGGCCGGGCCGGACCGAGTCCGTCCGGGTCGAACCGGGTCGACCCGGGTCGGCCCGGGCCCGGACCCCCTGTCTTTAGACCGTTTTTGGTCAAATGCCCGTAACATGAGCTACGGGCCTCCAAACGACTCGCCGTCAGCGGAAACACGATCCTTGGATCGAGACGGTCATTTCGGTGTATCACTTTTAAGGTTTCGGAATACTTTGAGTTCGGCCGGGTCAGTTCGTACACGAAACCAACCGGGCCCTCAGAGCGGAAACGCTCATATCATGAGCTACGGACGTCCGATTGACATGACATCAGAATTGTTGAATTCCTCTCAGTGATACGGATCTTTTGGATCAATCTGCCCGAGTTTTGGACGCAGGTGGAGTACGGTCGGGTTGGTTTTTCCTTAAAAACCAACCGGGCCCGTAGGACGAAAAAGCAAATAACTCTCAGACCGGGCGTCCGATTGACGCGCCGTCTGCGACGTTGAGTTCTTTTTGACGATACGGAACTTTTGGATACATAAACTTCGGACTTTGTGTCAGTTGATGTATCAGCCTCTCAGCTAGTGGAGCGGACCCTCCCGAACGAGCTTGCTGTGTGCGGGAACCCTAGAGCTGGCTGCGACTGCTACTTCGACAGCGACGACTGTGCAGAGATCCTCAGTGGACTGCGACGACTACTGCACTCAGCGATCCTACATGGATCATTGCTACAGGTCCTGTGTCGGCCCGATCCTGTGTGGGTCCGATCCTGTGTGGGTCAGCGCTCAGCGGTTCTGTGTGAGCCAGCGCCTACGGGTCCTGTGTGGGCCCGATCCTGTGCGGGTCATTGCGGGGGTTAGATACCTATTGCTCCTTTGTGGGTCCGACGACTTAGATGGATTAGTTATCATCTTTATTGTCATCCGAAGAAGTATAACTTTGTGAGCTGAATCCTGTGTACTCTCCTTGTGGATTGTGTTGAGCTATCCTGTGTGGATTTACTGTTTACTTTCCTTTGTGGATTGTGTTGAGCTATCCTACGTGGATTACTGTTTACTCTCCTTGTGGATTGTGTTGTGCTATCCTGTGTGGGTATACCTTTGCTTTCCTATGTGGACTGGGTTGTTCTTGGGCTCGGACGTTGTAGCCGAACGGGAATTGATGACATAGGTATATGTATGGGCATATACCTAAGGCGTGTCAGATGTTACTTCATGATTGTATCTTTCCATTGTGGATTATCCTTTGTGGATTTCGGGAGACCATCGGGGGTCTCGAGGTCCCTACTGAGTATCTTATACTCACCCCTGCACGGGCTATGCCCGCACAACGTTGTGTTGGTTGCAGACGACGGACAGCGCTGATCGTGGTGGAGGCTTGCGGAGCAGGACGGTACCTGTAGGTGGACCACTGGACGGGATGTACTCGGAGCGGTCAGGTGGACCCGAGGAGCAGTGGAGGATATTTGTACCCACCCTTCAGGTGGGACTTCTAGAGGAATACTCGACGTTGCGGCTTTTCTTTTCAGTTTTTGTTTTCCCCTTTCAGTTTACTTTACAGTTGGGCTTGTATTTCCGGCCCCTTTACTTTCAGCACAGCTTGTTACAGTTTTTATTTAGTGTTTACTTTTCTGCTTGCTTACTCTGTGGTGCTTGTTTACTTTTCAATGGCAATTCCTTCCCTTTTGTTGGGATTTACGCCTTGGTTCTAGTCGCCAGCCCCTGGCCTATGGAAGGCGGGCTTGGGGTAGTCACGACATGGGCCCTGAGGACAGGTCGTGAGAAATTGGTATCAAAGGTGGTCGGTTCTACCGCAGACTCTGATCTTTCTTCTATGTGAAGAAATAGTGTTTAGCGTATTGAGTGTGGTTATCAGTTCAGGGAGTCCAGTGTTGGTGCAGCGGCCGACGTATCCGTACACTAGGACCCTGACTTCAGATTTCTGACTTAATGCAAGAAAACATTTGATTGCATGTGTGTTTCTAGTTTAATTTGTGATTACTTGTGTCAGCTCACCAGGTATACTATTCTGACCGTGGTGCACTTGTTTCCTTTTCAGGATGGCCCCACGATGGCTGCCAGCTAGGGTTCCGAGAGTAGAGCGCGACAACAGCCCACCGAGCGACGAGGCCTCGGTACAGGGCCTGTTGACAGCAGAGGCATTGGCGGTACCTTTACCCGCCGAGCCCCCAATGCTTCCAGCACCGACCGCTGACGATGCATGTCGCCTCGGAGCTCTGCACGAGTTCTAGAACTAGCGACCACCCAGGTTGCGTGGGGATACAGACCCCCAGGCAGCCGGGGACTGGATGGAGGCGGTCGTTCGAGTTTTCAGGCTAGTGAGGAAACCAACAGACCTCATGGTAATCCTCACGGAGAGCCTACTGCACGTAGCAGCAGGACGATGGCGGAGCTTGATGCTCCAGGTGCACGATGAGTCCTCTCTCATCTGGATGGAATTCGAGAGCCTTTTTCACTCAGATTTGTCCCATCCACCCTCCGTGCGGTGCGCATCCAGGAGCTTCTTCAGCTGCGGCAGGGCAGCTTGACGGTCGTCCAGTACGCGGCGAGGTTCACCGATATTTCTCGCTAATCGACCGACATGGTATGAGACCCCTTCTTCCAGGCTTGGACCTTCGAGCAGAGATTGAGACACAAGATCAGGGCATCGCTGATCTCCCTCAGCATCCCGACCCAGGCAGGAGTGCTGGAGCGAGCCCTTCTGATCGAGAGCTTTCTGGATGAGTCTACAGCGCGACCTACCGCAGGGCGGCAGGTGGCAGTGTCTTCGGCAGCAGGTAGCCGACGGATGACTCAGGGTTCTAGGTAGACCAGAACCTCTCGTAGACGACCTCAGGACACTGTCTCAGCAATGCGGGGCACACAACGCGGAGCCAGTCTTCCGAGAGGCAGGCAGTGCTACGCCTGCGGCAGGTAGGGCCACATGGCTCGTGACTGCCCGACCCACCGTACCGAGGAGCAACAGATGGTGGAGGGGCCACCCAGGCAGAGGTAGAGGGTCATCCGTGGCGGTCCGCAGGGAGGAGGCAGACGAGGCAGAGGAGCTGGACGAGCAGCGGGTGGTGGGCGACGCTTTGAGGCTCTACCCCCACCACCACCAGGAGGTCCGCCCCGACTACAGGGAGCTGGCGGGCAGAGACAGACACAGCTCCAGGCAGCGGAGGCCTACGACCACTGCGCACCAGAGATGATTCAAGGTACGATCTGTGTCTATTCCACCCTTGCTGCAGTTCTTATAGACACAGGAGCGAGTCACTCTTTCATAGCCGCCGCCCTTGTTCGGAGCTCGGAGATTCCGAAAGAGCCTTTGGCTCGATCCTTACGGCTAGAGACCCCTACGGGAGCAGATTCGATGATTACGCACTGGTGTCGGCAGTGTGAGCTTACTCTATGAGGCGAGAGCTTCGGCTGGGATCTTCTTGTAGCGGCGTCGAGGCCTTACAATGTCATCTTGGGCATGGATTGGTTATCTACAGTCCATGCTCAGATTGACTGTTTTACACGCAAGGTGCGATGTGTGGACACCGACGGGAGCAGGTTCACCTTCACCGGCGAGAAGGGAGCCTTTGCAGCACAGGATGGACTCTCACAAAGGAGGGGACAGCCCATCACTCATCAGTTGGCTAGCCTCATCCTTGGAGTAGTTGACATGCGGAGTCCCAGTTTTCCTGCAGTGGTGGATCAGTATGCGGACGTCTTCCCCGACGACATTCCAGGGCTACCTCCTCGCAGATAGGTAGACTTTTATATTGATCTGTACCCCGGGACAACCCCGATATCCACTCCAGCATATCATATGGCCCCTACTGAGCTTCAAGAGCTACGGGTACAGTTGGAGGACTTGCAGGGCAAGGGGTTCATCCGACCCAGTGTTTCACCCTGGGCTTCCCCGATATTGTTTGCCAAGAATGCGGACGGGAGCTTGCGACTGAGTGTCGACTATCGTCGCCTGAACCAGGTGACAGTGAGGAACAAGTATCCGCTACTGAGGATTGATGACCTCTTCGATCAGCTCAAGGGAGCACGGTGGTTCTCGAAGATAGACCTCGGGTCAGGCTATCATTAGCTCAGAGTTTGAGATGAGGACATGCAGAAGACGGCCTTCAGGTGTAGGTATGGCCACTATGAGTTCTTGTTTATGCATTTCGGCGTAACCAAAGCTCCAACAGTGTTCATGAGCCTCATGAATAGGATCTTCCAGCCATACCTCGATCGATTTGTCGTGGTCTTCATCGACGACATTTTGGTGTACTCGACCACGGAGGAGGAGCACGCCTACCACTTGCGGTTTGTACTGGACACACTCCAAGAGAACCAGCTTTATGGCAAGCTCTCGAAGTGCCAGTTATGGTTATGTGAGGTCCACTTCTTGGGGCACATCATTTCTGAGGCGGGAGTTGTAGTGGATCCTGCGAAGATCGAGGCAGTGCTAGCTTGGGAGCCACCCAGGAGTGTGACGGAGGTGAGGAGTTTCTTTGGACTAGCTGGATTCTATCAGAGATTTGTGCAGGACTTCTCTAGAGTTGCGGCACCACACTCAGCTTTGACGAAGAAGGGGAGACCCTTTTTGTGGTCAGACAGATGTCAGCAGAGCTCCAGGAGCTGAGACAGAGATTGACCAGCGCACCTATCTTGAGGTTGCCTGAGGAAGGAGTTGGATACGTAGTCTACTGCGATGCATCAGGGACCGGACTCGGGTGTGTCCTGATGCAGGAGCGGGCCATGATTGCCTATGGATCACGTTAGTTGAGGCCGCATGAGCAGAACTACGCCACTCATGACCCGGAGTTAGCAGCATTTGCCTTCTCCCTGAAGACATGGCGACCCTATCTGATGGGTGAGCGCTTTACAGTATTTTCGGACCACCAGAGTCTCAGGTATATCTTCTTGCAGAAGGACCTGAACCTGAGATAGTGGCGATGGATCGAGTTCCTCTAGGACTATGACTTTGAGATAGTCTATACTCCTGGGAAGGGGAACGTAGTAGACGATTCCCTCAGCAGGAGGACAAACATTCATCTACTTGAGGAGGCGACAGAGCAGCTAGCCGCCTTGAAGATATCCTTCGTGGATAGGGACGGAGCAGCCTTCCTTCATTCTCTCATAGTCTCTCCTCCACTTCAACAGCGGGTTATAGAGGCACAGCGTGGGGACGCTGACTATGAGACACGGCGCACACAGATATCCTCGGGACAAGCACCTGATGGTTTCTCCCTTAGAGCAGAGCACGACATCCTTTTCAGAGGACTTACCTTGGTACAAGTCACATTATGAGAGGATGTGCTGAGAGAGTTTCACAATTCTCCTTTTTCGGTACATCCTGGAGTGGCGAAGATGTACCAGGACCTCAGACGACAGCACTAGTGGCCGGGCATGATGAAGGCTGTGGTAGAGTTCGTTTCACGGTGCCTCACATGCCAGCAGGTGAAGGAAGAGAATCAGGTACCAGTAGGCTTGGTACAGCCCTTGGAGGTCCCGGAGTTGTAGTGGGAATGGATATCTATGGACTTCGTGACTGGACTTCCACGCACTTCCAGAGGTCACGTCTCCATTTGGGTGATTGTTGACTGACTCACCAAGTCGGCACACTTCTTACCCATCCGAGAGCAGGGCACAGTTGAGAGCTTGGGGCGTCACTACGTTCAGGAGATTGTACGGCTTCATGGTGTTCCATCTTCTATCGTCTCTGATCAGGATGCTCGTTTTACTTCCCGGCTTTGGAAAGGGTTGCAGGAGGCGTTCGGGACGTGCCTGCGTCTGAGCACCGCCTTTCCCCTGCAGACGGATTGTCAGAAGGAGAGAACCATTCAGACTCTCGAGGACATGCTTCGCGCATGTGACCTCGACTTTGGTCGTAGCTGGGAGGACCACCTACCCTTGGTGGAGTTCGCGTACAACAACAGCTACCACTCCACCATCGGGATGGCACCATACGAGGCGTTGTATGGCAGGCCTTTCAGATCTCCTTTGTGCTGGACAGACCCTGGGGAGTCAGCACTTGTGGGACCAGAGATGGTCTGGGCCATGACAGAGAAGATCCAGGTCATCCAGGAGTGGATGAGGACAGCTCAGAGCTGGCAGAAGTCATATGCTGACAGGAGGCGGAGGCCACTAGAGTTCGAGGATGGAGACCACGTCTTTTTGCGGGTCTCACCTCGACGTGGTTTATGGAGATTTGGCTGAGGCAGAAAGTTGTCTCCACGCTCATTGGACCATTCCAGTTCATCAGCAGGATTGGCAAGGTGGCTTATCGCCTGGCTCTACCACCTCAGTTGCACCGGGTGCACGACGTATTCCGTGTATCTTAGCGGAGGAGGTACGTGCACAACCCGATCCACATCATTGACCATGGGGAGCTAGATGTGGATGATGGAGCGACTTTTATGGAGGTCCCAATGGAGATAGAGGATCGACAGGAGAGGGTCCTACGTGGGCGATCGATTCCTCTTGTGCGCATCAGATGGCAGCACGGGAACCTCCATGAGAGCACTTCGGAGCGGGAGGCTCAGATGCATGCTCAGTACCCACATTTGTTTCCCTAGTTTATGATATATCTTTACGGGGATGTAAATCCCTGAGGTGGGAGTAATGTAATGACCCGTAAATTTCAAGGAAATTTTTTTCATAATTTTCTTTGGAATTTTACAAGAACGCAGTCTCTGACGGCACATGATTCCGAGGCTCGGTGTGCCCGGAATCATTTTTTGAAGTTTGGCTCGGGTTTGTTCAGTGAACGGACGAGCGGGTTTTTATAACTTTTGAACCGGTGCCCGGAATCGAATTCTGAGGGCACCGATGAAATCACAGTGCGGATATTTGCTTATAAATGCCTCTTCCGGAGTTGCGTTTGCTTGGGTGTGGTTTTTTAATTTTTTTGGGCTTAAAGTTAAGAAATAAAATAAATTGTTCGACAAACATTATTTTATTTCACTTAAGCCACTTGAAGCCACTTAAAAGTGGCTTAAGCTATGTTGATCCGGATAGGATGCTATCCAGAAATATCCTACCCTCTTGGTAGGATATTTGTGAGGTGGGGCCCACACGAGCCCCGCTGTTTCTTTTCCGCTAAGTAACGCACCCGCGAAACCCGTCATTATGAAAGTCAACTGACGTGTTTTATTAAATTCTTAACACACCATTTAGTAGGGCGATTTTATTAGTGAATTAAATGTGAGGTTTCTTTCGTTGAATTAATTCTACGAATTAATGGGTCGTTACCTACCTCATGTTCCTTTGTTGGCGTAATAATAAAATAAGACCAACACGACTTTTGAAGGATTACACCTTGAGAGGTTTTTGACAGAGGTTCTTGTGCCTTCACCCCTCTTCGCGAAGAACATGAAGAACATGAAGAACGCCTGCCTCCGACGAAGAATTCCTAACCCTCGGAAATCGACGACGCGACACTGTGTGCCGCAACGCCGACGTTTCCTCTCCTGCGACATTCTTCGGCGACGTTCTTTCATCAGTAACAAAAACCCTCGATCGTCCGTTGAGGTGAGGGTTTCAGATTTTTTTCTTTTAAACTTCCTTTGTGGTTTTTAACTCAAGAATGATTTAATTATTTTTTTAATTAAATCTTTTGTTCTTGAACCTCGGAGTTCGTCGACGCAACACCCTTCCGCGACGACGCGACGATCCCCTCCTTCTGCGACGATCAATCCGCGAAGGACCCGCGTGTGCGACTTGACGAGGTAGGGATTTTGTTTTGGAAATGCCTTTTTTCCCATGAACATTTCTTTAAAATTAATGAACCGAATTCAAATGAACAATTTTAATTGATTAAAATTGTTGATTCATGTGTTGAATTATTATTTTCTCCCGTTGTTGTTATCTAACGCGGAGGGTGTGGGCCAAACGAACACGGCCCGACAACCCTACGTCGTTCTTTGTGGTTGTGCGGATTTGGAGGACGACGACAAAACGTGGCGCAAGGGAAAATTGTTGAACCTGCAGTGAAGAACGGAACCCGGGAGGAACACCGGCGCAGACGCGAAGGAAAACGGACCACCAGAGCAACTCCGGTGGCCCGCGGAAGATTCTGGCAGGGCCGGCGGCCAGAGGCGGCGATGCCCCGGCGTGCCGCCGGATGAGGCCGCCGCGGCCGAAGCCACGGCGGCGGCGGCCAACGGACCCGCGGCCGCGCGGGTCCAGCTCGCCCGCACGGGACGTGGCTGAAGCCGCATCCGTTTGTTCAGCTTAGCCCCTTCGAGGGCCACGACATCTCCAAGCCGCGGGGGCGGTGCCCCGCGGCATCCAGCTGCTCGGCCGAGCCGAGCCAGTCCGGTCTGCCCCGCTTCGGGTCGACCCAGTTCGGCCGACCTAGGGGGGGTCGGGCCGGGTCGGCCCGGGCCCGGACCCCCCGTCTTCGGCCTGTTTTCGGTCAAATGCCCGTAACATGAGCTACGGGCCTCCAAACGACTCGTCGTCAGTGGAAACGCGATCCTTGGATCGAGATGGTCGTTCCGGCATATCACACTCAAGGTTTCGGAATACTTTGAGTTCAGCTGGGTCGGTTCGTACACGAAACCAACCGGGCCCTTGGAGCGGAAACGCTCATATCCTGAGCTACGGACATCCGATTGACGTGCCATCTGCTTTGTTGAATTCCTCTAAGTGAGACGGATCTTTTGGATCACTCCGCCCGAGGTTTGGACGCAGGTGGAGTACGGTCGGGTTGGTTTTGCCTTAAAAACCAACCGGGCCCCTGGGACGAAAAAGCCAATAACTCTCAGACCGGGCGTCCGATTGACGCGCCGTCTGCGACGTTGAGTTCCAGTTGACGATACGGAATTTTTGGATAAATCAACTTCGGACTTTGTGTCAGTTCATCTATCAGCCTCTCGGCTCGTGGAGCGGACCCTCCCGAATGAGCTTTCTGTGTGCGGGAACCCTAGAGCTGGCTGCGACTGCTACTTCGACAGCGACGACTTTGCAGAGATCCTCAGTGGACTGCGACGACTACTGCACTCAGCGATCCTACGTGGATCAGTGCTACAGGTCATGTGTGGACCCGATCCTGTGTGGGTCTGATCCTATGTGTTTCAGCGCTCAGCGGTTCTGTGTGAGCCAGCACCTAGAGGTCCTGTGTGGGCCTGAAACTGTGTGGGTCATTGCGGGGGTTAGTTACCTATCGATCCTTTGTGGGTCCGACGAAATAGATGGATTAGTGATCATCTTTATCGTCATCTGAATAAGTATACCTGTGTGAGCTAAATCATGTGTTACTCTCCTTGTGGATTGTGTTGAGCTATCATGTGTGGATTTACTGTTTACTCTCCTTTGTGGATTGTGTTGAGCTATCCTATGTGGATTACTGTTTACTCTCCTTGTGGATTGTTTTGTGTTATCCTGTGTGGGTATACGTTTGATTTCCTGTGTGGATTGGGTTGTGCTTGGGCTCGGACGTTGGAGCTGAACAGGAATTGATGACTTAGGTATATGTATGGGCATATACCTAAGGCGTGTCAGATGTTACTTTGTGATTGTATCTTTCCATTGTGGATTATCCTTTGTGGATTTCGGGAGACCTTCGGGGGGTCTCTGGGTCCCTACTGAGTAGCTTATACTCACCCCTTCACGGGGTATGCCCACACTACGTTGTGTTGGTTGCAGACGACGGACAGCGCTGATCGTGGTGGAGGCTTGCGGAGCAGGATGGTACCTGGAGGTGGACCACTGGGCGGGACGTACTCGGAGCGTTCAGGTGGACCCGAGGAGCAGTGGAGGCTATCTGTACCCACCCTTCAGGTGTGACATGCAGAGGACGGCTCGACGCTGCGGCTTTTCTTTTCAGTTGTTGTTTTCCCCTTTCAGTTGTACTTTACAGTTGGGCTTGTATTTTTGGCCCCTTTACTTTCAACACAGCTTGTTACAGTTTTTACTTAGTGTTTACTTTTCCGCTTTCTTACTCTGTGGTGCATGTTTACTTTTCAAAGGCAATGTCTTCCCTTTTGTTGGGATTTACGCCTTGGTGCTAGTCGCCAGCCCCTGGCCTATGGAAGGCGGGCTTGGGGTAGTCACGGCACGGGCCCCAAGGACGGGTCGTGACATGGGTGGTTTCTATGTCTTCCTATCCAATAGAAAGGTATAAATGTGATTTCTCTTTTACTTTGTAAGGAATTAGAAGATCTTGTTTCATTTCAATTTCTACCCATGCACTCCATAATTTCTCTAAATTCACATGATTTCCCTCTTCTAAATTAGTAGAATATAATATTTCATCTATCACCTCCGGTAATGGTTGAGAGAGGTGGAATTGATCTTCTAGAATATCCTCTTTTACCCACTCGGGTTCTTTAACATCAAAAAATAGTGGGGAAATTTCTTCCACTGCTTGCTCAGGCTCTAGCTCCGGTTCGGGCTCCGATTGCTCAATTTCTGCATGAACATAGTCAAATTCTATTTTCATTTTTCTCCCTAAGTCATCCAGAGTATTGCTAATCCTATCTACATGGTCATTTAGATCTCTATAATCAACATCTTGTTCTTGATATTGCACCTGTGAGTAATCATCCCATGCATAATAATTTTATTTTGAATACATCATAGAAAAGTAATTTTTTTAATTTTTTTAAAATAATGAAAACTATCTAAAATTAGAAAATTGGAAAATTAAAGTAAACAACCAATTATCTACTTGGGAACAATTCTAGTTTTGACACACGCCTGTCGTAGGGCATGTAAAAAGCAATTTATTTTCCTAATACAGCATAGAGGCTGGCCAAGGTTGTCTCACTTGAGAAGCATTCTCAATTATTCACTTACATAATCTATATCACCTAAACTAATTATTTTTTCTATTTTAATTAATGTAAGAATTAAAGGAAATTTAAAAGTCGAATTAAATCTTAAAACATATTATAACATGAAATTTTCGAATTAAATTATTGAAGAATGAACTTTGTCTTAGGGTTGAATAACATGAGTTCATTAATTATTTATTTTTTTGTTTAAATTAAATATGATAATTCATTTAGTGAAGCCTCATTAATGAATTAATCACCATTGATTTATTTAGTGTGTGATTTTAGCATGATTTTGACACACCAAACCACACCTCCTCCAGTCATCAAGTTGGGTAACACCTCAACGGAGAATGTAATTCCTAAAGGACCCAACTCCATCGTTTTTTGTTTCATCCCTTATGGAAACTCCAACTCCACTGTATGAAGGGGTTTCCTAAGAGAAGGGAGGGGAAATGGATGAATCAATGGAAATGAATGGATTTGTAAATAGCGTCGTGGTGGATGACCGTCGCATCCGTGCAATATTCCCACCTCCACCAAAAATAGATTTAAAACATTTTGAATTCAATGTGCAATAATAAAGGTCACCGTGAAACCAACCCCAGGGCCTAGCCTCAAGTTAGCCCCTCATTATTGAAGATAAGAGGTCATGGTGGATAGGATAAGATGAAAATAGAAGAATTAGATTAGGGTTGGAAGAGAAAGTGAGATGGAAGAAAATGTAAACACTTGAATTAAAAATATGAAAATTCAATACATTAGAAAAGAAAAATAAAAATAAAAAGAGAAGAAAAGAAAATTCATATGTCAGAAGCACGTCCCTAGGTCACCACTCCAAATTTGGTTTTGAACTCTTTTCCTTTATCATGTGTGAAATCATCCTCATATAGGCTATGGGACTCCATCATTCAATATTTAAATTTCAGATCTTCAGAATCTCTCTTTATGATTTGATGTAGATTCTCTCCACTGAAATATTGACCATGTTCGGCCAATTTAAAGGCTGAATTGTGCAATTATAACGACCCATAAATTACATACAATGTTAATACTTCAAAATTGAAGCATACTTATTACAACATATAACAAAACCATGAAAGGACCGTATAGGTATAGAGTCTTTAGAAACTGGGAAACATAAACAACTGGTTTATAAAGTATCTACTTTGCCTCCCATATATTTTATCATATCTAGAGTCCCTTTTTGGAATATCCTACTTAATAACCTTCTTCCTGACCTAGGGAAATAAAACATACAAAAGGGTGAGATCAAATTCTTAGTAAGGGTAAACAAAAGAAATATCAATGACATCATATACATAAAAACAAAACCTTTGGAAATCTTAACCTGCAAAAGAAATCATAATTTCATAACATGGGATAAATCATAGAAGTGAAATGTAATCCCAATAATCATAACTTAAAACATGAAACTTTGTGTCATACACACGTAATCCTAGATAATCATTTCTTGTTAGTCAAGACTCATTGCCAAGACTATCTTAGTGGAAAAAGTCTATTTCTGAACCGAGTTCATTCCTCGTTTCAGTCCTGTTTCAGTGAACCGGTTTAAACTGTCGTTCCAGCCATGTCTATATCTGGATATATAAAATCTTTACCCAATGAATTGGAGGGAGATATAGGTCCCGCCCATCTTATAATGATACCATTATTATGTGTGCCACAAAATCATAAACCATACATCATAGCATAACCCATGTAATAAAAATGGGATTCTTAAACATCGTGACATCATAAAACAATTCAAATAAGATAAAGGAATTCATAAAAATAATTCCATCACAAAATAATCAAATCAATGTAATAATTGGGATAAAAATATAACCCTTTATTATCTTATATGGAAAATAATTTTGATAAAACACTTGAACTCCATCTTGAGGAAAATATCCTTTCTACTTCAAAAACACTTTTCCTTTCTTAACATGTCATAAAATTCTAAACTAAAAGAAGTTGATTAAAAATAAATTTGAAAACTTGTAAAGGAATATTCTTGGAAATAATGTTTTAAAAATCCATTCATTTCGTATAAGTTAAAAAAAACATTCTTCTCCTACTTTTGTCGGAAAATTCAAAAAGTACCTCGTACGAAAAATGACAAAAGATTCCTTTCATATCATTTACTAAAAACTCACCGAAGGTTAAAATTGGATTTAAACAATTGTAGGTGGATGGAAATAATATTACATATTGAGGAAACATGGATGTGGATGATAAAATACACCCCAGTAAATTCCAAAGTATAAACAATCTCGGATAAAAATGAGATTGTGATATTTCCCTTAGCTTAGGTCCAATTTGCTTCGTAAGTGTCTGAACCTCGTGTATAATGATTTAAATAATGTTATTGAATTATTCTAGAATCATAAATATTGTTATAATATCATATATGGTCATATTGTTCGCTTCTTATTAGTAATATTTCATTATTACTTGTTATTCGGCTGTTTATTACTTTTTGTTCCTATGCGTCTTTTGTCGAATAAATTCTTATTCTTCTATTTAGGTTATAGATACATGATTTCAAGAATGGTATTAGTGAACTATATGTCAGATTTATTCATTCAATTCATTTATATAATAAGTATGAAATGAAGATCATGTAGAATGAGTCGTATCACATCGTGGAGACGGTATTCCGTACGTACGCACGAGCGATGATATCATTCCTATGATCGTGGAATTGTATTAGAGTGTATGTATACTATTTCATAATCAATATCACTTCAAAATAATCATATATATTCATTAATTACACCATTATACCCATCCAAGTAAGGTGGTGGTGGAAAATAGATTACACCACGGCGTGGAGACGGTATTCTGTACGTACGCATGCGCGGTGATTTCATTTTTCAATAGGATGGATAGATGGTTAAATAGGGTTGTTTCATAAATATAATAAAATATCAGTATATGATTGATACAGATGTTATTACATCATAAGGAAACAACTAAATAAGAAGAAGTGTAAGAAGAAATAAATATGAAAGAATCGGTAACGGGCATTACCTCTTCTTTGAAGTGCTTCTTTGAGACTACCTTTTAGGGAACTAAAATTTGTCATTGAAGAAGACCAGTACTTCTAGGATGTCTATACGAAAGTGGATAGGAGAGTGTGGAAGGGTTTGGCCAAGTTTGAAGGCTCTAGTTGGTGTGAGGAGGAGAGGGAGGAGGTGCCCTTTTATAAGGGAGGAGAGGGGCACCTTTGGAAATATAAGAAATATTAATTTATATTAAATCCCAACCCCACTTAAAAACTTCCAAAATGACTCATATCCAAAGATTAGATGATATAGGGTTGTAATCTCATCAACAAATAAAATTTAGACATGTTAGCAATTTATTTTAAACATTATCAACTTGATTTATCCTTATTTATCAATTTAATTTTATTTGTGGTAATAACATTCTAAATTTTAAATTATTATAAATAATTACATATGTGTTTTGAATTTTCCATAATTTGACACTTTATGACATTTTAGACCATATAAATTTAATTTATAATTTTTAAACATTTTTGTGATTTTTAAACAATTTTATAATATGTTATGTTTATAAAATAACAATAGTGTCAATTTTGACACTATTCGTTTATTTGAATTTAAATAAAATATATACAGAAGATATGTTCAAAATAAAAGCTTTAATAGATTCAAAAAATGTCATATGTATCTATAAAATTGGTGGAGAACATTAAATAGTTCATATAATATTTATTTTAATATTTTTAAAACCATTTATTTGATATTTTAATTAATAAAATAATTTCAACATCACTGTTGTGTCATAATTAATGATAATTATCTAATCCCTAAAAATTCTAAATAAATTCCTATGATGTAGATAATTTAATTAGATTTCTGGAAACTATTCATGTGCGAAGTTGCATTAAGTTTATCACCAAATTAAAATTATTATACTTATATGATTTAAGAAAGTGACATGTTTTCACATTCTTTGATTTTAATAATAATTAAATTATTTTCATAGAGAAAAGTCCATTAAATGAATATAATCCGACCCTTAGGTGATATGGGTCGACTTTTAGTCATCCAATAGGATTTTGACAGGTGTTAGTGTAATTTTATAATCTTATAGTTACCCTTAATTACCCGATTTACCTTTAACTATGGTAAATAAAATTTACCGTAGTTACTATTCATCATGCCCAAAAATAAAAAATTAGCCTATTAACATAATTTGGACCCACTGATTCCGAATATGGAATCAATTTTTCAAAATTTAAAACATATTAGTTGCAGTAATTAATTTAAAATAAATCATGTTGTTAAGAAAACGGGTTTTTAGAAGTTAAAACATTGCCAAAGATTGAAATGTTTTTACCAATGAATTCAATGTGAAATTAATGATAATGAAATAAATTATATTAAATGGAAAAAATATATTCTATTTATACTTTAAAACCATTTAATATTATAATTTATCCATATAAATTATCTTGATGAAAAAATTTGTTTTTAATTAAAAATTAGCGTATTTTTACTATTCATCAAAATATAAAAGTTATCAGAAAAACATCAAAAATTTATTCAAAGTAAATTTTTATTCCCTGATTCAAAAGAAGAATTTTATTTTGTAAAATTAAACTTATTAACATGTCAAAGAATATATTTAATGTGGGTGTGCCATCAAAAGGCGGCAAAACTGCATTTTTTAAAAAATACTTCTTTTATCTAAAAAAACAAAATTTTCATTCATACCTCTTTCTAGAAAATGTATAAGTTGAATTAAAATTTTATAAAATTTAAAATTCAGTTAATAGTATTCATAACGGCTAGTTTTAATAATATTTTAATAGAATATCATTGTTTAGTGAGACTCGGTATTTCGTACGACGCAAGCTATCGAGGAAGGCCGCAGTTGCGTGTAAAGAAAGCCAAGCTAGTGTTGTGTGTAGTGAAAGATCCCATTGATGATTTATATAGAAAAAAAAAATTTCTCATAAAAGTATCGGGTGTTACATTCTACCCCCCTAAAAATGAATTTCTCCCTCGAAATTCGTCACTTTGTAACAAACAGATGAGGACACCTCTCCCTCATCATATCCTCAAGCTCCCATGTAGCTTCTTATAATTAGTGGTTCCTCCATAAAACATTCACCAAGCGAGTGGTCTTCTTCAGTATGACTTTTTTTCTATGATCAAGAATCTCTATCGGTTGTTCTTCATAAGAAAGATCTTGATCCAACGATACAACTTCTGAGCTGAGTACATGTGAAGGATCAGGTATGTACTTTCTTAGGAGAGATATATGGAACACATCGTGAACTTCAGAGAGATTCGGTGGAAGCTCCAATCGGTAATCTACCTTCCCAACATGATCCAGAATTTCAAAAGGACCGATATATCTAGGGCTCAACTTTCCCTTCTTTCCAAATCTCATGACCCTCTTCCAGGGAGATATTCGTAAGAACACTTTATCACCCACTTCAAACTCTAGGTCTTTTCTGTAGTTTTCGGCATAACCTTTTTGTCAACTCTGAGCTAATCTTATGCGTTGTTGAATAGATCTCACTGTTTCATCCATTTCATCAACAAGATCAGGTCCTAATATCTTTCTTTCCCCAACTACATCCCATGAAGTTGGAGTCCTGCATTTCTTTCTATAGAGAGCTACATAAGGAGCCATCTGAATACTGGAGTAAAATCTATTATTATAAGAAAATTCCATCAAAGTTAGGTGTTGATCCTAACCTCCTTTGAAATCTATAGAGAAATCTCTCAACATATCTTCTAGAGTTTTAATTTTCTCTCAGACTGACCGTCTGTCTGAGGATGATAAGCATTGCTGAAACTCAACTCTGTATCCAGAGTATGCTGAAGACTTCTCCAGAACTTTGAGGTAAACCTCGGATTCCGATCAGATATAATAGAAAGTGGTACTCCATGCAATATTACCACTTCCTTCACATATATCCTGGCAAGTTGATCTAGAGAAAAATCCTCTCTAATAGCAATGACGTGTGAAGACTTTGTAAAATGATCAACTATGACCCAGATAGCATTATTTCCTTTGGATGTTTTAGGATGTCTGGTGACAAAGCCAAAAGTTATGTTTTCCCATTTGCATTTAGGTATGGGTAATGGTTGTATCATCCCCTTAGACATCTATCTCTCAGCTTTAACTTGATGACAAACCAAGCATCGAGAGACATATTCAACAACATCTCTTTTCATTCCATCCAACCGAAAGTACTCTTTCAGATCCATATATATCTTTGTGCTTCCCAGATGAATAGAGAATGAAGAACTATGAGCCTCATCCAGAATCTCCTTCTTTAATTTTGGTATGGGAGGAACACAAACTCAATTCCTGAACATTATTATCCCATAACAATCAAGGTTGAATTCAGGAACATTTCTCACCTTCTTTTGTAACTCCACATCTTCTTTCCGTGCCTCTTTAATCTTCACATGTATAGATGGTTGAACATTCATTTGAGAAAGATATGATTTTCCCCTTCCATTATAATTCCAAGATCCATACATTGTAAATCCATAAATATTTGATCTTTTGTGATCCTCATCATGGATAAGCTAGCATGGTCTTGTGGACTTAATGCATCTGCCACTTTGTTTGCATTCCCAGGGTGGTAATGAATTGAGGAGTCGTAATCCTTAATCATCTCCAACCATCTTCTTCGGCGCATATTCAGATCTTTTTGTGTGAAAATATAATTTAAACTTTTATGATCAGTATAAATATCACACCTTTCACTATATAGGTAATGCCTCTAAATCTTTAATGAAACGATTACCGCAGCTAACTCCAAATCATGAGTTGGGTAATTTTTCTCATGGATTTTCAACTGTCGTGAGGCATAAGCTATCACCATATCATTTTTCATATGAATGCACCCCTATCCCTTCTTGGATGCATCACTATAGATCACAAACCTTTCTCCACTACACGGAAGTTTGAGTATAGGTGCACTAGATAACCTTCTTTTCAACTCCTTGAAATTCTCTTCACATTCCTCCATCCAAATAAACATAACTCCTTTTCGAGTCAAATTGGTGAGTTGATTATATAATCGTGAAAAATCTTTCACAAAACGTCGATAATATCCAGCCAAACCAAGAAAACTTCATATCTCAGTTACTGTTGTTGGTCTCGACCATCTTTCGATAACCTCTGTTTTTGCTGGATCCACATATATCCCATCTTTTGAGATTATGTGACCCAAAAATGAAACTTTTTGAAGAAAAAATTCACACTTGGTAAATTTGGCATAAAGCTTCTCCTTTCTCAGGGTCTTCAATATAATTCTCAAGTGATCTTCATGTTCTTCCTTGCTCATTGAATATACAAGAATATAATCTATAAAGACTACCACAAACTGATCAAGATAGTCTCTAAAGACTCTATTCATCAGATCCATGAAGATATTAGGGGAATTAGTAAGACCAAATGGCATCACTATAAATTCATAGTGTCCATACCTTGTACGGAAAGCCGTCTTTGGTATATCCACCCTTTTGACCCTTAATTGATGATACCCTGAACGAAGATCAATCTTGGAAAAGTATTGAGCTCCGCGTAGTTGGTCAAATAAATCATCAACGCGTGGGAGAGGATATTTTTTCTTGATAGTGATCTTGTTAAGTTCTCGATAATCAATGCAGAGTCTCATTGATCCATCTTTCTTCTTAACAAATTGAACAGGTTCTCCCCAAGGTGACACACTATGGTGTATGAATCCTTTATCAAGATTCTCTTGGAGTTTCTTCTTCAATTCATGCAACTCAATTGGGGCCATTCTATAAGGTGTCTTTGAAATAGGCAAAGCACCTGGTATGAGTTCTATTGAAAAATCAACGTCACGATTTGGTGGAAGACCCGGCAATTCCTCCGGAAAAACATCATCAAACTCTCATAAAATGGTCATATTCTTAATCATGAGTTTCTCATCAACCATTTGAGTTAAATAACCTTCATTTAGTGGAAAAAAACCCATAAGATAGAAGAAATTTCTGCTGGAAGGTTATGTTCATCCTTGCATCGATAGACGATCATAGATTGATCTGGAATATGAAATGTGGCTTCCCTTATTTGGAAATTGATATGAGATCCATATAAAGAAATCCAATCCATGCCAATAATCACATCAAATTCCACTATAGGAAGGATCACAAGATTTGCAGGAAGCACTTTCCCACAAACATCAATTGTAGAAGAATTATAAACTTTTGATGCGACGATTGTGCCATTAGGGGTTGTCACAGCTAACTCAACATCTAATTGTTGAGGTAATACGGTGATATCCTTAGAAAATTCTTCAGAAATAAAGGAGTGGGTGGATCTAGAATAAAATAAAACATTTTCTAATTTAGAGTGGATGGTAAGTGCACCTTTCACCACATCGTTGTCGTACTCCACATCTCTGATAGAAATTGCATGTGACATTCCTTTGTCTTTAGCCTTAAGAGTTTGTTGACGTCGACCATCATCATCAACCCTTGGATTTGTGAATTGATTGGCATAATGCCCCATCTCCTTTCACTTGAAGCATTGCAGTGTAGTAGGTTCATTCTGTGTATCCTTTCCTTTGTTTGGATCATTAGATATCTTCTTCCCATCATTGCGGAATTCAAATGCCCGATGACCTTCCTTTCCACATTTGAAACATTTACTTGTCCCTTTAAGAAAACTTCCTCCATGTTTCATTCCACTCATTGAGCATAAGGGAAATATCATCTTCCGTTCAGTGTGCTATTTAGATTTTCCTTTGAATTCCATTTTCCTTATCTTATCAAACCCATATGACTGATGGGTTACTCCAATCTCAATCTTGACTTTGAGAGAACATCGAACGATATCCTTGTAGATATTGAAGTCCCTTGTGGCTAACGCCCTTCGAAGACTTGGTTTTAAGCCACTAAAGAATCAATCGATCTTACTCTCAGGTTGGAAAATAATACCAGAAGGGTACCTTGCAAGTCTTGTAAAATTTTCTTCATAGGTACCAACATATTCATCATCCTTTTACTTTAGTTCAAGAAACTCCTTCTCCATCATTGTTCGTAGAATACGAGGTAAGTACTTATTGAAAAATAAGTTCTTGAACTCGTCCCATTCGATGGACTCAATTTCATCCCTTTGCATTATATTCTTAATAAGATTCCACCATTGATCAGCATCACCTTCCAAACGATACACTGCTAAGATGACTTTATCATGTTCAGAACATTGAAGAACTGAAAATATCTTTTCAGTAGTACTAATCCATTTTTCAGCAACTAATGGATCAGTAGACCCGCTGAATCAAGGTGGACGCTACCTCATGAAGGATTCAACAGAATGTTGCTCCTTCCTTTGCTTGTTTGGATGTCCTGCATGATTCATAGCTTGAGAATGTTGTGTGAGCATGGCTACAAGATTTTTCATTCCATCTCCCATAACGTTTGGTTGCTCAGGGGGACAATCATTGCATTGCCTGTTGCATTCCGCATTAACACGGTTCCTTCAGGTTCCATCCATTGACTAAAACCAAGAAGAATAGTGTGAGCAACACTAATTATACTAGGAAAATCACATAATCCTGAATAATATTTCACACTTAAGGTCATATCCTAGTTTATTCGTGGCAATTTCTAAAACACTAAAATTGTGTTCTATGCTTAGACTTATCCTTAGGGATCTTACTAAGGCTTTCACATCCTAGTTTCAAAAGGTTGACTATAACTTTCCTCTAATACCAACTATAACGACCCATACTTTACATACATTGCTAATATTTCAGAATTGAAGCATACTTATTATGACATATAACAAAACCATGAAAGGACTGTATAGGTATAGAGTATTTAGAAACATGGAAACATAAACAACTGGTTCATAAAGCATCTTATTTGCCTCCCATATATTTCATCATATAGAGAGTCCCTTTTGGGCATATACTACTTAATAATCTTCTTCCTGACCTGGAGAAATAAAAAATAAAAAAGGGTGAGCTAAAATGCTCAGTAAGGGTAAACAAAAGAAATATCAATCACATCATATACCTAAGAACAGAACTTCTGGAAATCTTAACCTGCAAAAGAAATCATAATTTCATAACATGGGATAAATCATATAAGTGATATGTAATCCCAATAATCATAACTTAAAACATGAAAATTTGTGTCATACACACATAATCATAGAGAATCATTTCTTTTTAGTCAAGACTCGTTGCCAAGACTATCTTACTGGACAAAGTCCATTTCTGAACTGAGTTCATTCCTCGTTTCAGTCCTGTTTCACTAAACTGGTTTAAACTGTCGTTCCAGCCATGTTTATCTCATGAGATATAAAATCTTTACCCAATGCATTGGAGGGAGATATAGGTCCCACCAATCTCATAATGATACTATTCTTATGTGTGCCACAAAATCATAAACCATACATCATAGCATAACCCATGTAATAAAAATGGGATTCTTAAACATCGTGACATCATAAAACAATTCAAATAAGATAAAGGAATTCATAAAAATAATTCCATCACAACATAATCAAATCAATGTAATAATAGGGATAAAAAAAATCCTTTATTATCTTAGATGGAAAATAATTGTGATAAAACACTTGAACTCCATTCCTGAGGAAAATATCCTTTATACTTCGAAAACACTATTCCTTTCTTAACATGTCATAAAATTATAAACTAAAAGAAGTTGATTAAAAAAAACTTGAAAACTTTTAAAGGAAGATTCTTGGAAATAATGTTTTAAAAATCCATTCATGCCGTATATGTTAAAAAAACATTCTTCTTGTACTTTTGTCAGAAAATTCAAAAAGTACCTCGTACGAAAAACGACAAATGATTCCTTTCATATCATTTAGTAAAAACTCACCGAAGGGTAAAATTGGATTTAAAAAATTTTAGGTGGATGTAAATAATATTACGTATTGAGGAAACATGGATGTGGATGGTAAAATACACCCCAGTAAATTCCAATGTATAAACAATCTCGGATAAAAATGAGATTGTGATATTTCCCTTACCTTAGGTCGGATTTGCATCGTAAGTGTCCGAACCTCCTGTATAATGATTTAAATAATGTTATTGACTTATTCCAGAATCATACATATTGTTATGATATCATATATGGTCATATTCTAATCTTCTTATTAGTAATATTTCATTATTACTTGTTATTCGGGTGTTTATTACTTTTTGTTCTTATGCGTGTTTTGTCGAATAAATTGTTATTCTTTTATTTAGGTTATAGATACCTCATTTCCAGAATGGTATTAGTGTACTATATTTCATATTTATTCATTCAATTCATTTATATAATCATTATGAAATGAAGATCATGTATAATGAGTCGTATTACATCGTGGAGATGGTATTCCGTACATACGCACGACTGATGATATCATTCCTATGATCGTGGAATTGTATTAGAGTGTATGTATACTATTTAAGAATTAATATAACTTCAAAATAATCATATATATTAATTCTTTACACCATTATACCCATCCAAGTAAGGTGGTGGTGGAAAATAGATTACACCATGGCGCGGACACGGTATTCCGTACGTACGCACGAGCGGTGATTTCATTTTCCGTAGGATGGATAGATGGCTAAATAGGGTTGTTTTATAATTATAATAACATATCAGTATATGAGTGATAATGATGTTATTACTTCATAATGAAACAACTATAGAAGAAGAAGTGGAAGAAGAAACAAAGATGAAAGAATCGGTAACGGACATTACCTCTTCTTTGAAGTACTTCTTTGAGACCTCCTTTTAGGGCCCTAAAATTGGTCTTTGAAGAAGACCAGGACTTCTAGGATGTCTCTAGGGAAGTGGAGAGGAGATAGTGGTAGGGTTTGGATGAGCATGAAGGCTCAAATTGGTGTGATGAGGAGAGGGAGGAGGTGCCCTTTTATAAGGGAGGAGAGGGGAACCTTTGGAAATATAAAAAATATTAATTTATATTAAATCCCAAACCCACATAAAAACTTCCAAAATGACTCATATCATAAGATTAGATGAGATAGGTTTGTAATCTCATAAAACAATAAAATTTAGACATATTATGAATTTATTTTAAACATTATCAACTTGATTTATCCTTATTTATCAATTTTATTTTATTTGTGGTAATAACATTCTAAATTTTAAATTCATCTAAATAATTACATATGTATTGTGAATTTTCCATAATTTTACAGTTTATGACATTTTAGAAAATATAAATTTTAATTTATAATTTTCAAATATTTTTGTGATTTTTAATCAATTTTATAATATGTTATTTTTATAAAATAACAATAGTGTCAATTTTGACACTACTCATTTATTTGAATTTAAATAAAATATATACAGAAGATATGTTCAAACTAAAATCTTTAATAGATTCATAAAATTCATATGTATCTGTAAAAGTAGTGGAGAACATTAAATAGTTCATATAATATTTATTTTAATATTTTTAAAACCATTTGTTTTGATATTTTAATTAATAAAATAATTTCAACATCACTATTGTGTCATCATTAATGATAATTATCTATTCCCTAAAAATTCTAAATAAATTTCTATGATGTATATAATTGAATTAGATTTCCTTATACTATTCATGTGTGAAGTTTCATTAAGTTTATCACCAAATTAAAATTATTATACTTATAAGATTTAAGAAAGTGACATGTTGTCACTTTCTTTGATTTTAATAATAATTAAATTATTTTCATGGAAAAAAGTTCATTAAATGAATCTAATCCGACCCTTAGGTGATATGGGTCGTCCTTTAGTCATCCAATAGGATTTTTTCAGGTGTTATTGTAATTTTATAATCTTATAGTTACCCCTAATTACCCGATTTACCTTTAACTATGGTATATAAAATTTACCGTAGTTACTATTCATCATGCCCAAAAATAAAAAGTAGCATATTAACATAATTTGGACCCAATGATTCCGAATATGGAATACTTTTTTCAAAATTCAAAACTTATATGTTGCAGTAATTAATTTAAAAAAATCCCATTGTTAAGAAGATGGGTTTTTAGAAGTTAAAACATTGCCAAAGATTGAAATGTTTTTACCTATGAATTCAATGTGAAATTAATGCTAATGACATACATTATATTAAATGATAATAATATCTTCTATTTATAATTTAAACCCATTTTATATTATAATTTATCTATATAAATTATCTTGATGAAAAAAGTTGTTTTTAATTAAAAATTAGCTTATTTTTACTATTCATCAAAATATAAAAGTCAACAGAAAAATATCAAAAATTTATACAAAGTAAATTTTTATACCCTGATTCAAAAAAAGAACTTTATTTTGTGAAATTTAACTTATAAACATGTCAAAGAATAGATTTAATGTGGGTGCACCATCAAAAGGTTGCCAAACTGCATTTTTTAAAAAATACTTCTATTATCTAAAAAAACTAATTTTGCTTTCATACCTCATTCTAGAAAATGTATAAGTTGAATTAAAATGTTATAATATTTAAAATTTAATTAATAATATTCATAATGGAAAGTTTTAATAATATTTTAATAGCATATCATTGTTTAGTGAGACTCGGTATTGCGTACGATGCAAGCTATCGAGGAAGGTCGTGGTTACGTGTAGAGCAAGCCAAGCTAGTGTTGTGTGTAGTGAAAGATCCCATTAATGATTTATATAAAAACAAAATATTTCTCATAAAAGTCTGGGGTGTTACAGCAATTATTTATTCTATAAGGTTCTTCAAAAATTTGTTTTAAATTTAATCACATAATTTCATTTTTATCCTCCATGTTTATTACAATATATGGATAATTAATGATGAGATTTTATTCCTGAGGAAAGTTTCTTTTTTTTCTACTCCACAATGTCAGCATCCATGGGATGAACTAATAATTTCCAATCTTCATGATATTAAACAACCAATCTCCCCATTTAATATTATTCCACATATAATTGGAATCACCCCAATATGCTGTGTGTAGACTGAGTTATGACCAATTCATTATGGTGGGGTCCATGCAGTCATCCATAGTAAGTTTCCAACATCATTGATTTTTTCATACCCTAGGATGGCCGAATTAAATCCTGTTCCAAACATAAAAGATGAATAACATAAGTCTTAGACCCCAATAAAAAAGGACTCATAGTAATTGGATATTTATATATTAAACGATAAGTGTGTATTACCAAAGTGATTAAAATCTGTAAATATTTCCAAATTAAGCAGTTTTCCAATTTTACCCCAAAACACATCATAAATCCAAAATTGATGTAAATAACTCAACATGTACAATTTTTAGGGATTAAAATATTTAATTACATATAAAAAACGATTAAAATATTTTATCTATTAGTGATGTCTCACCCTATTTACCCTACATTGCAGGTGGGAGAACTAAAGCCCACCAGAATTATTGTTCAACTGGAAAACCAGAGTACCGTACACCCCTCTTGTGTGTTAGAAAATTTTCCTGTGAGGGATAATAATTTAAATTTTCATGTTAAATTTTATGTACCTAAAATGGAGGATGATTGGATGAATGGACATGCCTCTATTATATTGAGGATACCTTTCCTGAAAACTGACAAAACCAAAATTAATGTCCACAATGGTACATTTTCTCTCGAGTTTGGTGGTGACGTTGTCCACTTCAATATCCATGATTCCATGATGAGCCCATTAGAAGAACATTCATATCTCTCTATTAATTATATAGATATACTTCCTTCCCTTAAAAAACATTTTTTTCATTTCCATGATCTCCTTATTGAGTTTTTTTCATTGATAGAAATTCTTGGAAATGATTCATGCATTGATTCTTATAGTGGTATAGAAAAGGGTCATAAATGTTCATTTATTAATTATTTCTTGAACAATGAGGATCAAATGACCATCGATGATACTACTAAGCTAGTAAAAGCTCATTCCTCATCCGAGGATGATACCATTGAGCAGTTTGATGAGATCGGTGACCCCTCACATTCACACACACACCCCCATAAATCCAAAATCCACCTGAATTTTAAATAAAACAACTGCCTCAAGAATTCAAATATTCATATATAGAGGATGGAAACATGTTTCCTTTCATCATTACCAGTTCACTACTTCCTGGGCATGAATTGCGACTGCTTGAACTTTGGAGGGAGTATAAATGAGATTTGGGATGGACACTTTCTTACATTCCTGGTATTGGACCATCAATTTGTACAGATCATATTTTTTATATGATGAGGCTAAACCAATGAGGCAGCCACAATGTCAACTGAACCCAAAACTCCTAGATGTTTTTTATAATGATGTAACAAATTTATTGGTTGCTGGAACAATTTACCTCATCTCTGACATCCAATGGGTCAGTCCTGTTCAAATGGTTCCTAAAAAGAACAGCCTTACAGTAATCAAAAATGAAAATAATGATTGGGTTCAAACTCATGTGCAGAATAGTTTGTGTGTCTGTATATCCTATCACTGACTAAACCAATGCACTAGGAAGGACCATTTCCCATTTCCATTCATTCACTAAATTCTAGGGAGGCAAGTGGGTAAGTACCACTACAATTTCCTTGATGGGTATTCTGGATACTTTCATATCCATATTTCCCCTAAAGACCAGGAAAAGACAACCTTCAATTGTCTGTTTTCAACATTTTCATAAAATAGGATGCCATTGTTCTGTTTAATGCTCTAGGTCCTTTCTAGCGATGCATGGTTAGTATTTTTTCATATTACCTGGAGAATTTCATGGATGTTTTCATGGATTATTTCACCATTTTGGGATCCTCTTTTGATGAATGTTTAAGTAGTATTGGTTAATCCTAAGTCACTCTATTGGAATGAATCTTGTATTAAATTATAAGAAATGACATTTCCGGGGGTGACAAGGTATAGTTTTGGGGCATGTGATTTATGGGGATGGTATCCAAGTAGAAAAATAAAAAGTGGATGACAGTTCTTCCCTAACATTCCCCAAAAATGTATGGGATGTGTGTTCTTTCCTAGGTCATGCTGGATTTTATTGACGTTTCATTTGTGACATAAGTAATATTTCACCCCCCCTTTCCCTGTTATTGCAAAAAGTAAAGGAATGTGTTTTTGATAATGAATGTGAGGAAGATTTTAATATATTAAATGGAGTCTCACATCACAACTGGTAATCCAACCACCTTGGTGGGATTTACTATTTTAGATCATGTGTCATGCCTCTAAATATGCAGTTGGGGTAGTCTTGTCACAAATGTTTGACTGAGCACCACATTTCATAGCCTATGCCTCATGTACATTGTACCCTACCCCAGAAAACTACACCACAACTAAAAAAATAATATCCTTCTATTTTTTTGCCTTGGATAAATTAAGGTCTTATCATTTAGGGTCCAATGTCATTGTGTTCTCAGTCCATGAAGACCTCTGGTATCTCCTTATGAAACTAGAAGACAAACCACATCTCATTCGCTAGATGCTCTTCCTTCTAAAATATAATCTAGAATTAGAAATAAAAGGTGCAGAGAATGCAGTGGGTGACTATATCAAATAGATCCTCCCATCCTTTGAAATTGGCTCATCCTCATGTATTCCCTTTAATGATATGTTTCCTAATGAGAAATTGTACCGAGTGCAAGATGTTATTCCTTGGTATGCGGAAATTATAAATTATTTGGTAGCATCTTGCATTCCTTTTGATTTCAATAAAAACCAAGTGAGTCATCTAAAACATCAGTCTCATTGGTACATTTGGGATGGCCCCTTCCTCTGGCACACATGTAGTGATCAATTCCTTAGGCGTTGTGTTCCTGATTTCAAGTTTCAGTCTGTCCTTAGATAATATCACACTCTTGATTGTGGGGTCTACTTTGGTCCCCAACGGACTAATTGCAAGGTCCTTGATTCTAGTCTATTTTGGACAAAAATTTTTTACATTTCCCATGATTTATTCCAATCATGTTCTCATTTTCAAAGAATTGGGAATGTCTATAAAAGAAATGAAATGCCACAACAACTGTTTCTCTTTCATGATATTTTTTATGTTTTTGGTATTGACTTTATCGGTCTATTTCCCAATTCCATTGGAAAATTTTCCATTCTTCTGGTGGTCGATTATGTGTCAAAATGGGTAGAGGCTCAAGCCACAAGTATAGATGATTCCCAAATAGTTCTGTAATTTTTGAGAAATCTGATCTTTGGTAGCTTGAGATTACCTAGGTTCATCATTAGTGATCAGGGTTCTCATTTCTGCAACCGAACAATGCAATCACTATTGTGTCGGTATGGGGTTGGTCATAGAGTGTATACAACATTTCACCCATAGACCAATGGTCAAGCCGAGGTGTTAAATAGAGAGGTAAAACAAATTTTGGAAAAAATGTTTCAAACCAATAGAAAATATTGGAGTCTTTGACATGAATATTCATTATGGTCATACCGTACTACTCTCAAAACTGGCATTGGAATGTCACGCTATATTCATGTGTTTGGAACGAGTTGTCACCTACCTGTTGAGATTGAGCACCGGGCCTACTGGGCCATCAAACAATGAAATTCTAATTTTTCTGGTGCAGGTTATGAAAGGAAGTTATAGATTAAATAGATGGAATAAATGAGAAGAGATGCATATAAAAACTCTAGGATTTATAAGGAGTGATCCATGGCTTCCCACGACCTTCTTATACTTTATCATTAATTCCACATTGGGCAGAAGGTCCTTTGGTATAATGCAAGGCTTATGTTGCGTCCAGGTAAACTTCATTCCCGCTGGTTTGACCCATACATTTTTATTAATGTATCTCCATTTGGTGTTGTCTGGGTTCAAAATAAAGAAGCCAAGAAAACATTCACTATCAAGGGGTAGAGGCTAAAGCACTTCTGAAAAGCCCATCAGGAGTTCCTGATGTAGGAAATTCATGTTCAAGATGTAACATAACAGAGAAACACACTAGGATTTATCCTCCCTTCTCACATTATCGATTATTACAGTGAGGAAACTAAACATTCTAGGTATGGGGGTGGGTATATTTCTGGGATAGTTAGAAAATTTCATTGTTTTTTTCTCTCTTCTATTTTTTTCCTTCTTTATAGTATTTTCACATTTCCCCATCTTTCTTGGTTCCTTAGGATTTCCATTTTCTTTCTCCTTTCTTCTCTTTTTCCCCTCTTTATTGTATTTTCATTTTCCCCATCAAAAATTTCAACATTCTATGATTCGGTGACCATATACGGGGTAATGTAAAAATACCATAACGAAGGTGAAAACGAATATTTGTATGAATTCAACATCAGGGAGTGATTTTTAGTGAATTGGTTTTCTTTCAATGATATAAATGGTTGTATAACTGTGAAACATTTGAGATGATTGGTTCCCCTTGTGTTAATATCTTCTGGGAAAACTTTGTCACTAATATCTCCACATATTTTTGCACCAAACCACAAAGTGTGAATATTTATTACTTAATATTTGGTATATATTAGTTATGATAATATTTTTTAGCTTTAAATGATATTTCCATATTTTTGTTCCTTATCTGATCTATTTCTTTACCGTACCTGATTGACCTTTGTGTGTGTACCTAATGTCTGATTGTTGTACGCCCACAAAAAAATTGGATTCTGTCTTGGGTAGGTTGAAAACCACTCCACCCCCCCCACTTTGATCATATTATAACTATTGAAATTAGTGTCTTGAGGAGATCAAAAAGGGTTGAGAGAAGAGTGTGATATTTGTCCCAAATGAAACTTCTAGAAAAAATAATGAGGGGAGTGATGAAATATGAAACATATGGGGTTATCTTGGTCGGGACCGTATTGTTTGACTTCAGGTAATTCTTAAGTGAGTGGGTCTAGAAATATTATTACAAATGATGTAAGACAGGTTTGGTGAAAAAAAATCATTTAAAGTTGAATAATGTTAAAATAAACTATATTTATTGGATAGAAAGTGGAAGGAATAGCATGGAATGGTATTCACACACAAAAATGTAGAATTAGAGGAATGGTTTAATTTTTAATTCCTTTCTCTTGTTGGTGTCATGAATCTATTTTAATTTCATTGTGATGAGATTTTTGATACATCCTTTTCCATTTTCACTAGGAAGTACTCCTTGGTGTTGTTCGTGCATTGATCACATTACATTAATGAATTAAATTCTCTACAAATGTTAAATATTCATGATGTTAGGAATATATATATGCATCACTTTATTTGGATATGTGACTTTTCCCTGGAGTTCAAATGTTTCGGTTCGGAGGTGTGATCGCACCGTGATTCACTATTTCATTTTCACCCTTACACCACTACGCTAAACTTGTGTTATATTGAATATTTTAAAAATAAAAAAAATTGCCTTTTATGTTTGAATATTTTTTTTGTTTATCAATATTGAAATGGTCAATGTAACTTCTTTTGATGATTCTATTGCAGGAGGTGGTGATTTGGAGGCCCTAGAGATGATCCAGAAGGAAAATGGGCCAAAACTGCCTGGGTCCCATGAATACCTGACCACTGTTTGGTAGTGTATGAAAACTATATGCATCCAAAGGTACTGATCATTTGTTTTCTGGTCCAAAATTAAATTATCTACACCTCCTATGAACACAACCAAGCCCCATTTGGCCACTGAGGGGCCTAACCGAAGTGATCAATCTAGGCCACCAAATCTGCATAGAGTCCCAAGTTGTGTGTTGTGTGCTATCCATATCAAGAGTTTTACATATCCAAAGGGAGCCAAATGTTCAATGGAGATATCCAAGACGTGGGGAAACAACTTTCTAGTTTTTTCAAAAGCTATTTAAGAAATTATTTAGGCTGAAGAAAATGTTTCAAGGGGTTTTAAAAAATACGTGTGCCCAAAACCACTTCTTTTTTTTTTGCTATAAAAGAGAACCCTAGGTACCTCATTTGGGGAGTTCAAACCAGGAGCCAAGATTTTCCATTTTGGAGTTCTATAGGAGTCTCTTCATCATTATTGAAGTTCTGGAGCCCCTATACTCATTGGGGGGTCAAGAATGAAGAGGGAGTTCTACCCGAGCCTTCTCCCCCTCTCGATGGTGAGAAAAATGGTGGACTATCATTTTGAGGGAGCTACACAAACATGGGAAGGAGTTCTAGCACATGTTCTTCTACTGGTTTGGTATAATTTTTGTATTGATTATTTTACATATTTTTTATCTTTGAATTCTTCCCCCTTGATTACATTTCATTTCATAATATTGATTTGGACACTTTTTATTTCAACACCAATTGGGTTGAGATTTCAAGTGGGAATCTTGGGTTATTTCGATTGGACATCACAATATTCCAATTAATCTAAAACATAAATAAGATTTAATTACTCTTTGGTTGGAATTTTATTCTATGTTGTATAACCAAATTTTTTCAACGTGATTGTGGGGTAAAGGGGTGGTTCGTTAAGAATCATTTGAAGAGGCAAGAGGGGTGTCATGATCTTGACAACCATCAACTGAAGAATTAAACAAAACTAAGTAAAATTTTCAGAACAATGAACTATCCAAGATGTGTAGTGAACTTTAAATGATCTTCATCTCTCAAAATTTTAATTACACCACCATTATTTTTCAACTATTAAACTCTTTAATTATGACATTTTATTTTTAAATAGTTTTCAAAACCACCCCCTCTTATTGTAATTATTATTAAAAATACATACTAAAAACCCATCAAGGCTCCTTGATAGATGACCTAGTGTCTTCTATAGACTATAAATAAATATTAAAATCATAATAAATATGATGTGTCAGGACAACGCGGTCAAATTTTGGTGTTCTTTCCTGGGAGTGCTTTGTTGTTTAGTGCGTGTTCTTGACAAGAGTTTTATCAATTTTTGGGAATATTTATCTATTTTATATTATACCTATACCTATTTTTTTATTATGATCTATTTTTTGTCTCAGATTGGTTCACGAAGCATTCTAATCCTGGATATTTACCTCTTTTTTAACCTGAACTGGAGTTGATCTTACATCAGCGGCCCTGAGACGCACCAGAGAACCCATCGGAGGAGGACACCCAAAACATCGACACTCTTCTTGATCCTTATTCTTCTTCTTCTTCTGGAACCACTATAAAAACTAAAATAAACATTCATAATATGTCTGAAAACAATCAAACACTAAAATAACTCAACTATCCTGATGTTGATATCCAACACACCAATATTCAATTACAAGGCTAGGAATCCAATTTGGAACTAAAATACGGTTTAATTCATCTATTACCAAGATTCCAAAGACATCCTGGAGAGGATCCACACAAGAATTTAAAATAATTTCATACTGTTTGTTCTTCCTTAAGCCTAAAAATGTGGATGAATAACAAGTAAATATTAGATCATTCCCCTTTTCTTTAGAAGATACAGAAAAAGATTTATTATATTATGTTAATTCCCCAATAAGAGCCTGGGTGAAAATGAAACGCCTTTTTCTTGAAAAACATTTCCCAGCCTCTTGAATAGAAACAGTAATTAATGAAATTTGTGGGATAAGACAATCTCAAGTGGAAAAATTACATGAATGTTGGGAATGCATTAAAATGTTATGATCAGGTTTCTCGCGCCACCAAATAAATGATCAACATTTAATTCAATATTTTTATGAAGGATTAATCCCTATTGATAAAAATATGATTGATGGTGCTATAGGTGGTGTGCTAGTTGAAAAGTCTATGATTGCTTCATGGAAACTAATTGAGAACATTGCACAAAACACACAAAAATTAGGTTCAAGGTCCAATGTACCAATTCGAGGTGTCCATGAGGTGAAATGTACTGAATTCGAGAAGATGGTGGACACAAAGTTTGAAGAGGTAAGTACCCTTCTTCAACAACATGATATTTCCCAAGGGAAACCCCAATCTCCTCCTCCCATCCATTGTGGTATATGTTCTTCTAACATCCACTACGATGACCAATTTCCTCAATTAAGGGAATAATCAGAGAGTTGTGAGGAAATATTTCCAAGCCACCCCAATAACCAACCCTTTAGGCAAGAACATTTCTATCCATCAAACCCTAGGTGGAAGGCGAACCATGCCTATTAGCTAGGGGTATTCAAACCATCCTCAACAAAAATGGAACCAGTCAGGGTAGAGTAGTCATATACCACCACTACCCGAAAATCCTCAACCACCCCAGAGGCATTTCCAATAAACCCCTCAAAAACTCGAGCCTAGCCTAGATGATATGATGAAACAAATGGCTGCAAAAAATATCCAATTCCAAAAAACCACTCAGGAATCTATACAAGACCTCAAAACCCAATTAGGGCAACTAGCTTACTCAGTGGGAAAAATTCAAAGTCACATATCTGGTAAACATCCCTCTCAACCAATAGTTTTCCATAGTGATAAAGGAAATGTTACTGCCATCACCCATAAGAGTGTAAAACAACTAGAATGTAAAATGAATCTGACATTATAGTCATCCCCTCCAGATGAAACCTCCATCCCAACTCTTAAAAATGTTCCTAATATTGAAGAACCATGTCTTGAGAGATTCCCTTCCAAATGATAGAGTGTGTACATTGATGAGTCACCCTAACCCAACCATTCCTCTTCCATTTCCTCAAAAGGATACCCAACCAAGAAAACAAAAGTAAACTGAAATTGATAACGAAATATTGGAAATTATCTAGAAAGTACAGCTTAACATCTCATTGATTGAAGTTGTGAAGTAATTTCCTTGGTACGCCTAGTTTCTGAAGGATAATTTTACACACCGAAGGCTATTTCTGTGTGATGGGAAAGTGAGCTTGGGGAGGAATTTTTAATCATTGATAGAGTCATCACTTCCCAACAAGTCAAATGATCTTGGAACAATTTCAATTCTATGGACCATAGCGGAGTATTCTTATTCTAATGCTATTCTTGATTTAGGTGCTTATATAAATTTGAAACCTCACTCTATTTACTCTACATTGTAGGTCGGGGAACTAAAGAACATAGGAATTATTTTTCAACTGGCTAACCTGGGTATTGCACAACCCTCTGGTGTGTTAGAGGATGTTCTTGTGAGGGTTCAAAATTTAATTTTTCCTATAGACTATTATGCTCTTAAAATAGAGGATGATAGGATGAATGGACATGCCCCGATTATATTGGGGAGACCCTTCTTGAAAACTACCAAAACCATAATTAATGACCACAATGGTACATTTTATATGGATTTTGGTGGTGGCATTGTACACTTCAATATCCTTAATGCCATGATGAACTCATTATAAGAACATTCCTCTCTCTATTAATTCTATAGATGTACTCCATTACCTTAAAAAAAATTCATTCCCATAACCCCCTTTATGAGTTTTACTCATTGATAGAAATCCTAGAAAATTTTTCATGAATTTATTGTTGTAGTGGTCTAGAATAGTGTCATGCATGTTCAATGATTGATTATTTCATGAACACTAAGGATAAAATGAATATTGATGATACTTCTAAGCTTGTAAAAACTCATTCCTCATCCGAGGATGTTACCATTGAGCAGTTAGATGAGATTAAGGGCCTCTCACTTTCACACACACCACCTCCAATCCAAAATCCACTTGAATTGGAACTGAAACAACTACCTCATGATTTAAAATATTCATATCTTGAGAATGGAAACATGTTTCCTATCAACATTGCTAGTTCACTCCCTCCTGATCATTAATTGAAATATATTGAACTTTTTAGGGAGTATAAATGAGATTTGGGAAGGAAACTTGCTGACATTTTTGGTATTATCCCATTAATTTGAATACATCATATTTTACAAAATTATGAGGCTAAACCGGTGAGGTAGCCACAATGTCGAGTGATCCCAACCCTCCTAAATGTTGTGAAAAATGAGGTAACAAAATTATTGTCTACTGAAATCATTTACCCCATCTCTGACAGCCAATGGGTCAGTACCATTCAAGTAGTTCCTAAAAATACTTTCCTAACAGTAATAAAAAATTTAAACAATTAATTGGTTCCAAATAATGTGCAGAATAGTTGGTTTGTCTATATTTACTATCTCTGACTAAACCAACACACTAGGAAGGACCATTTCCCTTTTCCATTCATTGACCAAATTCTAGAGAGACTAGGTGGTGATTCCCACTACTGTTTCCTTGATGGGTATTTTGGATACATCTAGATCCATATTGCCCCTAAGGACCAGGAAAAGACAACCTTCACTAGTCTATTTGCCACATTTGGATATAGGATGATTCCATTTGGTCTATGCAATGCTCCAGATAGTTTCCAGCAATACATGGTTAGTATTTATTCAGATTACCTGGATAATTACATGGAATTTTTCATGGAGGATCCTCTTTTGATGAATTTTTATGTAGTCTTGGATTATTCCTATGTCGCTATATTGAAAATAATCTTGTATTATATTTTTATAAATTCCATTTCATGGTGAGACAAGGAATAGTTTTGGGGCATGTCTTTTTTGGGGATGGTATCCAAGTAGATAAATCAAAAGTAGGTGTCATTTCTTCCCTACCATTCACCAAAAATGTATGGGACGTGCGGTATTTCCATGGTCATGCTGGATTTTATCATCGTTTCATTCATGTCTTTAGTAAGATTGCACTCCCTCTCCCTATTACTCCAAAACGAAAAGAATTTTTTTTGGTAATGAATGTGAGGAAGCTTTTAATATGTTAAAATGGAGTCTCACATCACCCCCAGTATTCCAACCACCTCGGTGGGATTTGCTATTTGAGATCATGTGTGATGACTCTAACTATGTCGTTGGGGTAGTCTTGTCACAAAGGGTTGACCGAGCACCACATGTAATAGCCTATGCCTCACGTACATTGGACCCTACCCAAGAAAACACATCACAACTGAAAAATAATTTCTTTCCATTTCTGTTCGCCATGGATAAATTATAGTCGTATCTTTTAGGGTCTAAATTCATTTTGTTCTCAGACCATGCATCCCTCTGGTATATCCTTTATAAATCAGAATCCAAACCACGTCACATTGACTGGATGATCCTCTATTAGGAATTTAATCTAGAAATTAGAGATAAAAAGGGGTTGAGAATGTTGTGGATGACCATATTAGTAGGATCCTCCTATCCTTGGAAATTGACTCATCCCCATGTCTTTCTATTAATGGCATGTTTCCTGATGAGCAATTGTACCGAGTGCAAGATGTTATTCCTTGATATGAGAAAATTGTAAATTATTTGGTTGCATCTTGAATTTCTACCAATTTCAAAAAAAACCAAGACAGTCATCTAAAACATGAGTCTCGTTGGTAAATTTGGGATATCCCCTACGTCTGGTGAACATGTAGTGATCATGTCCTTAGGTGTTGTGTTCTCGGTAGTGAGTTTCAATATGTCCTTTGATTCTGTCACACTCTTGATTGTGGGGTCAACTTTGGTCCCCAACGGACTTCTCGCAAGGTCCTTGATTCTTGTCTTTTTTGGCAAACACTTTTTCTAAATGAACATGATTTTTCCAATCTTGTCCTAGTTGTCAAAGAATGGGGAATTCCACTAAAAGAAATGAAATTCCACAATATTCGTTCCTCTTTCATGGAATTTTTTATGTTTAGGGCATTAACATTGTGGGTCCATTACCAATTCCTTTGGGAACTTGTACATTCTTATGGCGGTCGATTATGTGTCAAAATGGGAAGAGGCTCGAGCCACTAGGACAGATGAATCCAAAACAATTGTGCAATTTTTGAAAACTCATATCTTTTGTAGGTTTGGATTACCTAGGTTCATCATTAGTGACCAGGGTTCTCATTTCTACAAACGAACTATAAAATCACTCTTGCATCGGCATGGGGTCGGTCATAGAGTCTCTTTTTGATATCACCCACAAACCAATGGTAAAGTAGAGGTGTCAAATAAAAAGGTAAAACAGATTCTTGAAAAAATGGTTCAACCGAATAGATAATATTGGAATCTTAGACTTGATGATTAATTATGGGCTTACCATAAAACTTTCAAAACTCCCATTGGAGTGTTAACCAATAATCTTGTGTTTGGAAAGATTTGTCACCTACCTGTTGAGATTGAGAATCGGGCCTACTGGGCCATCAAATAATGCAATTATAATCTTTCTAGTGCAGGTTCCCAAAAAAATTTGTTGATTCAAGAGTTGGAAGAAATGAGAAGAGATGCCTATAAAAACTCCATGATTTATAAGGAGTGAACCAAGGCTTCCCACGAATGTCTTATACTACATCGTTAGATCCAAATTGAGAAGAAGGTCCTCCTTTATAATGCACGGTTTATGTTTCATCCAGGGAAGCTTTATTCTCACTAGTTTGGCCCATCCACTATTATTAATGTATCTCCATTTGGTGTTGTTTAGGTTTAAAATGAAGAAACCTTGAAAAACTTCATTGACAATTGGAAGCGGTTGAAGCACTTCTATGAAGCCCTTCCAAAGTTCTAGATGGACGAAATCTATGTTCAAGAAGCAACATGCCAGTGAAACACACCAATTTTTATCCTTCCCTCTCACATTATCAATTATTATAGAGAGGACACTGCAAATTCTAGTAGTGGAGGGATGGGTACATTCCTGGGTTAGTTAGGAATTTTTATCGTTTGTTTCCTGCTCTTTTTCGCCTTATTTATGATATTTTCATTTTTCCCCATATTTATGGGTTCACTATGATTTCCTTTATCTTTCTCATTTATTCTCTTTTTTTCCATCTTTATGGTATTTCCATTTTTCCTCATCAAAAATTTCAATGTTCCTTGATTCGGTGACAATAAATGAGGGAAGGTAAAAATACCATAATGAAGGTAAAGAAGAAATATTTCTATGAATTTAACATTACAGAGTGATTTTTAGTGAATTAGTTTTCTTTCAATGATATAAATGGTTGTATCACTATGAAACATTTGAGATGATTGATTCCCCTTGTCTTGGTAGTATTTTGGAAAATTGTGTCCCTAATATCTCCGCACATGTTTTCACCGAACCATAAAGTGTGAATATTTATTACTTAATATAATATAATTATTTGTTAGGTTAATATTTTTCATCTTTAAATGCTATTACCATATGTCAGTTCATTATCTGATCTGTTCTATTACAGTACCTGATTGACCTATGTGTGTGTACCTAATGTCTGACGGTTGTACGCCCTCCCAAAAAAATTATTTGTGTCTTGGGCAGGTCAAAAAACACTCCTCCTCATCTTTTTATCTTATTATAACTTCTGCAATTATCATCGTGAGAAGATATAACAAGGGTTGAGAGATGAGTGTGACATTTGTTCCAAATGAAATTTCAAAAAAAACCAAAAATAAATATATGAGGGGAGTGATGAAATGTGAAACGTATGGGGATCTCTCGGTCGAGAGGTTATGGTTTGTCTTCTCGGAATGATGAAGTTAGTGGGTCTTGAATTATGATTGCAAAGGATGTAGGATTGTTTTGGTGAAAAAATCATTTAAAGCTGAATAATGTTAAAATAACATATATTTATTGGATAGAAAGTGGATGGAATTGCATGGAATATCTTTCAGACACACACCTTGAGAATTAGTGGAATGGTTGAGTTTTTAATTCCTTCCACATATTGGTGTCATGAATCTATTTGAATTTTATTGTGATATGATTTATGATACATCTTTTTCCATTTTCACTAGGAAGAACTCCTTTGTTTGGTTCCTGCACTGATCACATTAAATTAATGAATTAAAATTTCCTAATATGTAAAATCTTCATGATTTTGGGAATATATATGTGCATCCATTTATTTGGATATATGACTTTTCCCAGGATTTCAAATGTTTAGATGTGGGGGTGTGATCACACCGAGATTCACTATTTCATTTTCACCCTTACACCACTACGCTAAACATGTTTTATATTAAATATTAAAAAAATAAAAAAAAATCATTTCATTTTTGAATAATTAATTTTGTGCTTATCACTGTTGAAAAGGTCAATTTTACTTGTTTTGATGATTCATTTGTAGGAGGTGGTGATTTGGAGGCCCTAGAGGTGATCCAAAAGGAAAATGGGCCAAAACTGAATGGGTCCTTTGAACACCTGTCTATTGTTGGGTAGAGTATGAAACCTTTGTGCATCTAAATGGGATGCCATTTTGGGGGATGGTCCAAAATTCAATTATCTACCACTCTAATGAATAAAACTATGCCCCATTTGGACATTTAAGGGACCAACTGAAGTGATTTTTCTAGGCCACTGAATCTGCACGGTGTCAAAAGTTGTGTGTTTTGTGTTGTCCATATATAGAGTCTAACATGTCCAATGGGAGCCAAACATTTTTATGGAGATATTCAAGTTGAGGGGAAAAAACTTTATAGTTTTGTAAAAAGCTAGTGAAGATTGTTTTGAGGCTGAAAACAATGTGACAAGTTGTTTTACCCAATATTTGTGCCCAAAACCACTTCCCGTTTTTATTCTAAAAGAGCACCATGGGAACCTCATTTGGGAATTTCAAACCAGGAGCTAGGCTTTTCTATTTTGGAGTCCTAGACGAGTATCTTCATGATCCTCAAAGTTCTGGAGTCCTTTACCCTCATAGGGGGATCAAGGATGAAGAGGAAGTTCCACCCGAGCCTCCTCCTCTCAATGGCGAGCTAAACAGCTGACGATCATTTTGAGGGAGCTACATAAACTTGGGAGGGAGTTCCAGCACATGTTCTTCTATTGGGTTTGTATAATTCGTGTGCTGAAAATTTCACTTATTTTGTATCTTGACATACTTCTCCCTTGATTAAATTTCATTTGATATAATTGAGTGGGACTTTTTTATTTCAACACCGATCGGGTTGAGATTTCAAGTGGGAATCTTGGTTTGTTATGATTGGAAAACCTAAAAATCATAATTATCTCATACATACATAATATTTAAATATGATTTGGTATACCTTTTATTCTATGATTTATAACTAAATATTGGAAACAAGATTGTTGTTTCAAGGGGTGGTTCTTTAAGCATCATTTGAAGAGTCAAGATCGTGACAACCTTCAACCAATGAATTAAACAAAACCATGTTAAATTTTCAGAACAATAAACTATCAAAGATGTGTTGTAAACCAGAAATAATATTCTTCTCTAATAATTATAAATACACCACCTTTACTTTTCAACTATTAAACTCTTTAATTAAGACATTTTATTTTTAAAATAGTTTTCAAAACCACCCCCTCTTTTAGTAATTCTTATTAAAAATACATTCTCAAAACCTATCAACTCTCCTTGAGAGACGACCTAGGGTCTTCCCTAGACTTTAAATCAATATTAAAATCATAATCAATTTGATATGTCAGGATAGCGTAGTCAGTTAGACAAACAGAATAAACCTGTAATCGAAATATCATATTTTTATATGAAACAATCTGGGAAGCCCTAAATCTCCCACTCTAACTCACAACTTGACCAAGATATAATCACCGCAAATAACCTCCTTGGAATGTCATGACTCATGAATGACAAAAAATCAAACAAAACACCACCCAACAACACAATGCAAAAGAGTGACACTAGAAAAACAACCACCATACAATGTTAGTGAGATTAAATCCCCAAAACACAATTGAATATTTTATTCCATCATGGAAGGAAAGATGATTAGAAATATCATTTGAGAAGATCATACGAACTATAAATGGGATAAAGAAAAAAACATGGGATCACTTCAAAGAAGAATAGTCGATGTCTGATACTGTTCGATCGAAACAAGGCTTTAAAACCATTGAAATATGAGATTCCTTAACCCTACAAGCCCGAATCTCACGTCATGAAGATTGAAGGAAAAATAAAAATATAGCCAAATAGGGAAACTCAACCATTATCTTGGATATATAGAAAAGATGACTAAAAGATCGACTTCCAACATCTATGAGAAACATGATGAAGCACACTATTGGATGAACCCTGTAATCCGCAGTGAGAAATGATGATCTATTTCAGAAAAATATAATATAAAATATAATATTATAACATTTTATAATAATATATTAAATATAATAAAATTTTATAACATTGATCATTATAATGAGATATAATAATTAATTTAATATAACATAAATAGAATATTATAAGAGAAACAAACCACGTGAACTTTAGTTTCAATGAGGAACCTCAAGTAACTATTATTCCACACCCTTCAGCTCAAAGATCTACACTGCACATAACCAAAAATCATACCCAGAAATGAGTGAAAAGTATCAATATGAAATGAAACCCAAAAATTGAATGTATAAAAAATTGATCTCCATAGAAAGAGCATTTTTCATTCACCACCTTTTTTGACATCTCATTAAATCATGTCAGATCTAGTACCAGTGAGGAACCTCATGTTGTTAAAATGTCACAACCATCACCTCCATGATCTACTCATCATACAACCAATGATCATACCCATGATGTAGTACAAAATATATACATGAATTGAAACCAAAATACAAATAACTGAAAATATGAAAAATGATCCTTATAGAATAGGTATTTTTCATTCATCATCTCTGTTAATATATCAATAAATAATATCATCTGTTTTCCATTATTGTTCAATTTTCTTAATCCGTGTGCTTCTTTCATATGTTCAAATGAGGTTTTTAATAGTAGATTCATAGAATTACCTCAAAATACAATTAATATTTCTAATGATCACCATAATAAAAACTATATTCAACCAAAACAAAATAAAATTAATGTTTTTTAATAAAAAGTGCATTTATCTAGATTGAAAACAAAAATACTGCTACATTTCTAAGTTCTTATGCTGCTAGACTATAAAAAATAGTTTCAGAAATTATCAAAATAATCATTCAGCATCTTCCTGGGAAAACGAGAAATTTTAACATGCAACACAAGAAAACCAAATGCAACAATCCGAGCTTTAACACTTGCGATGAGAAAGATTATTTCATTTGGAGCGGATCCATAGAAGTATGTAATTTGCATCTCAAAGTCACCCAAAAAAAGAACAAGAAAATGAAATCTCATTTAATCTGATTTTTTTTGAAACCCTTAGATAAATTCAATTCAATTCAAAAAAATATATAGGCAAGATTTTATGTTCTGAAAACATTAGAGGAAGTTCATACCTGATAAAAGGTCCAACATGGATGGATTGAATGAGATATGGGTCTATTTCCGGGCCCCTCCCAACAAATCAACTCAATAGTTGAAAGAGGAAAAAATCAAACATCAGTGGATGAGGATGAGAGAGGTTTAGATAATCGGCTATTTGGGTGTTTTTTACATTTAAAAAAAATATTTTACAAAAATAGGTCAGGTTAAAAATATTTTCAAAACTATTCCTTAAAGGTGGCATCGCGGATTATGCCTTTGCACTTTGGGTGAAAGGTGGCATCCGCGATGCCGCCTTTCCCTTAATTTTTTTTTGAAAATTTTAATTTTTATTTTAATTTTTTATTTTGTTTATATATATATATTTAAACAAAACAAAAAAATTCAGCCCAATTTCTCTACTATTAAAGATCCAGTGCAACAGCCATTACAGATGTCTGGATTTTGACCAAAAACCCCACTCAGGCCTCCCTTTTATAAGAGGACTTTCCCTAAAAATCATTCTGAATTTTTGATGTGGAATTCAGGTTCTCCCTTTCCTGTGCAGTACATTCTGCATTTCCGATGTGAGATTCTGTTTCATGTACGTGACATTGAAATACAATAAAATACAAACTATAAGTCCAATATAAATGAAATTTTAAACATTTATTAAACATATAATAAATAGTTGAAAACAAAAAGAATTTCCTCTAAAATGTTGATGAAATATAATCTACAACCTTTCAAAACCACCTACTTGAAACTTACAAATATTTAAAGTATGTGAATTTGAAAGACTATAAAATATAAACTATAAAATGAATATAATTAAAACATTAAAAATTGATTAAACATATACAAAATAATTAATAACAAAAGAAATTTCCCAAAAAAATGTTGATGAAAATTAATTTATAAGCTTTCAAAACTGCCTACTTGAAACTAAAAAATGTTTCAATTACGTGAATTCCAAAGTCTATAAATATATTAATAATTAACTAATTAATTATTATATAATTAATAGTAATGTTAATAATTAACTAAATAATTATTATATAAGTAATAATTAACGAGTAATAATTAATAATTAATAATTAATAATTTAATGAATACTTATAATTAATATTGATATTACTAATTAACTAATTAATAATTACTAATTACATATTAATAATTATTAATTACTAATTAATAGTTATAATAAATAATTATAATTAATATTAATATTACTAATTAACTAATTAATAATTAATACTTACTAATTACTAATTAATTAGTTATAATTATGATTTATATTACTAATTAACTAAATAATTATTATATATGTAATAATTATATTACTAATTAATTATTAAATAATTAATTAAAATATTGATAATTAAATAATTAACTATTATATAATTAATATGTATATTACTAATTAACTAATTAATTATTATATAATTAATAGTTATATTAATAATTAACTAAATAATTATTGTATAAGTAATAATTAATAAGTAATAATAAATAATTAATAAGTAATAAGTAATAATTAATAATTATAATTAAGATTTATAATTAATATTTATATTACTAATTAATAATTACTAATTAATAATTAATAAATGTAATGAATAAAAGTAATTAAAAATTATATAACTAATTTACTAATTAATTTTTATATAATTAATAATTATATTACTAATGAACTGACTAACAATTATATAATTAACTATTGATAATAACTAATTAATAATTATAATAAATAATTATAATTAATATTTGTAATAATCACTAATGTGGGATTCTGTTTCAAGTACGTGACATTGAAAGACTATAAAATATAAACTATAAGACCAATATAAATCAAACTTAAAACATGGATTAAACATATAATAAATAGTTGAAAACAAAAAAATCATAAAAATGATGATAAAAAATAATTTATAAGCTTTCAAAACCACACACTTGAAACTTAAAAAGTTTCAAGTATGTTAATTTTGAAGCCTATAAAATATAAACGACAACACCAATATAAATGAAACTTAATACATGGATTCAACATATAAAACGTTGTTGAAAATAAAAAAAATCGTAGAAAAAGTTCATGAAAAAGAATTTATAAGCTTTCAAAACCACCTACCTGAAACTTAAAAATGATTCAAGTATGTGGCATTGAAATACTATAAAATATAAACTATAAGACCAATATAATTTAATGTTAAAACATGGATTAAACTTATAATAAAATTTTAAATTATTAGATTTATATTATTAAAAAATAATTATATAATAATTATCCAATTAATTAGTAATATAATTATTCAGTATATAATATTTAATTAGTTAATTTGTAATATAATTATAAATTATATTTATTCATTATAATTAATAATTTTAAATTTCAAAAATTATTATATGATAATTAATTAGTTAATTGGTAATATAATTATTAATTATATAATAGTTAATTAGTTAATTATTCATATAATTATAAATTATCATTATTCATTATATTTATAAATTCTAATTATTCATTATAATTACTAATTATAATTATTCATTATAATTACTAATTATAATTATTAATTGTTAATTAATAATATAATTATTAATTATATAACTATTATTTGTATAATAATTGGTTACTTAGTTACTAATTAATAAAAATTAATTATATAATAACTAATTAGTTAAATAGTAATATAATTAGTTAATTGGTAATATAATTATTAACTATTTAATAATTAATTAGTTATTTAGTAATATAATTATTAATTATAAACTAATAAATTAGTTAATTAGTAATAGAATTATTAATTATATAATTTTTAATTAGGTAATTATTTATTATTATTGTTTTATTATTTTGTTCATATGGTTATATAAATATATAAAAATAAAATGTAATTTACCCCCTCTTGAGATTCCACTCTGACTAACAAGTAATAATAGTATTTTGATTTCAGTAGACATAAAACATGTAAACAATAATTTACAATCAATTCATATGTCTGTGGTGAGGAGATTCCATCCCACATGGTGGTCTGTGAATAGGACGTCCACGTCGAGTGCGCAGTAGAGTCTGATGACCTGGAAAAAGATGATCCTCGGGCACTGAAACGTCGACTGTCGCATCCTCCATCTGTGTGTTAGTGAGAGGAGCTGTCAACTGCATCTCGTACTGCCTTCCAGATCCTTCTCCCACTGGGGGGGGGGGGGGTAAAGGACATGCCTCCATCGTAGAGGGGACTGAAGCCTACGATGGAGCTATACCCCAAGACGACGACGGCTCTAGAATCCAAGGTTGTGAAGGATCTGGAACCCAATATGGAGAGAAATGTGGATATCCTGTCAGGAAAGACGGATCCCATGCCACGTGAGGCACATCCTAAATAGGATGATCATGGACTACTAGAGGGCCGACCTCTACCTGTGGAATAGTCGAGTCCTCACATGCAGCACGACGTTGTCTACATCACCATGGTCATGGCTCTTCAGAACAAGTAGCTGCAATAGGATGTTCATCTAGGGCAGGAACATCCTCTCTCTGAGCCAGACACACGATGATACTCCCAGAAAGCAAATGAAAATATGCCCTCACCTCCAGCGCTGTAGCATGGACGGCTTGCTGGGGTAAAGACCCCCTCCTCCTCTTTATCACTCATACGAATAAGCAGCTCTGTGTGACTTCCATGTATATATATTAAAATGGAATTAAAAAATAATTCAATAAACAAACTACTAGCAATTTATTGACTTACCATCCTCTGCATCTCTATACTGGCTTGGGTAAGATACAATATAGAATTCATTCTATTCAATGGAACATAGTCAACCCACTCTGAAAGAGAGAATCGATTTGTAGGAACTCCCTGAATACGTAACTCTACACGTTTGTGCCAGCAGTCGATAAAACTGGCATGTACTTGGGACCAGTCATCATCCTGCCTCCCAGTCAGCTTCATCCCATGAAGCTGGTATGCCTGTCTCGATGGTAATGGAATCGGCTGAGTACGGAAAAATTGGTGCATGACCCTATTAGGCTGCTTCCTCTCAATAATATGGAATTGAATGAGGGGTACTACAGCAGTAGCATCCTCAAGCCCAACAGTGTAGTATGCTAGCAACTGGTCCATAAATCTCCAGTATCGAAGCCATAAAATCTGAAACAAAAGGTGATTTTTTCAAAAAATCACCCAAGTAAAAAAATTGATGTTATTATTAAATATGTTAGAAAATGATAGATTGTATATACAAACCTGATCAGGTAAGAGACAGTCCAACTTTAGCCGATATATTCCCAAATGCTGTCTCAGAACCACGTCAAAATTGTATCGCTGACACCACCTGTAAAATACAATGATAATGAAAAATAATGAGAAATCATAGTCAATAACTCATTGTAGAATCAAAAACCAATAGAAATGACTTATCATACTAGCGTCCATGTGGAGCGTCATGCAGAACCTCCATCTCGACTGGTGGACCAGCAAGGTCAGGGCGAAATGCTGGGATGCACCCCCATGCCCACATCTGAATAAGGATGACGCATCCTCCGATACCTGTATGGTCCCTATGGGATAATCTGTATAATGATATTTATGTGTATGCCAACCAGACAGATCCCCAAATGTACATCCCAGCCTGATCAAAGTCCTCTAGTAGGGGTAGATACATCATATGAATGTGCATCCCCGAGTGATCAGTACACATGGTCCCACCAATGAGTCGTAATATATATGCATGGGCGTAATGAATGACGGTCTGCTCATCATCATCATCCTGTAAATGTGGAATCTGCAACTCCAATCAATGCATAGATATGGATTTTCCATCTGTAGCCCTATGGTTGGACAAATTATCAACGTCTAACAAGCGTTGAGCAAGGTTTGGCCAAGCTACACGAGTGAGTCCAATAACGGGTCTCCCCTGGATAGGAAGACCAATTAGCACTATGACATCCTCGAGGGTGATTGTCATCTCTCCCTCAGTCATGTTGAATGTGTGTGTCTCTGGTCTCCATCTCTCAACAAGGGTAGCAAGTAGGTAATGATCTAAAAATGTGAAATCTGATATGGCAAGGACATAGAAGCCAACACGTCGCTAGTAAGGTCTAATGGCATGTGGAGGCTCCATGTGATGAAAATGGTGCGCTTGACGCACCATCACTAATCGATATAGACGACCCTCTAACACGGTATGTGAAATATGGGTAGGCTACTGAGTGAGTAGTATAGTGTCATCCATCTGTATATATAAACAAAGAAAATGAGTCATAAGTGTAAAATGTAAATATAACATTATGATGTTTTTCGAATTTATCTAATTGTATGTATTCAATATCTTATGCTAATTATTATTATACTATAAATTTGTTATAGAACAGTTTTCTAAAATATCCTGCATGTTTAGATTGGGGTTTAGGTTGGAGGGTTTAGGGTTAAATTTTTTAATATTAACATCCAGGAAACATGTTAATGGGTTAAATGACATTTAATTTTCAATATGGGTTAAGTGTTCAACATTCGGATTTTTGAAATAAATTATATTATCTCAGATTTAAAGTTATTTCTTGAAAGAAAGAATATTAATATGAAATAAGTTATATTATCTAAAATATTTAGTCTTCAATTTGGATACACATATTTTAGGGGAGATTTATGATTAACTACTTATTCATTGTATAAAGATAAACCATGTCAATTAGTAATGATGTTTTTAGAATTTATCTAATTATATGTATTCAATAACTTATGCTAATTATTATGAAACTTTAAATTTGTTATAGAATAGTTTTCTAAAATATCCTGCATGTTTAGATTTGGGTTTAGGTTGGAGGGTTTAGGGTTAAAATTTTTAATATTAACATCTAGGAAACATGTAAATGGGTTAAATGACATTAACTATTCAATATGGGTTAAGTGTTCGGCTTTCAGATTTTTGAAATAAATTATATTATCTCAGATTTAATGTTATTTCTTGAAAGCAAGAATTTTAATATGAAATAAGTTATATTATCTAAAATATTAAGTCTTGAATTTGGTTACACATATTTTGGGGGAGCTTTATGATTAACTAATTATGGATTGGATTAAGATAAACCATGTCAATTAGTAATGATGTTTTTAGAATTTATATAATTGTATGTATTCAATATCTTTTTCTAATTATTATGATACTATAAATTTGTTATAGAAATGTTTTCTAAAATATCCTGGATGTTTAGATTGGGGTTTAGGTTGGAGGGATTAGGGTTAAATTTTTTAATATTAACATCCAGGAAACATGTTAATGGGTTAACTGACATTTACTTTTCAATATGGGTTAAGTGTTCCACTTTAGGATTTTTGAAATATATTATATTATCTCAGATTAAATTTATTTCATGAATCCATGAATATTAATATGAAATAGGTTATATTATCTAAACTATTGAGTCTTGAATTTGGTTACACATATTTTGGTGGAGATTTATGATTAAATACTTATGGATTGGATTAAGCTAAACCATGTCAATTAGTAATGATGTTTTTAGAATTTATCTAATTGTATGTATTCAATATCTTATACTAATTATTATGATACTACAAATTTGTTAAAGAACAGTTTTCTAAAATATACTTCATGTTTAGATTAGGGTTTAGGTTGGAGGGTTTAGGGTTAAATTTTTTAATATTAACATCCAGGAAACATGTTAATGGGTTAAATGACATTTACTTTTAAATATGGGTTAAGTGTTTGGCTTTAGGATTTTTGAAATAAATTATTTTATCTCATATTTAATGTTATTTCTTTAAAGAAAGAATATTAATATGAAATAAGTTATATTATCTAAAATATTGAGTCTTGAATTTGGTTACACATATTTTGGGGGAGCGTTATTATTAACTACTTATGGATTGGATTAAGATAAACCATGTCAATTATTAATGATGTTTTTAGAATTTATCTAATTTTATGTATTAAATATCTTATGATAATAATTATGATACTATAAATTTTTTATAGAAAAGTTTGCTAAAATATCATGCATGTTTAGATTGGGGTTTAGGATGGAGGTTTTAGGGTTATAATTTTTAATATTACCATCTAGGAAACATGTTAATGGGTTAACTGACATTTACTTTTCAATATGGGTTAAGTGTTCCACTTTTGGATTTTTTATATAAATTCTATAATCTCAGATTTAAAGTTATTTCTTGAAAGTAAGAATATTAATAGGAAATAAGTTATATTATCCTAAATATTATGTCTTGAATTTGGTTACACATATTTTCGGGGAGCTTTTTGATTAACTATATATGGATTGGATTAAGATAAACCATGTCAATTAGTAATGATGTTTTTAGAATTTATCTAATTGTATGTATTGAATATCTTATGCTAATTATTATGATACTATAAATTTGCTATAGAATATTTTGGTAAAATATCCTGCTTGTTTAGATTGGGGTTTAGGTTGGAGGGTTTAGGGTTATAATTTTTAATATTAACATCCAGGAAACATGTTAATGGGTAAATTGACATTTACTTTTCAATATGGGTTAAGTTTTTTGCCTTTGGATTTTTGAAATAAATTCTTTTATCATAGATTTAAATTTATTTCTTGAAATCTAGAATATTAATATGAAATAAGTTATATTATCTAAAATATTGAGTCTTGAATTTGGTTACACATATTTTGGGGGAGATTTATGATTAACTACTTATAGATTGGATTATTATAAACCATGTCAATTAGTAATGATGTTTTTAGAATTTATGTAATTGTATGTATTCAATATCTTATGCTAATTATTATGATACTATAAATTTGTTATAGAACAGTTTTCTAAAATATCCTGTATGTTTATATTGGGGTTTAGGTTGGAGGATTTAGGGTCAAATTTTTTAATATTAACATCCAGGAAACATGTTAATTGGTTAACTGACATTTACTTTTCAATATGGGTTAAGTGTCCTGCTTTCGTATTTTTGAAATAAATTCTATTATCTCAGATTTTAATTTATTTCTTCAAAGCCTGAATATTAATATGAAATAAGTTGTATTATCTAAAATATTGAGTCTTAAATTTTGTTACACATGTTTTGGGGGAGCATTATGATTAACTACATAGGGATTGGATTAAGATAAACCATGTCAATTAGTAATGATGTTTTTAGAATTTATCTAATTATATGTATTAAATATCTTATGCTAATTATTATGATACAATAATTTTTTTATAGAACAGTTTTCTAAAAAATCCTGCATGTTTAAATTGGGGTTTAGGTTAGAGGGTTTAGGGTTAAAAATTTTAATATAAACATCCAGGAAACATGTTTATGGGTTAACTGACATTTACTTTTCCATATGGGTTAAGTGTTCAGCTTTAGGATTATTGAAATAAATTCTATTATCTCATATTTAATTTTATTTCTTGAAATTAAGTATATTAATATGAAATATGTTATATTATCTAAAATATTGAGTCTTTAATTTGGTTACACATATTTTGGGGGAACTTTATGATTAACTACTTATGGATTGGATTAAGATAAACCATGTCAATTAGTAATTATGCTTTTATAATTTATCTAATTGTATGTATTCAATATCTTATGTTAATTATTATGATACTATAAATTTGTTATAGATCAATTTTCTAAAATATCCAGCATTTTTTGATTGGGGTTTAGGTTGGAGGGTTTAGGGTTAACATTTTTAATATTAACGTCTAGGAAACATGTTAATGGGTTTACTGATATTTACTTTTCAATATGGGTTAAGTGTTCCAATTTCGGATTTTTTAAAGAAATTCTATTATCTCAGATTTAAAGTTATTTCTTGAAAGCATGAATATTAATATGAAAACTTATCTCAGATGTTTGGGGTTTAGAAAACTGAGGAATAAAGAAGAGATAACAACATCTAATTTACAATATGGGAATGTCACAATGAAGACAATACATAATAATGAATGAGACTGTGAAGTCGACCCAACAACGTTAGGGAATCGTTTCTGGTTATGACCTTCTTTATGACATATTGTGCATCATAAACTCTGTCCTTGTTCTTGAGGCCAATCCATCTTATTACGCATCATACTCACCTTTGGTCTCCCATGAGGATGTAACCAATTCATGTTAGGTATCACTATCGGCTGGCCTTCAGGCATTTGGAAATAACGATACTCCATAATAGGTGTCCATGGTTCAACATAACAGTTAGTAATGATATCCATCCGGTACACTGGATCTACATATGCTCCCCATGAGATGTTCATAGAGGCACATGCTGTGATGGCATGTTTACATGGAAACCGTAAGGCCTAAAAGTTTCCACATTGGCATTGCCTTATTTCCAGTAATACCACCATTTTTTCACTGACACGATTTGTGGTGGGGTCTAAATACTCCTTAACTTCAAATCGGGATTCTTCTCTTTGAAAGAGACAGACGTAATAACCAGGAGCTTCTTCAATATTTTTTTCAATCTCTCATTGAAAATGTCTTCCATATCTTAGCCCTTGATGTATCCCATATGATGATAGTTTTTGTCTATCCACAAATTACTTCACTCATCAATATAATGTCTCCTGATCTAAGGTGGTTATAGGTAGATTGTGATGTCCTTTGAAGATACCGTTGATGCACTCCACAATGTTTGTGGTCATGTGTCGATACCTCTTTCCCCCATCGTATGCCAATGTCCATTTATCTTTTTTAATCCACATCATATAATCATAAAATTCTTGATTAGCCTGAATAATTTGTTCAAAACGTTCTTCAAATCTCCGTTACTCCAACTCATATTCTACAAAACATAGATGATATTTCAAATAAATTAATTTTTTCTTTATATTAAAATAGTAAAATCGAACGAATAAAATATGTACCAAGCCTCATTATTTCCTTCTTCATCGGTTCATTGTTGAATTTTTTATGCACATTGCTAGAAATGTGTCCAATGCAGAACGGATGATGGGCATTTGGGTATCTCTATGTATCCGGATCTGCATTGATTGCCTCATTAATTGATCAATGGCGATCAGATATCATACAAACTCCCTGAATATTGGTGAAATGGGTTCTGATACATGCCAGAAACCAACTCCATGATTCATAGCTCTCTTTCACTACAATGGAATAGGCAAGCGGAATAGGTGAACGATTTCCATCATGGGTTGCCGCAATCAACAATACACCCTTGTATTTTCCATACAAAAATGGTCCATCAATCTGAATAAACTATTTGAAAAAATGAAATTCGGAGATACAGAGAAGGAATGCCCAGAACAACCGATGAAATTGAACACGAAATGGATCAAGTAAATTATCATGAGACACATGTTTGTTTGTATCCAGATGGAAGAAAACTTGGTTGTGATTCCTCAGTATGGCTAGCAATTGTGGCAATACTCGATATGAGTCATCCCAATCACCAGATACCATCACAATTTCCTTCTGTTTCTCCATACATGCCTTATTATAGTAAATATTATTACCAAATGTCTGTATAATTCTCTCTTGTAGAAGGGATATTGGAACATCTTCACATGTCTTAATCATCTCAACAAAAATAGATGACACAAATTCGGCATCCAATGAAGTATGATCTTGTGTGAGACATGGTTGAACAGAAGTATGAGCTGCCTCAATCCTTGAGATTCTCCAACCACCAAATGTAATGTCTGGAATATCCTTTAAGTGAAATCTACAATCATCCCCATACTTCACGCACCGTATAACATATTAATTACTCCATGATTCGTGAACTACATAGTTGAAGTGTCTCTCAATATGAAACCTCTTTTACATGATTTTTAAGGCATCTTTACTAAGAAAATTCCTTCCAATATATAATTTTTTTCCACCTCACTAAACCTATCTTGTACAACTCCAGGGAACTCAGCTTTCGGTGTGAGAACAATATTATCGAATTCAGGCACGCGTGTCATTGATTCTGACCAAGATGAAAACAGTTGTGGATGATTTATTGACTAAGGTTGATGTACACCAATTTCATTTCTCAAAACATCCTCCCTATCTTCTGTTGGTCCCTCCTCATCAGCACTGTTGTCTCCATCTGATCCATCATTATGAAACTCCTCATCGGAAGTCGGATTGACATGTATATACGAGAGATCATCTAGGTTGTCCTCTTCTGCTGCATCATTTGGAATAGGCTCATTTTCATGGGGCAGACTCTCTTCAAGCACTCTTGTAATTCTATATCTTCAAACAAGTGGACATTGTTGTTGTAAAGTAGAAACAACAATGTATAACTCCACCATGGTACCATCTAACCATTGAGAAAATAAATTAATTGCATGGACCCACTGCGCATCAGCAACCAATGGACAAGCTATATGCCACAGTGTTGTTGGAAATTGAAAATGTCTATAACTCATAGACATGATCTCTTGACCGGGTCCCAAATTTAAGGAAACATGAATTCTCTCTTAAAGGGCACTTATGGTGACACAATCAACTGTACTAACTACCGTAATTGGTTTTGTACTATAAGAAGCTCCTTGCTTAGTTTTAATAATCTCCCCATAGTAGTACACAAAGGAAAACATGGCAGTCACATCAAAAATGTTTCTTTCATCAAAATTATGATACTGTAACAAATATTAACAATTATGTTTTACCATATGATGTTTATTAGAATGTAATTTTTGGGTTCCTTTCTATACTCTAAACAAAGCTACTAATGTTTGACCATATGATATTTATTATAATATAATTTTTGAGCGCCTTTTTATTTATTGTGTTTCTTCTAATTCATTTCACTTTATATGTTCATTAGTATCATTAGCTAATCATTATATGGATCCGTGTTGTAATCCTATGTTATTTATTAATTATTCTAAAGTTAACTAATAAAAAATAATTGTTAATTATTCTATTATTCTATAATTATCTAATAATTACTTTAGTTCGTTAATTCTTATGTCCTTATTTAATTCTATAACATTATATTTATCATTTATCATTGATAAATATACTGATTTTCTTTTTCTTCTCATACATATTTTAGTAGTTTATAAAGAATATATGAATCATCTTAAGAGAATTCCCCGGGAGTGTCAAACCAGGATGCAGCAAGGCCCGTTATCGTCCACCAGTTCCTGTTCGAGTCTAACTCAAAGTAGTGTTTTAGGGTTTTACCCCTATGTACATCTGTGCCAGAGCCACATCCACTTGTTTGTATCTAGACATGAATTTAATTGCATATTTAACCACATAATCTTTATGCTACCAAAATTTCTAAATACTTAATCTTAAGTTAATCCAAAATTAATCTATACTACATAAAAATAATTATTTAAAACTATATATAACTAATTACAGAAACTAAATAACCAAATATTAAGAACTACCTAAACTAATTAACAAATGAAATATTTAAAACTAAACAAAATTAAATTAATTATATAAAAACATTAAATTAAATCATTAAACATACCTCTAAATTAAGTTTCATAAAAACCCACACAGCAAAGGACCTTTTTAGAGAGAGGGAGAAGTTCGGATAGATGAAGTGAGGAGGGAGAGAGGATGTTAAGGATCAAGTGAGGAGAAAGGGGGGGTGGCCACCCTTTTATAGGGAGTTCAGGCCAATGAGTCATTGCAGAAGCCGCCCTTCGCCTATGCATATGGCCAAAGGCGACATCGTAGAAGCTGCCTTTCACCTTACCCTGAGGCGAATAGTGGCCTCCCCCCGACCGTCATTTCCATGTCATCGGTCCAGGGAAAAGGAGACATAGGGGAGCAAAGGAGGCATCACAGATGCCACCTTTGTGTAATAAGACAATGGAAGCATCTATGATGCAGCCTTTGTAGTGTATTTTTTTTAAAAAAATTGAGCTATAATGTTTGTCAAAAAAATATAAAAATGTATTTAAAAAAACTCATGGGTGTGGGGTACGATGAATATAGAGTGTGAGTGTAGGTGGGGATTTCTACTATGTGGGTGGTGAGGGACTATTATTGGAAGTCCATCGAGAATGCAGAGAGGATTAGAATGCCATAATGTGGGTGGTGGGGATGAAGATCGGGAAGCCATCTAGCGGGTGGAGGGGATGTAGATGGGGATGTCATTGCATGGGTGGGAAGGACGAAGATCGGGAGGCCATCGTGTGGGTGGCAAGGGATGAGGATTTGGAGGCCATCATAGGGGAAGTGAGGATCTGGATTCCATCATGCGGGCGGTGAGGGACGAATATTAGGAGGCCATCGAGGGGGCAGCCGGGACGAAGATTGGGAATCGTGCGGGCGGTGGGGACAGTAGCGGGAGGACATCACGCTAGGAGATGTGAATATATTTGAATTTTTTATTTTTTTTTCTTTTTTTTAAAATTCTGATTCAAATATGGTTATATTTGTTATAATTGTAATATTATTTTTTAGTAAACTATTAATAATAAAAATTTTATTGTTAAATGATTTGTTTGTAGTGAATAACTGATTAATATGTTGAAAATAAAATGTTAGAAATAATAATTAATAACATTTGATTCAATTTTTGGAAAAAAGTGCCTTTATTAATATGATAAAGTGAAAATTTTATTTTTTAGGAAAATTTTATGTTGGTATTAAACAATTATTAACATCATATATATGTGTTGGTAAAAAAGAAAAGTTGGTACTTGAATTTAATACTAGTAACACATTATATCTGTTGGAATTACTCATTTATACCAATAAATATTTTAATTGTCACGAAAACTATGTTGGTAAAAGTCAATTTCAGTGTTGTGTGTGTGCTTATAAAATTTCAAAATTCTTCCATTCTTCTGAAAAACACCCAAGATCGAGATCCATACCTGAAAATAATATCTGAATGATTACAATATTATTTTATATATTTATATAAAAGTATTATAAAAGAAATTTTATGTATATTTTTAATTTCATTCTATGGTATTGAAAAAAACTTCTTTTGAAGTGTTCTATATGGTATATTTTAACAAACGAGAAAAGGGATGTTCAATTATTAACAAATACATCAACAATTACTTTTTTTGCCACCATGGCCATTATTTTATTTTAACCTTCCTTTTCATTATTTTTTTTCCTTAAATGAAAAATAATCTTTATACTTTTGGGTATTTTGGTAATGAAAATGTTTTCTCAAAATATAATGGTATTTTTATACAGTATTGTTTTTAGTACGTGTTTTATAAGAGTTTTTCCCCAATAATTTTTCGGTGCTATCATTTAGAGTATTTTTATATATGTTTATATCTATTGTTTAATATTGTATATCATTGAGTTTCTTCTATTATTATTCTATATTTAATACATTAGTAAATGTTTTATGGTATGTTTTATGTGGGAAGTACTGATATACCATATGACTTGATATTGATTTTGTAAGGTCATATTAATTTAGTTGTATTATTTTTTCATATGTGGAATTCATTGGACATGGTTGAATGGGTGGGACCGTATGTTGAAAATACCCTCGATATATTGGCAGTCTCTTGAGATGAAATTATTTAGTGAAAACACCTTCACATGTGTTTCCAATTAGTTCTAAATTTTCTAGAGGATAGATCTTGACAGTTACTATCATGATGAAAGATCTTAAAGTCCAAACATCCAAAGTTATTTATTCCATCATTATTATTATTCCATTTTATTTTGGGTTTAGTTATAATATTCATGTTCATGTTTTAAGCTCATATGATTTTTAATTTTTCATTTTTCGATCATCTTTAATTTTCTCCATATTTATTATTTATTATTATTCTAGCTAGGATTCCATTAAAATTTAATCATACATATAATTTAAGATCACAAATGTGTTATTTCTTATTTTTCCCCCATGATTCTATGAAGACTCTTGTGATTTATTTGCATGGTTGAGCTACGAGAATAATAGTGTTCTCAATGAAAATGCATTTTATATTTTATGTTTAAAATGTAATTATAATTTAAATTATGTATATATTCTACCAAGAATACTAAACAATTTGTACCATTGGGATGTGATCTATTGTATATTATGCCAATTTAATAAATTAAGGCACCAGGTCTGGGCTACTCAAGTCGAGGTCATTACATTAGAATCCTATTCGCATCAAATAAATGAGATTCATCAAGCATACATTGATACCTTGTACATTATGTACTAACATAGATGATAAATATATATTTTTATATATTTTTATATATATATTGGTATAGATAAAATATATTTTATATTAGAATATTTTAAATATATACATTTTAATTTTTTAGATGCATAATTTTGAATAACTACAAAATTTCCAAAAATATAGATTTTAGAGATTTTATTACTATTCTAGACATATTTTTCAAAGAGCATGTTTTTAAAAATATTTTCCTAATGATTAATATTGTTTTGAAGTTAATATTATGTAGGGTTTAGGCTTTTGTGGTAATAAATAACAAATTATGATGCATATATATGAATAAACATTCATTGAGTTGATTAAACAACAATTATAAAGATTTTTATATGACTAAATCATTTTCATGGGTACCTATGTGAAATTGAAATGAAAATAAAAATTATTTTGAAAATAATTGCATATGAATCCCACCATTTGAAATTCATTCACATTAAAGGATAACTATATAGGATTAATTGCAGCCTATTTCCCTCGTAGAAGATTAACAAGTATTTACCACATGATAAGTATGATTTTTCCATGGATAGACCACACTAATATAAACACCCTAATTTATATATAAATATGTTTGTTTATAAATCTCATTACAAGTGATGCTTCAAATTTAATGAATCTCATATAAAAATAATATCAATGACATAACTGTTTTGGGTGATTAATTCACAAGGAATGCTCATGCACCATATCATTTGATTGATTGATCCACCAGCCTCATGATAAATTAAAATCAAATTCTCAATGAACCTATAACATAAAAGTCAAATTATAAAGTATATAATAGAATTTTCATAAATAAAATGATAAATTCTACCACATCATAACAGATATCCTTCAATGATTTTTTAACCTTACTTGTTGGAATATTCAATCATCACCATCAGTCCATCATTATAGATGCAATATCATTCACAAAAAGGGTTACACTGTAGAGTGAATTAGAGAGGCAGTTACCAAATTAGAATGCGGACTGATCATGGAACATGTTTTTTGCTCATCGGTTTTATAGAAATAAAAAGGAGGGTTTCCCTTAAATCAATCACATTGAATAATTTTAAAAGATGGGAATTATTTTGGGTATTTAGTAGTGTTGTAATTTCTTGATGGTTTCAAATTTTATATTATATTTCTAAGGAATATGTCTATAGAATTAACCATTCCCACTCTGTTTGATTACTTGAGGTATATTTTTTTTAATAGTATTTTTATTCATTTTATATTATTAAATTATTTTATTCTCTTTCATATATTGTGATATTATATTATCATATATTATTACCTCAAGTTTCATCTACTATGATGTTTATGTGATATAAAACAACATAATAATTATGTTTTAACCCATTGTGTGTGTTACTAATGGAGATCAAAGTGGCATTCATGAATTGTTAAATTCAATTAGAAATAAATATTTTTTATTTGAGTGAATCAATGGGGGTTTAAGGTGATGATGATAGTAATCATTGTACTTTTCATAAACATTTCTTCACCCTATCAAGATTTTACACTTCAAATGCTCCTAATAGTTGATTCAATCATCATACTATTTGAGGTGTCTAGATTGAGAAGTTCAATAGTAATTTATTACTTTATGTCTTTAGTTGAGTCCTCTCTCTCAATTGATATATGATTTTACACACTCTCCAAGGAGGTTAAGAGAGAGACTATAGTTATTGAGTATCCTTGAGTAAACTATTAAACTCATACATTTAAAATATTAAGGATTGATAAGAAAAATGATATTTATTCTACATATTTAATTTGGTGATTTAGAATAAGATATAATAATGATGGGACCCGTTACAATTCAGCTAAGGACCATCTAAAACTCTTTCTAACAAATTCTGTGTATTTTTTTTCTCTTATTCTATACAATTAAAAATAAAATTTTACCCACTTACGTTTACATTAGTCCAATTTTAATAAAAATAAATTAAAATATAAGTAAGTGATATAAAATATCCAGTAATTTTCCAACGCTCCATCATATATGACTTTGATTTCAACTCTCTATTTTAACTATTATGAAATAATTATTATTATTGATTTTTCCCTATTATTTCCACTTGTCATTTTTGTAACACTTGACGGGGATCCATGTTTTCATTTAGTATTTTTATCACATTATATATATATTCTCTTCATTTTCAGTTATTTATTTAATTAATATTCACATGATTAGATTTTTGGAAAATCAATTATATGCATGGAATCAACACTAAAAGGTGTATGTAATTGAGAAATTGAGAAATAAGTAACTAGATGTAAGACTCACTAGCATATTTCAAGAAGAAGAGGAACCATAAACTAGAACATATCAATGGGAGGAGTTATAACTACCATCTTACTATATAGGGTGGAAATGAAACCTAGATTGCAACTATGATGATCAAATCATCCCATTATAGAGAAACATGATCTATGCAATGAAAACCATTTTAAGGTGCACAAGGGGTGAGAAATGACACTTTTTGTGGGAGAATTACAAGTAATAAAAGGTGATTTCATGAAATTTTTGTATATAATTCATGAAATGAACAGAATGTTTTATAGAAACATATAATTGAGAAAACAATCTCTGTTGGGAACATTGAACATTGATATAGAATAAGTGGAAACAAATATTATTGATAATCTCCTATTTTCTAGCCTTATAAATGGATTTCATGATGTTTTTCATGAGTAAAATGTGTTCCTCACTAATAAAATTGAGTGGGATTTCATAAACATAAATATATATTTTTATTATTTTAATAAAACATAGTTTTCCACTAATCCAACTAATTATTAAAATATGGAATTAGAAGTATGGTTTCAGACACTAGTTTCCATAAAGAAAGATGAAACCCCAATGTGAGAAGAAATATATTTTAAATAAGATGATTCACATATTGATAGACTAGAGGAAAATTTACTAGTGGTGGCACGTGATAAGATAGTAATTTATATTGTCAACACCTTAGTAACAATGAATTCAACCTTGGGAATATGTGAAGATGATTAGAGAAACCTTTATTTTTTTGTAAAGGATACTTATTTATATTTCAGCTCCATGGATCATGCCCCTTAAAGAGGGTAAAATGTTTAATATAGAATATCAACAGAAATTAGATATGTTTTTATGGTTCTTTTCAACATAATGTAAGGTACTTAACCATGGTATATAATGTTTGAATTTTTATCTAGTTGAATTATAAGGGATATATAATATTTTCTAAATAAATAAATATTGTAACTCCCCGAACCCAGAAGCTCGGAGCTGGTGAATTACTTTATTACATTGGCATGATTACAAGGAATCATATCCCAAAGAACTAATCATTTTAGTAGTCTTGAATGAACTTATTACATTAAATATTCCCATAATATATTGGGAAAAAATCTAACATGATATAATATAAATTTAAATAAACTTTATCATCAAATGATTATTCAAAATTTTCTCCTTCATAACCTAAGGAAAGAAGAATAAGAAAGGGGTGAGCTCAAATACTTAGTAAGGGTAAGCAATAGAGTGTAAGATACCATAATAATAAACATTAGGCATGGTAAAATACATTCCATTAAAATTAAATGTGAATAGATTATGGTAGGAATAAGAGCTACATAAATAATACCATAATATAGCATAATCATGAGTATTCTATTATTTGAATAACCACGTGGACTTTCATTTACTATTTTCTTATTGAGGGAGTAAATAATGCGGTACATAATAACTAAATCATAAAGGCCTCATGCTATGACCATAAATAACCATTCTGTCTAGGTGTCATGCCAAGACCATAGTTTTTCTAATGAGACCTCCTCATGCATTGAGGGGATATCGTAGGACCCAACCATCACTTATTAAGTCCAATTAATTCCACACATAAATGGGGTGAAAATAATCAATATATACATTCATATTGAAACTAATATATGAAATGTAAATACATTCCCCAACATTAAGCATAAACACTAACCATTCGAAGTAAATTGGAGAATGGTTTTTTGATAGAACAACCATAGTTAAACTAATCATAAACCATTGAATTAAATATGGAAGATGATATCATAAAAGATACACATCAATGAAGTAAAATATTCTATAAGGGAAGTTTACATAGATGAAGATACTTTTAAATTTGATGATTGAAAAATTCTTGAGGAAATAATCCTTAAACATTCCCATGTGTCCCATTCCTCATTGAAACATTTAAATAATAATACCTTAGAATATCATGAGAATATAGAGACATTTTATTTGACATACCAAGGGTAATTACATAAACCAAATTCATGGAATGAGTGGTGAACAAAGAATTTATTTCAAATAAGTTAATATGGGATGAGAAATATCCTTTTTTACATTTGAAAGAAGAGTTGTTTTCGAAAATCATATGTGTCTTCCATGAAATCCAATTGTAAACCATTATATGATAGAAAATAATAGTCCTAGATAGTGAATTATATTTGAGTCCTAAAATATGTCCCACTAATGTGAAAACATGTAAAAAATAGTTCTTAAGAATATTTACTAATAAATCAATTTTGGGCACTTTATGGAAGGTATTAATGAGAATTTTGAAGTGGGAAGGAATGTTTATTATGTTATATATTGAATCTCTCTAAGAGATTTTTTCCTAATAGAATTATAGGCATTATTAAAATATAGGTGGCTTAAACAGATTATTGAATGCGCACAAAAATAGATAATAATTTGAGAAGTTCACTTGAATCAGGATTCTTTATTGGGATAAAATTTTGAATGATCCTTATAAAACATGTAAATCCATATAAAATAAAAAAGGATTTTGGTTGGTAAACATATAAAAATATTTCATATAAAATTTATTTTTTTTACATAATAATAAATAAAAATTTCATTATGGTAATTAGATAATAAGAGTAACCTGAATGAAAATGGATGTTCAGGTAGAAATCCCTTACCACTTTGTAATCAACCAGTTTGTATGTCCCAAAATTAATAATATTAAAATGATACATTTAATACCATGAAAATAATGAAATTCATGATATGATTAATCATTGTGTAGTATAAATACACTATAAAAAAGTAATAGTAATGAATATGCAATGTATAACATAATAGAAGGGAGGGGAGGAACCCTCTTACCATATGTCTGATGGTTTTCTTCAAATGATCTTAGTTTCCTTGATAACCAAACTATATTATTTAATTAATATGTCCAAAACATCTTATTTATTTATCTGAATTATTATATCCTTATTTATTTCATTCATGTCCTTCTTTATGGGTTTATGAGGTTCAATTTTATTGATTGGGAGTGTTTTCTTCCTTTGTAATCATGTATGGTTTACTAATATAGATTTAAGGACCAACATGTAAGATGGGAATGATTGCCCAAAATAGAGGTTGTATTTTATTCTTTATCATTAATAATATTACGTGGTTATAAAATTAATTTGGTTATTGGGAGTGAAGAAGAATATTATTTAAAATATGAATGATAATTGTTTGGGGTTAATTGGCGTTTTTTTTATCACAATGAACTCATTTTGATTTCTAAATTAATATCACGTGTTAAAAAAGATTGAGTAACATTAAATAATTTATAGTACATGTATTATAGTATTTTTAATCCATAAAAATTGTTTTATGATTGGAATTGAAGAAGCTAATAGAAATTGGGAACCCGTCATCCTAGAATGTGATAAATTAACACATATTGCATGGTGATTTCAATTATCGTATAAACAAAGTGGAAATGAGAGATGATGATGAGTTATTCAATTATTAAAAAAATTACTGTAAATTTATGGTATTGAAGTTATCATAACATTTGGATTAAATGATTTTTGGAAATAAAAGAAAAAAATAAAGGAACTCAAAATAAAATAAAAGGTTGACAAATCCCTCATAAAAATTCAGCAGCCTAACGACATCAATTAAAAATTCATAAAATATTTTGATGAGAGAAATGGTGGTATCTAATCATTCATACAAAATATGGACTGTAATGGGAATCTATAATGTCATATCCAATTATAATCTATTTGAAATTAAAAATTAATTACATAAATGGAAAGCCTGAAAAAGAGAAGGGTGGTAGACTCCCTTACCTTGTAGAGTAACTCCGAAAATAGGATTTTGGGGACCTTGGGGGCTTGGTGAAACCTTAGGAGGTCTCCCATAGAGGTAAAAAACATATATTATAGTATTAGGAATTTGGAGTGAAATAAAATGATGGAATGGGTGGGTCTTTATAGTAATAGAGAGGGAGTTTTTTATTAATTTTAATGGACACCTCATTAGTGGTTTTCACAAAACCATGGGATTTAGCATAAAAGTTTCCTATGGTATTAGCCACATAAGATATCTCATATCATATTTTAATTTACACAAGTTGACCAAAATTTTATATTAATTATTACATCATTATGATTTCCTTAAACATACTGAAAACTCAAAACTGTATTTTTACTATTCATGAAAAATTCATGTATTTTAGAAAAATACCAAATATTCACCCCAATCATTTTTAATGTGTAATATAAAAAATTTATTTAAATTTTTTAAAATATTTTTTCCAACATTATTAATTTAATTTTTAAATAAAGTCATAATTTATTTTAAAAAACAACATTAAAATTATAACTCATTTTATAACACCTTCAATAATTAATCAAGGTATGCTAAACATTTATTATAACTTTATGAAAATAAAATAATAATTTATAATTACATTTCATGAGAATAAATTTCAATTTTAAATTATTAAATTAATAATAAAAATTTATTTAAAATATTTACGACTTATAAAAATACCAATACTTATACTATGATCATTTCATCACTTATAAGATGTCTAAATTGTATTTATATATTCAGGGGTGATGTTTCTTATTTTTGGATGATTTACTATTCATTACTATTCATTAGAGTAATAACACAATTCATAAGGATTTTTTACTATTCATCAAAAAACTAGCTTGATTCTATATGACCCTAAATATCTTATTGAACGAAACTCTGTATGTCAGTTTTTTGAAATTCAAATTACAGAAGTGGAAAAATTTTATTTTTTGGTTAGGTTATAATAAAGTGACATTTTGTAGAGACTCATTGTTTCATGAATTGTATTTTAAATCTATTTGAAAATTCTTGTGGTGTTACATTCTCCCCTCCTTACAAAAATTTCACCCTTAAAATTAGAAATTGAACTTCAAAAGTTAATGGTTGATACAAGAGAATTTCCTTGTTGGAATCTGACATCAAGAATAAAGTTAAAATATCCTCTTAATAAGATGGATAGGTAAATGCCTAAATTATTACATAACCACTCATTCAAATTGGAAAACGTGGTCCTAAGAGAATAATAAAACCATTTTGTTGTGATGGAAACTAAAAGATAACATGCTCAGATGAAAGACCATTACCATAAAATCTTAAACTACAGTTATGAAGAAATTCATTGATATCATGAAAAAATGATAATAGGGAAAAAATTATATAAGACTCTTTTCTAAGATTTGATTAATTATTATACACTATATGAGTATAAATATATATTTATATTTCTTAAACCCAATCTTATCCTTTGTTTGTGCCTTGAACTATCTATGCATCATCTCTTAGAATATGTTTCATCATGTAGTGACATTAATCTCTAAAACCACATATAATGATCAAATTAAACAATGTCACAAATGGTATAACATTCCAAAAGTTCATAGTACCGTAATTTAAAATCATTCCCATATCAATCCATGCTAAATCCATGTACACAAAGTCCTTCTAAATCTTCATTTTTTTGGAGCTCCATGATAAATCCTACATAATGGGTCTTCTACCTTACTTTCCTTCAATCGAAATGAAGCACCCCTAAATTTTCACATTAAAAACATGTTAATATATTCATCATGTGTCCTCTTGAAATATGTTAATAACTCAAATTATCATAAAACCTTTTTTGGAACATGAATTCATCCTTACACATTCTATTTGATATATTCCTTATATCAAAAAATGTTGTAAACTCAATCAATGATAGCATAATCCACTTTCAAAAAAGTCAAAAATTAGTATTGAGGTAGTTAGTGCTTATCTAAATCAATCATTTCATCATCATTATCTTCATGATTAGAAATATATTATGGGATGTACTTCTATCAACTATATACTTTCCTAAAATATTAACATTCTACTGTGTCACTTATCCCTGGTAAAATTAATCATATAACCTCAAATACATAATAAAATAGTACTATAGAACAATCCTTATATATTCCATAATTCATATAACATATACATTGATGATTAAATATTCAAATGACTTGATTCTTGATGAGGCATATTAATCATTCCACTACATATTCGACAGAATCATGACTTGTTCATTATCCCGTAACATCATTTTAGGCATATTCCATTGACACTTGGGATATTGATTCACATAGTGTCTGATCTCTTTGCAGTATAAGCATTGTAAATTTGAAATCTTTATCTTTCCCTTTAAATCATTAAATTTTTGTCCTTTTTATATACAATTATAACAAACTCTCATTCCCATAAAGCATTTACCATTTGGATTCTTTCCACAGTGATCACATGTGGGAAAACCCTTCTTTCCCTTCTTCCCATTATCCAAGTTTCTCTCTGCCAACATCTTCTTCCTTTACTACCCTTCAAATCCATATGACTCAGGGAATTATTTGCATACATTTTTAACATAGGATAGTATTTCCACATATGATGAGGATACATGGGAGACTATCTTTCTCAGAAATGATGTCTTATGACCAATACAGATCTGATCCTTCTTACTCTTCACATCACGAGAATTAGTGATGTTCTCATTCCCTCTTCTATGCAACATTTCTAATCAAATACATATTATATATTAACTAATAAAACTATTAACTCTCTATTAATATAATCATGCTATATCATATTGCCTGAATTTATGCATCCTAAATACTAGAACCATATACTTTGGTTAATTTGGGGGCATAAATCTTTCAAAATGGTGGTTAAGTAAAAAGTGAATTATCCTAAACATATCCCCTAGCAGTGTCAAAATGGCTGCATAGTAAGGTCCGTTGTCATGTACTAGGTTACCCTGAGTCATGCCCGAAATACCTTTTCATAGTTGTTACTCATTAGTACATCTGTTCCAGAACCACATCCACTTGTACCATCCATACAAGGATTTATTTTTTTGGAAGATCCAAATAATATAATCCTTACAAAAATTATAGGATGTTATTATACATGTATCATCATGTATATATTAGGGTTTTGTTACCTAATCTACATTTTCTAAATCTACATTACATGGATGCTATTAAACATCATTTGATACCAACAGTAATAGCCCAACCCCAGAAGTCTGGATCCGGTCCATTATTCTATTACATTGGCATGAAAAAAATGAATCATATCCAGATAGACCAATCAGTTTTGAAGTCTCTGAAGACTATATTACATTAAAGATACCCATAATACATTGGGAAAAAAAATATAACAAGAAAAAATATAAAAGAAAATAATCTTCATCTTCGAATGCTTATTCAAAATTTTCTTCTTCACAACAGGGATATGAAGAATATGAAAGAGGTGAGCTCAAATAATCTATAAGGGTAAGCAATACAGTGGAAGATATAATAAACCTAAACATTAGGCATGGAGAAACACATTACATTAAAATTAAACATGAATAAATTATGGAAGGAATCAGAGATGAAAAAATAATTCCACAATAAAGCCTAGTCATAGGTATTCTACATGTCGAACAACCACATAAACATTCAATTAATAGTTTAATAATGAGGTAATGGATAATTTGGGACATCATAACTATATAGACTCGGGTTTTGGTCCTTTCATACTTTGTAATATTTCTATGAATAATTACAGATCTAGGTGCGAAGACGGCGTGCAATTCTGAGGCCCAGTGTGCCTGAAATTAATTTTATAAAAATATTAAGTATTTTTATACTATTCATGTGGCGAGGTTGTGATATCTCCTTAATGGAAGATCAGAATGTGAATCTGAGTGAACAGTTGTTTCTGGAGCATGTTGTTTACCCTTTGTGGGGTGTAAACATTGTGAGCATGGGCCTGCTGTGGAAAACGCCACCAAGGCGTTTTTGTAAATAAATGGAAATGTTTAATTATGAGCATCAACTCAAATAACACTTTAACGATGTCTTAGATCACAATTCTAAGTGCACCGTTGCATTTAAAATTCCATAATTACCCTAGGAGTGACCTAATTTCCTCCACACCGGGAGGTATGGTTGGGGATGTTCAATTAAATGAAGGTTTTTAAAAAAATGAAATGAAAATCAATCTCCCCCCCCCCCATTTCCTCTTATGCGCAGCGGAGTGGCAACCCTCCCTCCTCCTCTTCCGTTTCTTCCCTGATCGAGCTCTGAGCATCTGTTTTCTGTGCCAATTGTCAGCAGATCGACCTCCTGCACCTCGCAGGTGTCGTTTTGCACCTGAAGCTTCGATGCTTCACCCATGAGGTAGGCGGTTTGAGTTTTAATCCCCCGGTCCCATTTCTAATTTGAATTTGTTTGCATTGTTTTCATAAAGGGAATATTGGGTCCTGAGGGTCACTCAAGAGGTTGATGATTTCAAAACGGACCATCAGGGTGCCCCCAGCGGTCCACGGAACTCTCGTCAGCGGGGCACCAGTGACAGTGGACCCGCGGCGACCCTCAGCAGTCTGCGGTGGAGCACGGTGGCCAGCCTCCTAGGGTGATGGTTCTCCGGCCTTTCTAGTGGAGGGTGGTGGCGCGGGGCTCCGCGAGGCAGAGGTCCGCCGGACAGGGCGTACCGGCGGCCAGGTCGGCGGGCCCAGGCCAGCCAGACCGGCCTCCTTTTAAATACATGAGGGTTTAAAACCCCTATATCTTGCTCCTTGGAGATCTATTTCATGTGACATCTGTGGAGACACGACCCTGGTGACAAGGAGAACCCTTCAGTGTGGGTTCGGTAGTTTAAGGTTTCAGGATTTTGGCCCGAGAACTTGAAACGTCGAATAAAATAATAATATTTTATTATTATTCAACTTCGGGTCATTGTATCTTTTATCTGGAGCATCTGATTGACTTGACTTCAGTGGAGTTGAGACCTTGATGATACAACAGACTTTTCTTTATGGTTTCTTGGTGTTGGGACCGAGTTTGGGGTGCGGGCCACACGAGGCTGGGTTTGGGCGTTTTCAGAGGAACACAACTTTCTCACCAAGAGTCTAATTTTTTAGGATGAATAGTCGATCCTGTGAGTTTTTTTCGAGAGGATCACAATGGTGTGATCCATTCGATGTGTTTTTGGGATTGAGGCATGGGCCCCTCCTGGGATGGCTTCGGTGAATAGTTCCTTTTTCCCCAAGTGTCCGTTTCAGACGAACGAGTAGTCGATCCCATGTGTTTTGCTGAGGGGATCGCAGTGGTATGATCTGCTAGATGAGTTTGGAGATTGTATTGTGGGCCCCACACTGGCTATATGGATAATAATGTATTTTTCACCATTTTTCCGTTTCGGGCGAGTAAACAGACTATCCTACGTGTTTTTTCCCGTGGATCGTGATGGTGGCCTTGGTATCAGCTTTGGAGGTGCAAAGTGTGGCATTATGGCGGGTCTCTTTGGTTAGCGATATTTGGACCATCAGCGGTTGAGGGTACTCCCTTGGTTCATTCCTACGAGGGTTCACACAGCATCACAACCTTCGTATAGGTTTGTGATCCTCTCGATGGGATGTTTAATCTGTTAGAGTTGTGGCATCCCTCCGGTGGGCCCGGAGCAGGATCCTCTCGCATTGTTTCCCTAGATTAGGTTCTTGTAATCGATGTGACCACTTATCTATGAATGGTGATCCCCTATCTAGCAGGTTAACCCCGTATGGTTTGTGGCATCATCGAAAATATGATACCCTATGCGGTGGGCTGTGCTCAGTAGGGTTGTGGCATCGTCACGTATATGATCCCCTACTCAGCATGAGGTTTAATATAGGGTTGTGGTATCATTGGTTATACGATCCCCTACTTATCACGTGGTTTCTATATGGTTAGGACATCGTTAGATCGATCCCCTATAGCGCGAGATGTACCAGATAGGGTTTTGGTATCTTTGTGACTGTGAGGACATGGTTGATGATCCACTATTTGAGTGACGTGATTCTCTACAAACTCCAGATCGGGTTTTGTTATCCCCCAGTGGATCCTGGGAGTAATCCCCTATCTGTGAGACCTATGAATTCCATATCGGCTTGTGGTATCCCCCATCGGACCCTAGGAGTGATCCCCTATATGTGAGATCCTCGTATAGTGGTGTGGGTTATGGTATCTGCCATCAAACCCTAGGAGTGATCCCCTATCTGAGGAGTTTGGTGCTTAGGTTTTTTCTGTGTGTTTTTCTTAGTGACGATATTTGAGGAGCGTGATCTCTCGGGTGAGCATTTGAGATGTTTGTGTGGGACCCAATGGACTGTATCTCTCAGACGAGTGTTATATGGGATGACAGTCATCATGGAGTGTGTTCCCCTGGTTGTGAATAGCTGCTGGTGATGAGGTCGGTACCTCATGTGGCTTGGTGTGTGAGCTGAGTATATCTGGATGTTCAAGGTGTATGAATGGGAATACATCTGGTTTGAGCTAACTAGTAGTGTTTATCCGAGGATGGTCATGAGATTGAGTTTCCATCTTGTCTGGGTTCCCTCTGGCTGGGATGAGTGCACTGTTGCCTTTCTGTTGCTCTCTTTTGTTTTGGATTTTTGGGGTGCCTACTAAGTATTTTTATATTCACCCATGAATGGGCTTTGCCGACATGTGTTTGTGTCTTCTGCAGACCACATGCCTTTTGACGGAGTCCCAGGAGGTCCAAGAGAAGGAGGATTCTAGTGAGTGGGTCTGACCGTGGAGTCTTACCGGAGCTTTGCCAAGGAGCTTACCGGCAGGTCCTTTTGACAACAATCCTCTACTTCTGTTCAGGTTGGACACATTTACATTTTTCTTTTGGTGGCCCTGTTTTTCCCTTTCGTACCTTTTCTCTACTCTGGTTTGGGATATATGTATTCATTCATTTTCTTTCCAGTTTTTATATATATCATTCCACTATTGTATGGAGGTGTGTGTGGGTGTGTGTGTACAGGTACCTAATGAAAATACCTTCCATGTGTGTGATAGCCTACTTGGCATTGGTCGCCAGCCCCTGGTCTATTGGAGGTGGGCTTGGGGAGTCGCGGCTCAAGCCCCATTGGGTCGGGTAATGACAGAGCGGTATCAAAGGTGGTTCCACCTTTGGGATCTCAGAGTGTAGCTGGTCTAGCTGTGAGTTTCATTTGGGTCGCATCGTGGAAGTGTTATGATGTTTCGAGTTTAGCTTTCCGTCCAGGGACTCTAGTGTTGATGTGGCGACCAACGTATCCATTCACTAGGACTATGATAAGCTGCCTTTCGACTCGGGACGTATGGACACTAGTCGCAGGGTCATAATGGTGGATGAATCATATAGGACTAGGTTTTTGGGTTTCCCTTGTTCTTCTTGAGTCTGATCTCCAGATATACTCTTTGACTATGGAGGTTCTTGATTGTTTTACAGGATGCCTCCGTGGCGATAACCAGTGAGGGTTCCACTGCAGGATTGTGGTGAAAATCTTCCCCATGTAGAGGCTATGGAAAAGGGAACAGGTTCTGAGGATGGATCTCCAGGTGGTCCACCAGTTGAGCCACCACCTGTCGAGCAGATGGTTGTGCTGGTAGTGCAGGATGAGGTTGGGCATAGGCTGATTGCATAGCATGAGTTCTAGAGGCAGTGACCTCTAAGGTTATGGGGTGATCTAGACCCCCAAACAGCTGATGACTGGCTCAAAGCAGTCACCCATGTTTTCCGCATGGTGAGGACACCCTCAGATCAGATGGTAGTCTTAGAGGTGAGCCTTCTGCATGGTTCGATCGGGTGATGGTGGTTCCTAGTGACACAGTCCCACAATGAGGAGACGCTCATGTGGGATGATTCTGAGCAGATCTTCAAGGAATAGTTCTATCTAGTGATGCTGAGGTCAGTGCGGATCTAGGAGCTTCTGCAGCTTCTGCAGGAGGGCATAATCGTGTCGGAGTACTCCACGAGGTTTAAAAATATGTTGCGCTACTCCCTAGATATGGTTCGAGACCCATTCTTTAGGGATTGGACCTTTGAGCACGGCCTATGAAGAGACATGCAGGCAGGTATGGTTTCTTTATGTCTGCCCACCTATGCTGGAATGCTAGAGCGAGCATTGGTGTGGAGAGATTTTTAGATGAGAAGATCCTGCTTGTTAGTGTTGGGTGTGTGATAGCTGAGTCATCGGAAACTGGTAGCTGGTGGCCGGTGCAAGGGTCTGGGCGTGGGTGACGTTTCAGGAAGCGACCCCAGGATGGAGGATGAGAGGCTTAGGTCTCACAGGGCTTGTAGGCCAGTTTTGGTCAGCCGCAGGAGAGGCGGTGTTACACTTGAAACGGATAGGGGCATCTTGCTAGCGATTGTCTGACCCATCGTGCTGTTGAGAGGGACCCGGTCAACACACCACCTTAGTAGAGGAAGTGTCTCAAGAAAGGCAGTCCACAGGGTGGTGGACAAGGCGACGGAGTGGGTGCAATAGTTGGAGGTGGTAGGCGGTATCAGATTTCACCAGCACCACCCCTAGGTGGTCCATGCCAAGCTCAGGGAGATGGGGGATGAGGGTGAAGTTAGCCGCATTCCCTAGAGGCTGCTGACCCAGAGGATCTGCGGATGGATAGAGGTACACTTTGTGTCCCTTCTAATTTCTACAGTAGTTTGTTAGTCACATTTTAGCGGTACTCTTCCCTTTCCGTTGCCTGCTCGTGTTTTGTTCAGGGCATTGATAAGACCCTGTGTGGGTGTTGTTCGGTGTTCTTCAAATGTGTGAGGAAGATGGATCCTTCACCCACCGAGACGTGTTTTTGTGATGTGATCAAAACCATGCGGGAGAGTTAGTGATGCCCAAAGTGTAGAGTGTTGAGGTGTGTTGGATGAGTCCCTCTGAATTTTGGGTTCGGGCGGGGGTGTTTGTTGGGGAACTCGCTGGCGTGGGAGACCCATTTGAGAGTCCAGTTGCTTTCCGTGTGATTAGGGATTTTCGGGGAAAAAAGTTCTAAGGTGGGGTGGATTTAGTGATTCAGTTTTGGGCCCTTTAAAACATTTGAATATTTCTACGAATAATTCCAGAGCTAGGTGTAAAGACGACATGAGATTCCGAGGCCCGGTGTGCCCAGAATTATTTTTATAAATATATTAAGTATTTTCATACTATGCATGTGGTGGGGGTGTGATATCTCTTAAATGATAGCTCATAATTGTAATATGAGGGCACGATTGCGTCTAGAGAGTTCCGTTTACACTAGGCATGGTGTCAACAGTGCGGGCACGGGCCTGCTATGGAAAACTCCACCAGGGCATTTTCGTAAATAAATGGAAAAGTTTAATTATGAGCGTCATCTTCAATAACTCTTGAACGATGTCTTAGATATCAATTCTGAGTGTGTAGTTGCGTTCAAAATTCCATGTTTACCCTTGGGGTGAAATAATTTCCTTCGCACTGGGTGGTTTGGTCAGGGAAGTTCAATTAAATTAATGTTCTAAAAAATGAAATAAAAATCAATCTCTTCCCCCCCCCTTTCCTCCTATGCGTAGCGGAATGACAACCCTCCCTCCTCCTCTTCCATTTCATCTCCAATCGAGCTCTAAGCGTCTATTTTCAGCGCTGATCTTCAACATATTGAGCTCCAGAACGTCGCATGCATCATTCTACACCCAAAGCTTCGGTGTTTCACCTGCAAGGTAGGCAGTTTGAGTTTTAATCCCCTGATACCATTTTTTCTTCGAATATCTTTGATTTGTTGTCATAGCAGGGAAGATCGGTCCCCGAGGGTCACGCAGGAGGTTGAGGATCACAAAAAGGACAATCGGGGTTCCCCCAACGGTCAGCGGAAGTTCTACCAGTGCGACATCGGTGCGGCGGTGCCAATGCCGGCGGACCTGTGGTGGTCCATGGCAGAGTTCGGCGGTGGCCGGACCGGCCGGATCCAGCTGGTCTGGCCTCATTTTAAATACACGGGGGTTTTGAAACCCTCGAATCTTGCTCCTTGGAAGTCCGTTTCATATGCCGTCTGCGGCGATGCAACCCTGGCGATGAGGCGAACCCTTCAGTGTGGGTTAGGGAGTGTATGGTTTTGGGATTGTGGCCCTGGATCTCGAAATGTCGAATAGAATAATAATATTTTATTATTATTCATCTTTGGTCCATTGTATCTTCTATCTGAAGCGTCTGATTGACCTGTCATCAGTGGCATTGAGACGATGATGATACAGAGGAATTTTGTTGATGGTTTCTAAGTGTTGGGACCAATTTTGGAGTGCAGTCCCCATGAGGCTGGGTTTGGGCGTTTTCCGAGAAGCGAAACATTCTCACCAGGAGTCCGATTTTGGCTGATGAATAGTCAATCCTGTGTGTTTTTTGAGAGGATCACAATGGTGAAATCCATTCGATGAGTTTTGGGATCGAGGCATGGGCCCAACACAGGTTGGATTTGGTGAATAGTTTTTTTTCAGTTGGTGTCCATTTCAGACGAACGAGTAGTCGATCTTGAGTGTTTTTTTAGGGGATCGCAATGGTATGATCTGCATGATGTGTTTCAGGATTCTAGTGTGGGACCCATGTGGCCTAGCTATGGTGAATAGTTCCATTATCACTGGTTGTCTATTTTGGGTGAGTAAACAGGCTATCCAGCGTTTTTTTCTATGTGGATTGATATGGTGGCCATGGTATCGGCCTAATAGGTGCGCGGTGTGGCGTTGTGGTGGGTTACTCGGGTTAGTGACGTTTGGACCAACATTTGTTGACGGTACTGCCTTGGTTCGTTGCTATGAGGGTTCACGCGATATCACAACATTCATAAAGGTTTTTGATCCTCTAAATGGGATTTTTATTCTGTTAGAGTTGTGGAATCCCTCCGGTGGGCTCGGAGCAGGATCCTCTAGCATCGTTTCCCTAGATCGGGTTCTTTGAATAACTGTGACCACTTATCCACGGGCGGTGATCCCCTATCTAGCAGGTTAACCCCGTAGTTTTTGTGGAATCATTGGGAATATAATCCCTTATGTGGTGGGTTGTACTCAGAAGGGTTGTGGCATCGTCTGGTATACGATCCCCTACTAAGAAAGAGGTTTAAAGTAGGGTTGTGGTATTATTGGTTATATGATCCCGTAATTATCATGTGGTTTCTATAGGGTTATAGCATTGTTATTTTGATCTAGTAAAACATGAGATGTACCATATAGGGTTTTAGTATTGTCGTGATCGTCATGACACGGGTGACGATCCTCTATCTGAGTGACTTGTTTCTGTATGAACATCATATCGGGTTATGGTATCCCCTAGCAGATCCTGGGAGTGATCCCCAATTTGTGAGATCTACGAATACCAGATCTGGTTGCGGTATCCCCCATTGGACCCTGGGAGTGATCACCTATCTGTGAGATCTTCGTATACCGGTGTGGGTTCTGGTATCCCCTAACGGACCCTAGGAGAGATCCCCTATCCGAGGAGTTTGGTGCAAAGGTTGTTTCAGTGTGTTTTTCTCTGTGACGATATCTGGGGATCATGATCTCTCGGGTGATCATCTAAGATGTTTTTGTGGGACCCGATGGATTTTATCTCTCAGAAGAATTTCATCTGGGATGACAGTGATCGTGGAGTGTGTTCTCCTGGTTGTGAACCGTTGTTGGTGATGAGGTTGGTACCTCATGTGGCATGGTGCGTGAGTTGATTATATCTGGATGTTCAAGGTGTATGTATGGTAATACACCTGGTTAGAGATGACTGGTTGTGTTTAGCCGATGATGGTCATGATATGGAGTTTCTCTCTCATCTGGGTTTCCTTTCGTTGGGATGAGTGGACTGTTGCCTTTCAGCTGCTCTCTTTTGTTTTGGTTTTTTGGGTTTCATACTGAGTATTTTTATACTCACCCCTGTACGGTATTTTCCTGCATGTGTTTGTGTCTAGTGCAGACCACAAGCCTTTCAAAGGAGTCCCAGGAGGTCCTAGAGCAGGTGGATTTTAGCGAGCGAGTCTGATCATGGAGACTTAGCGGAGCTGTGCTGATGATCTTACCGGCAGGTTTTTTTGAGAATGATCCTCTCCTCCTGGGCCAGTTGGATGCATTTATAGTTTTCTTTTGGTGGGCCATGTTTTTCCCTTTCATACTTCTATTTTAATCTGGGTTTGGCTAGATGTGTGCATGCATTTTCTTTCTAGTTTTTATATATATCTCTACACTATTGCATGGAGGTGTATGTGGGTGTGTGTATAGGGACCTTAGGCTAATGCCTCCCATGTATGTGATAGCTTACTTGGCATTGGTCGACAGCCCCTGGACTATTAGAGTCAGGCTTGGGGAGTCACAACTCGAGCCCCAATTGGTCGGGTCGTGATAATAACTATACTATTAGGGCCTCATTCCAAGATAATAAATAACAATTTTTTCAAGTCCTCTTGCCTAAATCGTAGTTTGTCTCCAATGACCTACTGATACATTAAAAGGAAATCTCAATCCCCACACTTCACTTAGTAATTCTAATTCCATAGTCATATGAATGGGGAAAAAATAATCAACATATATATTCATATTTAAACTAACATATGAAATATAAATATTTTCCCCAATCACTAAGCATAAACACTAACCATTCAGAGTAAATTTTTGAATGGTTTTAAGATAGAACATCCACAGTCAAACTAATCATAAGACATTTAATTAAATATGGTTGATGAAATCATAACTGATACACCTTAATGATATAAAAAATTCAATAATGGATGTTGAAATACATGATGATATGTATAAATGAGATAATTGAAAAATTCATGAGGAAATAATCCTTAAAAATTTTAAATTGTCTCATTCCTCCTTGAAAAATTCAAATCATAATCCCTTAGAATATCCTGATAATAAGGAGACTTTTGATATGATATACCCAAGTGAAATACATACACTACATTAATGAAATGAGTGGTGAACAAGGCATATAATTCATAAAAGTTAATGTGAGATGAGAAAATTCCTTTTCACTTTTGAAAGAACAGTTATTTTGGAAAATCATTTGCATTCTCCAGGAAATTAGATTTTAAACATGTATATCCTAGAAAATAAAATCCGGGGAATTGAAATTATATTTGGGGCATAAATGATGCCCCACTAAAGATAAATAATGTAAAAAATAGTTCTAAAGAATCTTTTGAAATAAAACATTTTATAGAATTTTAAGGAAAGTATTAAATGGAATTTAAATGTGGAAAGGCATGTTTGTTCATATAAATTTAAAAATGTTCTGTGATAATTTTTCATAATAAAATGAGTGGTTTTATAAAAATAATGGTGGCATAAAATAGATTCTATTGTGAACTTTAAAATCGGTAAGAATTTGAGAAGTACCCTTGAACCAGGTTATTTTATTTGGATAAAATTTTTAATGACTCATTTAAAACATGTAGATACACAAAAATTAAAGAAGTATTATAGATGGTAAAAAATATAGAACATTCAAAAATAATTTTTCTAGATTACATAAGAATAAATAAGAATTTAAATGTTGTATTTATATAATAAGATTAACCTGGAAGAAAATGGAGGTTCAGGTAGAATTCACTTACCACATTGTAATCAACTGGTTAATAGGCCCCCACATTAATAATATTCAAATGATGAATTCAATACCTTGAAAATAAATATATTCATGAAATGATACATCAATGGGTCTTATTCATACACCATATACATGTTATAATATTAAATATGGAAAAACTCACAAAAAGGAAGTGAGACGAGGAAACCCATTACCTTATGTCTAATGGTGTTCATCACTTGATATTAGTGTCCTAGATAACCAAATTAAATTCATTAATTAATATGTAAAAAATATCATATTTTTTTAATTTATATATTATATCCTTTTAAAGTTCATTCAAGACCTTCTTTATGTGTTTAAGTGGTTCAATTTTATTTTTTGGGGGGAGTTTTCTTTCTTGGAATTCATGACTGGTTTACTTATATACAATGTAAGGATAAGAATATATGATGATAATGGTTGTCCAAAATAAATGTTTAATTTTATTCATAACATCCATAGTATTAAATGGTTAAAATATTTATTTTTTTATTTGGATTGAATATGAATAAATATTTAAAACATTAATGATAATTATTTGGGTGAATTAATATCTTTTTATCACAAAAAAACTCATTTTGATTTATAAATAAATATCACATGTGGAAAAAGATTCTATAACATTAAATAAGTTATAATAAATGTATTAATATAATTTTAAACCATCAAAATGGTTTCATGACTAGAATTGTAGATGGTAATAGAAATTGAAAACCTTCCATCATTAAATGTGATAAATTAACACATCCTGGATGGTGTTTTCATTTATAGTATAAAATAATTGAAAAGAAAAGATGATTATGAATTTTTATAACATCAAAAAATAATTAATGTACATGCAAGGAATGTGAGTTATCATAAAATTTTTATTAAATGAGTTGACGAAAGAAAAAAATAAAAACGAGAACTAAAAATAAAAGAAATGTTTGGAAATCCCTTAAAAAATTTTGCAGCCTAAAGGCATCGCATAAAAATTCATAAAATATTTTAATGAGATAAAAGGGTTTTCTCACAATTGTAACATAATATGGATTTTAAGTGTAATATTTAATGAAATATCCAATCATAATACAATTCAAATTAAAAATAATAACATTAAAGGAATGCCTAAAAAATATAAGTGTGGTAGATTCCCTTTCCTAGTAGAGTAACTCCTAAAACGTGAAGTTTGGGACATTGGGGGATTGGGTAAACCTTCTAAGGTCTAATAGAGAGTTCTAAATACCTTATATTCAAGGATGATGAATTTTGAATGAATGAAAAAAATTGAATGGGTTGGTATTTATAGTAATATAGATGGAGTTTTTTATTAATTTCAAAAGACACCACATTAGTGGTTTTTGAGAAACCATGGGATTTCCCATCATATTTACCCATGATATTGGCCACTTGGTACACCTCATATAATATTTTTTTGTAAAATAGTATACTATAATTTTATATTAATTATTACATCATTATGATGTCATTAAACAAGTAGAAAACTCAAAACATTTTTTTTACTATTAACAAAAAAATCCAGTATATTAGAAAAATCCCAAAAATTAACCCCAACCAATCTTTAACATGTAGAATTTAAAAAATGAAATAAATTTTTTAAAAATAAATTTTTAAATATTTGTAATTTAATATTGCAGTAAAAGAATAATTTATCCCAATAAAACAACTTTCAAACTATATGTCATTTAATTACACATTGAAAAATTAATCAAGGTGTCATAAAATTCTCTTATAACCATAATAAAATAAACTAAAAATTTATTATTAAATTATAAAATAATATATTTCCATTTTAAATTGTTAAATTAATCATAAAATTGTAATTAAAATATTTATGACTTATGAAAATACAAATACTTATACTATGACCATTTTGTCACTTATAAGATATCTAAATTATATTTATATATTCATGGGTGATGTTTCTATTTATTTTGATGATTTACTATTCATTACAATTCATAAGAGTAATAGTAATATTCAAAAGGGTATTTTACTACTCCATAGGGTATGTTAATATTCATAAAAACTAAGATAATTCTATTAGAATCTATATATCCTACTGAACGCAACCATGTTTTCCATTTTTTTAAATTAAAGATACAGATGTTGAAGAATTATATTAATTAATTAGGTTATAATAATGTGTTTTTTTGTAGTGATTCAGTGTTTCATTCATTCTATATTAAATATATTTATAAATTATAGGGGTGTTACCAATATAATTCTCATGAGTGTGATATCAGATTCTCTCTATAGTGGCCAATATTTTATAATCATAATATTTAAAATTTTATTAATATTATTATAAGTGGTCATGATGTTGGTTCATTTTATTTTATCATTGTGGGATTTCAATAATATATAAAATATAAAATATTTTATTTTTAGTCATTCAGAAATGAACATTTAATAACTGCCAAATGGATCCCTGATTCAAAATTATGTTTCCACTATCATTTATAGAAGTGACTATTTTCCTTCAAGAGTTATAATTTTCATTGAAATTCGTTGACCATTATAACTGAGAAATTCCACCCTAAAATGAAATCAAAATAAATTATTATTGTAACTTAATTTCATAATAATGAGAGGATGATATTTCATGATAATATAGAAGTCAAATTCCATGGAAGTGATGATGTCAAATCGATGAATACATATAGAATTATTTTTAGAATTTCATTATCATTTTGAGATAGTGTAATTCATAATATTATTAGGGTATTTTAAATATATAACTTAAAGGTAATTTATTTAAATGGTTATCATTTACTCTAACTCTACCTTCCTCCACAGTGGATATATTCCACCTTCTCATTTGTTTTTTCATGGGTAAATGAAATTATATAATTCATCCCACCCTCCCTCTATCCTATCAAAATAAAGGGTGTTATTTGATGTTTTTTATGTTCATCATTTTGATAGTGACAACAATGACTGAGGAACATAATGTGATAATCATGTATCAGCAACACGACATCATGTAAGGATTTTTGTTATTTATCTTTTCACCTTAATATCTGACATCTTAAATTTATCCTATTGTGAAAATAGAATTATCAACAATCGAAATGATATTATGTGAAAACCGTTTACTCTTATAAATAGAAAATAACAATAACTAAATAAATTATTCTTTTGTTTCTCAATACATTCCCAAGGAATAATTTCAACTTTTCCAAAATATATTTTCATTTCATGAATCTGATTACTTGATGAATTTTTATTCCAGAAAACAAATTATTTTTCATAAATACTCTTATTAATTTTTTTTAATTATATTCTTTTATCAATGAATGTTGAGAATAATAGTTTTTACAATAATTTTATTTATCTATCAATCATGATAATTAATTTTTTCAAATATTTTATTTCTAGCATTGGACAAGCATGTGGGTCAAATTTCTACATTTTTCATGAAATATTATTTCAAATTTTTTCATTGGATTATTTATCTAGCATGGTTTTTTAGGATTTTTATTTATAATAATTGTAATCATCCACTTAAATTAGTATTTGAAATATTATTTCCTACTAAAATAGAATTTTATTCTATAATCATAACAAAGTTATAAACTTTCTCCCTAATAATAATTTTTTTATTATTATATTATCATTATTCAATGAAAAAGAACATGAAAGCATCCATGGATTGTTTGGAATTCCTCTATTAATCACAATATATAGTATTATCTCATAAATACCATTTATGTTATATAGTTATTTTTTATGCTAAAATGGTGCAATGTAAAATAATTCATGGGATCAAGCATATGGAAGTTATTACACATCATTTTTTGGGAATCTCTCATGAATGAGAAAAATAAAAATCAACTTGATGGTGATTTTTGGATGGAAATCAACATGTAATGTACGTTTGGAGGATCTGAGGTTGAATGTTCCAATCAAAAGTCAAGATGTGTCTAATAGAGTATATTTTGGTGGTGTGCTCAGCATGATGTAGAAGTTTATAGGTTTTTATATGTTTTCCAACTAAATATTTTATAGTCTCTAGTTTGACATCATGTACCCCAACACACATGGTTTTCAAATAACATTCAATGTGACTTAATATATATCTCTAAAACTCACCTTACTAGAATCATTTTGTGACTCCAAAACAATTCATGTAACATTTTAAATGTTATATTCCAAATGACCATGGTTCAGGCACGATGTATGTAGAGGTTGCATAATTCATTGTTTAATCAAGTACACGATAAGACAAAAAGCTAGACCCTGCATTTCACGTACTACCTTATACAAATTGTTCATATTGGGTCTAGATTCTTATCATTTATAGGTTGTATATATTGAGTTATCAAATAGATTTTTATTCCAAGTATTCTTTGGAGACCTCTCTTACATATAGCTACATGTTGTGTACATCTCATATCACATCCCATGTAGTCTATATAAGAATAATTGTAAATATTTCCTACATGTGAAATATTAAGTCTTTTATAACCTTGGAATACATTCTTTGTACCCTACTTAACACACCGTGCATGTTTACATCAAATATGTTGGGAGATAGAAACCACAACTATTCCTGAAAATATTTCACACACATTGTACACCATGCTCGACGCATTGGGTATTGAGATACATATAGTATTATTCATGATTTATCACATGGTAGATAGTCCTAGATATATGATTATTCCATTATTTGTATCTTTTAAAGTATAACATAATGATAAAATCCCCTCTGTCATTTAATACTATTAATTTTGTGATTTGGATAGTTCAATGATCGTACCTAACTAGAGAGATATTGAATTATGGGTTATATTTTTGGATTAGAGAAGGATTTGGTACTTCCCCATGTGTTTGGTTATGAACCACTGCATATGGGGTTTTTATACTCCCTTGGTGACATACACATGAAAAGGAATCGTCCTCCATAAGATAGATGGAGTTCAAGTACACCCTTGTATTTCAAGGGTTGGTCTTTCACAGTACTCCTCTATATGTCAAGGCATAGTCCTATAACCATGGACTCAATAATATCTTATATATTAGGGTGCAGTTATCCATAAGGTTCATGTAATCCTTCACCTGATATCCATACCCCAATGTGGCATGGCCCCTCATCAAATATCCAAATAAGAATTAAGGAAGTTATGAAATTCTAGAAGCTCTAGAGTAATGATACATACAAAGTATTCATATATAGATGCATTTGTGATACTATAATCCTATTAAACCATTTTATATAACTTCTAGTTAAATATTATAGTTGAAAACCTAACTTCAGATATCATGGGACTTACACAGCCCTAGGTAGCAATATTTTCTTTTGTCACAACATTCTTGGTGGTACTAATCAATGAATATTTGGTTCATTCACATTCTACATATTTTCTTGAAATTATGGTATATATGTTTCCTTGTGGATACCTTTTTTTATTCTATGATATTAGGTTTTATATGACTTATTTTTTTTCATTACATTCTATTTTTTAGGAATCATACAGGGTGTGTTTATACATACCCATGCATGGGATTCATTCCCAATTGTGTTGTTTCTATGAATATTTTGTATATATAAAAGATAAAAATCTTATACATGGAGCTAGTAAAGTATGGGTATTTTTTATGTAGTCACTAATGATAATTAATAGAGTTTATTGATGAATTTGAATTATTTACAAGGATATTCTTAAAAATTGTGGCATACCATACCAAGATCCTTTTTTACCTTGTGATTTTTATCAACATATATATTCCCAAAAAAAATTTCAATTACTGAAATATACATTTATTTTAAAATATTGATCTAGCTGTATAAAATTTAATTATTTTAGATCTATATACCAATGTTTTGGGATTTTATTATATTTTGGTAATAAATCGAAATCACGGGTTGGTATAAGCTAAGTCCTCTTATTTGTGGTTATGATTTATTAGTGCTAATCCACAGACCAAAACTTATTTTAATTTGTTTTGGGGTGGAAAACACATATTTTCATTAGCATGGGTGGTGTCTTGGTGGGTCTAATTTAGTTAGAAATGTATTAGATAAATTCAAGTCTTGTGGATTGATTTTGATTTTAGTTTTTTTTAGGATTGTTTCGGGAAAATGGAAGTGATGTAAATTTATTCTCGCATTTGGTTATTATATTTGAGATACCATAATAGGTTAGGTGTCAAAAAAATCATACCTCCAGGACATTTATAACATTTTAATTCACTCTAAACTCTAAGGTATATTTTCATGGTGAATCTACGTTAGAAAATGCATAGTTTAATATTATATCATGATATTTCATGTCTTTAAATTATTATATATCCCATATATGATTTAAGTAGATAGTGGTACCCTACTATTTAATAAATGATTATATATATAGATTTTCATCTCTTATTTATAGAACATGTTAGAAAAGGCACGTACTTTTTCTTTATCCTCTCATTGTTGAGAAATGAGGCATTGATTTATCCAAAAAATATAATGTATATTTACCTTTTGTGTAGGGGGGATATCATTCCCTTATGTCGCAAACTAGCTCAGGTACCCCGATAACCAAATAACCAAGCCAGAAAATACATATCCTATATGGTATTTCTGATCCCCACAGGTTGGCAACTAGTACCTAGCATCATACAATTTAATGTGGGAAAATCATTTCCATAAGAATTGTGGAAGTAAAAAAGGGGAAACTCGGTATGATTTATAAAATAAACTTCACTATGAGTAATTTACCAGAATACAACATGTCATAAAAACACCGAATGTACTAAGAACAAAGTACTAAAACAGGAAAAAACAACCCAAGTCCCCAAGGATACAACTCACCACGTCCAAGGATCAACAGTTAGATCCACCTTTAAGATATCATTTCCCCTTACCTGAACATGGAATGGGATAATCTACAAACTCCCAAAGGCAGAAGTAGGGTGTGAGATAAAAATCCTATTAGGTCCTCGTAAAGGATTTGATAAAATATGCAAAATATAGTACAACGAAAAGATGTTAGTCATTTTTTAAAATAAATAAGTTTTTAATTTTTGATGAATATTTAAACAAATATTGTTATATAGTAAAAATAATGGAAAATAGATTAAGAAATGTCATTTAAAGTTATGGAATATTTCTAAAAAAATGTCTTAAATAAACTAGTTACATACAATAGTATGTAAATCCTGAGTAAATGTAAATCAGTTTTAAAACGTTGTCATACTTTTTTATCTAAAATATAAATTAAAAGATAGAAACATGGCCATATGAAAAATATTTATGATAGTATTATGGATATAGGACTCCTCACTCACTAGGTGATCTCATCTATATGTGTATACACATGTCCCCATAAAACTAGATAAAGGTAACCCACATCATCCCATCAGGGATGTGACTTGCTACATGTATGATCTAGAATATTGTTATAGTGTAGAGTGTTCCCAAAAAACTCTCTATAAACCTAAGGATATCATTTTCTCTTGTAAAATAAATGTTGGGAAATTTATTTTAAGATTTCATAAAATTAAATTAAATCTCATTCTTCCATTTCAATTCGAATTTTCCATTTAAATCCCAAATGGTTTTTAATAAAAAAACATGCCCCGTTAACAAGACAAAAACAATATGTTTCTGTCAAACCATTTTTATCCATTTTTGATAGTTTTAGATCTATTCAAAATCAATTCCATCAATTACAAAATCCATTTCCACAATTTAATTAAACAATTTAATTAAAATATTTTCCATCAAAATACCAATTCAAATTAAGAAATATAAATCAATCGATTTCCATAAACACACCCCAATTCAATAGAATAGAAGGTTTTCTCAATTCTCAAGACAAAACCATTTCAAATCACCCAATTCAATTGAATTGGATTTTATTACATTAATTGAAGGAAATTATTAGAAATTAAATTTAAAACTATAGTTGAAATAAATCAGGTAATTCAATGTTAATCAATTTGGCAAAATAGATCAGAGTCAACTAATTTTTCCCAAAACTCATCTCTCGCAACAACACCCATAAATGTGAAAAAAGGAGTATAAGACCTTAAAACTCAACCTAGATATGAGATCCAAAATTATATATAATATATCCATCAATTTTAGGATTATCTATTGAAATCACTAAGAAGGAGAAAGAGATAAAGATGAATAATGATTGAGAACACTTACCTGAGAATTGCATTGTAAGAGAAATGAATATTGAATGTAAAATTAAATTATTTTCATGGTTTGGATCACTATAAGATCACCAGGTGAAGGCTTCATGTCAATGGAAAAAAACATGGGGGAAGAAAAAATATATCTTAGTTAGGATTCACATTTAAAAAATGTAGCCAGGGTATTACACGATGTGTAACACCCTTTCACGTCCTAAAATAGTTTAGTTTTATAACCACAAAAATGCACCTTTTTAAATTGATAACTTTTCATTGAATAACCCTCAATGTGTAAATTCTATTAAAGACGTGTAACCTTGCACACCGTGATGCCTCTAAAAACCATTACATGTATTGTAACCCAGTTACAAGGAATGTAACCCTCTATCAGCCTACAAAAAATTGTGGTTAATGCTGAGAGTCCAAAAAATCATTGACTAAACCATTATATCTATCCTCCCAATTCATTTTCAATCCTACCCAACAAATGAAAAGGAAAACACAGAAAAAGTTTAAAGCAATACATATTAGATTGGTAAAGTTATGATACACCCTATATAGGATTAGTGAAAATTAATTTATGGTGTATATCATAGTTTCTAAAAGGTTTAATAAGACTATATAATGCCTGAATGTTATATGGGAGCCTTCATAGGTCGTGTTAGGTGAAGTTTTATTTCTGGTGACAGCTTCCTCCTGATAATTTAATGCGAGCCTCATCCTCATATGGTAAAATATTGTTTGGAGTCTGGTTTTTATATTAGCTATCTGGTTTTTACATTGTATAACGAGATTCAAATTTATTCATTTGATTTAATTTTCAAAACTATGTGAATCATTAATTTATGATTATCCAAACCCTAAATGATACAATCCTTTGGTGATTGGAATTCGATCCTCCACTCAAGTTTAAAGGTATATTTCCTAATGATCCAAATTATATATTGAATCTTATGTGCTCATGTGTTTGAGTTGGGATTCTGGTATGATATTTGAGATTGGGGTTGTACCACACCAATATCCCTTATATATATTGGAATCTTGAGGTTAGATTTTGATGAAAGATATTTTCTCTTTGAATGCACCTCATATTTAAAAAATAAGAAAGTTGTTAAGAGTAGGTGACCTAAGAGGAGTGGTGGATAGATTTCAATAGTGAAGTGAAATTTTCGATTATTATATTCACTATATAAGACTCTAAAATATTTCTAGAAAGATGTTTTATTAGATAGGAAGTGATGTGGAAATAGATAGAGATGTATGATGCTTTGGTGCATGTCCATCTACCACGTTTATGAAATCTCAGTCAGAACTAGATTGTTAATGGTCAGAATCTATATGGATTCAGGTGGCCTATAACAAAAAAGAAATAGTAATTTACATGGTTTGATATATTATTATTTTCAACATATTCATTTATTCTCATCAATTTCAACGTGATCCATATTTTCCTTATGGAGTTATTATTAGAGGGTTTGAACATTTTAGTAAAGATTCAAGATAGATATTTTTGGTTATATACTCTTATGGATGGTTTAAATCCTTTATTCATGGATGATGAAAGTGAGAAAATTCTCTATAGTGAGGAAGTTCATCTTCATTATTACGACTAATAACCAACAATTAGAGATATTATCATAATGGCCTATATAATATATAGTGGACTGGTAACCCAAAATGGTTATTTAACTCAAGAAAATTATTAAAGAAGATATCATAAGGTTTCTATAATCATCTATTTCATTCTTATATCATCGTAATTCAAATGATTCATCAATATTTCTTACTAGTTGTCAAATAGTTTGTATTATCATAGGGAATATATATTTAATCAGTGGATATTTTAGGAGAGGGTTTTCATTAGGATCAACATGAAATTATCAACTAGTGATCCCAAGATATTTGTCATTGGTCTTGTTGGAAATATATATTTTTATAATGATTCCATGTGAGGGGTGTTTGAGGCATCTTTGAGTTAACCCAAAAATATAAATGATGTTATTATTTGTGATGAAATTCATGTATTAAATATATAAGCCATGAATTTTATTAGTGTTATTTATTTATTCCACCTTCATTTCAACTATTATTGAGGGGTATTATACCAGGTGTTTAGAGGATGTTTTAAACTGTTCTCAATAATAGAAATGGTGTAGAAAATCATTGATGTAGAAGTTCCATTTTTCAAATGTTCAAAACATTGAATATGAAATTCGAGAAAATTTTGTATAAATTCATCCATGTTAAGCTTGAGGTTATATTATCATATTTAATCAAAAAAATACAGAGTTATAGTGGACACTAATTCCCATAGAAATATTTTTTACACTAATTGGATATTGGAGTCTTTTATCCTTTGATTGGTTGACTCCCATAGAAGATATGATAAGTTCTTCATCTCATTCAATGGTCCACATATCATTATAAATATAGATGAAATTATATAATATATTAGATTTGGGATCATGTGAAATCGGTTATTCAAAGATATTTCTCCACACATGATCCCATAATGGTGAGGATTACACATGTATGCTTCCTGATTGAATGGTGATATATTATAAAGACTCATTGTATGTGATATGATGATTATTTCACAACTATGGATCCATACTGTGAGTGGGACTTTAGTTGTAGAAGATAATTTATGTCTGTGTTGTGTCTTTCTTAGTTGAAAAATTAATGGTGTTTCTTATTGGGTCGTGGTTAAATATAATTGACTTTGACAGGTGTTATTCAAGAGTTTTAGATACCTTATAGTATGGTTTTCTAAATGGTCTAGACTACATAATATGGATTATAGTTAATCGTATCACCAAAGAGATATAGGTTTATAGCACAATGGTTTGTGTAAGTTGACACTATTTCTTGGTATGTTCATCAGCTACTTTTGTATAGATTGGACATAACCCAACGAGGAGTCTTTTATTAATGGATATAACCTTCAATTCATTCATTTCCCAATAAATGAGGGTAGTGTGGTACCCTCCTGAATGGTTCTCGTGAATATTTTAAATTATATGGATGATGTTTTAGGTTTTCTAATCACTTAATTATATGTGGATAGATGACATTTGGATAGAAACTTCATTTATGTGAAACCTACTCATAATCCACATAATGTGACCTTACACCCTTTTTAGGGCCTTTCATGATTAGACTTAATCATCAAGACTCATTTTTTATTTGAATAATTTTTTCATGATTAGTTTTTTCCTGAGAATACATATTGTGTGGAACTTAGTGGGTGAATTTCATATGTGTGATGGTAGATAATATTCTTCATGAGGTTGTCTATTGAGCTTCTGAATTACAGAACATGTTTTTCTTTTCAAAGTATAAAAAGTTTTAATGTTTGGTTAGAATATACAAATTTATATTTCTCATAAGTGATACTTAATTTATTTTTGGGTTTAGTGCGTAAAACCCAAAATGTGTTCAAATTGAAATTCCACCCTGTTAGTAACCTCAAAAAAATAGTGTTTTCATTAATGTCAAATATGGTATTTACCCATAGGTTATATTTTTTGATAAATTATTAACCTGTTAAATTTAAATACATATATAAATTTTATTATATATATATACATATATCCATTGAGTGAGATAATTGATTCTCACTATTGTGACAAGGATTTTTGTAATACTATTTTTAAATTTTTTAATAATTTTTTCATATTCAGTCAAAATGTTTAATCATTTATCTTTATCTTTTTATAATTTTGAAAATAAATAAAATAATAAATGTTTAATTTTTATCCACGTCTATGTGAACATTTTTTATCATCTAAATGGATTCTTGATTGGAAATTATAACACCACGATCATTTTTGGAGTAGGGTTATTTTCCTATGAGGGTTATGATTTTCATGGAATGTCTTTGAACTTATGGGATGAGAATTCATATTCCTTAAATTAAAAAAACATATTCTTATTTTTATCATGAAAATATGATGTGGTGACATTTTATGAGGACATGGAAGCTACATGTCATGGTGTTGATGATGTTGAATGGAATAATCTAGGAATATGTGTTTGCAATATTCCATTTTCATTATGAGGGGTACTAATTCAATATAATGTAAGGATATTTTAATTCTAGGAAATTAATGGTGATTTATGGAAATGGGTTTTCATTCCTCCAACTAAAATTTCCTCCCTATTGAAAATATCACATCTCTCACCTCAATTGTTTCATGAAGGTATAAAATTAACGATGTGATATCTATCACCCACTGTGCTCCTAAAACATATTGAGTACTTAGATATTCATCATGCACATCATAATAGTTGAGACAACAATGATCATGGAGGATGATAGGATAATAAATCATTAGAAATGACCCTATAAGGTTAGTATTTTTTTTATTTATGTTTTATCCACATTATCCACCATCCTAAAACTCACTTTTTCAAAACAAACATTTATATCAAAAAGGTTCAGGAACTATAAAAACTAGATCCAAGAGAATTTATATAAGAAATAGAGATAGTGAAATAACAATGGGGGTTTACAAAGGTTAGTAGGGAATTGTCCACATCCATCTAACTCAACCATATGTTAATAAAATTAAATAATCACAATGTACCATCATGATAATGCCTCTAAATTTATTCTATTTGGTAGAGAATCAACAACTTGGATGGATTCAATATAATAATTTGTGACATCCATGTTGAGATGCTTAATGAGTTGAAGACATTCGATCCATGATAGTAGCATTCTCTATGGAACATTTCTGGATAATACCTTTAAAATTTTAACTTCCACTACTGAGTCAAATTCCATCTAAGGGAACCATCATCCATGGTGAACAAAAAATTTAACATCTTTGATAATCACCCATAATTCATCTATAATTTCACATTTATTCCCAATAATTTTCTAAAAGTATCCTTTATTGAATCCCAACATGGTGAGGAAAACCCCACCACAACTCCAGGATCCATGTTCACCTGATGCTGGACCATCCACATTCACATTAAATTACTATAAGATCAACTGAATCCATCTAACAGATATTTTCACTAGAGGTTTATTAACACATCTAGAAACACACAAAATGCTAAAGATAACAAGGCCATCAATTTTTTTTTCATGGAACTTGTTTGAATATTATAGAATTACATAACCACTCTATGGATGGAAGTGAACCACACATACATGGAGAGAGTATTATATTAGCATACATGGCTATTTATTTCTCTCTCTATATAGGAAATTGTAGTTGAAAAAACTATGAGTAGTAATCCTTGAATCTGGTCATTTTTTCCATCTTTAGTGATGGAAGCCATCTCGTCATCAAAGCTACCCAGACTCATATTGTTTCTAAACACTTCATGATTCTTCTCTAAAATTATATATGTCAACTTGAAAGTGATTAATATATAACTAATGATTTCCTCATAATTCAAGTATATGTATAAGGAAGGGTAAATATTTATTCATATTCATTGCAGCAAGCTTTGAATTGGCAGCCGGTGCCACATTATTCCCAAAATAAATAGGATATCTAATGGTGAAATGAAATGATTATTAAATTGTAACATAAAAAATGGTACCATGGTTGGGCCTTAACATTTTTACATATAATAATCCTTAATAGTGAGCTATAAAATATATTTTGGTTCCTAAATGAGAGTATCCTAGTTGAACTATTCATATCTATGGACCTGTAAGAAGATATGATAAGGAATCAATCCGAATATAGTATAATTGAATTGTAGTTTAGAAATGGGGATGTGTTTCAAGGAGTGATGGAAAATAAAATCCTCATGAGTTATTCTAGATAGGCATTTTGTGTTCTAATAATTAGAATATATTACCTACATACAACTCACTTCACGAATTGCATGAGATCATTGTATGAATGATTAATGGATCACAAAAAATAAAAAGATATTTATAAGGAGTATCCATTTTGTATTTATATGGTGAATTTATTTGAGAGGAAAACCAATGTGTTTTTATAAGAATCAAAAAGGTTCCAGGTGAATTTAAAAAGGAGTAACTCATTAAATAAAATTGGATCCTGGATGTCCAAGAATCCCATGTAATTTTTTTGGTAAAATAATTCTAAAATATAATAGTAATAATCCTTCCATTGATGGAACTTTTACATAAAATTTTCATGATAATATCTTGGAGACCCTTAATAAGTGTTTTTGTAAATATGTATATAGAGAAGAAATAGTAAAACATGTAGGATATCATAGATTTACCATGAAAAATAGTCCCACTATATGGCATGGTTTTCCCCATCAAATATTCCATCCATGTTGTCAATATCGAGATTTTGATTTCAAGATAACATATTTTTAAATTACTATAAAATAGGGGTACCCCAAGGTAGGAAAAAAAGAGATCCTATCTTCAATATAATTGTTTTGGAAACCATGTTTTTCTGGTACCCAAGAACTCTATCCCCAAATACCATAAATGAATCATTGGAAAAATAATTTTTCTAGAAACTTCTTTATAATGACTAATAATAAATTTTATATTTGAAATGGTTTGTTTATAATCCTTGATAAATAGGATGATTTCATCATCCTAAAGTATGTCGGATGGAGTGATGAGATCCCTTATTATCATTGATTTTTTTATATTTTCAAGACTATACATGTTCATTAATATATATACTCAAATAACCTTCAAACATAGAATATAGGAGTATGGAAAGGGGGTCCCATTTCCTGAATCTCCCAGAGCACTAAATGGAACCTCTAGGGGACCCATTGATAAGTACAAATAGTCAAAAACATTTAAGAATGGTGCTGACCGAATTGATGAATGCACTATTGAATCCATTCTTTCTAATAAATGAATAAATTAAGCTCCATATAATTATTTCAAAGTACTTGGAGATGTCAATTTTAAAGGAAAAGATAACATATTTTACCTTTTTCATTATGATGTTGATACATTTAGAGGCATTAAAAAGGAAATTTTGAATGCACCTTATAGGGAAAAACCCTAATTGGTTTGAAGTTATGAAGCCCCTATAAATATATACAATATTTAAAGACATTATTTTATAAATAATTTTGGAACCATATTCCCAGTAGAAACTATCCTAATGACCATAATATCTACAATATTTTTCTTTTTTGGTATCATGGAAATAGATTTGGTATTAAATCCACATTACATGAATTCATGGTTGAAGAACTCCCTCACAATATTGATGACCTCATCATGTAAAAATTCCTAATTGAATATAAATAATGTTTTTTAAAACAATAATCTCCTACCCCACTATTAATATTCAAGGAAAAGGGATGTATTTATTTCCTTTTTATTAGGAGCTTAAATTGCCTTCCTATTTTGAGGGCCTATAATATTGGGGATGATATTATCATTATGTTTGTTAGTATTTTCAACCCTGTTATCATTGAATAGGTCTTCAAAGAGGGTGGTCATAGTATTAGAGATCTCATTTTATATGTTGACCTATATACCATATATGTTGAGGGTTGTAATCCATATCATAAACATATTTTCCCAACACAAGTAGTGTAATAGTTTGGAGTTTCTATCTACCTCATGTAGTTATCTGATATTGTATTCAACTTAACAAAAAATTTACTTAGAGGGAATGAAATTAATAATGTTTGGGGAGGGGTTGGATATCATCCTTGGAAGGAAAAATTAATCTTATTTTTCCTTTTTTTGTGTAATATATGATGTAAAATAGCCTTGATGTAACTCTATGTTTAGAAAAAGGAGGATTTTCTCTATTCTATAATCATTATTTCTTTAATTTTCATATTGTTGGAAAAAAGTTTAATGTGTTTATCTAGGGGTCTATCTTCTAAGAATTCATAATGACGTTAAATTATTGACGCACAAGAATAAATAAATTTTTGAACTTACGATGGAGGGGATGACCTTATTTTCCAAGATAAAATTTCCACCTCAATAGGATTCTATTCAGAATGGTACATTGGACTGTGAGGCTATAGACATAAATATAGAAATTTATGTCATAAAAATTGACATGACATCTATCCAGTTTATTGGATTGCCTTCCAGTAAGAATGTATCTACCCCATGAGAATCCATCTCAAACAATGATAAAGTCAACTATGCAACACTTATCAATGTATGAATATAATTAAAAAACATCTAGATTGCTAAAGTGTTTTAAAAAATATCTTTAGGACTTAGAGCATTGTTAATGTCATCTAAGATCACCTATATATGATAAATTTGGTTAGAGATCATTTCCAGGACCCACCAAATATCTCTTGTTTATTATAATTATTTGAGTTATAAATAAATGAAAATGTGATTATTATATCATTATTTTCTATAGAATGTGACAAAATGATTGTTTTTATTTCAATAATGTAGATAAGTACTATCGTTATTTAAAACATTTATATTCACCACATCACTACCATTATTGTTTTTTAAAACAATGGTGTGTCCAACGGATTCCCATTTCACGGATTTACAGTTGTCAAAATTCATTTTTGGTTTAGCAAGACCAATAATCAAATGATTTTTTTCACATTGAAGTGTCTTAGGTATGTGATTATGGTATAATTCCTAATTCCATGATAATTCCAAAAGAAGATCATAATCTATTTAGTGTTATTCTTCCTCTTGTTTGCTAACATTCCTCATGTGTTAATTCTCATATTGTTTATTTCGCTTCCCTTTTCGTATCCACTTGTCATTTTTATTACCCAAGAACTCATTAATCTTCTTATGAGGTTAAAATTTGTCATAATTTGAGGGTAGGACCTCGATATCATCAACCCATATCTTTCTATTAAGGGGAGTGAGTTTTTTGGGAGATTTCTTCCGTACAATTGGTGTATCTATAGGAAATATTCAATTAGAATATTGTAATGGGGTCACTTGAGTGAATGTAGATTCCCTCTCTTATTAGGAGGCCATGTTCTCAACATGAGAGAATAATTTAGTGGAAACATGTTATTTTATTTTCTCCTTCAATTCATCATGTGCATTCTAAAAAAATTTCCTAAAATAGTGGAGATACCATACTCCTTCAGTAATTTTTTACACATTTCCAGTGCTGATCTAGGAGTAGATACATCATTAGGCTAAAAATGGATATATCAATAAAAAATTACATATGTGGAAAAAAGTGTATTCAGAAAATAAAAAATTAAGAAAATAAATCATTTTTTATTTTTGCAAACAGCTATACTAAATACATTCACATTTTTCCCAATATACTCATTACACAACAATCATTATTTGAGTATATTTATTAAATGGAAAGAATAAGTTATTTAAAGGAAATTATATTCCATAAATTATTTATATACTTTACCCAATTCATAAATAAAATTATTGTTTTACCTTGATTTTATCTATCATCTAATTATACTAGTTTGTATTTTAAAATATTCTATTTCTATAATAGTGGAGGTATAGGAATGAAGCATCGACATTTAGCATGATTTTTCTCAATAATTTCCCTTTTATTATTTTATAAACATAGTTTTCTCCTGATGATTATTATGTATAATTATAATTAACATTAGTCGAAATTATTATTTGATAAATTATTTATTTTTGAAACAAAAATATAGTAATATTAACATTAATCATTAAGGATCTTTTCTCCAACTAATAGAAAATTTGAAAAATATCTCATAGTCATATTATTTAACAAACATAAATACAATCCCATCGTTGGGTTCTCTTGATTTTCATTGACCCCCACAATCAAGAATATTTTTTCATTCATTTCATTTGATTTTTGAGGTTATTATAAGATTCTACCATGGATCAAAATGAAATAATTCATAGTTTTAATTACTTGGAAGAGATGACATGACATGTTTCAATAATAATCCCCCAAATAATTGGACCATTATTGAATAGATGGTCACCCTTGGCCATAAATTGATGCAGAAATGAGTGTTAATGATGGCCTGAATGACAATTTTGGTTGATAGTGGAGGCCCAACTAGTAATAGTAGTGAAACTATTGCTAATGGTGTAAAGGTTAATTTTTTACGATTTTAGGTATTTTTTGACGACATGATATGAACTTTTAGTCCACATGCTACGTACATTGACACCCATGTATAACATGTATAACATAACGAATCATGGAATATATCCATAACATATTCCATGTGAAATTTCATTTTACTCACATCTGATTCATGAAACATTTCTGATGTTACATATCATGTGACCCCGAGTTACACGACCTATATCTCAAGAACCCATACATTGGTGTGTAAGAATGTATAAAAGGAGAAAGTGTGCTAGACCCCACAAGATTTTTACTACCATTATACACACCATGCATATATGGTCAGGAATCTCAGATTGTACAGGCTTTACATGCCAGGTGCCCAGATGGACGTACATGCATAGTATTCTGTAGAGATTCCATATACATGTATTTATGTATTGTGTACATTATATGTCTCATTCATTAATAACAATGTAATTATAATTTGAAATTATTTCATCATTTATAATATTTAATCATATATTACAATGATATACACATAATGTACCATGATGGACATGTTATTTATGTGGGTTCCACATGAGTTGGGAAATAGAAGTACATGGATATCCCTATCAAGGTTCCAAACACGTTATAGACCCTACTACACACACTATTTTATGGATTATTTATAGTATTTCTTGTGATTTGTCACATATATGATAGTCTTGGATGTATGAGTAGTCAATTATGGTATCTTCTTGCTTAGGGAATAACAGTATGATCCACTCAGCCACTTAATATTGTTCATTTCATGGTATTCATAGTTTAAGGATCCTAGCATCACTACTGAGATTATAGGAGGTGGGTGAGATGGTAAGAATATACCTGGAGTAGTTAATCCTCTATGTTTTAGAGATATTTGCTACACATATAGGTTTTGAGGTACTCTCCTTCGGACAAACATAGAACTGAACATGGCCCCCCACATTACATATAGAATTCAGGTACTCCCAAATATATCGAGGCATGGCCCTCCATCAGTAGAGTTAGTAATCTACCATAGATATTGGAATAGTGTTTCCATCATAGAGTTAGTACTCCCTCATATATTGGGTAATGGTCTTAAATAGGGGTATTGTACTCACTCATTCAATATCCATACCTCAATGAGGTGTAGTCCCCCATCATAGTCTTAATGATTTTACATTGAAATTAAATAATTTTATTATATATGGATACATGTATATATATAGATTCATTTAGGATATTAATTTCCTTTTGGAAATTTATAGCTACATTCTACTTATGACTTATAGTATGACTACTAACTTCAGGTGTTTTAGAAATCATGCTACTCTAGGTATCAATGGTTTCTTATATGACATAATTCTTTTTGGATTTATGCAATTAGGGGTTTGTTTTTCCATTTCCTATTATATTTTTGAAAATATATAATTTTTTATTCATATGGGTAACATTCAATTTTTCCATGGTCTTAGGTAGATGTTGAATTTTTATTTTATCTTCAATTTATTATATTGAGGTGTCTTACAAGGTTCGTTTATCTCACCCCCATAGAGGCTTCATGACTACACATGTTGGGTATATGAAAATGATACATTGTTCAAATATAACACTGATAAACATGTAACTAATAGAGTTTGGAAAGATTTAAAATAGTTATTGATTATGGATTTTGTAGAAGATATATTTTTATATTGTTTGTTCAATGATACCTCATATAGAGGGGCCATCATAAAATAATTAAATTTAGTTATAATTTTTTTTTATTTTTTATTCTACATTTGTATTTATTTTTCTATAAATTACCTAAATGGTGGTGTACATATAATTGATATCCCATGGTCATCTTGTATAAAGTTAAATAACTTTATATTTATTTATTTTTGGTTTTTTTATTTTTTTTATCATTTCTAAATTCATTTGTATTACCGATTATAATAGGATATGGACTCCCATGTATAGTTGTGCCTTAATCATATTATAATCAACCCTCAATCCTATAATATATAGTCTTGGGGTGGAACTCTTAGTTTACCATGAGCATGGGGGGAGTCATAGTGGATCTTATCATGTCAAAGAAGCAACATGTCAGGTGGAAGCTGAGGAAGATAAGTCCCCCGAATAAGGAAACTGCACAAATTAACTATTGTGTGTAGGTTCATAACATGAATAATAGAAGAACCTTTACATAATAATTCCAACACTTAATTAAGATAATTATTCTACTGTTTCTAATTCTTTCACTAGGGCACACATCCATCTGTTTCAGAGGAGGACACATTTTTTCCCTGCATTCCTACTTTCAAAAGGCGGGTGACATCCATCGCTTATTCAGGGATGTTCTCTCATTGATTGAAACAGGATGATGTGATGTCAGTTTCTCCTACCGTGGACTACTCCTCGAAACTCATTCCCTAGTCTAGGTCTCCATCAAGGACTTAAGATGTTGTTGGTGAAACTCTTCACAGTTCCATGTCTTCATGGACGCCAGTTTATTATGCATCTTCTGTCAGGACATTCCAAGGGTTCCAGTAAGGTTAGAAACCTTCATTGGGGGGAGTAGTCACATTGGACATCACTGGAGGGTCTAGACATAAGAACACTAACTCATCTGGGTTCCATCACTTTATTATAGGGCTTCTCTAGGGCACAATATCCCAAGGCATCCGACATCGAATGCGGGGAATTATATGTCATAGGAAGGTCTCTGAGGTTTTCCTCATCGTACCATGTTTATCAAAGGGTATTCTTTAAGTTTAATGTCTAGTGAAGATGGTTAATACTCATCAAAACATTGAAGAGAGTGGATCAGATGGGTTCAACCTCATTAGAGAGCACTGATGATTGGGCAAACACATTGCCAGTTACCCGATTATTGCTAGGAGCAACAAGAAAGTGGGTGAAATGATCTCACCGAGATGTGGCGGCCTAGGTAATAATCCAGATGGATAGATATTGTTGAGAGTGAATGGATATTGAGATGGGGTCGATGCAAGGGTGATAGTGATGTTGGGCTTGAGCCTTGAAGAAACTATCTACGTATCCCCATGTTAGGGAATCCAAGTCCACATAGTTAAGCTGTCACGAACCAGGCCGGGTCACCATCCAACCCAGCGCCCGAACCAGTCCACGGCAAGGCCTGAGAGGCATTCTCGATCCACCTGAGCTGGAGACAAGCGCCAGGGACTCAACAGGGCAAGTGGGAATGATTTTTCCCAATGAAAATAAATAAAGCAGCTGGAAAAATGTTACAACAACGTACTAACCTGACCAAAACCAAAAACTCCTCATGACCATGAGAGTCACTCTCCAAACCACAACCAATTCTTTCCCCGCGCGAACATCCTCATGTCAAACCTACAGTAGAAACTAAAATCAGGAAAACACTATAGGCATGAGTATTAAAACCTAGTAGATAAGCCCGACAAATTCTATTTCTAATGCACACGCCATTAAATAAAGAATTCAGCAATTTCATGTTTGAACTACAATTTATAAACGTATTTTTTTCTAAGTATTTTTTCTCAAACGCAATGGACAAAACATTTCCCTTAACCATTTTTAAATCTAGATTCATTTTATTAATGTCAATGGATTTTTATAAAGGGAATGTGTTGTTTATATTTTTTTCAAATCTGTACAAAGAGGACTAAACACTTTAATTTGAAAACCATTTTTAGAAACCTAATTGAAATCAGTTTACCACTTTCCAAGGAGAAATATATGCCTGAAATTCACAAAAGAAATCACATAGGAAGGGAAATGTGGGTATACATATAAGAATCATAATCACTACTGCACGAAAAAAAAGTCGAATAGACATGGGTCGATCCTATGAGATCATGAACAATCTTGAATGTACTATACAAGTGACTCATCCTAAAGGCATGCACTAACTCGATGACGTCATAACGCCCATACTACTACCGATTATAGCCCTGCATGGCCTAACCGAGGGACCCAATACCCATAGCAGCAATAACACAGTATTCCCTTACTATGGGGCCACTAGCCAGTGCAAAATCTAAACTAGTGCAGCATCGTTCATAAAAATTCACTTATATTTCCAAGTTCCCATGTCAACGTGTGTAATAAAAAAGGGGGTGAGTTAACAAAGTCAACCATAGTCACGATGCTGAAACAACATTCAAAACTCTCAACAAGTCAACGTTCACAACAAGTTCACCCCCAAGCCACTCCAAAGAGGTTTTTCAAAATAGTTTATTTTATTAAAGTGTCAAACGGGCCTTAACCAGTTTTAAAGAAAACCCTCATTTCACAAGGGAACCAAAACACGAGCTCATGAATCAGAAGAAAACATTTATCAATAAACTAGAACTACACATGAAATAATGTCAATTATGTTCAAAGTTCGAATGGGCATTCTTTCACTATTGTGCGTCAATTCAGCAAGAAAATTTTTCAAGTGTTGCATATAAAACAAACACCTCTTTTTTTACATTGAGGAATTATTCTGATAATAATTATTCTATACTACTTCTAATTTACTGAAAATAAATGAAATATGAAGTAATTAATAAATTCTAAAATTAAAGGCAAGTGTAGTGGGGGACCAACCTCAAAGTGGAACCAAACCATCCACTCGGCTATCGGCGCTTTCTAACTAAAAGTTTTTTCCCTTGATGATGGTAACCCAAAACCGCCTCACCTATACGCATATACAATTTCATATATATATATATATATACCCTTTAACCCAAGTACATATTCCCCACACCATGAGGGAATATACGCAAGGAGGATATACATATATACATGCTTACCCTTGTACATACCTATAGGTCTTTATCACTGATGAACAAAACCCACACCACGATGATCAAAACACCCTACACCGATTCAAGGGAAAAAAATAACTCCCCAAGGCTTCAAAAAAACTAAAAAAAATTCACTTCCCATAGAAAAATATGAATTAATAGCAACACATGAAAAATTAACCTTTCATGAAAATCATGTCACAAGGCCAATTTGCATAGCACTCATAACTTAATAAATCATTTACATAATTAATACAAAATTTTTCCTAGATGTATAAAAAAGCATCCCTAAGAGAAAACACACTTCAACTCCCCTCTTTATAATTAAATTCACACAAAAACATTTTCCTCCACATGGTGCGCACACTTTATAAGATCTAATATACTACTTAAAAATATTTTGAAGCAACTCCAAGCAGTATCCAATGAATTTGAACACAACAGACCACCCAAAAACCCTTTCATAACCAAACACACACAATGCCACACCAAGATTTAGATATACACCACTTTCACTGATTAAATAAATCATTTGAGTAGTTTTATAAATAGAGTTGACAAACGACACAATAAATTTTGAACCAAAGATACATCCGGTTTCATTTAAAATGAAACTTTAGAACCAAACCCACTGTACAATCTTATAAAAACATGATTAGCACCACTAATATCATTCAATTATACATTTTTTCATTTTATAAAAATTTTTCTATGAATAACCACAATGCTTTACATCAAAAAACATCCAAACTCTCTTTCTAGAATCAAACGAACACTAACATCATAATAAAATATAATCTGCACCCTTTGCAAGATCAAATAAACCAAGATCAGAATTCATAAACCACTAATAAATAGATTGACATTATTTTTCACAAAAATCACACTCATGTCACACAAACATGTTACCAACAAATCAATGTATATAAAACCTCAATTAAAACCAATTTTTCACCATGCAAACTGATTAAATAACACGTTGAATTAATTAAACATGCAAACTAATTCATCAGACAAAAATTATGCATGGAACCACCTACCTCTATGTAGGAAACTTCACAACCATGGTGCGAAACACCCGGCGCACATCAATCGCAACACAAGAAATACAAAAAAAACCCTAAAAACAAGGTATAAACCCCATTGCATCAAAATAAAACCAAATTCAACCTAAACCCCAAACCTGAAAACCCCCAAATCAACAAAATAACCCAACGAAGGGAAAAATCACCTGTAGAGAAGGTGAAGATGGAAAACCAGGAGACGGGAAGGGACGTCGGAGGTTCGTCGTGCCAGAAAAATCAGTCGGAAGGGAGGAGCTGTGAAGGTCCGGCCGTGCGAGGCAGCATGGGTGATAAGGGGGAGCCCGAGGTGAGGCGGGCAACAAGGCCAGCTAGAGAGGGATGAGGAGGGCTGGGAGGCACCAGTCTGGGAGAGGGAGTCAAGGCGGTGAGCGGTCGGGTGAGGAATAAGGGAGCAGTGACTAGGGTTAGGGGAGGAGAGGCCTGCGTGAAAGAGGGGTTGAGAATGAGAGGGACAAAAAAAGAGATAAATGAAAAATAGGAAAGTGAGAAAAAAGGAAAATAAAATAAAATCGAAAATAAATATAAATTTAAGGATAAATTAATATCCTATTAAATTATAAATTTAATATTAACAATAAATCTAAAATAATAAAATCAACCAATATAATAAAAATATTTATTGATGACGGACACTGCGCAGGGTCGCGTGCACAGTCGCTACCCATGGTTTCTTGCCCATAGAATAACCGAAAAATAATCAATTTAAAATAAAGCATCGGTCGGGGTGTGACAATTCTTCCCACCATGACACTTTCTGCCACCAGAATGTCCCAAAAAAAGACTTGGTTAACCAAAGGTTCCAAGAAAGACTGCGAAGACCGGAAGGTATTTTAAACAAAACATTCATCTCTTGAAGATCGAGCATTTAATACACCCATAACATGAAATTCCATAGATCTCAAAACTATAATCACCAAGTGAAAAGACCAAAAGAAAGAAGTTCACCTCCAAACACAAATTCAAAAAGGAACACTTGCACCCCTAACATAGGAAACATCGGGGATCACTCGAGACCTCCAAGAACACTCGCAAGGTGAACCACTACCCATGAAAACCAATTACAATGATCAGGGTTTGGTGGAGCAGAAGCAATGAATTATCCTACCATGCGCACTTTGAAGACATAGTTTTCTACAAGTTCATCGGATGGTGGTCTCCCCATAATATTAGGATCCTTGTAAAGTATTAGTTCTCAAAACCAAAACAATTCACAAACCTGGAAAAAACCTCTATCACTGGCTTGACCCTCTAAGGTCCCTATGTTGAACCAAACCGAGACAAGAGCAGATGTTGGTGAGACCTGCAGTGGGTATCCCCACCATTTTAGAATTTTCCTAACACCCTAAAACCCCCGCGGGCATTCCCGGTTTACTTTGAGCGATACAGACTGAACTCTTCATCACGAACCCGCCAACACGAGATGACCCACACATACGATTCCCATAATGAAGAATACTCCACCACATTGGAGGGTTTTGACAGCAGAAACCCCTAAACATGAAACGAACTTGACAGATGTGCATCTATTCCACAAGACATGAGCATCTCCAAAAAGAGTACAATTTTGATCCATAGTTGACCACCATAAGGGTCACAGAGCGCACTCATTGTAAGAGGGATTCTCCAAACCTCTTTAAAACCCGAGAGCAACTTCAATAAGTAAAGACCATCATAACTAGACAAAGCCTTTATTACCCTTAAAAAAATAAACCTTCAGAGACGATACTCCAGTAGGTAAAATTAAGTTGTCCCCATCCTGACACTGCAGACTTAAGTCAGACCAAGCTCATCCCATGTCTGACAAATTTTTGACTTTGTTCAAGCCTCACCCCAGGACCTATGGCTACGGCTCTGATGTCTGAATCATCTACCATCTCGCAGTCATAAGCTAACCACCTCCGACTAGAACTTCCTCTTCTAGAAAAGAAACCTACAGTCTTCTCCTCGTGACCCAAGAGACCACTCTGTCAACATAAATCCCTCACCATCCATTGACTGCTCGAGCACTTACGAGCTCCACCACTTTCCCTCACCTTCACTTCCTTAGGTGCAACCATGGTATTGAAGCTGGTCTTGAAGATCACTCAAGACATCCCCATTACCAAATAAAATAGAATGACCACCATTTAATGGTTTACTCTTGCTCCTCCAGACATACCAAAGACAACTCATACCCAGACGACATTTGGAGTTCCTCAAAAACCAGAGAGAGACCCAACATTCCCTAAAGAACTCAATGATATTGAACTGAACTAAACGTCTCCAAAAAGCTGACACCATCGAGCAGAACCCAACTCCACCAATCCATTGAGTGTCTGGGATGAGCCAAGAATTGAAAGACCTTCTAGAAACCCATCAGACCTTTCTAGGGGGAATATCCTGAACAAGAAATACAAAACCAACCCTCCACAAAACCATGCACCTCACAAAACAAATATTCACACTTTGGATACAAATACAAAAATTCCAACATAACACATCAATTCATTTTCAGATAAAAACACCCTCTTGAAAAACAAAGCACTGGAAAATCATAACAACATTCCCGATATAACCCACCACTTATATTCTTGGATGCCTCGCATATATGAATTCTTGTTCCACTCATGCACTCATCTACATGATCCACCAACTGTCCACTAATCACAACCATTTGCACACGTGAGCCCCCTAGGAATACCACTAGACAAGACAAGGATCTTCCATTTTCAAAATCAAACATTTCTAATATTATGAAAATATATTCATCCAAAAACCCATTTCAAAAATTCAAGACAAATTCTCAAAATGCTTTCTATTTTCAAAATAGCTCACTTAAATTTCATTAAACCCAAAACGTTCTTTTAAAAACCCGATTTCAACAAATCATTTACCAAGTTCCATAAATATGGTCAAAGGAAAACACACCCTAAAAATCATGTCAAACTGACACCATGAGGAGAAGATAAAAGCAACCCCTAAAGAACTTGGATGGAGAATTAGTGGTCATGCCTAACCCGACTACATGGTTTAGGAGACCATGCCCTACGCATGTACCAACCACTAAGAGAGTCGAACCATACTCTGAAGCATCACATGGGTCGCTACTCCATGTGAGACCACACGCAACACTAGTTTAATCCTATTGGCATCCCTCATCCATATAGACCAATGCCAAAGACTTAAATCCCAGACTACTCCTGGTTACATGAGGATCGGCACGAGTAAGAGTTCACACGGCTCTTCCCACACCTACCACTTGAGTACCGACAGCCCAAACTCCTATCTTGATGACACCCCAAATAACAAGAAAAAACCACAGTTGATACCATTTTGTCATGAACCAGACCAAGTCGCCATCCGACCCAGCGCTTGACCTGGTCCGCAACAAGCCCCAGTAGGAATTCCCAATCCTCCAAGGCAGGCGACAAGTGCCAGGGCATCAACAAGGAAAGTGGGAAAAATTTCTCCAAATTAAAATAAATAAAGCAGTGGAAATAAAAAGTTAGAACAACATACTAACCTGACAACAACCAAAAACACCTTGTGACCATGAGCGTCACTCTCAAAATCAAAACCAAGTCTCATCCAGGGCGAACAAGATCGTGTCAAACCTGCAGAAGAAACTAAAAATAAGGAAACACTATTGTAATGAGTATTAAAACATAGTAGGGAGGCCCGACTAATTCTATTCCCCATGCACACGCCATTAAATAACGAATTCACTAATTTCAAGTTTGAACTAAAATTTATAAAAGTATGTTTTTCTAATTATTTTTCTCAAAAGAAAAGTACAAACCATATCCCTTAACCATTTTCAAATCTAGATTCATTTCGTTAAAGTCAATGGGTGTTTTAGAAAGGGAAAGTGATATTTATATTTTTTTCAATTTTTTACAGAGAGGATTAAACAGTTTCATTTGAAAACCATTTTTAGAAACCTAATAGAAATCAGTTTTCCACTTTACATGGAGAATAATACAACAGAAATACAAAAAACAAATTGCACAGGAAGGGAAATGTGGGTATACATATAAGCATCATAATTACTACTATAGGAAATAAAATCCGAATATACATGGGTTGAACTTGGGATCTCGTGAATAATCTAGAATGTACTACACATGTGACTCATTCTGAAGGCATTCCCTAACTCGATGACGTCATAACGCCCATACTACTACTCGGTATAGCCCAGCGTGGACTAACTGAGGGGCCCAATCCTCATATCATAATAACACAGTATTCCCCTACTATGGAGCTGCTAACCATTTTGTAATCTAAACTAGTGCAACATCGTTCACAAAAATTCACTTACTATGCCGGGTTCCCATGCCAAAGTGTTTAATAAAAAAGGGGGTGAGTCAACAAAGTCAATCATATTCATGATCCACAAACATCACGTACAACTCACACCAATCCAACATGCACAACAAGGTCACCCCCGAGCCACTCCAAAGAGATTTTTCAAAATAGTTTATTTTATTAAAGTGTCAAACGGGCCTTAACTAGCTTCCAAGAAAACCCTCATTTCTCAAGAGAACCAAATCATTAGCTCACACATCAGAAGAAAACAATTATAATTAAATCATAACTACACTTGAAATTCTATGAATTATGTTCAATGGCCAAACGGGAATAATTTCACTATTGTGCGTTAATTCAGCAAGAAAATATATCATCTGTTGGGTATAAAATAAACACCTATTTTTTACATCGAGTAATTATTGAAAAAATTATTATTCTATAATATTTATCATTTACTAAAAAATAATGAAATATCATGTAATTAATAAATTATAAATTTAAAGGAAAGTGTAGTGGGGGACCTACCTCAATGTGGAACCAAGCCATCCACTTGGATCTCGGTGCTTTCTAACTAAAATCTACTTCTCTTGACGATGGAAACCCAAAACCACCTCACCTATACACATATAAATTTATATATATATATACCCTATAACCCAAGTACATATTCCCACGCCATGATGGAATATGCGCAAGGAGGATATATCTATATATACATGCTTACCCATGTATATACCTATAGGTCATTGTCACTATAGACCAAAACCCACACCGCGATGAGGAAAACACCTAAAAACAATGAAAGGGAAACCAATAACTACCCAAGGCTTCAAAGACAACTAAAAACTTTTCACATCCCATAAAATAATATTAATTGAGAGAAACAAATGAAAAATACACCTTCCATGAAAATCATGTCACAAGGCCAATTTGAATCACACTCACAACTTAATAAATTATTTACATAATTAATAAAACTTTTTCCAAGATGTATAACAAATCATCACTAAAAGAAAACACACTTCAACTCCCATATTTAAAATTAAATTCATACTAAAACATTTTCCTCCACATGGTTCACACACTTTATAAGATCTAATAAACCACTTAAATTTTTTTGAAGCAACTCCAAGCAGTATCCAAAGAATTTGAACACAAAAGACCACCCCATAACTCTTTCACAACCAAACACACACAACACCACGCCAAGAGTTCAATATACACAACCTTCACCGATTAAAGAAATCATTTGAGTAGTTTTAAAAAGAGTTTTGACAAATTACGCAATAATGTTTGAACCAAATATACATCCGATTTCATTTAAAGTGCCAGTTTAGAACCAAACCCAATACACAATCTTATCAAAACATGATTTTCACCACTAATATCATTCAATTAAACATTTTGACAATTTATAAAAATAGTCCCAAGAAGAACCACATGGATTTACTTCAAAACACATCCAAACTCCCTTTCTAGAATCAAACACACACTAACACCGTATTAAAATATAATTTACACTCTTTTCATGATATAATAAACCAATTGCACAATTCATAAAACACTAATAAACAGTTTGACATGTGTTTTCACACAAATCACACTCATATCGCAGAAACACATTAATAATAAATCAATTCATATAAAACCTGAATTAAAACTAATTTTTCACCATGAAAACTGATTAAATAACACATTGAATTAATTAAACACACAAACTATTCAACAAACAACAATTATTCATGGAACCACCTACCAGTATGTATCTAACTTCACAAACATGGTGCGAAACTCTCATTGCACATCAATCGCACCGCAAGTAATACAACGAAACCATTACAACAAGGTATCAAACCCATTTCATCAACATTAAACCAAATTCAACCTAAATAACTAACCCAAAAAACCCCAAATCAAAAATAAAACCCAAAGAAGGATAAATTCACCTAAGATGATGGTGAGGATGGCAAACCAGGCGAGGGGAAGGGCGGTCGGAGGTGCATCGTGATGAAAAAATTAGTCGGAAGGGAGGAGCGGTGCGGGTCCAGCCGTGTGAGGCAGCGGGGGAGACACAGGGGAGACCAAGGTGAGGAAGGCATTGCGGCTGGCCAGAGAGGGAGGAGGAGGCTAGGGCGGAGCCGGTCCGGAAGAGGGAGCTGTGGTGGTGAGCGGTCCGGTGAGGACAAAAGGAGTAGCGGCTAGGGTTATGGGAGGACAGGGTCGCGCAAGAGAGGGGGAGAGAATGAGAGGGAGAAAAAAGGATATAAAAGAAATAGAGGAAAGAAAGAAAAAAAGAAAAGAGAATAAAAACAAAAATAAAAATAAAATTAAGGATAAATTAATATACTTTTAAATTCTAAATTTCATATTAATAATAAATCAAAAATATTAAAATCAACCAACATAATAAATTTGTTTATTAATGACGGACACCGTGCAAGGTCACGCGCACAGTCGTTGTGCATGGTCGTGTGCCCGTAGAATAACCCAAAAATAATTAATTAAAAATAAAGCATTGATCAGGGTGTGACATCAGCAGGGTGATGGGGAACCTGAGGAGGCGAACCATGAGAATGGACATATCAATAGGACCTATTGGAATTGAAACCGCTAGGGTGGGGCATGATCATTATGGAGAAAGCCCAGGATGAGACATGGGTGAGGGGATTGAACCTTAGGGAGGCTACCTACATATCCTCATGGTAGAGAATCAAAGTCCACATAGTTCAAGATGTGGCTATAAAATCTTGGTGTATGCACAGGACAATAACCTGATGATATACTAGGGCTTAAACATGATTAGCAGACCAGGTTGGTCTGACACTCGAGGGGTGGACTAGAGATGCGGTTCCTAGTGAAGGGGAATATACTGGCATACCTTTTATTATAGACTATAATGGATTACCTCTGAATGGGTTTACAATGGCCTACTGCTAGTTGGAGAATAAATTGTCTTATCATCAATTGGGGAACCCAAATACATACTATTGATTGGGGAACACAATAGATTACCATCGTTTGGGGAACAAAATGGCTTATAGTCAATTGGATATGAAAATGGATTACCATCGATTAGGGAACACAATAGCTTACCATCGATTGGGGTACACAACGTATTACCATCGACTAAGGTTGGACCTTAAGAACACTTCCTACATACCCTTCCTAGTAGAAAAGGAGCAAAGACCATATAGTTTGAATGAGTGGATATAGTTTAACATCATGTGGGACGACAGTGTACCGACTTGAAGGGGTCGGGACAATTAGGTGTTGGTCTTGAACCTCTAGGAGGATTCCTATGTACCTTTCCTTGGAAAGGATCAAAGTACACATAGTTTGGAATGCTGGACATAGTTTAACGTATTACGAGATGAAGTCGAACCGATGTGAAGGGGTAATAACCAGTAGTTGTTGGGCTTGAAGAACAAAGAGGCTTCCTTTGTACCTTGCCTTTACGAGGATAAATGTCCACATAGTTTAGAATGATGAACACGGTTTAATGTCATGCAGGACGAAGGTGAATCAATATGAAGTGGTCAGAACCAGTAGGTGTTGGGCATGGACCTCATGGAGGCTTCCTACATACCTTGACATGGAATGGATTAAAGTCCATGTAGTTCAGAATGGTGTAATCATTTTCATGTCATTTGGGAAAACGGTGAAACTATGTGAAGTGGTCGGAACTAGTAGGTGTTGGGTTTGAATCTCAGGGAGGCTTTGTACGTACATTTTTTTTGGAAAGGATCAAATTACACATAGTTTGGAATGGTTTGGGGCTTGCATGCTAAGATAGACAAGAGAGGATGTCATGGTAGATTCTTACTCTAAGCCCACGTGAGTCATGCTCGGTGTGAGATACTAGAGGCAACAAAGACCAAAAAATCATATCATGAAAGGTGCGATCCTGGGAAGTGGAGTGGGTATTAAACGTGGTTAGTGGTATAATGTGGAAAAACTGGATTACAAGTGGCTAGCAGCCCAAGGAGATGGAGATTGGGACTTACTCCAGGATGGAGGCCCTATGGTGACAAAGCTCAGAGGGGGTGGGATAGGAAAACAATGGTCCTTGAACCCATCTCCCCATTATTATTTCTAACTTTAGAGGAAATAAAGAGTAGGGATGCTACCTCTTGCAAGAAATGCTAGGATATTATAATAAGATGGTTTCCCATCCCCGTGGACAGGTGTCACTCAAGAAGAGGTGATCTCATTCCATGTGAGTAAAATCTCACTCCCGTGGAGACGAGAAGGTGTAGAGAATGTCTGAGATAGGGCACCCCTTGTATGATTCATGGGGTGAGGCAATAATTTAACATCATGTGTTGTGGATGATGGCACATGACTATTTAACATCCTGTAGCTCAGACGACGTGGGTTCACTTCGCACTCCTAGGAATTACATAACTGGCACGCTTTAACCCTTTGTGATAGGAAGACACCGAAAATTATGTGGTAAGGGGGTGTTGTGGTGTGATCCACTGAGGGGCCCATGTTAGATTGTCTATGCGAAGAAGAAATATCTGTTAGTGTTCTTTTGCGAAGAATCATAAGGTTAAGAAATGTTACATAAAGCACCACCCATGGGACCTTGAAATCACTTCGTAGAAACCTATATGGTCGTACAGGTGAAGGGTTAATGAGGAAAGTGTCTTCATAGGAAGGGACCTTTCGAAGCTCTGTTGCTCTATATAATGTAGGGGCTTTGTGAAGGGGTATGATTCGCAAAGTGTGTTGTCCTGGCCTTCGTATAGGGAAGAGGTGCATATGGAGGGTGCTTCACGAAGTGGAAAGTCTTTTATGGAGTATGACTTCACAATCAAGGGTACCATGTAAAGAATAGCAGTGCAAATTAATGTTCTTTGCAAATCACAGGGACCCTGCCTTAGCATGGGTTTCACATGGGTATGGTGAGTACATCATGAATAAAAAGTTCTTGGAAAAGACCTGAATCCCCTTTGGGACATCCTTCCTTTACAAAGGCTCATGGGCTCTATGAAGGGCATCCCAACTTGATGGGGCTTGTGTTTAAGCCAATGGAAAGGTACTTTGCGATGCTATAGTAACACTAAAACCTCGTTTTTTTTGCAAAGTAGAAAGTGATTTGCAATTTGAGAGCTGAGAAGGAGAATGGTTAGAGGATCTATTATTTGGGCTTGATGGGAGACTGATATTTATAAGCAAGAGGCATCGCAAAGCAGGGATGGCTCAGTGCGAAGCCACATTACACTCCATGATCGCCCATATATTGAGTTAAATTCATCATAACTGTGAAGTAGACTATCATCCCCTCATCGACTTGGAGATTTTCTGGGTGTTCTGCACAGCACCCGCGAAGGCATCTGTTAAGTTCGATGGGTTCGCGGAGGTAGATTTGTCTCCCTCTGTAGAGTGAGGCTCTTGGTCCAATTCATTGTAACCGTAGAGCCTCCTACCTCTTTTCTGGGTGATAAATATGGTTCAGGGCTATGGCTTCATGCCAGCCTCAGTGCATGGCTCTGTGAATTGTCTTTTTGAGGCTACCCCTCAGAAGTTGGTTTTCTCTTTGTGAAGCATTTCCTCTACCCATATTATTTCCCCAACAAATTCCACCCTTAGAAATAGATCTAAGAAGAAATTGGGGATGTAAGTCTCAAGGTCAATTGCCAAAAAAAATCAGCCAATCGCAAAGAAAGGTCCTGAAATAGGAATGCGTTGTACAGAGGTGGCACACAGGTTGAGAGGGCCAAAAAGATCACCACAGCTAGATGTGACACAAAGAAAAAATGGGTCATTGCCTATAAATAGGGGAGGTTGACATATCTTTTTTCCTTTCACATATACTCATTTATTTAGATTGTTCTCTTGATTCAAAAAGCTCTATGCACTCTGTGATTGATCTATATGAATCAGGCCTTTCTGCATCGCGACACACATTGAGTCCTCCGACTCTACAATTGTGCACTCCATGGATTTTGTCTGTGAGGCCTGTGGTAGGGCACTGTGACCTATCTCTGTGATTGAGTTTTAAGATCAGGATATGCGATCGAGCTCCGCCAACTAGATTTTTTTTAATCTTTGATGAGTGAAAGGATATCCATGAAGCAGCTAGGGGGGTCCTTTCCGATGCTGCCTAGAGGGAAGAAATGGTAAGTAACATGGGTATAAGGGAACAATTATAGAGAAATTTGGGCCACGCATCACTGGTTGAGCTATTTTCAGAGATCTAGAAGAGAAACGTGTTGTGAAATAGGCTTCCTTTGTACAGATTTGTCCTGAGGGATGAGGTTTTCATTCCTGAAGAGGGCGGAGATGAACTGGCCTACTGGTTCAGAAGTACGTTGTGCCAGCGCGAGTGTTTCAGGGTGGATAACAATCATACGTGGGAGGATTTCACACCAGTCAATACTGATTGTCTGTACAATAATGTGAACAATGTCGACGAGAAATAACATCCACTAGAGACATCTCCCCCACTTTAAAACACTATTTTGAATGCGGCCCTGGGAAACCTGGAGAAGGGGTGGACTGATGAGTGGGATTAACGCCAGGGTAGAATCTTCATGGATGATTGGGCATGGACCTATGGGGTAGGATCCTCATACAAGGAGTCTGGGGTGAATCTGAGATGAGTGGGCCTATATTAGGTGACTTGGGCCTCCCAATTTATCATCTACCAGCTACAGTAGCTAATGATGGAGTTTTTGAGTAGGAGGTCTTCGAGCACCAACACCTTCCATCTTCACTATGGGAGGTTGGTATCAGCCTCTGGGACCTGCAACAGATCTCAGGGGTCCTGATACTGGGGGCAGTGTATGATGTGTTCCATCCCTCTGTGAACATGTGGGAAGACCTGGAGTAGATGCCAACAATTGAAAAGGCATTGGTGGATCGAGTGCTGAGAGAGGATAAAAATTTGGTGATTCAATTTGTGGTTAAACTAGTTACTAAATTTCCTTGAAGATGTACATTTTCTTGTGAGGCCTCAAACCTACCCAAAGGGTGTTCAGTGAGGCAAGGATCATTCATATTGGAGACTGCTGGAGGATTTATAGTGGAAAAAATAGGGATTCAGCATCATTAATGAGCAGCAACCAATGGTTAGGTCGGTTAAATTACTTTTTGTAATTTTCTGTGGCTGGATTCTATTAGTGAGGGACAATAACATGGGCGTGCGATCGAGATTTTTCATCATGTCATCTGTGTTGGCAATAGGGGGACGAGTCAAATTTAGGATCCCGATGCTCGCCAAAATGTATAAGGTATTTTGGCACATCAGTGAGGGGAAGAATCCAAAGAGGATAAGTGGTCCATTACACCTTTTGTAATGGTGGATAACAGCACATATTAGGGTAATATGTGAATATCCAAACCACATCTCCCCTCTAGGGTCAGATTTCCACCTAGCCATTTTTAATGCGGTGGGGAGATTCCCAACCAAGTTGAACCTATAGTTAGTTTTGAACCAAATCTGGAAGGCATAAGAGTTCAAAATCCACCCATTCCCACTGCCAATAGGTGTATTCACCATTGATATCCATGGAATGGAGGAGCATCAGTCCAACCTATTTTCTTTTCAGGGTGGAGTACTAGTGGTGCTGGTTGACCGTGAGTGTCTCTGTGAGCCATACACCCTACACTGTTTCTCAAGGAAATTTTGTTCCATGTAGTGGTTGACCCTGTGGGTCTATTTGGGGGTTCTCAACGAGAATCACTCATGTGTGATGAGGCAGATGAGGATCATGTTCCCATGACACTATGGGAATATGATTATTGAGCTACCTCAAAGCTATCTACAGGTTGGTGAAAATGTATGCCAAGAGGTAGGAGGCGGCCTACCAAGGGGAGATACTGAAGGAGAAAATGGTCCATGATAGTTATGGGGTTCCTCCCCAAACTCAATGTCAAGTAAGAAAGGCAGAGATGACATATCAAGGTGGAAGGGTTGTAGTGTCGGTGTGAACCGCACTGTTCAAGAGGCAGGCGGTGACAACGGACCTAGCTATCCTAGAGGAGTAGAGTAATCTGGAGGAGAGATGCCAAGGGTATTCTATAGGATATCCATATGGACTCTGTGGAAACGAGTGTTCCGCATAGATATGCCCAAGACTGTCGTCTTCCTAGATGATTAGGATATCTGAGATTTCAACAGAAAATTCATCAACCCATCCGAGATGAGGAATTTCCTAAACCATGTCGAGATGGATTTGCTAGGGATCGATCTGGTCAGGGTTGGCTTTATGGTATCCCAGGAAGAGGGGGAGGAGTAGCATGCTGAGATAGAGGATTTTGTGCATTCTCGGGTTGTTCCTCATCCAATGACAGATTAAGTGAAGGTGATGCTTGATCGAAAGACCCCTCCATAGTTGTCATCTTTTGAATTGAGAGAGTGATTCTCTCTAATGGAGGATTCATATGAGTCTTCCTGGGGGGAAGAGGCCAACAGAGGGAGACCTCTGGAGGTGTGTTAGGTTAGCAACATAGACCCTAATTTGGAAGATTTTGTCGTCGCACTTATGGTAAACTATAAACCCCCTCCTTTTAGTCTTCACCCAAGTTGTTTAGGACTTACCAACTAACATATGACCCATTAAGGAGGGCCTAATATGCAAAAGTCACTCTCGCTAAATGGTAGGTTCATTTGCGGGGATATTAGGATCTGCACCTGTGGCTATGATGATCATCATGACGGACGGTGCCACAAAACCCAGGGTGGTCCTCCAATAGCCTTTTGACTTCCCAAAAATATGTGGAGGGCCACTCCTCCGAGTTCCTATTTCAACAACTTAGGAAAGAGACCAACATTTTGATCTTTGTAAGTATTTTTTCACAGAATACGCAGCTACAATCCATTGACCAAGATAACTAATGGTTGCGCTCCTCGTGTATGAATAGTTCTTAAAATGGGATTAGATACATTGGGGAGGTTGGTTAGAGCTTCTAGAGGTACCTTTCCCTGGTGAATGCCAGTGGTCATGGAAGCGGATGTTTGAACCGACCATGCTACAGTGCTTCCGATCACTTGTGGGACCATCAGCCACACAGAGCCTAAGATCATTGAGGTGGGATCTGATGAAGAGGATCAATCAAGTAACATGGGTCCTGACATACCTGATCAGACACCAGATGTAGACCATATAGATGTCTTCCTAGAGTCATTTATCACATATGAACATGCCGACCCCAAAGACTGAGATGAGATGGAATCTGATGAAGAGGGGGGTAATGTCGTATATTGTCGGTCATGGAAACTAATCAAGATCTTCATCAGGATGACTCCCCAAATGCACCGGATAGACCAGATGGGGAGGCTTCATTCCCAGTTGTGCGAGCTGTGCGCTTGGGGAGTGAATGCCCAGTGTCCTCATATGATCATTCGAGACCTCACGGAGGTGAATATTTGGGTGCATGATCAAGGCGCTATTGTGATCCAGAAACAGAGGAAATCAGTGAACATAAAGAGTCTCCAAGAGGCTGAAAGTGAAGTGTAGCAGTTGCAGGAATGAGTGAAAAAGAATTTTTCTTTCCTCAATGCACAATTGGAGCTCATGTCTTGCCTAATGGCCAAGTCAGAGGATGATAAAGAATGGTTGTAGAGAGCCTCTGAGGAGATGACCATCATCCAAACCGATGGAGAGTGGTGCCAAATAGTGGATATTGAACTATGCCCCATCACTACCGAAGAGATGAAAGAGCTAAAAAGGTTGAAATGGATCCTAGACTCCACAAGCCAGAGTGTTTCGGAGCTGAAACGCTCTATCAAAGAGGTAAACCCATCCATGGGAGGGGCTGATCCTCATGTGTAGTAATGCATTTAATTTTTTAAATGTATTTTCATGATTTTATTTTTTTATGTTGGATGCATGCATTGATTCTTTTATTTGTTTTAGAATACTTCATTTCCATTATATTCATGAAATATCTAGAGATTAATCCCTAAGTTCACATGGTTCATGCCCGATGTGAGAAATAACGGATTGCTGCTTCATTATTCCATTAGAACATGAGGGTGCCGACCAAGCATCGGGCATCCTAGGGTTGAACAACCATCCCGGATTTCTGGTGAGAATGAGGGAGGCCTGATTAGATGATAGGGTTCTTAGAACACTTAAATTTCCATTTTCCCAATGTGCTCTAGTGCACTGACGGATTAGTGCCAGGGGCGTTAAAATAAATCTGAACATATTGAAGTGGAAATTGTGAATCACGATACCCAAAATTTGGAACACTATGGGGGGTGGCATGACAATGATGTATAACTAAAACCCATTTTAAAAACATAGTATTTCTATTATATTATCGTAAAATGGGGATAAAAAATGAGGGCTGACGGCTGACCATGTTCGAAACATAGGCCCTAACTCATAATCCCACCCAGTAGTCTTCCAGAACATTGGCCCATGAGAGTAGGTAAGCCATAGGCCGATCATCCACACTGTTAGGGGGTTCGTTCATACGTGAAAGAGGATGAGGGCCCAAAAATAAGATAGGAAAATCATGTAGGGTGGAGTGATGGGTTGTTCGACTATAGTCCATCACTCTCGAAATTACACCACTGTGTTGGAAACACATTAGGTGGATGCATCAGTCTGATCAAAGATCAAAATTACATCCGAACAGGACCTTTTGGGTATGGACCTTGAGTGTCTTTTAGTTTTACTTCATGCACTTAAGGATGATAAACACTTAGTTTTAACATCTTATAGGCAGTATGGTACACATAGTTTTATGGTTATATTGCCAGGACCACGATTGGGGCTGAGGAGCCATAAGGGTTAATTACCCTGGGGCTCGGCCTAAGGTGAAAGGCCTAGACATCGCTACATTTACCATACAAATGAGAATCAAGCCAAACGTAGCTCTTAAAGCATATCATGGTCAGATACCAATACTAGTAGGGGATGCACTCTCTGGATAGGAATCTAATGCATCTTATAATTAACATGGTGCATGAGGAACTTGTTCAGGGTATAACTGCATATTAGTGTCATGCATCGGGGACATATGGACACATGAAGTTTAAAATCATACAATAGTATTGTGGGTAAAGGAGGAGATACCAAAAGAGAGTATGTGATGTGGTAGCTATAAAACCGATGTGAATAAGCACATGATAATTCCTCCCCACACTACGTATCCCCAAGGGATGTTTTATTCAGTCAAGGGACCAAAAGTGATTGTTAGGCTGGGCTTGGGGAAAAGTGCTGGGGTGTTCCTACGTACTCAATTTGGATGAGAATCATGCCGCACGTAGTTATGGAATTGTAGTTCTAACACCATTCAAGATGAAGGGCATATGTGGCATAGATGCACCAGTACAAGCCCCACCGACACTACTAAGACAACGCGAGTTGTGCTTAACTTGGGAAATAAAGAGTAGCAGTGAGATTTCCTGGTACCCGAAGGCACATATTAGGGGAAATGGGCCACTAGGTGAGTGGAATTACACTATTACTGACTCGTCAACTTAAAGGACCTACATGCACAGGGAGAATAGAACCAAGTGTGTTGGGATTCCACATGAACCTAAGGGGGTGGAAAGATGTGAATCATGATGCCCGAGATTTGAATCACAATGATAGTAGCGTTATGATAGAGGACAACTACTGAACCTGTTCAAAATAAAGTATCTGCTTCATATTATCCTAGAATGGGGATAGACAAATGAGGGTTGAACACTGACTATGTTCAAAACACCGGACCTCTCAAAAATGTTTTCTTATATCTTCAGGTTTGTTGGACCATGGCGATATGTGAGCCAATGTGGCGTGAGACTGGGTTGTAAAGGGGTTCCCTTTAGATGTGGAAGAGGATGGGAATCCAAATAAATGTCTCATTAAGCTTGGACATGAAAAATGGAAATATCCGTGGGGAATTCCACAATTTGGGCTCTTTGTCACAAATAATTTGAGTACGGAAATAATAGGCATTATATAAAGGGTTTTGAATCCCTCTCCAATAATGAGGGACCAAGGGTCACACAGTCCTAACATAAGGTGATACGGTGGACCATTAAGAGGGGGCCTTACATTATTCAATGATCAAAGGTGGTTGAAGTAGCCAAAATCGATGCATAGTTCCTTTAAAGAGATCTTAGTTTAGGGTCCTAGAACTCGGACTAGGTTAGGGAGATTCATGGAAGAAACATTGTGCAGTTTTCACAAAACCAGATGCAAATATGAACCCAAGAGGTGTTCTCCACACAATATGATTCCTACAAATTTCAGGCCAAAGTCCGGAATAAGGGGAAGGTTTTATGATTAATGGGGATAGACCTGCAAACGGAATGTCTGGGCATTCCAATGTATCCCATTAAGATGGGAATCAAGCCACTCATAGTTCTGGAAAATGTTTTGCAGTTTAGTGTCTTGGGACATGGATGGTTGGATCTTAGTTTAAAGGTATTATAAACAGGACCATAGATAGAATATAGGGAGGGAGACATGTGGTGTGGTGATTGAAAAACCCAATGTGAATGATGACAGTAGGAGTTCCTATCACACCACATTCCCCCTAGGGCGGTTTTAAGTCGAGGGACCAAAAATGAAAGTAGGGTTGGGCCTGAGGAAAAGTTTTGGTGCATTCCAATGTATCCGAATATGATGGGGATCAAGACATATTTAGTTCTAGGGTGTCGTGGTAGGGTACCAATACCATGGATAATTCTGTCGTGCGGGTCTAGCCCGCATTCCAAAAGAAGCAGCCTTTGATAGATCTTATTTGTCCTTTTGGATGGACTTATGTTTTTTGGTGAAGTGATAAACCTAGGACGTAGATTCCAGGCATCCCAACTAGAATCATGAAATATATGGGCATTGAAAAAATGGTATGGTGGGTAATCATTACCAAACATGATGTCTCATCAAGTGAGGAAATCCCAATGCGGTGCCGTTTTTCATCGGGCAAGAAAGATGATAATGTAAGAGTTTATGGTCATATGATATGAACAACTAATGAATTTTAATGTCGTGAAATAAAGACACAACAGTTTAAAGCCATGTGGTGCTAGGTAGAATAGTTTACCATTATATGGCTTGGACACATACGACAGAAATGAGGTTTGAGGGGGGGGATGTGCATGGTGTGATAAAGCATACCTGACGTGAATGAGGATGAGGTCCACACCACGCCACGCACAATTCCAGGGAAGAAGCCTCAAGACGAGGGGCTAGAAAAGGTCACGGAATATGTGCCTATACCCAAAGAAGAAACGTTTAGGTGTTCTTATATATCCCATGAGGAAGGGAATCAATCCATAAGTAGTTCTGGAAGTGCAGTTTAATATCATACCTGACGAGCGGTAGGAGAGACTATCTCTTAAAAGGGGGTACATTGTATGGCTATTGCAAAACCGAAATGAATAAAGACATGGTCTCCAACCACACCATTAAATCCTATGAAACTTAAGGCCAAAAATATTAATGGAAAAGGTAATTAGGGGGACTTGAGCTGGGCCTGATGTCAAAAATCTCAAGCGTTCCTACATATCCCAAAAGTATGAGAAACAAGTAATACATAGTTCTAGAATGTTGTGCAGTTTTGTGTCTTGCAGCAGGCACGTAGAGTGATCTTTATTTATGGACTTAGAGATCCAACCATAGAGAAATGATACTCCTCTAAGTTGGCACAAACCACAACCAAATCCCTAAGCCCATGTGATCTACGCTCGATGTGGGAAACAAGGGCGGAGAATATCATTGAAACTCATGGAATACACACAATGAGGAAATAAGTGCGGGGCCCCGAACGATGCGTCAGTATGGATTTATCCTCCTAATGTGCAAATGTGCACGAAGGATTAGTACCAAGAGTATCAAAATTCCACTAGGAAAAAATGGAGTGGAAGATGATGTGAAACACGCAACCAATATTTAAGGCTTGATAGAAGTTGTCCGACGATGGAGGATAACTATTGACCATATTTGAAAGACCTCATCCATATCATGTGACCTGAAATAGAATCAAAAAATTTTTGTCGACCATTGAATATATTCACAATATGGGACATGTATCAATTTTTCGTTCAAGGTCCTCGAGGACGTTGGCCAAAAATGAAAGGAAAACCCTTGGGATTAGTATCTGTACCATTTGGTGGACCTTTTGGATGTGAAAGATAGGGGAAACCCAAATAAAGTGGAGAATGAAGCCTAAGGATGGGTGATAACAAGTCCATGAAGGATTCAACACTCTAGGTGTTGAACCAGAGTGCTCATATCCACATTCGTGAATAGCCAAAGTGGGTCGAGGGGCTCAACTTAAGAGTAGTCTACTTGAAATGATATGTGTGGAACAATGTGAGGAAGAGAACATAGGGGAAAGATTCTTGTGAAGTGGTTGTTACAGACCCATCTTGAATGATGACATAAGCTCAAACCACACCACATGCCCCTCTCATGAGAGAACTTGGGCCATGAGGCCAGGAAAGTAAGGAGGTTCCTAATAAATGGGGCTGGACCCAAAGGCAAATGTTCAGGTGGTCATACGTATCCCTTAAGGATGGGAATCAAGCCACACATGGTACTGGAAGATTCTTTGTAGTTTTAAATCATGTAGAAATGACGTAGGTAGGGACAAGGTATGTTAATGAGGGATGTGTACAGTACGATGATTGACCCAATGTAAATGAGGATACAAGATCATACCACACTGTACAATCCCAATTGAGAACATGGAACAGGTGGAAAAAATGTTGAGGCATATAAGACATGAATTCCCAACAAGTTCATAGTTCAACGTCTTGTTATAAGGATGATGGTGCTCTTAGTTTACGGTCATAGGGCTCCAACTGTAGATGCGCAGTTTGATGTCATATGTGTGGAATAGATGGGTACAAAGGATTAGTCACCATTCCAATAATGTGGGAGACCACAGAACTACAAAAATTATTGATGATAACTTCTGACCATTTTCACAACACTATATCCATATTGTGTGACTAGGGATGAGGGAAAACAATTGAGTGTCGACTGTTGACCATTTTTGCAACACATGACTTCTTCCAATTTGTCAATTGATATCCTTAAGGAAGTTGGCCCAAAATGGTAGTAAATCTAATAGTCCAAACATTTGTGTCATTCGGGGGTCCTTTTGGATGTGAATGATTGCGGAAACCCAAATTATGGGACTCATCAATAATGGTGGGGCATATGCAGTTTAATGTCTTGCGTTAATGACAAAGATTGGGGGGTGTCTCAAAGGGATATATGCAGTATTGAAAAAATATCCTGATGTGAACTAGGACAAATATTCCACACCACACTGCACAATCCTTGATGAGAAACTAGTCCATGTGACTAAAAAGGTCGAGGGACATGATTCAGGAAGTCCTCGCCAGTTTAGTGTTTAACCTCTTCCAATGATGATGACAATGATCTTAATTTATGTTCATAGATCATGGACCGTGGAAAAATGACCCTCCTTGCAGTCACTACCTTACCAAAAATTCTACTCCCTTGTGACCAATTCTTGGTGTGGGAAACACAGAATGAGATCTGGATCTCTGCATCATATAAGGGGACGAAATATGGACTAACAGTCCTGCCTGAGGAAGGCTGATGTTTGAATGGATAATAGGACACAAAGAATCACTACACAAAATACTTAGGACATATGTTGGTGGAGGAAATGATTAAGGATGACAGTTGACCATGTTCAAAACACAACATCCACATCATATGTCCTGGAATGGGAGCAACAAATGAGTGTCGATCATTGACCATGTTCGCAACACGAGACTTATATCAATTTTTCACTGAAGATCCTCAAGGAAGATGGCATGAAATGTAAGGAGATACCTTATGACAAACATTCATGCCATTGGGGAGACCATTGGATGTGAAATATGTCGATGACCCAATTAAAGGGAGTGTGTGATGCATGAATGTGCATGTGCAGTTCAACATCATGTTGTACGATGAAAGAGGTGGAGATCATCAGGGAGAGGGATACATGGTGCGCTCATGATTAACATGATGTGAATGAGGGAAAATCCTACACCACACCATGTTTTTTGACCTAATGGGAGAACTTGATGTTTTGGAATGGATTGAAGAATGAAATGTCTGGGCATTCCTATGTATCCCATAATGATGGGAATCAAGCCACACATAGTTCTGAAAGGGAAATGCAGTTTAACATCATTTAGAGAGGACAAATGTAGAATAGTTTTAAGTCCTTTAGTCCTGGAAAATCACACATTTTAATGTCATGTGGAGAAGATAGAATAGTTTAAGTTCATGTGGGTCTATATAGGTCTTAGTTTATAGTCATAGAGCTCGGACCGATTTGCAGTTTATCATCACATGTGACGGAAAAGCAGTTTAGTGTTATGACGGATGCAATTATTTAAGTTCATTCTAGAAAAAAAATAGTTTAACGTCCTACTATATGACATAAATTTTATTTTCATGTGGTACATAGCAGTTTAAGGTCATTTAGGACCCAAAAAATTGGTCAGGAAAAGTATTGCTTGAGGAATTTGGCATTGGTGGGAGGAGTTATACGCTCGCTATCCATGGTAACCAGGGAGTATGCACCACTGGGGAAAAACATGTGAATGATTAATGGTCCTTCCCATTTGGGCACCTTCTTGGGTTCATTCCTACCAGTTATTATTGGTGTTCTCAGGGCCAACACCAGGTCACCTTGCAAGAAAGAGCGGTCGTGAGCCTTATTATTGAGTACTCTAGCTATCTTGTTCTGATGCCTTTCTTGATTGTGCAGGGCATGAATCATGTTCTCATCGAGTGCTTCCACATCATTCAGATGGATTTCACCTATCTTTTCTGGTGCTTCGTGGTCATAGACAGCTATGCCTAATGAAGGCAATTGAATATTGACGGGTAGGACAACCTCCGTTCCAAACACCAAGTAATATTGGGTCACCTGTGTTGAATTGCGAGTCAATGTCTGATAGTCCCATAGTTCATTGGTGAGTTTGTCCGACCAACGCTTCTTATTCTGACTAACCATTTTCTGCAGTATGATAGAGAGGATTTTTTTGAACGCCTTGATCTACCCAATTTCTTACTTGTGATAGTGGGTGGAATGGTTAGAATAGATGTGGTACTTGGAATACAATTTCTCCAACTCAACTGCACGGATATTGGTTCTGTTATTGGTGAGGATAGAATATGGAACTACAAATCAATAGATGATGTTGGATCTCACAAATTCAACAATAGATTGGGAATTGACCTCCATGAGTAGAATTGCCTCTGCCCACTTGGAAAAGAAATTCATAGCAGTCAGGATCAACCTGTGCTGGCAAGATGTCACTAGTGGATAAGTCCCCATGACATCTGGTCCACAGACCACAATGTTCCCAGAGTACTTGGTAGTGTGGAGAGGCACTAGTGGATGATGCACAAAGTTGGCATTAATTTGGCATCCATGTAGCCTCTTATAAAACTCGATGTAGTCACATATCATGGAGGGGAAAAATAGCCCAACATACAGATCTTGTGAGATAGATTTGTCCTGGTCTGATGAGCCCCGTAGGAACCAGCATGAACCTCCTGCATGAATTGAGATGTCTCAACTCTTTGGATTCAATGGAGGAGAACCCCATAAAAACCTTGCATGTAGAGGATCTACTCGAGACCAGGACCGCTCTAGAGGGTAAACTAAAATGCGAGGAATCAGATTCACTAGCGCTCAGATTGATCTTCTGGTAGGCTACCATGTAGGAGTTACTCAACAAAGGGGGTCCCCCAATCGGGAGTCACTTCTAGCACGACATCAGTGGAACCTGGGGGTCTTGATGTGGATGTGCCAATGGTAACGTGGATTTCCTATGGCCTATCATTATTGACTAGAGTGATGGGGTGATGACTCTCTAGTGTACTACTTGGATAATTAAATATTAATGATCAGTCTCTGTAATAGATGCAGTTAGGATACACAAGGTGTTAGCTCTATAGTTCTGGGATCATGGGAAATGAGTAACCTCTAGCCAAGATGAGAACTAGGCCATTAGATGGAGGGTACATTCCAACAGTGGTACGAAATCTGTCTTTCTAGTGACATAATCACCATTGATCTTCTTGATGACTAGCTCATAGTCCACATTCAAATGCAATTGGGGAACACCAATCTCAAGGGAGAGCTCAAGGCTAGTGATGAGTGCCTGGTACTCCACCTCATTGTTGGTAGATCCTTCTGATAAGGGGAATGATATATGGTATAATGACATGTTTTGTCATAATGAATATGATACCCATGCCTACTATGTTAATCCCAGGGTCATTGATCCTTCTTCCGGTAGGGCTCTAGGAAGTACCATCAAAGTGAATTTTACAACACGGAATAGATTGTCCTACTGATAGGATTGCCTCATTGGGAAAATCACGTTCCTAGGACTAGTCTATGGGAGTTGGATGGGAAACAAGGAATTCATCCAATGTTTTCCCCATGATATATTTTTGAGGGAAAAACATGATGTAAAACTCTTGGAGGATCACTACCCACGAATTTAGATGGCCTGTCAATATGGGGCAGTTTAGGATGTACTTCAGTGGATTCACTTGGGACACTTGTTGTAGCTCATTGTTCTACAAGTAATGCCATAGTTTCTGAACTGTGAATACTAGTGCAAGGCATCTTTTATCTATAGAGGAGTATCTGGTCTCTATATCGAGGAGCATGTAAATGAGATGATAGAGGTTGTTCTATGTTCCCTCGTTGTTCTTCTGGGTGAGGAGGGGGTCGAGAGAACTTTCTTGGGTAGTCACATAAAAGACTAGTGACATTATTTAGATAGTTGGAATCAAAACTCGAGGCAGAAAAAGATATTTCTTGATTTCCTTGAAAGTATCCTGACAATCTAAGTCCCATTGATAGACAATACCTTTCTTCATGAGCTGAGAAAATTGCTTACACATGTTGGCCAAATTAGCGATGAGTCGGTATATGTATGCCAAGTGTCCTTGAAATCCATTAAGCTCTCTAATGTTTCTCAAGGGATACATCAAACTAATGGACTTGATCTTCTCCGGGTCATTCCCGATGTCCCTGTATTTGAAAAAAAAACCGAAAAACATTCTGGAGGCAATCCTAAGTCACACTTCAATGGGATCCTCTTCAGATGGTTGGAAAAAAGGAAACCTAAAACTTTCTCATGGTCCTTGAGATGGTCTTAACAGTAGAGATATTTGACCACTATATCATCCATGTAACATTCCATGAATGTCTTAAAGATAGTCTAAAATATGCAACGCATGGCACACTGATAGGTGGAACCTACCTTCTTTAGGTCGAAGGGAATTACTTGGAAGTAGATAGTACCTTGTGGTGCCCATAAGGCTATAAACTCCTCATACTCAGGAGACATTCAGATCTGATTATTCCTGGAATACCCATCAATGAAAGAGTGGACCTAGAACCCAATGGTGGCATCAATCAACCATTATTTCATGGGAAGGGAAAATCATCCTTTAGAAATTGACGATTGAGGTCCCACAAGTCTATGCAGACCCTGATCTGGCCATTTTTCATCATGATATGAACAGTGTTGGATAGCCTTCTAGGGTATTGGACCTCCATAAAGAAGTTGGATATGATGATATTATAGACTTTGGGCTTGACCATGGAATCATGAGAAGGGTGCATCTTCATGGGAGGCTACTTGAACCCGCATTGATTTGCTGAAAGACTGAGGCGATGGACAGATACCTGGGGTTCTAGTGCTGGGATTTCATTATATCCCTAGAAGAATACATCACAGTGATTCTTCATGATGTCCACATAATATTGTGGCTATTTGATAGGCATAGAGGCACTGATCAATGTGGGTTTCAGATCTGTCTCACTTCTGAGGTTCCCCTTTACCATTTCATCGACTGTGGTGGAGACTCCCTCTTCAAAGGTTGTGGTGAATCATCCAAATCCTCTTATTCACATATGGCAGATAGATCATTGGTGGGAGTAGATTCCTCTATGTAAAAATATCCTGAGGGGGACCATTTTTAGACTGAATGGCGGTAGACACTACTTCGGGGGACTCCTGCGCTGCCAAAACCATAGCAATAAAATCCTTCGATCTGATCCCATCTGGTCTTTAGATAAATGGGCCATAGTTTATGATATCAAAGAAATATTGGTGCTTCATATTGATCTAGTTTATCCTAACCCAGTGGATGAACAAAGTATGGATTATTTTCATTGCAATAGGGCAGACATCCCGATACCTTATAGTGTAGGGGCTCTGGGATAACTAGAGCCAGATTTGTTTAGGAATACGAGGTGATCTTCCAGCGTCACATAGATTTGGGTTGGTACTCCCCCCTCATTCTTGAAATAACAAATCATTGTCCTTTATCTGGGGTTGTAGCCTCCAATCGGTGGATCAAAAAAATTTAGGCATCATCTAGGTCTGTGGACGGTCGATCACAACAATAGCATGTTCAAGCTCATTAACCTGAATCTGCTTTTCTTTAATCTTGTAATAGTCGGCATCTAGGTAGTAGGATTCACAAGAGGAAAAGAGAGACAAATCAACTAGGAGTACACCCACTCATCCATTAAGGGAGTAATAAAGGAACCGATGATACGATGAAGGGACCATCACATGCAAGTGAACCCATGGACCGCCCATCATGGAGTTATAGGCAGTGTCCTTGGAGACAAACATGACCTCTGTTCTGGAAAATAGGCCACTAAACTGGGTCATTAGGGGGATCATGTCAATGGTGTATGTTATTTCCAATCATAACCCTGTATGTTTAGGTCTGAGGGACTTAGATCATCCTTGGACAACCCCATCTTCTGAAGTGTCCGGGTAGGGATTAGGTTTATCCCAGAGCATGTGTCGAAAAGGTAGAGACAAACTTTCATACCATTGAAATGGATGGTAATGTCCAATGGGAGGATTTTCCCCTATATGGGAGAGCCTTTATCATCTACAGATAATGAGATAATGGCTTGGCATTCAGCATTTTTGACTTCCTCTGCATGGAAGGCATCTGTAGCTGCTACCTCCATCTCAAAACTAGAGAGGGATTCATAAAGTCTATTAAAGAGAATCAGAGATATATATTGACAGGTGAAAAGACTCAAGGATATAGAGCCTTTCTAGAATGAATTAAAGATTCTTGAAGACATCATACATCTGTGCCAAGCATGACCTTATTCTCAGAGGAGTTCATTCTATGGCAGAGGGCATAACATGCCCTTTCTACTGAACCGGTGGTTGAGTATTGCTAGGAATGAACCGCTGCTCGCTAGTGGAAATATGTTTAGTGACAATAGTATGTGGATCAAATGGAAGAGGCCAGTCTGTAATAGATCATCGTAGATCACAACATGGTCAAGGTGGATCTACCAGATCAAGTAACAAGAAAGGTAGTGAAGGCAGACCTGATGACACCAGATGAGAATGCTGCATGTGTTGAGATATTCTCCAGGACTACAATCTAATTTCGGTGGTGTGCATAGCCTGGCTAGAAGTACTTCCCAAGGCTTTTTGATGACCCATATAACCATGGTTCCATTGATTTTGGAAATGGATGGGACGTTTGGAGGATTCATATGGCATTATTCGCTGTTAGAAATCATGTAGGGTTTTACCAGCTCCAAAATGATAACCGAAGCCTACCCTTGATCATCACCTGAAAAATCCTCCATGACTGGACCAATTTTGGGGAGAATAGCCATTCCTAGGGGATAGAAATCACTGATATTATGAGATGATGACAACATCAGTGGGGGCATTGTTTTCCATTGCATCTCTGATGCCTTCTCTTCTAGGAAAAGGAAGGATGATCCATTGACAAAGAAGTACTGGTTGTGGGAGATGTGGCATCATCCGAAGGCTCAGGTAAATTCATAAGTGAATGGATAATAACATGGGGATGGGAGATTATCTTAAAATCCATCCAACCATCATACTTCTAAAACCAGTGGTTAGAAACCTTTTGCCACTCCCCTTTATTGTCATTATCGTTGTCTTCCTTCAAAAATACAAATGCCACTTGTGTCGGACTTGGGCCTTAGCAGACTATGTTGTTATAAACATGGTATTCAAGACATTAATTAAAAAAATATAACTATTTGAGGGTGTTCCCTAGAATCTAGTGATAGAGGTAATAATTTGGGCGATCATTGAGATCCACCTATTCTGGCCTCCTGCATTCAAGAAAACATAGAAGTCCATATTCAAAGGTGCATCAGAAATAACTAGGGAACTGAGCCTCGTAGAATGAGGAGGTCCATAATCTTCTGTTTGGGAAGGGGGCTCTGTGATCCTGGCCCTGACGAGGGGCTGGAGGAGCCTATCAAGGAGGAGGAGACTGGTTATCTCACCTTAGTGGTGGCGTCACGTTACACGGGCGCACCTTCCGATTCATAGGTGGGCGCTACTGGCCCAGAGGTTGTGCCTAAGGTGGAGGACCCCTACAGGGCTATAGAGGTTTCTCGCATGGTAACAATACTATTTTTTTGGGGCCCTCTATTTGGTCCACTGTAGTGGGCTCATCCTTAGTTTCTCTTCTAACGAGAATCACAAGAGGCAATGGACGTGCCTACATGGCCTGCAGTAAGGATTCTTCTAGACACTTGGTCTTATTAGAAAAGTCTCAAAATCCCCCAAGGCAATTTAGGGAAATGAGAGAGGGGTCTAGTTCAGTCTTGAAATTTCCCACACAAATTTTCAGCAGTTTTTCCTGAGTCAACACCATATCAAAGGAGTAGGTGAATCCTTTCCATTTTGTGAAGATGTCTATAATGCACTTTTAATGCCTCTTATTACAATTGGATATGTTTGAAATATTCATCTTTTTTGTGGTATAGCTGAACTTGTAAAGAAAATGACTATGATGATCTTCCAAGAAGGTGACCGACAAGATGGGTAGTTTGTTGTACTAGACAAATGCAAGCCCTTTCGATGTCTGTATGAAACATTGAAGTTTAGAGGATTCTTGTTGTGTTATAGTTCCTAGCTTGGGTCCTCACCTCTAGATGAAGTGGACTGAATGCCACAACAGTTCTCCTATCTAATTAAATGGGGAGAATTTGGAATTTTTGGAAACTAGGGATGCTAGTATATCATTGAACCATGCTAGATATGGCTTCCCATAAAACAGAATTTCCACCATTCAAGTTTCTAATGCCTCGATGTAACGACCTGAATTTTGAATAAGTTTTGTTTCCTAATTCTTGTGTGTTATTTTATTTTATACTCAACAAAACTATTTAATTTATTTAATGAAATGAGTATAATTAAAATGATACTGTAAGGTTTCAACTTTTATATGACCGTTGGTCAATATAACAATTGGAAACTAAACTCTTAATATTCTGATTATTGATTATAAATACAGGTGATCTTGGTTACAGAAAGAAGATTTGATGGCCTCATCCAGTAGTCTCAGGGTTTTTGAAGCCCATCTGACCGAACATGGTAAGGAGGTAGTGCCACTAGGCTTTTCTCTGAACCAAACCCAAGTCAAACATCATCGTGTGAACCATGAAAAGAATCTCTTATGGGAGAAGTTCAAGATAATATAAATAACCACTCAGTCAATGTTGGCCGACCCACCCCAGGATTCTATCACCTTAGCACACCTTACACTTAGGTCCTATGCTGGGGTTATAAGTGGATATGTAACGAGACCTTAGCTGCTTTATGTAATCCCTTAATATAAATAAAAATTTCTATTTCTTCTTACGGTGTCTGGATAAATATAGGATGTATACTATTGATGAATTTTGGAAAAAGGATATTTTAAAAAATCTATGTAAACCTTAAATAATTAATAATGTGTAATGATTTTCAAAAAAAAAGGTCTTCTATGTTTACTTTCATCAAAAAAATTTAGAGTCTAATAAGATCAACTTAATTTTTCATTAATAGTAAATTATGAAAAGTAATTTTACACTTATGAATAGTAATATGACCAAATGCATTAGACACCTCACTTAAGAAAGTATTAATATAATTTAGGCCCCATGATTAGGTAATGATATTAAATAAAATAAGTAGATAACTATTTTTGAAATTATTAGTTATGCATTAGTTTATTTTGGGGGGATAGTTTTTTATTTAAAAATTAAATTTAAAATATTTAAAAAATTATTTTCATAAAATGGAGTTATTTTTGAATTCATAGAATTAATATTAAGAAAAGGTTAACTTTTGGGATTTTTCTGAAAAAAATTGAATTTTTGATGAATAGTGAAAATACAGTTTTTAGTTTCGGGTGTTTAATGAAAACCTTAAGAATGTAAAAATTATATAATCATTCTATTATACTTTTGAATATTAAAATAAGGTATGAGGTGTCCCATGTGGCCAATATAATGGAAAAAACCATGGGAAAGCCCATGGTTTTTCCAATACCACCGATGAGGTGTCCCGTGGAAATTAATGTTTTCTTTCCTCACCTCCCCAATAAATACTAAGCCCTTCCTCCATACATTTCACTCTAAACCCCTTCTAAAATAATTTTTGGTTACCTTACCTCCCAAGGAGTCCTCTCAAGGTGCCCTCCAGCCTCCCAAGGTCCTGACCTGCAAGCTTGTGAAGTTACTTTTCAAGGTATGGGATCATTTCACCCTCCTCTTTTTATGTCCCGACTTCCTTTATATTGTGTCTTCTAGTTTCCATATATGTATGTTGAGTGTATTTTCTTATATATTGTTATTACATTCAATTTCATTTCTAATTGTTTAGAGACCCTTTCCGCTCTCATCAAATTGTTTTCAGAATTTTTAAGTGACGTCATTAGGCTGCCGAATTTCTCGTAAAATAAATCACATCTTCTCTTTTCTTTCATGTTTACTTTTTATGTGGTATGCCATTAAAATATTCATAAAATGATCTTAATCCATACCCATACGGTATTATGAATTATTTGTGACTGGTTGACCCTTGTCCCCTTTCATTTCAATGTTTTCTAAAACCATGTTATATAGTCGTTATGCTCTAGATATTTCGTCTCAAAATTTATATCGCTTTATCTCAAGAAATTATCTTGATTATTTATGTGAATACCCAGAAATATTTCATTTATATGGGTGTTCATAAATATATAAAATTTATATAATTTATTCTGTAATTTACATACACATAACCCTCACTTCCATTCCATGGGTTATAAATGACATAACGATCTTATTTTTAAGAACTTTTAAAACGTCACAATTTTGAAATGAAACCATTTCTTTTATTATCTATGTGTTATTTATGAAATTTTGATTATGATCTATGTGGATCACATAAATTTAAAGACATAATAAGTGTTCACCCTGATAGTGCTCCAATGCACTGGGTAAAGAATTAATCTATATAGATGACAAGTTTCACGATACCATGGTGAATAACCTTGGTTCTTTTTTATGACACCTTAGGGATAGACCTTGGTGATATGTTCATGAGTGTATAAATGAAATGTTTTGTCCACATATTCTAGTTATGTTTCATGTTCTTTTCTTTATGATATTCCTATACTTCCATTTCTCATGTCTTTATGTTTTTATTCAAGTTATTTTTGATATCACAAGTATATTGATTCCCTTGTTCACCCTTACTGGGCCTTCTGCTCACCCTTTACATTGATGTATGTCTCCAAGATATGAGACACAGTAATTGTAAATAGGAAGAACATATGATAAATCCTTACAAGTGGATTAGTAGTATTTTTTATGTTGTTTCCATGTTTTGTGTCCCAGATTTCCAGGACACTAGTATTTAAAGATCCTCAGTTTGTAAAATGTAATGAGAAGTTATGTAATAAAAAGGCAGGATGCCACAATTGGTATAAAAGGATAGTTTAGTTATTTATGGACACTAGGATATGAAAAATTTAGGAAGAACCCTATAAAAAAGTTTAAATATAGGAAAACTTCCTGGTATTTTGGTATATATTGAGTAATTGGATTATCAAAAAAATAAATCCCTGTCTGGATACGACCAGGTAGAGGCGACTCTGGAACATATGTACATAGTGGTAAAACCCGAAAACACCGCTTTGAGCTAGAATCAAATGGGAACTGGTGCACGAAAATGGTTCTTACTACACTCTTGGTTACGACACTCCAGGGGTATATGTTTTATTAATCAAAACCTTTTTATAAATCATTATGAAGGAATTATAGATAAATGTTATTGTTTAAGCATGATGTTTTATGAAATAAAATCCTTTATATTTAAAAGAATCGTAAATGAAATAAGTTTCTCAATAAGGTTTTATTCTTTTAGAAAATGATGTGAAATAGGAGGAATCATGCAAATGGTGACTGTAATGGACCATGTACTGACGACCCTCGATGGAAGCCATAATGGTAACATTCATGTGAATGATGAACCAAATTACTTAAGTTATGGGAAATAACATGAATCAAGCTGAGAGACTGATCCTAGTGCAAAGGGAACAACATTCTATTGAGTCTTTTATGAGCTAATAACCACCATCCTTTAGTGGGTCGACTGACCCATTTATTGTTGAATAGTGGATCAGTTATATAGAGAATATAGTTTTTGTGCTATGTTGTTCTGAGCAAGAGAAGGTCACCCTGGCTATATATCACTTAGAAGGAGGAGCGGATCTGTTGTGGGAACTGATAAAAAACATGAGGCCAAGATTGGATGTTGATGCTATGGAGTGGGAAGCATTCTGATGTATCTTTTTCAAAATATATTTCACTCATTCCATGAGAACAAGAATGGAGAATGAGTTTCTCAAGTTGAAGCAGAAGGAGAACGAATCTGTGGGAAGCTATGAGATGAACATCACAAGGAATTCATGATATACCTATAGATTTGTCATGGATCCAAATGGTATGGTTGATATATTCTTTGGTGTATTGAGACCTCATCTGTGGAAGAATCTAGCAAACTGAGACTATGATAGCTATGAGGACATCATGCAGAGTGCAATGAAAGTCGATCTAGAGTTTGGTGAGATGCAGTGGTCTCATAAATCCAATGACAAGAAGAGATTGATGGAGCCCTATTTAGGGAGGACCATTGATCATGGAATAGGGGGCAACCAAGTGCAACTTCCAACGTGTAATAAATGTGGGAAAAAGCATTCTGTGAATATCCTTCCTGGGAGCAGGAAATGATACAAGTGTGGAAGAGATTTCCATATTTTGAGGAATTTTCATAGTGAGGTGAAACCTCAACATCCAAACATTAATGACAAGGGGATGATGGTGAATGAACTACCTGATGTCCATTTCATTATGTGTGGACAACGTGGGAACTTTTCCAGTCACTGACCAAATTTGAGGGCAGTGGAGGGGAACCACCATCATCCTTAGCAACGGACAAGGGAAAATGGATGTTCTTTTGCAATCATAACATCTGAAATTGAAGCACAAAATGATTTTGTAGCAGGTACACTTGTTGTTCTCTCCAATCTAGTAAGTACTTTGTTTAATTCTGGTTCTACGCATTCCTTTACTTCCTCCATGTTTGCAATGAATTTAGAATCAACCCGGGATTTTCTAAAAGTATAGTTTTCAGTAAAGACTCATGGTGGGATTATCCATGAATTTCCAATGGTTAGAAACTATATTATTTACTTTTGTGAGAAAAATCTTATCAAAAATCTAGTAGCCATTCCCAAGATAGAATTCGACGTTATACAATGGATGGACTGGATCTCAAAGTATATTGCTAAGATCAAATGCCGGAGCAAGTAAATCTCAGTAGTCTTGAATGGAAAACCTATAGTTATCTTCCAAGGAGAGATATATAAACCTGATATTTGTCTAGAAGAACCCCCTATATCCTTCTTTATGGAGCTGATCGGTGAAGAAGAAGGAGGAGATGATATTTTTAAGGACAGAAAATGTCTCCATCATCCAGGAATAAATTGACGTAATTCCTGATGAGTTACCCAGACCTCCCCTAGAAAGAGAAGTGGATTTCTCTATTGAAATCATACCTGGATCTCATCTGATATAAAAGACCCCATATAGGATGGAAAATGTGGAGATGGAGTAATTAAATAAAAAACTCCAAGATCTTTTGGAGAATGGGTTTGTCCACAAGAGTGTTTCTCCTTGGGGAGATCATGTTCACATTGTGAAGAAGAAGGATGGACCGATGCAGTTATGCATTGATTATAGAGAACTGAATGGGATCATAGTAGAGAACAAATACCATCTTCCAAGAATTGATGCCTTATTTGACCAACTTCAAGGGGCTCAATTCTTCTCTAATATTGATCTTCGATCTGGTTATCATCAATTGAGGGTGAAGAAAGAAGATATTTCAAAAACTTCTTTCTGATCAAGACATGGGCATTATGAGTTTGTTTTTATGCCCTTCGGGCGGACTAATGCACATACTATTTTTATGGATTTGATAAATACGATCTTTATTGACTACCATGATAACGTTGTGGTATGTTTTATTGATGATATTCTGATATATTCCAAAATTCATGAGGAGCATGGAAATCATATAAGGGTTATTTAACAAACTCCACAGAAGGAGAGGCTTTTTGGAATGATCAGAAAATGTGAATTCTGGTTAAAACATGTTTCTTTCATGGGGTACATTGTTACCAATGAAGTAATCACAGTTGACCAGCAAAGGAAAAATTTGTAGAAGAGTGGCCTCAAACTACAAAAATAACTGAGATTTGATGTTTCCTTGGATTCGCAGGATATTGTAGGAGGTTTTTAAAAAACCTTTCATGACATTCTAATCCATTAACCAAGTTAACTCGAAAAGGGGTCAAGTTCTTGTTGACAAAAGAGTGTGAGGATAGCTTCCAAGAGCTGAAGAAGAGATTGGTTATTGCACCTATGTTAACTCTGCCCGTAAGTGGAGAAGGATTCATTATTTTTAGTGATGCATCTCCCAAAAGGATTGGGTGCATCCTCATGTGAAATGATAAAGTCTTTGATTATGCATCTCGATAGTTGATGACCCATGAGTGGAACTATCTTATGCTTGATATGGAGTTGGCTGCGGTCATTTTTTACTCTGAAGATATGGAGGCACTATCTTTATTAGGAGAAATATGATATATACATAGATGATCAATGTTTGAAGTAAATTTTCACCAAAAAGGACTTGAACATGAGACAAAGGAGATGGTTGGAGCTTCTTAAAGACTATGATTGTCCAATTATTTATCATCCCAGAAGATCAGACAAAGTTGCTGATGCATTAAGCAGGAAAGATCCCATTGTTATTTCCATGATGAGTATTCAAAAGTATCCTTTGATTAATGACCTAGTAATGCTGGAAATGAGAATTATAAAGGAAGTGACATCATCAACCCTAACACAAATGATTTCTCAACCGCAATTACTAGAGAAGATCAAGAAATCATAGATAGAAGATCCTTTGTTATAGAAAAAGTTTTTGGCTTTAAAGGAAGGGTTGTTTCTTGAGTTTAATACTAATCCAGAAGGTGTACTAAAATTTCATACAAGGTTATGTGTTCCATTTTTTCCGGAAATAAAGAAGGAGTCGATGTATGAAACTCATAGATATACTTTTTCTATACATCTGGGAAGCACAAAAATGTATAGGGACATTTGTGATAATTTTTGGTGGCATAATATGAAAAGGGAGATTGCTGACTACACTATAAGGTGCCTTGTCTGTCAGCAAGTGAAGGTAGTGTGACAACTTCCTAAAGGGGTGATGCAACCACTACCCATACCAGCATAGAAGTCGGACAATATCACTATGGACTTTTCACTGGTCTCCCAAGAAATTCCAAAGGAATCAATGTGATATGAGTTATTGTGTACCGTCTCACCAAGGCTACCAATTTTATCTCCATTCAGGAAGATTACACTCTTGATTAACATGCCATGATTTACGTGAAGGAAGTTGTAAGGATGCATGGAGTTCCACTTTCTATGGTATCTGATCATGATCCAAGTTTCACATCAATGTTCTGGAGATTTCTTCAACATGATCTGAGCACTGAATTGAATTTTAGTATGGACTATCACCCCCAAACTGATGGCCAATCTGATTGGACTATTCAAACACTCGAGGAAATGCTGAGAACATGATTAATGGAATTTAATGGTGAATGGTATCATCATCCCCCTTTAGTTGAGTTCTCTTACAACAATAGTTTCCACTCAAGCATTGAAATGGATCCCTATGAAGCTCTATATGGGAAGCAATGTAGAACTCCATCTTTTTGGGATGAAGCTGGTGAGAGAAAGCTTCTTGGGCCTAATATTATGTAAGAATTGATTGAAAAATTCCATGCCATCCAACAACACCATAGGGCAACTCAAAGTCGGCAAAAGGGTAACTAACAACCGTCAAAGGGAATTGGAGTTTGATCATAGTGATAAGGTCTTTATTATAATTTCACCATGGAAGATATTCATTAGGTTTGGGAAGAATGGGAAGCTCAACCCAAGGTACATTGTCACCTATGGAATGCTTGATCACGTAGGGGTTGTGGCCTATCGACTTGCACATCATCCAAATATAGCACAAGTTCATGATTTATTCCATGTATCCCTCTTGAAGAAGTACATACCTAACCCTTCACATATACTAAACCCAAAGGTTGTACAACTAGAACATGACCTCTATTATGAGGAGCAGGAAGTAGAGATCTTGGATTGTAGAGACAAAGTTCCACGGAACATGACTACCCACCTTGTTAAGGTGTTGTGGAGGAACCACAAATGTGAAGAAGACACAAGGAAACCAGAGGAGTTTATGAGGGAGAAGTACCCATAGATTTTATCTTCTTAGGGTATGATTTTAAATTTTGGGGATGAAATTTCTTATGGGGTGAAGAATATAACGACCCAAATTTTGAATAAGTTTTGTTTCCAAATTTTTTGGTGTCATTTTTTTTATACTAAACAAAATTATTTCATTTATTTAATGAAATGAGTATAATTAAAATGACACCGTTAGGATTCAAATTTTTTATGACCATTGGTCAATATACCCATTGGAAACTAAACTTTTAATGTTGTGATTATTGTTTATAAATACAAGTGATCATAGTTATAGAAATAAGATTCGATGGTCTCATCCAGTAGTCTTGGGATGTTCGAAGCCCATCTGATGGAACTTGGGAAGGAGGTAGCACCGCTGGGCTATGCTTTGGGCCAAACCCAAGCCGAACATCATCGTGTGAAGCTTGAACATAATCTCCTAAGAGATAAGATCAAGCTAATATAAATCACCACTCAGGCAATGCTGGCGGAGCTGCCCCAAGATTCTATCACCTCAGCACACCTTACACTTAGGATCTATGCTGGGGTTATAAGGGGCTATGTAACAATACCTTAGCTGCTTTATGTAATCCTTTGATATAAATATATATTTTTATTTCTTCTTATGGTGTTTGGATAAATATAGGATATATATTATTGATGAATTTTGGAAAAAGGATATTTTAAAATATCTATGTAAACATTAAATAATTAATAATGTTTAATTATTTTCAAAAAATGGTCTTCTACTCTTATGTTAAGTAAGAAATTTAGAGTCTTGTAAGATCAACTTATTTTTTGATGAATAGTAAATTATAAATAGTAATTTTACGCTTGTGAATAGTAATATGACAAAATGGATGAGTGAACTCACTTAAGAAAGTATTAATATAATTTTGGCACCTTGATTAGGTAATGTGATTCAATAAAATAAGTAAATAACTGTTTCAGAAATTATTAGTGATGTATTAGTTTCTTTTGGTTGGATAGTGTATTTATTTTGAAATTAAATTAAAAATATTTAGATAAAAATTTTCATAAAATGGAGTTCATTTTTTAATTCATAGCATCGATATTTGGTTAAGGTGGATTTTTGGGATTTTTCTGAAAAAGTTGAATTTTCAGTGAATAGTGAAAATACAGTTTTTAGTTTCGGGTATTTAGTGACATCATTAAGGATGTAAAAATTATTTAATAATTCTGTTCGACTTATGAATGGTAAGAGAGGTTATGAGGTGTACCATGTGGCCAATAACATGGGAAAATACAATGGGCATGCCCATGGTTTTTCCAATACCACCGATGACATGTCCCTTGGCAATTAATGTTTCGTTCCCTCACTTCCCCTATAATTACAAAGACATTCCCTCATCCATTTCATCCAAAAATCCTCCTCAATAAATTTCTGGTATCCTTACCTCCCAAAGAGTCCTACCTAGGTTCCCTCAAGCCTCCCAAGGTCCCAACCTTCATGATTTCGAAGTTACTTTTCATGGTTAGGGATCCTTTCACCCTCCTTTTTTTAAGTCATGACTACCTTTATGTTGTGTCTTATAGATTTGATATCTTTATTTTGAGGTTATTTTATTATACGTTCTCATTAATTTCAATTTCATTTCTAATTTTTTATATACACCTTCAACTCTAATCAATTTGTTTTCTGAATTTTTAATTGACGCCGTTAGGTTGCCGAATTTATCGTAAAAGAAATCACATCTTCTCTTTTCGTTCAAGATTCTTTACATGTGGAATGTCATTTAAATATTCATACCATGATCTTATTAGTTACCCATACTGTATTATGAATTATTTATGAGTGGGTGACCCTTGTCCCCTCTCTTTTCAATTTTTTCTAAAACTATGTTATATAGTCGTTTTGCTGTAGAAATTTCATCTCAAAATTTTTATCTCTTTTTCGCAAGAAATTATATTGTTTATTTATGTGAATACCCATACCTATTTTGTTTCTATGGATTTTCGTAAATATATAAAAATTATATATTTTATTTTGGAATTTACCTACATATAACCCTCACTTTCTTTCCATGGGTTATAAATGACATAACGATCTAATTTTTATGAACTTTTAAAACGTCAAGAATTTGAGATGAACCGATTTCTATTATTATATATGGGTTATTTACGAAATGTTTGACTATGATCTATATGGATAACATGAAATTAAATACATATTAAGGGTGTTCCCTGATAGAGCTGTAATTCATTGGGTAAAGAATTAATCTCTAGAGATGACAAATTTCACGATAACTTAGTGAATAACCTCGGTAATTTTTATGAAACCTTGCGGATGGACCTTGGTGATATGTTCATGAATGTATAAATGAAATGTTGTAGCCACATATTCAAGTTATGTTTCATGTTATATTTATTATGATATTCTTATACTTCTATTTCTCATGTATTTATATTTTATTCATGTTCTTATTGATATGACAAGTACATTGATTCCCTTGATCACCCTTACTTGACCTTCTGCTCACCCTTTACATTGAATTATGTCTCCAGGATAGCAGACGAAGTAATTGTACATAGGATGAAAGTAATATGAATCCATACAAGTGGATAAGAATAATATTATAAGTTTTTTCCTTTTTTTGACCATGATTTCCAAAACACTATACTTTAAAGATCCTCGGTTTTTAAAATGTAATGAGAAGTTATGTAATAAAAAGGCGGTATGCCATAGTTGGTATCAAAGGATAGTTTCGTTATTTATGGAAATTAGGATATGAAAACATTAGGAAGAACCCTATACAAAAGTTTAAATATAGGAAAACTTCCCGGTATTTTGGTGAATTTTGAGTAAGTGGTTTATCAAACAAATACATCCCTGTCTAGATACGAGTAGGTAGAGGTGGTTCTAGAACAGATATATATAGGGGTAAAACCCAAAAACACCACTTTGAGATAGACTCAAATAAGAACTGATGCACAACAATGACCCTTGCTACACTCTTGGTTATGACACTCCTGGGGGATATGTTTGATTAATCACGATCTTTTTATAAATCATTATAAAGGAATTATAGAGAAATGTACTTGTTTAAGCATTAAGTTTTAGGAAATAAAATCCTTCATTGTCAAAATATATGAAAATGAAATAAGATCCATACTAATGTTTTATTATTTTAGAAAAAGGCGGGCAATAGGAGGAAACGTGCAAATGGTGACCGCAATGGACCATGCACTGAGGACACTCCGATGGAAGCCAGAATGGAAAAATTCATGTGAATGATGAACCAAATGACTCAAGTTTTGGGAAATATCTTGAATCAAGATGAGAGGCTGATCTCAATGCGAAGGTAACTACATTCGGTTGAGTCTTTTATGCGCCAACAACCACTAATCATTAGTGTATTGACCAACCCATTGATTTCTGAACAGTGGATCAGCTCTATAGAGAATATATTTTATGTGCTATGTTGTTCAGAATAAGAGAAGGCCACCCTGACTGTCTATTTCTTATAAGGAGAAGCTGATCAGTGGTGGGAACTGATCAAAAACACGAGGCCAATACTGGAGGTTGAAGCTATGGAGTGAGAAGAGTTTAGAGGGATATTTTTCAATAAGTATTTCCCTTGTTCCATGAGAAAAAGAATGGAGAAGTAGTTTCTCAAGATGATATTGAAGGAGAACAAATCTATTGGAAGCAACGAGATGATCTTTACGAGGCTTTCACGATACACCTCTAGCTTTATCATGGATCCAAATGGTAATGTTGAAAGATTCTTTGGTGGACTGAGGCCTCATCCATGGAAGAATCTTTCAATCTGAGACTATGCTATCTATGAGGAGATAATGCAGTGTGTGATGAAAGTAAAACTGGAGTTTGGTGAGATGCAGTGGTCTTATACATCCAATGAAAAGAAGAGATCAATGCAGCCCAGCGTAGGGAGGACCTTTGATCAGGGAAGAGGAGGAAAGCATGTGAAACATCCTATATGTAATAAATGTGGGAAGATGAATTTGGGGAACTGCCTGCTCGGGAGCATGAAATGCTACAAGTGTGGAAGAGATGGCCATATTGTGAGGAATTGTCATAGTGAGGTGAATCCTAAACTTCCAAACACTAACGACAAGGGGAAGATGGTGTAGACCTTACCTGATGCCTAGTGCTTTATGTGTGGACAAAGTGGGATCATTTCCAATCACTGCCCAAATTTAAGGGTAGTAGAGTGGAACCACCATCATCCTCAGAAACGGCCAAGGGGAACAAGGCTGTGCTTTTTCTATCATGATAGCTAATGTTGAAGCTCCAAATGATGTGGTATCAAGTACTCTTCTTGGTCTCTCAAATCTAGCAAGTACATTGTTTAATTCTAGTTCTACTAATTCCATTATTTTCTCCAAGTTTGCAGAGAATTTAGAATCAAAACACAATTTTCTAAAACTAGAGTTATCAGTCAAGACTCATGGTGGTATTATCCAAGCATCATCAATGTTTAGAAACTCTAGTATTTAATTTGGTGAGCACAATCTTATCATAAATCTAGTAGTCATTCCCATGCTAGAATTCGACATTATACTAGGGATGGAATGGCACTCAAAGTATAATGTTAAGATCAAATGAAGGAGTAAGGAAATATTAGTATTCTTGAATTGATAAGCTAGAGTTATCATCCAATGAGAGATTTCTCACCCAGATTTTGGTTTAAAAAACACCCGATATACTTTTTTTTGGAGCTGGTCGGTGATGATGAAGAAGGAGAAGAGATTATAAGTATAGAAAATGTCCCCATCATCCTGGAATAAATTGACGTATTTCTTGAGGAGTTACTCGAACCTCCCCCAGAAAGAGAGGTGGAGTTCTCCATTGAACTCGTACCTGGATCTCATCTAATATCAAGGATACTGTAAAGGATAGAAAATGTGGAGCTATATGAATTAATGAAACAACTCCATGATCTTTTTGTGAATTGTATTATCTGGCAGAGTGTGTCTTCTTGGGGACCATCGGTTCTCTTTGTATAGAAGATGGATGGTTCTATGTGGCTATGAAATGATTATAGAGAACTTATTGGGATCTCAATAAAGAACAAAAACCCTCTTCCATGAATTGATAACTTATTTGACTAACTTCGTGGGGCTCAATTATTCTCTAAGATTGATCTTTGATTTGGTTATCATAAATTGAGGGTGAAGAAAGAATATATTCCAAAAAATGCCTTCTGATCAAGATATGGGAATTATGAGTTTGTTTTTATTCCCTTCGAGCTGACTAATGCACCTACAATTTTTATAGATTTGATGAATAGAGTCTTTAAGGAATGCCTTGATAACTTTGTGGTAGTTTTTATTGATGATATTCTGATATATTCCAAAAGCCTCAAGGATCATGAAGATCATCTAAGGGTTATTTTAAAAACTCTATGGAAGGAGAGGCTTTTTGGAATGTTCAGAAAATGTATATTCTGGTTACAACTGGTTTCTTTCTTAGGGCACATTGTTACCAATAAAGGAATCACAATTGACCCTGCAAAGACAAAAGTTGTAGAGGAGTGGCCCCAAACTACAAAAATAACAGAGATTCGATGTTTCCTTGGATTAGCAGGATATTTTAGGAGGTATGTGAAAAACATTTCATGACTTTATAATCCATTAACCAAGTTAATTCGAAAAGGGATCAAGATCATTTGGACAAAGGGGTGTGGGGAATGTTTCCAAGAGCTTAAGAAGAGATTGGTTACTGCACCCATGTTAACTCTGCCCTCATGTGGAGAAGGATTCATTATTTTTAGAGATGAATATATAAAAGGGATTGGGTACGCCCTCGTGAAAAATGAAAAATTCATTGCTTATGCATCTTGAAAGTTGAAGACCCTTGAGCATAACTATCCTACTTATGATCTGGAGTTGGTTGCGGTCATTTTTTACTCTTAAGATATGGAGGCACTCTCTTTTTGGGGAGATATTGGATATATACAAAGACCATCAAAATTTGAATTATAATTTCACAAAAAAGGAGTTGAAAATGAGATAAAGGAGAAGGTTGGATCTTCGTAAAGACTATGATTTTTCAATTCATTATAATATAGGAAGTGCAAACAAAGTTGCAGATACATTAAGAAGGAAATTCCATGTTGTTCTTTCCATGATGAGGATTCAAAAATATCATTTTATAAATGACCTAGTAATGCTGGACATGGGAATTATAAGGGAAGCACCAACATCAAACCTAACGAAAAATTATTTCTCAACCGTTATTACTAGAGAAGATCAAGAATGCTTTGAAAGAAGATCCTTAGTTGTAGAAAAAGTTTGAGTCTATAAAGGATGGGAATTTTCTTGAGTTTAATATTGATCAAGAAAGTGTTATGAAATTTTGTACAAGGTTATGTGTTCCCTCTATTCCAGAAATAATAAAGGAGTTGATGGATGAAGACCATAGCTCTACTTTTTCTAAACATCAGGGAAGCAAAAAAATGTATAGGGACCTTCATGATCATTTTTGGTGGGATAATATGAAAAGGGATATTGCTGACTACACTACAAGGTGCTTAGTCTATCAGCAAGTGAAGGCAGAGTTACAACTTCTTAAAGGGGTGTTGCAACCACTACCCATACCAGCATGGAAGTGGGAAAATATCACTATGGACTTTGTCACTGGTCTCCCGAGAATATCCAAAAGAAACAATGTGATATGGGTTATTGTGGACCGTCTCATCAAGGATAACCATTTTATCTCAATTCAAGAAGACTCATCTCTTGATCATCTTTCCAGGATTTATGTGAAGGAAGTTGTAAGAACTTATGGAGTTCCAATTTTTATCGTATCTGATTGTGATCCAAGGTTCACATAAAAATTTTGGAGTAGGCTTTAACATTATTTGAGCACTAAATTAAATTTCAGTACCACCTATCACCCCCAAACTGATGGATAATTTTTAAGGACTATTCAAACACTCGATGACATGCTGGGAACATTCTCAATGGAAGTTAATGATGGATGGGATCAACATATCCCTTTAGTTGACTTCTCTTACAACAATAGCTTCAACTCAAGCATTCAAATGGCACCCTATGAAGCTCTATATGGGAGTCGATGTAGAACTCCTACTTTTTGGGATGAAGCTAGTGAGAGAAAGCTTCTTGGGTATGATCTTGTGCATGAGATGATCAAAAAAGTACATGCCATCCAACAACACATTAAGGCTACTCAGTGTCAAAAAAAGGGTTATGCTGACAACCATTGAAGGTACTTGGAGTTTGATGTTAGTAACAAGGTATTTCTTCGAATTTCACCATGGAAGATAGTCATGAGGTTTGGTAAGAAAGGGATGCTCAACCCTAGGTATGTTGGCACCTATGAAATCCTTGATCATGTAGGAGCAGTGGCCTATTGGCTTGCACTTCCTCCAAATCTAGCACAAGTTCATGATGTATTACACGTATCCCTCTTGAGGAAGTATATACCTGACCCTTCACATTTACTAAACCCAGAGGTGGTACAACTGGAACATGACCTCTCTTATATGGAGCAGCCGGTGGAGATCTTGGATCATAGAGACAAGGTTCTATGCAACAATGCTACCCACCTTGCTAAGGTGTTGTGGAGGACCCACAAATGTGAAGAAGCCACATGGGAACTAGAGGAGTCTCTGAGATAGAATCACCCAAAACTTTTCTCTTCATAGGGTATGAGTTAAAATTTCATGGATGATATTTTTTAAGGGGGGAATAATGTAACGACCCGAATTTTGAATACGTTTTTTCCAAATTTTTGTGTTTTATTTGATTTTAAAATAAAAAAACTATTTCATTTATTTAATGAAATGATTATAATTAAAATGATACCATTTGGTTTCAAATTTTATATGACCATTGGTAAATATGACCATTGGTCAATATAACCATTGGGAACTAAACTCTTAATTTAGTGATTATTGTTTATAAATACTAGTTATCATGGTTAGAGAATGAGGATTTGATAGCCTCATCTAGTAGTCTCAGGCCATTCGAATCCCGTCTGATGGAACATGGGGTGGAGGTAGCGCCACTGGGCTTTGTTATGGACCAAACACAAGGCAAACTTCATCATGTGAAGATTGAACGGAATCACCAATTAGAGAAGTTCAAGCTAATAGAAATCACCCCTCGGGAAATATTGGTCAAGCCACCCCAAGATTCTATCACCATAGCAAACCTTACACTTAGGTCCGATGATGGCGTTATAAGGGGCTATGTAATGATGCCTTAGCTACTTTATGTAATCCTTTAATATAAATAAAATCTTTTGTTTCTTATTATGGTGTCTGGATAAATATAGGATGTATATTATTGATGAATTTTGGAAAAAGGATATTTTAAAATATCTATGTAATCCTTAAATAATTAATAATGTTTAATGATTTTCAAAAAACGGTCTTCTACAGTTATGTTCAGTAAGGAATATAGACTCTAATAAGAACCACATAATTTTTGAAAAATTATAAATTATGAATAGTAATTTTATGAATATGAATAGTAATATGAAAATACAGTTTTTAGTTTCGGGTGTTTAATGACATCATTAAGGATGTAAAGATAATTGAATCATTCTGTTCGACTTATAAATAGAAATATAATGTATGAGGTGCCCCAATTTTCCAATACCATGGGAAAATACCATGGGAAGCCCATGGTTTTTCCAGTACCACCGATGACGTGTCCCTTGGTAATTAATGTTTTGTTCCCTCACATCCCCTATAAATACCAAACCATTCCCTCATCAATTTCATTCCAAAACCCTCATCAATGAAGTTAGGGTCTACTTACCTCCCATTTTGTCCTTATAAGGTTCCCCCAAGCCTCCCAAGGTCCCAACCATCACGATTTTGAAGTTACTTTTCAAGGTAAGGGATACTTCCACCCTCCTCTTTTTAAGTCATGACTTCCTTTATGTTGTGTCTTATAGTTTCCATATATTTATATTGAGGGTATTTTTTTATATGTTTTAATTACTTTCCATTTCATTTTAAATTTTTGTGGGACTCTTTATTCTCCCATCAATTTGTTTTCTGAATTTTTATGTGACGTTGTTAGGCTGCCAAATTTCTCGTAAAAGAAATCACATATTCTCTTCACTTTCATGTTTCATTTTCATGTGGTATGTCATTCAAATATTGATACCATGATCTTATTTGATACCAATACTATATTATTAATCATTTATGAGTGTTTTACCCTTTTACCCTCTCTTTTCAATGTTTTCTAAAACCATGTTATATAGCCATTATGCTGCAGAAATTTCATCTCAAATATTCATCCCTTTCTCTTAAGAAATTATCTTGTTTATTTATGTTAATACCCCAAACTATTTAGTTTCAATGTGTGTTAATAAATATATAAAATATCTATATTTTAATTTTTAATTGACATACATATAACCCTCACTTCCTTTCTATGTGTTATAAATAACAAAACGATCTTATTTTTAAGAACTTTTAAAACGTCACGATTTTGAAATGAACCCATTTTTTTTATTATCTATGGGTTATTTATGAAAAGATTGAATGTGATATATATGGATCACATGAATGTAAAAACATATTAGGGGTGATACCTGATATCACTACAATGTATTGGGAAAATAATTAATCTCTAGAGATGACAAGTTTCACGATACCTTGGTGCATAACATTGGTGATTTTTTTATGACACCTTGGGGATGGAACTTGGTGATATGTTCATGAATGAATAAATTAAATGTTGTAGCCAAATATTCCAATTATTTTTCAAGTTATTTGCATTATTATATGCATATTATTACATTACATATGTATTTATGTTTTTACTCAAGTTCTTATTGATATCACAAGTACATTGATTCCCTTGTTCAACCTTACTGGGCCTTATGCTCACCCTTTACATTGATGTATGTCTCTAGGATATGAGATGCAGTAATTATACAAAGGATGAACATATAGTGAATCCTTAAATGTTTATTAGAAGAATGTTTTATGTTGTTTCAATGTTTTATGTCCTTGTTTTCCATGACACTAGACTTTAAGGATCCTCAATTTGTAAAATGTAATGTGAAGTTATGTAATAAAAAGGCGGGATGCCACACTCGAGGTGGGAAATGAGTGTAACCATCAGATAATTTGGGTGGGGGATGAAGTCTTGGTGAGGATCCATAACAACTAGTGCATTTTTAGGTTCTTTATGATGATATGAAGGCCCAGTGGATTGTGGAGCGGCTAGTTGGATGACATACAGAGAAGTTGTGGGAACATGAGTTGGTTCCCAGGGATTATCATGCTGCCCAGTAGATTTTAGAGACACATAACATGCACTTTTTCAATATTCTCTAGCCTCTATCCTATCTACATGGGCAAGATGGTTAGGTCCACCCAGAGGCAATTCATTGTGAGACTATTGTACCTACCCCTGATGCCCTGGACGAGGATCACCGTAGTCCGGTTGTCACTCTATGACATGTTCTAAAAGGAATTCATCGATCATCTTATTGTGCTCTATGTTCTATTGATGCAACACAGCTTTTTTGGATCATCCACTGTCTTCTACACCAAACCAGATCGATCAGAGGGTTTTAAAACCCAAATATTCTCATTACCTTATTTGGATTCTAGTCAAGGGCTAATGAACTTTTAGGTACTTGAAGACCAAGTATATTTATTTACTGGAGAGTGATCCATCCCAATGGATCCAATAGGTGTGGTAATACCTCAGGAGATATGTCCTATCTAAGGAGCCCTAGCTCATTCTCTTCCCCTGGTAGGTTGGACATTTAATCCATGACTCTTCCTAGAAGAATATCTACAATATCGCCCAAAAAATCTGGCTGGCTCCAGATAGAACTGAAATGAAGGGTAGCATACTACCCCCAAACACAGACATGAATGAGTGGGGAATACTCATTGATTATTCTATTGATCACTTTAAAGATATGAACACATCATTGCTAGAGGGTCTGATCATGTTCTAGTGACTCCAGGGGTTGGGCCTTAGGTAGTGCAGCCCTGTCAACCAAATGGCACTGTTTACCAATGTATTCGAAGGGTTCCTAACTCTTGGGGTAATTCATTCTCTGATGAAGAAGATGAAATTGTGTTTCCCAGAGGGTTTTGTGAAAACACCCAACGTTCCCTAGTGTGAGATATTCTGGGGCACAAAAATTTAGTGATGCACTAGGCCAAAACATCTTCGGGAAATTTTATATCACAAACACGTCCAAACTGCTTATTGGCTCCGAATCAGGCTCTGACCATTGGTTTTCCCACTCGTCAACTGAATTAGGCTGGGTCACCAATAGCATTACTAAAGTATATCATTGGGATTGTAGGATGGCCGGTGGAGAATTTGGTGAACAGGTTGAAAAGACATTGCATCTCAAGGCATCCTCTAAAGAATGAAGAGACTAGGACACCACATCACAATATGATGGGTTGGCAACCAAATTTTCCTGTATAGGGACCAGATAGGATAGTGGTAGATCATGTTGATGATCATCCACCATTGATACCTATAATAATCTCCTTGATCTCTGGTTGAGGTAGACAGTGCTCCTAGTCATGATTGGGGGATTTCATGGCCATTCCCTAGGGAGATGCCAAAACATCATCCTATAGGATGTATCTATGGAGGGAGGTGGAAATTCATTGGACCTCATGTTTTGGAAGGATGTGGCTGATACGTCACGTCCCTGCCCCGGACCACGATACAAAGGATCAAGGTGAGTGTTCCACTGCCAAATCAAATATAGACTCAAAATTTGAGAATCATACAGATTTAATTGTATTATGAATCCTCTCAACACTCTTTTTTTGGCGTTGAAGACCTGCCCTCCTGTCCTAGGATGGCTCTTCAAGACAGGGTATTTTTTTGGATTGGGATTGACCTTCGACTGAATTGATGCTAAGGCACAGAGGACGTCTTCCTAGGTGATCTGTGGTGCGAGGAGCTCTTGGAAATATGTCAAAGGGAACATGTGGAGGACCTCCATGTCCACTGGATGATGTGTGAAGGGAATCACCAGGGGAAGTTCTAGAGCTAGTAGGACCTTATTTGGAGATGTTAAGATCATGGTTAGGGCCTCGAAGGTTATTTCATTTATCCACAACAGGGCGAGGAGGTCCTCATACTATTTAACCAGAACACGGGTAGGACCTCCGTGTTGGGAGTCTATAATGTTAGAAAAACATCTGATTTTCTGGTTGTTGGGATGAGGAGGACCCTTGTTAGCTTCAGTAAGGACATGGGGAAGACCCCCATATTGACGGTTGACTAGACGTGTTGCATCTTCACACCAACGACCTGTGACAAGAGAAATATCATCATACATGAGATCATGGGTGCGGAGGAGGCCCCCATACTGGGTGCCAATGTACTAGGGTGGACCATTGTTCATATTGAACGTGGCATGGGGTGGGGGGACCACCACACTAATCTTGGGAGCAGGACGAGACAAAATTCACATTGGTGATGGTATGGGGAGGACCTCCATGTTAGGTATCATTACCACGAGTCAGCCTTTGGCAGACGCTATATGCATCAGTGACTAGGAGAGTCGACCCAACCTGCCCATGGGGTGGTTGGGGCCTCAATCATGTTCAGGCATATGAGTTCCTCTACTAATAAGAAACATGGGGATAATGGTAAGCATCATCAATGGCATGGGACATGGTAGTTAGTGACGTTGATGCCCCTCGGTGGGTGTCCTCCTCATCCTGCACCCGATGCTAGAATTAGTTTAATTGGACTGGGGCCTGTGGTGCAGGCACATTTTTTACCTACAGCTCAGCTTGTGGGGATAGGCGGTGGTGCTGATTTGGCCTAGTGGGATCCCTCCTTACTGGCCCCTGGGATAGGATTCTAGTCGGGATGGTCGAGGAATCCCTCACCTCATTAGAGAAGGGTAGGGAGTCATGAAAGTGTTCTGGGGAGAGGCTCCCAAAATGGTTATGAATCAGAGTGGGGAGCAGTGGCTCCCTACGTGGCCCTTGGGGGCGATGATGGCGATGAGGTTTAGAAGCCTCTATGTCTTTTTGGGACATATCCCAGGTTGGGATAATTCTATATTCCTCATATTGACGAATGAGGTCATTTATCACCCTTTTCTGAACAATTTTAGAAGGGGATATGGGGCATGGGTTCCCAGCAGCCTTGGACATGGATGCTGCCATGGTGGAGATGAGGCCACACAGGTTTTTGATGTTGTTGTTTTCCTTACCCCTATGTCGGTGGGTGAATAGAGATCGATTTTCTATCATGATAGCTTGGGTTCTATAATGTAGGGATATTTAACCATTAGTTCTGAAATAATAAAAACGAAATCCAGTTCCCTAGTTCCATTACATCTTCCATGGTTGGTAAAAAGGATCCACAGTGACAACGTCGTAGACCGGTATTTCTAACGTTCAAATGTGCCAATTTTTGGTGAGTTTCATACCATTCCCATTATTTTCATGGTGATATTTCAATCCAATGATTTATCAAATTCTACTAATCTTCGTATTTAAGAGAAAAACATCACATCAAATTCACTATTTCTATTTTTGATGCTTTCCCCGGTGTGCACATCCTTCTGTTTTGGAGGAAGACGTGATGTTGCCCTACATTCCCACTTTCCAATGGCAGTAAGCATCCGTCTCTTATTCAATGAACATTTCTCCTTGATCAAAATGGGATAATGGGATGTTAGTTTATCCATCCATGGATTCCTCCTCAAAACACATTTCCTAGTCCGGGTATCCCTCACAGACTTAAGAAGTTGTTTGTGAAACTTTTCCTAGTTCCATGTCTTCATGGATGCTGATTAATTATGATGCTTCTATCAGGTAATTCCAAGGGGTCTAGTAAGGGAATCAAACTTCAGTCAGGGGAGTGGTCATGTTGGAAATCATTGGTGTGTCTGGATTCTAGAACACTAATGTGTGTAGGTTTTTTCCCCTTATGATAGGACATCTCGAGGGCATGGAAGACCGAGACATCCCATGTCGAATGTGGGGTATTATTTTCTATAGGAATGTCTCTAAGGTTTTCCTCGGCTTCCCATGTTTAACATAGGGAATTTCATGAGTTTAAAATCTTGTGGAAATGGACTAGACTGATCATAACACTGACGAGAGTGGGCTAGATGGGGAAACCCTGGGAGGGAGCACTAATGCTGGGGATAATGCGGGGTTAGTTACCTGATTACTACTAGGAGCAGTGAGAAAGTGGGTGACATGATCTCATCAGTATGTGGTGGTCCAAGAAAGAATCATGATGGATATGGATTATTGAGAGTGAATAGAGAGTGAGATGGAGGCGAAGCAATGGCGATGGTGATGTTGGGAATCATCCTCGAAGAGACTCTTTATGTATCCCAGTGGCATGGAATCAAAGTCCACTTAGTTTAGCAAGGTGATGGAAAACATGAGGAGGTAACCCATGAGAATGGAAGTATGGATGGTTCTTCGAGGAAGTGGAACCACCGAGTTGGTGCATGACCGTCCAAGAGAAAGACCATGATGAGACAAGGGTGATGGGGTTGAACTTTAGGGAGGCTTCTTATATATCCCTGTGGTAGGGAATCAAAGTCCACATAGTTCAAGATGGGGGTATAGAATTCGGGTGTACACATAGGACAACGACCCAATTATATACTAAGGCTTACATGGAATTTGTAGCCCGGTTTGGTTTGACGCTCAAGGGGAGGACCAAAGATGTGGTTCCCAGCAAAGGGAAATATAACGGCTTACCATTTATTACAGACTACAATGGATTACCACGTTAAGGGGCTACAATTTCTTACCACTAGTTGGGGAACAAAACAAATTACCGTTGAATGGTGAACACAATGGATTTTTGTCAATTGGTGAACCGAATGGCTTACCGTAGTTTGAGGAACACACCAACATACCATCGATTGGGGTTTACAATGGCTTACTTTCAATTGGGGAACACAAAGGCTTACAAATTAATTTGGGTACACGATGGATTACTATCGACTGGGGTTGGAACTCGGGGAGGCTTCCTATGTACCTTGACTAGGAGATAAGGATCAAGGACCACGTAGTTCGAAAGGGTGGATACAGTTTAACATCAGGCAGGATGAAGGTGAACCGACATTAAGGGGATGTGACAAGTAGGTGTTGGGATAAAAACTCTAGGAGGCCTCCTACATACCTTGCCTTGGTGAGGATCAAAGTCCATGTAGATCAAAATGGTTGACATTATTTAACATCATGCTGGATGAAGATGAACCAATATCAATGGGTTGGAACCAGTAGGTGTGGGTCTTGAACCTCAGGGATGCTTCCTACACACCTTTCCAAGGCAAGGATCAAAGTCCATGTAGTTTGGAATTGAGGACACTGTTTATTATCATGTGTGAAAAATGTGAACTGACGTGAAGGGGTCAGAAGTAGTAGGTGTTGGTCTAGAGCCTTAGGGAGGCTTCCTACGTACCTTTCCTTTGTAAGGATCAAAGTCTATGTAGTTCAGAATGGTGGACAATGTTTAATGTCCTGTGAGACGTAGGTCAAAAAGTGTGAAGGGGTCGGATCCAGTAGGTGTTGGGCTTGAACATCATGGAGGCTTCTCATGTTCCATGACTTGGAAAGGATGAAATTCCACATAGTTTGGAATTTTTTGGGGCATACTTGCTAAGTAATCCCAGAGATGATGTCATGGTGAAAGCTTACTCTAAGCCCACGTGATTCATGCTCGGTGTGAGAAACAAGAGGCAACAAACACCTGATGATCACATCATGAAAGTGAGTCTGTGTGAATTATAGTGGGGCTTACACATGTATAGTGGCCCAAAGGGGAAATAGGGACTTACACATGGTTAGAAGCACATGGAGATGGAGATTCGGACTTACTCCAGGATGGAGGTCCGGTGGTGACAAAGCTCAAAGGGATAGGGGCAGCATAATGATGGTCCTTATGCCCATATCTCCTTTATTCATTGGCACCGAAGAATAAAGGAGGATCAGAGATGTTGCCTCCTATAAGAAAGGCTATGTGATTACCCAAATATGGTTTCCCTTCCCTATGGACAGGCACCACTCTAGATGATAGGATCTCATTACATGTGAGGAAGATCTCACTATTGTGGAGATGAGTAGGCATAGAGAATATCTGAGATTGGGCACCCCACGTAAGATGCATGTGGAGAAGCCATAATTTAACATTATTTTCTTGGGATGATGGTGCATTGAAGATTAATGTCATGCATCTCGGACAAGGTGGGTTCACTCTGTACTCCTAGGACTTACAGAACTGACTTTCATTAACCCTTGGTGAAGGGAAGGCCCTAGCAGTGTCATGGTATGGGGATGTTGTGGAGTGATACACTGGGGGACCATTTTAGTGTGGATATAAGAATATGAAATATCCATTATCATTCCTATGCGATGAAGCATAAGTCAAAGCAACAAAATGTAAAGAACCGCCTAAGGGACCTTAAAATCACATCATACAAACCTGAAGGGTCGTATGAGAGAAGGGTTCGTGGGGTATGTGGCATCACAGGAAGGGAACTTACAATTCATTACTTCTAAATATAATTGAGGGGCTTCGCAAAGGGGTAGTATTTGAGATGTGTGGTTGGATGGCCTAGGTGTAGAAAATAGGTTCACATGGAGGTTGATTTGCGAAGTGGAAAGGCTTTCGCAGAGTAAGACTTCACGAAGAAAAGCACCCTGCATTAGCCTGGGGCTAACATGTGTATGAAGGGTACTTCATGAATAATGAGTTCTTCTTGAATACCTGAGTCCCCTTAGGTATCTCCTTCCTTCTCGAAGGCCCGTGAGATCCATAAAGAGAATCCCTTCTTGAAGGGGGTTATGTTTAAGCCAAAGGAAATGTAATTAGCATTGCTCAAGTACCTCAAAGAGACTATTTTTTTTTGTAGAGAAAAAGGAACATCATGATTTAAGAGCTGAGAAGGAAAATGGTCAGAGGATCTGTCCTTTGGGATTGAGGGGAGATCAATGTTTATAAGAAATAGGCATTGTGAAGCAGGGATGGATTAGTGCAATACCCCATAGAACTCTACAATAATCCGCAGATTACGTCAATTTATCATAACCGTAGAGTCGACCTTCATCTCCTCCTTGGCACGAATCACTGCTCGGTGATCTACGCAGTGCCCGTGAAGGATTCTGTCAAGTTTGATGGTTTCATGGAGGTTGTTGGAACTGTGGTCATCTATGTATGAATTGGAAGTATGTTTTGTGTTTATTGTCAATTTTCAGAGGATGTTCAGAATGTGTACCATCAAAGTACTCATACTAGTCTAGCAGATAACAGTACTGAAGGTGGCACCGTTTTCCAGTGTTTTCCAAATTTCTGGACCTCCAAATTGAAAAGGGGGAAGATAGTGTTTATTTGGGAATGGGACTTGTGCGCCAGATATGTGTCATGCAAGTGACTTGCACCCCGAGAAAGGACTTTCACACCGGTGCCTAGGGAGATTGGAAAGTTGCGCGCCATTTGTTTTTCAAGATCAGAACATCAAAATATGGCAAAGGAAAGAGGGTCGTGCAAGTATTAGTTTGTTCGTGCAAGTGAGTAGTGCGCAAGAGTCTTGGGTGGTTGGAGTTGCGTGCCAGAACTCGTGCGCCAAGAGGAGGCCTGCACGCCACCACACAGTGTGTCTAGTTTTCCTATAAATAGTGGACCACCCCTCCTCATATGGTACGAAGTTCAGACATAGAGAAAATCAGGGCTCCCATCATGCATTTTTAGTGGTCATGAAAGTGGTGTGTGGTCGCGCATGTTGAAGTTGCACGATAGTTGATAACTACACGTCCAAGGTGGTTTTAGGGAGAAAGGAGTTGAATCACGCAAGTTTGAAGTTGAAGAAGTTAGTGTCGCGCAAGTGGTTGAGGTGAACTTGCGTGACAGTCTGGACTTGCGTGATGAGACTTTCACGACGTCATGAAACTTGTGCGCCGGACTTGGAGAAGCATGTTAGGTGTTATTTAAGTACGTTGGTCTTTTTGGAGCTGTACGAAAGCTGGAATATTGCCTGATACCTTCGGTGAAAAGTGGGATTAGTCCATGGGTGAGAGTTGGACTTCAATAGAGCATATACATACAACAGAGGATGCATTCTTTTACAATGATGAAGAGACCTTCACGTCTATAAACTGAGTGGAACTTCACCAAAGGCAGTGAGTCAGGGGGAGTCAACTGGAGTGACCCGAGGGACGAATTGAGCTATCCCTAAACTTTTGTAAAGGCAGTGAGCTTGGGACAGTGTGACTGTGCCCGAACCTTTATAATCCATAGCTAGTGAAGTTTAGTGGAATTTGGTATGACCTAAAACCTGTCGATGTATGCTCCTTGGATGTAACCCTTAGTGGTTAACCAAGTAAAATGTGATATGTCATTTCTTTGCATGTGAATGTTTTATTTATTCTCATATCCATCATACAGGTTAAACTAGTTTCTACAAACATGGGAATAAGATCCATAACATTAAAATAAATATTTGTCACCCTGATTCACCCCTCCCCTCTCATGGTGTCCTGGGGTCCTACAAGTGGTATTAGAGGGAGGTTGACTGGTGTTTGACCTGTAATTTACCAATATGTACAATTCAACCAATGTCAGAGGAGTCCCTCTATTTGATGAAAGTAATTTATAGATCTAGAAGAACAGAATGATATCTCATCTAAGATCTCTTGGAATGGAAGTTCTTTTTTCTACTGTGCAAGGAATACAAGTCACTGATCCAAAAGGCCTGGCTATGACTAATGCAGACAATAAAATTCTTGATGCAGATGAAAAAGCACAAAATGATCTCACCGCATCCCTTTCTGATTAGATCTATCTAAAGGTGATGAGTTACACCTCAACAATATCCATGTGGGATAAACCTGAAAATATTTATGAAGGATGTAGAAAAGTGAAGAAGGAAAAATTACAATTCTTACATGATCAGTTTGATGATCTGAAGATGTATCCAGATGAGAATGTAGACTCATTATTCAATCGAATTACTAAAGTGGTTGGAGCAATTTACGGTCTAGGCGAAGAAATCAAAGACCTTGATATTGTAAAGAAAATATTAAGAAGACTTCCACCACTGTACAATGAAATGGTATCATCCCTTGAGGAAAGAGATCTTTCCAAACTTTATTTGGATGATCTGTTGAGTAGCCTAGTGGCATATAAAAATGAGAGTCAAACCTAAAGATACTACTACACGAGTACGAAAGAATATGATGTTCAAATACATAGAGAAAATAAAATGTTCAAAAGCTATTAGTGGGGAAGAAAATGAGGAAAATGAAATTATTTCTCTCATTTCCAAGAAGATCCCGAAGGGAAAAGGGAAGTTAACTCTAGCATACTTTCATTGTGGTAAAGTCCGGCACATTACTTCTCAGTGCATAAGAAAAATCGATGATGATGATAGCGATACTAAAAAAATTGAGAAGGCTCAGAAATGGTTTTTCAAGAAATGATATTTCAAATCTAGAAAAAAAGGTATGAAGAAGAGTTTTTTATGTGAAGAGAAAGAAGATGTTAATGAATTTTGTGATGAAGAAGAAACAGAATTTAAAACTGGGAATCATGCTTCCATGATGGCCACTGTTGAAAAAGCAGAAGATACTGATGGAAAAAATCGGCTAAAAACTAGTGTAGATTTAGAGTTGCAACTTAAGGATGTTGTTATTAAGATTACGATTAAATTTAAGAGTTGCAATAAGTGGAAATCAATTGTAGAAGAATCAACTAAATATGTTGATAAACATGAAGCTGAAATTGAACTACTGGAAGAATTTGTGAAAGTACAGTCTAAAATCCATGAAAGTAATGACGATGTAACAGATCTGAAGTTGAGAATTGAAGAGCATGGAATGGACTTCAATGACCTCACAACCATACTGGAAGAAAAATCTATGAATTTTGAGGGTCTTGAGGATGAATTTGTTACTCTTAGGAGTAAATTGAAACTGAATCAATTTCAAAATAATCGAGGAAGAAAATACAGTTTTGAAGATTCTCATATGTAGAATTACTGGCAAGAGCCAAGTGTGGTTCAGATGGCATTGGAAAAATCTTGAGTTTTCAAAGACCCGCTTTTATAGAAAATAGTGGAATTGGTTGTGATGTTGAGACATCAATTGCTGGAAGTGAAGAGAGCCAAAATAATGACATGATGAAATTTGGACATGTTGAAACATTACCTGAAGTGATGAAAAAGACACCCTTAATCCAAACATAAAGGAGAACTGAAAATTATCCACAAATATTTAGAAATGATAGGTAGTCAAAATATTCTCCAAAGGGAGAAGGTATGAGAAGAAATTCAAGTGAGAAGACATTTCCTCCCATGAATTCTCAGTTCTATGGCTATCTGGGCCATACCATGTCATATTGCGAGAAGGCAAAGAGATACATGAATGGGGAAGATATAGGATGTCAAAAAAGGATAATGAATTCATATCCTTCATCTTATAGATGAAACATTTTCTATAGATATTTTTTTCTTTTTACTAACTTTGGTCATAAGGCTGTTAATTGCAGGCAGAGAAGGGACTTGGACACCTCATACCAGAGTTCAATACAAGTCACGTCTTGTCAATAGGATAGTGTTTCTCTTACAAACATGTTTTCTCCTCTCGATGAAGACTTCCACTATGAAGATCCAATGTACACAGATGAGATAATTTAAAGGCCATCAGTGCTCTATACTCATTCCAATGTCTAATGGAAATAAAGGAATAAAATTGATAAATCCAAACCCTACAGAGGTAGACCTCAAAGCTACAAAAAGCGACAGTACCTGGATTCTGTACAGTGGTTGTTCATCTCATATGACAGGTAATGCTGGCATGTTAACAGATTCCAAAAAAGGTTGATGGTATAGTACAATTTGGTAATGATGGAGATCGGAAAATCAAAGTGCGTGAACATACTAAATTAGCTGATGGAGAGATAAAGAAGACTGAAGTCCTTTAAGTAGATGGCCTATGTCATAATCTACTCAGTGTGAGTCAACTCTGTGACTCAAGACTTATAGTTACATTTAATCAGAAAGGATGCACTATCAATGGAAAGACAAGAAATTCGATTATGAAGGGATACTGAACAGAAGGAAACCTATATCAGGTTGATAGTAAAAAAATCATTGTTACATGACTGTTGAAGAAGAAAACAATTTGTGGCATCGGTGACTAGGACACATAAATCAACATGACATGGAGAAAATATCAAAATTATGGATTGTCATGGACATTCACAACTTTATGCGTGAGCGTGAAAAGTCTTGTGATGATTTCATTCATGGAAAGCTATTCTGTAGTTCATATCAGCCAAAGAAGAAAAGGGCATCTCATCTTCTTGATTGAATTCATACAGATGTATGTGGGCCTATAATTTTTGCCAGAACTCATGGAGAAATGTAATTTGTCCTTTTCAAAGATGATTACAGTATAATGGCATGTGTTATGGTCATTCACAAGAAACAACAAGTGCTTGACTTCTTGAAAACATATTTGTGAATCTCCAAGAATGATACAGGATGAACAATCAAAGTGTTACGATCTAACAATGGAGGGTAATACACATCCATTGAATTTGAAAATTACCAGGAGAAGAATGGGATATAACATGAGGTAGCTACTGTGAGAACTCCACAACAAAATGGAGTTGTTGAACGTAGGAATCGAAAGGTGAAAAACATGGCACAAACTATGCTTATTGAGAGTTTCATTCCATGACATTACTAGAAAGAGTTTTTTTAAGATGCGGTGTATATTCAAAATTGAACAGGACTTTATATTGGTGAGACGAAGACACCATATGAATTGTGGCATGGAAGGAAGCCCTCTTTGAAACAATTTCATGTTTTTGGATGTAAATTCTACATCAAAAACAAAGAAGGAAATCAAGGGAAGTAAGGAGATAATGCAGATAAAGGAATTTTCCTTCGATTCACAACTTACAGAAAATCATACAGTGTTTCAACAGGTGACTAGGAAGGATTGTGAAAATTATTGAAGTTAAGATAATTGAAAAGAAAACCACAAATTCTTCAAGGACATCATATGCTGATGTGATAGAAATTGAGGAAGAAAGTGAACATGGAGAAAATAAAAATAAAAATATAGGTGAAGCTATACAAAACACTCAACAGTAACATCATGATGTTGAATTAGAAGAATAATCTGAAGAAGAAACTATGGATGGAGAAAATACAACTGAACCTCATAGGAGAAATCGAAGAGCTGAGATTGATCTATCTAACATAATTGGGTATAAGAGTGAACCAACTCAAACATGGAGATGAGGAATAACACGCAATCTACATTTCTATCATTTTGGAGCCATCCTTATTTGAAGAAGCTACAAAGGATGAATCATGTGTGCAATCCATGAATGAATAGTTAGATCAGATTGACAAGAGTCAGACATGGGATCTTGTATAGGGGACTGAAGGTCACAATGTGATTGGTACAAAATGTATCTTCAAGAATAAGTAAGATGAGCATGGAAGTGTTATTAGAAATATGTCATGACTGGTATGTAAAGGATACTCCCAGATTGAAGGAATTGATGTTGAAGAAACATTTTCTCCAGTGGAAAGACTGGAGTCAATCTGGATTTTTCTTACCAGGGCTCTCCAAAGAGGATATGAAGTATATCAAATGGATGTCAAAAAAACATTCTTTAATGGTGTACTCAAAGAAGAAGTCTACATTGAACAACAAGTGGGTTTTGTCCTTGGTACTGATGAAACAAAGGTCTGCAAACTGAAGAAATCTATATATGGATTGAAGCAGGTACCGCGAGCAAGGTAATCCCTGTTGGACCCGTATCTCAGGAATCTGGAATTCAAAATAGGAGGAGTAGACCACAATCTATACGTGAATAATTCTCCAAAATATTAGTTTATGGTTCAAGTCTACGTTGATGACATTATTATTGGTGGAAGAAAACAAAAATCAGTGGATGTATTTTCCAATCACATGAAATCAGAATTTTAAAATGTCTATGATTTGGGAGATCACATATTTCTTGGGGCTGCAAGTGATTCAAAGGTAGGATTACACATTAATTTCTCAATAAAAAAATGCAAGAGAGATACTAAAGAAGTTTAATATGCGAGACTCCAAACCAATATCAACTCCGATTGCATTTGGAAACAAACATGGAAAGCATGAGGATGGGAAATATGTAGACCCCTCTATGTACAGGAGGATAATTGGGAACCTACTGTACCTGACAGCGACACGGCCAGATATTGCATTTACAACCTGTCTAGTAGCCCGCTTTCAGAGTAATCCAGAGGAGGAACATATGACAGCAGCAAAAAGAATCATGAGGTATATTCAAGGCACTCACAATTGGGGCTTATACTTTTATGCAGGAAAAGATAGTGAATTATCAACATTTTTTTGATGCTAACTGGGTTGGCGATGTAGTGGACAGAAAGTCCACCAGTGGTGGAGCATTCTATATTGGGAATAAATGTGTTGTCTGGTTGAAAAAGAAATAAGAATGTACTTCTCTTAGTACTACTAAAGCTAAGTATATCTCTACCAGAAAGGCATGCACTCAACTACTATGGATGAAGCAACAACTAACAAATATTGGTGATGAGGTGAAGCAACCAATGGTTATTTACTGTGATAACAAGAGTGAAATTAATCTTACGAAGAATCCTATTTAGCATTCTCGTACAAAACATATTGAAATCAGGTGTCACTTTATCAATGAAAAAGTTGAGTAAGGCGTGATTAGAATGGATCATGAGGGAACTGATGAGAAAGTGGCTGATATCCTGACCAAGCCACTGTCAACGGCTGTGTTTGAGAATCAGCGGTTGAACCTTGGTGTCCACCTACCTCCCAGTGCTTAAAGATGTTACAAAAATCCCCTCTCCCCAATTATGTTAATTTTTTGTAATATGTTTATGGATGTTATGTAGGTTTGTGGGGGAGAAACTATCCAGGGGTAGTGTAGTTTGAGGTGAAAAATGAACAATTACCGGTCATTGGGTTTTTTTCTAATGGGGGAGAAAGGAATAAATTCCGGCATGTAAGGCTTTTTTGACACATTGAGAATTCAGTGTCAGTGATCGGATGGGAAGGAATTCATTTGATAGGAACCCTATTCAAGATTTTCCTCATGTTTTCTACACCAAGCATTGCTCATGAGACTTAGAGTGTTGGATGAGTTGACTCATGTGTTTTTTGTTTGAAAGTGGATGATGATCTATTGAATTTATTTACTAATTTCCAACAAACCCAAATGGTGAGATTGTTGGAACCATGGTCATATATGCATGAATTGGAAGTATGGTTTGTGCTTCTTGTCAATCTTTAGAGGAAGTTCAGAATGTGTGCCAGTAAAGTACTCATACAGGTCAAGAAGATAACAGTATTGAAGGTGGCACCATTTTCTTGTGTTTGCCAAATTTTTGGACATCAAAGTTCACAAAAAGGGAGAAATTATTTTTTTGGGAAAGGGACTTGCATGCCGGATATGTGTTGTTCAAGTGACTTGCGCAAGGAGAAAGTACTTGCGCGCTGAGAAAGGACTTGCGTGTCGTTGACTGGGGAGATTGGAAAGTTGCGCGCCATTTTTTTTCAAGATTAGAACATCAAAAAATGGAAAAGGAAAGAGGGTCATGTAGGTATTGGTTTGGTCATTCTAGTGAGTAGCATGACATAGGCTTGGGCAGTTGGAGTTGCGCACCAAAACTTGCGTGCCGAGAGGAGGCTTGCACACCACCGCGCGGGGTGTCCAGTTTGCCTATAAATAGAGGACCTATCCTCCTCATATGGTATGAAGATCAGACATAGAGAAAATCAGGGCTCCCATTGCATAGGTGTAGTGGTTGTTCAAGTGGTGGTGGGTCACGTAAGTTGAAGTTGTGCGATAGTTGATAGTTGCACGTCCAAGGTGGTTTGGGTGTGAAAGGATTTGAGTCACACAAGTTTGAAATTGAAGAAGTGAGTTTCGTTGTTGGCGCCAAAATATGGCCTGAAAGGAAGGAACGAAAAAGACGTTTGGCGCACTGCCTCGCGAAGCACAGACGCGAAGCACCGACGCGAAGTACCGATGTGAAGCACACCAATCATCGCGGCCGCACGAAGCTCCAGAGGCGATAACTCTCCGCGAATTCATTTGAAGTTCGCGAGCCCGTCGCGAAGCACCGACGCGAATCACCGACGCGAAGGGCCACGATCATCGCGGTCGCGCAAATCACCAGAGGTGGTAAATCTCCACGAACGCATTTGACGTTCACGAGCCCGCCTCGAAGCTCCAGGGGCGGTAACCCTCCGCGGACGACGTTGACGTTTGCGAGCGCGCCGCGAAGCACCTGAGGAGGCGCGCGAGTTCTGCTTCGCGGAGCCCCTTCACTATAAATACTGGACTCCCTCTAAATCCCAAAGAGGGACAATCCGACCTTTTGGCTTCTCCTCTCCTGAATCGCGAAGCACTCTTTGCCCCGGGAATCATTAGCTCCGCGAGGTACTTCTACTTCGTGAGACGCCTTTTCATTGTCTCGTTTTGAGACCCTCTTCCATGATGGATGCCCTTTGCGAAGCTCAAGGGAATTCTCGAAGGATGGTGATTACCACGGGAACCCGGGCAGCCGCGGAGCATTTATGCTTCGTGAAATACCCTACCTGTACTAGTGATCTCTATGCTAAGGCAGGATCACTCCACATCGCGAAGCACATTTCTTCGCAGCACCCTGCTTTTCGAGGCACCCCTTCTTCGGGAGGCAGTGTTCCGCGAACACTATTCCACTTCGCGAAGCACCTACCACTCACACCTATGCCCCATGCTACGGACAAGGCACTACACTTCGCAAAGCACACTCCTTTTCATAGAAATTGCTCCTCCCGTGCGACCCTCTAGGTTTGACCGATGTGATTTCAAAGTCCCATGGACAATACCACTCGTAGCGTTGCTTCGCCTAATGCTTCTTCGCATAGGCATGCTAACGGCTATTGCTTCTTCGCGTAGCCATGCTAACGCGGACCCCTTGATGGTTCATTCCACGTCCCCCCTTGGCCATGGCCTTACTGGTACCTTCCCTTCCCCAAGGAACAGAGGGTACCAGTTATGTAAGTCCTAGGGGTGCGGAGTGAACCCACCTCGTCCGAGCTGCAGGACGTTAAACTGCCAAGCACCACGTCCTCAACACATGACGTTAAACTGTGACCTGACCTTGGGCCTCCATCCTGGAGTATGTCCCAGCACCATGGGTCTCCTAACACGTAAGCCCCTCTTCACTTCTCACGGACGCATCCTTCGTGACGTGATCGTCAGGTCCTTTCAACCTCTTGTTTCTCACACCGAGCATGACTCACGTGGGCTTAGAGTAAGCACTGACCCTGACCCCCTTCCCCATATAAACTATGTGGACTTTGATCCAAGTCAAGGCATGGTACGTAGGAAGCCTCCATGAGGTTCAAGCCCCGTTGCTCGGTTGTTCATTCACGTCGAGTTTCACCCTTGTCCAGCATGACGTTAAACTGTATGCCCCCCTTGTACTGCATGACATTAAACTGCACACCCATTCCCACCTGAACTACGAGGTCTTTGTTCCATGTCAAGGCATGGTACATAGGAAGACTTCCAAAGGTTCAAGCCCACCACTCATTGGACCAAGGTCCACCTTCACATCGGTTCGCCGAAAAAGCCCCATATGAACTACGAGGACTTTGATCCATGTCAAGGCATGGTACGTAGGAAGCCTTCCTGAGGTTCAAGCCCACCCATTATCCAATTCACGTCGAGTTCCACCTGCGACCAGCACGATGGTAAATTGTATTCCACCATTCCGAACTACGAGGACTTTGATCCATGTCAAGGCATAGTACGTAGGAAGCCTCGACGATGTTCAAGCCCATCGCTCGTTGTTCCTTCACGTCAGGGTTCACTACCGTCCCGCATGACGTTAAACGATATTCCGTCAATCCTTTGAACTATGAGGACTTTGATCCATGCCAAGGCATGGTACGTAGGAAACCTTCCCAAGGTTCAAGCCCACCACTAGTGGACCCACGGGTCAACTTTCACGTCGGTTCACCGATGAAACCCTTTTAACTACGAGGTCTTTGATCCATGTCAAGGCACGGTATGTGGGAAGCCTCCCCGAGGTTCAAGACCATCCCTCATCGGACCAAGGTCCACTTTCACGTCGGTACGTTGACAACATCCATCGGACCAAGGTCCACCTTTACGTTGGTTCACTGACGACATCCATCGGGCCAAGGTCCACCTTTACGTTGGTTCGCTGACGACATCCATCGGGCCAAGGTCCACCTTCACGTTGGTTCGCTGACGACATTCATCAGGCCAAGGTCCACCTTCACATCGGTTTACCGGCACCATCCCGAACTACGCGGACTTTGATTCACTTCCACGGGGATACATAGGAAGCCTCTTCAAGGCTTAATCCCAACTTCACCGTCACCCCTACGATGGTCCCATTTCACTCCCCTCCACTCCATTCATCCAGCTATCACCCATCCTGATTCTCGCCCGGACTGTCATATCTCGGTGAGACGATGTTGGTACGCTATTCTTCACAGCCACCCATGGTCTGGCCCCGATATCGGCATCCCTTCAAGGGGAATCCCTCAATTCAATACATCCAAGATAATGCTCCGGTTGGGTTGATCCGTCTCAGCTGGACGTTAAACTCATGGCGTACCCTGTGTTAAACACGGGAAGCTGAGGAAAACCTCAGATATGTGTCTATGACATATAATTCCCCGCGCTCGATGTGGGATGCCTCGGGATTCCATGCCCTCGAGAAGCCCTGTGACCAGGGATAATAGACAGACATGCCATGTTCCCCAGCATCCAGACACGCTACTGATGCCTCAACGTGACTAGTCCCCCGACTGAAGGTTGCTGCCCTGACCGGACCCTTTGAAATGTCCCGACAGAAGCAGTGTAATTAACCGGCGTCCATGGAAACATGGCACTGGGAAGAGTTTCACGAACTACGTATTAAATCTATGAGGGAGACTAGGACTAGGTGATGAGTTCTGAGGAGGAATCCATAGAAGGAAGAACCGACATCCCATCATCCCGTTTCGATCAAGGAGCAGACGTCCCTGAATAAGGAGCGAATGCCACCCGCCCTTGGAAAGCGCGAATGCGGGGCATCAAGTGCAACGCGTCATCCTCCGCGGACGGATGCACGCACACCCCGGCTAAAGCGTCGGAAACAGAAGGGGTGAACCCGACGTGAAATTATTCTCCTCAATATGGAGATTAGTAGCACTCAAGACACCAGTAGATTGAAGTGTCACCGGATCCAGATATCCAGCGTCTGGTCCCTCCAAGCAAATAGCGGGCCTGTCGTGAAACTCACCGGAATTCGGGGCAGTAGAACATGGGGCACTCCGTTCTATAGCGTGTTGGCATGGATCCATCTTACAGACGTGGAGAATAGAAGGACGATGGGGCACTGGTTGTCAATCATTTTCCCTCTCAGTGATGATGAGTTGATCCCTTCGTTTCTCAGGAACCAGGTTGCTGTTACAGAGACGCGATCACCGCCCGCTAGCCTACGCAGGGGCAGGGGCAACATCGCCACAACCACCCCACATGGCGACGCTACCGCCACGACGGCTGCCACATCGAGGAATACGGGGCACCCACGTCCCCTTTCCCCATCAGAGTTCATCCTACGAAGGGTGATCAACAACCTCGTGCGCAGGTACTAGGAGTCAGGGGTCATCCTAACTAGGGATATGGCCCGTTTCGACCTGGAGGCCTCCAGAACCCGCCGTCAACACCGCCTAACAGGTCGCGCAGGGAGCCCCTGCTCCCCACCCCAACAGTCTACCGTTTCGGGAGCCTGTCCCTGGAATGCCTTGATGACTCCTCGCCCTATGCTGATGTGGCGGGCGCCGTCCGGCTCAGCCCGTTCAGGGTTCCGACCCAAGGGATCCAGGCAAGAGCTCCCGCCAGGCCGCATCAGCACCGCCGTCCGACTCCGCAGGAAGAGAAGGCAGGCTATTCCCCTGCACCACCTGCACCAGCTCGCCTGACCCGACGTCAGGGCCGGGCCCGGGATGAGGACGCTCGCCCAGGCGTTCCAACGTCGATCGCTACAGTGGACCGATCCACCGCCTACGTGCATCATGAATCCCCCCATACACTGAGCAGGGTAACTCCTTCACCCAACCACGATCGAGACCCCAACCGCCCCACGGGCAGGCTGGGTTGACTCTCTGGGTTGCAGGCCCAAGTGGTGATTGCCGCGAACTAACCCGCGGTGATGTCACCCCGTACGGAGGTCCTCCCTGTACCACTAATCCATAGAGCGTGGGCCTTCCGCGCTCCGAAGTTCTTCATGGAGGTATGCCTTGTGCTACCCCCATCCCGAGGGAAGACCTGCCATGCGGTAGTGACACCCGGCGCGGAAACCTTTCCTGCGCCCACTATACAGGGTATGGAGTCCATCCTCCTGCCCCCGACCGCCGATCTGAAGGCACCATCCATCCATTCCTTCTCCAACATGGGGTCCCTCCCTAGGTACTCTCTACAACCATCGAAGGTCCTCCCCGCCCCAGCAACATGATGAGTGAAGGTCAGCCTCGCTCCGCCCGCATCGACCATGGAGGTCCTCCCCATGCTCCTGCCGATTCCAATAGAGGCTCCACCTACATGGGTGCTATTCATGGAGGTCCTCCCCATGTACCCTTCGTCATTTGCCCTGGTGCCCCTCGCACCTCGGCTATCTCGAGTGGGGGCCCTCTCCGCCACGGCGCCAGTGTCGCCCCGAGACTGCCTGATAGGGATCAACCCTGTCATGAAGAGCCACCCCGGGGCAGGAGAGCGGGTCGTCGCCGCCATAAGAAGAATTTTGGGAAGGCCCGGTTGGAGATCAAACCTGCCCGCTTCTCCGACTCTAATGCGGAATGAGACTCGGCGAGGGAACCTTCTCCCCGCTCCTCCGTGTCAAGTATTGGAAAAGGAACCAGACGCGTTAGCCTCATTCTCCATGAATATGAGGTCCACCAGATTCCCATCTCTCTCCGCAGGTACATCCAGGAGGAAGAAATCATGGGAATTCCGCAGTTCTCGACCGTGCAGTCACCGCCATTGTCACCAGAATTGCCCTCTACCTCTACCAGAGATCACGTAGTGCTATTTTAGGGGCCAACGGCGGTAGATAGACGACATGACCGGTCGCCGGTAGTTGCGATTCCTTTGCCAGAAGCTGTGGCTATCAGCCCATCGTATCGTGACATCGTGGCCAGGTCACCTTTCTTTTCGGAGGATGGCCCGGAATTTGGTGGCCAGTCAGCTTGTTCGCCGTATTCTCTGCCGCCGGGTTTGTTATCCCAGAGGTCTGCCTCTGTACCGCTACCGGTCCCTCAGCCGCCCCCGGTTGATGAGTGGGGAAATATGGGGCCAGACCCCGAGTCCGAACCCAAGAGCTTCTGGAGTATTCTTGTAGCAGATTACTTCCCAGAGAAGTTCTGGCCGACGGCAGTGCTGAACTTTCACGCACCAAAGTTCCTTACCCCTGAAGAAGTGGGGTGCTTTTGTCGAACCCTATGGGCGACACACTTCCGCCTTCGTTACGAATGGGTGGTGTACCCCAGAAGTCGAGAGCACTTTGAAGAAATCGGTGAGCAGTGTCGCCTGATCGATTCGGCCGCACTCCTTGTGGCCCAGCACCCCGAGTCGCTAGGCCGTCAGAGCGCCCTTCAACAGAAAAGTGTTCATAGTTTTAACGCACTCCGCAGAATCGTCAGGGAAGCTACCCCCCATGTGCATGTCCGTGGTTGGGGACACTATGCTGCTCTCTTCTTCGACCCTATCCGACGGCAGCCCGATTCGCTTTGCGACATCGAGGACACGCCCTCGAGAGGGGTCGCAGTCTACATGGCCGTTGTTGTGGACAAGGAAGACGAGCTTGAACTCCATGATGGAGACTTACCCCTCGAGGGTGTACCGCCACTGCTGGACCCATCAGGGAGAGTTACCCGTCAGTAGAGGAACCTGCTAGGCCTCCCCGTACCCACCGAGTCGCTGGTACTCGGTCGAAACACCGGCAAGGGTAAGGAGCACATCAGAACTGTCAAGCACTCCAACTCGTCTGCCTTTGTGCAGAAATCGGACGAAGATCCTGAGAAGGCCACATTAAGCCAGCAGCTTGCTGAGCAGAAGAGGCTGGTTGACGAACTCTTGGCTGAGCGCGCCGCAGAGCGGCGACCTGACTATGGTAATCCCAGGCCAGGGCAGCAGGGGCAGGAACAATTTCCCCCCAGTGAGATGCCTCTGGGCAACCCTAATCATGCTACTGCCACAGACAGGGCGGAAGCCGAAATGTATGGCAAGAGGGCGCGATACGTTTCGCCAACCCCCCCCCCCCCCCCCCGAGCGACGGGGCAATCTGAAGAACCCAGCCCGGGCTCCCCCAGTCGCCCTGCAGGTCGTTCCGCCAGTTGATCCATGAACGGTCAAATCCATCTACCGTGTTGAAGAACCTGGCAATGCACTTGTGGTTAGGGATCCCCGTCAAGACTGGGAGCCCCGCCTGAATGATCTTATTGCGGCACTCGCAGCCCTCCTTAAAGCGTTGGAAACGCGGCAGGTGGCGGTCCCACCGGATGGCAAGCCGTATCCCACGTGGGAGGATGATATGCCCACACCTCTGGGTTTTGGGAACCCTACTTTCTCACCCTTCAACTGGACAGGGGACCCGCCACAGCACTTGCAAATTTTTCTTCCAGGTGTGGTCCCATGCTGGGGACCCTGACTCAGCAAGAAGCCGCAAAAATCTAGTGTTTCGTACAGACATTGGAAGGTCCATCATTCGTCTGGTATAGTCATCTCACTATCGGATTGGTGACCGGTTGGGAGGACCTCCACCGGCAGTTCCTGTACCATTTCAGCTCCACCACGCGGAAGACCAGCATTGCAGACCTCTTCAAGGCAAAGGCCTGATGAGCGGGTTGCAGATTTCAACGCCCGGTGGAAGGGACTTACGTATTCCCTCGATATGCCACTGACTTAGGAGCAAGTACTGAAGATGTGTGTGGGGAACGTCAAAAAGGAGCAGGTACCATCCCTGATTACCTAGAACTACCCTGGAGGGTTCAGGGATTTCTCAGATAAGGCTCAGCGCCTTGAGGAAGCCCTGCAACAGGCTAGTCAGGCACGTTTGTTGCCCCCTATGATCCCAGCCAGGAGGACCGCCAGGGTTGAACCCGCCACGGTGGCCCAAATAGAAGCCCCGAGGTAGCTGGAGTTACTGCTGGTGGCACCATCCTCGCAACCCCACAGAGGTCCTCCACCTCAAGCTCAGGCTCCTGCCCAGCAGCGACCGCCTCAGAACCGACAGTTTCTCTCGCACAATACACCACCGCCACCTAGGAGAGACAATCAGGTGCCGCCTCCTCGACAGGCCCCTCTGGCCCCTCATCAGGGCCAGGCCCCCAGAGCCCCCTATCCGGAAATAAGGCACCAGACTTATTCGTTCAACGAAAATAAGGTCCCTGGCTACTTCCGAAGCGCTCTAGAGCAAGGGATTGAGCGCCTGCCCGAGTGCAGAAGGACGGCAGAGGCGAATCTCACCGATCACCCCAACTACTGCCCTTATCATTGGATTCTAGGGAACACCCTCAAGCAATGATATGTGTTTAAAGACTGGCTTCAAGATTAGGTCAACAACAACATAGGGAAGTTGGGCCCGACACCAGCACAAGTGGCGGGTTTCTTTGCAGGATCAGAGATCGGCAGCGACAGCGAAGGCGAGTGGCAGCAGGTCCCCAGCCGCGGATCCCGGAAATACGACGACTGGATGGCTAGAAAAACTGTCATCCATGCCCCTGGTATCATCTGGGCGCACCTGAAGCAGTCGGAACCTTCAAAGTCAACCTCTTCCCAAAATGGCAAGCAGCGTCGACACAAGAAGAAGCAACATGCACCGCCGGTGCCATCATCATCCCGCACTCTCGGAGACTTTATTACCCCTAAAATGGGGATTCCTCCCAGAATCTGCCCAGCGGTGGATGACTCCTCAAGCGGCAGCCAGGGGTATGCTTCGGTTAACACCGTGGAGATGGTAAAGCCCTATATGACCCCCGACGAGGGGGAACGCCAGGTGAACCTCCCCAATGTTCCCAGCAGACGTCAACGTCAGCGGAATCGCAACCGCGCCGGTCATCGAGGTATATCAGCATGCACTTTTGGCCAAGCCGTGCACGCTACTGAGACCAGACAGCAGGCTCAGTGCAGAGCTCAGCACGCGCAACCCCATCTAACGCTCTTGGCTCTACCTCCACCGCTGTTCGTGCTACTAGATCAGGGAGAGCTGCCTTGTTCGCATCATAGTCAGTCTTTCCTGGCTACAGGCCAACCTCCTATGTCCAATCCTAGTCCGGCGACTACTCTCCAAGATTCAACTAGTAGGCAGTAGGATGTACCCAGTACTAGCCGATCACCGGTTCAACCGGCAGGACCTTCTATGCCTCCAAATGCCGAACAACCTCTTATAAGTAGAGGTTCGCATTTGGCACGAAAGTATGATGTCCTGAAGCACATGGCCGGAATTCTGGCGAGGTTTTCTATCCTTGAGGCCCTTCGCCTGTCATCCGAAATGCACGAGGCACTTTCTGAGGCCCTAAGGAGCCCCCCTCCAGTTTGAGACGGAGGTAGCAGCTGCAGAAGCCTTCCATACCGAGACGATTGAAAACGCTGAATGTCAGGCAGTTATCTCATTCTTTGGTGAAGATGAGAACCCTCCTATACAGGGGCACATTCGCCCACTGTACATAACTGGCCACTTCAATGGTGTGGAAGTCCGCCGCTGCCTCGTTGACACGTGTTCCGGAATAAATCTAATTCCGACTCGGACATTGCGAAAGTTGGGTCTGTCTGAAGGTGATTTGACTCCCTCTGACCTCAGAATCCAGGGGTACGATAGGACCGAGCAAACCCCAATTAAAAAGATCCTCCTGAAGACTCAGTTCGGTGGTTTAATTGCCAGCACCGAGTTCATGGTTGTCTCTCAGGACACCGCCTACAACGCATTGATGGGTAGGCCATGGCTCCATCTGCATGCATCGGTCCCTTTGTCGTATCACCAGTTCCTCAAATACTCACTCAAAGGTCGAGTAGGCATGCTCCAAGGAGATGCGTCCCCTTTCGCTTCTTGTGAGGCCTGCTATCTGGATGCGGGTTATTACAAAAGTAAGGATAAACAAATCCTAGTAAGTGAGGATGAACCCACCCCAGTCACAAGTGATCCTTGGGCAATCATGGATGATGCCTACATCCTCCCAATCCACTGGTTGGAGGCCACGACCCCCGACATGGGGCAATGTTTTGTTGTGTCGGGTACGTAAGGAAGGCATGTTCCCGTGTCCAAGCGACGGTCGAAAATCACCTTGTACTCCAACATCAACCAGGATCATGTCATCCTAGAACCTCCTACCCCTGTATGGTACCGGAATGTCAAGCTTATGACAATGGCGGTACGCCATACGTGTCTCTTCCACCGATCTGGAAACCACCGACTCAGGTCGACATGTCACCACTGCTTTGATATCATCAAACGTGGCCCCTTAGGCCGAAGTCCAGATGGGATAGGGTCGACTGCCTTCATTGCTATGGTCTCAATAGAAAGTGAGTCTCCCGATGTGACGACCGCTGCTGGCCGAGCAAGCACCAGCTGCCCCTCGGATTTTGATAGCCCAGAAGTACCTCCCGTCGCGGGAAGTCCCCCCACGGGTGGGGAGGAAGACCTGGAGGATGATCCCCCGCCTTTAAAGAAGGCATCTCTACCACGGTTGATGAACTGGTACAGTTGAACCTTGGTAGTGAGGCAGATCCAAAACCCACATTGATCAGTGCATCCATGTCCCCCGAGGAGCGGCAGCAGTACGTAGACTTCCTCAAACAACACCGTGACGTGTTTTCCTGGAGTTACAACGAGATGCCAGGAGTAGATCCCCAGGTAGCTGTTCACCGTCTGGGCCTCCAAGCAAAACATCGTGGGTTTAAGAAGCCCCCCAGGAAAATTCACCCTTCTCATGGTGCTATGGTTGAGGCCGAAGTTGAAAAGCTTATCAAAGACAACATCACTAAGGAAGTCAAGTACCCCAAGTGGCTTGCCAACATTTTGCCAGTCAGGAAGAAGAATGGGCAGATCAGAGTCTGCATCGACTTCTGCGATCTTAATCTCCATTGCACAAATTATGACTTCCCACTCTCGGTGATGGAGTTATTGATTGACGCCACAGCCGGGTTCCAAGCCCTTTCTTTCATGGATGGATACTCCGGGTAAAACCAGATTCGGATGGCCCCCGAAGACGAGGAGTCCACTGCCTTCAGGTCTCCCCAAGGTATCTTTTGCTACTAGGTTATGCCATTCGGTTTGAAGAATTCATGTTCCACTTATCAGAGGTCCATGCATCGCATATTCAAACCAATCCTCGGGACATTGGTGGAATTCTACATGGATGACCTCGTAGTCAAATCATGTCAGCTCCAGGACCATCTCAAAGACCTCGAGAAACTGTTCGGTTTCCTCCGTTACCATCACCTAAAGATGAACCCATTGAAGTGTGCATTCAGGGTCACCTCAGAGAAGTTTCTGGGCTTTGTTTTCAGATACCGAGGTATCGAGATCGACCCGGAGAAGATCAAGGCCATCAGCCAAATTCCTCCCCCGAGAAACATTCGGGAGAATCGAGGCCTTTAAGGCCACATAGCCTATATACGCCGATTCATCGCGAATCCGGCCGGCAAGTGTAAGACCTTTTCCCGGCTCATGAAGAAGGGAGCCGCCTATGAATGGGATGAGGAGTGTCGGACGACTTTCGAGGAAATCAAGCAGTATCTTCTCCAACCTCTGTTCTTGATGACACCCATCTTCGGAAAGCCGCTGGTCCTTTATGTAACCGCCCTAGAGAGATCCCTCGGTGCGCTGCTCGCCCAGAAGAATAACGAGGGTACTGAGAACAGTCTCTACTATCTCTACCACATGCTTCTTGATACGGAGGTCAGATACTACCCTATCGAAAAGAGATGTCTTGCGCTCATCTTCGTCGTGAAGAAGTTGCGACATTACCTGCAGCACCATGAGGTGCAATTGGTCTCCCGGGTAGACCCACTAAAGTACATCCTGAACTGCCCCATGCTGACTGGCCGACTAGCACGGTGGGCAGTGCTTCTCCAGCAGTTTGTTATTAGGTTTGTACATCAGAAGGCCATTAAGGGACAGGTGTTGGCAGAATTTTTAGCTGCCCATCCAACCTCTGTAGATCAATCCATGGACCTAGATTTTCCTGATGAGACGATCCTCTCAGTCGATCATGCTGTCTCATGTTGGCAAATGCATTTCGACGGTGCCTCTCGGAGCCGCACCGGTAGGAGGCTCAATGATCCCAAGATCAACAGAGTGGGCTTGGGTATTGTCTTCATTACCATGGCGCAGACTGTCCTGCCATACTCGTTCCTGTTGTCAAAAGTTTGTACGAACAATGAGGCAGAGTACCAGGCTCTTATCATCGGCCTCAAGTTTTCCCTTGAGATCCAGGTGCCCCATCTACATGTGAAGGGAGGTTCCGAGCTGGTAATCAAACAGGTTAATGGAGACTACGTCATCAGGAAGCCGGAGCTTGCACCGTTGCTGGCGTACACCCTCTGCCTAATGGCCCAGTTCTCTTCCTGACCAGAGGTTACCCATGTCCCACAGTCACAGAATGTTCAAGCAGACACCTTGGCTAGCTTGGCCGCATCGCTCGTAGAACCTGAGCAAGATGATTTAATCATACATGTGGCACACTAGAGAGTCATTTCCCTTGCAACCCAAGAGGAAAATGATGGCCTACGGGTAGGTCATCTCGTCGCCGGACCCTCTACGTCAGGCGTCCTAGGTTCATCAGACACATTGGTTGAAGCCACTCCCGACTGGAGGGTACGTTTTGTTGAGTATCTCCAAAATGGTCACCTCCCGGACGACCGGGCTGAGCGCGAGCGAATCCGACATCGCGCACTGCAATTTACCCTCCAGAGTAGCCCCAATCTTGAACAGATCCTTTATAAGCATAGTTTCGATGGTTTCCTCCTCCGTTGCATCCAAGGAGTAGAGATACCTCAAGTTATGCAAGTGGTTCATGCCGGTTCCTGTGGCGCCCATCAAGCTGGGCCGAAGCTGTCCCATCAAACCCGGAGGTTGGGGTACTTTTGTCCCTCTATGATCCACGATTTTATTGGATATACCAAGGGATGCCACACGTTCCATGTTCACTCCATCTTCCTGCCTCGGCCGCCAGAGCCCCTCCACCCCACAAAGTACTCTTGGCCATTTGCAGTATGGGGACTTGATGTAGTGGGACCATATCCACCGGCAACAGCCCGCCAGTGTAGGTTCGTCCTGACTGCTACATATTTCTTCTCCAAGTGGGTATTGGCAGTTCTGCTCAAAGAGGTCATGGACCATTCCATCATTTACTTTGTGATCTCCAAAATTATCCACCGGTTTGGGGTCCCTCACGCCATCCTCACCGATAACGGCACCAACTTCCGAGCGGCTGAACTGAAGAAATTGTATGCCAAGTACGACATCCGGTCGAACCATACCTCCCGCTACTACGCACAGGCAAATGGACAGATCGAGACGTTCAACAAAACCCTCTCTAACATTCTGCAGAAGATGGTTGGTCAGAACAAGAATAGTTGGCCGGACAAGCTCCCCAACGCCCTCTGGGCTAACCCGATGACGACTCGCAACTCTACCCAGGTGACCCCATATTCCCTGGTGTATGGAGATGAGATTTTCATACCCATTGAGATCCAGCTGCCATCGTTACGCACTACAGTTTATGATCACCAGACATCAGATGAGGTAGCCGAGATTCATCTAGCCGAATTAGAAGCACTGGATGAGAACCGGCATTGTGCCCTGCACAATCTGGAAAGGAATCAGGATAAGATAGAGAGGGCCTTCAACAAGAAGGTTCGCCTCTGCTCTTTTCTACAGGGTGACCTGGTACTAGCCCTTCGAGCGCCAATGATTCCCGGTAGGAAGCCGCCCAAACTAGAACCCAAATGGGAAGGGCCTTATATCATCCATAAGGTTTACCCCAATGGAGAATACTCCTTGGTGACCACGGATGGAGAGCGTATAACCCCTCCTATCAATGCCAAGTTCCTTAAGCGATACTTTTCCTAGGGAAAAATGGTCCTGCATGACCCTAAACTGCACATTATGGTCTCACACGACCTTAAACTGCATCTTCGTTCTTCAAGATGATAAACTCTGAAAGGGTCCTGCACGACCCTAAACTGCACATTATGGTCCTGTACAAACATAAACTACATCTTCGTCCTACAAGACGATAAACTGTGAAATGGTCCCGCATGACCCTAAACTGCACATTATGGTCCAACATGACTCTAAACTGTAAAGTCCTGCATGACCATAAACTACATCTTTGTCCTGCAAGACAATAAACTACAAAATAGTCTGAGATCTATGACTTTAAACTATGATCTCCCCCCGTCCTTACTGCAAGACGTTAAACTGCAAGCCAGTCAGGTCTTCTTGACCAAGGTCAGCGTCAGGCCCCTTGGCCTCCTCGGGCCCCTGACCCCCCGTCTTCATCGCGAGACGTTAAAACACAAGCTGGTTTTCCCTTACTTACCCTCTTGCGGGATTGTACGGTATGGTATGGGATTATTTCCTCATTCACGTCGGATTACTCTCCGTACCGTACATATCCCCAAATGAGATGCTCCTCATCCCGCATGATGTTAAACTGCATTTCAAGAACTACGTGTGGCTTGATTCCCTTCTTCATGGGATACGTAGGAACGCTCGGACGCCTCGTCTTGAGCCCAACCCCAAGCATTTGTCTTCCACTATCCCCCCTGGAAATAGTTTCCTTGGAGGATCTTTGTGTAACAGGGAATAGGCTTTCGTAGCCCCGCTCATACAACCCCGCTCGCATAAGGATTGTAAGGGTCCCATGTGCCCACTCCCATTCTTCTGTCCTCCCACGTCCTCACCTCAGGACGCTAAACTGCATGGCCTTCAAGAACTACGTATGGCTTGATTCCCATACTAATGGGATACGTAGGAACGCCCGGACATTTCGTCGGTTGGCCTAGCCCAAAAGCCAAAATCTTCCCCTTGGGCCAAGATATGGCATGGTGCATACTTTTTCCCTAACTCACATCGAGCATGCCACGACCCGGCTGCACATCCCCCCTGGAGATGTTTTCCTATTTCATGGATGGATACAGTTATGCTTCACCCACTCCTTGACCGGGATTCCATCATTTTTGCACACCCAGAGGGACCCCCAAGAACGGCCTGGATACTACCCCCGAGGGATCTCCTACCGATACGGGCCAACGCCCCCGAGGGTTTTCAAGCAACAAGCCGATACAAGTCCCGCGATGCGAATTTGGTCAGCGGTGGACGCTCATTTGTTGCTCCCATATCGGGTCACCATAGGAACGCTATATTTCGAACATGGTCAACAGTGTCCTAGATCTTCAGATCCACCCCGAGATGTCCCAGACATGGAGTGCAATGATTCGTTCTTCCCCATCCCTATATGACAAACTTCCCCCTGGGTGGTGCTAGCAATCGGGCCCACAACCCTGATTCCCCATAGGGGAGTACGGTGTGGTGCGGGACTGCGTCCTCATTCACGTAGGGATAATGTACCACGCCGTACGCCTCCTCTTAAGAGGCCCAGCCTCAGGCCCCTTGGCCTTCTTGGGTCCCCGACCCCCGTCCTCATGTAAGATGTTAAACTGCAGGCCCGTCAGGCCTTCCTGACTGATGCCTGACCTTAGGCCCCTTGGCCTTCCCGGGCCTCCCGGCATAGGTCCCCTCTTACCCAGGGTGTACGGTGTGGTGCGGGACTACGTCCTCATTCATGTCAGGATAATGTACCATGTTGTACGCCTCCTCTTACGAGGCCCAGCCTCAGGCCCCTTGGCCTTCTCAGGTCTCCGACCCCCGTCCTCATTGCAAGACGTTAAACTGCAAGTAGGTCAGGCCTTCCTGACCAATGCCTAACCATCAGTCCCCTTGGCCTTCCCGGGCCACGGCCCAGGTCCTCCCTTACAAGAGTGTATGGTGTAGCATGAGGTTACTTTCTCATTAACGATGATCTCGTAATGACCACTCCTTGTACCTCCCCCTCTTGAGCTGTTTCGTCGATCCCTTTTCGGCAGTTCACCGATGTGCCTAAGAGTACTCTGGTTTATTACCTGGAATGCCAAGCTTTACCCGGACATGTCCGCACCTTCTTTCCAGGCTTTGTGTATCCCTGCATCAGGGCTTTCATCATCTTTCACACCTGGAGGGACCCCCAAGAATGGTCTGGATACTATGCCCAAGGGCTCTCCTACCGTTACGGGCCAACGCCCCTAAGGGTTTTGGACAACAAATAGATAAAATCCCGCATTGCGAATATGGTCAGCGGTCGATGCTCGTTTGTTGTTCCCACCTCAGGCTAACGCGATATGGATGCTGCATCTCCACCATGGTTAACAGTTTTCCTCTATCGCCACGCCAACCCATTAACCCCAAAATGTCGGGTGCACAATTCACAACCTTCATCACTTCACCGTGTCCATGTAGAGTCTCGGAACTCTTGTTACTTTTCCTATGTGCACGTCCGCATGTTGGGGGAACAAGCCGCGTCAAAGATGTCCTTCGGGGCTCTCTACCAACTCCCGTTTGACTCACCCCAGTATTGCGATGAGGATATCCCCCCTTGTTTCCCACACTGAGTTTAAATCACATGGTCTTAGGAATTGGGTTGTCATCTGTGCTTACTTGGGAAGTTGTCACCATTCACGGTCTGAGCTCTAAGACCATAAACTATGATTCTCATCTGGAACTACGTTCAGCTTGATTCCTATCTTGATGGGATACGTAGGAATGCCCAGACCGCTTGACTTTGGTTCCAGCTTGAGTTCAGCAAATTCACCTCTTTGGTCCTACCTTCAGAACCCCGAATACGGGACCGCGTGACGTAGTGCGGGATTATATCCTCATTCACGTCGGGTTTTCAATGGCTTCACCACACACACCCCCATTCTGAGATTTATCCCTCTTATTCCATGTCCAGCATGACATTAAAAGAAACCCTTCAGAACTACGTGTGGCTTGATTCCCATCTTCATGGGATACGTAGGACTACCCGGATGCCCTATCTTCGATTACATCCCATTTAGGGAACCAGTCTCTCTCCCTGTTTCACCTCTTACCTCTATATAGGCCCCTCGGCCTAAGTTCTCCCTCTTCGTTTGGCATACAATTTGATGTGGGATCATGTCTCCGTCAATTGTGTTTTATAACACTACGCACATTTCCCACCTAGCATCATTTCTGCTACGTCTGCGCTGTATGACGATAAAATGCATGCTTGGTCCTATCATACGACCCTAAACTGTGAAATTATCGTCCTGGCCGCACGACGAAAAACGGCACTGCATTGTGGTGACCTCGTTATAGAGGACATCACGTTGGGTATTGGTCATGTGCCATGCCATTTGTCAACGCCCATCACGGCTTGATCCTTGTGGCGACATCACGACCTACTATTCTAGGCCTTTCGCTTTACAAAAAAACCATTCACCTTAAATAAAAAACAAGATTCATCAAATCCCACTTCTTTTAGTGCAAAGGCCACGCCCGCACTCCCCTTCTCCCCCGGCACCAGTATCTTACCATGTCACCTTCCAGAACTACGTATGGATTGATTCTCATCCTTATGAGATACGTAGGAGCGCCCGGGCACTTCCCTGTGGGCCCAGCCTAACCTTTGTGTTCAGTCCCTCGACTCGAGCATTTCCCCAGAGAACACATGGTAAGTAGGGCTTAGTTCCTCCTTCACGACGGGTCTTGATGCCATGCATAACCTGATCCTTTAACCCTTTTATGGTCTAAGGTCCATCAAGAACTACATGAGGCTTGATTCTCATCCTTATGAGATACGTAGGAGTGCCCGAACACTTCCCCCTGGGCCCGACCTAACTTTCGCTTTTGGTCCCTTGACCTAAAGCCTCTCCCAAGGAGGTCGTGTGATGTGATATGGGATTACGTCCTCATTCACGTCAGGTTGATCACCGCACTGTGTGCCTCTTATGTCTCCTCCCATCCATGGTCCGAATTCTATGACCCTAAACTAAGATCTCCCTATGGGAAAGGAATTTTCTCCCTCTATCTAATACGTCTCGTTGTCGTATTTAGATGTCTTTAGACAAAGAGCCCGAATTGTGGGATTTCTACAGGGGCATCCCCCTCATCCCATGACCATGATTCGTGAACTCGCTATTTGGGTCCTCATCCTCTTCCACATCCAAAAGGACCCTCAGACGACATGGCTTCTAGGCTTAAGGGCTCTCCATGAATGCTAGACCTAAGGACCCTCCAATTTTTTCGGGCCAACATCCCTATGGATCTCTGACGACATTTGTGACATGGTCCCATGTTTCAAACATGGTCAACTGTCAACCCTCATTTTTTCCCCCATTCTTGGCTAACATGATATGGATGCTGGGATTCCGCCATGGTCAACTGTTTTCCTCCATCGTCACGCTGCCATCATTGTGATTTGAATCTCGAGCTCTGTGATAAACACATTTCCACTTCCTCATGTTCAAGTGGAATTCGATCATACTCGGCTCTTTCTCTTCACACATCTAGGTGGGCTAAATGATCATGTTAGTGTCATTGGGCCAGTATTCAACGAGTGTCCCTTTGACCTAACCTTCCCCTTTCTATGTCGGGAAATTCCCACCACTACTTCTTGTGTCCCACACCGAGCACGACTCACGTGGGCTTAGTAGTTTTGGTAGGATGTGTACCAACACGGCCATGCTTCTCATCGTCCTGCATGACGTTAAACTGCGCCTCCAGAACTACGTATGGTTTGATTCCCATCCTCATAGGTTACGTAGAAACGCCCGACCACTCTGCTTCGGGCCTAGCCCAATCCTCACTCTTGTTCCCTCGACCTGAAGAGTTTCTTCCGGGAGTATGTGGTATGATTTGGACTCTAAGTCCTCATTCACGTCGGTTTCATATCTACCGTGCCACACGCTCCCTGGGATCTTCCCTTTTGTTCCACATCCTATCATATGACGTTAAACTACAGGAGTCCATGTGTCCTCAACGCATGACACTAAACTGCGGTTCTACCCTGAACAAGTTCAGGATGCCCCAAGATCCCATTGGGAAGTGACAGATCCCCTCGCCGGAGAGGCATTCTCTGAAAGAAAGAATGATCCATGATCAAACCAATGCGCCCATATGGTGTACTCCCACCATGGTGGTGTAAGTACCAAAGTGTTGGATTCTTTTCGGACAAACCATCACTCCATATTCCACGCTTTGCGTGCCCCATATTCGGACCCTCGTCCCCTTTCATGTCTCACGGGACCCCCTAACGGCCTGGTCTCATGCTGCATCAGCTCACCTACCGTCCTAGGTCAACGTTCCGGAAGACGGGTCATGTCTGGTAGGACCCCCTAACAGTTTGGATGTCGACCTATGGTCCGCCCACTGTCCTAGGCCAACGTCCCGAAGGATTTATCGACAACACTTGTGACATGGTCCCGTGTTTCGAACATGGTCAATGGTTGACCCTCATTTGTTGTCCCCATTATAGGCTAACGCAGTAAGGATACCGCTTCTCCTCTAAGGTTAACGGTTGTCCCTTATTGTCACGCCATCCCCACAGTGTTCCGAATCTTGGCCATTGTGATTCACGCTTCCAATTTTCATCTGTTTGGACCGATTTCAGCGCCCCTGGCATTGCCCCGTTCGTGCATAAGAGCATGCTGAAGAAACGGTAATTCGGCTATCCTGGAAGTTCCTTCTCCGATCAAGACTCTCCCATTTTTAAGAAATCTGGACTGGTAACCCGAATCCCAGATGCCCGGAGCATGGTCCCCACTTCTATGTTAGGTGGGATGAGAGGGCAACTATATCCTGTTTCTCACATCGGGCTCGACCCACATGGGCTTGGGGAATTGTCTCCGAACGTCCCGAAAACATTGTTGGGATGTAACAAGGTAATTCAAACAGTGGAAATCATGCGCGCTATGACATTCAAAACAAAGAAAGAAAAAATTTTGAAGCACGAAAGTACTAATAAAAGGTTTTTGGGTTTGTTACAATACTCGGGGGTCGACTCCCCCCATGGACAGGTTGACCCTGTCAAAAGAGCGATGCAGCTCCGCCACCCGTTGGCTTGTGGCATCCAAGGCTTGCTGCCGCTGACTTAGCTCCTGCTCCTCCTCAGTAGCTGCGGGGCACAATTCGTCAGCCTTGGCCCTGGCCCTCTCGACCTCAGCCTGAACGGAAGCCATCTTTCTAGAGGTCTGCCCCATATGCTCTTCTGCCTCTGCCAGCTGGGCCTTCAACCGTGAGACCAGCTCAAATTGTGCATCAAGAGAGGTTGAAAGCTCGTCTGCCCGGGTCTGCATCTATTGGACCTCACCTTCAGCCTCCTAGAGATTCTTGATGCTGGTCGCCTTCCTCCGCTGCCAGCCCATGCTGAGCCCATGATCATGCTCTCGGATCTTCTCAACCATAAGATCTCGGATGAGTGCGTGAGGACGTTGGGCATCCACTCCCCCAGCACATAGTTCGCGCAACCGCGAGTGGAGTCTATCCATTTCGGCCAGCCATTGCGCTTGGGGAGTGTCCTTGATAAAGAGAGTAATCAGCTTCCACGACCGGCGGCGGACTATGCTGTTGTCTTCCTCGTCAGAGGCAATTTCGTCCCAGTCCACGCGATTGGAAGGCTCGTACACAGGATATGCCAGCAAGAAATCCTCGGCAGGATCTACATCTGGTGTTGAATCCTGTACGACACCCGGCGCCGAAGCAGGCGCGACAAGACTGGGACCGACCGGTTGATCCTCTTCCTCGGAGTCCACCTCAATGTATTTGGGTATGTCCCTAAGGGTGGTCCTACCAGTGATGATGTGCATCGCAGCTTGAGGAGATGGGGGGACTATCACCACCATCACTGGCATGCCCCTAGGAGGAACGCCACGAGACATCCTGACCAGTCTTGCCGCAGTAGCCCACGCTAGACAGAGAACTGTATGACAGAGAGGGACATAAACGTTAGTTGGCGAGCATAGTCTACATATGATGACAGGGGAACTGGTAAAGGAGACTTACGGAGATCGACCTCCTTGCACAACTCTTGAGCCGGTATTGACGGGACCCTGAGGCGAGGCCCTCCGTATACTGTTGGAAGGTCTGGAGATTCTAGAGGAGCCACCTCGGGTGCTCTGATCCCACCAGACGGGGAACTAGACGCAGCCATAGGCGCGGGTTCTGAAGGTCCCGCATCATCACCTGCCGAGGGATGGGAACGAGTCCTGTGAAAGAGTTCCTCCTACATGGCTCAAACATCAGTGAGAAGTTCATAGTGACCCAAGGATGGCTCATAGGGAAAGAAGTTCGGAATGCTACCTCGAGAGCCTCTGCGAATTCGTCGGAATTTGATTCTCTGTCTCCGACCTCGCCCTCCTCCAACGGGCTCCCTCCTCCAGCCTCATCCTCCCGAGAGGGGTCCTCTGATTCTTCCAGAAGGGGGAAGAGCTCCCTCAGATCGGCAGCCGATAACTGCGGGGGGAATGTTTGATTCAACAGTACCCTCACCCGGTCTGTCATTGGGCGAGGGACACCACTGGAGTGGACATAATCTTCCAGCTCATCCAGGTATTGTTCTGCCTCTGCTGGAGATGCCATGAATCTAGCCCGAACTGGGCCTATGCCCAGTAATTCCATCCCGAGGCGATTCAGGTGGGCCCATATCTCAGGTGGGCTGAGGAATTGCCGGTTGACATCCCAAATGTACCAAGATTCCTGGAAGACAGAATCCTCTGCCATGTCAATATGACGCAGGCGCTTCCCCGGAGCCTGAGTGGATATCCTACGAAATCCCCTTGGTGGCTGCCCCTCCGGATGGCCGTGATCTTCCGGAATCACCGGATCCACCACTGCTGCCATACCCTCGGCCGGTGCGGGTCTTGCGGCCATGGCATCCCCGCTACCACGAGCGGCCCTAGCGTCCCTCCGACCCCGACCTTGAGATTAATGAGGCCCCGCATCACTGACCTGAATAGTTGGTTGCTTCAGTATCTCCCCTAGGTAAGCAGCCTCCCAACTGATGGTGTACTCCCTCACCAATCCGAAAGCGGCTGTGGATGGAGGCAATGCAATCCACATCTTCTCATCTTTTTGTGTGAACATGAGACACAACTGCCTCATCACACATGGGTGCTCCTCATGACGCACCTCCCAGTAGACCTGCAGGGTCAGCCGCTAGAGGCACTGGAACTACCTCGCAAACCGATGCGGGGTGTATGGTTCGCAGAGTGGCTCACGATCTATCTGTGCCACCAAAACTCCAGCTCGAAAGGCCAAGAGGTAAGCCCGATGTTCTTCCGTTCCCCACCCGTCATCAGTAAGTATCCCCGTCGGCAATGGAAAAGGGTGGAAATTAAACTCATCCGCCGTCCACACCCAATTCAGCACCATCGGAATAGCTAGTTTGAACGGGAACCTCCTGACCGCGTTCAGGATAGAGGGGAGGAAGTTCGATCCCGGTGAAAAAATGGGGTTTGGATACTCGTAAATCCCCCTGATATATGCTGCGATCGACCCATACAGGAGGTGGAAGGGCCTGCATGTCCTTGGCGGCTTCTTGCCCTCGCTAATGTGCCGCAGCATTCTGTACAGTTTGGCGAGCATCGGAATCCCCAGATTGATCCGCTGCCCCATGGCCAACATTGACACCATAATAAACGAGATGGGCCGCACCCCCATGCTTGTATCCCTCACCGGTAGGATACATCCACAGATGAGAGCCGCGATGAACGCCGCCAGCCTGACTATCTGCTGTTGTTCAGTACTGACATTGAAACCCCAAGTCTTCCTTTGGCTGTCCTCCAAGACCCACCAATACGAGTTCCCCATGCCCCGTTGGGCCGCCCTTAGACAAGTTCAAGGCCTCGGAGGGAACTCTCGATTCTCTGGGGAATTCAGGAAGCATTTGAACCATCTCTTAAAGTGTACATCCCTCACTGCCTCCTTGTCCTCTCCAGGGACGAGTGCCATCAGCGCTGACACCAGTCGCGACATTTTCTCCTTATCCTCCCACGTACTGATAACGGGGAGGAACTCATCTTACATGGACCCCAAGATCAGAACCCCGGAAATCTGGTGGACATCCCACGGGCTGATTCCAACCTCCCTGTGGTGCAGGTGAAAGGTATTGGTCCTAGACGACCATCTGCTCAGCAGTTCCAGCTTCAGTTTCATTGGTTGGTAAATGTGGAATTGGGAGGCCCATGCCGCCTCGTACAACCCCACTCCCCTCAGCTCAGCCCCGAACTCCTCGCATGGGGCACCTACCCAGTAGGCCCAGGACTAGTCATCAGTAAATTTGCCGCCCTGGCGCAGGTCCCACTCATTGGACCATCCCTTCTTCGAGTCCTACAAAGCCGCCTTCAGCATGGTACGGTAGAGAGGAGGGGATGCCTCCGGTTGCAGTGGCCTCCCGTCAATATCGTTCACATGGTTGTAGAGACAGTCAGCGGTGACGGGTGTGAAGTCCTCCCCCACATGACCATCGGCCGCCCTGAACAATTGGTGCTGTCATGGTGTACTCCTGAACCAGCAAGCCGGTTCGTCCCTACTCGCCTCAGGGATGAAGACGTCATCTCTCAGCCCGAATCCGTATAATGGCAGTTTCTTGCAATGCAGATAATCCTTCTGACCCTCCGATAGCAGATCTGTCAAAGAAGTGTGGTCTGAGTGGCTTAGGACCATCTCCCCCAGGCCTGGAGAGTTGTCCATCTCATCCCGACAAGCAGCATCTGCAAGCACCCCCAATACAGCCTCTTGATGGGCCATTTCGATTCTAGCCCTCAAAAAAAACTTTTTCAGCTGGATCATGAATCCAGACCGCGAAGCTGAATCGCGAAGCCGGATCGCGAAGATCGGTCGCGAAACCAAGCCGCGATGTCTGGCCGAGGATGACAAGCAAAAGTTTGCTCGGCGTGGACGCGGAGTCGGAGACCCTCGGTTCACAGCGAAGCTCGATTCGCGGAGGGCTTTCATGGAGTACGTGGAGCTTCGCGAAGTCGAGAGTACAAAAATAAATGGAATTCACGTGAAGAGAAAAGAGGTCGAAGAACCGACGCGAAGCACCGAAGCGAAGCACCAACGTGAAGAACCGACATGAAGCGGCCCGATCTTCACGGTCGTGCGAAGCTCCAGAGGCGGTAACTCTCCGCGAACACATTTGACGTTTGCGAGCCCGCCGCAAAGCACCGACGTAAAACACCGACGCGAAGCGCCCCGATCATCGCGGCCTCGCAAAGAGCCAGAGGTGGTAAATCTCCGCGAACGCATTTGACGTTCGCAAGCCCGCCGTGAAGCTCCAGGGGCGGTAACCCTCCACGGAAGACGTTGACATTCGCGAACGCGCCGCGAAGCTACTGAGGTGGTGCGCGAGTTCTGCTTCACGGCGCCCCTTCCCTATAAATACTGGACTCCCCCTGAGTCCCAAAGAGGGACAATCCGACCTTTCGGCTTCTCCTCTCCCGAATTGTGAAGCACTCTTTACCCCGGGAATCATGAGCACCACGAGGTACGTCTAATTCACAAGACTCCTTCGCTTTGTCTCGTTTTGATCCACTCTTTAGAGAGGGATGCCCTTCACGAAGCTCATGGGCATTTGTGAAGGATGGGGATTCCCACGGGAACCTGGGCAGCCGCGGAGCGTTTATGCTTCGCGAAATACCCAACCTGTACTAGTGATCTCTATGCTAAGGCAGGATCGCTCCACATCGCGAAACACATTGCTTCGCAGCACCCTGCTTCGCAAGGCAGTGCTCCGCGAACACTGTTCCACTTCGCGAAGCACCTCCCACTCACACCTTTTCCCCATGCTAAGGCCAAGGAACTCCACTTCGCGAAGCACACTCCTTTTCTTAGAAATTCCTCCTCCCGTGCGACCCTCTAGGTTTGCACGATGTGATTTCAAAGTCCCATGGACAATACCACTCGTAGCGTTGCTACGCCTAATGCTTCTTCACATAGACATGCCAACAGCTATTTCTTCTTCGCATAGCCACGCTAACGTGGACCCCTTGATGGTTCATTCCACAACCCCCCTTGGCCATGGACTTACTGGTACCTTCCCTTCCCCAAGGACCAGAGGGTACCAGTTATATAAGTCCTAGGGGTGCGGAGTGAACCCACCTCATCCGAGCTGCAGGACGTTAAACTGCCAAGCACCACGTCCTCAAAAGATGACGTTAAACTATGAACCGACCTTGGGCCTCCATCCTGGAGTAAGTCCTAGCACCACGGTCCGCCTAACGCGTAAGCCCCTCTTCAATTCTCACGGACGCATCCTTCGCGACGTGATCGTCAGGTCCTTGCAACCTCTTGTTTCTCACACCGAGCATGACTCACATGGGATTAGAGTGAGCACCAACCCTGACCCCCTTCCCCATATGAACTACGAGGAAATTGATCCATGTCAATGCATTGTACGTAGGAAGCCTCCATGAAGTTCAAGCCCCATTCCTCGGTCGTTCATTCACGTCGAGTTTCGCCCTCGTTCAGCATGACGTTAAACTATATGCCCCCCTTGTCCCGCATGACATTAAACTGCACACCCATTCCCACCTGAACTATGAGGTCTTTGATCCATGTCAAGGCATGGTATGTAAGAAGCCTTCCAGAGGTTCAAGACCACCACTCATTGGACCAAGGTCCACCTTCACGTCGGTTCGCCGACAAAGCCCCATATGAACTACGAGGACTTTGATCCATGTCAAGGCATGGTACGTAGGAAGCCTTCCTGAGGTTCAAGCCCACCGATTATCCAATTCACGTCGAGTTCCACCTGCATCCAGCATGACGGTAAACTGTATTCCACCATTCCGAACTACGAGGACTTTGATCCATGTCAAGGCATGGTAAGTAGGAAGCCTCCATAAGGTTCAAGCCCACCACCCGTCGTTCCTTCACGTCAGGGTTCACTACCATCCCACATGACGTTAAACTGTATTCCATCAATCCTTTGAACTACGAGGACTTTGATCCATGCCAAGGCATGGTACGTAGGAAACCTTCCCAAGGTTCAAGCCCACCACTAGTGGACCCATCGGTCTACTTTCACGTCGGTTCACCGATGAAACCCTTTGAACTACGAGGTCTTTGATCCATGTCAAGTCACGGTACGTAGGAAGACTCCCCGAGGTTCAAGCCCATCTCTCATTAGACCAAGGTCCACTTTCACGTCGGTACGCTGACAACATCTATCGAACCAAGGTCCACCTTTACGTTGGATCGCTGAGGACATATATTGGGCCAAGGTCCACCTTTACGTTGGTTTGCTGACGACATCCATAGGGACAAGGTCCACCTTCGCGTTGGTTCGCTAACGACATTCATCAGGCCAAGGTCCACCTTCACGTCGGTTTACCAGCACCATCCCGAACTACACAGACTTTGATTCCCTGCCATGGGGATACGTAGGAAGCCTCTTCAAGGCTCAATACCAACTTCACCGTCACCCCTGCGATGGTCCCATTTCACTCCCCTCCACTCCATTCATCCAACTATCACCCATCCCGATTCTCGCCCGGACCGTTATATCTATGTGAGACCATATCGGTATGCTCCTCGTCACAGCCGCCCATGGGCTTGCCCCGGTATCAGCATCCCTTCAAGGGGAGTCCCTCAATTCGATCCATCCAAGCTAATGCTCCGGTTGTTTTGATCCGTCTCTGCTGGATGTTAAACTCGCGGCGTACCCTGTGTTAAACACGAGAAGATGAGTAAAACCTCAGATATGTGTCTATGAAATATAATTCCCCGCGCTCGATGTGGGATGCCTCGGACTTCCACGCCCTAGAGAAGCCCTGTGACCAGGGATAATAGACAGACATGCCAGGTTCCCCAACATCCAGACACGCTACTGATGCCTCAACGTGACTACTCCCCCGACTGAAGGTTGCTGCCCTGACCGGACCCTTTGGAATGTCCCGACAGAAGCAGTTTAATTAACCGGAGTCCATCGAAACATGGCACTGTGAAGAGTTTCACGAACTACGTATTAAATCTATGAGGGAGACCCGGACTAGGTGACAAGTTCTGAGGAGGAATCCACAGAAGGAAGAACCGACATCCCATCATCCCGTTTTGATCAAGGAATAGACGTCCCTGAATAAGGAGCGAATGCCGCCCACCCCTGGAAAGTGGGAACGCTGGGCAACAAGCGCAGCGCGTCGTCCTCCACGGACGGATGCGCGCATGCCCCGACAAAAGCGTCGGAAACAGTCGTGGAAGTAGTTGAGGTGAACTTGCATGAATGTTTGGACTTGCATGCTATCTTGAAACTTGCACGCTAGTCTTGGAGATGCGCGCCAGGTGTTTTTGAAGTAATTCGGTCATTTTAGAGCTACACAAAATATGGAAGATTTCTCGATACCTTTGGTACAAAGTGGTATTTTTCTACTGGTTAGAGTTTGAATTCAACAGAGCAACTACATACAACGGAGGATGCATTATTTTGCAATGATGAAGAGACGTTAACGTCTATAAAATGAGTGGGACTTCACCAAAGGCAGTGAGATAGGGGGAGTCAATGAGAGTGAACCGAGGGACAGAGTGAGCTATCCCTAAAATTTTGTAAAGGCAGTGAGCCTGGGACAGAGTGACTGTGCCCCAAACTTTGTAATCCACGACTAGTGATGTTTAGTGGAATTTTGTTCGACCGACAACCTATCGGAGTATTCTCATTGGACATAGCCATTAGTGGTGAACCAAGTAAAAAGTGTTGTGTCATTTCATTTCATGTGAATGTTTTATTTATTCTCATATCCTTCATATAGGTTAAACTAGATTCAACCAATGTGGGAATAAGATCCATCACTTTAAAACAAATGTTGTCACCCTGATTCACCCCTCCCCTCTCAGGGTGTCCCGGGGTCCTACAGAGGTCGATATGGCTTCCTCCGCAGCACAAGGCTCACGGTCTAGTGTGTCATAACTATGTATCCTCTTGCATTTTTGCTCTATGGTGACTACTTTACGGGGCTCTGGATTCACTCCAGCCGTGGTGATGGGCTTTATGAATGGTCTTCATGAGGTAGCCACTCTGAAGTCTGTTTTCTCTTTACAATGTGTTTCCTCTTCCCATATTTGGGCGCCAACAACTACTTTTTGAGGATTGGAGCCACGTAACATTTTAAAAATGTAATTTAAAAATACGAAATAAATGATAACCCATGGAAGATGTAGGATGTGGTAGTTCCTAAAACAAATTATAAATTCCCATTCAGTTTGGGGATAAAATTTGGTTCTATAAAACTGGGGAGAGTAAAATCCCAATAACCACATGAGGTTTCAAAGAATATTTTATTTCTCATTCTATTTATTTATGATATTTTAATTTCTTTTAAATAAAAATTTATCATGTTTTCTTTTTCTTCATTTTACGATGTGGAAATTGGAAGTTATGATCTCAAATCAAGCTATTGAATCACGTAAGAATGTTTTATCTCTCCATCAAACTATTTTTACTCATATTTGGATTTTTGACATATTTTATGATTTTTTTCTGTGTTTTATTTCCCAATGTGTTTTTATATAAATAATATTCTTTTAATCATTTTAACCACTTCATTACATCATATTCATGATTTCTCTAGGATTCATAAATAATTTTATAAAATATATAATCTCCTATTAAAAATTTAGAAAAAACTTTTTTAATTAAAGTTTATTCAATTTGATAACATTTTAAAAAACATAAATAGGATCATGGAATTTGAATTTGATTTGATCACATACTAAAAAAATTAAAAATTTAAAGAATAATTACAAAAATAATTGGGATTTAATCATATTTTTCTCAAAAAAAATTAATTTTTTAATGTTTTTTTGTATGTGTGAAAAATAAAATCCATTACAAAAGATTTTGAGCGATTTATGACCTGATTTCACAATCACAAATAACATCAAGGGAAAAATAATATTTGAAATAAACAACTCTATATATGATCTAATAACTGAAAACATTTTTTTCACATAAATTTCTATAAAAAATATCTCTGAATAATATCTTGGTTATCGAGATAGATAAATGGTTAGATGAATAATTAACTAGAATGAACTTGAAGAATGTGAATTTATCTAAATAAATTACATAGTGATGAATCAATGTTTTTTAAATTTTACATTATGTTCCAATTATTGAATAAAAGGTAATTTACAACATAATTGTATATTAATATTTTTATTTATTTAAATTCAGGATAATTAAAATTTTTTGGCGCATGTAATAGAAAAAAAATGATAGGTTATCAAAGTGAAAAGAAATTATGAGAGTTATTCCATAAGGAAAATTCACAATTCTAGTACAAGTGAATTGGGCCATCCATTTTTTATATATTTTTAATAATCATGTCATTATAGTTGAAATATATTTTATATTAGAATATTGTAAAAAAATAAATTTTTATTTTATTGAGGAATAATTGGAATTAATGTGAAAAGGCCTAAAAGGTGGTTTTTGTTGATTTTATTATTGTTTAAAAATTAATTGTTAATGAGTATATTTTTATATTTAGTTTTTAGTGTTTTTTTTTCTGTTTTCACTTAATCTTAAAGAGGTTGGAAGATTATGTTTTAAAACATAACTAATTTGGATGAATTCATGATAGTAAACTACCATTATGTGTGATTAAATTATAATTCCCATGACTCATGTAGGATTAAATTAGTCTTTTCAAACCTATGTCTCACTAATCCAAAATTCCTAATCACTATAAAAAAAATTCCATCTCAATTTTTTTGAAGGATATTAATTTTTATTAGTGGTTAATTATATTTTTTTCATAGTATCATCTGTACCTCATATAATATTATCCTATAAATATAAATGATATGAACAATTTTCCCCATGTCAGTGATACCAAAATAGGTTCCAAAACCATCATATCACTAAATCATATTAACTAGGAAATTAAAATAGTTTTTTATATTAATTGATGATCATGTCAAAATAACTACCATAACCAAACCACTGGCAATGATTAATTCTCAGCAAATCATCAGGGTCCATGTCTCAACTATGATTGTTCTACAAAAATTGGGTCAAACTATACACAAATTCTCAATTCCCATGTAAGATACCACTTTATCTATAAAGAAAAATGTTATTGGTCATCAATAAAATTCCAAATTCTATTATAGCATCTCAGATCACTTCTGAGAGGGTCGTAATATTTCTTAGAGGAATACATGGCCAGCTTCCTCAATTCATCACAGTATACCCAATACCCTTTTACATAAATCATTCCATAAGATTTAAAATTATAGATTCACATCTTAGAGTAGCATGGATCTGGATTATAGTAGATATTATTACTAATAATGAAGTCCATTACAACCAAATGGAGGGATATTTCTTCAGTTATACACATGGGGAAAGATTAGAAGATGATAATTATATTGGGTAATAGTATTCTTCTAATTTATATAATTCTTCTAGGATTATTTTTTATTTAAAGGGATTGATTTTCAAGTGATATTTTATTCTGGAATAAATGTGTGTTATATTATATTGTATATTAATTTACAAATATTGAATATAGATAAAACAATAACATTTTTTTAATTAATAAAAATCATTATATTAGTTAGTAACTAAACCATTAAAAATGTCAAACATTACAATGGGATAAAAAATAAAAAATATGATAATCAGAATTGAAAAACTTAGATCCTTACAATATTCTAGAATCATTTCCTCTATGAACAACACTATAGGGAAGAATTATAATATTAGTAAACTAATAAACATCTTAGACAATAAAAACATAGTACCATTGTTATAATTTTGTTCAATGCTGGGTGATGTAATAAAGAGGAATTTAATGGATGCAATTTTTCTATTGGAATAATAATGTGGCCATTGGAAAGGTAATGTGATAGTTGTAATAGTAACATAACCATTAAGAACATTAACATGTTAATTGGGAATAGTAATTTGACCTCAAAATAAGATTATGTAATATAAATAATATTTATCATGAGTAATTTAAGAATATATAAATATTATAACACCCAAATATAATTATCTAGATTAAAAACTCAACGAAAATATAAGAAAATATTTACAAAACTATATTTAAATTTATTTCATAAAAATATTAATTTCTTATGTAAAAAATTAAAATTACCTATGTAATAAAATTTCATTGATAGAATTATTAATAGTTTTAAGATAAACATGATAAAATTTATCAAGGGTGAATTTATGATAATTTTTTAGAAATCTTTTTTTTACGAGAATAATAAAAATACACTTTTTAAAATACAACATGTTTTATGAATATAATAATGATTTTAAAATGACATAATAAATGAGAGTTTGGTTATTTTGGCCCAAAATAAATTAACTAAGACAAACGTGTCATTTAAAGAAAATAAATTTAATTTAAAAAACCTAATAGTTTTTATAAAGTATAAAGTCAAACGTATTCCATTAAAATAACTATATTTCAAATTTTCAACATTTATTTTTAATAAACTATGGATTTTGATTTATAAGGGGGTCTTGTGAAACCCCATTTCTGTATCTAGGTACTCTCTTTTTCTTAATTTCACTATCATCTATATAAGGGAGCTTTTTCTAGATTCTCAGGGATGCATAGCCTTTTCTGGGTAGAATGACCAAAGATTTTGTTATATAAGTTGATTTTAATTAATGGATTCTATGTATAAATGTTTTATTGACTTATAGATGTTATATAAAATTTCAGAGAGCTTCTTGTTAACCTTGGTGTTTTTCTACTAAGAACAGTATTATTTTCTGCCTAAATATAAATTGCCCAGAGTGTAAACGTATTACATGACATGTATGTAAAATAGGGTCAAGGTGTGAATGATCTACATTCATTTTACTGAGTTCACTTCATGAAAATGTAAAAATCTAGTTTTTATTAAAAAAGGTTATATGTTTTTAAGATAGTTCATCCTTAATGGAATTCATGACAAGAAAAGGGATGACACGATATATACATGTAACAATATATAGGTTTTAGGTGATGATTCGGTGATTTATTTTTCATTCCTCCTGCATCCTTACTCACTTGAACCATATCTCATCCTATGTTATTTTTGGTGATTCTCACCCTTTTTTATTTCTTTTCGTAGTGATTGATCATATGGGTTGTTGTGGTTTTCCACTTCAGTAATTTTTTTGGGTTCTTCCTTCCTTTGGGTATAGATATTGCATTATCTTGGTTTAGGATACAAAATAATGATAAGATATCTTTTTATCAATCCCTTGTAGTTTCTTATCATTCATTTTATTTTCAAAGATGAACTCATGGTTTCTATCCACCACTTTCAAAGGTGGCTCAGTTTATAACATTTTGGGGAAGGGGTTTATATTCAATTTTCTAATGTGAAGAATTTATTTTTCTAGTTAAATTTATTTAGGTTGTTTAGTTAATTGATGTGATATGCAGTAATAAAGGATTTTGTGGAAAATAAAATGTTCTAAAGATGTTTTTATTTGAAAATAGATTTTCTTAATTTGGAAAATGGTTTTAGAACTCCGAATTGGAATTTAATCAATTTGAAAACGTATTATAAAATTTCGAGCACAGTTTCTAAATGTATTTTAAAAAAATTTTATCCTTGGAGACATTGGGTGGGTCATGAAATAGATGCAGTTAACTGTAATATATGTGGAACCACAATGAGACAACCACTAGTATATCAATGGATTGTGGAATGACTCGATATGGGTTAGATCCAATGTTATGACTATTTAGGATCCTTAGGGTCTAGTATGCACTGTACCATAGGCTAGGGACTAATAATATGATCTTTATAATTTATGTTTATTTATTGCATGATTTTTTTTATCATGGATTGTTTCAAATAGATTTTTATATGAGGTTGTATGACATGACATTGCATGATTAGTTTTAATGGATATGTGTTTACATGCTTACATATCAATTCATGAATATGATTTTATATTTTATCAATTCTACTTTTCATAATTATGTTTTGAGAATATTAAAGTAATTTATGAAAACCATAGGTTAAATGATTTAAAAATTAAGTGGATTTAGGAACATTCTTGGTGAAGTTTATTATTATAAAATCTACTACTATTGAATTATTGTTATTAGAAATTTTATAGGCATTGTGGTGGTAACATAATTGGCTTTATGGTCATAACCTAATTTTACCTCTTTGTGTATTTTGAAGTTTTATTTCCTGATTCATGGAAAGGGGAGGGAATATTATAGCATGTTGTCCTCTATTGTCTCCATTACCATTGGTTCGGGTTGGTTTAAAGGTTAATATTAGTAACACTAACACATGTTTGTCTTGATTTATTCATACATTCTGGTTTAGCTGGTTCATCATGTATTGTATGAATTGGGTTGTATATTTATCTTCCATGTAGTAATCTGGTTGTATGTCTTGTTCCATTATATACAAAACATGTTCTGTTTTATTGTATCACCTCACCATGTTATATGTAGATCGGTTGTATGGTTTTTTTACCAAATTTGGTCTGTTACAAATTGGTATCAAAGGAATGGATCAACTAAAATTATGTTAAAACTTCATAAGTATGGTTCTATTTCATTGTTATACAGGAGTTAGGACCTTCATAATTAGAATAGTAAGTGCTTAAAAGGATCATGGCCAACTCACTTCTATGATAGAACCCATGTTACCTTGGCTGGTCAAGGACTCTTACCAAGTTTGGGAATGTGGTTTTAGGGTCATTTGAATAAACTATATTATAATTGGTTTTATGATCGCCTCTAAATTTTTGTAATTCCTATAATTTATATAATTATTAGCATCCATAAATTATTGTTGTTTTAAAGAATTTATTTTAATAATGAAATTGGTCCTATTATTTTTTAGTGTAATCATATTCTAATTGTTTATTATCTTATGTTTATTAGATAATTAACATGAGAAGATATATTCGAAATTTGAGAGAGGAATATATGAGACATTTTCAACTAGCTAGTTCTCCAGTGGACCTTTATATGGTAGAACTTGTAAAACACTGTATTCATACTCTAGGTAATGTGGGTGTTGATAACCTAGGAAATGTGGTGGATAATTACTTTGAGTTTAAATAGTAGCATCCAACCATCTTCCATTGTAAAAAATGTCCATTGGAATATGAGTAATATCTCGAGAATATTGAGAAGATCTTTAATTTCAAAAAAACTCTTAATGATTTGAAGGTGGGGTTTTCACACATATTCTTGAGAAACTATGAAGGAGGGAGTGTGCCTATGTTTTGTAATATAAATTTCATGAGGACCATACATGATACTTTTTTAATAAAATCTATATTAATAAGATTTACTATAAGATTATTTTTTTGTAAAATAATCATGATTTTTTGACCATGGAGCAGGGGGACAATACCATTCTACAGTATTCGGCTCATTTTTTCATGTTAGTGAATATAGAACTGGAGCTTATCACTAACGTGTATCAAAAGGTTCAGAGGTTCTAGTTATGAATGAATCTGTCTATTTAGTCGATGTTGATTCTCAAGTTCTGTTTTACTTTTGTAGAGGTAGTGGAATGTACATATTTGGACGAGGTTTACATATTTGGGATGACATGTTTTGGTGGAGCTTCATTTGGTTCAGTTATTAGCAAGATTTTACCTTCAATCCAAAAAATGAATTATAAGGATTTCTAGTTCTCTAAAGAAATAGTTTCTGATGCTTCTTTTGGATAGGAGTAGATTGTTTATCATTTTTATGGTTTTTCTATTCATACTAGGCCTAAAAAATATATGATCCACTGATTTCTCATTTTTATAGATTATTATCCCATCTAAAGTGCTTATGTTGAAGGACATCTTAGGGATGTAAGGTAGGACCCACTATCACAAAGGGACTATAGGCCTATACATATGAATACAATGATGGTGGGTCAAATATTCAATCCGAGGTGTATGGTTATATGGATATGATCATATGTATTTTTTAGATTTACTGTTTTCTAAAGGAATATACTTTTTTGATAACTATTTCTATACGTATGGAGTTTTTTTCTTCTTCTATAGTTTAATCATTTTATTATACTGGAGAGACTCATACATTCATAATATCAATTTTATTTTCCATGTGGTACATGAATTTGGAACTTATTTTTATTTCTTGTTGGATCTTTTCACACCATTATGGAAGTGGTCTAAACAAGGTTACATGTGTCCTACAGGTCAAGTGATACTATCCGACTTTGAGGTAGAATGGGACTTCTCAGAAATTGATCATGAAATATTCAACTATATTATCAGAAAAGATTGAATGATCAATGTTGTGGACTAGATAGTTTATTATCATCATCAGGTACAATTATAATTTTAAATCGTGTCACTTGTGTCCTTCAAGGTGAGTGGGACGCTATATTTAGAATGGAAAGTGATGTTATTATTTATAATTTAGATAAATTCATGTCAATTATTATTGATGTTTCTTGATTTAGTTGATCCTTTTTTTGGTGTTTTACTTTCGGTAGTGGTGATTCTGTACCCTAAGGCCTTTCTGGACGATTTTTCTGGTTTACCAGTATAGAGAGAGGTCTGGTATACTATTGACCTACTTCATGGTATGATTCCCATTTCTATTCAATCATACCAAATACCACCAACTGAGTTAATAGAATTTAATATATAACAATAGTTCCTAGAGGTTAAAGATTTATTTATCCTAGTGGGTCATTAGGGGATTCATCTATCATCTTTTTGAAGAAGGAAAATGGGAGTCTCAGACTTTTAATTGACTATCATAAGTTTTATTGGGTGACCATTAAGCTGAAATATCCTTTTACTATGAACTATGATCTCATTTACTATCCTTGAGGGTATTTTTTGTTTCCAATTATTGACCTATAGTCAGGGTTCCACTGGATGAGGTTCTAGGAAGAGGATATAAAAAAGTTATCATTCATGATCCGATTTGAGCATGATGAGTTTCTAGTTATGAAATTTTATTTGAATGAAACTCTTGGGTTTTTTATGAATCTAATAAGCCAGAAGATTCTTCTGTTTGTATACTATTTTATTGTTGTGTTTTTGGATGATATATTGATGCTCTCCTAGTCGAAGGAGGAGAAAATTACAATTTGTATATCATTATTCGAACCTTGATGGAAAATTTTCTATATTGTAAGCTATCCAAATTTGAGTTTTGGATAGAGAAAGGGAAATTTTTTGTGCATGTGATATCGTATAGGGTTGTCTTAGTGGATTCAAAAAATATAAAGGCTATTTTTTCTTGGGATTATCCTAAAAACATGTTTTAGATCAGAATATTCTTGGGTTTGGCTTGTTAATGTATACTGTATTCTTTGTATTTCTCCTATATCACATATTTATTGACTACTTTAACCCATAAGGGTTTAAATATATAATAGAATGACAACTATTGGAGATATTTTGACGATATGAATATGAGGATGACCTCAACACTAGTTTTTATTCTTTTGGATCTTGAGTCGGGTAATGATGTTTTCTTTGATGTTAATACTATAGGTTTGGGATGTGTCTCAATAAAAAACAATTTGGTGATGGTCATTGAATTATTCTAGTCATTTCCTCATGATATAAACTACTATAAGCATAATATTTTGTTGGTTTAGTTATGTATGCAGTCAAAATTGGGCATCACTATCTCATTGGGGAAAAGTTTTTAGGGTATTTTTATCATAACAGCCGGAGATATATCTTTATTCACAGTAGTTTAAACATTTGAAAAAGAGATCGGGTAGATTATCTTTAAAATTTTAATTTCCATATATTTCATACACTGTTGAAAATATTAATGTGTTTTTTTGTGTGTTGATTAGAATATTAATGACACGATACATGAATAAATTAGTTGTGGAGTGGTTTCTGAGGATTTTTTTGCTGAGAGAATAAGAGTGGAAGAAGTTTGTGAGAACGTGTTCTTATCTCTGATGAAACCATCTCTTCTATTTATGATTGATTTCTTATTGAGAAGGTTGAATACATAAATTTATAATACGTTATTGAAATCCGTTATGGTTAGGAGACCTTCGGTGAGGGGTATCGATCTCCTAGTGGTGTTTTGGGCTTCTGTAGTAGGTGGTTTGTTTTGATATCCCATAACAAATTTTTTTATAGTGTAAACCTATCTTGTTTGTCCATTAACCTTAGGGATACCAATATGTGTCCTGAAAAGATATGTTTTCATTGGTGGTATGGGATAATGTTGTCAATTAAAAATTTTGTTTCATTAAGTTGTACTTGTCATAGAATTAAAGCAGAGTACCATAGGGTAGTGGGTTTTTTATTCCCTTACCCATTATGGTAAATAAATTATATGATATTTCAATGGATTTTTTCATTGGTTTTCAATGGAATACTAGTGTTAAGGATTATATTAGGGTGATCATTGATTGACCCATGAAATCTATGAATTTCTTCCTTATCAAGTATATGAGGATAGTGGAACGACCTGGGGGATTTTATGTTCAGGATATTAGAATACTCCCTAGGGTTTCCTTTGTGGTATTTTTTTAATAGGGACATTAGGTTCACATTTAGGTTCTAGAAATGATTATAGGAGGTGATGGATTCCTAGATTAAATTTACAATGGATTATCATCCATAGACGGGTGGACGGAAATAGAATGATATCCAAGTTCTTGAGGATATTTTCTGAGATTTTATTCATGATTTGGATGGATCTTGGTAAGATCACTTTTATCTAGTAAGTTTTTCCTATAAAAATATTTATTAGGGTTCAATTAAGATGGTCCCATTTGAGGAATTTTATGGGTGTCATTGTAGATATCCCATATGTTAAGTTGAATTGGTAGAGCATAATTTGGTTGGGATGAGGAGTTTTCTATAGAAAATAATGTTGTTTTAGTTGATCCAGAAGAGATTGATCATGGGATAGAGTTGTCATAAATTTTATGTAGAACCTCATCACTAATCTATGGATTTTTAGGTTGGTCACCAGGATTTTCAGAGATTTTCACCTTGCTTGGGACAACATCGGTTGGGTAAGAAGGGTTTTTTCATCAAATAGTGTGGGCCCCTTTCTTATTTTGGTACAATTGGAAAAGGTGGAATATCATTTACACATTCCATTTGTTTTGAATTCAACTGAAAATTTGTTTTATTCCTTCCTTATAAGGATGAAACTACCAAATCCTTACAATTGGATTGTATGGGTGGATATCGATATTGAGACTAACGCCACTTTGGTTGAGGAGATAGTTCAGACCACAAATCACCAAGAGAAAGTGATACATGTTTAAATGATTACTCTAATCTGGGTATTTTGGTAGTGAAGATATAGTGGCCATGAGAGCTGGAATGGGAATTATGTAGGAGGTTGTAGTGTAATTCACTTTTTATGTGTCTGGAAATCAGATGGTTTTATGGGGGTAGCATTTATTTATAGTAGGGAGATCATAACACCCTGTTACACTTTTCATATACTCCCTTTCCTAGGATTTCATTATCATCCTTGTTTAGGTATGTTTGTGAGCATCTCAGGGATGGAAAAAAATTTCTATGGGAAATGGGGATGTATGTTTATTTTAAGTAATGGAGTCTAGGTATAAATGTGTTAATGGATATGAGGGGTTCTCCCCTTGTTAGGATAATATATTTTGTCCCTTGGTCTTTTTCTATCAAGAACAGGACTATTTTTTATATATAGATAAATTTCACATTGTTTAATGGGATTACAATCTGTGTAATGGTCACTAGGTAGATTCCATGAAATATGTTCTTGGTGGGAATGGTTTAAATGTCTTGTATTGGGATCACATCTGTAAAGGATTAAAATAAGGTTTTTGATAAAAAAGTTGATTTTTTTTATTATTTTATCCATTATGGAATTCATGTTGTGTAATGGGATTAAACACCATGTAAAGTTAGAAAGATATAGGTTTTAGGTGCTCATCGGTTGATTTAATTTTCATTCAGCCTGAAACCTTCCCTCTCTCAACCCAAAGCTCACCTTAAGAGATTTTGGGTGATTCCCTCCATTCCATATTGTTCGATCTGTAATTGATCATCAGGGTTATTGCAGGGTGGCTCTCTAATAATGAGTTCCTTGAGAGTCTTATTTTCTTTGGACACATCTATTGTGTTGGCTATGGTTAGGTTTCATACACATGATTGGATATTAATTTATATCAATCCATTGTAGTTTTTTGCACTATTTTTCTTTCAAAGGATGATCTCTTGGTTTCCAGTCACCATTGTCAAATGTTGCTAGTTTTATATAATTTTTAGAAAAGCAGTTCTATAAAATGGTTAAGGAAATGAATTTCATTTTATTCTTGATAAATTCCATTAGTTTTTTCATTTCATTGAATTTATAGGTGATTATCATGGATTTCCTCGAATGGTAATGGTTTAATGTGTTTTTACATTGAAAAAAGATTTTCCTAATTTGGAAATGTGTTTTCAAACACCGAAGTGGAATGAATTAGATTTGAAAAAATATTATAATTTTTTTCATGAGTTGGAATTGTTTTGGAAATTAGAACATCAGTAACTATAGGTGGATCGAGAAATAGACATGTGTAGACATTTTTTTTTGTGTGGAACCATGAAGATGTATCCTTTTGGATATCAATGTCCTGTTAAAGGACTCAATATTTTTTGGATCCAATGATATTAATTTTTTGGATCTTTAGTGTCAACTAATCATTTTCCCATAGTCTAGGGCCCAATAAGATGAGATTTTTCGTTTATGTTTATTTTTCCCATGATTTTTTATCATGGATTATTTCTCAAAGGTTTTAGTATGAGGTTGAATCACTTGACCTCACATTATGTTATTCCATTTATATATGACTACTTCCATACCCATTGATTCATGGATATGATTTCCTATTTTATCACATTAAATTTTAATATTTCTTATTTGGAAATATTAATGTATTTTTATGAAAATAAATGGGGCATTATTTATAATGAATTGGAATTATAATAATTCATGATAAAACTATTTTTTAGGATATAACTATTTAATTCTTGATATTAGACCTTGTATAGATTTTTTTTATGTTTGTTAATGGGCTTTTTTCTCACTTGGTAATATTTTTTTTGGTAATTTTAGACATTTTATTTCAGGATTTTGATAAATAGATGGGTGTTATATAGCATGTTGGCTACTCTTATTTCCATATCCTTCAGTTCAATTGGTTTGGAGGTGATTATTGGTCACATAGAGACATGTGTGTATTTATTTATTCATACTTTTGGGTTTATCTAGTTTTTATGGTATTATATGGATCTGTTCGTATCATTTTCTTCGACATTGTACTTTGGTAGTATGTATGGTTTATATGCATGACTAGTTTTTTTCTTGCTTCACCTCATCATGTGGTGGCCGGCTCGGGTGTATAGGTTTCTATACCCGAGTAGTTCCATTACTTTTTTAAAGTCCTAAATACATTTTATTTTATTTATACATGATTCCTAACGTAAAAATTATAACTATTTAAATGTATACCTAGGAAATAAGTTTTTTCAATATTTTATCCTTAAAATGCCCTCTCTTCAAATAAAATAACATGTCAACCCTCGCTTGGAAATAAAAATCACACACACCCACCAAAAACAAATAAATACACTATCCCATCTCTTAATAATCATAGAACCCATAGAGTCAATTTGGAGAAATAAAACTCCATGATTTCTGGAAGATATAGTTTGTAGAAAAGAAACAACTATTAGAAATATGTTGTGTCATTTCATCATTTAATTTTGATTTTCCTCTTATAATTTATAATCCCCCATTTCTATTTTAATCAATAACATATTAAAATTTTCAAATTATTGTTAAAATTTTCTTAATTAAGGTAATTTTCTATAAAAATATTATTTTCAATATAAAAACAAAACACATATCTTGCACCACCTCTTCAGATAATATCCCATTAATGTTTGGTAAACTGCCAAAGAGGACATTTCCAATTCACTACATATAACAAAACCTATGGATGGATATAATAAAATATATCTAATATATTAATAATAAATAAACATTATTCTAATGAATTAGAATTATTTGTACTTATTAATAATTTGTATCAACAAAAATATTGAAATCAAAACATAATGGTATGTTCTTGAGGAAAATTTTATATCAAAACTTTTAAAATTTAACAATGGTAGGTAAGAAATATTATAAAATTATTATAATTAATCAAGAGTTAAAAAATAACAAATTTCAGTATCGTTTCACATTTTATTTAATGTATGTTAACTATTTAGGAGTTGCAAAATAGGTGAAATAAAATAATATTTTAGGTAAGGATATTCAAAAAACCAAATCTGTATTTAAGCTTATTTTATATATCACATTATTTTCAAATTGATAATTCCTATAATATCCCTAAAATTTCTTTTAAATAGTATTTCCACATTCTTTCTAGGAATATACATTTTTCTCCTTTGTCAAAAAATTTTCTATTCCATTTAAAAATCTATTTCAAAAAGTCATTAATTTATAAAATGTCTCATTTACTCAACTTGATTTGTAACTTCTCTACTAAATAATTTTGACTTTTTATTCCATAATATGATTTCCCTTATTCCATTAGGAACCCCATATTTTATTCATCATAGTATTCATTATGAATCCTTTTTAAAACCTATTTATTTCTAGGGATTTATTCCATTACTGTGGTTGTTTTAGATTATATTAGTAAAGTAATATTATGAAAATTTATAATTTTATGTGTGGTATTTTAATTATAAATTCCACTAATGAATTGGTTAATCTCATCTATCTCATGATATAATCTCTGTTATTCATGATAAATGTTGTTTCTTATTCATAATTATGATGTGAGGAATAATTAAAGTATGTTATAAATGAACATGATGATAGATTTATTCACAAATATGTTTGGTATTTTACAACAATTATATGATGTATAAAAATTATTTAAATTAAACATTCCATTCCATTATGAAAATTTTCACTAATTTTTATGATGATGATCATATTCTTGTGATTTGTTGATATTGATTATGCTAAAAATGTAATATGGATTCATGTCCCTTGTTCCTCCCCTAACTTAGGTTTTATCTCACCAATTTGTTGTATGTATATCCCCAAGTGATTGGATATAGTAACAAGAAGGTGAGAGATTTCATGAGAATAAATAATAATAATTTTAATAATGTTTATTTTTTAATATGTATAAGTGATGTATGAACATAATTTTCCAAATGAATCTAAACTTTGGGGTCCTGGATTGTATCAATGTTATGTAATTTATCTTGATGTAATATCCATGTAAACAAAATTTTTTTTTATATTGGGTTGTACAAAGATGTGTCACAATTGATTTCTTGATTTTTTTTCATTTAATTCAAAAACTATTTTCTTAGTTTTATTGAGATTGTGGGGAAGAGGATGGAGATGGAAATATTATATTCACTATAAATAATATATACTCACCCTATCATTATTTTTCACATTTATCCTCCTAAAAATTGATTCACACGCTACATCTGTGGAGGTGAGTGGACTGATAAGTTGAATGTTATGTGATTGTTTCTTAGAGGTTGATTATGTTCACTCCCCATATTTAAGAGTCTTATTCTTCACTCACCGTGAAGAATAAATGAGTTACTATAGTTCCATAGGATCCTGGATTAAACATGTAATATCCCAATGTATAGATAATGGGATATAAGTGGATGAATGAAATTGTTTCTAGTTATTGAATTACATTATTTCAAATAAGAGATAATAATGATAGAAGTCATTGTAATTAACCATTGAACCATCTACACTTATTTTTGAAAAATATCATAAAGATTAAACACTAAGGTTTTCCTCTATATATAATTTTATGAATTAAATGTTTTTAAAAATTTATGGAACAATAAACTTCCTGTCAATATAAAATATCTATTATCAAAGGATTAATGTATCGAAAAATTCAAATATGTTTTTTTATCTCCTTTGGATCAATATTAATTTTATATTTATCTTTTTAAAATACAGTTCTTACCAAAATTAATGTATATATAATATTTTAACTATCTATTAAAAAGTTATTAATTATTATTGGGAATACTTTTCTTGAGAATGAATGTGAAGATCCCTCTATTGAGATATTATATGTCTCAAGGAGTACTCCATATCTCTACAAATATATATGTTAAACATATTCCCCCTTTGAGTATCAAATTTATTATATAGAACTTTATAATTTCAATAAATGATAATATTTTAGAGTTATATACTCACTTTTCATATTTTGAAAAATACGATACACTTTATTTAGTATTTTATTAACTTGAGATGTTAAATTAAGTTTAAATGAATTTAGATTATTAAACTGATAAATTATTTACTAAAAACCTAAGGTTTAAAAAAAATTGATTGTATAAATATTTAAAAAAAACAAATGACTTTAAGAAGTTAAAATTTCAAATGGTTTTGGGTTTATTGGAATACCGAAAGAACAATGGGGGTGTTTAATAACTTCATTGGTAGATGTGGTGAAATTATTAAGTCTATAATAAGACGAACATAAACCTACAATTGATTTCATTGTAACACAATTTTATATTTTTTTAATTTGATTGTTTGATGATCATATATAGATAGAGATCCAACTCATAGACATAAAATGATAAGTGATGATAGTTATGATAATTTTCTGAAAAATTTAAATCACCTGATGTATTCAGTAGCTTTGGTTAACTTAGAGTTCTTTAGTTTTTTTATTTTATTATCATTATTATTATTATAAGGATTCATTGTAATATATTTTATTTGTTTTCTTATTTTATTTTCTAGGAAACTTATCATGGTTAATTTAAGGATTCTTGGATAAGGAGTAGAGAACTAATCTACCTTTTATAATTATTTGTATTCTGATATAAGGCTTTTAGTAGTGAAAATATGGAGCATTCGGTTAATTGAAGTAGGTCCCTAATAATTAAATTAATCAAGGGATCCCATGGTATATAATAAAAATCCATGCATTAAGCTTAAAGAAATAAATATCATTCAATAGCTCTATAGTCAAGGACACTATAAATTTGGTTTTGGATTCCCCTAATGATTTGGGTAAAATAAAATTTTATATATCATTTAAGTAGTATTTTGTTTTTAAATTAATACTAAAACATTAAGTTAAATTTCATTGTGGTTATTATTTCCTATATATATATATATATATATAAAATAATGATAATTTTTTTCATTGTGTATATTAATTTCATTTGTAGTTATTAAACTTTCATCATTAAATTCCATTATTTTAACTCTAATTTCTCTTTTCTATATTGTTATTTCATATTACTTATAGGATTTATATTATAATATTTTAAAAATTAAAATTGTTTAACCTAAAATTCACCCAACCCCATCTTGTATGTTGGTACATACCCCATACAATCTATAATTTGGTATTAGTTTCCCAGGTGTCAAAAACTGATTATGAATCTAATATTTTTATTTATTTTTAGTCCATTACTTTATTAGATTTTCATTTTCATTTTCCTTTCTCCAAATAGTTTTTATAGAATTTTTTCATACAACAAGTATATATATTTTTACCATTATCAATACTAACCAGAATAGACCAACTATTTTTATTCCAATGGTTATGAATACTAGAGAGATTGAATATAAACCATTACTATTAACACTAAATTCTAAATATTTATTATTCTTATTTGTAGTTAAAAATTACCTAAGAGTTATGTGTTTATCTTTTTAGAGAATAGCAAAGATGAATTTCAACTGAATTTATGAGTTTTAAAAATGAATCTTTATTAAATCCAATGGAATATATATAGTTATTTTTAATATTATAAATCTATTTGGGGATTATATGATCTGCTAGAAGTTTTTTACTTTAGAACATTGAATGTTATTGAATCTAAGAGAGCTGTATTGATAATGACTATCATGATTTTAAAAATATATCTGGTTAAAGTGTTTTCCAATTGCATCAATAAATATTGACTATTTTTAATAGTTAACAATCACTTGTTGACAAAAAATTCTTATGGTAAAATTTTGTTGAAATTTATAAATATTTGTCCAAAAAATTGTGAGTCTAAATGAAATATTTTTTAGGATAAAAAAAATATTTTGATGATCAATATATATTATTTAACTAAAACCATGATTTCATACCAGATTCATCTAAAGATATTTTTAGAGAAAGAGAAAAATAAAAAAACATTGTCAGTAATTTATCCCCCTGAATTTCAAATTCCAAAACATATAAATCAAACATATCTAAGAGAAATACAAGAAAAGTTTCTGATGATAGTGCGTGTAATACAATGTATACTAAACTTTATATAATGGGAAGAATTATATCCAAATAGATAATGTTTTGTATAAATAATTAAAAATATATAAAATATAAAAATTATACTACTTGACTAATTTGTTATGAGTGTAGAAAGAAACATCATATTCATATAGATTTCCATAAATTAAAGAATAAAAAATATAATTTAGAGAATATATCCAAAGAAGAACAACAATAAGAGTATATAATCTATGGACACTTGGAGTATGAGTGAATGTGATACAATGTTATATAACTCATCATAAAAGTGATAACTTCATAAAAATCAATAGATATTAAATAGATTCATAAAAAATTATTTAATAAATTTATTTTATAAATTCATTATGAATCTAAATTTATATTCAAAATGTTTATCGGCTTCTAAAAAGGATGATAATGATGATAATTCATCTCGTTTAGGTGATGATGAGAGTGATACTAAATCTATTGAACAAATGAGAGCTATTAATAAATGGTTTAAAATTTGTATCAAAATTTGAATAAAAATAATATTTTAATTAATAATAAAGCTGATTATATAAAGGATAGTTTTGTTAAATTTTAATATAATCATACTAAAATTAAAATGAAATAATGAATGCTGGTTTTTGAAAAAGTTAATTAAAAGGAAAAGATCAAAAAATCACTACCAATTTGGAAAAAAAGTTAAAGTAAAAACCATATAATTTTATCTTAAGTCTAATGACTAAAAGATAAAATGTGAAAAGAAGTATATGTCAAAAAAATTTAGTCATGATTAATATAAGAAATAATATTTTAAACTAAATCCTTTTTTTATAATTGAAAGAAGTTTTTTACCAAAATTACTACATGAAGGAATTAATTTGAGAAGATATATTGGTAGTTGAGACTGTCTAAAAATTTAAAATCCTTATTTTTATGTAAATCTAAAATAAAATCAATGTATCATTAAAGTTATATTCTACCATGTAAGGAACCCTTCTCCACAATGTGTCAATGTGTAGGAAATTGGAATAAAAGTTATTCATTAAATATATTTCAATATTGTTTAATATCTAAATATTTTATTACATTACAATGTGTTACATATAAACATAATAATGCTACTCAAATGTGGATTACAATAATTTTATATGAAAATAATTATAAAAATAATAGATATTTATTTCAGAAAAATAATTTTACACATTTATAGCACTGTATACTGGAATCTGGTCACCACTTACTTGTTCCCCTAGTATTTTCTTTTCAGTAAACTATCACTATATCTTGAATGTTTTTAATATTTTCTGTAGTTTCAATATATTAATTTTTTTTCATATATTAAAATTTTTCATTTAATTTTGGGGTGTAATTTTTTATTAGTTATATATAACATTTATAAAACATACGTTTAAATTTCAAAAAAAATAAGAATATTAGGCAGATTTTTTTTGGTAATTATCATTAAAAGAAGAAGATAATTTCATTTTTTTTAAAAAAAATTATGTTTCATAATTTTTTGGTTATATTATTTAGTTCATCTTATTTTTAGAATACCTTATTGATTATATAAATTTCAAATTGACATTAAAAATAAAAAAAAAATAAAGAAAATAAACTTAATTACAACAATATTCCTTTTGGTGGGATGTAATCTGACCTATTTAATCAGGGAAATAAATAATGACCATTAATTATTTATGATGCCTTTATAAGGAGATGGACCAATTTGTTTTTTGGATACATTCATTGTTATTTTTAGGTGAATCTATTTTTGTTTTTTAAAACACATATTTAATCAACCATTCCTTCCATGGTTTCGTCTAAAGATATTTCTACTATGGAGGTTGATGGAAGACGACATTTTGATTCATAACTTTCAATGAATTTTTATTTTATACTAAAATACATTATTTACTATCAATGTGGAAGAATGTTTGTTTCTATAATATAATAACATGAACTATTCTACCCCATGTTGATTAGAGAGTTCTATATCTATCTGAAGTTTTCAAAATAATGTGGGGTTTAAATTTTTTATTTTATTATCTTCTATCATAAGTTCACCTTCACTATAGAAAAATTGATGGAACCATTATAAGTTTATTTTAGGGGATTGTCCTTATTTTTTGTAACCAAAACTACCATAGTATCATAGAATTGTTTTTTGATGATGATATAAATAATATTTCATTTGTAGTTAAAGAAAATTTTCATAAAGTAAGTCATTTATTACCAGTAGCATGAATTGTATTCAATTGAATATTTATTTTTATCTAAAATAAAATGAAGATAATTATATGATTAACAATAAAGAAATCTATTTTCTCAATTGTTTGAAAAATATTAGGATGCCAGAAACCCCAAAATTCATTTATTTATACATGGAATATATTCTAAAAAATCTAGTAAAGAAGAAAATTATATTATATGAATGGATTGACAACAATGTCCTTGTAAATTTGTAGAAATAAGAGAATTTTGAAACTTAGACTCATCAATAAAGATAGAATAAAAATCATATCAGTGATAAAACTACCTCAACAATGATACTAATTTATAACTATAAAAATAAAATCATTTCCGAAGAATAGTTTGTAGAAAATTCAATTGGATTTTGAAATCTATTTATAGAGAATAAAATGAAAAGGTTATCAAATGTTTCACAAAAAATAAATGAATTATTACTTTGATTAATCTAAGAATCAAATTAGAATAAGATGTTAAGGATCATAGAAAATTAACTCCAAAAAAATAAATTATATGTGAGAAATAATCTAAAAATAAACAAGTATTAAATAATTATATGAATGAAAGAAACCCATAGTGGTTTGTTAAATGAAAATAAAGATGAGGTGAGAATAAATAAAGATAAAAAAGAAACTATAAAATCATTTTTGGTGATGATAAAAGAGAATCTAAGGCCTTGAGGGAAGGAGATAAATGGAATTTATCTTAAGAGATGATGAAGAAAACACAATTTTAAAATATAAAAAAATTCATGTAGATTGAAATATTCTATCCAAGATTACTATTAAATAACATGTTATACAATTAACTCCCCTAAAAAAATTGTGCATTAAAGGAAAATGAAAGGAAGCTTCACTAAAAGTTCAAGATAAATATATATCCATATCTTCACCTCATCAAGAGATGGTTGAATCTATTATTCATATAGAAATAGTTAATACATTAGAATTTATATAATTTGAATTAACTCTTAAAACCCCATTATAAGTTACTATTGAAAATATTAATGATATTAGGGTTGTACAAGTACAATTCATTTCAAAATAATTTTTCATAGAAAAATTTGTTTTGAAGTCTATTAAAGTTCCAATTAAAATCTTGACTTTTAAATATCTATATATGATAGAATGTTTTTTCATATATCTACCATTAACACATCATCTTTATCAATGAAATTATATCAAAAATCTATCTCATCATGATAATGAATTATTTATTCATCTTTAGAATCCTTTGAAATGAAAATCAAAAATATGAATTCCCTTTTTAAAGATATTACTAATATTTATGAATTGTGTCCTGAAAACATTAATTCCCCAGTTTTTCAATAAAAAACCCATAATAATATAAGAAACATAAGTAAGAAACATATTATAGTTCATCTAAACCAAAACCATTTGTTCTAGATCAATATTTCATTAAACCTTGTGATTCAATTCACACTATAGAAATAAAAATAAATGATATCATCAATATGATTATGGAGTGTACTATAAAGTTTAGTCTAATTCAAAATCATTTGGCTAATTCTCAGTATTTCAAATGGATAAATCTGTTGAAATATTTTGTAGCTAATGTTATGTAATATCTAAAGATAGTCAAAGAAGTAAATAATTTATATGGATGTATGTTGCGTAATTTTGACAATTAAATAAAATCCCAAGAAAAGGAAATCAATTATCTTGATGGTAATGTTTTTTTCTACACCAGAAGTTTGATTCTATTTATAGAATATCTTTCGATATAAAATATTTTTATAAATATATTAAATAAAAATTTTATCAGATTACAACTTCTTCCAATGATTTAAAAAATATATATATAATTTAAAATTAGTAATTAATTAATAAATGTTCATTATTTGTGAAGTAGAAATAAAATCATGGAAACCAAAATCAAAAGAGTATATTTTGAGAATAGAAAGATTATAGAAATGATTGTATTTATAAGGCACAGAGAAATAGGTTTTTTGAGAAGATTGTAGATTTTGATTAGAAGTTAAATTTTTATGATGAAACACTATTTGAGAAATAGAAATAAAATAAAAAGATGAAGTGCATGATTGATAAATCAATTGAGATTTATTGATTTTAAAATTTTTATTTTGTGGAAATATTTTCAACACAAATTTTTATATGTTTCATAATAAAGTAATGCCTTAGTTTTCTTTTCATGATATTACCTAATGAATATTTTTTATTTACTACATGACCAATTATTCTACTTGAAATAATATTTTCTTTTGTTTTTATAATGTAAAACTATCTACATTCCTCCTTCATTTTCTTATCTATTTTATTAGTGAAACATTATTTTTATTTTTATTTATTTTTCAAATCCAAAAACATAGAGAAATATATTAAAAAAAATGAAATACATATATATAGTCTCATAATATGAGATAGGTATTTAAAAAGTAAAAAATGTATCTTTGGAACTGATTTTCCAATGAGGATATAAATTGAATAAATTTGATGATATGGAAATTAAATGGAATATTGATTTTAAAACATAGGCCATTTTAATTATTTATTATATGTTTTTTACATTCATAATAGGATGATATTATTGCATCATGGACTCAATTTACTATAATTATTTTGAAAATAGTGAATCACATTATTTAGTATTTTATTTTTCTTTTGTTTTTTATATTATATTTTATGAATGGACATTATTAAACTATTAAATGAATTAATCATAGGCTAAAGTTTTATAAAACACTGATGGGTGGAGGATTTAAAAAATCAATAAAATTAGGAATTTAAAAATACCAATTTATTATGTTTTAATGAAATATCATGAGCACTATGGTGTTAATAAATAACATCATTGGTTGACATGGGGAAATTTTAATTCCATTAAAAGATGAATAGGTTTATACTTCTAATTTCATAACAAATAACTCAAGATGTCTGAAATATGACCATTATAGGATCACGTCCAAATATATTTTCACCTCATGGATCCTAAAACATAACTTATTATTGTTATGATATCAAATTGAAATCTTAAAACCTACTAAATTACTAAAAATAATATTGAAATAGAGTTCTATATATTGTTTTCATTATTAGTTTTTCTATGTTTTTATAATTGTGAGGATTTATTAGAAATGATATTTTTTTACATTCTTAGTTTTTTTCAAATAATCAGGTTGATCGAGGGACTCTGTAATAGGAAAGATATATGTATTATATTTATCATAGTAGCATGTATTCTTATATACTGTTTGTTTTAACAGAAATACTGAGCTTCTTTTATTAATGAATATACCTACTAATTAGACTAATAAAGTTATTCTAGTGTAAGGAAGAAAATTCCAAGAATCATGCCTAAAGAGATGGATGTTATTTGATAGTTCTATAGTTGATGATTCCTTAAATCAGGTTTACTATTTCCTTTTTTAATTGGGTAAAATTAAAGTTTGTATGACCTTTAATGAGTCCTAGATTTGTAAATTAATACAACACATTTTTTGTAAAATTTTATTATTTTTATTTTTTAATTGGTATATATAAATTCTGTATCATTTTATTATTCCACTATGTCGGTTGATTTAAATAGTAGTTATAAAAATATAATCGTTTTAATTTTTTTAAATATATTGATTTTATGTGCATACATCTTCATTTTGGATTACAGTTAGACTTAATACATGAGGCTGTTAAAAATTATATGTTTTTTAAACTAAATTTCAACACCCCCACCCCCACTGACTCATTATAGTTTTCCTATACCCTATATGATCCTATATATATATCATTAAAATTAATAATAACAATGAGAGATACCTCCTTTCTTCCTTTAATGTAGTGTAGGACGAACACTCTTCTTTTTCTAAAATATAACAACTTCAAGAATGATTCAAGATTCATATTCCATGCTCTTTGATCTTATTCCAACCCATGTGGTTATTTTCATAATATACATACATGTATTTAGTCATATTTTATCAATAATACATTATTTTTCTCATTGTATGATTCCTCTCCAAGTTCCCCATTATTAAAGGATAACAATACATCCATTTTTAAAAATATTATGTCATCTATAAACAATAAAATAAACTATTTTTCACAATATTTTGAGCTTATGAATCATAGAAATCTTTTTTTCCAATGTAGTTTCCTTTACCACGAGAAAACCATTACATACAATCCTTGATTTATTTCTTATCACATTCCCATGTTTGTTATCTTTTTTATTGAACACCCACACTATTATAATTATATTATTTTCTTATTTTGGAACAAAATACCATGTGTTTTTATTTTAAATCTGAAATAATTATTTATTTATGGAATAAATCTACTCTTGAAACAATATTTCATTACTCAGACTCTTTGATTCAACAATAGAAAATAATGTTGTGTGGGCGGCTATACACAATGATATCCATGTTTGAAATAATTTTATATGATCACTAATGATGTTTTAAACTTCCACCTATTTTCTCATCCAAATATTAGTTGAATCAATCTGTTCTCCATCAATTGATAGAGTAAAATCAACATTATCTCCCATCCCATAACATAAATCTTCACAATTATTTAAATTTCTACCTTCAAACAATTAAATTCCTCATAATATCCATCAATATTAGATATCTTTATTTATTTTTTACATGCATTAAATTTCTTATCAGTCACCTTCACAATAGTATCCCCAACAAGCTTTCATGATTCGTTGATTTAATTGTAATATCCCTTTAAATTTTTTTATATCTATGGTATATTCCATTGATGTCTATTTTCTAATTTTTTTTTCATATTTAAACTATTCAATATGATGATGTAAGGGCTACCAAAAATCCTTAAATACTTTATAATTGGGTTCTTATTGTAATATATCTTTTAATGATATATTTTAGAGTTTTGAAAAATAAAATGAACTAATATCAAATATATAATACACTCATAATCTCTTTTATCCATAATAAATTATAAGTATAATGTTCCAATATTATGGTCCAAGGTATATCAATCATGCTTCGATTATTCCTCTCAAATCACTATTTTTTTAGAGTTTATAGTACACTATACTCATGAATGATTATATGATTCCACAAATATTCTCTAAACTATTCACTTCTATACATGCTTCAATTATCTGGGGAAAAAACCTATTCAATGAATTAACACATTCATTTTTACACATCTCTTATAAGTTTTAAACAACTTAAAAGTAATGTATTCATACTTCATGGAAAGAATATATATATTCTATGTAAATTCATTGATGAATTAAATAAAATATCCATCATCATCCATTAATTTATTCTTCATCAACCAACAAATATCTCAATTGAAAAGCTTAATAGTTTGAGAAATCATAATATACATTCCATTAAAATTACATTTATGCATTTGATACGTATTTCGGTTCACAATTATGGATTTAATTAAAAAAATATTTATTAAACTACAAAATGAAATTATTTTTTATATATTTATGTAAAATTGGAAAAAAAAATGTCTTTATAAAAAAAATGAAATTAACTTTAGGAAATTGAATTAATTCTAAAATGATTGTTTCGAACTATTTTAATGAATAAAACATTTCTATTTGATTTCATAATTTTAAGGAATAATATAAATATAATTTAATGATTAAATTATTTTAATAAATAATATGATCACTTAATTACGTTTATGTACTAGCTATAAAATGTTGTGGAATATAAGGATAGCGATTCTTCTCTAAATTGAAATGTTTTCTTCGTAAAAAATTTTCTCATAAATTTATCATTGAATTGTTAATTTCATTTATTTTGAGTATAAAAAATATATAATTTTATTATCTAAATATATATAAAAAATTATTGATCATTTTTATATTGATTATTATGTGGTTAGAAATAAAGATAAAGTGATATGAAGGCATACAGTGATATTTTTTAATAAAATCATTTTTTATATGTGAAATTTGTTTTTATGTTAATATATTAAATTAATCACTAATAATTAAATATTTAAATTAAATTTAAATAAAATATGTTTAAAAATATAAATTTAAATGCATCCAAAGGTTTTTACTAGGAATGTAATTAAAATTAATTCTTTTTTACTCTTAAAAAACATTTTTTTGAAAAAACAATTTCCCATATTTTGTGCATGAATATAAGAATTAATTTAATTGACTACTATGAATAGAATATTTTAAACTAAATTACATTATTTTAGTCATAATAATCAATATTGGTTATTAAGTTCAACATAATTTTTATCCATAACGAATAGTAACCAATGTAAAACTCTTGTCACCATAGAAAGGGGTAAAAGGGTTATTGAGGGGGTAAACTAAGAGATAAGTTTTAAAATATCTAGAAAACATGAATAAAATTGATCTGATGGGTGAATTAGAAATTTTAATTTTCCAATATACGATACATTTTTAATTTATTTCTATATTCCCTAGAGAATTTCATTATATTATTTGAAACCTATGGAAATTTACAAGGGTTCCACTCTTCTTACATACATTAGAGAACCTCATCTCCTCACTTATTCACATTATGTGTTAATAATAATTCATCCAATAACTATTTATATATCTTACCAAATATTATATAAGAATATTAATATAATTAAATCACTATATTTTATATAATTAAAATTATTTGTTTTAATGTTTTAACAACTATTTATCTCCGTTGTAACTAATGGAAAATGAAATTATTTATTATTTTTACATATGTAATACCATCTTAATGAAGTGACGCACTTCATTTTTCATCCATTCCTCACAAGGATGTTTATATTGACCATTTTAATGAATATATATTATATATATATTTCATTTATTTTTATCGAAAGATAAATTATTATTTTCATTTCCTTCTTTCTGAGGATAACTGATCAAAACAACATAAATAGTACATCATATTAGATTCATATTCAAAGAATATCATAACAATACACACCTGAGTAACATAAAAGATTTGTTTTTTTGGGTTAATATATTCCTAAAAAATTTAGAAATATCATTAATATCCCCCATAATTATCTTTAAAAAAATACAATTCTTAGATATAAACTACTTAGAACCAGTCTTCATAACTTGGGGAAAAGAAACAGATGAAAGGGTGAGCTCAAATGATTAGTAAGGGTAAACATGAGAGATTTCAATAAATAATTATGTAAATAAAAAATAGAATTATAATTATATGATATCATGATAATAAAAATTATGATTTATACCTAATCTATCTTAGATCATAAACCTATATTATTTCATAAAACATTATAATTTCCAAAATAGGAATCAAAACTATAGGGAATCATCAAAAATAAATTATGGGAAAAATAGAATATCATAATAATTTTGAGAATTCCATATGAATATTTTGCACCAATCCTAATATTAATTATAAAAATATATTGGGAATCATATAGTCCTCATATAATTACCTAAATATGATAATTCTATAATTCTCTTAAAAGTAACTTATATCTTATTTACTCTATCATCTCTTAGGGGTTTATTATCTCTATCATATCTTAGGATTATCTTAACCACATAATCTCATTTGAGCTTAATATCTTAATCATAATTATTCAATTCATTTAAGGGTAAATAATTTAGGTCCCACATATCACATTATCATAATCCTTTTATATGTATGTAACATGATCATAAAACATTTATCATGTCATCACAGAATAAACCATTGAATATAACTATTTTTCATAAGAATATTATCAACATAAAAATGTACCATCGAGTGAAATAATAATTAGGCCTTAATTGGATAATATTCTTAATAAACAATAAGTAACATAAAAGCATGCTATCATAGATGAAAAATGCCTTTAAAAGTTCGCGACATTATTTCTTAGGAAAATACCCTTCTCATTTTGAAAAAACTGATTTAAAATATAAAAGGTTAAAAAATATTATGGTAAACATTTTATTTTAAAATAATAATGAAAATTTTTATAGTATGAATCATTTCATTGGAGAGTTATTTTAGTAGGAAATTCTGTTTATACAGTATATGTTAAAAGAGAACATTCATTTCACAAATTTTCAAAAAAAATAAAAATGAATTGTTTAGAAAATTTTTCTTTAAAATTATTCCTTTTAATCCCTTATAAATAAAGTAAAATTTATTTAAAATTATTTTCTAAAAATTTATGTTTATGTTAATACTTCCATAAAATAATTTTTAGGAGCATTGATATGGAATAAAAATATTGTTGACTAATGAGAAAATAAGATCAACTTCTAATTGAAAACATTTTATTGATAATTTTAAGTACCAAAAAGAGAAAATTTGTGATAAGTAATGTAAATTCAATAAATATATTTTATGGAATAAAATATATTTGATTTAAAATAAAATAATAATAAAATTTACTTAATTGTAAATTTAGGAAAGATAATACATTAAAGAAATGAGTTTGTAATATAAACCATTACCTCAAGTATCATATTTCATCACACACAATAAAACTACCTATAAAATAAATATATATTCTGTATTAATATATTAAATAAAAATAATCATATATATCATACAATATATGATTTATTAATTGAATCTTATTACCTATTTATTAGCAATTATTTGTTATAATTTGTGTTCTGTGTGATAACTGCTTCATTTTTAATGCATGTTTCGGTTCGAAAATTTTAGTACTGGTACATTAATCATGGTTACATAATCTAAATATTTTTAATCATTAAATTAATATAATATAGAATCATTATATGAACTTTCATAACTATTCATATAATGTGGTGGTGAAAAATGAAGTACATCACATCGTTGAGACATCATTTTTAACATAAGCATGAGTGATGTTTCTCCATTTTGATGGATTGAAAAAAAATTAAATAATAATTTAATTAAATAGAACTATAATAAAATAATATATATAATATATATTTTTTAAATCTGTCAATATATCAATCAAATTGAACAATTGATGAAAAATAAAACACATCGCTTCATTAAGGTGGTAGACCATAGGTTCGCACAAGCAATGTAATCATTTCCCATAGGATAAAATAAATTATGATAATCGTTCTTCCTTAATCATAATATAAATTCATCATATTTACGATAATTAAGTAAATATTTTAAAATGGATACTATATATTTAGATTATTTAGAATAATATATAAAATTTAATTTACATTTTTAGGATTTATACATCATTGTTGAGAAATATCCCTCATATTACACCTTAAATATGGCATCGCACATTTTTGTTATATAACTATCCATTATATTTTAAAAATGGTGGGTCTTTAAAGTTTAGTGTCTTAGAAATAAGGTATATAATATATGAGAACATGAAACAATTATTCTAATCCACTTGAAAAGATTGATTATAGGTTCATCCTAAGTACAATTACAACATCTCACAACCTAGGGAAAAACCTCAAAAGAAAGGGTATGAAGGATTCCTAGTAAGGGTAAACAAGGGAAACCTTTTACTTGTGATCTGGAGGAAAATCAATAACGAGTTTATGAAATACATAAAGACTTGAGAAATATAAAAAATAAAAATAATAATAAAATTAACAAGAATCACAATGTGAAAATGTGGAAAAAACATTTAATTTATACATTCATAATAATATCACCAAGGTCAATCTCCAAGGTGTTATAAAAATTACCAAGGTATCATAAAACTTTTCATCTATAGTAATTAATTTAATTACCCAATAAATTGGAGTGAAATCAAGGGACACACTTAATATGTATTAATTTTCATGATATCTATATATATATCATAATAAATCCCTTCATAAATAACTCGAAATGGATAACAAAATGGGTTTTATATCAAAATCACAGGGCTTTAAAAAGTGCTTAAAAACATGATTACTATGTCTTTTGTAGACCAAAGAACGGAAATACGGGTTTTATGTATGTCCATTCCATAATATATTTAATCATTTTTATTTCATTATGAACACACCTAGAATTTAATGAGTTTTGAGTATTCACATAAATAAATGAAAAAAATTTCTTGAGAAGAAAAGATAGATTTTAAGATGAAGTGTACAACATAATAGGTATGAGATATGGTTTTATGAAACCTAAAAAAAGTAGAGGAAAAGGTACCCAAATCATAAAAAGTTAATAATAAATTATAAGGATATAATAATTTTTAAATAATAAAATTTTATTTATATTTCAAAGGCATACCAGATATAAGATAACTTGAAAAGAAAAGAGAAGTTGATAATTCCCTTACCTTGAAGTGTAACTTCTAAAAATCTTATATCAGGAACATGGGGGCATAAGGAATCTTTAGGAGGATATAAATTATGAAAGTTGTGGGCAATTATTTTTAATGGATATAAACTAAGGAATGGGTGGGTATTAGTAGTAAAAGATATTGAGTTTTTTTATTAATTTCATAGGACGCCTCATTAGTGGTATTTGCAAAACCATGGGATTTGTCATTGTATATTCCAATTTTATTTTCCAAATGGGACACCAAAAGTCATATATTAATTAAAAATATTCCATCAACATGTTAAATTACATATTACATCATTATTATTTCATTAATGACACTAAAATCATAGAACTATATTTTTACTAATCACCAAAAAATCATTTTATAAAAAATATCATAATTTCATTGTAAACTGATATCAACCTTCTGAATTACAAAATGAAATTTATTTTATCATAATAATTATATAAATTTGATCAATTTTACATTTAACTATATTATACATAAATATTATAAATAATAGTGGACATAAAATCCATAGTGACATGACTAGTACATTTTTCGATGAAAATAAAATAATTTTGTCATTTGTAATTAAAAAGGAGTGTTTTAATAACACTATTTCATTATTATAAACATTATAAATAAATAATTATTTTATTTTTAGGACTTATATCTTTTTAAAAAGTAACATTTTTACCTGAAAAATCAATTTATCAAATTCCATCTCAATTTTTAAGAAAAAATATTCTTAAAACCGAAACCATGAAATAAAAATTTAAGTAAAACAATGGGATTAATTTTTAAGAAACTAAATCCTTGAAATATAACCCCTTAAAATACCTATATAATCCTAAGGTTATGGTGTACGATGGTGATGGACTCTTGAGGTGTCTTGGATAACATCTCTCGGGTGGTAATCTCTACTAACATGAAATTCTCCCACTGGAGATTTCGTTCAAGATTAACATGTTGAAGTTTTTTTTTGGGATTGGTACAGAGTAAATCCCAGTGGTGCTACCTCCATCCCAAGCTATGAAAAATGGGATTCGTATGTCCCATGTCATCTGGATGATTCAATCGACTCTTCTTTATGTATTAATTATCTACTATCATTTCTATTTATAAACCTTATTATAATTTTTATTATTGTTTCCAACAGTAAAATTAACTAACAGTCATATAATAGTCAATAATCAATTGTAACATTTCATTTTTACTTATATATTTTTATTTATTTAGACATTATAAACCCACATTTTAAAAAAATATTATTCAAATGTTTGGGTTGTTACATTCTTTCCCACTTAAGAAATGTTTTCCTCAAAATTTCAACATTTAACCTTAGAAGAAAAAACATGTGCATACTTCTTCCTCATAGTCTCCTATAGCTCCCATGTGGATTAGTCATACATTTAGTTCCTACACAATACCTTGACATGTTGGGTAGTCTTTTGTAGTAGATCATTGTCTCTATAATCTAAGATCTCCCCCGGCTACTCCTCATAAGAGATGTCATGTTCCATTTGTCCACCAATGGATTTAATACATGTAAAGGGTTTTTTATACACTTCCTCAAGAGGGATATGTGGAATACATTTTGAAAATGAGCTATATATTTAAGGAGTTAATGTAGATAGGCTACTACTCCTATGTGATTAAGGACTTCATATGGGCCAATGTACCTCGGGCTAAGCTTCCCTTTCTTTCCAAACCACATGAATCTCTTCTATAAAGAAATTTAAAGGAAGACTTTGAAACAACCTTCAAACTCCATGTCCCTTCAATAGTTGTTGGTGTAACTCTTTTCCAGACTCTGATCATCCTTAATGTGTTTCTAGATGGAAAGAATATTTTATGTCACCACTTTCACAAGATCAATCCCAAAAATCATTCTCTCTAGCTTCATCCCAACAAGTTGTTGCTATACATTGCTTACAATATAGAGCTTCATAGGGTTCCATTTTAATTCTCTAATAGAAGATATTTTTGTAAGATAACTAAACTAAACACAGATATTTATCCCATCCACCTTTACATTATGCAAAACATTTTCTCAGTATTTCCTCGACTGTCCGAATAATCCTTTCTGATTTTCTTTCAGTTTTAGGGTGATAAGATGTTATGAAATTAAATTTGGTACTCAATTCATGTTGAATAATTCCCCAGAATTTTTATGTGAACCTCAAAGCACGATCCGATATAATAGAGAGTGGTACCCTAGGAAGCCTTACTACATCCCTCACTTAAATCCTGACAATTTGATCAAGAGATAAATCTTCATGAATTGAGATAAAATGTACAGTCTTGGTGAGACGGTCTAGTAAAACCCATATCACATTTTTTTTCATTATAATTTCATGGGAGACCAGTGAAAATGTCCATAGTGACAGTGCCCCACTTCCATGATGGTATAGGAAGTGGTTGTAATACCCCCTGAAGAAGTTATCTCTCTGCCTTCACTTGCAAGGATACCAAGAACCTTGAATAGTAGTCAACAATCTCCATTTTCATGTTATCCAAACAAAAATGATCATGAAGGTCCCTATACATTTTAGTGCTTCTAGGATTTATAGAGAATGTAGAGCTATGAGATTTACCCATCAGATCCTTCTTTATTTATGAAATATATGGACCACAAAAACTTTTATAGAATTTCCATACAACATCTTGATTAATATTGAACTCAAGAAACATCTCATCCTTCACAGCCACAAACTTATTCTATAACAAATAATCTTCATTTTTAGAATTTTTTATAGTATCAAATAATGATGGCTGAGAAATAATTTATGACAGGGTATATTATTTCCCTTACCTTATAATTCCCATATCTAGTTTTACTAGTCCTTTGATCAAAGGAGCTCTTTGAATCCACATAATTTCTTATACAATAGGGTCTTTCCTACTAAATTAATAGGTGAATTTGTTTTCTCTTCCCGGATGATAATGAATTGAACAATCATAGTCTTTAAGAAGTTACAACCATCTCATTTTTCACATGTCCAATTCCTCTTTTTGTGAGAATATACATTAAACATTGATGGTCTGTGTATATATCACACTTCTACCTATAAAGATAGTTCCTCTATAACATTAGAGAAAAAACAAGCACAACCATCTCTAGATCATAATTAGGATAATTATGTACATTTTTCTATAGCTATATAGATGCATAAGAAATCTCCATATCATTTTTCATGACGATGCACCCACGAATTTTAGAGATGCATCACTAAAAAATGAATCCTTCTCTGATTGAGGTAAGGGATTACACAGGTTCAGTGGCCAATATCTTCTTTATATCTTGGAAACATTCTTCACACTCCTTTATCCAGATGAACTTGACCCATTTTCAAGATAATTTGGATAATTCATTATAAATTCATTAATATTTTCACAAAACTCCTATAATATACCATTAATCATAGGAAACTACAAAAATCTGTTATTTTTGTAGGCTAATGATACTCCTGTAAAACCATTGTATTTATAGTGTCAATTAATATTCTTTAATTGGTTACTATGTTCCCCATTAAAGCAACATGTTTTAACCAAAATTTTAATTTGATGAGCTTTCGTAGAGATTGCAAAATTAGCCACTGAGATTGAAAAATAACCCATAGATGATCCTCATGCTCCTTGTGGATTTTGTAAATTTTTAGAATATCCTCAATAATAACTACCACAAAGTTTTCAATGTAGTAATTAAATTCACTATTCATCAAATCCATAAAAATTGCAAGATCATTAGTCAATACTAAAGGAATAACGATAAAATAATATTTCCCACATCTTGATAAGAAGGTGGTCTTTGAAATGACTTCTTTATTCCACCAAAATTGATGATAACAAGATCAAAGATCAATATTGGAGAAGAACTAAGCCACACATATTTGGTCAAATAAATCATCAATTATTTGAATAGGGTACTTATTCTTCATTGTGATCTCATTCAGTTCTCTTTATTCAATACAAAATCACATTGATACATCCTACATCTTCACAAAGAGAATAGGTTCTCCACAAGAAAAATCACATTTCAAGATAAATCCCTTTTTCAAAATATCTTGGAGTTGCTTCTTTAATTACTCCATCTCTACATTCTCTATACATTATGGGGTGTTTGAAATTGTCTTCAAACCTGGCATGAGTTCAATGGAGAACTCTACCTCTCTTTCTATGGGAGGTCCAGGTAACTCTTAAAGAAATAAATTATTGTATTCTTAAATGATAGGTTCATCCTTTATCCTTATACTCTAATTTCTTTCTTCTTCTTTGCCAATAAACTCTATAATGAAGGATACATGTGGTGCTTTTAGACAAATCTTAGATAAAGATATCTCTTATTTGAAAACAATATTTTTTTTTCAATTAAGACTACTGAGATTTCTATGATTCTACATTTGATCATAGAATTATAATATGAGATTCAATCCATACATAGTATAATGCCGAATTCCATCATGGGAATGACTTCTATATTTGTGATAAGATTGATCTCACTAAAGTAAATACTAGAGTTTCTAAACACTATTGAGGCTTGGATAATCCCCCCTGGAGTCATGAATAAATGTTATACTTCTATATGTTCAGTGATTAATTCTACATTCCGTGAAAAAATGGAGGGAACAATAGAATATGTAGAACTAGAATAAAAAAAAGTAATTGGTATCTTTGAGAAAAAAATTGGAGAACATGCGACCACATCCTTTGGAGATTCAACCAAGCCATCATGATAGAAAGTTCACGACCTTACTCCCTTGACCTATGATAAGGCTAATGGTTATTCCCCTCCACTTCCCTCAGTTTTGTATACTAGTTGGAGAAGTTCCCATGTTGTTAATAATTGATGTATTGGACATCAGGTAGGGCCTTCACCATTATCCCTTAATTTTTAGTGATAGTAAATTGAGGCTTCACATCCCTATGATAATTCTAAGAAATATGGACATATCTTCCATTGTTTTAAAACTTCCCACTCCTGAGTTGGCAGTTCCTAAAATACTTCATCCCATATTTATTACACTTTGGAAGATTAACTATCATTCTTTTTCTTCACTGATCAATGATCCTACCCAAACTTGGATCCATTGATCACTTCTTTTCATTGGATTTATGGGACCACTACATCTCAACGAACCCGAGTTCAACTTTCATAGCACTTAATATGATTTACTCAAAGCATTCATAGTATTGGTTGGATAAATTCTTCTATAAATGAGGTTTTAGTCCACCAAATAATCTACAAAACTTCCCATTAGGATCCAAGATAAGGCTAGAAATGTAAGGTTATATCCTTGTGAATTTCATCTCGTAGCATCCCACTGATTCATTCTCCTTCTATATCAAATCAACAAATTCCTTTTCCATTTTCTTTCTCATCAAACGAGGAAAATAAATATTGAAGAAGACCATATGAACTCTTCTCAATCCATCGCTTTAATCTCCCCTTTTGGGCCCATGTTTTTAATAAGTTACCACCACTGATTAGCTTATCCCTCTATGAGGTAAACATCCAAGGTGACTCTCTATTGTTCAGAACATTAATGTACAAAATAGATATATTCAATTGAGGTTATCCACTGTTTTATAATCAATGGGTAATTAGATCCACCAAACATTGATGTTCAGTATAGGGTTCTTACAAAAAATTTCATATCTTAATTTACAAAAATAACTAAACTATTATGTTATACCAACTATGGCATTCCACCATTTGATTATATAACATTTCCTTAAATTTTACAAAAAATGATCTTTTATATTTTACTGCCTTGAAAAGAAGGTATATAACATGACAAAATGAAAACATTCTTCTAATCCACTTGAAAAAACTTTATCATAGGTTCATCATTATTACAATTATTTCATCTCATAACCTGGTTACAAACAACAATGGCAAGGGTGAGTAGAAGTCTCAGTAAGGGAATACAATTGAAACAGTTTACTTGTGATCCTGTGAAAAATCAATAAGAACATGGTTATATACATAAAAAAATTAGTAATGGAAAAAAATAATATCATAATAAAACAAGAATCAATCATAACATGGAAATGTTTATAAAAAATTAATTTATACAATCATAATCATATCACCATGGGCTATCCCCAAGGTGTCATAAAAATTACAAAGTTTATTCACCATTTTATCGTAAAACTTGTCATCTATAGAGTTTTATATCTTTACACAATGCATAGGAGAACTATTAGAGGGAACCCTTAATAATTATGTTTTTTTATTTGATCCATATATATAATAATAAAACCTTTCTAAAATAACCCAAATAGAATAAAATAAATGGATTTCATATCAAAATCACAGAATTTTAAAATTTTCTAAAAAACATAATCATTATTTCATTTATATCACACATAAAGTGAATGAGTGTTTTATGTATGTCAATTTTGTAATGAAATAAATAATTTTTATGTCTTTGAGTATACACATCTATGTTAAATATGTTTGGTAATTTAGATAAATAAAATAAAATAATATTTTTAGAAAAAGTGAGATATTTTGAGGTGAAAATTCTACAGCCTAATTGGTATGAAACATGGTTTCATAAAACAATTAAAAGAGAGGGTAAAAGGGTAACCCATTAATAAAGGACTCATAAAGAGTATATAAATAGAATTAAATATAAATAATAAATTTTTATTTAAATTCTAAAGACATACCACATATAAGAGAACATGAAATGAAAGTGAAGTTCATAATTCCCTTAAATTGAAGAGTACCTTCTAAAACTCTATGTTTTGGACCTTAGGGGCATGAGGACACCTTCGAAGGACACCTTCGGAGTAATCCTTGGGAGGTAACACTATTATAACTTCATGAATAATTATTTTTTTATGAAAATAAATGATGTAATTGGTGGGTATTTATAGTAAAAGAGAGGGATTTGTTTCATTAATTTCTAAGGACACCACATTAGTGGTATTTGTGAAAAAAAAAGGCTTGACCATGGCATTTTCCCATTTTATTGAACAAATTGGGAACCTAATATCATATTTTAATTGACATTAGTCATCAAAAATATTAAATTACATATTACATCATTATGGTGTCATTAAACAGACCGAGAACTCAAAATAGTATTTTTACTATTTTCCAAAAACAAAACGTTTTATAAAAAATATCATAAATTCACCATAACCTAATATCAACCATATGAATTCAAAAATGGATTTTAAATTATAATAATCATTCCCCAAATAAAATAAATTTATTTTTTAGCTTTAGAATACATAAATATTAAAAATAATAGTTGACAGAAAATGTATAATGACTTGCATAGTAATGTTTTTGACACATGAAAAAAATAAAATTATTTTATCATTTATAATCAAAAAATACTTTTTATAACACAATTTAATTTAAATAAACTTTATTAATAAATCATTATTTTAATATTACAATTTATATCTTCTGGAAAGTAAAATGCTTACCCAAATAATCAATTTATCAAAATTTCCCTCATTTTTTAAGAAATATAATTCTTTAAAAAGTAATGATGAAATATAAAATTTTATTAAATAAAATGGGATTACATTTTCCGTAACTATGGACATGACATATAACCCCTTAAATCACGTGAATGTGGCCAAAGGGTAAGGTGTGTGATGGTGATGGACTCTTGGGGCGGTTTCGATAACATCGCCTAAGTGGTAATCTACACTAACTTGATTATCTCCCATAAGTGATTTAGTTCAAGATTAACATGTTGAATCTCATATTGATCTCGGTCTAGAGTGAAGCGTTGTAACACTACCTCCTTTCCAAGCTCTGAGAAATGGGCATTGTATGTATGTATTCTACTAGATGAGGCCATCAACCCTTCTTTCTGCATTAATTATCCATTACCATTTCTATTTGTAATCAATAGTTATTATTTTTTTATGGTTTCCAATGGTTATGTAAACCCACTATCATATAATTATCAAAACCTGGTGGAAAAATTTAATTTATACATATATATTTTTATTGATTATGTCATAGTAATAAATTCATTTTTAAGAATTAAAATATTATTCAAAAGTTTGGATCATTACATTGAAACATGAAAGGATGGTATTTTGGAAATACTAGAAACTATATAATGTTGGTAAAAAAAGATAATAAGGAACTGTAGTAGGTATCAGATGAGTATTATGTTTCACAAGTTTTGAATGAGGATGGATAGGAGGTTCCCGGTTATATGTTATTGAATAGATAAACATGGAATTACTTAATTATTTTACCTATAGTATATAAAATATAATTTAAAGTGGAAAGAGGGAACCAAAAAATAGAATTTAATATGTTATATGATATAAATAAAATCAATCAGTCAGATTTTGAAAAAAATAGAGAAATTTTAATCCTTATATCATAGTTTAATCACATTGACCCTTTTTTAACCATAATCAGGATGAAATTAATTTTGAGATTATATCTTATTTATCATACCAAAACAACAGGTAATTATTACTAAATTTATAATTTATGATTAATAAATTTGAATCCCTTTTATAAAATGTAATTTCGATAGGTTACTAAAATTAAATTTAATATAAGAATATAAAATGAATGAAAGTATTCTTTATAAAAAAATAATTTAAGAAGAAAAATAATTTTATACTAAATTCAAGAAAAAACTGGTTTCCAATATAGATTTTTTGTTATATGATTACCAAGGTATTGTTTTTAGACTTTCAGATCAATCCATATATAAAGACTTCAAATTATGGATCCATAATAAAAATACATGGTTCTTATTTCCATGATGTTATACCATGTTTAGAAAGGTCTTGGGGATTTGAAGAGACATGTAATGTATTATTTGGTTTTTTGGAAATATTACTTCCACATACTGGGTCACTATGCTATATCACTGAAGGCCACACCATAGGTTGGCAGTTATGTCATTGCGGATCTAGTATAATCATGTGGAGTCTCATTTATGCCACAACATGAAATACTATGTCAGGGTAGAATTTTTTTAAGAAGGGTGTGTCATGACCGTGCATGTGGATTCTTAGATCAGGTAAGCTGTGACATGATTACCTACACCACACCATGGTATGTTTTCACATTAGTTGCTCTAGTAGGTTCTTCATTCATCAATCTTCACATGGTATATTTATGTAATTAATTTGGGAATCTATTTTAGGTCTTTTATGGAGGGTTTTCACATAAATGGGGCCACGTAGGATTTACCTATAAATACAATATTCCACTTCCATTTTTCAACACCAATCTAGAAGATCCCAAAGGAAACAGACAATCTGTCACAAACCAACCCGGGTTGACCCTGAACCGGTCACCCGAGCCGACCCGCAACATAGCCCGAAGGGCGTTCCCAATCCCCACGGGCTGCCAACTAGTGCCGGGCATCAAAAGTAAACAGGTGGGAATGATTTAGCCCAAAAAAAAATTAAGCAGCAGAAACAAATGGTACAAATGCAAATAAAGAAAGAGCAGCCAACAACGCCACTAACCTGACCATGACTAAAACTCCATGTGACCCCTTGGGCCACCTTCCAATACCACAACCAACATCTCTCAAGGCGAACAACAGAATCTGGAACCTGAAACAGCACTAAAAACAAGAAAACACTATATGCATGAGTATTAAAACTCAGTAGGTAGGCCCAACTAATTCTATTCCCAATGCACATACCAATAAATAAAGAATTTATCAATTCTAGGTTTGAACTAAATTATATAAAACATGGTTTCCACACACATTAATTTATAAAACAAGTAATAGTCCATTGCCCTTTTTAATTTATAACATGTTTAATGTTGAAATAAACAGGTGTATTGCATTTTTTAAACATTTTGCAAACGATTTAGAAATCCAAACATTAGTTTTTAGTCAAAAGGAGAATCACACACAACACACACTATGGGCAATGGTAAAAGTGGCACACATGGGTCAACAACCGAACTCGACCTCTCAATCATCCTCCACACACAAATAAACACTAAAAGAAACATGGGTCGAACCTAGGAGATCGTGAACAATCCAGAACATACTATACATGTGACTCATCCTGAAGGCATGCCCTAACTCGATGACGTCATAACGCCCTAATGCTCGGCATAGCCCCGTATGGCTTAACTGAGGGGCCCAATCCCCATAGCAGCAATAACTCAGTATTCCCCTGCTATGGGGCCACTAGCCAGTGCGTAATCTAAACTAGTTCTGCAATCGTTCTCAGAAAATTCACTCAATATGTCAGGTTCCCATGCCATCACAAGCAATAAAAAAGGGGTGCGTCCACAATGTAAATAAAATAGTCCCAATGCACAAACATCACATACAGCCCACGCAATCAAGGCACACCAAAGAGCACCCCTGAATGGGTTTTCCAAAATAATTTATTTTATTAAAGTACCAAACGGGCCTTCACAAATTTTAAAACAAAACCACATTTCTCGGGAAAACCCAAAACACTTGTTTGAAAGAGATTATTTATCTTTAAAACTAAAAGTGCATTTGAAATTCCATGAATTATGTTTAAAGGCCAAATGGGCATTCTTTTAATACTGTGTCTCCGCCCATCAAGAAAATGTTTCAAGTGTTCGGTATAAAATAAACGGCTCTTTGCACACCAAATAATCATTTAAAATTCACTATCTTATATTTTTTCTCATTCGTTAAAAATTAATGAAACAACAAGAAATTAATAAATTCTAAATCTAAAGGTAAGTGCAGTGGGGTCCTACCTTAGCTCACTGTCCAAACATAAGGGTGTGTCACGCCCCACACAGATGCACAAGCACGCACTAGTCGATGACTACAATATCCCGAGTTTTCCTCACCGACAACGCGCTGCAACAAACGCACAACAACTAAAAACCCACCACCACTGACTAAAAACAAACCAGATGAACATACGGCACAAAAAAAAACCTCGACAAACTTTCAAAACATAACCCACACCGTCGATACTATTTAATAAATAATTTTGAAATTAAATGAGCACTCACAACATGCCAAAATAAAATGCGCACCAACTCCACAGTTAAAATAACAATTTACACAACTTAATAAAATGACATCAAGACTAAACCAGTCTACAGACACTTTTATGAACAAGTAAACAAATTTCTAAACAATTTTTATAAGTAGACCAAACAACACATAAACAGTCTGTATAAGAAAAACACACAATTTGTTAAAGATTCAATAACTAGGTCATATAAGTTACCAAATTCTAAAAAAACTCCATAAGTACACATAAATTTAACCAGAGAAAAGAACTTCGAACTTATTTCTAACAAAGCCAATAAATTGGACAACACTATAACATATTAACTAATTGCATTTCGAGAATGAAAAACAAGTCAAAAATTTAACTAGACACAACTCGCACCTCATAACCAACCCACATCATGAAAACAAGAAGCAAGACAAGAATTCTAAAATTATTAAATAACATCATGGTCAACTATTTAATCCACGAGAAATAATCAGCCACAAGATATCAATGCAGTTCTAAAATTAAAGTGAAAGGTAGAGGGATATTACCTCAAACGATGAAGAAAGTCTGAAAAAACAGAGCAAGACCCCATGCGCACGTCAAACACATCATCGAGAAGCTGAAATTTGACCCGACACAGTGAAGGTGGTTACACCATTTATGGATATGCGCACAAAAATCATACCCTATCAAAGAAATAACCTTATATCAAATGAAGGAGGGGAAAAGAATACCAAAGATGGGGGCTTCCGGATATGTGAAACCGGATAGGGATCGTGCGCGCCAGTGGAAAAAATGGGATCACGGGTCGTGGGTGGTAGGAGGCTGGAGCACAAGCCGGACAAGGGTTAGGCGCTGGACAAGGGGGTGCGCTGTAGGAACAAGGGGAGGTGGTAGGTGTTGTGGCCAGTGCAGGGAGGTCGCCCAGAGGTTGGTGATTCCGACGGGAGGGCACTGGTAAGAGGGAGGTGTGTTGGCTGTTGTAGGTAGGGGCATCAAAGGGAGGCTCGTGGATGCGGCTGAGGGCAGCGGGGTGCGAGGCCGAGGGAGAGCAGGGGCACGGGAGCCGGCTGGGGTGGCTGATTCGCCCGAGCAGGAGAAGGGGAGCCGAGAGAGGAGGCTTGGGCGCAGCGGGGTAAGGCGGAGAGGAGGGCTGGGCGCGGCGGGGCGGCCAGGCGAGGCGGAGGGAGGGTTTGGCGCTGCAGGTGGCACGAGGAGCGGTGGCTGAGCGCCAGCAAGGGAGAGGGAGGTCTGCGCCAGGGGTGTTGCGGGCATCCGCATTCCAAGGAGATGACGTAGGAAGGGGGCCGCGCGGGGGCTTGCGGATGGGGCGGCGACTAGCAGACAGGATGAAGAGGGGGGTCGCGCTGGTAGGTTATGGTTTTGAAAAAATAAATTTTTTTTATGTAATAAAAATATTAATAATAATAATCACACAATAATAATAATAATACAATAATAGTAATAATAATAACAATATCATTAATAAAATTAATACTCCTAGTAATAACCTTAATAATAATATAAACAAAAATGTAAAATTATTGCAATTATTATCAAAAATTCTTTTTTTTTTAAAAATAAACTGTTTATTTACCATACTCTGTAAACCAGATCACCGCGCGTTCGGAAGACAACTTACTAATCCACGTGCAAGTTGTGCGCCTCAACTCAGACTGCTTGGGAATTCGTACAGGCCCCTGGGGCGATCGTGTGGCCATTGCCTACCATGCGGTGACCGCGCACAGGCCCGAAACTCGCTAAAATATTAAACGACCAAAATTTTAGTCCGAGACCCAATCTGGGCATTGGCGCGAGAACCCGAAGCCAAGATTTAAATAAATAAAGATGAATTAAAGGTCGGGGTGTGACAATTCTCCCCACCACAGACACTTTCTGCCCCCAGAAAGTCACCCAATTGAATGATAGGCGAAATAAGAAGACATGCCCAAATAAAACCAGAAGAAACCACAACATAAGAGAATGGGAGAACATGAGAGGGTTCTCCCCACCACAAGAACTCATCAAGTGAGGAAATTCAACACCCAAACATACCATCCCGAGAAGGGGGGAGACACGGGAACTCCTAGCTGATCCAGACTAACCTTTATATCACTAGAAAAACAACACCTCCGCTAAAACTTGGAACTCTGGACATAGACCAAAATCCTCAAACACTAGAGAGAGACTCCCGAGAAGAACTTAACCCATGAATTAAACTCGAGAATTACAAGAAACGTCGATACTTCCATAGGCCCTTATACCTCCAAATGAACACAGTTAGACTGAGATTAACCCCTACAAGGTTCAAACACACTTTTAAGAAAAATGCACTTTCCAGAACACCAAAATCAGACAAACAAGACTGTTTGAATTACAAACGAACACGCTCACCCAAACCCCACGACGACACAAAGAACCTACAATAATGCCAAAACTTTAATAGTCGAATGATGATAACAGAAGGACTTTAAATGTTCTCTTTCCAACACGGGACACGAAACCCGAACTGAGGCGTCACATCTTCGACAACTCCTAACTGCGCGCGAGCTTCACACCAAGACCTATGGCTGGGGCTCTGATGGTTGAAGCATCTCCTGGCTCACAGTCTGGCACTGGAATCTTCTGGTCATAGTGTCTTCCTCAGACGACGCTTCCTGAAAAAGTTCACTAGATTACCTAGACACCTGTAATGATGGGACGTCTTCAGAGGGGTGTCACATGACGACTTGCATGCCCCAAACGTCCATACTGACTGTACAGTATTAGACGGTCTGGCGAACTGGGAGTCAGAGCCACTACAGAGGACTCTTTGGAAACAGATCCACCAGACACACTCTACTCTTTAGATAACACACCTTTATGAGCAACTAGATACGGTGGATTGCCAACTGTGTGCACTCAGGAGACCAACATAGATAAAGACACCACATGTGTTAACCTCTCAAAAAAGATGTTCCGAAAAAGGAAATATTCACTCTTTGTTCTCCGGAAAAAGACCCCTGATAAATAGGCAAATCTTCATCAAATCCTATAACGCTGTCTCCAGAGAAAAGGACACCAGCACCCTGAAATGGTCAACATATGCCTTCACCATCCGTTGGCCTTGTTGAATACGCACAAACTCTTCCCCTTTCTTCAAGTATAAATCTTCGGATGAAGACGACTTTAAAGAAAACCCACGCCATCCCAGCTTGCGGTGATGGCAGAGTGAATAAATCTCACTCGTCCAAAGATGGACCTTCAAATAGACCCAAAACAACATGGACCTGAACAGTTTTGGGACTCCCCAATACCCTGAAAACGCGCTTGACCTCTTCAGACCACATAACTACCTTTAACAGACTCTGATCACCGTTAAGTGTAGACAATGTCTGAGATGGACCAAAAACTGGGCATGACTCATCAAAAACTCTAGGGACCTTTCTGGGTGGCATTTATAAACAACATATTTCAAGATAAAACTGATATCAATCGAAGCAACATCAATAAAGCACCCTCATCCACAAAAAACCAGCACAAAAACTAAACAACCACAAACTCAACCCAAAAACCGCTTTTCATTTTATATTTCAAGACCATCTTCTTTTTTTTCAAGGCTAGTTTCCAAATACCAAATCCACTTTTCAAACCAAACTCACTTTCCAAAACCATTTTACTCTTTAAAAGCCAATTTAGAAAACAAGGTCAAGCCTTAAATTTCAAACACACCCTGATAATCCCATGAACCGTTGCACATGTCTTCATCCACATTCATTCATACACACCAATACGCACTTTCCACACATCCTCTAATGTGTGAAACGTTCATAAGGAGTACCTGAGGTTTCACCCCAAACCATTCTTGACCAAAACCAAGCAAACAACGGATTTCCAAATCAAAAGATTTCAGTTTTTAAAACCATTTCATACATTTAATGTCCTTTAAAAGAAATCTGTCACATTCTTCAAAAACCCTTTTTCACTTCCAAAACACACTTACACTAACCAAGACGAAAACGACACTCAACTCGCATCAAACCATCAGGGTGAGGGACCAACAGTCACACTTAGCATGGCGACATGATAGTGGGTCATGCCCCAAGTAAGCGTCAACCACTAGGAGGAATTCAAACTGTGTACCCAGACTCCACATGGGTCACTACTCCATGTGAGATCATGATGTAACATCGGTTTACCTCCGTTGTCATCCCTCAATCCAAAACAAACCAGAACGAAACAAGGACTCAATCCCCGAACTGTCCCTGGCGACTCGAGGTGCGGAATGGGTGAGGGGTCATGACGTCCTTCCCGTACCTACCTCTCGAGTCCTGACACACCTAATATTCATCTATTAGACATCCCAAATAACAAGGAACACCTTTGATTCCATTTTTTCACAAACCAACCCGGGTTGACCCCCAACCGGTCACCCGATCCGGCCCACGACATGGCCCGAAGGGCGTTCCCGATCCCCACGGGCTGGAAACTAGTGCCAGACATCAAAAGTAAATAGGTGGGAACGATTTTGCCCAAAAAAAATTAAGCAGTAGAAACAAATGGTACAAATGGAAATAAAGAAAGAGCAGCCAACAATGCCACTAACCTGACCACGACTAAAACTCCACGTGACACCTTAGGCCACCTTCCAATACCACAACCAACATCGCTCGAGGCGAACAACAGAATCTGGAACCTGCAACAGAACTAAAAACAAGAAAACACTATAGGCGTGAGTATTAAAACTCAGTAGGTAGGCCCGAATAATTCTATTCCCAATGCACATACCAATAAATAAATAATTTATCAATTCCAGGTTTGAACTAAATTATATAAAATATGGTTTCCACACACATTCGTTTCTAAAACAAGTAACAGTCTATTTCCATTTTTAATTTAGAAAAAGTTTAATGTTGAAGGAAACATGTGCATTGCATTTTTAAAACATTTTGCGAACGATTTAGAAATCCAAACATTAGTTTTTAGTCAAAAGGAGAATCACACACAACACACAGTAAGGGCAATGGTAAAAGTGGAACACATGGGTCAGCAACCGAACTCGACCTCTCAATCATCCGCCACACACAAATAAACACTAAAAGAAACATGGGTCGAACCTAGGAGATCATGAACAATCCAGAACGTACTATACATGTGACTCATACTGAACACATGCCCTAACTCGATGACGTCATAACGCCCTAACGCTCGACATAGCCCTGCATGGCCTAACCGAGGGGCCCAATCCCCATAGAAGTAATAAATCAATATTCCCCTACTATGGGGCCACTAGCCAGTGTGTAATCTAAACTAGTGTAGCAATCATTCTCAGAAAATTCACTCAATATGCCCGGTTCCCATGCCATCACAAGAAATAAAAAGGGGGTGCGTCCACAACTTAAATAAAACAGTCACTATGCACAAAAATCACATACATCTCGCGCAATCAAAGCACGCCAAAGAGCACCCCTGAATGGGTTTTCCGAAATAATTTATTTTATTATAGTGCCAAACGGGCCTTCAAAAATTTTAAAACAAAACCTCGTTTCTCGGGAAAACCCAAAACACTTGTTCGAAAGAGATTATTTATCTTTAAAACTAAAAGTGCATTTGAAATTCCGTGAATTATGTTTAAAGTCCAAACAGGCATTCTTTTAATACTAGGTCTCTGCCTGTCAAGAAAATGTTTCAAGTGTTCGGTATAAAATAAACGGCTCTTTTCACCCCAAATAATCATTTAAAATTCACTATCTTATATTATTTCTCATTCTTTGAAAATTAATGAAACGGAAAAAAATTAATAAATTATAAATCTAAAGGTAAGTGTAGTGGGGGACCTACCTCGGCTCGCTGTCCAAACATAAGGGTGTGTCACACCCCGCACAGACGCAGAAGCACGCACTAGTCGATGACTGCAATATCCCGGGTTTTCCTCACCGACAACACGCTGGAACAAACTCACAACAACTAAAAACCCACCACCACTGACTAAAAACAATCCAGATGAACATACGACACAAAAACCACCTCGACAAACATTCAAAACATAACCCACACCATCGATACTATTTAATAAATCATTTTAAAATTAAATGAGCACTCACAACACGCCAAAATAGAATGCGCACCAACTCCACAGTTAAAATAACAATTTACACAACTTAATAAAATGCCATCAAGACTAAACCAGTATACAGACACTTTTATGAACAAGCAAACCAATTTCTAAACATTTTTTATAAGCAGACCAAACAACACATAAACAGTCTGCATAAGAAAAATACACAATTTGTTAAAGATTCAATAACTAGGTCAAATAAGTAACCAAATTCTAAAAAAACTCTATAAGTACACATAAATTTAACCAGAGAAAAGCACTTCGAACTTATTTCTAACAATACCAATAAATTGGAAAACTCTATAAGATATTAACTAATTGCATTTTGACAATGCGAAACAAGTCAAAAATTTAACTAGACACAACTCGCACCTCATAACCAACCCACAACATGAAAACAAGAAGCAAGACAAGAATTCCAAAATTATTAAATAACGTCATGGTCAACTATTTAATCCACGAGAAACAATCAGCCACAAGAGATCAACGTAGTTCTAAAATTAAAGTGAAAGGCAGAGGGATATTACCTTAAACGATGAAGAATGTCTGAAAAAATAGAGCAAGACCCCATGCGCACCTCAAATGCATCCGCGAGAAGCTGAAATTTGACCCGACACAGCGAAGGTGGTTACACCATTTAAGGATATGCGCACACAAATCATATCCTAACCAAGAAATAACCTTATATCAAATGACGGAGGGGAAAACAATACCAAAGAGGGGGGATGACGGATATGTGAAACTGGATAGGGATCGTGCGCGCCGGTGGGAAAAATGGGATCGCGGGTCGTGGGTGGTAGGAGGATGGAGCACAAGCCGGACAAGGGTTAGGTGCTGGACAAGGGGGTGCGCTGCAGGAACATGGGGAGGTGGTCGGTGTTGTGGCCAGTGCAGGGAGGTCGCCTGGAGGTCGGCAAGGCCGACGGGAGGTCACTAGTAAGAGGGAGGTGTGCTGGCCGTTGTAGGCAGGGGCATCAAAGGGAGGCTCGTGGATGCAGCCGAGGGTAGCGGGGTGCGAGGTGGAGGGCGAGCAGGGGCACGGGAGCTGGCTGGGGTGGCTGATTCACCCGAGAAGGAGCAGGGGAGCCGAGAGAGGAGGCTTGGGCGCAGCGGGGCGAGGTGGAGAGGAGGGCTAGGCGCGGCGGGGCAGCCAGGCGAGGCGGAGGGAGGGCTGGGTGCTGTAGGTGGCATGGGGAGCGTTGGCTGAGCGCCATCAAGGGAGAGGGAGGTCTGTGGTAGGGGTGTTGCGGGCAGCCGCATTCCAAGGAGACGATGCAGGAAGGGGGCCGCGTGGGGGCTTGCAAATGGGGTGGCAGCTAGCAGACAGGATGAAGAGGGGGTCGCGCTGGTAGGTTAGGGTTTTGACAAAATAATTTTTTTTATGTAATAACAATATTAATAATAATAATCACACAATAATAATAATAATACAATAATAGTAATAATAATAACAATATCATTAATTAAATTAATACTTCTAGTAATAAACTTAATAATAATATAAACAACAATGTAAAATTATTACAATTATTTTCAAACGTTCTTTTTTTTTTAAAAAATAAACTTTTTATTTACCATACTCTGTAAACCGGATCACCGGGCGTTCGGCAGACAACTTACTAATCCACGCGCAAGTTGCGCGCCTCAACTCAGACGGCTTGGGAATTTGCACAGGCCCCTAGGGCGATCCTGTGGCCACCGCCTACCATGCGGTGACCGCGCACGGGCCCAAAACTCTCTACAATATTAAATGACAAAAATTTTAGTCTGAGACCCAATCTAGGCCTTGGCGCGAGAACCTGGAGCCAAGATTTAAATAAATAAAGATGAATTAAAGGTCGGGGTGTGACACAATCCATACACTACATACCCCCTTTCCTATGTTGTAGTGTATCTCATCTTTGGAAGCTACCCATTCCTTATGCCCATAGTGTGATAATTGTGTCCATGATGTAAATAACATTGGCCTTACATGTCTCTATTATAGTGATGCTATGAATAATTGTGCCCATGGTGTGAAAAAGTTTTTCCATGGTGTATGACTTGAGTCCATGGTGTGTGTATTATTCCATGGATTTCTTATTCATTATATCTGAAGGTATGGTTTTGGATCACTTTTGTATCAATTTTAGACACCTATCTCTAAAATCCTTGATTTTTAAATTTGGAGGTTTTTTTAGTCATTGACATTTCATCATATTCGGTTTTCTGTAGATATAGGTTTGGTATTGAAAAACCTTGATGTCAACTAGGACAACCATGTGGTGGGAGTTTCCTTACCATCATCGGCATTTTATATGGGATGGTATCATGATTTTAACTTATAATGTAAAAAACCATTTCTTATAAGATATTCATGTGGGTTTATGAGTACCTATGGTATTTTTGGATTCTATCTTCTGAATATATAATTATAGTGAGTTTGATCGTGGTGTGGCCTATCATTCCTCTCTAATACATTTATTATTTGTGTGTTGTATAACCTATGGAATTATTATAAAGTTATCACAATACTTAGGTGGAGCCTTGAGGTTTTGTGTTCATGGTTACCCAACCTCATGCTACCCCAACATCCTTAAAGGGGGACATTGCTACCCTTGTAGACAGAAAAGCATATTTACAAGATGTAATGTATTGGGAAATGTAAGTGGAGCCTTGATATTGTGAGTTATGATGTTCTAACATTTATAAAGGTGCGTATAGCTACAAATATTAAGGGGAAAGCATTAGTAGATGTTTACCCAACCTGACAAGGTCTAATGTCCATAAATGTGGGTGTTGATGCCCATATTAATGGGAAAGTATAACGTCTTTGTAGAAGATGCATGTCATGGCTTCCATCAGACTTGGGTCATAAATCAATAAATGTATAACCAGTATGGATATCGACATTGGTGAATGTATGGTGTTCCTATGGAAAATTACTAGAAGGGGGTGTGAGGTGGGATTTCATGATGATATTAATCTAATTCTTCAAATACATATAGGCAATGAGTTGATGTGAGTGGGGTCTGGGTTCATTGTGGCTAGGTCAGCACATGGTGATTAGACACATGTATAGTTTTCTGTTTATTGGGAATTTCATTTTTTTCATGATATACATTGTTGTAGATATGGTTCATTTGTTGTATGAACATATTTGGGGGAGACCTATTATGTCTTGTACCCAAACCCAACCTGGGAATTTTGGTGTGCCTCTAGAATTCATGAACATATATATTACAAAGGGAATGGGTCATATAGTGGATGGGTGAGTAGTATAGAACATATCTAGAGTAGACTAGGGTTGACTTTTGTCGACCACTAACATAGTTTTATTTATATATAATTTATTTATCTACCAATATTAATATAGATTTGGTTTCCACCATGAGATATACTTTTATTATTTATGTCATGAATTTTGTTTCTCTATTTTAATCTGATTATTAATTAACTATTTAATTAATGTTTATCTATAATCAATCTCTGTGACATGAAACATAGGGTATAGTCTACCCACTCATGGTCTTAAAAACTCACTTTTAGTTGATAACCTCTCACATATGGGGAGGTTTACATGAGTTAAAGTTGAATTCTGGATCAAAACTGGGGGTTCATCCTAGAAAATTATAAAATCGTGTCAAAGGACAAGATATTTACTCAATTCCCTTTTCTAATTACTTGATTTTGGAATAATATAGTTAGGATTTAGGATGTTTGGATCATGTGTAAGGTAACTATGTCAATTAAAATCTAGCATTTTATATTGTACTTCATAATTTCCATAAATGGGAATTTATGTTTTTTTATTAAATTTTATTATAATAATTGTGGGTAATGCACATGATGTTGTGATTTCATTTCATATGTTCATGCATAATGACTCGGAATTTAGTTTCACATTCCATGTTAATGTAACTTTTTTTATTCTATATAGAAGTTCTTTAATAGATTCCTTGATTTGTATTAAATGTTTGTGATAGTTTTATTACTATGTGATATATCTATGATTTTTCATGTGGTGTGATATATTGTATCTAGAATTTATTATTAGAAATTAGAATGACATTTTTCTAGTATATGTGTATAATGAATGAAACTAACATACAAGGGTGGATATTAGGGTTAGTGTTTGGAGGGTATACATGGGGTTATGGGGTGTCTCTTAAGAGAACACTGTTTGATCCCATAGAATGGCTAGGGAGTTTTAGTTTACTAATGTTAATAAAGATATAAATATGTTTCACTAGAAATGTTTGAAAAGAAAACTATTTTTAGTATCCTAAGATATCAGAGTGCCACCACACATAGTGTAGGAGTATGCACCCCAACATGATCTTGTATTGGAATAAGTGATCCTATCTATAGAGAATGTGCTTCCAAGATTCTATGGATAGATCCAATGTAAGGATGATTCTCTTATTTAATATGAAATACTATTATTAGGGTATATAGATTCGTCATCGTCCATAATTTTGGCATACTAGTGGTCCACATGATGTAGAGGATTAAATGGACTACATCGATAGTATATTTGAGTTGGCCAAAACTTTTGTGGAAGGGAGTGTTATTATTGAAACTATTGTGTTTCAATGACTTACTATAAGATGGTGGAAATCCATGGGTCATGATACGATATGTCAAGTTCTTACATGGGTGTCTTTTATGTATTGTTTCATGAGAAGTACTTTCTAGAAAAGATGAATCTAGAATATTCCTATGAGTTCATAGAGTTCTGATATGTTTTGATTAATGTCGCTTCTTACACTAAATCTTTCATATAATTACTTATCTTTTATCCTTTATTGATATGGAATAAATCATATAATTCTTGTAAATTTGATATAGGCCTTTGATTAGGTCTCAAACGTCTTGTTAGAGGCTATGAATTTTTGAGATACTCATTGGTGCTTCAAAAAGCACTAACCTTTGAAAAAAGGATACAAGATGAAAATGAATAATGCAACCTATTGGCCCATAGAGGGAAAGTATATGTGTTTTCACATACTAACACAACATTTTCTTCTGATGGTAGGATGAGAAATTAAGAACAAGTGTATAAGAGTGGAAAAAAGTCAATCCAATGTATGACATTTTCATTGTCATTTATAGGAGACATGTTCATCCTCTTTGGGGTCCGGGGAAGTTAAAGAAATTCTTTTAGGTATCCAAAAGTGAAATTCCATCAATGTAGTAGGAATATTTATCTTTCATTCATTTCATGAAGATCTCTCGGGTGGGTACCGGTTTATTGGAACAAGCTATGAATGGAGGACCGTAGCAGATGATATAGACTCCCTAGAGGATGATGGTTTAGGGATAGTGTTTTAGAGTTGATAAATGATGAGTATATATTGTGTATTAGGATCCATTAGATGATGGAGTGGGACCATATACCACACTTGTTATAATTATTATCACTAAATCCTTATCGACTACATTGTTTAATAATAGTTCAACTCATTTTATTATTTTTTCACAAGATGTTTTTGGACTTATCATATTGGATATGTTATCATATTAGTTGGTGTCTGATGAAACACTATTGGGATTGAATGTGGACCATCTCCAAAGATGTCCATACTTCCCTATAGTCATCACTAGTTATGGGAATCTATGGTATTTTTTGATAATGGAGATGAAAAAATTCAATGTGATTCTTGAAATGGATTAGTTGACATGATTTCAAGATCACATATGTTGTTATCTTATGAATGTTTCATTCACTTTTCGAATAGGACATTTGTTCAGGAAGACTGGAGGGTTGGAACTAGGAGCACGTAGAGTAGGACCAGACATGAGTAAATTTATGAAAATTATTGAAGATATGTTAGGGTTGGATCTCCCATGACGACTAGTAGTAGCCCCACATATTTTTATCCCGTCATGGATCACTATCAGGATGCCTTTCTAGATGAATTCATAGGACATCCCCCTGATATAGGAGTTGAATATGAATTTGGGATTGTACTTGGTTTGAAACCCATTTCGATTACTTCATATCATATTAAACTGAATGAGATGAAGAACTCAAGGTCTATTTTGATGACATGAAGAGGATTTGATTTATAGTATAGTACTTCACCTTGTGGTTCCCATTTTTTATTTCCACGATTGTTGAAAATAGAATTTAACAATTCGTCAATTACTTGAAGTTGAACTAGGTGATGGTGAATAACCCAAATCCATTTCCAATGATTGAGGAAAAAAATTTCAGGAAAAATGTTCCCATTGGAACTCTATGATTGATATTCAATTTAGATATCATTTGAACTTTAATAAAGTAAAAAAGCAATTTTCAGTCAGTTCTGAGTTAGAGAGGGTGATATTATAAAGATATAGTTTTCGAGAATGTATGGAACACATGAGTATTTGTTGATGTTGTTATGGATGATGTACATGTTTGTAATTTTCATATACATCATTAACTAGATTATCCACCCATATTTGGACTCTTTTGTTATGGGATCTTTTTAACGACATGCTAATCTATTCACCAACACTGTAGTATCATTCAAGGCACACCAAGATAGTCCTTAGTATGATTCAATGACATATTATTTATGATATGTTATGAATGTGATAATTATGGATTAGATAGGTGAAATTTTTATCACATTTGGTTTCAAATTTTAGTATATTTTGGTACTAAAAGAAGATTGAGGTATTCGAGTACAGGTCATCTCCTTAGAATATGTTTGAGTTGAGGATATTTCATGGATTAGTAGTATGTTACAGGTAGTCAATCTGAGACGTCTCTTGACTATCAACACCCATGAATGTGATGAAGATGATGGGAGTGATGTTCTGATGGATACATCAGTATGAAGAGTAGTTACTTGCGATGATGTGGGGGTTGATGAAAACTCTAGTAATGGTACACCCTACACCTAGGATTTTTTATGCTATGAAGATTTACAAGTCAAGTGTTATCCTAATAGAATCAATAATATATAATGATGTCGTAGTATCCTAGGTTATTCATTAGATATATACCCACAAGAGGAACTACCCTACACATAACTTTGATCTGGTATTCTTGGATCTTGAATTGATGTGTTGGTAAAACATTCTCATTGGTGATATTTTTTTTGTGTATATTGAACATAAGATAATTTACGATATCTTCACATAGAGGGACCTAATCAAGATGAAAAAGGTATTGGATCATTATATTTATACTTTTTACATTGATATAACTTATAATATATGAAGGGAAATGTTATTATGGATTATATCAGTTGTAAGGAACATTCCAAGCTAGAGGGTGGATAGAAACATTATGAGGAACAATAGAACATGATGAGCTTGTTTGATTATTTGAGGATGGATTCTTTTGAGGACCAGGGATCTATGGCATATAGTTTGTTGGGGGTCACATAATCACTTAGGTAATGAGTGAATATTTTATTGGTGTTATACCCAGAATGTGTTATTATGAGAGATCATCTAGTTGGTAGTGATTCAATACCCTCATGGTCGATTGATGAAGATGATGTGATCTTGGTACAGGGGAGAGTAGTAGACCCTACATCCATCAGAGATAATGTTATGAGAAATTAGCATACCTAAATATGGGTAGTAAATTATTTTGTAACCAATAAGTATATTGAATTTTGATTCCATTTTTGGTTTCTCTAAATTAAGACAGAAATTGTATGTTTCATTTCATGATTCCTTATTTGTCAAATGGAAAAGGACATGAATCAATAACTTGGTGTTTTTTATCAACCAATTACCAAGACATTATTAAAATTATAAGAGATCATGATAGACATTGTGATGTGTTTAAATATGACCACGAGGAGACATGATATGGTATGGGTGATTGTAAATCTGATAACCAAGAAGACTCAATTTTTTCTGGTCAGAGAAACACACTGAGACAATTCTCTCTTCCTGCTGACACTTCCCCATCATTTCCAAGGTTTTGATGACAGGTACTCCATTCCATCCCCTATAGGTGGGGGAGGAACCTCTATCATCTTTTGTGGAGGCCTAACCTCACTCTTCCTCACCAATTTTTAACCTTGATTTTCTTTTGGCTTTACCCCATACTTCCATTTCCCTAAAGTTCCAGATTTATTCAAAGGTTTTTCCTATATTCCACTCTTAGTATCAATGTTCATTAATGAATCTACTTTTCATATCCTTCCACTAATTCCTTGATTTAAGAAATGTCTCCCATTATTGGACATGTTTGACAGATTCTTCATTGATACATTGTGTCTACAAGATTTAGAAACTATTGGTATTCTTAATAGCATACATATAATGATTCCTTAAATTTTGGAGGAGTATCTAATTTTGGCATGGTCTAGTACGCTCTATGTCTGTAACATATTTTGATTCTTCATATTCAGCTGGTCCTGTGATATTCAATTGAATTTTGATTCATCTATGATGGTGATTTGGGTAATTTTTCATAAACATACTTTTCAATTTTAAAATACATATACCATTTGAATTATTGGGAACCTTGTGGGTTAGAATTTATGCTCTCATAGTTGAAATCATTTCTTTTTTCACCCAATTTCATTAAGAATATATGTCAATGATTATGTTTCATATTTTATAATTGACTATATGTGGATATTGGTTTGAGAGGAATTTAGTTTTAGGAAACCTTTTTTTGAGAAGTGGGTTGATTTTTTATCTTCTTTCATGAGTCTTGGTCATCTACATGTAGTGTGTTGGCACAGGATCCTGAATTGTGTTCAATCAATGATCAAGGATGGGCTAATTTTGTAAGTGGGGACCCAAAAAGAGCCCTAATATTCCACATATAGTAAGGAATCCATTCAATGGGGGGTGAAGAATAAAAATATATTCCCACCAAGAATTAGGTTTTTCATTTTGCGATTGATCCAAAAGGTGGATATTTGTTTAGAACATAGAAAAATAATCTGGATGGTTCAGGAATGCATAATATGTTCAGGTCAGGGGGATAGAGGGATTAGATGCCTCTGGTCCTCTTACTTCATACCTAGAAGCCTCCTATGTTGATGCCTTGAGAGATGGCAGTGTAAACATACACAAGGTTGGATAACATGGGACGGTGACAGTTTTCCCACGTCCACCTCTATTCAAAATGTGGTTATCCATATGTTAATTGTAAATTTTAAAGGATTACCTGATTCTGAGTGTGCAGGACATAAGGTATGATGAATCTATGGATAAATGGTCATGTCTATTGAAGATTAGGCTATTTATTCTGCTGGGAAAATATTTTGAAGGATTGGCTATTGAAGGATTGGATTAGTGTTAAATAGAAACAATCTAGTACAAGGGTTTTGATAAATGTCAATTCATCTTTAGGGTTGTGAGGACTGGTGGGCTCTCTAGTAGTTTCTCATTTGATTGTTTCGAGGGTCACAATGGAGGAGGGACCTGTAATCCAAGGATAAAGAATGGATGGAATGAAAAAAATGATTCAGGTAGTTGGATCCTTCTTAAAAAACAAAATCCTTAAAACATAAGGACTACTCATATCTACCTAAACCTATGGAGACACGGTCTTCCATAAAATCGAGGCCTAAGGTGACTTACCATGAAACTCATAGTAAGTATATGGTTCAGAAGGTGAGTGTGATGGTTCAATTTGGAACCCAATTGAAAAATATTTTTGAACTAGAAGATGGAGGTGTGATTTGAGAATCATGCTAGATTAAGGAATCATTAGTTTTAGTGGATGAGAGAACCACTGAGAATGTTGATCCCAATAAGGGTTCACCTAACTACCAACATTAGGATTCTTGCAAAGAGTTTCCAAGTAGTTTCACCCTTTAGGAGTTGACTATACACTCTGAGGAATAAATGATGGAGGAATCTCTTATGATTAAAGCCTCTAAAGAAGGTGATTATAAGATAACTGAGTGACAACTACATGTAGATACTAATAAGGAGCAGGCGTATTGTATCAATAATAAGTACCATATTATGGTAAGATGTTTCAATAAAGGGGAATTGAAAGTTGATGATAAAATACATATATGGTAAAATATTGCATATTGGTTTGAAGATCTTATCAATGATGACCATGAAAGAGAGTAAAATATCATCAGTGGAAATTATATCTGTATAATGTGTCAAATATTCTCAAATTAGACTTCAATGGTAAATCCATTTTTTACAGTTTTTATAGTCTCAATTATGTACTTGCATGGGATTGCACTTTTCCCATAAAAATGTTTTCAAAATAAATAATCTAGTTTTTAGTCATAGACACTCAAATAGTGGGGGACCTAGGAATGTGGTATGACCATGATATTATATTCCTAAATTGAGTACCCTTGTTCCTTATATCAGACAGAGATGGAAAATTTATTTCAGGATTTTGGAAGATCTTGTAGAAGTCCCTAGATACTCAACTGAGATTGAGTATGGTGTATCATCCTCATATAGATGTACTATGTATGTGGACTATAAGTGCATTTGATGATATGCATCAATATTACATCCTAGGATTTGATGGATCATGGGATGATCAGGTATCCTTTGTTGAATTTTAATATAACAAAACATTCTAGGCCTCAATTCATATAAAACCTTTTGAGTCTCTATATGGTATGCAATTATGATCACCACACTATTTCCAATAGGTGGGTTAGGTGGTATTTTTTGTCCCCAATATGGTTCAGTAGAACTCCATGAGAGTGAATCTTGTCCAAAAAATGTTGGTCATTGTCCAGACTAGATAGATATCTTATGTTATCAAAAGGAGGAGACCACTAGAGTTCATTTTTGGTGATTTGGTTTTCTTAAATGTAACTATGTAGATAGATAATTAACATCTGAGGAAGAAAGTAATGTTATAAGAGAATTTTTTAGACCCTTTGAGACAACCAAGAAGATTGGGGTAGTGGTGTACTGTTTGGACCATCTTTCATGATATCAAGGTATGCAAGTTGTGTTCCTATTTTCTCATATTTGGAGGTACATACCTGATCATGTTCATTTTTAGACTGCAAGGATTTTTATTTGGAAGAAGATGAATCATATGAGATATGACTGGTGAGGATTATAGACCACAGTGAGAAATTCCTATGAAGAAATATAGTACCACTATTACTAATTTGATAGAATTGTTGGTGTATCTGGAAGGGTGATTTGGAGTGAGAGATTGAAATTTGAGCTTAGTGGTTGGACCTCAATGATCTGGAACCTTACATATGGTTCTTGAGTATGATTAGTCTATTAGGGTGGTGAATTATGAAGACCTAACATTCTTCATCTTTAATAAAAAGTATTGTTCCCTTATTATTTGATGTTAAACCATGTTTAGAAATGTATTGAGGGATTTGAGGAGACATGGAAATGCTTATTTAGGATTTGGGAATGTTTACTTCCAAAATAGAGTCAATGTACTACAATACATGAGGCCATGCTCTAAGGTGGAAATTTAGGCCATAACAGATCTAAATTCCCATGTGGAGTTTGGGCTATGCCACAGTACAAAAGACTATGGCATGGTAGCCTTGTTTAAAGGATATTTTTTTCATTTCCTTCGACTTCGATCCCCACATATGGTAAGTTGTGTTGTGGTTCCCTACATAATTTCATAGTATGCTTTCAAATTAGTTAAAAATTAGGTGTCTTTGGTCTCTGTTCTTCATGAAATGGTATTATTGAATTAATTTAAGGATTCATTATGGGGATTTTATGAAGGGTTTTCACACAGTAGAGACCTTATAATTTTTGTATATAAATACCACACTCCTCCTCTATTGTTCAGATTCTATATTGAAGCTCGTGGAAGCCACATAAAATTCATACATATCATCCCCTATTGATTTTTACACAATGTACCTCATACAAGGCTGAAACCCCTACCTTGAGGCCATTGTGTGAGAATTGTTCCCATGTTTTCAATACCTTGTGTATTCAATGTCTATACTATTCCCATGGTTTGAAGGATTGTTCCCTTAGTTAAAACCATTAATCCCACGGTGTATTCCTTATCCCCATGGTGGCTAGCATGTATTGTGGAGTCCTTATGCATCCTATCCCAATGTATGGTTTTGAAATTATTTTGGATCATTTCACCTATCCTTTCTCTTGAAGCCATGATAAGATAATTTTGAGTTCTAGGATTCATTGGCATGTAATCATCTTTTATTTGGAACGAACATAGTTTCAGTTTTCAAAAACCTCGACAATGACTTGGACAACCATGAGGAAAATTTTATTGCAACATTATGGTCCTAGTATATGGGATGTTAACATGATATGATATTATGCAGGACAAACTCAATCTTGTTATATGACACATTTGGGTGTGTTAGTAGCTATGAGATATCTTGACTATGAATTTTGATTATTTGATTATTGAAATACAGATCTTGTTGTGTCTTATCATTCCATGATTTAACATAAATTTTTTGGGTGTTTCATAACCTATAGAATGGTACTATAAGTTGAAAGATACTTAAGTGGATCACTGAGGATGGGTGTATATGGTTATCCCACCTAACATCATCTTAAATAAATTAAATGCTGATATGGATACCCCTATAGATGGGAAAACATAGTTACTAGTTGGTAGGTTCTGAGAAACATAGGTACCTCTATAGAGGTGAAGGCATCAATAATGGATATCCAACCTAATTCAGTCTTAACATACATTAAGGTGGGAGTGGCTACCCCAATAGGGGGTAATAAATTGTAGCTTGTCGGAAGATTTAATTCAAGAATTTATATGGACATGTCATGTGGGTAATTAAAATGATAATCGGGTCAGGTATCGGCAAGGATAAAATACTATGCTCAAGTGACAAACCAACAAAATCTCCGAATCAAATTTTTTTCGATGATATTATTAATCATCTTCTGGGTTTCCTTACTAGAAATGTTCTAAAGTATGTGGGGTCAGGGTTTGTGGTGTCTTGGTCGGTGCTTGATGACATAACACATGTTTGGTTGTTTTTATTGAGAATTTAATTTTTTAATGATATACATTTTTATATATATTGTGAGATTATGGTAAAGATACATTTTTGGAGTCATACTAAGTCTTGTACTCACACCTTACATTGGATTTTTGGTTTACTTATAGAATTCACTACCAGATATCAGGAAAATGGAAAGGTCCCTATGATGGATGGTTGGGTAGTGGAGCATGGAGAAGGAGTGGATTAGGGATGACTTTAGAGGACCACTATTATTTTTTTATTTACATAACATTTATTTATCTATTTTAACTACTCTAGAAATTCATAAAAAAAATTTAATTACTTTAATTATGAATTACATGTATTTATTTTCAACATTTCCCTCTTATTATTAATTTACCTTTTTAGTATTATTTATGTATGATCCTACTCTATGGCACGACACATTGTGTATTATCTCCCAATTTACATACATAGAATATAACATCTTTTTTGTAGCCTCTTATATATAAGGATGCACAAATTATGTCATGTTTTATTCTGACATAGACCAAGAGGTTTGGGTTTGGATGTTTCACCCAACCTGAATTGAACCATTAAACCATACTATTAAATAAAAAGACTCAAAAATATTTATACTTTTGGATAAAAAATTATTTATCTTCACAAAAGTCATGACTAGATTCCAAAATCCAAAATATTATGGTAAGATAAATCATTTAACTTCTTAAACATATATTTGGATGAGGAAATTTTTTTAAAATTTATTAAATCATTCTTAGATAGTAATAATTTCATAAAAATGATATTATTTGAAAAGACACTATTTTCAATATTTACTCAAAAATAAACACTACTAGAAATTTAAGTTATAGACACAGACCTATAACCATAGTTTTATAGGTCCATGACTATAGGTTGTTTATAGAAACACTTTAATTAAACATCCAGGGATAAACATGATAAATAATGGCATTTATTTTTTTCTGATTTTGTCGATCTCTCCTCTCCTCCTCCCCCAATCCACGAACCTACTCTCTGAACCGTCTGTAACTCTTACCGCAGTGCCCTCCTCCCAATTATCCCAATCAACATGCTCTCTCACGCTGCCCTCGACCACTCTCACTATGACCCTCCACTCTAAACCATCGACCTCTATCACGAACTCTCTCACAGTGTTCATGGTGGACCTTTAGAAGCATGAATCTACTGGCCCTTCATCTTGAAACTTCTGTTTAATTTCTGAATCACCATCCATATGTTTACCTCCCACTATAAACCTCATAATTTTTGTCGATCGAAGAATCCTCCTCCCATGGAAGGTGTTCTATTTTTTTATTTCCATTATGGAATGTTAATCACATGGTCTAGATTACTATGGAGATCTAAGGGAGGAAGATAGAGTGGATTCGGTTTTTAATTCCTGTATAGTTGGGAATTCATGATCATCATTTCAATTTATTTAGTCATTGGAAGTTGCCTTTATTTTGGTTCGTTCAAATAAATTTTATTTACTTGAGCTAGTTTTTTGGATTCATGTGTTAGTATACTCGATGGATTGTTTGTAATTTCCACACTCCTCTGGCTTTTCCTTATTGATTCATTTCTTGTTAGGTGAAGTTACTTTCTGGAATCAGTTTGTTAATTTGTATTTGATTTTCCTTTTAAATTCCATGCATATTTCATTTATCACTTGATTATCTTTTTTCCCAGAGAACCTACGCTTTCATGGTGCATTAAATGAAAGCTCCCTTCATCTTTTGTTCCATGTAATTGGGGATGCGGGATTTTATTTATCCTTGTATGATATTCTCTATTTATTTTATTAAATACTATTTTTTGCATTGATAAGATTGTTAGCATGTCTTGAGGTTTAAATTTGATGGAGTTCCAAATTTTCTGTATGTGGCTACAGAATCTTGTCATTGTGTTAGCATCTAGTGTTTTCCTGATGAGAAATGAGGGGAGCTACTTATATGTCTTTGTTAACTACATTCAAAACCTTTCATTCTGTAGTTCCATACAGATCTGATTTGAACACACAATTGAAACTTTTTCATAAGAGGAACTAAAAACAATACCAATGAGATGATTTTTTTCTTTACTAGTTATATTTTCAAACCCAGATCCATGGTCAAAAATGATTCCCACTCACTAGCCTGTCCTGTTTTGGAGTTCATCCACTCCAAAAGTGGTGGTCAGCTTAGAAGTGAACTCCTTAAAACATATTATGATGTTCTCAATAAGAACCAGGTATTTAGGGTTTTAACCCCTCAAATCTCACTTGTGTATTTTATACAACGGTTGGAATTTATATGTTTATGGGATTTTAGGTGGTTTAAAATATAAAATTATGGATAAAAAAGCAGATACATTTGTGTTATTCAAATAAGGTGAGTTTGTGTATTAGGGTGGCATTTGGTGTATGATGGCTTTGTACAAGGTATGGTTTGGATTTGTCTTTGGGGGTTTGGGTCGGTGGTAATCCTTTAATTTGGTGGATCTTTATGGGGTTTTTCTGGATGTTTTTATGTAAACCTCTCGATATAGGGAATTTTAGAAATTTCCGGGTGATTTGATTGTGTATTTTTATTAGGAAGTTTCTTGTTAGATCAGTTAAGGAGGTGGAGGGATTCTTATTATCAAGGGTGAATGTGTGGGGTATGGTTGTTATGCTTGGTGTGTAGGAGATTAACCCTTAGATTATCATGATAAACCTTAGGGTTTGGTGTTTTGGAAATGATATTTTGTTACAATGTAAGGATTAAAGTTAGTTTCATGATTTTTTGGTAATAATGCATGCTTAGGATTGTGGTGTGATAGGTTTCTATTTGGTAATGTTGTTATTACAAGATGATTTTGAGTCAAATTCATCAAAAAAGAATCTAATTAGGATGGCATTATGTTATCATGGGAAATATTCTCAAGTGGTGGTTTCCATCATATTATGTTACAACAACTTTAATCCATTGACGAAGGACTTTAAAAAGAAAAAGAAATGGTTTTCTAAGTTATCCATGAGTTCTAGGAGTATTAGTATCTAATTTTCTGTAGTGACATGGGATCATAAGATGTTTAGAATATGTTGAAGAAATCTAAGTTGTTATTTGAAAGGATTGGAACTCTAGAGGAAATATGGGTGAAATTAGAATTTTCTAAATTCAAAGGAGATAAATCATAATGGATAAATACATTTTATCATAAAATAAGGAATGAGGCGGTTTTATGGATCGAGTTTCATTCCCTCTTCTATGATAGGCTATGGTAGATTTATAGAATAAGAGTATGGTTTGGGGATTCATTGAGCTATATCATTATCAGAATTAGTAATGGAGTATGCCACTAAATTTAAAAGGTTTATTAATTTCAAGCCATCCTTCAAATGAAATTTATTCATAAAATAATTCTATTTTTTAAATGATCTTATGTACTCATTATGGGAATGAGTAGCATCCTTTTATTTGAACACCTAATATTAGATATTAAAAAATTCTAAGATATCTATGTATATACATCCATTGCATAGGAAGGTGTATAGAGAATGATGGAAACTGGGTAGGAATGAATGTTGGTTGGTGAGCCTCAGTATGAGTGTGACAGAATAAATTGAATGAGTAATATCTCATCTCAATATTAGAAAAATAAATGAACCCTTGTCTATTTCTCATGTATCAAGAATGTGCATTCATTCCCGTAGTATTGGGATTGAAAAAATATGTTTCATGTATGTGTCGAGATGTGGGATTCTATATTATGTTATTTAGATAAGCCATCCTATTTTAATATACATTTATACCATACTTTTTTAGGTATTCCTAAAGTTATTATTTTTTTCTATAATTTGGATTTCACTATTTAATATCTTTTAATGTATTATTTTTTTTGGATATAATGTGTGTTTCAAATATGATAGTTTTTAAATGAAGAAATTTTGTTAAGATAATTGGGATAAGATCTTCTATAGTGATCATAATTTTGTATGAGGCACTAGACATGTGTATGTAGGATTGATGATGGTATCAAAAATACTATATAGGGGAGATTCATACTTGTCCTTTTTGATTAAAATCCATATCAAGGGATGGTGATCATTATCAAGGTTATGAAATGTATGAACTTAGACAGTAAATGGATGAATTTAGTGTCTGGAGATGGATGTTGGATGAAACATATTTGGTTCCAAGACCACACCAAAAGTAATGTTTTACCTATATTGGTTGGTATATTTGTGTGATCAATTAATTATGATGAGTTTATATTTGTAAATATACAATTTAGAGCTTTTTTATTTCTAAGATGTAATTTAGATCAATGTGTTGGGTTCAGTATCAATATTTGATATTGTAGTGGGATAGTTCTTGACAATTCTTGTGTGGAGTTTGAAAGGGAGCCTAAAAAGGGTACTCTAAAGGCCATTGAAAGTGTGTGTGGAAGGGAAACTAAGTAGTACAAATTGTTAATAACATATGACATAGATTGCATAAAAATAATAATTGTTGAATGAAAAAAAGAAAGAACCAATTATCGCATTTTCGGAAATAGTTTATACAAATAAGGAATATACAATCAAGAAGAAGGAAGATCATGCACCAAAAGATTGTCTAATCATATTATCAAATTGTTCTGAAAAATCTAAGTGGATTGAGTATGAATAAATGAAGGAAAATAATATACTTTATAAAATTGATAAACATATATAAACTAAGAATAAAGGTGAATTACAGAATAAGAACTTGCTAAAAATTGAGGTTTCAATATAGAAAATTAAGAAGGATATAGGCATGAAGTTTTTTATGTATTTTATACATTCAAGGAATGGATATTCAAGGTTAATAACAATGAATAATCTCTATTTCTCTCTTTTATGTGCTGATGGAAGTTTACTTTTTCTCATATTTTGGTGATTTTTGATTTTTGAATAGGCAATTGAAGGTGATGTTTGGAAAATAAAGAGATTTATTAATGATCATGTTATATAGTATTGGAATGTACATATCAATTTGAATATTACATTTTCATTGTTGGTTATGGATTCATGTATCATTTATCACGTACAGTTGACACACTGATCACATATATATAAGAAGTCGTTATATCTCATTTCTTTTCCCACTATATTCTTATAGGTGGTTTCTTATGATAAGATCGGTTCTATCCACCACCATTGAAGACAATTAATTGAGGATTTGGGTAAGGTTTATTCCGTTTTTATTATTTGACCCAATTTTAATTATGGATTTTTTGATTTTTGGGTTCCTTATTTTTTTGTAGTGTGTTTCGGATTTCGTTGAGGTGGTTTTGAGTTGCCGTTGGCGAAGGCATACATGTGTATGCATAGGTAGTCATATGAATATAAATTTTCCCCCTTTATATATATTCACTCATGGAAGTATGAATATATATATTTGGGAAAAGTGTGCTTATATACAGATTTGAAAAAAGAATATGCGTGTAAGTGTAAAGGGGTATATGAAAGTATAATCATATATCGAAGGACCCCCTTGTGCATATTTAGCCATGAAAATATGTATATAGGGGCTAGGTGTCCTTATATATATTTTAAGTTGCATATGCGTACAAGTGGAGAAACAGAATATTCGAGTCGTCATCGTCAAAAGCAAACACACCTTGAGGTTGAGGTAGGGTCCCTCTCCTAGCCTATTTAATTCAAGAATGTTTTAAATAGCATTTAGTTGCCTTCTTAATTCTGAATGTTTATATTAAATTGCAATTCTTGAAGAAGTGTTAGCTAAGATAATTGTTCCGTTTGATAAATAATTCATGGTTTTGTTATAAAACTCCTCCAACAGAGGTGTGCTGTCTGCGAAAACTCACAATGGTAAACCTTGCTTAACATTATTGCATTGATGTTTTCCTTATACTTGATGTCTTTGTTAGTTATAAAGCACACATCATACTTGACCCTTTTTAAATCCTTGTAGGGGGTTTCCCTCTTTTTATTAAAATTGTTGTTTGTACCAAGACACTCTTTATGTTCCGTTAGACTTTTAAGATGGAATTTCCCATAATGACCAAGCCACCACTATGTTAATAGAATGATTTGGATTGAATGGATTGTATATGGATTTAGTATGGTCAAAAAATATTATTTTATTTGACATAAATTCTCTTAATATTTCTCCACAAATAGATCTAGGAATATTCTATTCATTTTTATTCCTTCAACTATGGACTGCAAAATAATAATTATTCCACTATTTTATAAATCATTTAAATGAAACATTACATCACTATGTTTTGCCATGACATGGTGAAAAAATACTATCCATTTTCTATACACTATGTTTTTAGAATTTTATGATGGAATTAACCATAATGAATAAGTCACCACTAAGTGAATAACATGATTTGGATGGAATGGCTTGTACATGGTTTTAGTACGGTCAAACATATCCCTTTAATTCACATAAATTCTCCAAATATTTCTCCAAAGATAGATTTAAGAATATTCTATTCATTGTTATTCCATAGACTATAGACTACAAAATTATCATCATTCCACTATTTTACAAATCATTTAAATGAAACATTACATCCATAAGTTTTACCATGACATGAGGAAAAAATACTATCCATTTTCTATCCACTATGAGCATGGTCCATATCATTAATGGGTTGGTCTTCTTATCTTTGTTAACACTATATTTCTGAGTACCACATTAGCCATTAGTGAATACATACACAATTTCATCACTCAATATGATACATATACTACCTTTGAAGTACTTTGGTACTAACCTATACAAAAACCACTAGTTCTCGAATACTGCTTGGTTCCACCACTCACTAGGTTCTTATTTCCTCATCACAAAACCAATTTTTACTATCATAATATTCTTGGTAGTTCCATACCACTTTAAATGTAGTCTTATATCACTTTTTTATCCTCAATGATTATTTAATACCATTGAAACGTTCGAATATAGATTTTACACCTCTTCAAATTTTGATCAGGCTCTACTTCAATTTTTATTCATTATTCCAACAAGCAATTCCAGATTTGGAATTGGAAATTTAATTTGGTTGTTTAAAACCACTTATTGAGTTAGATAAATAATTTCTCTAATTTTTTTGATCCTTATAACAAATTTTTTTTTTTAAATTCCTACTACCAATTATGATTAGTAATATATATATGCATTATCTTGTTAAAGGTATCTTTTTTAGATCACCCACATTTTTTCCAGCATCAAACATATGTGTATTTTTATTATAGTCACACCATGAATCCATATATTGTGAATGTATATAGCCCATGTATTATACCTCCACCTTATTCATGCACAATTTCTAATATATATTTGACTAATTTATTACATGGGGGTAGGGGGAGTGGGGAGGGGGCAGGTCTGCAGGGAAAGGGGTCGGTCTGCAGGGGGGTCTGCAGGGCAGGAGCAGGGGGGAGAGGTCTACAAGGGGTAGGGGGATGAGTCCCATGTTGTCTGAGCATGTCACATGGCATGTGATATTTAAATCCAACCAAAACCCGAGTTCCACATCCCAGGGGTCCCACAGTACCAGAAATGTCAGATTACATGTTATGTAACCTGTGATTTTCTGGATCCCATGGGGTATTCCTCTAGGTAATCCTACACATTGCTAGATCTCCAAACCTCACCAAATTAGGTATATCATGGGTCATCCAATCCTCTAGCCATCATAGATTAGCATTAATTTCTTTAAATCTTCTTAGAAAACATCCTCTCATGCCATCCATATCATCCAATTTGAAACTAAGTGGAACATATACTCCAATTCCATTCTAATCCACCTCCATTTTTCCATCCCCATCATTACACCTAAAAACACCATAGATGAAGAATTTAACCAATGTTATCGATCCGTAGAACTGATGTTTGGTCACCCAACGATCAAATACCATGTATTCATCATACCACGTAAGAAAAGAAATGAATGTGATATACATGAACAGAGTGGGTAAAAAAAACATAATCCATAGTATTGGGTTGAATTAACCCCAATCATTTTTCCTTTACACATGATTCATTATTGTCAAACAATGCAATCAAAGAGGAATAAACACACACAAAAATAGTATTCCATCATTTTAAATATGTTGATGATGCACATTTCATCTTTTTCCATTGAAATGATCAACATTCTTCAGAAGTTTTTGAGGTGGAGGTTATATAGGGTTGAAACATTTTAATGAACCCAAAATAGCATACAACACTTTTTAAAGTGTGTAGGATTCCCTTCAGTTCAGCCTGAATGACATAACCTCATCAAGAACATCTTGATACATGTCTAATTACACCATTGGAATATTTTGGAACATGTACCTAAGAGATACAACCATAACACCAAGATTATTGAACTCCGACATGGTAGTATAAACATGAGGTTAGTCTTAACTTGTGTTATCCAATGCATTTAAAAAGGATGCCTGATGGAGTAGTATAATATCCAAGCAAGGAGGAGGAGGAATATCTATGGGAGTATGAACCCCTTGAATATCCATGTTAATATAGGTTCTTCCACATTGTCTACTGGGCAGGGGGAGGGGGTACGGGGTCGGGGGTCGGGGGTAGGGGGAGGGTGGAGGGGGGCAGGGGTAGGGGTAGGGGGAGGTGGAGGGGTGGGTGGATGTGGGCAGGGGCAGGGTGGAGGGGGTAGGGGAAGGGTGGAGGGGGGTAGGGGGTTGGGGGCTGGTGGCAGGGAGCAGGGTGGAGGAGGGTAGGGGGCGAGGGCGGGGGGTAGGGAGAGGTTTATAGGGGGTAGGGTGCAGGGGGTAGGGGGAGGTCTACAGGGCAGGTGGTAGGGGGAGGGTGGAGGGGGGAAAGGGGTAGGGGCAGGGGGGAGGTCTGCAAGGTAGGGGGTAGGGGGCAGGGGATAGGGGGAAGGGTGGTAGGGGGTAGGGGGCATGGGGTAGGGGCCGGGGGCATGGGGGTCAAGGGGCACGGGGGCAGGGGCATGGTGTAGCTGGCATGGGGAAGGGGGTGGGTGGAGGGGGTAGGGGGTAGGGTGGGGGTTGGGGGCTGGGGCAGGGGGGAGGTCTGCAAGGTAGGGGGAAGGGGGTGGACGGAGGGGGGCAGGGGCCAGGGTTGTGGGGGCAAGGTGTTTGGGGTAGGGGGCAGGGGGTAGGGGGCAGGGGGTAGGGGGGATGTCTGCAGGGCAGGGGGAGGGGGAGGGGGGAGGTCTGCAGAGTATGGGGAATGGGAGAGGTCTGTAGGGCAGAGGGAGGGGGAGGGGGTGGGTTGAGGGTGCAGGGTGGGGTGGGGATGTCTGCAGGGCAGGGGGCAGGGGGTGGTCTGCAGGGTAGGGGAGGGGGTGCAAGGGGGTGGGGCAGTGGGGTAGTGGGGAAAGGGGGGTGGTGAAGGGGGTGTAGTTAGTCTCTATAGGTTTCTTTAATCTTAGATAATGTTTAGTAACCATTACAATCCATCTCTAACTCCCCTAATTCTTTATGATTAGGATTCTCCAAATATTCCCTCTTATTTACAAAATATTTCTTTCACTAAATCATGGCTGGATATTAATTTAAACAAATCAGATTTTATATGATACAACTAGTTGTTATTGGTAAGGCTTTAACACATTTTCTTTTAAAAATCCAGGCCGTTATGTCCACTTTTTTTAATTATAGCTTATAAATATAGATTTGGATCCATCTATCTATCCTCTTTTTCTTTGCGCTTTCTTATTTCTCACATTCTAAACATTTATGGTAAGGAAACATGGTTTTCTCTACTTTTACATGTTTATTATTGTTTGAAAATTGCATATTCACTTGGGTAATTAGAGAACTCTCAATGTTTTTAATTTTTTTGGTTTATACTTTTATAACTCATCAGACTATATGATCAAACATTCTTTCTTATCATGTTCATCCTTTTTCATAGGTGTGGATCCATTTTTTGTTATGATATATTCTATTTTATTAGGAATTGTGTCCTCTAGTAAACTTTTATTATCGGGTGGGATAAAAACTTGTATCGAACAAAAACAAATTAAGCTGAAACTTGAGCGAAACTAATTATATAAATTTAACAGGAAGAATTATTGTTAATTAATAGGATTTTATTATTTTATAGTATCATTTTGAAACATGGATCTATTTCCCATTGCTTAAAAGAACATGATTTGACCCATGGGGCATTGTGGTTCTTATATGTTGGGTAGTGGCATGTATGGTCTCAAGAGACATGTATGTTTTAGTTTAGTTTTTATTTTATTTTCTTTATCACATTAGCCACATAGGTCTTTTACATCTTTCTATGGAAAAAGGGTATTTATATTCTGTGAAAGGGTCGAAAATGGGGTTCAGATTGATTCAGTCTACTAGCTTTGATAAGAAGTAAGATTATATGGTTATAACTTCTCTATCACTTCATGTATTTGAGGATTTCAGTATTTTTTACTCTATATTATGTTTTAAGTAGAGCATTGGATCATTTCATGTTGGTTCTAGTGGATTTGGTTCTCCCAATCAAGGAAAGGCTTTAATGTCGTTGGTTTTTTTTTCACTGGTGATGTATCTTCCTTTATGTAATTTAATGTTCCTAATATCCTTTGTGTAGTGCGTTGATCCCTGCTTGTTGGTTTCCAGTAGCCAAGTTAAGGGAGACTCGCCTGTGTTTTCATAGGTAAGAAAGTATACGTATGTGGGTTCCCCCGTTACATTTATGGTTAACCATGGCAGTGATTATGCATGTATGGGGCTATGTGTGCCCATGTATATATATATATATACATATATTCATACGCATGTGAGTGGAGACTGATATATGAATATAAGAATATGTGCAAGGGTCCCCTTGCATATTCTCATAGACATACAGGTGTTTGCATAGGGGATAGGTGTCCTTGCATGTGTGTGAAGGTGTGTATACCTTGTTGGGGAGCATCAACTTTTAGTTAGAAATCTCCAAGAGCCAAAGTGGACGGTTTGGTTCCACCTTGAGGAAGGATCCCTTTTCTAGCCTCATTAACTCAAAAATTCTTTAAATTGAATTTAGATTCTTTATTAATTTTGTTAATTATATTGAATTTCATATCTTGAATAAGTGTCCGTTCATTTTTTTATAATAAAACCCCTCCAATGGAGGTGCACTATCTACGAAAACTCACAGTGATAGTTATTTTGATCTTGTTTCTTAAATTATTGCATTTTATTTGTGCTGAATGAGTTTTAGAATAAATGTTAAATATAATTAAATGAATTGTGTGATAAATCAATAGAAATATTTTATAATAAAACCCCTCTGACGGAGGTGCACTATCTTCTAAAAAAAGAGTAGTGATAGTTATCTGTATCATGTTTAGATTTGGTTTGAGTCTTTCATATGCCTCTTGTTTATGTTTGTTTTGTGGATATTTTGTTTTTGTTTTCTTTGAATAATATGAATTATCCTATCAAACTTGTTTAACTAAAATGACATTTCCCGAGTAGGCATGTACCTTGACCATGACACTTTCCTTTTCACGCTTTGAATATTATAAATAAAATTTCCATGTTTAGGAAAAGTGAATGAATTTGTAAATTGTTTGTGTAGGGTGTATGATTCTTTTCCGTCATTTTGTTTCCCTTTAGAAATTGTGTCATTGTGCCGCTCACTACAACCTTCTATGGTGATCCCTTATTATAGAATATTATGTATTTGATCAGTTCTATCATCTGCAGGTGGGGAAATGGTCAGAATATTGCCCCGCCTCCTCCCACTCCCTTCACTCCTGGTCGAAAGATGCTACCTCGCGGATGTCGTTGGACCGGGTCAACACGCTGTTGTCACACTACGGTCACGCCTCTGTCACGCTGCGGTCACGCCATGGTCACGCCATGATTTGTCCCTACTCTAGGACGACACCCTGTGGCACTTTTCAGTGATAGAATTCCATGAGTTTTGTGATCAATGTTGAGATTGACTAATCACAATTTCTGTCGGTGGGGCAACAAACGAAATATTGCCATGCCTCCTCCTTCCCCCTTCGCCCCTGGCTGGAAGATGCTCCCCCACAGATGTCACTGGACTGGGACAACATTCTGTGGTCATGCCACAGTCATGCCATTGTCATGCTACGGTCACGCCGCGGTAATGCTGGGATTTGGCCCTACCCCAGGACGACACCATGCGATGGTTCGCAGTGATAGTATTCATGAGTCTTCTGATCAATGTTGAGAATGACTAATCACAATTTCTTCCTGCAGGGGGATGGCCAGAATGATTCCCTACCTCCCCCACTACCTTCGCTCTTGGACAGAAGATGTTTCCCCACGGATGTCACAAGACAGGGCCAACACACCGTGGTCATGCCACGGTCACGCCGCGATCACGCCGTGGTCACGCGGCAGTCACGCCATGATTTGGCCCTGCTCCAGCCATATCCAGCCCACACCAGCCCCCTTCCACCTTCATTTCAGCCTGCTGCCACCCACATTCCATCCCGCAACAGCCCCCTTCCACCTTCAAATCAGCCCACACCATCCCCCCAACACCTGGAACCAGCCCCCTTCCAAAAGCATTCCAATCCCCTTCCACCTTCATTCGAGCCCACAGCAGCCCCCAGCTACCTGCAATCCAGCCTGCACCAGCCACCACCCCCCAGCCTCCTGCAAAACACTCATGCCAGTCCTCTGCCACCTGAAAAACAGCCCCATCCACCAATTCCAGCCCTCACGAGACCCCATCCTCCTACATCCCAGCCCACACCCGCCCCTAACAAATGCCCAAATTCCCCAAGCCACTTGCAATCCAGCCCAAACCAGCCCCCCTGCCACCTATTCCAGCCTGCACCTAGCCCTTCCATCCTCCTTCCGCATGCCTTCCTGCCCGCACCAGCCACTCCAGCCCGCACCATCCACCACACCATCCCCCAAACTATTTCATTCCAAGATGCGTGAGAAAAACTCCATGAAAATCATAAAAAGGAAAGGCGATAGAGGATCCCCTTTCCTGAGACCTATTTTCCTTGAAAAGTATCCATGTGAACTGCCATTAATGTTCACCGAGAACATTGGGGTAGAGATGCATCTTTTAACCCAAAACAAGAACCTAGATGGAAAGTCGAGAAGATCCAGAGCATCCCATAAGAAATCCCACCTGAATGTATCAATATACTTGAATAAATCTATCTTGAAGGCACACCTAGGAACCCTAGAATCAAGATGGTAGCCCCACAATATTTCATGGGTAACAATATTATTAGGATGAATTGGTTTTGGTACTGATGGTTGAGGATATTGTTATCCAACTTTAGATGTATGTGTCCATTAGGGTTATTTTTATAACCATCCTACTAGAAGGCCCAAGTTATAAGTGGGGGAAATCTAATATTCAGACTAAGACAGACAAAGACAGTTCTTGGAAATGTTTCAAGGAATTGTTCATTTAGCGTTATTTCCTAATGAATTGATGGTACTAATCATTATAGGATTTTCTAGGAGGGGCTGTCCAAGTGGGGTGTCCAAGGGCTGTCTAGGGGGGTCTGCAGGGCAGGGGTAGGGTGCAGGTGGGGTTGTCTAGGGGGGTTTCTAAGGTCTATCTGAGGGGGTCTACAGGGAACGGTGCAAGTGGGGTGTCCAGGGGCTGTCCGAGGGGGGGGGGGTGTCGGGGGGTCTGCAGGGCATGTGGGAGGGTGGAGGTGGGGTGTCTAGGAGGGGCTGTCAAGGGGGGTGTCCAAGGGTTGTCCGGGGGGGGGGGGGGTGGTTTCAGGGGATCTATAGGGAAGGGGGTAGGGTTTAGGTGGGGTGTCTAGGGGGGGATGTCCAGGGGGAGTGTCCAAGGGCTGTCTGGGGGGGGGGCTGATTTGAAGAGATAAACCCATGAGAAATGGGACCTAACATCATAGCAATAATTTTTCTAATGATTTTTGGAAAGGTATTCCCAATAAAAATAGGTTTGAAATCCTTTAAATCCACAGAATTTCCCTTCATTGGGATCAGGGAAATAAAATAGGAGTTAATTCTATATGGAATTGAGGCATGGTTAAAGAACTCCCTCATAGCGTTAAGGTGCTCATCATGAAATATGTCCCAGTAGAACATAAAGAATTAATTTGTGAACCCCTTCTGATTATGAACTATGTCTCAGTAGAACATACAGAATTAATTATTGAACCCATCCGGACTAACCAAACTCTCATGATTTAGAGAAATAGGGATCTCTTAACATCCTTCTCTTTAAGGTATGAAACAAGAGAGATTGTTGGATTGGTGTAGCCCGATCCAGTTGGGACGAATGCTTGTGGATATTCTCAAATTTTCCGGAAATAATTCTTTCTATTAATCACAACCTACAAAATCTTCAAACCATCATTTCCATGTGAATGGATCATCAAACATATGCTACTTGAGCACCTACTTCAGCTTATCAAATGATCTCCAATAGATTCTGCACATCAGCTCTTAGCAACTTCCTCATTCCTTTCCATAACAACTCACATTACCAATATTCTTTGTCATCATGTGAATCTAATAGAAACACTTCTTTCTTTTGTTAATTTATTTGTGACATAATCAGTGGTGGAATTTTACATCACTTCCAAGATTCAGGATAATTCTTCAATCCTCATATAAGATTCACATACTAACACCTTTTCTGCGGAACTTCATATTCCTTCTCAACAAGATTGGGAACTTCCAACCCCCTTCAAAGCTGTCCAGCTCCTAATTGACTCATCAATATGATTGGGTACTGAAAATAACATTCAATCCATTTATCATCTGCATATTGGCATTAAAAAACTTGTATTCCTCGTTGAAATCAACAATGATATAAAAACAATGTGGATTAAACAATCATTCACATTGTGTTTATTGTCAATTCCAAGCTAGAAATTAGTATGTCAAGACGTTCTTTAATTTTATTCTCACCTATTTTCTCATTGAATTATTTCATTTTCTTTTCTCCCCATATTGACAATAAATACAAAGTACATGAAAGAGGATGTCATCAATTCATTATTAAACAGTGTTAAATCATTCATTCTATTCAATGTCTATGTGATCCATGTTTGGTGTAGAAAATATAAGGGATTGATTTAGAAAACAAAGTTGTCCCATTAACAAACTGAACATGATACCAACTAATTTTAATTCCTATGACTCATTTATGGGTTGTTTAGATGTCCTCAAGTTTAAACCAAATGATGCCAATTGATATCTTCAATCTTTTTGGAATTAGAACCTAAGATCTTTCACTCATCTCAATACACATGTTGAAAACATTCAAGTACATGTAGCAGGTTTTAGAAATCAGCCTTGAGATCTCAAATTTCTTTAACTTCTTGTCATTGAATAATTAAATTTATACCCCTTTATATCAGAATTTATTTAGTAATTAATAGGGATGAGATAAATGAATACCTCATCAATGACTTTTTCAAGCACTTTCCAGAAATTCTAGATTTTCATGGAATAAATAAGAATGGAATCTTCTCAAAGGGTCTTCTCCACTCATCTCCCCATCAAGGAGACTCACTATATTCACTAAATCAAGGAAGATATTTCCTTATGATGTTCTTTAGAATACCATTTGATAAATAATACAAATATGGTGACTTTTTTTTCAGATCTAGAATAGTTATTCCAGCTTACTACCCTTCATTTTCTCTCCTCTTGAGAATTAGTTTCACCTTCAATTCCCTACATTGTATGGAACACTAACAACACAAAAATAATAAATAATTCAGGATTAAGGTGGATTTATTTTCTCATTAATGTGAGTTTTTGGGTTGAAAAAATTTTCTCAACAATTTTTTCCTTTCCAATTTAGCTCCAAGTCCGGATGGACTCTTCATGCATGCACTTCTGGATTTTGAAGTAGCCTTGGGCAGCATGGATTTATTTTTTACCTCGTGTGATATTTCATTTTTAACATGATAATAGCACATGGGCTACTCCAAGACCATGGAAGGCTTATTCCAGGCTTGGGAAGAGTGCAGCAGCTGAGGTGGACTCTCCAACACATCTGGCAGTGAGCCCTTTCCTAGCCTCTTTAATTCAAGAATTTTTTAAATTTTATTTTGCTGCCATCTTGATTCTTATTGTTTATATTAAATTTCAATTCTAGATAAAGTGTTATATAAAATAATTGTATCATTTGATAAAAAAGTCATGGTTTTGTAATAAAACCCCTCCAATAGAGGTGCGATGTCTGTGAAAACTCACAGTGGTAGTATATGATTATATAGCTTGTTTGAAATTATTGCATTTATGTTTTCCATTTTAATCCTTACCCCTTATTCTCTAATTTGAGACACCATGATCATCTTCAAATATTTTTTTGACTCATAGTGGGGTGTTCAAGGTGGGGTGGGGTGTGTGTAAGGTGGGGTGGGGTGGGGGTGGGGAGTTGTGGGATCCTGCAGGAGTTGGTGGGGGGGGGGGTGCAAGGGGTTGTCTAGGGGGTGCAGGGGGGCTGTCCAGGGGGGGTGAATGTGTTGTCTAGGGGGTGCAAGGGGCTGTCCAAGGGGGGATGTCCAGGGGGTGCAAGGGCTGTCTAGGGGGGTTCAAGGGGGCTGTCTAGGGAGGGTGTGCATGGTGGAGTGGGGGTGTGTTGGGGGGTTTGCATGGGGGGGGGGGGCTACAGGGGGGTTGGCTACTACATGAGTGGGGGGGAAGGGGGATGTCCAGGGAGGTCTTCCCAGGGGGTCTGCAGCAAGGGTATGGGGTTGTGGGGAGGTCTGTCAGGTAGGGGCAGGGGGTGGTCTATAGGGGGGTCTGCAGGGTAGGCGGAGGGGGTGCAATGGGGGTTGGGCAGTGGGGTAGTGGAGTAGTGGGGAAAGGGGGTGGGGTAGGGGAGTTTAGTTAGTCTCTATAGGTTTCTTTAATTTTAGATAAGTTTGAATAACCATTACAATCCATCTCTAACTCCCCCATTTCTTCATGATTAGGTTTCTCCAAATATGCCCTCCTATTTACCACAGATTGCTTTCACTAAATCCTGGCATGATATTAGTTGCAACAAATCATATTTTGTAAGATACCACTAGTTGCTATTGGAATGACTTTAACACCTTTTCTTTTAAAAATCCAGGCCATTATGTCCACATTTTTTAATTATAGCTTGTAAAGATAGATTTGAATCCTGCTATTCGTCCTTCTTTTCTTTTCTATTTTTTATTTCTCACATTCTAAAAATTTATTATGCGAAAACATGGTTTTCTCTTATTTTACATGTTTATTATTGTTCGAAAATTGCATATTCACTTGAGAAATTAGAGAACCCTCAATGTTTTTTGTTTTTTTTGGTTTATCCTTTTACAACGCATCAGAACATGTGATCAAACATTCTTTCTTATCATGTTCATCATTCTTCATAGGTGTGGATCAATTTTTTGTAATCATATATTCTATTTCATTAGAAATTGTTTCCACTAGTAAACATTTATTAACGGGTGGGATAAAAACTTGTATAAAAAAAACCAAATTAAGCTGAAACTCGGGAAAAAATAATTATACACCATTAATAGGAAGAATAATTGTTAATTAATAGGAATTAATTGTTTGATAGTATCATTTTGAAACATGGATCTATTTCCCCCATTCTTGTAGGAACATGATTTGACTGATGGGGCACTATGGTTCTTATATGTTCATCTATGATGTGTATAGTCATAGGAGATAGGTCTGTTTTAGTTTAGTTTTTATTTTATTTTCATTATCGCATTGGCCACTTAGGTATTTTACTTCTTTCTGTGGACAAAGGGGAATTATATTCTACGAAGGGGGCAAATGGGGTTCAGATTTATTATGTCCGCCGACATTGATATGAGGTAAGATTATAAGGTTACTACTTGTCTCACACCTCATATATTTGTATATTTCATTGTTTTTGACTCTATATTCTCTTTTTAGTGGGGAGTTGGATCATTTCATGTTGGTTCGGGTGGATTTGGTTCTCCCAATCGAGGTAAGGATTTAATTACGTTGGTTGGTTTCTCACTGGTTATGTACCATCCTTTATGTGTTTTAATGATCCTAATATCCTTTGTGTAGTGTGTTTATCCCTACTCATTGGTTTTGAGTAGCCAAGTTAAGGGTGACTCACCTGCGTGTTCATAGGTATGAAATTATACGTATGTGGGTTCCCTGTTACGTGTATAGTCAACCATGGCAATGATTATGCACAAATGGGGCTATGTGTGCCCATGTATATATATATGCATACACAGGTGAGTGGAGACTGGTACATGCATATATGCATATGTGTAAGGATCCCATTGCACATTCTCATGGCCATGTGGGTGTGTGTAGGTCTAGGTGTCTTTGCTTGTGTGTGAAGGTGCGTATAATCAGTGGGGTAGAAAAAACTTTATGTTAGAAATCTCCAAGAGCCAAGGTGGATGGTTTGGTTCCACATTGAAGTAGGGTACCTCTTCTAGCCTTGTTAATTCAAGAATACTTTATATTTAATTTAGCTTCTTTCTTAATTATTCTTTATTATACTGAATTCCATATCTAGAATAAGTGTTCATGTTTTTATAATAAAACCCCTCCAACGGAGGTGCGTTGTCTGCGAAAACTCATAGTGATAGTTTTTTTGATCTAGTTGCTTAAATTATTGCATTTGATTTGTGCTGAGTGAGATTTAATATAAATGTTAAAAATAATTAAATGAACTGTGTGATAAAGAAATGCCATTATTTTATAACAAAACCCCTCCAACGGAGGTGTGCTGTCTTTTAAATAAAAGAGTAGTGATAGTTATTTGTATCATGTTTAGATTTAGTTTGAGTCTTTCATATGCCTCTTGCTGGTGTTTCTTTTGTGGCTAGTTAGTTTTTGTTTTCTTTGAATAATATAAATTGGTTTATCATACTCTTTTAACTAAAATGACATTGCCCGAGTAGGCATGTGCCTTGAAAATGACACTTTCCTTTTCACACATTGAATATAATAAAAAAATCCATGTTTAGAAAATGTGAATGAATTTGTAAATGGTTTCTGTAGGGCATATTATTCTTTTCCGTCATTTTGATTTTCTTTAGACGTTGCATCATTGTGCCCCTCACTACATCCTTCTCTGGAGATCTCATGTTATAAAATATTAAATAGTTGATCTGTTCTATCATCTGCTAGCAGGGAAATGATCGTAATGTTTCCCCGACTCCTCCTGCTCCCTTCGCTCCTCGTCGGATGATACTGCCCCATTGATGTCGCTGGACCGGGCCAGCATGCCGTGGTGACGCCGCTGTGACAGCGCGGTAATTCCAAGATTTTTCCCTACTCCAGGATGACCCCTGTGGCAGTTCACAGTCATAGTATTCCATTAGTCTTTTGATCAATGTTGAGAATGAAAAATCACAATTTCTGCTGGCGGGGCGAAGACCAGAAAGTTGCCCCGCCTCCTCCCGTTACCTTCACTCCTGGATGGAAGATGTTTCCCCATGGATGTCGTTGGAACTATCCAACAAGCCGTGATCATGACGCAGTCACGCCGCGATCATGCCATGATTTTTCCCTGATCTAGGATGACACCCTATGGTGGTTCACAGTTGTAGTATTCCATGAGTCTTCTGATCAATGTTGAGACTGACAAATCACAATTTCTGCTGGCGGAACAATTACTAGAATGTTTCCCCACCACATCCTGCTCCCTTCAAACCTTTCCAGAAGATGTTTCCCCAAAAATGACAATGGACCAGGCCAACATGCCTCTTTCACACCGCGGTCACGTCGCAGTCATGCTGGAGTCACGCCGTGGTCACGCCGTGATATGGCCTTATTCCAGAATGACACCACATGGTAGTTCACAGTGATAGTATTCCATGAGTCTTGTGATCAATGTTGAGACTGACTAATCACAATTTCTGCTGGCGGGGCAATGACCGGAATGTTTCCCAGCTTCCTCCCACTCCCTTCGCTCCTGTCCAGAAGATAATGCCCCACAGATGTCGCTGGAATGGGCCAGCATGCCGCGGTCACCCCACAGTCACACCGAGGTCACGCCATGGTAATGACGTGATTTGGATTTTATCAAGGAAAACACCCCACGATGGTTCGCAGTGATAATATTTCATGAGTCTTGTTATCAATTTTGAGACTGACTAATCACAATTTCTGCCAGCGGGGCGATGGACAGAATGTCACCCCGCCCCCACCCGCTCCCTTCGCTCCTAGCCAGAATACGGTACCCCGCGAATTTTGCTGGACTGGGCCAACACACCGTGGTCACACCACGGTCACACTGTGATTTGGCCCTACTCCCGCCTCATCTATCCCACAACAACCCCCTTAAACCTTCATTTTAGCCCTCTTCCACTGGCATTCCAGCCCGCAACAGCCCCCCATGCCACCTTCGAATTGGCCCGCACCATCCCTCTAGAACATACAACCAGCACCCTTCCACAAGCATTTCATCCCACTTCCACCTGCATTCGAGCCCGCACCAGCCCCCAGCCACCTGCAATCCATCCCGCACCAGCCACCGCACCAGCCACCACCCCGAGCCTCCTGCAAAACACTCATGCTAGCCCTCTACCACCTACAAAATAGTCCCAGCCACCAATTCCATCACTCACCAGCCCCAGACCTCCTACATCCCAACACACACTAGCTCATGCCACATGCCCAACAAACCCAACCACATGCAATCCATCCCACAACAACCCCTTTCAACCTATTCCAGCCCACACTAGTCCCCTGCCATCCCCATGCCGCCTGCATTTCTGCCCGCACCAGCCACTCCAGCCCCCACCAGCCACCGCACCAGCCCCCAACATCCTACATTCTAGGATGTGTGAGAAAAAATCCATGCAAATCACCAAAAGAATAAGAGAATGCATATCCACTTTTATGAGCCCTCTTTTCCTCGAAAAGTAGCCATGTAAACTACCATTAATTTTCACCGAGAACATTGGGGTAGAGACACATATTTTAACCCAAGAAAAAAACCTAGCTGGAAAGCCGAGCAGATCCAAAGCAGCCCATAAGAAGTCCCACCTAGACGAATCAAAATCCTTGAATAAATCGATCTTTAAGGCACAACTAGAAACCCCAGAATCAAGATGGTATCCCCACTATATTTCTTGGGTAACAAGATTCTTAGGATGAATTGGTTTTGGTACTGAATGATGAGGATATTTTTATCTAGCATTAGATTTATGTGTCTCCTAAAGTTATTTTTATAACCATCCTACTAGAGGGTCTGAGTTATAAGTGGTGGAAGTCAATTACTCAGGCTAATTCAGACAAAGACTATTCTTGGAAAAGTTTCAAGGCATTGTTCATTTAGCATTCCTTCATAATGAAGTAAAGGTACTGATGGATATAGAATTTTCTAGGAGAGGACGTCCAAGTGGTGTGTCTAAGGGTTGTTCGGGGGGTACCGGGGGGGGGGGGGGGGGTCTGTAGGGCAGGGGGAGGGTGCAAGTGGGGTGTCAAGGAGGGGGTATCGAGGGGGGGGGGGGTCTAAGGGTTGTCCGGGTGGGTTTGCAGGGAAGGGTGCAGGTGGGGTGTCCAAGGGCTATTAGGGGGGTTTCAGGGGATCTGTAGGGCTGGGGGCAGGGTGAGGGTGGGGTGTCTTGGGGGGGAAGTATAGGGGGTGTCCAAGGGATGTCCGAGAGGTTGATTTGAAGAGATAAACCCATGAGCAATGGGACCTAACCTCATAGAAATAATTTTGCTAATGATTTTGGGAAAGGTATTCCCAATAACAATAGGTCTGAAGTCCTTTACATCCACAACATTTTCCTTCTTTGGGATCAGGGAAATAAAATTAGAGTTGATTCCAAAGAGAATTGTGGCATGGTTAAATAAATCCCTCATAGCGTTAAGGATCCCATCACAAACTATGTCCTAGTAGAACATAAAGAATTAATTTGTAAACCCCCTTCTCATTAAGAACTATGTACCAACAGAACTTAAAGAATTAATTTTTGATCCCATCAAGACCAGCCACACTCTCAATATTTAGAGAAAAAGGGAACTCTTAACCTTTTTCTCATCAAGGTTCACAAGAAGGGAGATTTTTGGATTAGTGTAGCTCGATCCTGTTGGGCAGAATGCTTGTGAATATTCTCAAATTTTCTTGAGCTAAATCTGAATATTAATCACCACCAAAAACATCTTTGAACCATCATTTCCATGGGAATGGATCTTGAAAAATATGGTACATGAGAAGATACTTCAGCACATCAAATGATCTCCAATAGATTCTGCACATCATCTCCTAGAAACTTCCTTATTCATTTCCATAACAACTCACATCACCAATCATCTTTTTCATCATTTGAATATAATGGAAACACTTCCTTCTGTTGTTCATTTCCTTGTGACATAATATGTGGTGGTGGTTTACATCACTTCTAAGATTCAGAATAATTATTCAAGCCTCATATAAGATTCACAATCTAACACCTTTTCTTGGGAACATCATATTCCTTCTCAACAAGCTTGGGAACTTCCAACTCCCTTCTAAGTTGTACAGCTCCTAATTGTATCATCAATATGCTTGGGTACTCCAACTAACTTGCAAGCCATTTATCATCTGCATATTGGCATGAACCAACTTTTCTTCCTCATTGAAAACAACTATGACACAAACACAATGTGGATTTAAAAATGTTTCATTTTGTTTTTATTGTCAATACCAATCAATCAATTTTTATGTCAAGATGATATTTAATTTTCTTCTCTCCTAATTTTCTCATTGACTTCTCTCATTTTATTTTCTACCCTTGTTGACAATAAATAAAAAATTCATGAAAGAGGATGGTATCACTTAATTCTTAAACAATGTGTCATCTTTCATTCTATTCAAAGTCTATGTGATCCATGTTTTGTGTATTAAATATGAGGGTTTGATTTAGAAAACAATGTTGTCTCATTAACAAACTAAACATGATATCGACTGATTCTAATTCCCATGACTCATTTAGGGGATGTTCAGATGTCCTTAAGTTGAAACCAAATGATTCCAATTGAAATCTTCATTCTTTTAGGGATTACAACCTGAGATCATACACTCATCTCAATACACATGTTGAAAACGTTAATGTACATTTAGCAGGTTTTAGAAATCAGCCTTGAGATCTCAAATTTCCTCATCTTATTGTCATTGATTAATTCAATTTCTCACCCTTAATATCGGACTTTATTCAGTCATTAACAGGTATGAGAGAAATTCATACATTATCAAGGATTTTCTCAAGCACTTTCCAAAAATTCAAATTTTCATGGAATAAAAAATTATGGAAGCTTCTCAAAGGGTCTTCTCCACTCATCTCCCCATCAAGGAGACACACTATCCTCAATCCATAAGGCATATATTTCCTTCTGATGTTTTTTGGAATACCATTTGATAAATCATACCAAGATGGTGACTTTTGTTCAGATCTGGAATAGTTATTCCAACTTACTTCCCTTCATTAGCTCTCCACTTGAGAACTAGTTTCACCTTTAATTCCCTACATTGTATGGCACACTAATAACAAAAAATAATAAATAATTAGGGATTAAGGTGGATTTACATGCCCATCATTTTGAGATCTTGGGTTGAGAAAATTTTCTCAACCAGTCTGTCCTTTCAAATTTAGCTCCATGTCTAGAGGGACTCTTCATGCATGCACTTCTCTATTTTGAAGTAGCCTTGTGCAACATGTATTTCTTTCTCACCACATGTGAGAGTTTCTTTTAAACATGATGATAGGACATAGGTTTCTCTAGGAAGATGGAAGGTTTATTCCTATATTGGGAAGAGGGCAGCAGCTGAGGTAGACCCTCCAACACAGCTGGCAGTGAGCCCTTTTACAGTATCTTTAATTTAATAATTTTTTAAATTTCATTTAGCTGCCTTCGTTATTCTTCTTTTTTATATTAAATTTCAATTATTGATCAAGTTTTAGTTAAAATAATTTTTTAGTTTGATAAAAAAGTCATGGTTTTTTAATTAAACCCCTCCAATGGAGGTGCTCTGTCTGCAAAAACTCACAGTGGTAGTTTATGCTTATATAGCTTGTTTGAAATTATTGAATTTATGTTTTCCATTTTAATCCTTACCCATTCTTCTATCATTTGAGACACCACGAGCATCTCCAAATCTTTTTTTGACTCATAGGGGGTGTGCAAGGTGGGGTGGGGGGGTGTGCAAGGTGGTGTGGGGGGGGGGGTGTTGGGTGGTTGGTGGGGTTGTGGGCTATTACAGAACATTAGGGGGGGGGGGTGAAAGGGGATAACCAGGGGGTGGAAGGGCTGTCCAGGGGGTGCAAGGGGCTATCTAGGGTCGGTGTGCAAGGTGGGGTGGGGGTGTTCTAGGGGGGGGGGGGGTCTGCCCGGGGGGGCTTGGAGGGGGGGCTATTGTAGGAGTGTGGGTGGGGGGGGCAAGGTTGTCCAGGGGGTCTACCCGAGGGGCCGAGGGGGGGGGGGCTGCAGGGAGGGTGTTGGGTGGTGGGCTACTGTAGGAGTGGGTGGGGGGGGAAAGGGGACTATCCAGGGGCGCAAGGGCGCTGTCCAAGGGGGGCATGGGGGTGAAGGGGGGTTGTCCAGGGGGTGCAAGGGTTGTCTAGGGGGTGTGAAAGGGGGCGGTCCAGGGGGTGAAAGGGGGCTGTCCATGGGGGGCATTGGGGTGAAGGCGGGGCTCTCCAGGGGGATGCAAGGGCTGTCTAGGGGTATGGGGTTGAAGTGGGGTGAAAGGGGTCTTCCCAAGGGTGCATGGGGACTATTGTGGGGGGGGGGGAGGTTGTGGGTTTTTTTAAGAAATGTAAACCCCTAGAGCAACAGTTTTAAATCGTGGCTGTAGGCCTAAAAACACGGTTTTAAATAGTGGCTAAAGCTATATAGCCACAGTTTTGAAGCATGGAAATAGGCTTTGTGCGGCTTAATGTTCTTCCATGGTTTCAAAAAGTGGCAATACCCTATAACAATAGTTTGAAACTATGGCTTTAGAGCTATAACCATGGTTAAAACCATGGGGATTGGTCTTTAGCCACGGTTTGAAACCATGGCTACAGTTCTTGCCCTATATCCATGCCATTACCATCCATGGTTTATTGAACCCTGGCTATAACCTATAGCCATAGTTTTGGGACTTATAGCCATAGTTTGAAATTGTGCCTATAGCCTAAATTCTTAGTAGTGAAATGTTTTTATAAAATTTGGGAAAAAATATAATAATCATATAATGAAATCCTTATCCCAAAGTTGATATCTATTTTTCATATAAGATTTTCAAATTTTTCATAAATTAATTATAATCTTTGTATACAAAATTTAATAAAAACTTTTTGTGAAGAAACAATATTTCAAGAAAATAAAATGACTTTATTCTCATTACATGACTAATAACTATAATTAAGTGAATGGTAATACATTTTATTAAATATATTTTCTAAAAAATACATTAAAATCATTAATAAATAGTGATTATTTTATTTTTTAAAAGATAAATTCCCATTTGAAGATAAATATAGTTTTCTATAAAAGTAACTCATTTAAACTTCAAGTGAATTTTTTTCTATGTTGAATTCATTTTCTACATATATAAACTATAATTTTTCATATTTTAGATGATATTACTTATACCCACCAATAAATTTTCTATGAGATTTATATCTTATTAAATACTACTAAATTAATAATATATCTTGGTTTGTTTTTAACTGGAATTTTCTGTAATGAATGATATAAAAGAATCTAAATTATTTATAAAGTGGAATGTGTCATAAAATCTTAGTGGGTAACATTATACCCCCATATAAGAACTTCAACCATGAAATGTAATCACCCAAATTCAAATAAATGAGGATTATTCTAACTCATCATATCCTTGGGATCCCACGTAGCATCCTCAAATTTAATGTTTCCCTATTAAAGCATGACTAGGTGAGTAGCCTTGTTCCGAAAAACATTATCTTTTTTATCAAGAATCAATATATTTTTTCATCATAATAGAGATGTTTATATAGTGTTATGGCCTTTAAATTCATTATATTTGAGTGTTCATGTATATACTTCCCCTATAGAGATACAATGAACAAATCATGAAATTGATAATGATTTGGTAGAAGAACAAAGTGATAAGCTGCCATCCTAATACGATCAATCGTTTTCAAGAGAGAAATATATCTAGGTCTCATATTTCCATTCTATAAAAATTACATAACTTTTATCCAATGAGATATTCATAATAATGCCTTATCACCAACATTGAACTTTAGATCTCATCGAGGATTGTCCGAATATATTTTTTGCATATTATATGATTCCCTAATGTGTAATTGAATGGGTATAACTTTATCTACCATTTCATCACTAATATTATATCCCAAGAGCATTAGTTTTCCATCATTGTCCCATAACATTGGATTTATATACTTCCAAACGTATATGCATTCATAAGTATCCATCTAAATTCAGGACTAATAAATATTGTGGTAATAAAACCCCACCAATAGAATGATTTGATACAAACCACCCTATAAATACATTGAAAAGTATCTAAACATGTATTCATGGGATGCATTAGTACAATAAAACTGACATTCTATGTAAGGATTCTCTTTAGTGATAAAGATTAACTCTATATTCAAAACTTGTTGAAGACTTATCCAAAACTCTGAGGAAAATATCGTGTACCTATATTAAAAAATAGAATATAGTACCCCATAAACCCTTACATAATTATTAATGTATATCCTAGAAATTCATAAACAAATAAATATTATCTTATAGAAATTAATGTGCTAATATTATAAGGTGATTGACTACAACCCAAATTGCATTGTTCTCTTTAGATGTTTTGGGGAGTCTTATGATGGAATCCATGGTGTTGTTTTCCCACTCCCAATTTGTTATAGGTAAATTTTTTAAATCCCTTTAAACTTGTGTCTCTCTTTATTAACTTTTTATCATATAAGTAATTGAGATATATACTCAAATATATACTTTTTCATGTCTTCCCACCAAAAATAATTTTGGAGATATCTATACATCTTTTTACTTCCAAGATAGATTGGAAATTTTTAAATATGAACATTATATAAAATATCCATAAATACTAGTATTGAATAGATATATACTCTATTTCTGAACTTTATCACTCTCTCACAAACATGTATGATCTCATGAACATTCCCCACCAACTCATGTATTTCCACATCTTACCAATGCACCTTGTTAATCCTAAAATGGATGGATGGTAGAACATTACACTAATAAATATATGTTTTAACCCCATTAATCATTATTTTTAGATCCATACATTTTAAATAAAAAATTATTGTATATATTTCAAGCCTCTTCATGGATAAACTAGCATGGTATTTCGGACACAGAGCATCAGGCGCCTTGTAAACCCTCCAAGGGTGGTAATTTATTGAGTAGTTATACTCTTTATATATAATCCAACCATATCATTTGAAGAATTTTTAACTCTTTATGTGATAATATATACTTTAGTATTTTAAAATTGAATAAATATCACATCATTCAAAACAAATATAATTCCTCCTTATTTACGATGAAAAATTTCTACTCCCAACTCCATATCATGATTCATGTAATTTTGATCATGAATATTCAATTTGTGTGAGGAATAAGCCATCACCATGCAGTTTCATTCCAACCCATTCATTGATGCGTCTTTATATATAAAAATTCATTCTCAACTATAGGGTAGTGTGGGTATAGGTTCGTTGACAGACATTCCTTAAGGTCCATGTAATTCACCACACATTAATCTATATAAAGAATCATGGATACCTTCCTAGTCGACATCATTATTAGATTATAATTATGTGATAAATCCCTAAATAATAATCTATAGTATGAATATTACCTAAGAAAATAATGCATCTCAGTCACAAGGGTTGTTTTAGGATATTCTTCAAGAAAATCCATATTTGAAGGATCAATCAACACACCCTAACATTAAATTATATGACCCTTGAATAAAATATTATATAATAAATATTCAAACTTATGAATTTGGAATACAACATATATTTCCTTGGGAACTTCTCTACAATCATTAAATGATCTTCCTGGTCTTCCTTTATCTTTGAATATGTAAGATTATAATCTATAATGACAATAACCAAACTGATCGAGGTAATCTCTAAACACAATATTCATTAAATCCATGAAGATATTAGAAAAATATCCAAATGTAATGATAATAAATTTATAATTACCATACATTAAATGTATTTTTTTGATTGGGTTAATATGTCTTTTTGACCATCAATTGCTGATATCTTAAATAAAGTTAAATCATTAAAAATTATTAAGATTCACATAGTTGATCAAACAAGTCATCAATATGGGATAAAGGATACGTATTCTTTATAATTATCATGTTATGCTCATAAAAATAAATAAAAAGACACATTAACCCATATTTATTCTTATGGAAAATAATCGGTTCACCCAACAATGATGCACTAGTGTGATGATAACAGGATTTTTCCAAATCATATTATCACATTCTTATATTGGGGTGGAGCTATAGACTAATTCTATGATCATCCTACCATTATAATTTTTATTGATAAATAAAAATTTATTAATTTTGGTGGTGATGTAATACCCTTATAAAATTCATTAGATATAAATGAGTGGCTATGTACAAAGTGAAATATTATATAAGGCCCTAGCCTTAAACATTACTTAATCTTGAGTTATTTCAAGAGTACATGTTGAGGATATTTTTAGGTTTACAGTTTTAGAGAATAAGATCATAAATCATGCATTACACTCCACATTTAAATAAAGTGGTTACATAAAAGATTGTACTCATTTTTTCCCATCAATGGAAACATGTTTAAAATAAAACATGGATTATTTCTTAACACTTTCATCACATCATGTACCTTTCCCTTAACCTGTGAAAAACATTTCAAAAATTTGGGATGATCATAAAAATCTCAGTAAGGGATATAAAAAATACCTAAAGGAAACATTAGTACATGTATACATAAAAATCAATGGAATCATATTTTACTCATAAAACATAATCATGTTAACTTACCTCATGAAATCATAATATTTATGAATAAATCATAAAAACTTATGACATAGAGGTAACTTGAGGCATTCATAACATTCTTACATAGGGAGTAACCCTCATGGTTACGTTATGAATAACCATCATGGTATATTCCCTACATCTCTTCGGATAAACCTTATTGTTTAACCCCTTTGCATTACCCAATTCATTGGAGAGCTATATCAGGCTCACCCGCCCTTAGTTTATCACAGAACCACCCGTCTTCATAAAAAATACCCATGAACTATAACATAATCGTATCAAATAAAACATGCATAAAGGAAACATAACATTTCCACATTTCAATCACAAGATATCAATACAACACATTGAGATAATAAAAACATTATCAAAACCATTTTCATTACCAAAATAAAAGAAAAGTAAAACATGGTATTTATTTTTCATTTAAAAATAGTTATGTATTATAGAGGAAGCTGAAACTCAAATAATGGTCATGATGGCGGAGAAGTCATTGTCGCTGCATACGTATGACAAAAACATTCCCTTTTGTCATTTAGTAAAATGCTTCATATAAAAAAGATTACTTTTGAATAAGAGTAAAATTCAAAGGGTTTTATACATAGTATGAAAGAAAGTTGTTTATAAAACAAAATATTCCTCAATGAAAGGAGATTGAGACGAAGACCCATACCTCGGGTCCGACTTGACTCAATCATTCTTTAACGTCCGGAATAATAAACTTTAGTTAATTTGTACTTGCTTAAGAACCTTTTTAAAGTTCATTAATCCATTTATATCACTTATTACCATGTTATGAACACTATGTAATTATTTAAGTTAATAATGGTCATTTTGTCGATCATTGGTACTTGAGTCAAAAATAAAGTCTTTATAATTACAAGTTGTTCATGTGGTAAAATATACATTATATCCCAAATTATATTCATGATGTAGATATCATATATATCATATATATCTAGTATACACATGAATTTATAATATTACATAACATTTAGAGGCAAGAAATGAAATGCACCGTCCATGGAGACGGTAAGCCGTACGTACGCATGAACACTACTTTCATTTCAATTTTCTAATTAATGGAATTGAATCATAATTATATAAAGGTATTTTATAATTCCAGTATAATATCATATATAATATCACTAACTCCATCCTTTATATGTCCCACATATGGCATTATCGAATCAAATCACTTTGAGGGGGCGGTAGCCCACACTTCCAAAAATGAAGATATTGCATTACCCATAACGGAAGCCATAAAGGTGTGCCATAAATGAAAAATAAAGAAGATTAAAGAAAACATAAACATATTATATATCATATATAAATATAGTGACATCTTCATGGCCACATTTGATGGTGTTATTAGAATATTGAACAATCATCATTTCATGTGGCATAAATTCGCCATCCACGGAAACAGTATGTTCTTTAACCATTAGATGTAGGTGTGTGTACGTGAAGCTCGAATAATTCTTATAATAACATCCTAGTATATTTAACATAATGGTTTTTATATAAAAGAAATGAATAAAATGAGTTTAGGGTGTTGGAGAAGCAAAATAAAACAAAAGAACATTAGAGAAGACTTTACCTTTAAATCGGGTAACTCCTCTTGGTTTGTACCAAAATAGTTTCTTGAAGACCTTTCTGCCTATGGTAAGGCTTATAGGATGAATAGAGGGATGTGTAGAGATAAAATGATCAGGTATTGGCCGATCCAATGGCTTGATAAGTGTGTGTAAAGAGGTAGAGGTGGGGGCCTTTTATAAGAGGAGAGGAGGGGCACTCTTGGAATGTTATAAAATGTTACTTTATATTGAAATGTGTTTCAGATTTAAAAGGTCCAACATTGATATGTTTCTAGGATAAGGTGATAAGGGTTATAAATATTCCCATACAATAGGTCTTTGAGAAGTGTAAGTCTTATATTATACATTATCTTTTCATTTTATTTAAATCGTTCATTAATGAGGTAATTGTTGCATCATCATGATGTCATAAATAATTTAATTTATTTAAAGTATAAAAATTATAAAAAAAATAATATGATGTATGAAATATTGTTATATTTACAATGACAATTTATAGTCTAATAGATAATTTATGTAGACAAAATTAAAAGTTTTTACTCAGGTGATACATTCTTTGTTATATTTAACTTTCTTTAAAAATAAAAAGATAAAAAGTAATTATCACACAAAAGTGATTCCATGGGGTCCCCATGTTTGGTACAAGGTATCCCATGGTTGGCCATGACACAACCAGTAGCATTAGGGAACATTCAGGGGGAAATTTTTATTATTATGATATTAATTTATTATCCTTAACTACTCGATTATAGATTAATCAAGATAATTAAAGATAATTACTGTCATTACTATTCATAATGTCCAAAAAAAAGATTCTTGATTACATAATTTGGAAATTATGATTCCAAAAATGAAATCCATTTTACCTAATTCCAATCACAGAAATTGAAATAATTAATTTAAAAATAATTCACGTTGTCAAAACAAATAACGGGTTTTTTTGAAACAATATCTTTGAAAAGTTTGGCACTTGTTTATGCCCAATTCCAATGTAAATTTAATTATAATGACCACCATTGTATTAAATGATAAAACTATATTCTAATTACACTTTTAAAAAAAATAAAAAGATAATCTAACCATATTATTAAATTTTATTAAAAAGCAACTTTTATTTAAAATGCAGTATTCTTCACTATTCATTAAAAAATGAACATTGTCAGAAAAATACCAAAAATTTATCAAAAGTAAATTTCAATGTCCCAATAATAAAGAATTAGTTTATTTTGACAAATATAGCTAATAAAATTGTCACAATTTTGATTTAATAATGGTTTTCCATCAAAAAGCAGTAAAACAATCTTTTAAAATTATTAGTGTATTCCATGCTTAAGATTGGATTTATTCTCATTTTAAGCCCATAAAACACTATCTAATTCATAAATTGACATAGATAAGAATATATATTATTCATTACATACTTGGGATGTTACATCCTTCCCCCTCTAGAAAATTGCATCCCCACAATTTATTTACTTATCGAATAAGTGGGGGTATTTATCTCTCATTGCATTTTCAGATTCCCATGTTGCCTCTTCACTCATGTGGTTTTTTCACAAAACCTTTACTTGATGAATCACCTTATTCCACAATACATTGTCCCTATGGTCAAGAATCTAGAATAGTTTTTCCACATAAGTGAGATTCTCCTCCAACTGAACTACCTCTGGACTCAAAACATGAGATGGATCTAGCATGTACTTTCTATACATTGAAACATGAAAAACATTGTGTACCTGAGATAAACACGGAGGTAAAGCCACTTGGTTTGCAACTGATCCAACTCTCTCCAGAATTTCATATGGTCCAATGAACCTTGGACTCAGCTTTACTTTATTATCAAATCGCATCACACTTTTCCGTGGTGAAACTTGGAGAAAAACATGATAACCTAACTCAAAAGAGAGATCCTTTCTCATGTTGTCTGCATAACTCTTCTTCCTGCTCTGAGCTGTTCTCATGTGTTTCTGCATCAACTGAACGTTTTCTGCCAACTCTTCTACCAATTCCGGTCCCATAAACTTTCTTTCACCCACTTCATCCCAGAATGTTGGATTTCGACACCGCTATCATGATGTAATAATGGAATTGTGAGAAAGATCAATCCACTATAAGACTCTATCAACAATGTTTATGGGAAAATAGATTGAACCTAATACACTATGGGACATTTTATGTCATTTTTATAAGAATGATCATTGAACATGATACACTATAGGACTCAAACCGCTATGTTTATGGGAATAGAGAGTAAACCCAATTCACTATGGGAGTCTATCTTTTTTGTTTATGGGGATGGGGAAGGACCTCAATCCATTATGGTACTTATTCCACTATGATAATCTTGGATGTGATGCTTGACTATGTAAATATTTTTCTATTCATATGTGTATTTATAAAAACATATGTATTATTACTATGAAATTCACTCACTAAAGATGATTTATTATTGATGATTCCATAATTTTATGATTCATGACTTTTGTTATAAAAAATCCTTATGTCATGACTCATGATTTATGGTATGTGACTTGATGGGTATGAATTCATATGCTATGATAATGTTCTCATACCCTTATGTTTATATTTTTCCCACTTATAATTTTCAATTTAAATCACACATTTTTAAACTGATTGATAGCATGATCTCACCCCTTCTTATGTTTCAATTTCCATAGTTTATGAAGAAAATTTTCAAGTATGATATGATTAAAAAGGTTATTATGTGAGAAGAGATATAGGGGAGATATTTAAGACATTTAATCAAATAAATTGATTATATATCTAGTCTCGAAATTCCCTAAACCATTTTAATTATCCAAATTTCATTATAATGAGATATATTAAATATTAATCCATAATCACATAAAATTTAGGATTGATATTCTTAGGACACCATAGTTAGTATAGAAGTAGCTTTTTGTTACATTTAAAAATTAGATTATGTGGATTGATAGTATAGAACTGATGAAAGTATATAATAATCCAAAGTGATATAGGATTAACCTATTGTATCACAGTCTGATTAGAATGTGTTATAATTTAGAAACTCTTAATAATGATTTTAATTATCATATGATTTGTAATTTTAGTTATTAATGCCTGATATTAACCCTAAGGATTTTGTTTCAAAAAATGGCTTGGAATATGTTGAGTCATTTGAAAAATGAATGATTCATCCAATACAATGACCATAATCATGAGTAACTAAATGTGATGACATATGGGATTCAAAGCTTCGTGGTAATTTTCACTAAACTCTAAAAATATATTAATGGTAACATGAATCAAGATGAACTTCTTATCTTCCAGTGAATAGAATAAATTAATTTTTAGAATCTCATATTGTAACTACATTATTCATTTAGTGGTTTCATTAGTCATCTTATAGATCATCAATGGATCAATAATATAGAAAAGATATTTTTCATTCTCATGTTCTTGTACGATGATATGGTTTTTTTGGGTTTGTATTGTTCATAAGGTAAGGATGATAAATGGTTGATTATTTTAAATAATATGAGTAATGTGGATGAAATGGAATCCCTAAAATGGGAAGTGTTTCTGAAAGCATTTTTCAATAAGTATTTTCCAAAAACACTCAATAATAAATATTTGAGGTAATTATTTGAAATGAAACAAAAGGATGATGAATCCATTTATACCTATGGGTAAAATTTTATAAAACATTCAAATTATTTTTCTTGGTTTATCAATACCTTAGAAACTAAAATTGATCAATTATTTAGTGGTGTAAGACTATATTTTTAAAATAAATTCACTATATGAGACATATATTTTTTTGAAGAAATAATTCAATATGTTAACAATGTAGAAATGGGGTGTTGAGACCCCATTATTTTTGTGGTTTGGGTATGAGAATAGAAGTATGGAATTTCAAGGGAAATATATGAATAAAACCTATTTTCAAAAAAAACATTAATCTTCCAAGATATCAAAAATCTATAATGTAGAAAGAATGATATTTCATTTGGGGTTCTGGTAAATATATTAAATATTGAAAAGAATGCTATATATAAAATGAATGTTGAAGGAATATAAAGAGGCATGTTAATGAAATTTATTGAGGTAAATTTCAAATAAATTCACCACCCACACTCCAATGGTTCAATTAAAAAGACTATAGGAATTATTCCAAAATGTTCAGGAATCAAAGTGTTAATGATGATAATTAGTATCTAGAACCTCTTGATCACAGAGAAAAAGTGAAATATCATGAGATCAAAATCATAAAATTGGGTCATGCGAATGAAGTGATGAATAGTACTATTAGTATCCACTCTATAATAAATCATTTATTATTTGATTCGGGATCTACCACTCTTTTATATTTGACTAATTTGATATCAATATCACATCACTACCTTAATAATTATATGTTTAATTGTCATCAAAAACCTCTATTTTAATTATGATCACATCTCAATTATATTTTTCTATTTGATGGTGGTTTATGGAAATGTGATTTTTTGTAAATCTTATTATTCTCCCTCAAGTAGATTTTGATGGGATTTTTTGATTATATTCAATATATCTATATATACCACTTACTAATTGTCATGGATGGGATGTAACATTTGATATTCTTAATCAACCTATGATCGTCTATTGGTGAGATTATGAATAGGAACTTCTAATGGAAATTACTTCTACTATATGGTTTTTACTACCTACTCATGTGTGTTATTGACAAAAAATGGTTTGGGAGACACTCAATATTGATGTGATTTATTTTTTTTGAGAATATAATGTTGAGTTTTTTAATTATTTTCTTAGTATTACAATAAATTTTAGAGTTTATTTTTCACTAGAATTCTGACCTAATGATAATTTTTTTTAAAAGAATCCCTATAGAATAAACCCAATTTAGTTTTTAAAAATAAAGAAGGTACTCAAGGAGAATCTTGAAATGGGATTCATATTCCTTAGTTCATCACCGCTAGGTGACATTTTACATTTCTTTATGAAAAAATCTATTTCAATGTGTCTTTTCATTGATTATCATTAACGGAACAATATCACTATAAATAAAACTTTTCTTCTACCATATATTATTGACGTGTTTGATAGTGTAAAGATAAATACATTTCCATGATTAACCTTATTTTTAGTATCAACATTTATTATTTATAAATAATGATATTTAAAATACATCATTGTATGAAAGGTATGAAGATTATTTATTTTTTGTGCTTCTATTTAAACATAACAATGAAACCACTATCTTTATAATATAATGAATAGTGTCTTTATGAATACCATGATTGGTTTTTTGTAATCTTTATGGGTTATGTTCCCATATATTCAATGTGATGTAAATTGAATGAAGATAATTTGAGTAATGTGTTGAAGAACTTAATGAATGGGGGGTTTTATGTCAACATTGTTAAATGTTAATTTGGTATATAGAATGTATTATATACGAGTCATGTAGTTACAAGGGATATAAAATAAATGTATCCTTAAAAGACATAAGTTATTAAAAAATGACCTAGACAAACCACTATGATTGAGATCCATAGTTTTCTTGGATTTTATGGATACTATTGAAAAATTTTGAGAAATTTATCACCACTATAAATTCCACAAACAATGTTCACACAAAAGGGAGACAAGTTACTTTAGATAGATTAATATGAAAATACAAGTAATTTATGTGATGTTTTATCCATAAACCAGTGTTTACACTACCATATAGAGGATAATTGTTTCTGACATATAATGGAAAAAAATAATGAATTAGGATCTTTTCTTATAAATAATGACATGGTGGAAGCATATATGTCATGAAAATTGATTGTACAAGAGAAAAATTAACCGTTGTAATATTTATAGCTAGTATTGGAATTTTTTTAATTTAATATATAGAGGTATTATATTTATAGAGAAATGTGCTGTATATATATACCAATAATAAAATATTTATGTATATATTCACACATAAATGGTTGAATATGATCTTAAAGCAACTATTGGAGGGGATTAATGATTATAACTAATGAATATATTACCACCCTTGGATGGAAAATAGGGTGTTTGATGCTTTGAGTCAAAAAATCATTTTTTTATACATGATGAGGACTTAAAAATATAAATATGTATGAATTTTTTCAGGATGGGCCATGAAATCATTTGGGAAGGTTAGAAATATATCATTTCTCACATTAATGTTAAACCATCCATTCATGAGAAAATTAATGAGGCAGAAAAGTATGATTTGGAACAATAACAGAAGGTAAGGTATGAGGACCTAGCTCTTTAGGGCCCTTATTCAGGTCATAGTAAGACTTCTATTACCCACCAATCTTACCTCATATCAACTAGAGTCTGGAAACTTGAAAAAATAAACAAAAAAAATTAGTGTCCTTATACTATGCATTATAATGTCAGAAAACCCACTTATGATAAGAGATCCAGAACCATGTGGGATGTACATTTTTAACCATAAATTAAGAAATATATATGTGGGTCAATAAGTTGATTGGGAAAGGAAGGCCACCATGTTGTGTCATCTCCAAATTGAACTCTTTTATCTCTTAAATACCACTAGCACACTGAGTTCAAGCTTCATGATACCACGTCAGAAAGGTCACCAATCTATACACCATATTTTCAGACATAACATCTATTATCCTAAGGACCTTGTATGGGTGAGTATAAAAGTACCCAATATGAAACCATAAAAGGGTAATGAATCCATAGGCCACCCGAATAATATGGCCTAACTATATTATAACCCAATGTAACCTAATGAAAATCAACCATAGAAGAACATCACTAAAAACCATGAAATCAGGGCCACCATATTGGAAGGTTTACTGGAGCCAGATATAATGAATCACTCCTCCACCCATAAGGACAACTTGAATTGGTCTCATCCTTAGGGTAAGACACTTCTGTAGATATCATATTCTATATAATTCTAGGTTAATTTGTCTGAATAATGGAAACAACTAATAGACCATCAACAAAACCCAACATTCTCTTCACTTCCAACTCATAATGAAAGAAACCCAAACTACCTAAAACTCTGAGATCAACATGGTTGCTAGAAAATAGCACCCATTTCACCAGACATATCTAATTGGAGTCCATGCATTAGATCACCCAAAGAAAGAACTCATCACATGTAACTAAAGGAAATTCCAAAATTGGTGGTATTAGTAAAAAATGATAACTTAGTATGAAAAAAATCACATGGGTTATAGGAGAATAATCGTTGAAATTGTTACCACTATCAAAACTCACTCCTCTTTATATGTTCATTTAGAGGTTAAGTGTCGATGAACTCTATGATCCTCAACCCTCTATCAACAGAAACCATCCATGGGGGTCACCATTATCCCCACAAATCCATAAGGAAATGAATCCATCATAGGATACCCCTTCCTAATCTATACACATAGTATATTAAAGAGAGTACCGACCCCCTAAAATCAGTTCATATATGTTAGAAAACCCCTACCAAGATGAATCAGCACATGGGCCAAGTTAGGGATCCCGCAACATGCCAAGGTGAGAGATCACCTATGAAGAGAACCATCACTGTCTCTAAAATGGAAACATTATCCTAATGACTAGGATATCCAAGAGTATGTCACCTAGAATCTAGGACCCATATCATTCCCATATAAGGTGGGTTGTCTCCGTAAACTGTGAGGTATCAACACTCTTCAACCAAGATCGCAGTCTCAAGGAATGTTTATACATCTTGATAACACACTGCAACTGCTACCTAAGCATTCGAACATATGATCATATGAAGGGGACCATAGTAAATTTATACCAAAATTATCAATATAGTTTTATCATAACATGATATGAAACATGAGATAGAGATAAAGTATTAATCTCTAATTGAATACTAGCCATGATTTTCATCAAAATTTTGTACATACTCTAAAATCCTCCATCCTATAAAACCAAGTAGCATGCACCAATACCAAATCAATAGTCACGTAGAGAATACCATTTACATAATTTGTAACACATATTAATGAGACCCATAAAACAATTATATGATGATGAGGGTGTTGCTCATGCCAAGATGAATACCATCATATTTAACCCATTATCCTCTAAGAAAACTTTATCCACCAACATCTCTTATAGTTATACTGACCTATGAGTCCACATTAGGACATCAATTAATAACATCCATTCATTACATGGGATGTTAATCATCCTTGAACCCACTCTTTTTCATGATAAACATCCCATAATTATCTTCATGGGATTTAGAACTGCATCATGAATTAAAAAATTTCCCCAAAACCCCTAATAATGATGAGGGCCCCATTATTATGTTCAACTCAGAATGCTACTCATAAAGGACTGTCCATTTTTCCAAAATTTTCTCCTAGGTGGGAAGATACAAAAATACATTTAAAAATGATATTATACACGTTTTACATGAATTACATGATGTGTTTACCAGAATCCTCCCTTAGAGAAAGTCTATAAACCATCCTAGTGCATAAATCTCCAATTCATGGGGTTTCTTTATACTACATGAGGAATGGGGGTTCATGGGTACCTGTCTATGCAAACCACTCTAGTTTGTTCATTATATCCTGGAATAACTAGTAAAAGTACACCCCCATGTGATTCACATGGGTGTTTGGTCATGTATCTGGCCTTTCTCAATGTCATGTGCACTAGGTTTCAACGTAGTATGTGAACTAGTCCTACATGTCATGTAGACACGGTCTCTAACCTAAGATGATCAAAATTGGTACATAGTGTGCTTTCTTTAGAAAATACCCCACGTAGTGAGAAATTTAAAATTAAGATCACATTTGATATTCCCAAACATACACAGAACACCATGATTCAAATAATGACTATAGGGGAAATTAAATTAGTATATTCACAATAAAAAATGAACGGTGAGAAGAAAATTGAATAAAAAAGTATCTGAATACAAAATAACAATTAATATCTATTGAAAAATCATTTAATATTTAAAGACACATGTTTTTGATCTGTGATTCAATGTTGTTTCATCCAGATCTATTTTTTAGACACACTGGGATGATGATTCATCCCTGTAACGCCTCCTCCCTACTGTGCATCATCAAATAGTAAGGGGCATTAGAGTATCCATGTATTCTATAGTTATATATAATAGACAACTATGTTTAATTAAAAACCATATTTATTAAAAATACCACTTAAATAGGACCATCCCAGGCCAGGATATTTAATGGTGATTATACCTAACCTAGGACCCCCCCATTTCAAAACCAACCATGAAGTATGAGTTCCAATTAAAAGCCCCATTTCGATGTTTTTAATGTTAAAACCCAATGAATATAATGAAAATTAATTTTAGAAATATTAAAAAAACTGAATACTTGTTTTTGACACATAATCCCACCAAACAATTTCCCTAGGGTAAACACTGAATTTGGGGTCATATAACCATTGGAAAAAATTATGAGGTCATTTGTTTGGTTTAAATTCCATTTTACATTTCAAAAAGCTTTTAGTGGCTCCAAAAATTGAAAACCCACAATGTATTTCACATAGGAAAACCAAAATAAGGATCTTAATGTACAATAGTCATTTATGGTGGATTACACAGAATGCCACATTGACAAAAACTCGCATTGATCATTTGTTTGTAGTGAATAACCTACACCTCATTGAGTTTCTACATATATTTTATGGGATTTACAACCTCAAAATAAGTTTAAATCACATTTTTAGTCATTTTTTAGTTACTAAACAATAAGGTACAACAATCACACCCAAAATTTGAATTAACATCAACCTTTATAGATGGAGGAATGGTCGTGTAACAATTGAGAATTCTTTTCCACCCTTAAAACCACTCTATAAATCCAGTTTTTTGTTGAAATGTAAAAATTTAATTAAAAATTGGACATCATGATTGAATATTTTTTTTATTTATGTTAAATTTAATCAGTTTCACTTGTTTTGATGATTTCATTGATGGGGGAGGTGATATGGAGGATCTAGAAAGAAATTGATGAAAAATGGGCCAAATTCTGTGGATGCCCATGAACACTGGTAGAATATTTTGCTATTTCTAGGAAATAAATATATATAAATGCGAAAAAATTATGTATTAATATCAAAAACTCAGTTTTATAAAATTTATCTCAATACAACCAATCCCAATTTGTCCATATAGTGTCTCAAATGAACAGATCTGTCCAAGGAACCAAATCTTTATTTACGTAAAAATTGTGTCTCTTTATTTCATTCACATCATGATATTTTTATCTCAAAATTATTCCAAATGTTTTTGGAGATATTGAAGATGTGGGGTAAAAAAATTTAGTTTTCTAGAAATTTAGATAAGTATGTATAACCTCCCCCAAACATTGATAAATTGGTTTCCCGAAATCATGGTTCCTAAAACCACCACCCACTTTGGCTATAAATTTGAACCATGGGAACACCCATTGGAAGTAATACTATATGGAAATTTGATGCTATTTTGGAGTCCAAAATGAGTCAATTAATACATTTTTAGGTTATGAATCTCCCTATCCTCAATGGTAGATTTTAAATAAAGATGATGATCCCCCTGATCTTCAACCTCCTCTCGATAGTGGGCTAAATAGTGGGAGTTCATTGTGAGGGAGTTTCACACATGTTAAGGGAGTTCTAGTACATATTATATCTAATAGTTTAGTTTAATTTTATTTTATAAAATAGTAATTTCATTTATCTTAAATTATTTAATATTTTGATGCTTGTCTTGAGTAAATGATTTGTGTCATTTTAATTTTAAAATGATGGTTGTGGGATTTTGAGTGTGTTACTTGGGTTGTTCTGATGAGATAACACAAGAATCTTTTCCTAACCAATTTACTAATATTTCAATATTATTTTAAATATATTAATACATGAATATAGACTATTCCTTTTCTATGAAATTTTTATGTCAAGGTTTGTTTTTTCAAGTAGTAATATAAATGATTAGTAAGTAATCAGGATTCTGATTAATTTCATCCAAAGGCTTACTTCAAACAAAAATTAATACCGAAGAACAATGAACATGAAATGTGTGTAGTGAACTCAGAATGACCCATTTCCTTACATATTTCAAAATCCACAGGTTTTTAAACTATTAAACTCTTAAAATTAATTCTTTTTATTTTTTAAACTATTTTGAAAGCTACCCCCTTCTTTTTATACTTTTTCTTAAATATAAACACTAAAAACCACCAAATCTCTTGATATATGACCTAGCGTATTCCCTATTAAATAAATAACCTTTAAAAACGTAATCAATTTGATTTTTTACAACAATGTAGTCAAATTTGTTCATCATTTCTAGGAAGTGCTTCTGTTTCTAGTTCATTTTTATAATATTTTTTGTAGATTTTGTAAATATTTCTTTGTTTTATCTTCTAAATTTTCATGTAATTTTTTTTAATTATTTATTCTATAGGATATGTGAATTAAATATTCCAATTAGGGATATTTACCTCCTTTCAAAGTCAAATTGGAGGGGATCCTACACTAGTGAGACTGAGATACATAAGAGAACACTCTGAAGGAGAACACACCACACCTTGAGACATTTAAGACCCCATATTCATCTGGAACCCAAATAGAAAATAAAATTGTCATGTATAAAATGAATTAAAATAATATAAAAATAAAATTACTAACCTTTCTTAATATTGATATCCAACATATATATTTTCACCTATATCGAGAATCCCTAAACATATAACCCAAATTTGGTTTAATTCACATATTACCAAGATTCCCTGGATTTCCTAGAGAAATACCATATATGAATTTAAATTAATTCCATATTTATGTTCAAAATTAATACCTGTTAATGTTTATGAAGAATATTTAGATGTTACTGAATTCCCTTTTTCATTTGAAGACAATACAAAATATTGGTTTTATTATGTTAACTCTCCAATTAGAGGTTGGGCGGACATGAAATGACTTTTTATTGAAAAATACATTCCATCATCTCAAACTACTAATATATGGAAATAAATTTTTTTAATAAGAAAAACACTAGGAGGAACACTACAAGATTATTGGGACTGATTTAAACAGTTTTGTTCAAGCTATCCACACCACTAAATAAGCGATCGACTTTTAATACAAATTTTTTATAAAGGATTATTTCCTATTGATTGAAACATTTTTTATGCTACTAAAGGTGGTTTTCTATTAGATAATACCCCGATTTCTACAAGAACACTAGTCTATAATATTTTCTAGAACACCCAATAATATTTTTCAAGTTCCATTGTACCAATTTGAGGTGTCCATTAGGTCCAGAGTTATAAGTTTGAGAATAATGTGGACACAAAGTTTGAAGAGTTGTGTACCCTTCTTTAAAAACATACTCTTTCCTATGGGAAATCCCAATCTCATCCTCTCATCCATTATGGTATCCTTTCTATTGACACCGACTATTCTGATAAATTTTCTCAACTAAGAAATCTTCTAAGGGTTTTGAGTCAATATTTCTAGGCCACCCCTATAACCAAACCATTTGGAAAGAACCATAATACCCATAAAACTATGGGTTGAAATAAAACCAATATTATATTCAAGGTGGTAGTTAAAATAACAATAAAACCTATGTAACCAATTGGGGAAGAGTAATCATTGACCACCACCACCCAGAAATACTCAATATTTACAAATACCTTTCTAAAAACTGCATCCAAAACCTGACCCTAACATAGAATATATGATGAAAAAATAGATGAATATAATATCGAATTCCAATAAACCATCTTAAAATCCATACAAGGCCAAAAAACGAATTATTACAACTTTCAAACATGATGGGGGAAATCTAAAGTCATGGTTCAGGTAAAATACCAACTCATTTACTAGTCAAGCATATGGATAAGGGAAATTTTAGTGTCAAATCCATTTTTCTTAGAACAAAACATAAAATACAATTTACCAATCCATTATATTCATCTCCTCCTGAGGAAACCACTACACCAAATACATAAATGGTCCAAAAGTGAAAAAACCTTGTTCTATGGGAAGACCATCCAATGGAAAGAGAGTTTTATTTGGTGAACCCTCAATACAAACCATTCTTCTTCAATTTCCACAATGGGAATCCCAACCAAATAAAAAAAAGAAACTGATCATGATAAATCAATCTTGGAAACAATAAAAAATGTCTAGGTTAGAATCCGCTTGATTGATGTCATGGTATAAATTCAACGATACTCCATGTTTCAAAAAGAAATCTGTACACCCTAAAAGAGACATAAAGGTGATGAAAATTGATCATAAAGAGGAATTTCTCCACATTTATTGGGCCATAAATTTTCCCCAAATGCAATGATCTTAGAATATTCTTGATTCCATGCACAATTAGAGAGTATTTATTTTCCAATTCTATGGTTCATTTGGCTGCTTCTAGAAATGTGATACCTCACTCCAATTTATCCTCATATGAGTTTTGGGAATTAAAGGCCTTGTGAATTATTCTTCAACTGGAAAACTAAAGTACCACACACTGAGTTGGTCTATTAGAAGTGGTTATTGAGAGGTTGAAATTTTTAATTTTTCCTATGGATTTTTATCTACATAAAATAGAAGATGATAGGAAGAATGGACATACCCTAACAATATTAGGGTAAAATTACATGAAAAATTCCTAAACCTTAAATAATATCCACAATGGTACATTATCTATAGAGATTCATGGTGACATTTCCTATTCAACATCCATGTTTCCATGATCACCCCTTAGAAGAGAATTCCTAACTTTCAATTGATTCTATTGATATAATCCCTTCCCCTAAAGAAAATTGTTTCCTTCCCATGATGCCATTTTTAGATTTCATACATGATAGAAATTATAGGTAATGAATCATTAATTGAATATTGTAGTGGTCTAGAAAAATGTTGGGCATGTTTGGTAATCAATGATTTCCAGAGCACTAAGGATCACATGATAATAGATTATACTACTAAGCTTTGAAAAGCCCATTCAAAATCTATGGATGTTACCATTGAGCAGGGATATGAGATAATTGACCTCTCCCATTCACTTTCACTCCCACCAATCCAAAATCCCACTAAATTGTTACAAAAACCATTGCCTCAAAATATAAAATAATCATATCTTCATAATAGAAATACGGTGAATGTCATCATTTATAGTGCACTATCTACAGAGCATGAATTGTGATTGCTTGAAATCTTAAGGGAGTATAAAAAAGAATTGGTATTCACACTTTCTGACATTCTTGGTATTAAACAATCAATTTTCATACCTAATATATTGTTAAATGATGAGGATAAAATGGTCAGGTAGACACAAAACTGACAGAACCCAAACTTCTAAAATATTGTTAAAATTTAGGTAAAAAAATTATTAGCTATTCGAATCACTTACCCCATCTCTGATAGCTATTGGGAAAATCTAGTGTAGGTAGTTTCCAAGAAAACATGTCTAATACTAGTAAAAATGGAAATAATGAATTGGTTCCAACCCATTTGAATAATAGTCAGAGTTTCTGTATAGACTATCATCGACTATAAAAACAGAATAGGAAGAACCATCTCCCATTACCATTCATTGAAATAATTAGAGGGGATAGTAGAGAAGTTACACTAATATTTTCATGATGGGTATTCTAGATAATTTCATATCCATATTTCCACCATGATTTAAAAAAGGCATACATTAAATTCCCCTTTTATAAATTTTCATATAGAATGTTGTCATTTGGAATGTGCAATGATCTAGGTAATTTCTGGATATTCATGGTAAGAATTTTTTGGGATTACCTAGAGGATTTCATGGAAGTATTCATTGATGACTTAACTATTTACCGACGCTCTTTTGATTAATTTTTGAGTATTCTTGATTCTATCCTACATTTGTATATTAAAAATAACCTCTTATTACATTATGATAAATACCATTTCAAGGTAATAAAGGGTGTAGTACTTGGACATGTTATTTATGGGGATGGTATACAACCGTATAAATTGAAAGTGGGTGTCCTTTTACCCTATCACTCCAAAAATGTAAGGGTTGTCCAATCATTCTTATTTCATGATATATTTTATCTCTATTACATTATAGAATTTATTAATATTGAACTTCCCCTCTCCTGCATACTCCAAAAAGAAAAGGTAGTTGTTTTTTATAAATGATGTTTAGAATATTTTAACAAATCAAAATGGAATCTCAGAGAACACCTAGAATTCTAAAAACATTAATGGGATTAACCATTTCAGCTCATGTGTTGATTCCACTAATGATACATTTTGGGTGGTCTTATTAGATAGTTTTAGCTGACCTCCACATTTTATAGGTTGTGCCTCTCACACATAAGTCCTTTCCCAAAAAAATACACCACAACTCAAAAAAAACTCATTCTCATTGTTTTTTCCCTGAATAAATTCTTTTCATTCCTTTTAGTGTCTAAATTAAAATGTTTTCTCAGATCATGAAACCCTCTAGTATCTCCTTAAGAAACTAGAAGCCAAACCATGTCTCAATCACAAGATTCTCCTACTTTTAATCATGAAATTGTGGATAAAAAGAAGCATAAAATTTGGTGGCTCACAATATCGGTAGTATACTTCCATCCTCATAAAATTACTCATCCCTTATTATTTACATAAATGACATGTTCCTAAATGGAAAATTTTACTGAGTGTAAGATTCAATTGCAATATATTATGAATTTTAAATTATTTGGTAGCATCTTGCTTTAGAAAAGATTTCAACAAAAAAAGAAGTAGTGATAAAACATGAGTCTTGGTTTTACAATTGGGATGACCACAACCTTTGGTACACATATTATGATCATGTCCTTAGGAGTTTCTTTTCAGGTAGTGAGTTCAAGTCTATCCTTAGGTTCTACCACGCTCTTTCTTGTGAGAGCCACCATGGTCCCCAATGGAATGCTTGCAAGGGACGCGATTCAGGTATCTTTTGGCCAATATTATTTTTGGATTTCAATTATTTATGTAAATTCTATCCTCATTATCAATGAATGGTTAATTTCTCTAAAAAATTATATACCATAACATCCCTTACTCTTCCATGAAATTTTTTATGTTTGGGTCACTGAATTTATGGGTTTATTTCCCAATTCCATTACCAAATTTTACATTATTCTAGATGTTTATTATGTCTCAAAATGTGTAAGGGAACAACCCACAAGGACTGATGTTTCTAATATAGTTTTGGAATTTTTTAGGACTCAATTTGTTTTAGGTTTGGATTACTAAGGTTCATCATCAAGGATCATGGCTCTGATTTTAACAAACGAACAATGAATTCACTTTTTTGTAGGTATGGGGTTGGTCATATAATTTCTACATCATATCATCCACAAACCAATGGACTACTCGATTTTTCAAATAGAGAGTTATAAAAAATTCTTGTAAGCATAGTTTAAACAAATATAAAAGACTATAGTATTAGACTCGATGATCCATTAAGGGATTAAAATACTTCATTTAAGACTCCCATTGGAATTTCACCTTATCATATTGTTTTTAAAATGTTTTTGCACCTCCCTATTGAGAACGATAAAAAGTCATACTAAGCCACTAAAAAAATTAAATTCTAATCTTTTTGCTTCATATTCTCATAGGATGTTGTAGATTTAGGCACTGGATGAAATTTATAGAGATTATTATGAGAACTCTCGGATCTATATAGAGAAAAACAATGCATCCTGTGACCATATCATCGTTCATTATAGATAACCATGATTAGGATACTTGTATGTTAGTCTATTTTAGAGAAATAGAAAACACTTTTCAAAAACACATGTCGGAGGTCCATAATATTATAGTATCTTTGGAAACATGGAAAAATAATCTTATATCCTACTGAAAGATCATAAACATCTCCCATAATTATCTCAACCTTTTTTACTTCTACCTAAAACATTTCTTCATAACCATAGGAAAGGACATAATGAATTGGTGAGATCAGATGCTCAGTAAGGGTACATAAAAGAAATTTGAATGAATAACATGAAACAAGGGTTTGGAACTTGGGAAAAACATTTTAAGATCATACCTTAAATAGTAGATATTATAATAAATATTGTATGTTCCTAATAAATGGTCATAAAATAATTACAATATTAATTCATGAAAGAATAACATAGGAATAAGACATATAATTTGTGGCATGCACATTAGTTTATACTGTTGTGAATATATATAAGTTGAAATAGGTTGTCTCATTATGTTTAGGACATGAAATCAAACCCCTGTATCAGCTTATGTACCTGAAACCAGTTCCATGCATAAAATTTTGAACATGTAATAAGGATCACACATAACCTTATCGACATGAAACTATTTCCATGTATAACATTGTGAAAATGTAATTAGGTTCCTGTAGAAAATTGTGAACATGAAATCTGGTTTTAATATAAACTTACATACATGAAACTAGGTCCATTACTAACATTTTGAACATGTAATTAGGTCCCCTCATAACATTTGGAACATGTATTTAGGTTCTTTCATAAACGTATGGGCATGCAATCTAGTTCATGCATAACATTGTGAATATGTAATAAGGTTGAATCATAAAATTGTAAACATGTAATCTGGTTCATGAATAAACATATGTACATCAACCTAGGTACATCCATAACATTGTGAACATGTAATCAAGTTCACTCATAACATTTATTCTCATGATTTATCTATTTTTACCTAATGCATTGAAGGGAGATATGGGTCCGACTAATCTTATAATAAAATCATTCACACATGAGCCACAAGATAATAAAACTTCATTATATCATGACCAATAAAAATATATGTTCTTTATAAATTTTAAATGATAACACATGAAAATTAAATGTCCATCATTATAATTTCTTCACGTCATAACTCAAGTAAAATATATAGGTTTCATAATCATTTCATCAATGAATAACCTGTGAAAAGAAGAGGGTTTCAAAAGAATATAACTCATGGAATATAAATGGGTTCCATAAGCATCATTCCATAAAAACATAAACCATTAATGAAAGGATATGAACGTAAAATTTCAATAATATCTTATAAGGTACTTAGTAATATCATTGGATGTCATCTTAGATGGAACATATCTTGGAAGGATATTTTGAAAAAAATTCTAAAAAAAATTAACATTTATTATTGAAAAATGATCTCTAAAAGTGATAAATCTTTTTGAAACCATTCTATTGAAAATAAAATTTATATTTTGTAAACAAAACATTAAATACCTTTTTTAAGCATTTTTATTAGAAAAATATATGCAAATAACATAAAAATTGAAATCAATTTCTTGGAAAGTAATATCTAAATATGTAAACAAGGATTCAAAATCATTTAAAAACCACATTTTGAAATAATTTTTCCATAAAATAATATATAATAATATTTAAAAAATGAAAATAGTTTCATTGAAATTACTTTTAAATCTTATAAATAAATCATGTAAATTATTAAACTATATATTTAAACAAAAAACATTTTGGAAAACCACTTTATTTAAAAACAATTTTGAAAACCTAAAAAAGGTGATTTGAAAACCTAAATACCTTTTTAAAATACTTTTTCCTGGAAACTTATCATCAAATACAATTTATAAATACTTTTTAGAACTTTATTGAAAACATGGTTTTGGAAATTAAAAATATTTTCGACCCAAGAGAGAAATATTAGCAGAGCTTTCTTAAAAACACTTTTTAATTATATTAGGTACCAAATATTGAGAAAATTTTAATAATACATGTAAATATTTTGAGTAAACATTGGGTAATAAAAATCAGGAATTTTCTTGATATATTGATCATAATATTTCATCAATGGATGAATAATCATAAATAATCTCGATAAATGATGAGATTCTTTAAACAAACATCTTATCACCTGGTAACATTGAATCACACTCATCATGTAAGATAATGAAATTAAATGATAATATAAATATCATGAAAGGAATTTAAATCATGTTATATAATTTAGAATAATCAATGTGCACCTTATATAAAAATATATGTGCATAAAAAGGCATGTTTCTCAAAGAAGGGAAATTAATACGAAGTTACTTTTCCAGTTAAGTGAATTTTAAACCATAAATATCATGAAAGAAATAAAATTGAATGGATGTTTAAATACCCCTAAATTTAATTATATGAATCATATAATACATCCATATGATGTATACATTCTACTGAAAAGGAATTTCTGTTGAATAAAGAATGTATCTCACAGAAATAAAAAGTGAGATTAAATCCCATTAGCTTGTGTCTCAACTCTCATCGTACTCATTAAAAATATATAATAAATACAAATTTATTATAAATCTTATATAGAACCATATTTTTTATCTAATACCATATATTTTTTGATAATTACCTTATATTACACTCTTTTAGCAATCCTATGTTATGGTTTCACTCAAGTAATATTCTCTTTATTATTCCCATGTGCCTTAATTTGTTATATCGTTGGTCCTCATAATTATATCATGTTTTAAATTGGGTAAAACATGATATAAATATAATGCATATAATTTATTTGTGTATTATACTAATCTATTGACTATATAAGTATCAAATGGAATACATTGTTCATGGAGATGGTAGGCCATACATATGCATTAACACTATTTCTATTTAATTGTCAAGTAGAAAGAAAAAAATTAAAACAATTTTATGTGTATATATATATATATATCATTATTATATTATTTTTATGATCTGATATCTATTATATATATTCACTAAAACTATCCTTAATACAATCCTTATAGTGTATGAACGAATCATATCGCTTTGAGGGGGCTATTTTCCACACTTCCTCAAATAAAATTATAATATTACATAAAATGGAAATTAAAAAAGATAAGTATTGAAAAAATGAATAAAGAAGCTTAATGAAATTTTAAATATATTATATATCATATATAAATAGAGTTTCCATCAGAATGGAAACTATGATCAGTGGTAATTGAAAAATGAACAAGCATTGCTTCATGAGTCGGTAGTCCATCATACACAGAAATAGTATTTCAATTTCCCATTAAATGGAGGTGTACCTAAGTTTATGTAGAACCATATACATAAAAACATAATATTATATAGAGGATACTGGTTTTTTTATATAATTATAGAATAAATAGAGTTTAATGGTAGAGAAGTAAAATAGAATAAAGTACTTGAGGAAAGACGTTACCTCTTAACCAGTTAACTCCTTTTGGTTTGTGCCAAAAGGCTTCCTAGGATTTCCTTCTAACTAATATTGGAATCAATTGGAAGGTATGGGATGTTGGGAAGTATATCGGGTAGATCTCGTCTGATAATAAGTATTTTTAGAGATGTGAAGAAGAGGGATATGTGGTGGCATTTTATAGGGATGAAATGTGAGTAACTTGTATGTTTTTTAAAAGAAGTATGGTGTACACATGTTTTGACGTAAAAAAAGTTATAAAAATGTAAATAATTCAATAATGGAAGTTTAATGTCCTAAATATTTCCATAAATTTGTTTTATATAATATTCTATGAAATTTGGTCTCCAAATATTTTTGTTAAGTCCTTAATTAAGCTTAATTTGACCTTAACTGTTGTGATTAATTTTAATCATGTTTACAATTCATTTTGGTCAAAAATTATGTTGATAATTTTAGACTCTAAATATTATAAATATAAAAAAATTATTTTATTTCTTTTGAATTCAATTTAAATTTTCGAGAATACTAATATTAATATTAATCCTAGAGATGAGATGAAATTATGGGTTTTTAATGTAAAAAAAGAAGGTCACATGTTTATTATGTTTTTATATTCAATATTAATGTGAAATTTACTCTAATGACCTAAAGTTTATTAATATATGTATAACTGATCTAATATGACCTTAAAATAAATTTAAAATATAACTTAACAAAAATTATTATTTTTTTAAATGTCATTTATAACTATAAAAAATTATTTTCACTATTCATCAAAAACTGAAGTTTCAAAGAAAAATACAAAAAAATAACCCTTTTTTAATTTGAATATTATAAATTCGAACATAAATTATTTATTATCAAATTAAATTTAAAATTTGTATAAATTTTATTTTATTATTAAATGTGGTTCATTTAATAATTTTTTTTAAATATAAGACGACTTTATTAAAAAACTAATATTTCATTACCAATATGATTTATCTATATAAATAAGTTATAAATAATATTTAAAAAATCACTATTACTCATAATATAACTAAATTTTATTTCTAGTTTATAATAATCTCATTTAAAAATTTATAATAATAAAATGACGTTTCCTAGAAAACTCTGTGTTGCATGTATTGTATGCCTAGTTAGTATTGGGGTTGTGCAAGCCAAGTTGGTATTGCATGTAGTGCAACCCAATTCAGTATTGCATGTAGCATAAGATAAGTTGGTGTCATGTGAATGTAATGTTTTTCATCGTGTTTTTATATAAAATAATCTATTTTAGGGTTATGAAAAATTAAAAAATTAAAAAGATTTGAAAAATATATATTTCACAAAATCTCTGGGTGTTATGTTCATCATCAAATCTACATTGGGTATATGGTCCTCATTTTCAATGAAAGGATGAATTTGAATCCATGTAAACTTTGTTTTGGATTGTCTGGCCCATAAAATATTACTAATTATTATCTCTTTTGTGTTTTTCAGGATCATGATAAAGAAACAAAACAAACCTTAATTATCAATGTGAAGCAGTTGAAGTGCATTTATGAATCTATTCTGGATTCCTCGATAGAGGAATTCCATGTTCAAGTAGTAACATATAAATTAAATACACTGGGTTTTATCCTTCCAATCCACATTATATTTTAGTATATTTAGGATAGTACACAAACTAGGTGGGGAGGGATGGGTACATTTAATGGCTATTTTGAAATCTTAGTTATCTTTCTTCTTTTTATCTTTGTTTCTTTGTTTATAGTATTGTTACTTCCCCCACCCGACCTACCCCTTCCCAGTTACTTTTTTAAATAATATTATTTTTTTATGCCCACATAATCAGGTAAATAATAAAAAATTCATGTGGAATTACCAAATTTCAACATGTTTTAACATTTTTTCACTGATGAAATGTGTGTTTTAGTATGAATTTAAAATTTTGGTATGCCTTTTTCTTGAAAATTAATTTTTATCAATGATATAAATAGTATTATTATTTTAAAATGTTTGAGAAGAATTTATACCTTTGTGTGAGTAGATTATGGGGAAATTTTGTCACTTAATATCATTAAACATAATTGCACACAACCATGAAGTGTGAATTTTTATTCATCAATATAAGGTAAATAAATATTAGGAAAATATTTATCATCTTTATAAAATTATTTTTCCATATGTTTGTTCAATATTATATCTTTTTCATTACTTTTCTTGATTGAACAATGTGTGTGTACCAATTATCCAATTATTGTACTCCCTCAAAAAAATAAAATAATAAACATAGAAACATAAAAATATGGGTTTTTTTCATAGGAAGTTCAACAACCACACTTCCTCAACGATTAATCTTGTTATAAATATTACAGTTAGTGTCATGAGGATATCAATCGAGGGTTGAGTGATGAGTGTAATTTTCTTCTTAGATAATCATTTCATTAAAAAATTAGAATAATAAATGAAGGGATTGATGAAATGTAAAACATATAGGAATATAATGGTCTAGAGAATCTGTTTTGACTTCTTAGAATTCATAATTGAGGGCGTCTTGAAATTTGATTGTAAAGGATGTAGTGTAGGTTTAGTGGAAAAAATCATTTAAGACGAAAATCCTATAAATAACCAATAGTTTCTGGATAATAAATGTAAAGAAAACCATGAAATGGTTTTCACACAAACACATGTAGAGTTAGTGAAATTTAATTACTTTTGAATTATTTTCTCAAATTGGAATCATTCATCTCCCAATATTTTGTCGTGATACAATTTATGAGACATATTTTTGCATGATCACTGAGAATAACTCTTTGGCTGGATTTTTCCATTGATCAAACTAAAATAAAGAATTAAATTTTCATTTAATTTTAAATATTCATGCTATTTTGAATATATATTGGAATAAGCTTTACAAAATTTGAATTTTCCCATGATGAAAAATGCTTAGGTTTGTGGGTGTGATCATGTGGGAATTCAATATTCTTTTCCATCCTTAAGACCACTATATTAAACTGTTTTTGTATTCAAAATATTATATTTAATAAAAAAATTGATCATAACATTTGATAAAATTATCTTCTATTTTTCACAATTAGAAAAATGTAAATTTCACTTGTTTTCATGATTTCATTGTAAGAGAAGGTTATTTAGAGGATCCAGAATGAAGTTGAAGTAAAATCGGCCAAACTGCATGGAATCCCACAAACACTTTTCCACTATAATTAATGTTAGGAGAAATAAGTTCATCTTAATGAGATGAAAAATTATATGTTACTCTATAAAATATTTGGATAAAGTTCAACTCAAGACACTCAATCCCAATTCATCCATATTGTGGCCCAGCCGAACTGATCGGTCTAATGAACCAAATCATCACAATGTCTAAAGTCTGGTTTTTAATTTCATTTATATCTCTAAATTTAGTATTCCAAATGATTCAAAATTTTATGTGAAGATATTAAAGAGGATAGGTAATAACCTTTTTGTATTCTCCCAAGAAATATCAGGATTTCTACCCACCCAAAATTGGGCTTTAAGTTATTTCTCAAAATCATGGTGCACATAACCACCTTCCTCATTTCCTTTAAATCATCACATTCGGAAACCCATTTATGATTTCAAATAAGAGGAAATGTGAATTTATTATATAGTTTAAAAGGATTTATCAAGTCCATTTTGAGTTTTTTTATCTCCCTATCCTTATAGGGAGAGTTTAATTGAAGATGGAGATCCATCGGATCTTCCAACTCCTCTCGATGGTGGACTAAATGGTGGGAATTCACTATGAGGGAGTTGTGCACATGTACATGGATTTATGATATTTATAATATTTTTTAGTTTGGAGTAATATGGGTTTAAAAATATATCATTATACTTATCTAAAATCATTTTATATTTTAATGCATGCCCTGATACATGTGATTGGTATATTGTTAATTTCTTACTGATCAGTGTGAGTTTTTTTTTATGGATTGTGTTTTCTGATTGGAAAACATAAGAATCCCTTTCATATACACATTAATGAGATTTCAATCTGATTTTAATTCTCTTATTCTAAGCATAAGTTCTGGAACATATAAATATTATTATTAGGTAAAGGTTTTAATTTTCTTGCATTTATATAAAATGTTAATAAATAGTTAGGATTCAGATTAGTTTCTACCAATGACTTACATCAAACATAAATGAAACCCTAATAACAATGAATATTAAAAGAGTGTAGTGAACCCAAAAATGAACCCTTTTTCTCATATTTTTCAAAATCCAACTATTTTTTTACATTTAAACTCTATAAATTATTTTATTTTATTTATAAAACTATTTTTAAAACCACCCCTCTCTTTTAGTACTTTTTATTAAACATACATGCTATAAACCACCAAAACACCTTGAGTGATGACCTACGACCTAACCTATAAAATAAAAAACCATTAACAAATCAATTTTACATTTCAGGATATTAAATTAAAGGACACTCACCTTACCTCATATAGTTGTACCTTCTCTTTATTTCGATGGAGGACACCGACCTCATTGGGATCAAGGGAGTATCAGCCCCCTATCCAAATGGATCATATATCCGAATAGGGGGAAACTAGCCCATCCCATATAGTACCTTCACCTTGAGTGAAAGTGGATTAAAAAACACATGTAAAAACAATCTAATATGGTCTAATTAAAAAAATTTACCTATTCAAATGGGGGACATGTACCATTCCCTGCAATGGAGTATCGATCCCACTACATCATTGGGGACATAAACTCTATCATGTCATGGGATCCCTAAACCTAAAGACCAAATGGGGGACGTCATTCCCATGAATTTTAGTCCATTAAATTACATATATAGGGGAGTTTCAAACTCCATAATCCCATATGGTGGAACCACACCTCACTAAAAGACACCTCAGGTGAGGGAGTACCATCCCTAGTGATGGTTCCAACACCATATATAATCCCTTTAAATAGGGGTATTTGTGATCTTATCTTAAGATTGAATCATCCATAAATGAAATCCAAGAGCCCATCTAAAACATATAAAAAACTTTTGATTAGTAATTGGGCTCTCGTCATATATATAAGGTAAAACTTTCACCATGAGTGAAATCATTTCTATGATGGGAATCAATAACTTCATAAAATGGAATCAACACTACAATAATAAATGAAGCTTGAAAATTAATAATTTAATTATATATATATGATGTATGGGACTACAAGTCTATACCCTATGACTAATGCTATATTTTCCAAAGGTAGTTTCTCATATTATTTGGGGCCTTTAATAGGAATACATCGGCCACCACGCCGTAGCTGGGTTCCTTGGTAAGAAAACTAATCATAATCACCTCAAACATTATCTCGACACGAGCTGTGAACTAATCCAAAAATATTCTAATATCCCAAATCAATACCTAGGATGAAACAAATTTGATACCACTCGACTGTGATCATACCGACATAGGGCCTACCTGATGTTGTGGTAATATTTGTTTTACACCCCAAGCCCACCTCTAATAGGAAAAGGGATATTGACTAGCCCCAATATAGCATAAAAGTGTTGTATGCCTCATCCTAAATGTAATGTAGTCTAAAAATCCACTTATCTAACAAAAGAACCCCAACCAATTTGTATATAAAAGTGTAAATTGAATGTAAAAATATGCATGTGTGCTTGTAATGTGATAAGAGAAATAATTACACAATGCCATGACAACTCCAAATCGAAGTCTATTATCTCATGAATCTCACTACCTCATCATGTTCCATCTCCAAAGTATCAAGTCTAAAAGGTATCTAATCTGTATATAATATGAATAAACATAAAATGTTTCTGCTCGAGGCCTATGAATGGGGGAGTATAAAAATTAGCAGTAAGGTGACTAAAAAATTTTCAACCAGGCCGCATGTTGGTATGAAAAGAGGGTCAAATCATATAACATCCCAACATAATCCAATGAAACACAACCCAAGGATAACATCACCAGAAAACCCCCAAACTGAGGGCTATTCAATTGGTGGGGTGACTAGAGCCAACTCAAATGACTCACTCAACCACTCTGTGTTTGTCATGAACCATCCTCTAGGGTATACGAACATGGTCACCTGACCCCATGGGTCTCCTATAATGCATTAGTTTCCATCCCATCACACAAAATGATATTAACCGCAAGATTCACTTATAATACTAATGATTGTACTCCCAACAAAAAACATGTTCTTTCATTATGTTTTTTTCATACTCACACAGACCCTAGAATATATCCCATCACATCACCCTACATAAGGCCACTCTAGGACATGCTTATTTAACTATGGATCATTATTCTGGTAGAATCTCAAAAATAAAGGTGATCCTTGTTGACATGGGTAGAAACATATATCCTTTTAACTATCAAGTTTCCGTATATGTTACACTCGCCACCCCATTAAAGAAAAATGACCTAATTGTAGACCCCATGTGTTAAACCTAGGTAGTGCCACTAGACTTTTGGATTGGTATTACCTTTAATAGTATTCATTATGACCCATCATTCCTAGGCCATAAACCTATGTCACCTAACCCTATCAGTCTCTTGTGATACCTTATTTTGATTTCAAGTACACTAAATTCTATTACCCACTAAGATCTCATATTTGGATAATGAATTTCCACATAGGCAATATATTTTACTTAAGTGACACTTTTCCCCATTCCCACCAACCATGTGAATCTTCCCATAAGGTCATGTATCTTATGGCTACTCTTGGACAATATATCTAAAATATGGACATCTAATAAGGTGGGAAATTGAAATTAAAAAAGCACCTTGTTGACATGAGTAATAAAATTTATCCTTTTAAGTCCATATATTATAGGGGTGTTACAGTGGGGACACCTTGAGTAGGTATTTCATCTTATGGGAATACATATCCATGGTCAATGTCCACCACCGAACACATGGACAATCAATTTAAGAAATTTAAACACATTACAAATATATCAAAATGACCCTGTTAAATTCAATTAAATCCCTAGAAAATGATACTAAACCTGAAAAGAAGCCATATTTTCATCACCATTAGCATCATTGACTCAGTAGGAGGGAAACCATTAATACTGTTATGTCTTCATTCCCTAAAAATGGTCTTACAATGTTCTAATATAAATAGGATTCTTTCCCAATAACACCCACTGCTCTCAGAATATTGAAGAGGAGTCCATACATCATTCCACCCAAGGGAAGAATTCATCATTTGAAATGGATAAAAAACTAACCTTTAATAAATTGTACAAAATGAGAAAAAATAAACCAAGATGATAATAATGGTTAATGAACCATAATTGTTTGAAGAGTAACCACTTCCAAAACTCACTAGCCTTTTGAAGTGACTTGAGAGGGAAATAATTGAATCACTCATCCCTCAATAACCCTCTGTGAGAACAAACTATCCTTATATGTCTTCATCATCTCCACCAATACATGAAAAATAAGATCCATTATAGGTTACTCATTCTTTGATAGTACAAACAACCTATCTAAGTCAGTACCAACACTATATAATAGTATGTATCTTCCAAACAACTACATCCATGAGTATCCAAGACATTGATTATGACATTTATGCTTCTATATTCCAAGGGGTGAAAAGATCTTTGAAAAGAACTATCACCATCCATAAAATAATAGTATGGTCTTTATGAGAGGGAGCTCCAAGAGAAAACCGTCAAGTATTAATGAAACACACCCAAGCAAGAAAGGGGGTTCCTTATCCATCTACCAAGAGTGGTATTTACTACAAAACCTAGCACATAGGATAATGGAATGTATTCATCTCTAGATATCACATAGAAATTTACACAAAAGTATTGTCTCTGATGGTCTGGTGAGGGGGCCATCGAGAAATATCTCCAATTCTACTCTATATCTTTTGACCAAAACTTGATATGCGGCATGAGAGAGATGGATAATCAATTATTCAATGAATATTTTACACAGAGGTCATCAAAACTGTAGATAGAGTTTCCATCTCCACTATCCTCTAAAAAACAAATTAATGCATCAATACCAACATTGTGGTGTATATAGAGAATGATATTTCCTTTAAGATTTACTTGTATAACTAAGACCTTTTGATTTAGGATATGATGAAGAAGAGGCTGTTAATGCCTAACTAGATGTTGATGTTAATGTTATTTCATCCTCCTCTAAGGAAACCATAACATCCAAGAAATCTAGGAGTATTACCACCTCTACGTACACACAAGTACACCTACAACCAACATCCCTTCTTTTTAAGATAATTCAATTGTCCTCAACCATATTATTCTCCATTATCATCATCTCGTCGTTATACATATGGGATAAGAAACTACATCAGGCCTCAAAAAATATCTCTAAAAACCTCTAATAGTGATGAGAACCCACCATCATGTACTAAGTGGAATGATACTCAAAATTCAGTATCTATTTTTTCGAACCCATCTATAAGGAGAGAAGATTATAGATTCCAAATAAAATGGAGAGTACATGGTATGTACTCTGAGTATAGGGAATGACCACCCAATGCCTCTATTTTAATGTGTCCTCAGACCAACCAAGAATATACTTCCCTAGTACATGGGGTGTACCTATACATTATGGGGTAGTTTTGTGAATGGTTATCTGGCCATCTACCCCAACCATAGGATATGTTCTGTCACTCAACATGGAGTGTACATGTACATGCCTATGTACCTTACATGGGTTTCTATCCATGTATATTGACAGAACACTTATTGTGTACCCTATAGCTCCACCGATCTTGTACATAAGACCTATATGTTGTGAAATCCCTATGTCAAATATGTTATGTAAAAAATAGGATCATAGTGTGTGTCATTGATACAACATGTCATGTGGTCAGAAATTCAAAACATAGGTCTCTTGAGATCTACCCAAAGAAGCTTCAAATGACTGAATTAAAATGAGGTACAAAGGTAAAATATATGGAAATATATCCATGATCCAAAATGAATGGATGGAACAAAAAATTTATGGGAACTGAAATGAAAAGTGCTATCTCTTAATGGATCATTACTTCTACATAAGAACATTTTTCTAATCAGTAACTAATGGTCATTTCATTTAGATCCACATTTATAACATCCCAAGATGAATATTCCTCACTATAATGACTCCTCTTAGATATACATAATCAAAGAGTAAGGTGAGTGGAGCATCCATATTTGAAATAGTGGGATATGAGAGAACGTTTCGGTTACTAAAACCAACTTTAATAAAAAAAAGTATGACCCATTAAATGGGACCGATATAGGACAAAAACAAGAACTATGATCATACATCACCTAGGTAAATATAACCCCATTTTGGAACCAACCACAAAGTTATAAATCCAATTTTAACTCTTTTTTTGAAATTTTAACTTTTAAACCCAAGGAATATAATTAGTATTTATTTAATAAATAATAAATACTCTAAAAAAATCGTCCATTAAATAATCATACAAAACATATTACCTTGTTTATATCACCCAATATATTATCAAAAGAACTACGAAGAAAATTTAATATTGTTTAATCAGATGAAATAACAATTTTACCCTTCAAAAAGGGGTTGTAGGCCCAAAAACATGAAAATGTGGAAAGGTATTCATAATAGAAAATGGACTATTCTATAAGTAATTTTCATGAATTCAAATATTATAGTGATGGAATGATCTTGAGCAGGAATCGTTTATGTGTCTTGTCAATACTAGAATAGAATAAATAGATTTTAGATTTCACACATAGCTCATAATTCTATATCCATACAACTAGTAAAATGGCTTATAGATTAATCAAAGAGCATTTCAGATCACAAAATAGGAATAGAGATGTTTTGGAGTTCATATCCCAATTCCTTGTATGTTAAAAAGATTAGGTTGAGCATCATTTGTCTATGGGTATGATGTAACCATTTCCCATACCTATATGGAAATAGGAATCCCTCACCTTATATTTCATCATTAGAAACCCTAAGACATATAATATTCATAATTCCATTTGGGTTATAGTTGATCTCCTTAATAATTCAACACATTTCAATACTATTGGAAAATATTTTTTTTCTTGATGTATTCTCTTGAATAAAAATTAAGGAAGTTTTATGGTTCCATGGAGTACCACTCTCAACCTTATTTGTTTGGGATCAAAAGTTAACCATAATGTTCCGAATAATACATCAGTAAGAATAGATTATAATGATCATTTTTAACAATACATATTATCCCATAGATATGTAATGTCTTAGTGGCCCATTCAAACCATGGAATATATGTTCATATCATTCTCTATAAAAAGCATAGGTTATTCAAATCATCACAAACATCTAGGAAATTTTTTTTACATAAATATTTTTCACTCATGATTTTAGATGGATCCTTATGAAGCACTTTATGTTTAGATGTTCATAACTCTAACCTGGTGGGATGATATTGGAGAATAAATTCTATTAAAAACTAATATAGTTGATAAAATGGTAAATATTTCAACATCCATTCAATATCACATCATGGTATTGAATTTTCATTAGAAGGGTTAGGAAGATAACTATTAGTACTGAAATGTTTCAATAATTCCTCTTGATTCAATATTAATTTTGATTTTTATAATGAATTTAACCAAAACACATTATGTCTGAAATTAATTAGTATATGATATTTCAAGTCTTTAGTTTGTTACCATGAGGATTATATAAGAGAAAAAACAATTTAATAATTAGGGAAACAAATATGAATAATTCCATAAATAAAATCTAAACTACCGAGCATGTCGATATTTGAGAGAGGTTGGGGAGAAAAGAAAAAAAAGATATTAAACGTATAATGTACAGGGTCAAGTATTAATGGTATTAGAGATACCGATTTGTTATATTTATTTTGGAATTATATCTACAAAATCCCCTTGGTCTGTGTTATCCCTAACCCTCTCACTAACACCATTTTCTAATGGGATTCTACTTTTGTAAGTTGGCAAGGGAGGTGACAAAAATAATTTTTTTCATGGAACTATTTCCTTCCAAAATATTAAGGTGTACTATTAATTTAAAATATTCATGATATAAAACTAAATAAATAAACATAAAATGTTAATTCTAAAAAATTGTATAAGGGAGTATGAGAATTGATATATGAAAACCCAACATGAAATAATCCTAAAACCAAAAAATACACTTCCAAGGTTCTCCTTAAATTACATGTTTTTATTAAAAGAAATAAAACCTTTATTATATCAATGATATAGTATGAAAATAAAGATAAAATAATATATTATTTAATTTTTGAAGATTTCCTAGTGAAGGAATCTATAGTAGCACAACACCTTTCCCTAGAATCATTTATGCATCTTCATCTCTCTTTGTAGCAGCAGCCATAAACCTTTACTTGTAGGGAAAGATATCAACTAGGTCAGTATAAATCTCTCAAAAATATTCCTTTTAGTTAATCCAAATCAATCTCTGGAGTCCATCTTCAAATAAAATTGAGATCCAGGTAGGATTCTATTAAATCAAAATATAAAATTTTTATTGATTAGTTTCACTATTAGACATGAAATAGTACACCACAAATTTTTGGGATACCCTCTAGACTCATAAAATTCATCACATTATTATCTCATGGAAAAAATAAAATTAATAATATGAGTTTCATGAGGAAAAATTATCTATTAAAATTTTATTCTCTTATTTAGAATCATTCTTTGCGTATCATGTCATGCAATAAATCTTTATTTTTATTCAATTAAAATTCCCTATGATTTTGTAACAGAAACATATAAAAAATTGAGTATCAATAAAAAATGATCAAATTATTCAAATGATTTATCAATTTACATTATAATGTTTTTTTGAATGAAATAAACTTATCAAATTCTTCACACATGAACTCATGATTTTCCTCAAGTATTAAATATCATCATTTTCAAAAAGAAACACTAACGAATAATATTTTAATATTAATTTAAACAAAATTAAATCATTTTCATAATAGAATTAAGTGTTCAGGAATAATTTGAATATTTTATTTAACTCTTTATTTTTCAATTAACATAGTCAATGATTAATTTTATTTACCTTCTTCGGAAATGAAATTATTCTACTTCATTTTACTAATATATTCTAATTTATCATTTATGCACATGAAAATTGTAATTTATCTTTAATTGAATTATATTCAATCACCTCTAAATGTGTAAATGTAAATTTATTTATGTCCATATCTAAAATCATAATCCTTTCCATATGGATTCAGTGCATATCTAATATCAAACACTAGAGAAAAAAATAAAAATTAATCATGAGGGTTTAAAATTTATAAAAGGATTTAGGTTTGAATGTAATGATGTGAAAAATTAAAGCTAAAAAATATTTCCAATGATTTAATAACATTTTATGATATTCAAATAAACTCAATAATGGTGTTTCCTTTAAAAATTTCATATCCCTTTATTCCTAAAAACCATGAACGGTTATGAAGTGTAATAATGTAAAATGAAAGATGAACCCTGTTGTGTTTTTCTACTTTTATTAAAATTTGTTGTTGGTAAAAGTATCATGTTCTCCATTCAAACCTAAATGATCAAGTCCAATTTTCAAGAAATTGATTTTTTTACCATTAAAAGGAACAATTTTATTTGGAAAACATTGTTATATAATATAATATGTTAAAATAAATCATGAACATTCCCCACATCCCAATGAATCACCTAAAAAATCTCCTCAATGAAAAATTAGATTAAAAAATCAAAACCACTCCACCATACACTAATTAATTAATATCATAGAATATACCAAGGGTATGGTTTGGAAAGGATGAAAATATCTTTTAATGTGCGTTTTCCCAATCAAAATCTATTCATCGACTCTAAGAGATAATAGAAGGAAATATTTATGGTATGTATAAAGATAAATGGAATAAAAAATTACATAATCATTATAAATGTTATTTTTTACAATTATTACAATATTATATGAAATATAGGTACAGATCTCTGAAGAAATATTCTTATAAAATAAATTGTAATGTTAAGGATATCAAAATATCCATGGAATATGAATATATAAATAGGGAAACCAGTCATGTAAATGAAAACTAATAAGAAATAATTCAATATAAATTTAATTAATTATAATGCATCCAACTATATTAAGAATTTAATTTACATAAAGTAACCAACCTCATTAAATAAGGAATTTTCAAATCCATTACTTATATTTATCTCTAATAATTCAATCACTGTATTACTCATTAAATCCTATTAAAATTAAATCTAAAACAGGGTATGATCATTATCCTATGATTACTTTCTCTATTAGATTTGTGAATTCCCAAAAATATGAGTCTAATGAATTAATTTACAATTTTAAGAAATAAAAATAATATTTTTGAGTCATAAAAATATAATTATGACTCTTAATCCTCTTTTGACATGGTGGTTGGGGTGTGGCTACAAATTCATGGTGATATTATACTTGGGTACTATTATGTATAGTTCATATTGTGAACCCTCCTTTCATTTTTTGAATCACAAATATCCTATTAAATTTTCTTCCCATGATATCAACCTTACAATAAAACATGTTACCTTTAATTCTACTCACTAAACCCTTAATGAAAACCAATAAAAATAATTAACACATCAAATCACAAGGTTTATATATTAAATTTCAAAACTATACGTGGTATTGGAACTAAATATTTAGACAAAATTACTAATATAAAACTAAATATAATTATTATTAATGTTATAAAAATAAAATCCTATAATGTAATAAAAACAAATGTTTCCTTATGGAATTATCTTTTTTTGATCATTTTGATCAACTCTTGCCTTATTTGGATAATATGAGTGTGATATTAAACAAATAATCTTGATTTTAGAATGTTTTTAATTTTAAACTCAATATTATTTTATCTCCACCCCTTATCCTCCATGAAGTTAGCTTGAAACTCTGATGATATTACCTGAATCTTGATAGTTTGAGTCTTTAGAAAAAGAGTTCAAATAATATCTAGATTTCATGGAACTCAAATTCTTACTCAACCTCTAGCTACATTTGTTAAAATTGTAAAATGATATCTATAATCTCTATAAAATCCCAAGTAAATCAAGAATAATATATTTTTATATTTATCAATATTTTTGAATTAAATATTAATTTTACAGTAAAGGTTATTTTATTTTCGATGGCAGACCGGATACGCAACAACATGTTTCTTTGAAATCTTATGTTGTACACAACATTGGTTCTTACTGGAAAATATTAATATAATATTATTTTAAATGGTAGTTAACACCTAGCAATTATATTGGAGGGAATGAACATAACTAACCATATTATGATTAAACATGTTTTGTAAATGTTTTTTTATTTATCTAATAAAATTTAGAGGCTTAAAATGTGAATGAATCTAATTTTAATCATAGTCTAATATTCTTTAAAAGGACGATTTATCACATTTTGATGGCGAACCATATTTAAATCAATTTTTGTTAACTTTAATATCTTCTATTTGACAAAATAAAATTATTCTTTATAATTGGGACATCAAATTTCACTCTGTGTAAATTTTAGGTATTTTTCTGAAAAAATTCATTTTTTAGTGAATAGTGAATAATATTGTATCTTAATTCAAAACTGCCTATTAATCTAATTTATTTACATGGTTAGATAATCTTTTAATTTAGTTTTAATGTTTAATTAGATTATATTTTTTACATTTAATCCAATTTTGGTCATTGGATGTAATTTCACTTTCAAATTGAACATGAACAAGTGTCAATATTTTGATAGTTATTATTTCATAAAAAACACGCTTTTTTGTTTTGAAGACATGAATTAATTATAAATTAATTAACGAAACTTATACATTTTGAATTTGGTAAAATAGGCATCATTTTTTAATTCATAATATCAAATATAGCTTAGGCTGATTTTTTTGAAATTTTCTAAAAACGTCAATTTTTTATGAATAGTGAAAACACCGTGTAGAAGTTAAAAAACTAACTTTAACATTTAAATGAAAATTTTATACTTCTGTGAATTGAATTTCAAAAATAATACATACATGGTTTTTATTATTAAGTAAAATATGGTTCAATAAGATGAAAATAAGTATTGATAAATAGTAACTTTTGACTTATTTCCAACGGTTAAAGGTAAATAGGGAAATTCAAGGTAAAAATAATATTATAATAATATTAAATTACCCTAAAAAGTGTCCTAATATTATTGGTTGATACATTTCTGAGCATGGTCATCCTTGGGTCTATTTTGGGACCCCATGGAGTCACTTAATAGTGATAATGACACTTTATATTAACTAATTTAAAGTAATGACAAAAAATTACATTAACATATATATTTTAATATATCAGTTTTAAATGGGGTTATATAAGTTATCTATTCAACTATAAATATTAATTTAAATGATAAAACTATTTCCAACATCTTTATATTTTTTATAGTTTTTAGACACCAAATAAATAATATTATTTATAAATGAATAATGACGTTGTCTTTACTTCATTAACGTATGATTTAAATAAATAGAATAATAAAGATTAAAAAAATATCCCAAAAATGATCAATTCTTATTGCATGATTTTATTTAGAACAAGAGTCATCTTAAATTACACATTAATAAGTTTTTTTCTTTTAAAAACCAAAAATCATTATATAATAAACTAATATTTTCACACATTCCTAAAGAGCCCCACCCCTCTTTTAAAATCCCTCACCTCTAACCTATTACTCACACCTCTAAAGCCCCTAGGTTCATCCAACATCTTCTTAAATAATCTCTCAATATCCATCAATTCCACCTAGAGGCCTTACCTTAGGCACAAGCACTTCAACACATCATTTTAGTTCAAACCAAAGGGAGTTACCAGATTTAAAGGTAACGTCTTCTCTTCAGTTATTTATTTTATTTTACCTCTCAGACCCCCTAAAATCGTTTTAATCATTTATTTTATAACAAAAAAGTATCATAAATATACTAGGTTGTTGATATGAGAAGGATTCAAACTACAAATACACAAACCTCTATCAAATGGGTAAAAAACGTACTGTTTCTGTGGACGGTGAACTACTGCCTCACAAAATGATGATTTTTCAATCGTCTCCTACCACCTCTTATGGTGGCCATTAAGATGGAAATGTATTTTCATTTTATATATATTATATTTATATTTTCTCTTTACTTATTTATTTTTCATTTATATCATACCTTTATGGTTTCTATAATGGGTAAATATGATAATTTCATTTGAGGAAGTGCAGACTACCGCCCCCTCAAAGTGATATGACTCGTTCATGACATACATGGAACATATAATGTATGGAGTTAATTAAATTACATAACATAGATATTATAATGGAATTATAATATACCTATTATTATTATTTTTTCATTCCTTAAAATATAAAATAGAAATTAATGTAGCGTTCATGCGTACGTACGACGTACCGTCTCCATGAACGGTGCGTTTAATTTCTTAACTCCAAATGATATGGAATATTATAAATACATATAAACTGGATATGTATGATATATATTATTTATAAATCATGAATATCATTTTTTTGATAATTTAATTTGGACCGCATGGACAATTTGTATTTATAATATATTCATTTTTTACTAAAGTTCTGAACATCGATAAAATGTCCGATATGAAATCAAATAATTAACTAATTGTTATTGCAAGGTAATAAGTGATATAAAATGAATAATAAACTTGAAAAGTGTTATTAAGTAAGTATAAATTAACTTAATTCTATTATTCAAGAAGAACACATAACATACAAGTTATGTCGGACACGGGGTAAGGGGTTTCTTATGTCAGTTTTAATTCAATGAGATTTTCCATTTTTCACCACTTATTTATTGAATGTGGTGTGTTTTGTACTTCTATTTGATATATATTATCATTATTCTATTTATATTCATGGTATTATTTGACTCATTAGGTGGTTATTATATTTTGTTCTTATGACTTGATTTATTTCAACGTGGGAAGGGGTTTTCATCTCACTTTTTATTCCTGTGAGATTCATGCTATATTTGACACTATTTCCTTTTGTGTGGTGTATGTACTTTCCATTATTGCATTCTCTGTGTAAAATAAAATAATTTATTGGTATTTACATATTTATTTTATGATACTTCTTTCATATGGTTTATGTTTCATAAGTTACCAAATTTGTAAGGAAACGTTTTAACCCAATTTCTATTCCTTGCGTTAATCTTCTAATTTTTAATTATGTCATTCTATGATTTTGGGTGGAATAATTGTTTTTTATTTATGTAGTAATTTCCACACCCCTTATTGTGGATATACTTTTGATACACATAATCACTCCATTGATTAATTCTCATGTCATTTAGATGAACTTGATAAGGCAAATCTTAACACAATTTCCATTCATTGAGTTAAACATCCAAGTCGTTTGTGTGGTTCTAAAAAGAACATGTGTGAATATCATCTCATTTATTTAAACTGAATATCCAATAATATTGAGTGTATTTATATTTTTCACACATTATTATTTAATTTATTTCACCTTAATATAAGGATATAGTTTTTATAAGGGATTTCGTCTCAATTTATATTCCATTGAAACTTCATTATTGTTATGCACCAATTCACTTATATATGGTGTTAATACTATCCTATGGAATATTAAATATTGAATAAATTAATTTTCATGATATTATAATGTTTTTATTAATTTTATTCCTCAATTATTGGTATTCAATCGTCTCTCAATTGGTTAGGAACTCTTTAACTAAAATATCTTTTTAAATGTTTTAAAGATTTATTCTAAATATTTATAACAAATATATGTGTTTTAAAAATGGATATACAGATTTATTTATATAGATATGAATTTTTTGAAATTTAAATTTCTTTTAAATTCTTCAAAGTGGTATGAGACACTTTGTTTCAAATATCTCTTTATTAAATGTTTTAAATGGTTTTGAAAATTATTTGATAAATCATTGATTTTATAAATATCTTGAAATGATATATTATTATTTTAATGTGGAAATTTTATCTTTCCTTTATTCTTGTTTTATGTGTTATAAATAGATTATAGTTATTGGGCATTGTTTACATATAAGGGTGGTTATGTTATAATCTTATGGCAGGTGAGCCTGAGATAACTCTCCAATGCATTAGGTAACGTGATGAAGGTAAATGTTAAAGATTCTCATATGAGATTTAGGTAATACACTATAATTCAATATGTAACTCCCTACATAGCCCAGAAATCTAAAATGTATGTTTTATATGGATTCCACAAAATACATTTATGATTTATGATTTCTATGTGATATACATAAATTTTATGATTTCATGAGGTATGTTAAAGAGCTTATGTTTTGTATGTATTGGTGAACTAATGTTTTCATTATTTATTTTATAACCCTTACTGAGATTTTTATGCAGATCCATTGTTTTTGAAATGTTTTTTCACAAGGTATAAGTCAAGGTAATTGAAAATAATATCTCAAGAAGATTTATATCAAGAAAAAAATTATTGTTTTCTTTTAAGAATTTTTATTTTATGAAAAAATGGATACTGAGTAGAAGTTTCTACATTGTAATTTTTGATATGTAATGTAATAGTTATGGACTAATTCTATAAAACAATAAACCTTAAAAGAACCTCAATGTTAATTATTAACTTAATTAAATATTATGAAATGTTTAAGTCTAGGAAAATATAATCTCAATATAAATACCCTCAAAAAACATTTCTCTTTTTCATTTTTCATGTTTTAAATTTTGATAGTCAGTGAATATTATTGGGGGTTCACTATCATCATCATAATCTTGTTATGATCCTAGATATTCATAAAATTCTATTATAAATTTAGTATTAAACCCCTCTTCTTATAATATTTTATTATCATTTTATCTTCAAATTATTTTCATTTCACTTTTTCTTCATTTTTCCTCTATTATTTTATTATGGAGGAAACCAGTATGTGGATATCCCGATATATTATTGATTTAATATTTGGGTTGTCCATGCTTGGAAAGATTGTTCTTTTTTTCATTGAGGTTTCTTATATTTCATTCAGTATTTATGTGGTTATGTTTACTTCAAGATATGAACATTTATCTTTTAATAATATATCATTACTTAGGATTTTATTCAAACTTAACATATATCTTGGCCATATCCTAGATTTTCTCTTCATCATATGATTCATCCTAATATTCTCATCTTGTTTCCTCATCCTCATCTACCATTCTCCCTAAATCTTGTCTTACCACATTGAAAAAAACTATAGGTTTCATAAAAAAAAAATCATAGAATTGTCGTGTTTTAGGCCTTTTATTTATTAATTCCTAATATTCTTATATTTTTTTCTATTTGATAATATGTATATCCCTAACATGTAATAAAAATTTACCATGACTAGTCAAGATGAAATATTCCCCTTACATCAAAGATAAAAATACCAATAACATAATAGTAAAAAAATAATATTAAATGAGAACCAATAATAAATCAATTTACAAAAATATATGAGAAAAACATTCATAACAAACAAATTAGATTAAAGTTCGAATATATCCTATGAAATAGTACAACAAATTGATATTCTATGGAGGTGTTCTTAGTTCCTATAATTTCAATTTTAATTTTTAAATATATAATTCCTGAAACAATAGCTCACCAAAACTAAAATTAATTATAATTGGTTATTAAAAATCTCATGTTTTATCCCATGAGGATGAGGTTTGATAAAGAAATAATTTAATTTTTAAGACCTAAACTTGTCAAGAATATAGAAATAAAAAATAAACTTTTGAGAATGTGTATTTTGGAGAGAGAGTGGGAGACAAGTTGGAAAAACAATGTACCAAACATATAATTTCTTGGTTCATATACAAATGATATTGTGGTTAGGGATTTATTCTTTATTATTTATTAATTAGTTGTAAGAAATGCCCTTAGTCCAGGTAATCACTCTCCCTATCACTCACACCACTTTTCTAATGGTCATGTACTTTGGTTAGTTATTGAGAGAGGTAACCCAATACCATATTTAGAAATATAAATTATTCCCTCCAAGTGGTCACAAGAAATTTTGAGTTCATATTTTTCATTATTAAACACTTTATTAATTAACAAGAAATGGACTAGCATGAAAAATTAAAGAGATTAGTTATGAACAGAATTGAAATGAGAAAACTTAACTTCAAATGATAATAATAACTCACGTTAATATATAACAATTCCTATTTGATTAAATATTTTAAAAAATAAGGCACCCCCTCAATGTATCTATCATGGAGTAGAAAATGAAATAATAAATAAAATCATACAATATTTATGAAGATGGCCTTATGAAGGGATGTATAGTAGCAGAACACCTATCCAATCCCCGTGTATATTCCTCCATTTACCTTTGTTACAGTGTAAAGAACCCTTTATTTATAGGAAATATTATTACCCGATTTGGCTTTAATCTCCCAAAAATTAAAATTTTAATTCATTGATATTAATCCTAAGAGTCCATGGTCAAGTCAGACTGAGATCCAACCATGATTCTGGGAAATCGAAATTTAAATTTTCTATTTACATATTTCACAGTGTGATAGTATATATCAAACCTACTCTTTATTACACAATTTAACATGATTTATTACAACAAATTGCACTTAAGACAACTTTGGCGATTGAGAGGTCTAGTGTTTGGGTAAATTAGGAACATTACATTACAAAATAATAAATAAAATAAAACATATTTATTGAAAACTTCTTTTACATGGCCACAACATTCTGTCATACTTAACATTGCATGGGATAACTTGAGGACATACATAAGAAAATGGTGATCTATAATGCATAATAAGAGAGTAAACAAGGAATAACATAAAGAATATAATACATGTTAGGAATTATGAATATTAATGGGGCATATAGAAACATGAACACAAAGTCATGATATATCATGGTTAACATAAAATGGAGATGTGTCAACAACATTTATCCTGATATTATCATAAACCAAGGCTCATTGCACATGGAGCAAGAGTGAACCATCCTTGAACATGAATAATGATGAGTAAATCCTCATTTCAGATGAAATATAATGATTCAAAATCCATTTCACTTGAATTATCATGATACTATTCTTTACCCAATATATTGGGGTGCTATCAGGGTGCACCCTTATTAGTGATTTTATTTCAGGCATATGTGTGCCACCTATATCATACAACATGGATTCATTAAAAATCATTATTTATTACATGAATAAGATATGTTTAATACATAAATGTAAGTATTCAATAAAAAATTACATATGAATAAGTTCAATACCATTGATAGAGAAATGGGAATGGTATTCACTTACCTGATGTTTTTGGAACGGTAAATTTTGGTGTAACTTTAGTATCAAAATGACATCAAATAGAAATCGTAAAATGGTATTAAGATTGATAAAGGGGTATGTCTAAATTTATACATGAAATAGATAGTAATGGGGTTATGTAACATAATATAACAACATATATAATGTAATTTAGATGAATTATGTTAAATAATTGCTTGAATGTATATAAAGAGAGTGAAATCCCTTCCTGAATATCGGCAAGGTAATAGGTGTACATGGGAGGCATATATAAGAGATAAAGGGGTATCTCATCATTCAAAAGTAAGGTGGTATGTATATTGGATGTTCTAAATAATACCCCAAAATTTTTAATTGAAAATAAAAAGGCATAACAATATTAGTAAACATGGACATAAATAAGGAAAGAAGGAATGTAAGGATCCCTTATTTGAGTGTGTGACTTCATGAGCTTGTGAAGGGGATTATTGAGAGATTGGGGATCCTTAGGGGGATTAGAGAGAGATGAGGAAATATTAGGGACGTGATAAAAGGATTTTTAGTGATGATAAGTGGGAGCTTTGGTTAGTTTATGTAGGAAATCATAGGGGAATTCATTAATATTTTATAAACATAGGTTTTTGAATCTATTTAATTAAATATTCAAAACAACAAACCATACCATGGTTTTCGCACATTTTTTTCCAATGGGGATTGAAAAATATTACTTTATAAGGCCAATGTACAAACTTATTAAAATATTAGGCTTTCTTATATAGAGTTGAGTAACACTCTCAAGAAAATCATTTTAAAATGTTAAAACATTTTATATGTATTTGAGGGTCCACAAAGGCATTTTAAAAGTAATAATAAAAATCTACAATCATATTACATTAATGGTAAAACATATATTCATCTAATAATCCTTTTATATTATTTTATTACATTAATTTTGGGTCATTATGATGTCATAAAACACATTATATATTTAAATGGTATTTAATTTGTACCCAAAAATCGACTATTTCTGAAAAATATGAATAATTAACTTTTAGATAATTTTGAAATCCTAAATAACAAATAATATTCATTTTTTTATAAATAATTTTCTAAATATGTGAATTTTCAATTGTAAAATAAAAACCTTCATATATTGAAAATTCGTGGGTTTTGACAAAAACAGCTTTCAGAACTTAATAAAAATTACAATTTTGTAAAATATATATGATCATTTATATTTAATAAAAATTAATTTATTAATAATATTTTTATTAAAATATTATTTAATTAAAAAATAAATTAATTCCTCAAAATATATTTCTTAATAAAATAATATCTAAAAATACCATTTTTGCATTAAAACCATTTACAAGGTTAAAATAAAAAATGATTGAATATTAATTATTTTTTTTAAAAATAATGCACATAATAATAGTGAAAGGGTATTGTTATATAACCCCTTATAACTCCCATATAATATCTAAGGTTATGGTGTGCGATGGTGATCGACTCTTGGGGAAGCTCATATAACATCACTCAGGTGGTAATTTATATTAACTTCCACTTCTACCATAGCTAATTGTATTCAACCTTAATGTAGTGAATCTTGGATTGGGAGTGGCCTAGAGAAAATCCTAGTGATTCCACCTCCTCCTTGAGCTTTGAAAAATGGTCTCCATATGGAGAAATTCTACTGGATGAGGCCATCGCTTCATTTTTCTAAATAAATTGAATTTGTTAAAGCCCTATATTTATACTAATCATGAGATAACTGTTCAACGACTATATTAGAAATGGTAAAAATTGTCAATGTTATTTTAAAATACAAAAACATAAAAATTAGGATGTTAATATGTTTTATATAACCATTTTACTTAATAATACATTTAATTATATCAAGAGGAATATTTATTAATTAAAGTTTTGGTGGCTACAGTCATCACCCCTTATGATATTTCACCCTTGAAATTTCGTTTTCCCACACTAAAATAGATAAAATGACACTTCTTAATCACTTCCTCTGATTCACACATTACTTCTTCAAACATGCGGTTTCTCTCCAACACATTAATGAGGGGAATTGTCTTATTTTCTTAGAACTTTTCCCTTACGATCTAAGATCTTCATCTGATTCCCTTCATTGGAGAGGTCATTATACAATGGTACCACCTCTTAATTGATTACATGTGAAGGTTCAGGTATGTACTTCCTCAAGAGTGATACATGGAATACATAATGCACTTGAGACAGGTTTGGTGGGTGTGAAAGTCTATAGGCCACTACTCTTATGAGATCTTGGATATCAAAAGGGACGATGTACCTTGGACTAAGTTTCCAATTCTACCCAAATTTCATAAAAATCTTCCATGGTGATATGTAGAAGAATTCCATGTCTCCAACCTCATACTATAGGTCTCGTCGACGATTATCATCATAGCACTTTTGTCAACTGTTATCAGCTTTAATGTTCTTCTAGATGGTCTTAATCTTCTCCACCATTTCTTCGACCATTTCGGGACCTAGAATTTTTTTCTCCCCAACCTCATCCCAACATTTCAGTGATCATTACCTCTTCCTATAAAGGGATTCATAAGGATCCATTTGATGCTTGAGTGAAAATAGTTATTATAAGAGAACTCAACTAGAGAAACATATTGATCCCATCCTCCTTTGAAGTCCATTGAGCATGCTCTCAACATTTCATCTTGTGTTTGGATAGTCTACTCAGATTGGCCATCAGTTTGAGGATGCTAAGTTGTACTGAAGTTCAGCTCAGTATTCAGAGCGTGTTGGTGAATCTTCTAGAACATTAGAGGTGAATCTTGGATCTCGATCAGATTCACTAGACAGTAGTACTCCATGCATCCTTACCACTTCTCTGATGTATATCTGTTCTAGTTGATCAAATTAGAAATCCACTATAATTGAAATGATGTGTGTAGTTTTTCTAAGATGATCCATAACAAATGAGATAGTATTACATCCTTTGGATGTCTTCAGAAGTTTAGTGACAAAGTACATTGTGATGTTCTATCATTTACATGTTTCTATGGGTAATGGTTTCATCATCCCCTTATACTTCTACCTCTCAGCCTTCACTTGCTGAGATATCAATAACATTGATGTATACTCAATGATATACTTCTTCATTTAATCCCACCAACACTGCTCCTAGAGATCTCATTGTGTCTTTGTTTTTTCTGTGTGAATAGAGAAATTTTAAATATGTGCATTATTCAAAAGTTCATTATTTAACTCCAGATTTGAGGGAACACATTTTCTTGTCCAAATTTCAAAATTTCTTCTTTAGTAAAATTGAACTTTGAGGATTTCCATTTTTTGATAGTTTCCAATCTTGTCTAAATTCCAACGTCTTCCTTTTGATCATCCATTATCCTTTCCAAAATAGACCATTGCGAAATCATTTGTTAAAAGATTGATGATTTTCTCTTATTTATGATTCCAATGTCCATCTTCATCAAATATATGAATATTGGATACTTTTCAATTTTGATCAATAATAGAATCTCTGGGTACTTTTTTCTTACACTATCCCCCACATTCTTCGCATTCCCAGGGTGGTAATAGATTGGGAAGTCGTAGTCTTTTATCAGCTCTAACCATCTTCATTGGTTCATGTTCCACTATATTTCTTTTAAATACTTGAGGCTTTTGTGATCTTTATATATTACACACTTCTCCCCAAAGAGGTAATGTCACCACAATTTTAAAGGGAAAATTATTATAGCCAACTCTAGATCATGTGTTTGATATCTTTTTTCATGAACATTAAATTTCCTTGAAGCATTGGAAACGACATTGTCATTTTGCATCAACACTCAGCTCATTATGTTGTTCTAACCATCACAGAATACCACAAAATGTTATCCACTTGTGGGTAGTGTGAGCACGGGTGCAGTGATAAGCCTCCTTTTCAAATTCTTGAAGCTATCTATACAT